>JAKELP010000046.1:15000-2495833 GCA_029929735.1 Mimosa pudica
GTTGGGGACGCGGGGGAATGGTGTTGAAGGGGTATTTTTTTGGGGGGGAAAGGTGTGGGAGGGGTAGTTGTGTTGGGGGAGCGGAGCTGTGGGTGGGGGTTTGATACATAATTGTATGTGTTCACCTTGTGTTTTGGGGGTGGAGGTTTTTATGGGGGCGAAAAAGGTGGGTGGGTTATGGTGGTAGGCGGGGGGAGTGGTGTTGGGGTTTTTTTTGTTGGGAAGCAAAGCTGTGGGTGGGGATTTGTGTTAGGAGGCAGAGCTGTGGGTAGAGTTTGATACATGATTGTGTATGTTCACCTTGTGTTATTCGGATGGTGGTTTTTGTGAGGGCGAAGATTGTGGGTGGGGGATGGTGGTAGGCGGGGGGAGTGTTGTTGGGGTTTTTTTAGTGGGGAAGCAAAGCTGTGGATGGGGGATTTGTGTTAGGGGCGGAGCTGTGGGTAAGGTTTGATACATGATTGTGTATGTTCACCTTGTATTTTGTGGATTGTAGTTTTTTTGGGGGCGAAGATGGTGGGTAGGGATGGTGGTAGGCGGGGGAGTGCTGTTGCGGGTTTTTTTTGTGGGGAAGAAAAGGTATGGGTGGGGGAGTGGTGTTATGGGGCGGAGGTGTGGGTTAGGTTTGATACATGATTATGTATAATCACCTTGTGTTTAGGGGGTGGACGAAGATGGTAAGTGTGAGTTGGGGGAGGCGGGGAGAGTGGTGTTGAGGGTTTTATTTTTGGGGGGCAAAGGTATGGATCATGGGTGGTATTGTGGGGATTGTTTTTTTTTTGTAGCAATGGCTTTTGAATGGGAGTGGTGTTGGGGGGCAAAGGTGTGGGTGGGTGTTAGATACATGATTGTGTATGTTCACCTTGTGTTTTGGAGGTTTGGTATTGGAGGTGGGCGAAGATGATGGCTTGGGGTTGGAGGACACGAGGGGAATAGTGTTGAAGGGGTATTTTTTTGGGGGAGTTGTGTTTGGGGAGCAGAGGTGTGGGTGGGGGTTAGATACATGATTGTGTATACTTCCCTTGTGTTTTGGGGTGGAGGTTTTTTGGGGCGAAAATGGTGGGTGGAGGATGGTCGTAGGCACAGGGAGTTATGTTGAGGGTTTTTTGTGCGGAAGCAAAGGTGTGGGTGGGGGAAGTAGTGTTAGGGGGCGGAGGTGTAAGTTGAGTTTGATAGATGATTTTGTATGTTCACCTTGTGTTTAGAGTGTGGTGGTTTTAGGGGTGGACGAAGGTGGTGGGTGGGGCTTGAGGGAAGCGGGGAGTGGTGTCGAGGGTCTATTTTTTGTGGGGGGCAAAGGTGTGGATGGGGGAGTGGAATTGGGGGATTGTTTTTTTAAGGATGTGCAAAGTTTTGGGAAGGGGAGTGGTGTTGTGGCGCAAAGGTGTGGGTGGGGATTGGATACATGATTGTGTATATTCACCTTGTGTTTTTGAGGTCGTGGTATTGGGGGTGAGTGACAATGGTGGGTGGGGGTTGGGGACGCGGGGAATGGTGTTGAAGGGGTATTTTTGGGGGGGAGGAAGGTGTGGGTGGTGGAGTTGTGTTGGGGAGCGGAGGTGTGGGTGGGGGTTTGATACATGATTGTGTGTGTTCACCTTGTGTTTTTGGGTGGAGAGTTTTGGGGGGGCGAAAAAGGTGGGTGGGTTATGGTGGTAGGGGGGCGAAGTGATGTTAGGGTTTTTTTGCGGGGAAGCAAAGCTGTGGGTAGGGGAGTTGTGTTAGGGGGCGGAGCTGTGGGTAGGGTTTATTACATGATTTTGTATGTTCAATTTGTGTTTTGGGGATGGTGCTTTTTGTGGGGGCGAAGATGGTGGGTGGGGGATGGTGGTAGGCGGGGGGAGTGTTGTTGGGGTTCTTTTTGTGGGGAAGTCCCTTAGTGACAAAATCCTAATAAAAAATCACTAGTAAAATCTCCACAATATGAAATGAAAATAAATACTATTGTTGAAGCTCATAAACCCCAAAATAAATTAAGTAAAAAAGAAACAAAGTTTTGATAAAGTCTTAAAACAGAGAAATGAACGAACCTAGGACTGTTGTTAAAGAAGCATTATTCGCTTCCTCACATTGAATTAGGCGGCTCTAGCATTGCTTTTCAAGGAAGAAAGACTATAGATAAAAATTAAATATAGGAAAGAACACTTGTTTCTCTCCATAAGGCCAATATACTTATTATATGATTTTATTTCATAACAACTTAGTCAAACCACATTAAAAACTGGATTGTGGTGTGAAAGTGAAAAGATGAGACAATCCCATATTTAAAGGGATATATTAGATATTCATGTTTGTACATGAAACCCAGTCTTATCTATAAACGTGGGGAAGTTAGGAAAAAATAGCACAAAGCCAACAACCACAAAACGTGGGAGAATAGAGACGCGGTGAGATATGAGAGAATGATTGAGAGATTCAAAGAGTTGTATTTATATTTCAGGTAAACGATTTTTTATAACATGTATATACAGGACAGGACAAGGATGAGATTACCTCTTCTTGATTCCACTCCCGTCCAAAAGTCATTTTAGTCTTGTCCCAAAAGGCCATGAGACGGGACGTGCCGACCGAGACGGAACAATACGGGAAATTTCTGTACACCTCTACATTTAAAAGCTATTTTGTATTGCATATAGCCTAGAACCATTTTGCATTATCTATAAGTATTTTTGAAACATGTTTTTCAATATGTTGTTAGGTAAACCTTTGTTTTCAAAAGAAGGTAAACATTTTTTAACAAAAGCAGGTGGGGCCTTTGGTCCCCAAATCTAGAGCCTTTTAATTTTATAAATCCTTCGTAGGCACACCCAAGAAGGTGCTATACGTCAAAGGTGAGTAAGACCTCCCAACAAACATTTATAGTTCAAACACACGTTCGCTTGAGGATTTATCAGTTACCTTACCATCGCACCTAATACTTGTTAGTAAAAAGAAGAAAATAAAAAATGGTAAATTTCAAATAAATGACAATTAACAAATAAATTTTAAAATCACAAAAAGAAAATTTTAAGTAGTAAATGACAATAGTTAAAATTATTTTGAAATTCACACATAAATTTGATTTTTTTTAAAAAAAATGATCAAATATATTAAATATTAAAGAAAGTTACATTAACACACTTAATTAAAACACACTTATAATACTTAACAAATGCTTTCCATGTACAATTATAAATATAATAAATTATAAATTAGTTTAAATTCTCGCATAAGTAAGCCGTCCCTCCTGCGAGGCCAGTTAGCAACTTACGTAGGGTGGTATCCGCTAGCTCTTAACATTGTACAGTAGTCTATCACGGTGTAGAAGTATTCTTCTTCAGTATCGGCGCTCCAGGAACCCGAGCTTTAATTGTTGAGAGTGTTTTAGTTTTTACCAGATGAGAATTGAGGAAAGGGTTGCTGAGCCATGCGATAATAATTTATTTTTTAAAACCCTAGAATCATTAAGTTAAGAAAAAAACCCTAGAATCATTAAGTTAAGAAAAAACCCTAGAATCATAGGCCACTGCGAAATTGGCTCTACTTTATTGACATTTTGGAATTGGAATTGTGAAGCTAGGGTTTGAACTTGTGATTCTTGCTTTACTTTCACTACTACAGCATGAGTCCTATTCAGAATTTCGAGCAGCATTCACGTCATCTCGTGGAGCCTGATCTCCGTACGCACTCTATCCTTAACCTTTACTGTATTGGGCACAGCTTAGTGTCTTTCTGAGTGTCTTTTACATTTTCATTGATGAACGATGCGTTATGAAGGCTCGATATACTTTCTTTCTGTTGTGATTTTGATACTTCATATTGCGTTTTGCTTTGGTTTATTTTTCTAATTTGCAAGTCGTAATGATTTTAGAAGTTAGACGCCTTCCACTTTGCATCCCTGAACACCACATTTACTTTGTCGTAAATTCTTGTTTAAGCTTCCATTTGCTAGCTCAAGTGTAACTCTGTTCTGCTCTGTTCTGTTTAGCTAGTTTGATTTATTTTAAACTTGTTGTTATGGCTGGGTTTAAATAGCTATTCAGGCGAGGCTGCAGATGGTGATGGAGGTTCGGGATAGCCTTGAGATTGCTCACACTGCCGAGTACTTGAATTTTCTAAAGTGTTACTTCCGTGCATTCTCAGTTATACTTCTGCAAATTACAAAGCCGCAATTTGTTGATAATCCTGAGCACAAGCTTCGAAATATTGTGGTGGAGATCTTAAATCGTCTGCCCCACAGTGAAGTACTTCGACCGTTTGTCCAGGATCTTTTGAAGGTAGCTATGCAAGTGCTCACTACAGATAATGAAGAGAACGGCTTAATTTGCATTCGTATCATCTTTGACCTTTTAAGGAATTTCAGACCGACTCTAGAAAATGAAGTTCAGCCATTTGTGGACTTTGTCTGCAAAATTTACCAGAATTTTAAATTGACTGTTGGTCATTTCTTTGAGCCTGGCTCGGTGGCTGGGGAAGACGTCAAGCCCATGGAGACTTCACTTTCAGATCAAGGTATAAGCACCGCCTCTGCTACGGGTTTGCAGCTTAACCCAAGTACTCGTTCATTCAAGGTTGTTACGGAGAGTCCATTGGTGGTTATGTTTCTATTTCAATTGTATAGCCGTCTAGTTCAAGCAAATATTCCTCAATTATTACCGTTGATGGTTGCTGCCATATCAGTCCCGGGCCCTGAAAAGTTTCCTCCACATTTAAAGACTCATTTCATTGAGCTTAAGGGTGCACAGGTCAAGGTAAGTGGTTTTTTTGAATATTTCAAATTCAAATGTCACAGTAGTAGATTTTTGACTGAAGATATAAACAAAAGTTGTTAGACAATTATGGTGACTCTCTCTCTCTCTCTCTCTCTCTCTCTCTCTCTCTCTCTCTCACACACACACACACACACACACAATTGGTTCTGCTTCTCTTAATGTATTAGCATTTGCAAGGATGCCTAGTTTTTTGTTCTCATTTTTTTAAGTTGTCTGAGTGTGAAAGGTTATATGTGGTATTTTTATATTCTTAGAGTATTCTAAGAAATGAGAGGACACACCATAAGAGATGTCTTGACATGCTAATTTGGCATGTACAACAAACCTTTTGAGTTTTGTCATCTGAGTATTATTTGAAGTTTGTAACAATTAGCCATCAATCAAGTTTGAAGGGTGGTGAAAAATTTTCTCTCTTTCTTGAAATATAAACGAATTATTGCCACCTTATGGGATATGGCTTTGTTTTTGTTGTTCCAACGTATACTATCATTGAAAAAGCAAGGACTGAGTTGTTTTAAGGCATGGAGATCTAATAAGCTTACTCTTGTAAATGTCTTGGAGGGACTGCAAATGCTTTGCTGCCTTAGTCTCAGAGTGGTGTGAAAAGATATTTATTATGGTATTGATTTCAGATAGGATCAGATAGTCTAAATGTTCAAATATCTGGCGGCTTTTCATGGGTTGTGTTTGCACTTCTATTCTGCCACTTCGCCTGCCTATCATTAGGTGTATCTACTGGTTATTTCTTCACTCAGTTTTAGGAATTGGATTTTTGTTGATAGATCAATTTTAGTATAGGAGCCTCTTTCAGGCTGGCAGGAAGAAAGCAGCAGCATCTTTTTGGTGGTTTCAGGAGAAGATATATAATCTACTATTTTTTTAGCAATGGCCTTCTTATGTGCAATTGTTAATGATATGTTTTCTTGTCCTGATATTCTCCACTATTTATGCTAATTAGTTCTATTTTTGCCATTGCAGACGGTTTCTTTTCTAACTTACCTGTTGAAAAGTTATGCTGATTACATAAGACCACATGAAGACAGTATATGTAAAAGTATTGTGAATTTGCTTGTAACATGTTCAGATTCTGTATCGATTAGAAAGGTGACATGTTTGTTTCATATGCATTTTGAGAAATGATTTTTCTTTCTTCGTTGTAACACTAGACATGTTATGTTGCAGGAATTATTGATATCTCTTAAACATGTGCTTGGAACTGACTTTAGAAGGGGCTTATTTCCTCTGATTGATACCTTATTGGAAGAAAGGTACCATTTTGATATCCCACAAGATCTTAATGCAAAAAAAATTTTGGTTTATTGTAATTGTCCCTGTCTCACATCCTCTTCAGTGATGGTCATAACTTTGTAATTGATGTAATTAGATATAGTCTTTGTGATATGGGTTTGTAATTTGGAAGACAGTAGGGGGGATTGGAAATAGAGAGGGAATCAAAATTTAATTCTATTTAGATGAAACATCAAAAGCAAAATTACAATGCTGGTCTTTGCCATATACAGGCTCTAGTTTATAACTACTGGAAAGCTTGCTGGGTATGAAAACTTTCAGATTTCAACTCTTCTTTTGGGTGGTTGCTGTCAGCTTGTTTCAGTTCTTGCTCCACCAAAAAGACCTCAGTTTTCATCTTTTCTCTTCTATTGTTTGCAACTTCAAACTTTTCCACTGCAGCAATTTTTGCCTCAACTTGTGACGATTTCTCCTTTATTCCTTTGCCACCCTTTAAAACATCTCCATTATAGTTAAATATCATTAAAAAGGGTTAACCCAGTTCTAGTCCTCATTTGGTGAGGGTGCTGGGGAAGAGAATATATTAGGCAGCTTAACCCCTGCTTTTTGCAGAGTACTGATTCGAATCCATGACCACAAATCCCACGGCAGGCGAGCTTATCGTTAAGCCAAACCTATCATTAACTCCAAAATTTTCCTCAGCTCTGCAAGGCTGAGCATATTCAAATCTTTTTTTTCTCCATTCTACCCTGCATCTAAGCTTCTAATGCCCAAATATCACACTGTTCTGGTACCAGTTGTTAGGAGTCAACAGTTACACACAAAGTTACATTTGAAAGCTAAGATTTCAACACATAGGAGATGGAACAATATAGAAATACATTGATGCAAACACTGAAACAAGAGAACGAATATAGGCTTAAAGAAAGGATGAAACAAAAGATACAAAGAACAAAGACAACCTTACAAACAAACACAACACACAAGATTTGCCAAACATTTGGGAGGTTGGCCCTCTCCCTCCAAAGGCCTCAGCCCTTAGCCAAATCTATTTCAAAATTTCTTCCTGCCTCTTCTGTAAACCATCAACCAGATTTAAAGGCCCAAAAAGTTCAAGTAGACATACCCCTAGTCCTAGCTACACCTACGTTCTACCATTACAATTTTTCTTTTTCCTTTCGGCTAGGAACTGTTGAATAAATTGTTAAATTGGTACTAGGAGTTTAGGGTCTTATCAGAGACGTAGAGGGTAGTCAAGTATTATGTACCTGTGTTATTTAGTGGATTATGCTTTGATATTTTGCTTTAACTTTCACAATGTGAAATTTGATAGATGTAATGGTAAGAACAAGATTGTGAGGGGCAGAGAATATAGCTTAAGTCATACAAATCCTTTGCATAGTTTCTATCAAGGCTGATCAAACTTATTAGCTACACAACTGTTTTGGATATTTTCTTATAGTTACCTATCAATTAGGGTCCTAGTTGGAACTGGCCGGGCTTGCTTTGAGACATTGAGGCCTTTAGCTTATAGTCTTTTGGCAGAAATTGTACATCATGTTCGACAAGACCTCTCTTTAGCCCAGGTATGATATTCTTCTATTTATTTTAGATTTTACATGGGCTTTATATACCCTGATTGTAATCTCTTGTAGGACATGTAGTTTAGTTTATCAATGATTGAATTTGATATCTTATTTTCAAGTGAAGCCAATATCTTTCTCCTCAATAGGACTTGTGTGATTACATGGCTTGAAAAGAACACGTTTACCATTCATGGCTCTTATCCTATAATAGTGCATTTGGTTGATTATTCTGAACCCTTTTATTTGCATGAATATATAATTTTTTTCTAAAATCATTCAAGAATTCAAAAGGCAAATACATTGTTGAATTAAAAAAATTTACATCACATTGTTAGATAGTGATATATTAGTAACCCTTACTTCACTTTTATACAATATGTTGATATGTTGATTGAATTTTAATTTGAACAAAGATTGTTTGATTGTAGTTTTTGTTTTCTTTTGGTTTGCACATGTAACACATGCTATCCATTCTTAGCTTTCATCTGATATTCCTTGACTCAAATTTTATATGGCCACAGTTGTCGCGGATCATTTACTTGTTCTCAAGTAATATGCATGATGCTTCGCTATCACTAAGTATTCACACCACATGTGCTCGCTTGATGCTGAATTTGGTGCGTAGCTATAATCTGTTCTTTCTAACTTTGTTTATCCCTTTTAATTTTTTGCTTTCTGAATGAAGAGTTGTGGCACTCCTACAGGCTAGTGAAACTTTGAAATTAATCATTTGGTTTTGATGTGCTATGAAATGCTATGTTTTTTGCTTTGTTTGGTACATTATAATCAATACTTGGGAAGTGGAAATGGAACTTCTATCAACAAAGTGTTTGTCTTATGCTCACTTGGGATGTGAAATTTCATCAAAATGCATAAATACAGCTTCCTAACATTTAATGATGGAAGTGTTCAGCTTTCTTTGGAATTGCATTATTCGGAACTAGGATTTGTGATGACTTGTATGGAGTTTAATATTTTTAATATTGGACCTTTTAATGGATCAATTTTTTTTATATCCTTTATATTCATTTATTAAAACACCAAATTTATTTGATATCCACTTTAATTAATTACTCATGAAGTATAATATTATAACGGCTAAAGCACACTTTTGATCCTTTATCTTTGCATCAAGTCTACTTTTGGCCCCTTTGGACCTTTTTTAACATCGTTAGTTTTATTTAACGGAAATTGTTAACTTAACAAATTTAAACAAATATTTTGTATTTAAAGTTTTAACATAAGTGTAAATTTTAATTATTTACTATAAATATTCATATATTTTAATATTTAATCTTTTTTTATCCACATTTAACTTTATTGCCATTTAGATTTTGAGTAGCATTTTCCATTATTTGAAACTATCAGTGTTAAAAAAAGGACTAAGTGTGCCCATTTGAAACTTGAGGGACTAAAAGTAGATTTAATCTAATGATAAATGACCATAAGTATACTTCAGTCTTATAAAATCCGTCAATGATAAATGACTCTGTTTGCCCTCACTAGAATAGGTGCAAATAGAGGTGATGTAGGGAGAAACATAGAAGCAAAGCTTGGGGGAGGGAGAGATTGAACTGAAATATTGAGGGGTAAACAGAGTGAGAGTGGGAACAAAGAAGAGAATAAGGGAGAGATGAGAAACTTATGTGAGAAAATAGAAATGTTTGCTCTGTATATCACTACATCATAATATCATTACATCAAATATGCCTTTTTGAATATGCTGCCTTTCATCAATTTGGGAAGTTTTTCTTCCTCAAAATGAACCAAAAGTTAACTTCTATTAAAAACAATCAAAAGCATCCCCTTGCTAAGTAATACCATAAAATAGAAAAATATCTTGATTTTTGGTATAGAAATATGATAAGACCAGGACTTTGTTATTAGTGGTTAGTCCTAATGCCATGTCCTCATATTAATGAGATGGGTTTATCAGCACGCTTTGAATCATTTGTGCAATAATATTTTTCATTTGCTTTTGGTATCTCTATGATATTCTGTTTGCCGCTCATCCTCTGTTCTATCTTATTTATTTCCCTCTTCTTTCTTGTTTCTTGATCTCTTACCATACCAATTTCGTTATGCATGAAGCTTCCTTAAAATATAATGTTATATAGCATTGCATAAAATATTAATGTGATTATATCCTTGGCGAGTCTTCTATATTGTATATCTTCCTTCTCATCTCAAGTGGCATTAGCTCAACTCTCATACTTGAAATTCTGGTTTGGGTTTGATTGCTTGAACATTTCCCATGTATCAATTGGTTGTACTACTTATTTTTATGTGACTAATTTATTTTACCTTTTTCACTTCATTCAACAATGTGTTTTGTCTCGTTGTCTTTTCCTCTCCATTCTCCCAAATGAAGAGGGTAGAGTTGTTTGCTGATTTATTAAAAAGTTCTCTAATGTTATATTTTCATTGGAGCTAGGTGGAGCCAATTTTTGAGAAAGGTGTCGATCAACAGTCTATGGATGAAGCACGAGTTCTGTTGGTCTGTCAAACGATTTGTGCTGCATTATACATTTGGTTGTATTGTTGGACTATATAATTTTGTAGGAATGACTTGCATTATGTACCTCTACAGGGTCGTATTCTAGATGCTTTTGTTGGGAAATTTAGTACTTTCAAGCGTACAATTCCCCAGGTGACAATGCTTCTCATATGTAAATACATCATTTAGTGCAAAAGAAGTTGGATGATTGATGTTATTAGATTGAATAAGAAAATCTACTAAAGAAGAGAGTTATGGTTTCATTATGCCTGGCTAAGAATAGGCAGTTTCTTATTTCTATTTCAAGCAACTTTTTGTTGTCACTTTAATGCTTTTCAATTGTCAACTTTGAATTCATTATTTCTAGACCATTTTCCACTTCTTTGACTCATGATTCCATCTTTTATGGGGATTGTATGTGGTGTATATGCATGAATGACCTACTGTGTCTTCATTGTTTGATCGTTATTATAAAGTTGGTTGTTATGCCTGCCATCTGAATAATCCATTATATTCCTTTTATTCATAATGTGTTGTATTTATTTGTGGCATTAACTAGCCTTTTAATGCGTACTATTCATGCTATGTTTCTTATTTTTTTTTGGCATTGTCATGTTTGCTTCCTCTAATAGTTATTGGAGGAGAGTGAGGATGGAAAGGATCGTGCTACTCTGAGGTCAAAACTTGAGTTGCCGGTGCAGGTTAGTGGGATATTTTTGTGAAGATATATTAGTACTTTAATATTGCGTTTGGATTGAAGTCAATTTTACTCTATTTTGAAGTTTTGTGCTGAAAGAAAACAAAACATTGAGATTTGTTTTGAGAGTAAGGACTACATTATATAAGGAAAATGGTCCATTCTTGTGTCAAGCTCTCGTTAATGATGTCAGCAACTTGGGATGTGATGAAATTAGGGAAGAAAGATGATTTAGAGAAGAAGGAACTCTCTTATTGATGCATAGAAATGGCAAAAGTGTTACAATATATAGGGTAGGAGGGGGAGAAGATAAGGAATTTAAAAGAAATTACAATCAGCATGTAATCAAGGTATTAAATGCCTAATAATTTGATGAGTTGCAGTAAGGATTGCATCTCTATAAAAATATTTAGGCACATTACATGTAAATAAGAGAGTTTGGGCTACTAAAAGGAGATGTCTATTTTTCCACTCAGCAATTCCATTTTGCTGAGGTGTTTGAGAGCAGCTTGTCTCATGAAAAATACCATTTGACTTTAGATAATTAACCAAGGATGAATTACAATATTATGTACCATTATCAGTGTGAAGAACATAAATAACACTTTCAAACTGATTTTTAATTTAGGTAGCGAACTCAATGAAGATAGATCTCACTTCAGATTTTTCTTTTAGCAAGTATACTCAATACATGCATGTATGTTCATCTATGGATGTTACAAAATATTTTAGCGTGTTTGATTAGAAATATGAGATGACTCCCAAACATATCTATGAATGAAATGATATTATTCATAGATGAATAATATTATTGCACAAATGATTTGGTGCAATAAGGTTTGGTGGGTGGTGTATACACAATAGGGTTTGGTGGTGGATACCTTGCTGCGTAAGAAACTCTTTCATAGAACCACTTAAGTATTCATTAGCATTGTCACTCCTTAAAATATAGATACAGGCGTGGAATTAGTTTATCCCAAAGGAGTTAACTTTGAAATATTTGGCCCACTTCAGATTTTTCTTTCATTAGGTAAACCAAAGTATCTCGAGCATTCCTTTGGATTTTGGTTTTAGCAGACCCCCAAATGTCAATATGGATTATTGTGAATGGTGTAGTGGACTTGTAACATTGCTTAGGATAGGATGATTGTGTTTTGCAAATAGGCAAGTTTCGCAATAAAAAGGGTATTGAATTTTTATTGAATAAATTTCAAAGTACTTGCTTCATATACTCAAAACTAGGATGGCCTAATCTTTAGAACCACAAAAGAACATCTTCATTATTAGAGTTTAAGCTAACAAGAGCTTTCTTTGCTTCTCAATTCTTCCGGTTCAATCCTTCAAGCCTTAGAATTGCCAATCGTCCCCCTCAAGTTTAAATTTTGAAAACTAGACGTAATTTCATGAAAAATCGCCCAACATCTCTTGCCTTTGATCACTGATGGGTACTTTTGCCCATCTTTTGAAATGTTATGGGTACTTTTGCCCCTGTTTGAAATGTTATGGTCATTTTTGCTAAAAAAAAAAAATCACATGGGTATTTTTGCACCTTGACCACAATTACATGAGTATTTTTGCAGCTTAGCCCTAAAAAGAAATTACAGTCAGCAAATAATAATGGTATTAAATGCCTAATAATCTGATGAAGTATAATTGGAAACAATAATCAAGACATAATAGGAAATTATTTCTCTAATTCTAACTGGATGGTATGGACGGGGCGCAATTTTTCCAAAATGTTATTTCATTTTTCATTGAAACTATTAAGAATTTTTTATGTATGTCTTTTCATTTCGTTTTTTTTTTTTTTTTTTTTTGCAGATATTATCATTTTCAGCTAAATATTAGTTTCTTCTGATTATTCTTGGTTTTAATATGATTCAAATTTTTTACTTGAAAAGGTCTTGTTTATATTTATAGCTGGTAAAAAATGCTTGTTAAAACTAAATTTTGTTATTCACGTTATTGACTTGAAGATAATGTCTTTTCCACTTGATCTGAAGGAAATCAATACATTGTTGCTTCTTAATAAAGCTATAAATGTGGCGTACAATATTTTATCTGTTTTTTTGGCTTTACATCGTATGCCTTTGATTAAAAGATGTCAATTAATATGAATTCTGATTTATTTATTACAATCTTGGTAAATAACAACTGTTTTGCTCTAATTTTGAATATTCTTTGCCTTGACTCATTTATGATTTATTTGCAGGCCGTCTTGAATTTGCAGGTTCCTGTAGAACATTCTAAGGAAGTTAATGACTGCAAGCATTTGATTAAAACCTTAGTGATGGGTAATTATTCCCCCTAACTTTCTGCAGTTCCTTGTTTGTTTAATTATTGTGTCAAGCTCTCAGCTAATTTGTGCTTGCTTTCTTTTTGTCTTAGAAAGATAACTGTTTCCTTTTTTGTTTGTGAAATGTTAAATTTCATGGGTCATTGCAAATCCAGGAATGAAGACTATAATATGGAGCATCACTCATGCACATTTGCCTAGATCTCAGGTTTTGAATGCCTATGCGCCTATGCTCAATAGTTACTGTCTTTGATAGGGCCTTCATAGCTGTGTTCTAAAGTGTTGTTACTGATGATTTTTCTCCTATCATGGAATATTGTAGGTGCTTGTCCCACCATCATCTAATCTACCTTCACCACAGTCTTTCAAGGGCATGAGAGAAGATGAGGTACTACAGATTGGCTGATTATTTCGAACATGGATTTCTATGCTTAATAGTTTTATTTGACTTAATTCTAAAATAGGTCTGGAAAGCCTCTGGAGTCCTAAAGAGTGGTGTACACTGCTTAGCCCTCTTCAAGGAGAAAGATGAAGAGAAGGAAATGCTTCAACTCTTTTCGCAGATTCTGGCTATCATGGAACCTCGTGATCTCATGGATATGTTCTCTTTGTGTATGTCTGAGCTTTTTGACTGCATGATTGCCAACACTCAACTTGTCCACATATTCTCTACCCTCCTAGCAGCCCCAAAAGTGTACAGGCCGTTTGCTGATGTGCTGGTTAATTTTCTTGTGAACAACAAACTTGATGTATTAAAGAATCCCGATTCACCTGCGGCAAAATTGGTTTTGCATCTTTTCCGTTTTATCTTTGGTGCTGTTGCTAAAGCACCTTCTGAATTTGAACGGATTTTGCAGCCTCATGTTCCTGTTATAATGGAATTTTGCATGAAAAACGCTACTGAAGTTGAAAGGCCTCTGGGTTATATGCAATTGCTGCGGACAATGTTTAAAGCACTCCAAGGATGTAAATTTGAACTTTTACTGCGCGACTTGATCCCCATGCTACAGCCCTGTCTTAATATGCTGTTGACTATGCTGGAGGGGCCAACTGGAGAAGATATGAGGGATCTGTTGTTGGAGCTTTGCTTGACATTGCCTGCCCGTTTGAGCTCATTGTTACCTTGCCTTTCTCGTCTTATGAAGCCACTGGTATTTTGTCTTAAAGGAAGTGATGACCTAGTTGGTCTGGGGTTACGAACACTTGAGTTTTGGGTTGATAGTTTAAATCCTGATTTTCTTGAGCCCAGCATGGCCAATGTTATGTCTGATGTGATTCTTGTCTTGTGGTCTCACTTAAGGCCTGCTCCTTATCCCTGGGGTGCCAAAGCACTGCAGCTTCTTGGCAAGTTGGGTGGTCGAAACAGGCGCTTCCTTAAAGATCCTCTGGCACTTGAGTGCAAAGAGAACCCTGAGCATGGGCTTCGCTTGATTCTGACATTTGAGCCTGCAACCCCATTCTTGGTACCGCTGGACCGATGTATAAATCTTGCTGTGGCTTCTGTAATGCACAAAAGTGGCGGTACAGATGCTTTCTACCGGAAACAGGCCCTGAAGTTCCTCCGTGTTTGCCTCACATCTCAGCTCAATTTGCCTGGAACTGTTGCTGATGAAGGTTGTACACCAAAGCAGTTGTCTACCTTGTTGATGTCTACATCTGATCAATCGTTGAAGAGATCTGAGTCACCAGAATTAAAGGTTAGCTTTGTTTTTGTAGTAAGGGGACCAGAGTTGTGCTTAAGAACTGTGTTTGCACATTGATCTGCAAGAAATACTTTTCCTTGCTTTGGTTATTATATGGATTGCTTTTTTTTTTTTTGCTTAGAGCCTCCGGTTTTCGTCACTCTTTGAGTGCCGCTTAATCCGGAGTTTGCCCGGGGAGGGCGGCCAAGTATTGAACCCAGGACCTTGAAGGCGGGGAGATGCATTATCTCACCTTTCTAACCATCAAGTCACTGGTCCCTTGGCATGGGTTGCTTCTTTTTGAACATTCTCATAATCAACAACTCCAATATAGTGCACAGCTCATTCATTATATTTCCTTTGCTGTCACATTTGTATTTTCTTTTGTTGGAGCCTTTGAATTCTCCACTCTTCCTTTTAGACCCCCACCCCCATGCTCACCCTGATTTTCATTGTCAGCTTTGCATTTTTGGATTTGGTTTATGTATGGGTTATTTGTAGTTACTGCGATTCATAGTACGTCTCATTACAGGCTGACTTAGGTGTAAAGACAAAGACCCAACTTATGGCTGAGAAGTCTGTTTTCAAGATTCTATTAACTACTGTCATTGCTGCTAATGGCGAGCCAGACCTTGTAGAGCCTACAGATGATTTTGTCGTTAATTTGTGCCGCCATTTTGCTGTGATATTTCATGTTGATTCTTCTTCCAGTAATATTTCTACTGCTGCACTTTGGGCTTCACCGCTTTCAAATAATGTTCATGCCAGTTCTAGACCAAAAACTAATGCTTCAAATTTGAAGGAACTGGATCCATTAATATTCTTGGATGCTCTAGTTGATGTACTGGCAGATGAGAACAGACTCCATGCTAAAGCTGCTCTTAGTGCATTAAATGTGTTTGCTGAAACGCTTGTGCTTTTAGCTCGTACAAAGCATACTGATGTTGTCATGTCGAGAGGACCTGGGACTCCAATGATTGTATCTAGTCCATCAATGAATCCTGTATATTCTCCACCACCAAGTGTTCGTGTTCCTGTATTTGAACAGATCTTGCCCCGTCTTCTGCATTGTTGCTATGGGCTTACATGGCAAGCACAGATGGGAGGTGTTATGGGGCTGGGCGCCTTAGTTGGAAAGGTCACTGTGGAGAATCTATGTCTTTTTCAAGTAAAGATTGTCCGTGGTCTAATATATGTTCTTAAAAAGCTTCCCATATATGCTAGCAAGGAGCAGGATGAGACAAGTCAGGTCCTCACTCAAGTTCTTAGAGTTGTAAATAATGCTGATGAAGCTAATAGTGAATCTCGGAAGCAAAGTTTTCAAGGAGTTGTTGAATTTCTTGCTCAAGAATTGTTTAACATGAATGCATCTATCATTGTGAGAAAGAATGTGCAGTCGTGCTTGGCACTATTAGCCAGCAGAACTGGCAGTGAGGTATCTGAGTTACTTGAGCCATTGTATCAGCCTCTACTCCAGCCTCTAATAATGCGGCCCCTCAAGTTAAAGACTGTTGACCAACAGGTAAATGTTTTTGCATATGGGTGTTTTTGTTTCTTTGTATAACTTTTTATATCAAGTTATTTGTATACATGATTACTCAATAATGTTTTATTTTTGTATAGGTTGGAACAGTTACGGCATTAAATTTTTGTTTGGCGTTGAGGCCGCCTCTTTTGAAGTTAACTCCAGAGTTAGTTAATTTCTTGCAAGAAGCATTGCAAATAGCAGAGTCTGATGATAATGCATTGTCTACAAAGATTTTCAACCCAAAAGTGGTGACATCACTGACAAAACTTAGAACAGCTTGCATTGAGCTACTCTGTACAACAATGGCATGGGCTGATTTTAAGACTCCAAATCATTCTGAACTGCGTGCAAAGATCATTTCAATGTTTTTTAAGTCTCTAACTTGTAGGACACCGGAAATTGTTGCCGTTGCTAAAGAAGGCTTAAGGCAGGTAAAAAGGACTAGGATGTTTATGAAGTTTGTCTCTAAAGATCTTTTATAGATACTGCTGCATCTATCATAGATAATGTGTTTTGAAGATGTCTAAAGTGTACATGATAGTTTCTTTTTGATTGTCCGGTCCTTCCATCTCATTCTTTTCTTGCTTATTTAGTAGTAGAATACTGTTGTGGTTGCTTAAATTATTAATATGAAACTTAAAGATTTTTTTATACTTTAGTGTACATATATGCTCTTGAGCATGCATTGTATTTATTTGGGTTGTTTTCTTTCTTTTCGCGTGCATTTAGGTAATCAATCAAAGGATGCCTAAAGAACTTCTTCAAAGTAGCCTTAGGCCAATATTAGTCAATTTGGCTCACACAAAAAATCTGAGCATGCCTCTTCTGCAAGGCCTGGCCCGTCTTCTTGAGCTGTTGTCCAATTGGTTTAATGTTACATTGGGTGGTAAGCTTTTGGAGCATCTAAAGAGGTGGCTGGAGCCTGAAAAGCTTGCACAAAGTCAGAAGTCATGGAAAGCTGGTGAAGAACCAAAGATTGCTGCAGGTTGTACATCTATCATTTGATTTATTTTGCCAAGTGTTATCAATGCATCTTCCTTAGCTCTCAAGGCACTGATGATGTTGTTCTTTATTGTCACAGCTATAATTGAGCTCTTTCACTTGCTTCCCGCTGCTGCTTCAAAGTTCCTTGATGAGCTTGTAACCTTGACTATTGATTTGGAAGGGGCCCTTCCCCCAGGACAAGTTTACAGTGAAATTAATTGTCCATATCGCCTTCCACTCACTAAATTTTTAAATCGCTATGCACCCCTTGCAATTGACTATTTTCTTGCTCGACTAAGTGATCCAAAATATTTCAGGCGGTAAGTGTCAGTGTGAGATATAATTTTGAACATCTTGTAAGAGAGCTGACTAGTTTCCTCTTCCCTTTCTGTTTTTTTTTTTTTGGGGGGGGATGGTTTCAATTCAGGTTTATGTATATAATTCGGTCAGATGCTGGTCAGCCTCTGAGAGATGAACTTGCAAAATCACCACAAAAAATACTTGCAAGTGCTTTCTCTGAATTTCTGCCGAAGTCCGATGTTACAATGGCTCCTGCATCCACCAGTACTCATTCTGGTTTATTAGCAGAAGAGAGCCTTGTTGCTGCTTCAACTGATGCTTCCAATCCACCTGCAGTGCCTCCCAGTGAAACTACTAATGCTTACTTTCAAGGATTAGCACTGATAAAAACCTTGGTGAAATCCATTCCTGGCTGGTTACAGAGTAATCGTATGGTGTTTGATACATTAGTACTTGTTTGGAAGTCACCTGCTAGAATATCCCGTCTGCAAAATGAGCAGGAGTTAAGCTTAGTTCAAGTAAGTAATATGATTGGTAGACAGCATAATTTGATATCTGATTCATTGTGGTTGTTGATGTTAGGTGTTAATCTACCCTGTACTCTAGTGTCTAGAAATTTCCTGTCACTAATTAGCCTGTGCATAATGTATCGCTGCAAGGGTAATGCAGCTCATTGTAACACTATGCAAAGATGTATTTATTGAGGTGTGCATTCTTTTTTATCCACAAACTCTCCCATATATGATTGTGTTTGTTGTCGTAATTTCTGTAGTGTATGACACCCTGTGTCATTTGTCATGGGTTTTGCGTTGATTAATGGCTTTGTGATGTAAAACACACACACACACACACACAAAAAAAACAATTGCAAATAGAGAAGATTCAGGGTGAAGAGAAATAGATACAGATCAAATTAAGGTGGGTTGAGACAGATATGTTTGACCTTTTTGTTCAAACATTGGTTCCGCTCTATTTTATGAGTTCTTTCCAACTTGTCCCATATTCTCCCCACTCCACTGACAAATTATAATTTTGACATAGCTTTTTTCTGTAAGCTTACTTAATTGCCCAAGTCTTAGATTCACGAGACAAAAGATGTTATCAGTTTTGCTTGCTAACTTGCTTTTCTGATCAATTTTCTATTGCAGGTTAAAGAAAGCAAGTGGCTTGTCAAGTGCTTTCTGAATTACTTGAGGCATGATAAGAATGAAGTGAATGTTCTTTTTGATATACTTACTATTTTTTTGTTGCATAGCCGCATTGATTATACATTCCTGAAGGAGTTTTATATCATTGAGGTATTTTGTTATATCTAAATTTCACCTTGAGTTGTCAATTGATTCTTTTATGTGAATCATATCAAAATTTTCTTGATACCTTTCAGGTAGCAGAAGGTTATCTGCCCAGCATGAAAAAGGCACTGTTGTTGCATTTCCTGAAACTTTTTCAATCAAAACAACTTGGTCATGACCATTTGGTGGTTGTAATGCAAATGCTCATTCTCCCTATGCTAGCTCATACCTTTCAAAATGGCCAAAGTTGGGAGGTTGTTGATCCTGCTATTATAAAAACAATTGTTGATAAACTTCTTGATCCTCCTGAAGAGGTATATCTTGATACTATGTGGAATTTAGCATATATTCTTGCATGTTAGTAGGCCTGTTCATAACCTGCGAACACACTTTGCTAAAAAATATTGTTCCTTTTATTTAGGTTTCTGCTGAGTATGATGAGCCTTTACGAATAGAATTGTTGCAGCTTGCCACTTTGCTCCTTAAATATCTTCAGAATGATCTCGTCCATCACAGGAAGGAGTTAATCAAGTTTGGTTGGAATCATTTGAAGCGTGAAGACACTGCAAGCAAACAGTGGGCGTTTGTGAATGTTTGCCATTTCTTGGAGGCTTACCAAGCTCCAGAAAAAATAATTCTTCAGGTATTGGAGCTGGACTTTTTTTTCAAATGTTATGTATTAAGGTCACATGTGGAACCCAAAGTTCCCTTACTGAGGCATGAATTTTATATTTTAATGCTTTTGGGATATAAAACTGGATTGGTCATTGAATCGATCAATGCTTTCTGCAGTTCAATGGTTGGACAGTCAAACCAGCCCTAATTAATGTACCTTGTATTATGACATTCATCGTCCATTCATATATGGGGAAAATAAATAATTATGTGTGAAAACGTAAATTTAAATAACTTGATTTTACATGTAATTTTTCGTAAAAATGACACCATATAAATTTTAATTCTCTTCAAAAGATTTGGTTTTTTACAATCCATACAACTGACTCCATCTAGTTGGATGAGGCTTTGTTGCTACTGTCGTTCGATTAGAGCATCTTTCAGTCATTGATAATTTAATACCTTGATATTGAATGAACTTATTATATTTTTTATTCTGGTCCAGTGATTGAATATTATTATTCAGTGGCTGTACCATGTATGCGTGGTATTGGCTGCTTTAAGTCATTGCTTTATGCTGTCTCTTTGGCCTATAGTAATTGGCAGTGGTGATATGATATTTGTTTGCTAGAATACTTGTATGGAAATAAATAAAAAAAATCTAATAGAATTTGTTGTTTCTTTTGTTCTTCTGACTCCCCAAATCCTAACTGGTGGGAGCCTTGTGCACCGGGCCATATTGTGTAATTTTATTGAATGTTTGAAGTTAGTTTGTTAGGCGCTGGTTGGGGAATTAGCCATTTGAAGGAACTAAGTGCATGCCTCTGCCATACTTATACTTTTTAGAATAGTCTTAAATCTCTTCTATGCGCTCCCTAAATCCCTCTTCATCTCTATCATAACTAGCCTCTTTTTTTCTCTATTCTTATTCTCACTCTGTTCTCTTCTATATATTTCTGTCAGAATTATAATGATACATCGAGCTACTTTTTCTTCTTCTAAGGACTCATCTGAAATTAGATTGGTTAAAATCAACTTATTACTGAGGCAGGCTAATGTGAAGACTTTCAAGTTTGATCTATAGTCAGTCTGGGGATAAGTCTTTGAATTGTATGCAAATATGGAGTATGTTTATGCTTATTGGATGTATTGCCCTCCATTACCCTAACATAAATTTAGAACTGCAGGTTTTTGTAGCACTTCTTAGGACTTGTCAACCAGAAAATAAAATGTTGGTCAAGCAAGCTCTTGACATATTGATGCCCGCATTGCCACGACGTCTGCCTCCTGGTGATTCTAGGATGCCCATATGGATACGATATACTAAGAAGATCTTAGTTGAAGAAGGTCATTCAATTCCCAACCTCATTCACATATTCCAACTTATTGTTCGCCATTCAGATCTGTTCTACAGCTGCAGAGCACAATTTGTTCCTCAGATGGTAAATTCTCTGAGTCGACTTGGATTGCCATATAACACCACAGCTGAAAACAGACGTCTTGCCATTGAGCTTGCTGGATTAGTTGTTAAGTGGGAGAGGCAAAGGCAAAGTGAAATGAAAGCAGTAACTGATGCTGAAGCACCCAGTCAAATCATTGATGACTTTAATCCTAGCTCGGCTGATGCTAAGAGATCCATAGATGGGTCTACATTTCCTGATGATGCAACCAAACGAGTAAAAGTTGAACCTGGTTTACAATCCCTATGTGTCATGTCACCTGGTGGTCCATCATCAATTCCTAACATTGAAACCCCAGGATCTGCTAGTCAACCAGATGAAGAATTTAAACCAAATGCTGCTATGGAGGAGATGATAATCAATTTTCTTATCAGAGTGAGGATTTATTATAATCTTGCTCGTTTACCTTTACATAGTGTTGATAATGTGATACAGATTTGTAATTTTTTTATTGAAGAATTTAGAAGAATAGGAAGAAGATAGACTAGAGAAATATAGTGGAGTTCGAGGAACAAGTAATATAGCAGAGAGGGTAGGGAAGTAGAGAAGAGCACGAGAGAGAGGAGAGGACACTATACCATCACATTATGTCAAATCAACTTAAGTCTGAATTTACAATTGATAAGCTACCTGTATAGCCTATATTCTCGAGTATTTCATGCAATTCTAACGGCTATATAGTCTGTTAGAAATTATGAAAATAAGTAATATTTCCTATTGTGTATTATGAAGATTATTTGTATATCTTAGTCATAATTGTGAATTATATTTATAGGAAATATTTAGGTAGAAGAATATTATGTTATTATTAGGGAATCATGTTAGGTAAACTTGTAGGAGAAGTTTACTATCTTTTAGGAAACTTTAGTATTATAAATATGTAATCATATCAATGTAATAAACATCAGACTTAACTTACTAACTAACCCATTTATTATTATTAGATAACATGCTGTCAAGAGAGATTTATAGGTTCTTCCATTTTTGAGCAATTTATATCCTTTATGTAATGGATTAAATGGGTACTGAGCCCCCTCTAGTAAACTTATTTTATATAGTGCCAATGCCAATGGTTTTGACATATGCATTGTCATCTTTACCTGCCCCTTCATGTCATAGCCAAGAACGAGTACATATGTATGCATAAATGTGACTGAAGTGGTATTTCTGATTGAGGAAAAACTGAAAATTAACTCAATGCATTATGATTGATTGTATCTTTCCACCTATGTTATAGCCGGTCCCAAGCGTGGTTGAAGGAAGAGGGTTGTGTTTGGCCTGACAGCCATTGTAAAACTTTGTTGAATCTCATAAACATGGATCAACAACAATGTCATTGTATGGTCCATGCAGCCGACCCTATCTAGTGGGATAAGGCTTTCTTCTTCTTCTTGTATCAATGGTTATGATTATTAACTCTTACTGGTGAAATCAGGTTGCATTGGTCATAGAGCCTAAGGATAAAGAGGCAAGTGCTATGTATAAACAAGCTTTGGAGTTACTTTCACAAGCTTTGGAAGTGTGGCCAAATGCCAATGTAAAATTTAATTATTTGGAAAAGCTGCTGAGTAGTATTCAACCATCTCAGGCAAAGGACCCTTCTACAGCTCTAGCACAGGGTTTGGATGTCATGAACAAGGTTTTGGAGAAACAGCCACACTTGTTCATAAGAAACAACATTAATCAGATATCTCAAGTAGGCCTCTGTTTGTTTTCTTTCTTTGATTTACTGAAAAAATTGTGTACCAAGTCATTCTTGTTTCCTTCCAGATTCTGGAACCATGTTTCAAGCATAAACTGTTAGATGCTGGGAAGTCTTTTTGCTCCCTGTTGAAGATGATCTTTGTCGCTTTTCCTCCGGAAGCAGCTACAACACCAGCAGATGTAAAGGTGTTGAGCCAGAAGCTCGATGATTTGATACAGAAGCATGTATCCACTGTCACTGCTCCTCAGTCGTCTGGTGATGATAATATTGCTATCTCAATTAGTTTCTTGTTGCTTGTTATTAGAACCTTGACAGAGGTGCAAAGAAACTTCATTGAACCGTCTATATTAGTTCGCATCCTTCAACGGTTACAACGTGATATGGGTTCATCAGCAGGATCTCATTTAAGACAAGTAAGCAGCTTTTTTTTTTTTTTTTTTTTTTTTTGTGTTTTCACTCTCATTCTTTGGTGTCAAGGGTTTCAAAATGGAAGAAATATTATGTTTGTTTAATCAGTTGCCCCAAAGGGTATAGGTCTATGTGTATATTTCGAAATCAGCAAAGGGTATATATATCTGCGGGAGAGGGGGCTCGGTATTATGGCTTGTAATAACATGTAGCCTATCGGAGTAATATTTAATCCCATAATGACGGTACAGATTACACTTTTTTCATCAAGGAGAAAATGGTGCAATGATATATTTACAAGAATAATACTAAATAAAGAATTACAAGTGGCAGCTTATGGGTTGAACCCGTGATCTACACAACCAGTTTAGGCAATAGTGTGCCACTATGCCACAAGACTCTTGGTAGAGAGTATACTTATACTCACTAATGAAAAATAAGATAACTTTATTATATTCAAAATAGAGTAACATTGTCCTTTTTAAAGTATAACACCGTCTTATCTTGTTTTCATTTATATAGAACATTTGAACTCTTTGTAAATGCTAGAAATCTTGTCAGAAAGATAACTGAAAATGCAAAAGAGCCTTGACTCAACATAGTGATTAACTAATAGTGTTATCAAAATCAATGGTAACTTCCAAGAAACACTAGATCAAATTAGATGGGCCTTCTAAATAAACTTTGAGCCCTCTTGAGCATGAGTTCTCTATTGTATAGTGTTTTTGTAATTGCTTTGAAACCCAATAAATAGTATTTCATAATCATGCATGGATCTTGTGGGGCCTTGAGTTTACTGCTTTTCTTAAATCATAGATTTCATAGCATAGTCAGATGGATGTCTGCTCTGTTATTTGTGCTTATACAGTATGCTAATTATTGTTGCTATGATGATAGTTTTATTGGTTTCCAATGTTTTCAAGAATTAAGTTGGGGAATTCGTGCTTCATAATTAGGGTCAGAGAGCAGATACAGATTCAGCTGTCACATCTTCTTGCCAAGGTTCTGATGTTGGTGTAGTTATCTCTAATCTAAAATCTATCTTGAAGCTCATTACTGAAAGAGTGATGATTGTTCCTGACTGCAAGCGGTCGGTGTCTCAAATCTTGAATACGTTGCTCTCAGAGAAGGCTACTGATGCTAGTGTACTCCTTTGCATACTTGATGTCATCAAAGGATGGATTGAAGATGATTTTTCTAGACAAGGCACATCAGTCGCTTCAAGTTCCTTTCTCAATGCAAAGGAGATAGTCTCCTTTCTTCAGAAACTTTCACAAGTTGATAAACAAGGCTTCCCCCCTACTTCTTTGGAAGAGTGGAATAGGAAATATTTAGAACTTCTTTTTGGGATATGTGCTGATTCGAACAAGTAATGATCTTAAGATTATCTGCACTATGTTTGCATTATATGTTGTCTTAGTCTTAGTTATTTTTATTCATTTCAGATACCCGTTGTCACTACGCCAAGAAGTCTTCCAAAAGGTTGAGAGGCAGTTCATGCTTGGTTTACGAGCAAAAGATCCTGAAGTCAGGATGAAATTTTTCTCTCTCTATCATGAATCCCTTGGGAAATCATTATTCACTAGGCTTCAGTTCATCATCCAACTTCAAGATTGGGAGGCCCTAAGTGATGTCTTCTGGCTCAAGCAGGGCCTTGATCTTCTTCTGGCAATATTAGTAGAGGATAAGCCCATCACACTAGCACCAAATTCTGCCAGGGTTCCGCCACTTCTTGTTTCAAGCACTCTTTCAGAGTCATCAGGGATGCAGCACAAGGTCAATGATGTCTCTGAGGGTACTGAAGACTCTCCACTGACATTTGAGACCCTGGTAAATAAGCACGCCCAGTTTCTTAACAACATGAGCAAACTGCAGGTAAAATAATTGATGTTTGATCTCTAACTGCAAAAGTTAATCAGCATATCAATGAGTTTGTCTCCTACATGTTTCGTTTGCTTTTCATGTTAATATTCATAGGTCAAGCTTAAGGATGAATAAACTAGTTACTCGCTTGCACTATCAAACTGTTACTTTGCAAATAAGATTACTAGGTTTTGAAAGTTTCCATCTATGGTATTTTAGCTCTTTACTTCAGTCTGACTGGATGAGAACTACCTCATTTTCATCAGTGTTTTCTGTGGTAGCGTCAGCCAACTCCTGAAACTAATGATTAAAATAGAAAGTGTTTAACTTGTCTCATTTTTTTATTAATATTTTTAGGTGGCAAATCTATTGATTCCATTGAGAGAGTTGGCCCACACAGATGCCAATGTAGCTTATCATTTGTGGGTCTTGGTGTTTCCAATTGTCTGGGTTACATTACATAAAGAAGAGCAAGTGACACTGGCAAAACCAATGATCACTCTTCTGTCTAAAGATTATCACAAGAGGCAGCAAGCCAGCAGACCAAATGTTGTCCAAGCTCTGCTAGAAGGGCTTCAACTGAGTCATCCTCAACCGAGAATACCAAGTGAAGTCATCAAATATATTGGGAAAACTTATAATGCATGGCACATTGCTTTAGCATTACTTGAAAGTCATGTTATGTTGTTCATGAATGACACCAAGTGTGCTGAGTCTCTGGCAGAGCTCTATCGATTGCTTAATGAAGAAGATATGAGGTGTGGTTTATGGAAGAAACGTTCAATCACTGCAGAAACTAGGGCAGGACTTTCTCTTGTTCAGCATGGTTACTGGCAGCGTGCTCAAAGCCTCTTTTACCAAGCCATGATGAAGGCAACTCAAGGAACTTATAACAACACTGTGCCAAAGGCTGAGATGTGTCTATGGGAAGAGCAATGGTTATCCTGTGCCAGTCAACTTAGTCAATGGGATGCCTTGGCAGACTTTGGTAAGAGTGTTGAGAATTATGAAATTCTTCTTGACAGTCTCTGGAAATTGCCTGATTGGACATATATGAAGGATCATGTAATTCCTAAGGCACAAGTGGAAGAAACTCCAAAACTTCGTTTGATTCAAGGATATTTCGCCCTTCATGACAAAAACACAAATGGCATAGTGGATGCTGAGAATGTGGTGGGTAAAGGTGTTGATCTTGCTCTAGAACAATGGTGGCAGCTGCCTGAAATGTCTGTTCATTCAAAAATTCCCCTACTGCAGCAATTCCAACAAATAGTTGAAGTTAAGGAATCATCCAGAATTCTGGTGGATATTTCCAATGGAAATAAAGTCTCTGGAAACTCTGTAGTTGGTGTGCAAGGAAACCTTTATGCAGATCTCAAGGACATTCTTGAGACTTGGAGACTGAGAACTCCAAATGAATGGGACCATATGTCTGTTTGGTATGACTTACTGCAATGGAGGAATGACATGTATAATGCTGTCATAGATGCATTCAAAGATTTTGGCACCACAAATTCACAACTTCATCACCTTGGCTACCGTGACAAAGCATGGAATGTCAACAGGCTTGCTCACATTGCTCGTAAGCAAGGCCTATATGATGTTTGTGTCACCATACTTGAAAAGCTGTACGGGCACTCAACCATGGAAGTGCAGGTAATTTAACTAGCATTTTGAATAGCTCAATATTTGAGAGAGCTGCTTGTTGATTACTCATGTCCTGTTTATAGGGCATTTCATATATGTTTCACATAGACCTAGGAAAATCTTAAACATCATTAGCTTCCCACTAAAATCCAACAAATTTCCTATTCTACCATGAAAACAAAGTCAACATATAAATAAAGGGTGAACTTGTACATTCATAATGAAGTGACTTATATATATGACCAAAAAATACCTTCTCTCTCTGTCCTTTAAATAGGACCAGAGGAGTGTTTCTCAAGGCACATGACTATGAGTTATTAATACATAATCTTCAAAGGAAACGAGTATGACCATTTATAGATAAATTTGACATGCATATTATTACAAATTTAAAATTTTTACGATTTTAGAAGTATATTGAGGTAAAAGCAGGCAATATATTCTGTTACCTGACATTCCTTACTTCCTTGGTGGAATTCTTGATATGCCTCAGGTTTTTATGTTTATTACAGGGATTTTCATTCGTTAAGTATTTATTTCTAGTGCATTTATACAATAAATTTTTTTTCTTGATTTCGGGCATATAAATGGGGTGTACCCATTGCTCACAAGTCTTGCTGGAAAAGGCAATAATCGTGGGACTTATTCTGTTGACTTCACATGCATCCCCTTGAGTGTTTTCTGATGTTTGCAGTTTACATCAAGATAAGCTTGACTTCTCATGAATTATAATACATAGGCATGTAAATGCTGATAACCATATGTGGTGGTTCAATTGGTTGTGAGCAAACCATGTTTTTTTTCCTGAATCTCTTTCTGTTAGGCTATGAACAATTTTGATTTGATGGAGCTATTTTGGATTTTATTTAATTTATTCTTTCTTGTATATTTGCAGGAGGCATTTGTTAAGATAACAGAGCAGGCAAAGGCATATTTAGAAATGAAAGGAGAACTAACAAGTGGCCTTAATCTGATTAACAGTACTAATCTAGAGTATTTTCCTGCAAAGCACAAGGCAGAAATTTTCCGCCTGAAAGGAGATTTCCTGTTAAAATTAAATGACTCTGAAAATGCTAACCTTGCTTACTCCAATGCCATTAGTCTTTTCAAAAACTTGCCCAAGGGATGGATAAGCTGGGGAAATTATTGTGATATGGTAATTGCTTCTCTGTTTTTGTATGCATGACTTTTTTTACTTTAGATCCATACTTACTTTGTCACATGATACTGATAGGCCTATAGAGACACCCATGAAGAGATTTGGTTAGATTATGCTGTCAGCTGCTTCTTGCAAGGGATAAAATTTGGCGTGTCAAATTCAAGAAGCCATTTAGCTCGAGTGCTTTATCTTCTTAGCTTTGATACTCCCAGTGAGCCTGTGGGAAAGGCGTTTGATAAATACTTGGACCATATACCTCATTGGGTTTGGCTCTCTTGGATTCCACAACTCTTGCTCTCTCTTCAGAGAACAGAAGCTCCTCACTGCAAACTTGTTCTATTGAAGATCGCAATTGTGTATCCTCAGGCAAGTCTTGGTCTTCGTCCCATATTTTAACTTAAATAGAACATAAATAATTTTAATTCTCATGCTGAACTTCAGGCACTTTATTATTGGCTACGCACATACTTGCTGGAAAGGCGTGATGTTGCAAATAAATCAGAAATTAGTAGAATGTTGATGGCTCAGCAAAGAGCGCAGCAAAGTGTTTCTGGTACTAGTGCAGGTTCTCTTGGTGGATTGGCTGATGGAAATGCAAGACTTCAAGGACCAGGTGGGGGTGCCATGTCCTCTGACAACCAAGTTCACCAAGGTTCCCAGTCTGGTGGTGGAATTGGATCCCATGATGGTATAAACTCTCATGGACAAGAACCTGAAAGGTCTACAAGTGCAGAAAGCAGCATACATAATGGGAACGACCAACCTTTGCAGCAAGGTTCGGCAAATATCAATGAAGGTAGTCAAAACACGTTGAGGCGTGCTGGTGCAATTGGTCTTGCAGCGTCAGCTGCCAGTGCTTTCGATGCTGCAAAAGATATAATGGAGGCTCTGAGGAGCAAGCATGCTAATTTAGCTAGTGAACTTGAGGTGATGTTTATTTGACAAAATATTTGATTTAGATGCACTTTTTATCTTTTTTCCTTGTCTAAAAAGTTGCTGCACCACACATGATTATCAAGGCAAGTTTCTTTACCTTTTGGGATCTGGGTTATGCACTTTTGAAAGTGTTAGGAATTCATGTGGTCTTAGACGTGCATAAGTTTTTGGTTCTGTGCTTGTGTTCTTTTTTACTTCTGGCTGTTTGTGTTGTTGGACCATTGTGTTTGTCTTTTATGTTCTTTATGTGGTTGTTTGTTTCCTTGGGCTTCTTGGCGCTCCATTTGTATGACAATGTTATAATGAAGACCATTAGATGTGAATCTAGGCAACCTCCATCCTGATCCTTTCTCCATGGGTTACAAAAATTGAAAAATGCAACGGTTGATGTGTTCCTCAAAATGTTATTAGATCACAATCATTTGTTGATTGAAGTTTGACTTTACTTTCATGATATCAATGAACCTTGTATTTTGCAGGTTCTACTTACAGAAATTGGTTCAAGGTTTGTCACTCTCCCTGAGGAGAGGCTTCTGGCAGTGGTCAATGCTTTGCTCCACCGCTGCTACAAATATCCAACAGCTACTACTGCAGAAGTTCCTCAATCTCTCAAAAAAGAGCTCTCTGGTGTTTGCAGGGCTTGCTTTTCTACAGATGCTATAAACAAGCATGTTGATTTTGTTAGGGAATACAAGAAGGATTTTGAGCGTGATCTTGACCCTGAAAGCACTGCTACGTTCCCAGCCACCCTATCCGAGTTGACTGAGCGGTTAAAACACTGGAAAAATATTCTACAAAGCAATGTTGAGGACAGGTTTCCAGCAGTATTGAAATTGGAGGAAGAAAGCAAGGTATTGCGGGACTTCCATGTAATTGATGTCGAAGTACCTGGGCAATACTTCACAGATCAGGTAAACCTTCAATTTTCTTTTAAATTGCCAATTATACCATTTTATCTTAGGGAAAACGTGCAAAAATAGTCATCGTAAATTTAAAAAAGAGCACCTAAGACTCTCGTAAATTTAAGGGGCAAAATCGTACATTGTAGTAAACCGAAATGGGGCAAACGTAATCTTCTCAAAGTTAAGTTTGACCATTAATTATTGACTAGCAATTCTGATGGGACTTATTAACGTGGCAATATATGACATTAGGTGTCAATTTTTTTACGAAACATATGTTGACGGGGCATATTGAGACTTAAAACCAGCCCAACACAACACACAACACACAACATATTGAACCCTATCAGAGATCAAACTAGCCTCATTTTGAACCCTAACCTTAGAACCCTCATCGAAATGATTTTTGGGTTTAGGGTTCAGATGATTTGGGGTGAATTTCATATGATTTGGGGAAGGTATGAGTGATAGTCGAAATGATTTGAGGGTTTAGGGTTCATTTTAGATGATATAGGTTCAACTTGATGCATTTCAGCTTCCACAGTGGATTTTGGAATTGACACGTCATTTACTGGTGGTGGGGCCCATGTCTGAAAAAACTTCCGTTTAACTATGCTTAACCAAGGTGTTACATTTGCCCCATTTCAGTTTACAGTGTACTGTTTTGCCCCCTTAACTTTACTAGAGTCTAAAGTGCTCATTTTTATGTTTACGGTGGCTATTTTTGCACCTTTGCCCTTTATCTTATTATTTCAGTTTGAAATGGTTTTAATTGCTAATAATTCTAGTTTGAATATTTTTATGCATCTTATTGTGGTTGATATTTAATATGTGATTGCATCTCATTTCAGGAAATTGCACCTGATCATACTGTGAAATTAGATAGAGTTGCTGCTGATATACCAATTGTGCGACGACATGGGAGCAGTTTCAGGCGTTTGACTTTAATTGGTTCTGATGGTTCCCAACGCCATTTCATTGTCCAGACTTCTTTGACTCCTAATGCGAGAAGTGATGAGCGCATATTGCAGCTTTTCCGTGTGATGAACCAAATGTTTGAGAAACACAAAGAATCTAGACGCCGTCATATATGCATTCACACGCCAATAATTATTCCTGTTTGGTCCCAGGTCAGAGTGATTTTTTGTTTATTGTTTCATTAACTTTATAATGGATCCATAGCATTCCCCTCTTATAAACAAATCCAGTATTGTTTGTGTTGAAATTACCAAGGCAGCGTAGTAACCATTGTCCTTTTAAAGTCATCTAATGAACCGTTCTATAAAATGTTGTGTGGACAGGTACGCATGGTTGAAGATGATTTAATGTACAGCACTTTCCTTGAGGTCTATGAAAATCATTGTGCTAGGAATGACCGAGAAGCAGATCTTCCAATAACTTATTTCAAGGAGCAGTTGAACCAGGCTATATCTGGGCAAATATCTCCTGAAGCTGTTGTTGATCTTAGGCTGCAGGCTTACAATGAAATTACAAAAACTCTTGTCACTGACAACATCTTTTCACAGTATGTGTACAAGACTCTCCCAAGCGGCAATCATATATGGGCTTTTAAAAAGCAATTCGCTATTCAGTTGGCACTTTCAAGTTTCATATCTTTTATGCTCCATATTGGTGGAAGGTCGCCAAGTAAGATCTTGTTTGCTAAAAACACTGGGAAAATATTCCAAACTGATTTTCACCCTGCTTATGATGCAAATGGACTGATCGAGTTTAATGAGCCGGTTCCATTCCGGCTGACAAGGAACATGCAAGCATTTTTCTCCCACTTTGGGGTGGAAGGTCTTATTGTATCTTCAATGTGTGCCGCAGCGCAGGCTTTTGTTTCGCCTAAGGTGATAAGTACAACCCTTTACTCGTATATGCCATTTCATGATTTAGTTATAATTCATGTTCAAGAATGACAACTGATTTGGTGAAAAAATTTCAATGTTGCAGCAAAGCCAGCATCTGTGGCATCACCTTGCTATGTTTTTCCGCGATGAGATGCTGTCTTGGTCTTGGAGAAGGCCAATTGGAATGCCTATGGCCCCTTTGGCTGGAGGTGGTTCTATGAACCCCCATGACTTCAAACAGAAGGTCACCACCAATGTGGAACATGTTATTGCCCGGATTAAGGGCATAGCCCCTCAAAATTTCTCCGAGGAGGTTAGCCACTGAAAATCTCGAACTACCTCCTGTTATATTCAATACTTCTATAAGGAACAATCTCTCATAGTGGTGGTCCTAAATATAAGGAACCAGTCCTTTTTGTTTGAAAATAAAATTTGGTATTTCCATTTTAACCTCATTAAATATACGCCACTCATTATCTTTCTTCAATGAATTTCAACTCATTATTTTTCATTTACTCTCTATATAAACAAGGGTATAGTTAGACAGAAAATTGTATATCTTCCCGTTTATTGCTTTTAATAACATTTGTAAGGAACTGGAGGGAGTATCTTGTTTAGATTCATCTTTTTCTCTATATATGATTACATGTCTTTTCTAGGTTTATTACTGCTAATTTTTTATTTTTTTGTTAATTTATGTTCAAATGGTCTAATGCTGCTACTTCTGTTTCTTTTTAACTTGCAATTAGGAGGATAATCCTATGGATCCACCCCAACCAGTGCAGAGGGGCGTTACTGAGTTGGTTGAAGCGGCCTTGAATCCAAGAAACTTGTGCATGATGGATCCAACATGGCATCCCTGGTTTTAAGATATAAATGGTGAATGCTAGACTACATTTGAACTTCTCTAGAAATTTTATAATTTGTAAATGATAAATAATTGTAAGGGAAACAGTTAGTTTTTCTTAGTTATATTAATTTTTTTTCCTATGTTAGTTGTAAAGATGTTGGTATGAAATATGAATATTTCTTAATCACTTCAAAACTAATAAAGCATCATGTTATATTTCCATAATCGTCTTTGCACTCTTGTTTCCTTCCATCTCGTGGGATTAGTATGACTTCTGCCTTTTATTTCTTGGTCCTTTTAGTTTTTATCTTGGTCTCAAGTTTGTCTATAATGCCTTGTTCTTTGGATCCATTGTTTTTTGATTGGAAATGTATAATTATTCGGTTTGGTTCGATCTTATATTTTTCTTTTTAAAATTTCGTTTGCTGGCAGTTGCGATTTTGCTGAAACCCAGATTTTTTTATGGTAGACAAATATTCAATTTTTGAAAATATGTTTTTTTTTGTCAAAACATAGGTTTCAGTTAAGTTAGATAAACACTCAATTTTTTTATAATAGCTTTTTTACTTGAAAAACCTATGTATGGGGTAGAAATCTCAAGTTTTGTTGAAAGCGAATTTTTTAGCTTTTTCAAAAGCTATTATGTGGAATTTATTTTCTAAAAGAGTTTTGCATCTTTGTCAAGTTATTCTCCAAATTCTATATTGAAATATGGCTTTAATTGACTTTCCATCTTGCATTAAAACACCATTTTAATTCTAGATGTATTACATTCAAGCCCAAATGTTTTGTTAATGTCAAGGAACACTAATCTTGGTGCATAAGTTATCTTTAATGCAACATTTTGTGTCTTAACCCTTTTAAAACCAACCGACTTTTTAATGACTTAATAAGTGGTGCATCAATTGTGATAAAATCTTTTACAAAGTGTCAAGTAGTCAAACTGCGAAAGCTTCTCAGATTAGTCATGTTTAAGTATTGGCCATTCTTTTATACCTTTCAATTCTTCTATCTAGATTTTAAATTCATTTTAGAAAACACAATAAAATCATTCAATTCATCAAGCATATAATCTAACTCAGGAATTGGATATGGGATAATGATACTTTACAATGATATTATTGACAATTATACGATTAATGCACACCCTTCAAGTTCCATATTTCTTTGGCATTAAAAGAAATGGAACTATTCAAGAACTTTACCTACGATATCTTTTTGTCACAGAATCTTTCACTTGCTTTTGTAGCTCCTTTGTTTCTTCTAGATTACTTCTATAAGGTGGCCCATTAGGAATTGTTGCTCTAGGAATGTAATTGATAAAGCTTCTTCCTAGCTTGTAGTGGTCTCCTTTTGACTACTTCTTTCTCCTATCTTCCAATTATGTTTTACGAATGAATTTGATAAGAATGAAAATGTCAAGAAACAAAAAATCCATTAACCTAATACACATCTAATTGAAACATGATGAAAAAGGGTTTCATTTGGCAATGTTAATGGCATGCCCTCATATTCCATAGTGCTTCATTAACTAAAAACCAGGCTTGATATGCCCTTACACTTGAGTTGTTTTTCCACTTTATGTGTCGTGTGTACCATGTCAACTAGCTAAGCTAAGCTATTCGGTCGAGTGAGAATAGAGTCAACTATTAACTCCCCGTGTGACTCACTTGGATCAATAGAGATGTCTCCCTAAGTACCGCAATGGTTACCTAACTAAGTGTCAATCCCACAAATCGAACCTGTGCTAAATTGAACAACTAGGCACTTTAATTTCAACTTCCTCGCCACTAAACCCAAGGACGATGGGTCCTCCCCTCCAATTTTTGAACAAACACACAATGCATCCCCAATTCCCATGCTCCCCCTCCCCTACCCTCTCCTTCAAAAAAAACCCAACCAACACATAGTAAGGAATTTAGTTGTAATAAATTCTCATACATGGTGCCTGAGTATCCCGGGCTTTCTAATAAAAGTAAAATCAATTGAATTTACAATTACAGCAGTATGTTATGTAATTGTAATTAGGGTTACATTAGTTGGGTGGTGGACTTGTTTAGTGGGCCTAATTAGATTATGGAGGATTCCATTTTAGTAAGGCATGTGTTTAAGGTTTTATATTAAAGAGTCACAATGTATAGCTAATTAGATTAAATCACTATCCACTATATAAGGAACTAATTAGCTAATTGTAAAGTGTGATTTTAGCATGATAAAAAAAAGATTTTGGTGATTAATAAAAAAAATTTTTGCTTGAGTCTCTGGTATTCGACACTCTTTGAGTGTCGACTAATCCAAAGTTTACCCCGATTAGGGCATGACAAGTATTGAACCCAGATTGATAAGAAGAAATGTACATCAGTAGTCGCTGCCCAAGCAATAAGTTGCAAAAGCTAAACTAAGCATATGTGACTGTGGTGGGCCGCTAGGCAGCAATTTACAAAAGAGTGCTAAAGCTATTTTCAATGTGTTTAGCAAGTGCTCATATCTGTGAGACTATGCTATTAACAGTGAAAGTTTCGTTTCCAAAATTCTAAGATTCTTACTGTGCCAAAGTTTCCAAAAGCAAATACATACGTCAGTCTTCCATGAGATGTGTAAGTCAGATTTTTGAAGAATGACCCTGATCCAATCTGAGGGGGGCATTCGCCGAAAATTTGTGAACATGTCTGATGGTAGAATCTTCTTCCAAACGGAGGATGAGAGAGGACAGTCCCTAAAGACATGGGGGATGTCTTCACGACCTCCCATGCAACCAGAGCATTGCGTGTCTTGGGTGAGGTTCCTATTAGTGAGCAATCGGCCTTTTAAAAGGAGCCAGATAAAGGTTTTAAAGCACTGGGCCATTGGCAATTTCCACAGCTTGGGGAGATGTATTATCCCACCTTTCTAATCATCAAGTCATTGGTCGCTTGACCGTGATTAATAAGATTTTGCCCTTTTACTTTCTTGTTTCTTCTCCTCCTCCTTTTCTTCCTCTTCTTCCTTCTCAATTCTCTATAATTCTTCTCTTTTTTTATACTCATTCTAAATATTTATACTTCTTGAAATCCTCTATCTCTCTAGTTTTTCTTCTAACCCCCTCAATTTTTTTTTTCTATCTTTCTTTCAATACAGCATACTAATTCTGTATCACAGTATCTGGGTACGCTGGTCAATTTTGCTTCTCCTTCGTCTCTTTCAGTTGAGTGGCGGAACTAGAAACCCTTGTTTCTACCCTTTATTTGTCTCGCATTCCGCCCTTGTAAATCGACTTAGATATATAGATACGCGGGCAGACGTTCAGATATATCTGAGTGAGGAGATAAGAATGGGAGAAGGTAGAGAAGGGGACTGGGACTGCAGCGGATGTAATAACAGGAACTACGCCTTCCGATCATTCTGCAATCGTTGCAAGCAACCTCGCCTTCTCGTGGACAACGAAACCCCCGCGGATTCCAAGTGGCTGCCCCGTATTGGCGATTGGATCTGCACTGGTTAGCTCTTTTCTCTTCACCTGCTTCCTGCTTACTCACCCTGCATTTAGCTTTAGCTAATCATCGCATACATACTCATGCCATGTCACATACATACTCATGCCATGTCACATACACACTCATACTCATACTCAAATCTCATGCTGCAACTTAAGATTTCGCACTCGATATCAAATAATTGAGCTGTTTGCGCTTTTTTGTGTCTTTTGTGTGGGATGGGCATGTTGGCGTGCATAACTGCATATAATTGGCTTCCTTTTCCCGTGGCTGCACTCTGTTTCTGGGATGGATGGGTTTGTATGCAATGAAACACTAGGTTGCACTAACAATAATTATGCGTCAAGAGAGAAGTGCAAAAAGTGTGGACAACCCAAGGAGGTGGCAGCCATGCCGGCAATCGCATTAACTGGGGCGTCTTTCCCAAATTATTCACATCATTTTTCCAGGGCTCCAGGAGGACCTGATCAGAAAATGAATATTGGGTTAATGGGAAATAGTGCTCCACCCGTTTCTATATGGGTGCCAAGTGGAAACTGTGGTTCTGGACTTACCTATGATGATTCTGCTAACCCACACTTATCTGTCCCAAAAGGATGGCGTAATGGGGATTGGATCTGTACTTGTGGCTTCCATAATTATTCATCACGTGCCAGGTATTCCTTTTGCTTTTGCATTTTACTTCTTAATGACGATAAAGTTATTTGAGGGTGTAGTTGTAAATTTACATCCACTGTTTTTCTCATTCATTTTCAGTACTATTTTGCAGTGTAAAAAATGCAACGCCTTTCCCCCTGGTATGATTTCTTCTACTGGATTTAACATACTAGGTGCGAAATTCATAACTGCATCTTGTACTGATAGATATTATCACAAATGCCTTGGTCTCTGCATCCCCCCCCCCCCCCCAATGCTTCTTGATTTCCTCGGAGCTCATCACATAGTTAGGGCCTAGGAGACTTCTGGTGATTTAGTGTTTGAGTAATTCTTTCTAGCAATTAAGTTTAAATTGTGTCACTTGTTCCTCTTTTGGCATAAAGCGCTTGGGACGAAACGATTAGCTTCTGAAGAGTTGGTTTGCAATTGGGATAGCAAGAGATTGAATGTAGGACATGTAAGAGTTTGTTTTCCTTTATACTTCTAATTGAGTTCCGTAATACTCCCTCCGGTCCTAAATATAAGACCTAATTGACTTTTTCTGAAAAATCCTTAAAAAGCAAAATAAGTCAAGTATAAATTGATTTACCTAATTTTTCCCCTTAAAATAGTTTATTTTACCTATAAACTAATGGATAATCTAAAAATATATCAAATATGTCATCATTTAATAACCTATTTTGCAACTTTAATCTCTCCAAAAAAAAGTCAATTAGATCCTATATTTAGGTAGATCCTATATTTAGGACCGGAGGTAGTATTAACATTTGCTCCTTTGATTAGTATATTTACTCTTGTTTCTACTTTTGCCACTCTTTTTATAAAACATTTAGACAAAAGAGCAACAACAAACATATACAAGTGTGGAGCAAGTGGTAGGGGCCAGTGCAGATTCAAAATCTCCAGTCTTCCCTCCTGCCCCTATAAACTCAAGTATTGTTCCAAGTTTGCCATTACACATGTTGTGTCCTCCAAAAATTACTACACCTGCACTCCTTGGAAAAGGGTAATCACTCGCTCTTGGCAGACATTCTTTCTTTTAAGATGTTAGTTTCTATGTGGATTATGAAACTTAATAAATTTTGTAATATTTGTTAAACTAAATCTCTCCTCTCCTCTAGTTAAAAACACAAATTTCTGTAGTACTATGGGATTTTGAAGACTTTCAAGGTATGAATAATCCGACATATTTCTCTGATCATTAGCTTATAATACAAGAGATCTCAATCCATCCCATTATTGTAGGGATTTGAGTGATGCAGAAAGTAAAAACAGATTCTATTCTGATTCTATCTAACATTTATTTCTCCTAATCAAATCATATAATTTCCTGATTCTTATCTACAGAATATTACATTAATTACAATACTCCCCCTCAAGTTGGATCATAGATACTAATCATGTCCAACCCAACTTGCTTAATACATCTTTTGGTTGCCCTTTTTGTAAGAATATCTGCTAGTTGTAATTGAGTAGGCATACAGTCAAAAGGCCTATTTATGCAAAAATATTACAGAGCCTATTTTTTGTATTTTCTGTTTTATGTGAAAATAAATAACTGACACAAACTGACACTAATAACCACCACAAACTGCCACATACTACATACATGATCTGTTCCTTGCAAAATAATAAAAAACGAATAGCAACACATAATAAAACAAAGGGCGGAGATGCAAAAATGATACTAAACTTTGCCCCAAGAATAATAAAACTGCCACATACAAACGCTCATTGGGGCAAAGTTTAGTATCGTCTTTGCACCTTTGCCCTAAAACAAATAACACAAACAAACTTTTAATGCTTAGGTTGACTTCTCCCTAATCGGAAATGGTTTTGGGACTCTTATCAATTTATCAATAAGATAAAATCCAATTGCATCTACAAAATCACATCATAGTTCTTGAAACAATTGAAACTAATGGAAAAATATAGAAATAAACTAAATAAATCCATTGATTGTCCAATCAGGGAAAAACTGCACTGAGAAAAGGGAATAAGAAGAGCATATTAACCCATAAGCATTTGTAGGAACTATGAACGAACACCTGCAATTCATATATCAATATTCTTAGTTCCACTAAATATTAGAAAACAGAACAAAATGGGTCATTTATCAACCACCCATTCGAGAAAAAGAATAGAAGAGTGGTTTACTGTTCGTTTTAGAAAATGAAGTCAAGCTTTCAGAATTTAGCTAGTTCAAAATGTGAACCATTTCAATTGTAAAAATTACATAGGCAAGTACTATTCTGGAAAACAACAACAACAACAACAACAAACCCTTATCCCTCTACATGGGGCCGGCTACATGGATCATATGGCGTCGTTGTGCTCTATCATTCACCAACTATTTGGGTATATCATTCACCAATAGATCTTGTTTTATAAATTCACCTAGAGTTTTCCTTAGTCTCTCTCTCTTTTTAATTGGACTCCAAGTTGTTTGGTCCACCCTCATCATTGGCGCATCTATTGGTCTTCTCTGGACATGTCGAAACCACCTAAACCGATTTTTCACAATTTCTCAGTAATAGGAGCTACTCCAACCCGTTCTTATATATAGTCATTCTGAATTTTATCCTTTATTGTATGACCACACATTCATCTCAACATCCTCATTTCAGCAACCATTATTTTATGTTCATGTTGTCCTTTCTTTGTTGTTTTAAAAGAATGTTTTCTCCTTGTATATGTGAAGTTTTATATTAGCGATTTTAAGTCGAAAGATCCCTTTATAAAAAAAAAAAGTTCCTTGAAACTGAATCGAATGTTTATTACAAATTTCACATTTGTTAGTTCTTCAATTCTTTTTTTTCTTTAATTCATAAACTTTCTTCAATTTCCCTGTCTCCATTGTTTCTTTCATCAGTATCACGCTTTTCCCTGTACAAATAGGTGATTCACTGTAGGTATTGCCTGTAAAAATCATTCTAGAAAATGAAAGGATCATTTGGAGGCGGAGTATTGTGAATTAATTCATGCTGATAAAAGTTCATAAAATGGGATGGTTCTTTAGGGATAAAATCTTTACTGGTTCCAACTTGCTGGTGTTTAAAATTTCTGTTTGAAGGTGTTCAGTCAAATGGAGCACCATTTGCTAATGCTTTTGGGTGGTTGTGATTTATTAGTTTTAACTTTCTTGACATATCAGAGCCAAGCAATGGCGTAATGGGGATTGGATGTGCGCAAATTGCAACAATCATAATTATGCTTCCAGACTACAGTGTAACAGGTTATTCTCACCTTATGGTTTTCCTATGTATAAAGATGGTGGGAATTTTGAATTGCAGATGATTTATTTTCAGGTCATATTGGTTAAAATATTTTCCTCCATATGAGAATAGAATTATGCTTCACAAGCCATCATATATTTTGAGTATTGATTTGCTTCGATGTGGTTTATTAAAAACAAGTATTGTAGCATTGGCTGGCAGTGATGCTCCTTGTAACTGAATAAGCAAAACCGTTTCCTATGATAATTAAAAATCTACGTGGGGAATCATTTCAACTCATCCAGCCTTAGATTTTGTTGTTTGCATTCGTTTCTTCAACATGGAGAAGCATCTATGTTGCCATTGACGTCTAGAAAACACAAAAATTGAGAACATAGGAACAATGTTATGCAGGTCAATGCTATTATGCCCAGATATATGTATTGATTTATTCAACAATTAACTACTACATTTTTTTGCCTTAATGCCACAATGGTCTTCGACTGAAATGCAAATTCATAATTGCCTGGCTGTTTTTTCACTTTGGGTGGATGTTGATTGCGTTGTGTGTTTGTTCAAATGGAAATTAATGTTTGCTAAACAAATTGGTGCTGAATTGTGAATTCTTATCATTTGCAGGTGTAAAACTCAGAGAATGGCACCCATACAACCCGTCAATGTAATGTAATATAAAATAATGTATGTGATTACATTGCTAGTTAGAATGTTGTTATGTGAACAGTTGCTGCTTGAGTTTTGTTTTGGTTTTCCAGCATGTATTTTTTTGCATAAAAGTGGACTTTCTTGAGATGCTCGTTTTGCTTGCATGATATAGTGGCAGTGAATTTAAATTTATCTGAACGATGTATGATTATTTTATTAGTGTTCATGATGCATAAGATTTTTTATGTAAGCTGTGTTACGCACGATCATGCTCCTCTTCTTTCTTTGCCATGACTCATTGATGCTAGGCGAACTATGATTATATTTTTGGTCCATTTAATGCTGTCGCTGTAATTTTGGCTGGGCTACGCAGCTGTCTTAAGCCACGTTTTTCTTGATAGACTGTACCGCTAACCAGTATGCGACGTATCTGATATCTCCTTGTGAATGTGGCATAACCTGACCAACCAGTCCTTTCTGAATTATTCTCTCGTCATCAACTGGCTACTTGTCTTAGAGGTCGTGTACTCATGGCCCATTTGGTTGTAAGAATGGAAAGTGGAAAAATAGAAAGTAAAAGGGTAAAATTGGAAAGTAGAGGTAATGATAAAAGTAAAGTTTGCGGGTCTCAGTAAAAGTGTGAGATTGAGAGAGAAAACTTACGACCTAAGGTAAATGGCGAAAAACCCACAACTTTCTTCCACTCTACTTTCTATGCCAACTAAATGGAAGTCGCTTATCAAATCTGATTATTGTTGACTTTGAAACCACTTGTGTGGCAACGTGGCTACATAAGCGATAGTATCTTTTATAAGTTCTTTACATTTTGGTTGTGCTCTATTTTTTATTTTGGAAGAGATAAATAGTACAATGTTTTGCTGAACACAGTATAGACGTATTATCTAAACATACACTTTAATGTTCACGTTTAAAAATTATTTTTTTTGAGAAAAAATTTAGAAATTAAAATTGGTTAAAAAAATGGAATTGCAATTGATTTGTTTGGTATTGAGTTTATAAATGAGTGAAGTCACTTTTTTTTGTACTAACTGAATTAGATAAAGAAAAAGGAAAGATGTTCCAAATCTCTTTCAAAGTTCAATCCTTACTTCAAACTCTTCAAAGATTCAGTCATAGTACATCAAAATGCTCCAAGAAGATCAAGCCAGTCCAAAGTTTTAACATCATATAAGTCAATTGAGGGTTAGTGGGCATTATTAGGAACTAACTAATAGAAAATTTTGTCTCATTTGATATGATGGAAGAGCTTTTTATGGAAGTGAACAAGAAAAAAGGTTGGTAGTCACACCCTAGATGTGGAGCCAAAATAAACCGTGACATATGGAAATCTATTGTCATGATTTTTAAATAACTACAACAAAAAATGTGACATAATGTTTTTTAAAAAGATGCAGCATGTCTCGCTTTAACTATGTTTCTTGTATATTTATTGCTCTTTAACTACTTTTCACAAATTTATGGTAACACATAATTCATAATTAAAAGTCAACTTATTATGGACAGTGGGAATAGTTTTTTTCCCCTTTCCGGCCTCGGCCTACCCCAAAGATTAATCATGCCGATCAGTGGCCAGAGTTTAGTTTTGAAGGGTGGTAGGGTCGGTTCTTATATTATTTTTTTTGGCCAAGGGTCGATCCTTATTTAAAACGGCAAACATGTCTATGAAACCTAACTGTCATTTTTCAAATTCGCTCATCCAATTGTATTTTCCTAGTATTTTCCCAATTTCATAATCAATACTTGTGGAAATGAGAAAAATCAATACTTTCTGTGGATACATGATTCCTAAACTTTTACAGACATTACCAAGTTCTCAACATTGTTATATCAATTTCCAATTTGAAAGTCTAAACTCCTACAATATGAGGATGACTATGGGCTGTAATTAATTAACGGGTACAGTTTATTCATATATTGAATTTGATGTGGACATTATTTAAGGGATAAGATCCCTCCTACAATATACTGTAAAACTCTGATGAACCTCTCAAGTATTTATTTTAATGACAAAGGAAGAAGATGTGAGTAGTTCAAATTCTAGGGAGAATAATTAAGCCAGAATCTGATCCAATGATTTGCTCAGAAAGTCGATGGTTTCGTGCTGGAGATTGGACTCTTTCGACAGCTTTTTAAGACGAGCAAACTCGAGGTCCTTGGCCATTTTCCTCCTGTACATCTCAGCGAAGGTGATTGGTTCCTCAAGCACAGATTCTTGTTCCTCTCCCTGCAGCTTCAATGGATATACCATTGCTTCCGGTGATGGATTTTGGAATGTTGCTATGGACAATCTGCTGCACTTCGAGTTCACCACTGCTTGGTGATCCGCATTCTTGAACCTCCCATTACTTAGGTACTGTGCATTATATTTTCAAAAGACTTCATATAAAGCTCTTCCAGATTTTATTTAATCTTTAAAATTGTGCGCAGCACCTTTTTATTTAAAGCATATATATACGTGATGTGTTGACAACAAATATATATACATGCTGTACCTTTTGATGATCAAATAAAAGTATGCATGAGATAATTTTTACAAATTAAAAGTGAATTCCATAAATTTCACTCAGAAATAACAAACAATAATGCCTCTCGAAATTAATTTCTAAATTATGAAACTCTTCAGATCCTTTTAGTGAAAATTTTTGTATATTTAAAAATATGTGTCAATGTGTGTGAGGATTTGGGTTAAACTCAATACAGTTGGTTGTATATTTTCTATTTCTATAGAGTAGAGAGATGCATGGTAGTATATGACGATTAAAAAATAAAAGTGATAAGATGTACGACACTACTTTTATTATAAGGCATCAACTACCCTTTTTTTTTCTTTTCCAAAGGTACTTCATAATTTTCAATAAGCATGACTCATTTTTCATATATGCAAGGGTACTTGAAGATGTGATCATTAATTAAGATGGTACTAAGTTTAGTATAATTGATAAGGACAATATACTAAATTAAATCACTTTAACTTCAAGCCAAGACATATTTAATTAATTTAGCTAACTTTATTTATTTATAAGAATCTTGTAGTTGATGCCTTATATTTAAGGGCAAGAGGGACGAATAGATCATTAAATATGTCTAAAAATAATGATCAAATTCGTTAAGAGTGCCTTTGTTTAAAATTTATTCCTTCGCATCACTACATTACTACAATTATTATAAGTATTTTCTCATGGGTCTCTCCACTTTATTTTTCCAACAAGAATCAAATAAGGTTTAAAAAAAACATTTAATATATCCTTTAAGTGAAATTAAATTTTTGAAATAAATATATTTGTATATATAGTTGGATTCATAACAAGGAACAAGAAGTGTGCTTGAGAGAGGGAGGGAGTTGGTGCTGACATACATGGGCATGATCTCCGAGGTTGACGACGAAGGCTCCGGGGACAGGCTTAACAGTGATCCAGGTGTTGCCACTATCACGGGTGGCCTGAAGGCCGCCGACGAGGTCTTGAAGCAAGAGGGTGATGGTGCCGGCATCAGTGTGGCGTTTGACTCCGAGCGTGAGATCAGGGCAGGGGCATTTTGGGTAGAAATTGACCACTATCTTCTGCTCCATTTCCACGCATGCCTTTCTCAGAGCTTCCTTCTCTAGTCCCATTGCTTCTGACAACACCTCCATCAGCTTGCTTGCCACACCCATCAACTTCTCGCTGTACTCCTCTGTCACCCTTCCCCATCCTTCTGGCCACCTCGAATAATCTCTGCTTCTCTTTGGATACGAAATATATATAAACACTTCTCTCCAGTCTTGCACTGTCTCCCCCTACACACACACATAGTATGACATACATACATACATACACACACACACACACACACACACACACACACACACACACAGAGAGAGAGAGAGAGAGAGAGCATAGATAAATATGTATTATAACGATGCATGCATGCGCATGTAATTCTATACTTGACACATGACGTTACCTTGAGATGACTAGAAACTACGAAGCCGCCTTTTTTGCCCCCAGACATGTCATAGCGAAGCTTCTCCTCTGGGGGCAGGGCAAAGAACTCTGTGGCGAGGCGAGTCATTTCAGAGATGAGTTGGGTGTCAACGCCGTGATCAACAACTTGGAAAATTCCCCATTCTACACAAGCATTCTCAATCTGCTTACATATCTCAGCTCGACGGCCATCCACCTCATCTATCCCTCCCAGCGAAATCACCGGAATTTCGTCGCTCAATTGGTCGTAAGCAACTTTTGGGCGCTCATCTTCGTCCCGGATGAAGACAGATCTGAGAGACTTCTCTGCGGCTATCTCTGTGAGGGTGGCAGCAGTGGAAGCCATGTGTGTGTGTGTGTGTGTGTGTGTGTGTGAAAGAAGCTAGAAAGAGCAAGTTCGTCACAAGTTGGATATGTGAGGCGAAGGAACTATGGCCAAATTTATAGAACGAGGAAAGAGGGAGGGGCGGGCCACCTAAATCTAAATCTTGCTGTGACGATTAAAATTTAAAGAATTTGTTGATCCTAATATTTCTAACAGAATTGTTATGAAAATTAAAAAAAAGAAGAGAGAAGAAAGATGGAGAAAAGAAGACATGATAGACAAACTAGAAATTAGAGATGAAACAGTTGACTACTCATTCACGTGTTATTTATAGGTGTAATAATGTCTTGTACATGGCTGATTGTTTTATTTGATCAGAAAATTGTGTACATGGCTGATTGTACCATACTTTTTCATATCTTTTCATGACCAAGTTCATTGAATTAATACATGTTTTGATGATAATTGCAAATAATTAGCATATATTCTAACTATTGCATAATTTGTTGAAATTTGTTCTAGTTAAGGACAATTTTGTCACATTTATATTGATTCATGATCACTCATCTTTTCAAGAACTTTTTTTATGTTACTTCAAGTTTTAAACCTTTGTAGATCATTGAGAAACACCACAAATGAGGGGCCAAATTACATTTGTTTCAGAGTATTTCACAAACCAAGTGGACTTAAATACTAACCCAAAGTGATAATTAAGATAATGATTGTTAGAATGATAATCAATTAGACTAGTAGACTCTATGTGATTGTTAGAGGTTTTTCAATTAAATATTTGGCAAATTAAACCCCCAAATATCTTTTGAAGGAGCAATTGGACAACCAATGTACTACTAAGGCCCATTTTCTCATCATTATTTTCAAATCAATCCTTTCACACACTACAAGAAAATTTGACTTTACTGGAGGTTACTTTTGTAAAGATTTTGGAGTGAAAAACCGCGAAAACAATACATTCTCCCGGTTTTGATAAACGTGAAAAAAATGGTGTGTGAAAATATGTTTTTCACTTTTTTTCGCGGGTGTCCGGGGGAACATGTTTGAAGTTCTTGCGTCATGGTGCGAGAACAAGTTCTTGCACCATGCCGCGAGAACTTGCTCTCGCAGCATGTGCCAGAACATGTTCTGGCACCATGATGCGAGAACAAACATCTTCTCGCACCATGCTAAGCATGTTCTCAATTCATTACCAAAAAACATGTCTAATTATCACATTGTTACACACGTCACAATTAGCCTGCAATTTCTTATTATAAAAATCAGCCTCAAATTGATTACAATTCTTTCCCCATTTTCTATTCAAATTCATCTTTCCACCAATTTACCCTAATCATCTACCTTTATTCTCTCCCTTCCACTCTTAGCTTGTTGAATATTGATGCGCATTATTAAGGTTAATTAGGAGAAAAGTCAAGAATAATTATAATAAGGCTTTATATTCAAGACCAAACCCAACTCATCTCTCCAAAAAGGCCTTATATTTAAGAGCGGAGGAATTATTTTTTTAAGTCTAATGTAAGATATAGTAAAAAAAAACAAAACTGTGTCTATAATGAGCAAATATGATTATAGTGTATTCAGAGACTTCACATTATAAGTAGACCACAAAATGTGAGATACAATAAAGCACAAAACTTCTCTAAGCTTCTACCAAAGTAAAGTTGAAGAAAAATAAGATGAAATTAAATTCAAACCAACCTCCTTCGAGCTCATTAGAACCAATAAGGAAGGGAAAGTGATCATCATTTTGAGAAAGTGAGGGAATCCATGACAAAGAGTTGAGGCGTTCAAGTTTTGGATCATCATATTTCAAATTGTTCTTCAAAACAAAGTTATAAATTAAACAAATTAATTAAATTAAGAAAAATTATACCAAAAAAATTCATAAGAAGAATTTCACTGAAATTTTGGTGAGCACAATATATACAAATGAGTGAAAATGAACAAGAAAGACAAAAAATAGAAGAATGTGTTACATTGAGATGAATGAGAACTTCACTTCATTTTTTTATAAGTCACAATCAAAGTTGACATCTTCGGATACTTTTTCTGCAAAGATAGAGAAACAATTAGAGTAATCGAAACAAGCATCAACTCTTAAAATGGTCCTTAAAGCATGTTATAATAAGGCACATTGAGTTCAATACTTCAAAAGTAAGATAAAAAAACAAGAGTAAGTAAGGATGAAATAATAAAAAATATTAGAAAATGATTACAAGAGTGATGACTTAAGCGAAATGGAGAGAGAGGGAAAGTGATAATAAAAATAGAGGGAGGGAAAATATTTGAGCGGGAGACATCACAATACAAAATAATTGGAGGGAAAGAATATATTTATAGACCCGTAGAAAAATGTGTGCATGTTTCCGCGCAGAGGTGTGAAGATCTGAGAAGAAGCACTTTTCGCCCAACACATATTTTCGCACTATGGTGCGAAAAAATGCATTCTACATGTTTTCGCACCATGGTGCGAAAACTTGCCCATTGGTAGTGTGCATATTTTCGCACCATGGTGCGAAAAAAATGCATTCTACATGTTTTCATTTACATGTAGTTGTTTACATGTTTTCGAGCCACAGTGCGAAAACATGCACATGACTGCATGTTTTCGTGCCATGGTGCGAAAACATGTATTTGTTTACATGTTTTGGCGTCTTGGCGCGAAAACATGCAGATGTCTGCATGTTTTCGCGCCAAGGTGCGAAAACATGTATTTGTGTACATGTTTTCGCGCCAAGGTGCGAAAACATGTATTTGTGTACATGTTTTCGATCACGCCGCGGTGCGAAAACATGTATTTGTGTACATGTTTTTGCGCCACGGTGCGAAAACATGCATATGTTTGCACGTTTTCGCGCTACAGTGAGAGAAATTGTTACATTTGAATGTAAACTTTATTTTTGATCTATGAGCTGAGGGATTAGAATTGTCAAAGGCGTCTTTTTTTTGAAAAATAAACTATTTGAAGAATGCAATACTCGCTTTAAAAAAATGCTCCTATAGGTTTTCGCTTTTTTGCGCAAAAATATGCACCAAAACTAAAAAAATACATGTTTTTGCGTTGTTGCGCAAAAACATGTGCTTCATTTTTTAAAATTTTTTTTAATAAACTCCATGTTTTGGCGGTTCTCTTTTCCGCGAAAATAGACCAATTTTCTTGTAGTGACACTCATTTCACTTAAAAAATACTAAAAACAAGTGTAGTTTCATTTTACTTAATTCCTCTTAATGATTTCCAAAACCAAACAAACCTCTTTCTTTTTGTCACTTTTAATTTGCATTTAATTCATCTTAGGGTAGTTAAAGACTCCTCAAGAGAGACAACCCAAAGTTGATTACTTTTAATTTGTATTTAATCCCCAAGGCAATTAGAAACCGGTTAAATCAATGGTCTCTATTTATGGGCCTGTACGTACACATTGAAGTTTTTACCCAAAGTTACAAGTAATGGTAAATATATATTATGGTATTAGCCATAAGAAAACTCCCTACAAACCATTCCTTGAGATGTTGTAAGTTTTAGCTAGACATTAAGAAAGAAACGAATAATACTAATAAGTGGAATTCTAAGAGATAGGAAGTTAATTATGCACTAATAAACAGTACTACTCCCTCCGGTCTATAATTAACTTATTTAGGAATTTATAAAAAGTTAAGTAAACTATTTTAAAGGAAAAAGTTAAGCAAATCAATCAATAATTAATTTATTTAGCAATTCATAAAAAGTCAGCTAGACTCTATATTTATGAATGTATCAATGAGTATTATATAACAACATATAAAAAACTTGTTTTTTTATGATGTCAATCTTGCATTTAGTTGAAATAGATCTTTAAAATTATCATCATTAAATCACTATATACTGTAATATAATAATAGTTACTAGCTACGTTAGATGACCAACATTTCTTCTTTCTTTTTAGGTAATTAACCGCAAATAGAACGTTTTCATATTCGTCAATCGATGGCTTAATTTAAATGTGAGATATGTAAATTGTTAAGCTAAAATTATAGTAACTTCTATCCAATAATTAACTTGATCAGTAGTCATACGTATGTGTATATAATTAATGTGTATTAATTGTGTGTATTGTTAGATTTGTATGTCTTTCAAAAAATGATTTAAACGAATTTATAAGATTTTCATCATCATTATAAGCATTTAATTCATCTCTCAATCTTTCTTTCTTGTTTAAATTTTCTTATTTGTAACTCAACCCACGCGGGTTTTTTTAATCATATATGAGTATCTCAACGCTTTAACCTGATGAGATGCAATATTATCTTTTTATTATTTGATTGCCTTCTAGCGGCCGACCGCATGTTGAAATGCCAATTTTTTTTAAAAAAATTATTTGCATTTCAATGATTGCGGGACCGTTAAGGTGCGTCATTGGTAAACATTACAGCGGGTTTGACTAGCTCTACATCGGTCGATTTTGCCCGCTGGGACGTTGTTAAACATGCTCTAAATTCCAGCGGTCGAAGTACTTGTTGTAGCGCCATTCCAATGGTCGCGGCCGTTGGAATGTGTGTAAAAATACCCGCTGAGAAGTGACATTTTTTTTATAGTGATAAGGAACTAAAAGTATGCTTTAGTCCTATTTCAATGTGAAACTTATGATTATCTTGATGGAAAGAGAGATTTTACTTCGTATTGGTTAAGTTTTATTCCTACGGAGAATTAAGTAATTTATCTAATGGATCAGTTAATGAGAAAAATGTATTAACTATATATATATATATATATAACCTGAAGAACTTTTTTCCAAAATTGATGCGCGAATTCTCCGCTGCATGGTGTGACTTTAACTATAGTCATTCATATCATGTCAGCTTTCTTACTGTATTAGTTTATTTGAAATACATATTTTGTCAAAATTGATGCATGAATTCAAATGGTTGACGTAATTCTTCTTGAAGATTTTTTTATTGGCCAACATTCTTCTTGAAGATTGATTTGCCTACGAATTATTAATTTGATATGTTATCATGTTTGAAGTTTGAGCTTTGAAGACAGAGAGAGAGAGAGAGGCACCTCTGTCTACGTAAGTACTATAACGACTATCAGTCACTCGAGAGAATAATGTAAATTATGAGACCCGATGACTGTCCGATCCGTTGACTATCTGGGTATTCAATCTTTAAAGGCATTGGTTTTCTCCTCTAAATTCATTTGCGTAAAACTTTTAATATCTTGATACTCCCTCCGGTCCCTAATGTAAGAGCCCAAAATTTGAATGGTTTTGGTCCCTAATGTAAGAGCTCACCCCACATTCTCTCCTCATTTAATGCATTTTTTCCTACTTTACCCCTAACTCTCTTTCATATTTATTAATGATTATGTATTTCTCTCTCTTAAAAGTACCATAATAAATATGGGCAATTTTGGAAAAGAAACATTAACTCCAGACATCCAACTAACATTCACATGTTTTCTTAAGAAGCGTTTTTTTTGGCGGCTAGCTCTTACATTAGGGATCGGAGGGAGTATTTTCTAATATTGCCCTCAGTTACGTGGGTGTTGCGTTTCACCTCAAGTTCAATTAATGATGGATGAAGTGCGTTGACAAGATAAATTTTTTAATGGTGGTTTTTGCTCGATGCAATTGATTTCGAATATGATGGCGTTGGAAAGCAACAAACAAAACTTCTCTCATAAATGTGCTTTGTATTCAGTTAAAAAATAAATAAATGTGCTTTGTATTCCCTCCGTTCCTATTATAAAAGTCAGCCGCTAAAAAAGATATTCTTTAAGAAAACATGTGAATGTTAGTTGGGTGTTAGCAATTAATGTTTATTTTTCAATATTGTCCATATTCATTATGACACTTTCAAGAGAGAGAAATACATAAGAATTAATAATTATGGAAGAGAGTTATGGGCAAAGTAAGAAAAAACACATTAAATGAGAAGAGAATGTGAGATGCGCTCTTATATTTTGGACCAAAACCATTTAAATTTTGAGCTCTTATATTAGAGACAGGAGGGAGTATTCAATAAATCATGTTAGAAATGATCACGTTCTACCATTACAAACCCGGACAGGCCCTTTATTATTACGGACTCAATGTTCATAATTACATGTCTAATTCATTAGGTCGCTAATGCAAGTGTATGAGAAAATTATACTCCCATATTATAATGCAAAGTTTTTTGAATGACTTTGTCCCAAAATATAAGGTAGTCTTTGAGTTGGTGAGGATAAAAAATGTTGTTTTTAATTTCCAATATTTACCTTAATAAATGACTCAATTCCACACATTTTCTTTCCTCACATTTTCTTTCCTCGTTTTCATCATCACTCTCTTTCACATTCTTCCATAAATAAGGTTATCATATTTGTTGTTTTTCTATTTATCCATGGTATCTGGTGCTACTAGTAATCGACTAATCCGATTCGCAGGAATGCAAACTCACAATAGGGGAATCTCACTACCTCCATGTAATTATTGTAGTCGCATATTCAATGTTCGAACTCGAGACTACTAGTAAAGCTAGAACAACTTCAACCAATTGATCTAAGTGTTTTGTAGTTGACACTTTTTAACTAACTTTAACCAATTTTTGGGAAATAGGTTATTTTAAAGCATTAAGAATTTGTTAACACGTGTAAATCCACTAACATTAGTGTGGGCCAAATAGAACATTAATTATTATAGTGAGTAAAGTGATGAAATATGTTTGATTATTAGTAGGCCCCCTAATTTAGTCAATAATTAATACCAAATCAAACCCGAAAGTATGCTACAAATTTCAATTCCAACTCAAGCTTGTTTCGTCTCAATTTTGCCCCAAAAGTGTTAAAATGGAATAAGGCAACATTGCTCTATTTTCAAACTTCCGGGATGAAATTGAGACCAAAACAACTTTTAGGGTGAAATTGAGATAAGTGGCATGCTTATGACATAAATTTGGTATTTAAACCTATATTTAAGGTGGGGATGTTTTTCGGAGGGAGCAGGATTCCAAAGGATGCATGGGCGGATGGTACTGAAATCCATGGGTTTGCAACTGCATGTCTTGGTGGAATACCGTATACACATCACCCATTAAATCACCCTACTACGCATAATTGCGGTTCTCACACTTCCCTCCCCACACCAAATTTCATCATGTAAATCTCCACATGGCATAAAAGTATTGCATCTTCTATAAATTCAGCAGAGAAAAAAGAATATACAAGTTCATGTTCTCATGTTTCGTTACTATACAACGAAAAGTGAAAGATTTGTCCTTGAGACATCAGACTTGCTTTCCCTCAACAAGGTCAGTTTCCTCACAGTCAACAAAACTGCTTGCACAGTAAGGTCAACAAGATTTCACAAGCCATACGCCTTTTCCTTAAAGGTGAAATTGAAAAGTAGTGTTCGAGCAATCACACTAATTTCCCGCAGAGCCGGGAGAAGGTACTGAACGAGAAAGAATGTTGTTATAAATAGGATAAGGTGAATCCAAATCAAGCAGGTCTAAGATATTCTGTGTAGCCCATAAATAAGAAGAGTGACCTTCAATGTGATCTGTCACGTCAACCTGCAAAAACAAATATCACCCATTTTGTTATAGATCCATATACCATGATTTATAATAGTTCGTCAAGATCTCAGTATATATAGCAACTTCAAGTTCTAATAATAGTTGTTAATAGAAGGTGGATGAACATCTTACATTTTGGATCCCAGGAATATTGATGGGCTGGATTCCAGCTAATCCTTTAGTAAGTAAACTGTTTAAAGATGAAAGGGTTACATTCTACTTTTTGCCTTACAAAGCAAATCGCTGTAATTTTCAGGGGTCATATAACTATAACCCCATCCCAAAAAGATAACGCTCTAAAAACTCATTATTAAACAAGCAAAATCAGTTCACAGGTAGGAACTATAAAAAACTGTGAAGATCGAACAAGCAAAATCAGATGTGACTACTGCGCTCTCCCGCTCTCTCCTGTCCCCCTCCCTCACACACACACACACACACCAAGTTCTCATGCTTTTCTCAAGTAGGAATGCCTAATCCCATAAAGGGTAAAAAGAAGATTCAAGATTAAAAACGTTAAAAGCCTATGATCTTATTTTGAGGTTAACGTTAAAATTACAAGTGGTCAATAAGTGTAGTAAGGAAGATCAATTGAAAATATCCACAACTCTACAGAACTTCTATCATCTACATTTTCAAGTACCTGGCACGAAAGGCAACTCCAAGCATCCAATCATTGCTAGTATAAGCATTTATGAATCTTCCTGCTACCATCTGTAGAAAACCACAGCATCTCAAAAATTTTAAAGCATTCTATTGAACTCCAACATTCTGATATTATTTAAGAAATAAAACGACAATCCTTCTCCAAAACAGTATAGAATATAAGCATAAATCATGGCCTAATGTTCATATCATAACGCAAAAGGTAAAAATGATGCAGAAAGGGGGAAAACAAAAACGCTTAGTGGCTTACTAGAGGCCAACATCACTCCCCTCATTGAATACCTTCTTCACATAACTCACCCACAACTATACACGTGTGAGGGCTTATACCCTGATCCTCACGTATTACTTGTATCCGGAAGTGTCCAATTAATTATGATTTTCTTTTCCGTTTTGACATTCTAGACACCTCATCCATTGACATTTGTTAAACACAGCCTTAGACACTCTTTTTTTACCTTTGTTCATTTTTAATAGACTGTCACCATTTAGGTTTATCAGACCTGTGTCCAATGTCCATCAGCGCACAGAATAAGGTGCTATAAAAGGACAAATGAAATCACCTTTCTGGCAGCTTCCCAGTTCTCGTCCTTGATTGAGATGGGTGCTCCAAGAAGAACAACTCTTTCTACCAGTTCCGCTGCCAATAGACAGAACAAGCACCTTAAACCAACTAAAGGTAAGTATTGCTCAGGCCATCAAGAACATGAAACCACTTTCAGACTTAAAATTCTAAGAAAGCAGAAAAAAGTGGGCAAGTGGTGTTACTTACCATTGTTTTCGGTTTCAGCCAAAAACTGGAGACACTTGAAAATAACCCGAGCCCCAAGGGAGTATCCTATGAGTGTCACAGGTCTGAAACTCAGGTTAAAAGTGACGCTTGTCCAGAATTATTGAAAAGCTGAATTATAAAGGAAAAACATGAACTTAGCAAAGTACCTATTCCCCTGCAGTCCTTTCAACAATACTTCAGCAAGTAGCTTTCCTACTTTGTCTGATCTGAAAAGAAAAATTTAGATAAGCAGGGGCTAGCCTATGAACTAAGGATGAAAATTACACATAAAAACTCTCTTTATGACAATGAAGCCATCACATCCTGCACAGCCTTTCACATAAAAGATCATATAAGCAGGTACATGCTTAGCAAGCCAAACCACCATGAACATTTTCAATCATTCTCGTCCAAAAGCAGTTTTTATTCACTTGAAATATTTTAACTTTTTAAAAATTCAAAATTTATATTTTGTTTGCCCATTTCAATCTCCTAGTCATCTAACCATGTCATCATAATTAACACCGTTGGTGACATGTCAACATATTTAACATCGTTAACCCATATTCAAGTCCTTATATAAATTAAATATAAGGACTTGAATCTAGTTTTTATTCATTTAGAAAAATAAATTTCATTAGAGAAGGGAAAGAGAAAATGCACTTAGGATGTGGGGGAGGACAATATATCCTCTGAAACAGAAAGTAGTAAGAAATTAAAACTAAAAAGGTTCTCAAATCTCTTTCAAATATAGCTGCTCATTTGCACTTTCTAGGAATAAAAAACCAAAAAGGCACAATACAAATTTTCAATCGCTTTGCATAGTATAATTTGGAAGATCTTTCAAAAAATGTTGGAGAAGCCCAAATAAAGTCCCACATCAAAAATATTTGAGGATTAAGCATATATAATGTGGGTTTAGTCCCACCACATTGGCTTAAGTTTTTGTGGTGGAATGACAAGATCCATCATGTGTATGCCTTTAATCCAAAGTTCAACATGGTATCAGAGTCGTTCAATCCATAGGATGAAAAAAGAAAGAAAAGAAAAGGGGAAAAATGAAGATACAACCTGAAGGCCCCTGACACAAAAGTACAAGCCCAGGCCGACCCGAAAGCCTTTGACTCAAAAAGAACTGCAAACCTCCACAGAGCTGAAAGGCCTCCGACTCAAATGATGTACAAGCCCAGACTAACCTGAACGACTCTGACTCAAAGAAGTATAGGTCCAAGTGGAAAAAAGAAAGAGAAAAAGAAAGTAGGGTGAATATTGGAGAAGCCCAACTAAAGTCCCATATTAGACATATTTGAGGAGGATTAAGTGTATATAATGTGGGTTTAGTACACCATATTGATTTAAGTTTTGTGGTGGAATGGTGATGGGACCCAAACCCTTGGAGAACTCATCCCCAAAAGCTAGCTGTTAGGGAGGGAGAGCCAAGGACTTAAATACCACACCAAGCATCCCATTCTACCCAATGTGGGACTTCGCCCATACAAAGTCCTCATCAATACACCCTCCCCGGAAAGCCGACGTCCCGGCGGCTGCACTCTACGGCACTTCACTCGGTGCTTCACTCGGCCTCTTTGCCGGTCAGCCCCTCCGGTCAGAACCCTTCGTAGGTAGCCTTTTCCGATAGGTCGACAACCGGCTCTAATACCATTGATGGGACCTAAACCCTTGGAGAACCCATCCCCAAAAGATAGCTGCTAGGGAGGGAGAGCCAAGGGCTTAAATACCACACCAAGCATCCCATTCTACCCAATGTGGGACTTCGCCCATACAAAGTCCCCATCAAATGGCAATACCCTCATGTGTGTGCCCTTGATCCACAATTCAACAAAAATTAAAACACATGCAGCACATCATAAAAAAGCTATCAACATGATCCGATCCTATTCATATTAGGGGCAAAAGAAGATAAGCCTTCTATAATGGCAAATGTAAAATTGAGTTCACAGTCATATAATAAATTCTATGCCACGTGCTTATAATAGCATGTTCTAACACATTTTCAAAAGGAAAACCTACAACTACCTTATTTTCAAATTAGTCAAATACAATAGCCAATTTCACAATTAATTTTTCTTCATATTAAAGAAATATCACAATATTTGGCAAACAAATGAAATTAATCCCTCAAACTTCAATTTTGAAATAATTCAAACCCTTAAAGTGCGTCTAAGATAAGATCCCAATGCCTTGACAAGTATGCAAAAAAAAAGAACTAGCAATAATCAAGAAACATAAGGTGTAAACCTGTCAATTGCAATTGCCCATTTACTATCTATGAAGTCAGTTGCCGCAAGTAATGTGGCTGGCCAAGCCAAAGCAGTCAAAAGTGTGCTTAACACTGTCAACATGGCCCCTTGCTTCATCAGCTCCATTGCAAGTCCTACAGAAAACGGCAAAACATAGACATCATACTTTTCTCAAGTTATTGCACTACTACCAATATAGCACAATAAGTCAGAGATCAAATTCAACTACTTGAAGTAAGCCAATCCTGAATTGCAGTGCTCACAGCTATCAGATTTTTTGACTCCCATTGTAGTGCATACCTAGCTTTTATGCAAGGCCAAGTGAAAAGTCATTTGTTCTGCTGAGTTTTTTTAACATAAAAGCATGAATTATGTTCATCAAATCAATACAAAAATATACAATAAAATATCATTGTACTAAGAATTTCAAGGGACATGCTGCAAGAACACCAATAACTCCGTGCTGAGATTACCTTCATAAATTTCCTCACTCCTTGGCAAGTTAAAATGATAATGAAAGATAATGGATAAATTCACAATCTTTTCCCGATGGTAAAATCTTCAAAATTATAAAGTTCATTTTAATTTCTAACTCATAATTATCAATCAAAAGAGGGCCAGGTAGGGAGAAGGGAGAATGTAACAATGTATACCTCTCCAAGTTGTTGTGCTGCCCTTCCCATGGCCTTATAAAATCATCCTCCTCAAAAACAAATCCTGAGACCAAGATTTGAACTGCTAGCCTCTGAAATAGAGGTTAACAAATAATTTAATTTCCAGATCATAAGCCAAGTTATAAAGTAAAGAATGAGATAAAATTAGCACACACATGCAAAAAGATCACAAGACCAATCAGTATATACCATCAAGTAGTGGAACATGAAAGCTATAAAAACTTACACCCTGGTTATGGTTTTCTCCTATGGCTTTAAATTCAAATTCATCCACACTACCAACTCTTCTAGCCATTTTGCTCCCAGTAAGACCAGCTCCAGCAGCTGGTAGAAAATAAATGAATTAAATTTGTTAATATTTAACTGCAGGAAAGAAAGCTATAGATGACATGCGCATCATAAGAAACATATAAATGCACAGAATGAAGGTCATGTAGGCTGCCTTAAGATATGATAGATATTTATGGCAGGCATCACTTTCTTTAGTCAAAGTTAAATGCAAAATGACCTGTAAAATTGCAAAACCTCTTTTCACTACTAAAATATAAAATAAAGGATTTGAAATGTATATTACTGCCAATTATCTCCAAGTAGAAACTGCAAAAAAGTTGATCAGTTATGTACAGCATCAAAAGATGTCGCTACCTTTACGACCTATTTACTTAATAGAATGTCAGTATCAGTTAAGCAACACAAAATTCACCATCCTGAGTGTGCTCAAGAACCCTATGTTGAACAAAAATACACCTTTACGTCACCTGAACATAAAAGTAAGAATTTCATACTCCTGAATCCTGATCATATATCTTCCATAAACACAATAAACTCACAAAGAGTATTTCTATGCCATGTTGAGCCAAGATTCAAGAAGCCTTAGTATATTCCTGCAGATCAAGACACATGCAGCCAAATATATACCTCCAAATGAAGCAGCAACAGCAACAGAACCAGCTACAGTTCCTGCAGCACTAGCAGCAGCAGCGAAACCACTTCCAATTATAGGGACCAGGGTACCTAGAGTTGGAGCCAATGCACTGAGCCCTGCAGCAATCGCAGGAGCGGCTAATCCTGTTGAATGGTTAAAATAGATTAGCCATCAGTCAACGAAGACAGAAGTAAATTAATTTATTCAAATTAGAAGTTGAAAAGATATTAAGGGACACATACCTCCAGTAATGGCCAACAAGGTTCCTCCAGTTATTGCAGCAGCCCCAATGATGCCACCACGCTTCCATTTAGCCCACTTATTTTCTTTTGAATGTTCTTCTTTCTTTAATTCTTGCTCTTTAACAAAAGCCATGGCAGAACAAGCAACCATTGTTTCAATGGCCTCCTGCAAAGTGAAACATTCATCCTCATCAGTAAAAGATATGAAAGTGGAACCTGTGAATCGGGGAACATGGGATGGCAATTTTAAGTGTGACTCATAAAAGAACAAAATTAGGCTCAAATTGATCAGACAAGTTTGGAAATGAAGAGCAAAAAATTAGTATTACTGCAGTGAAAATAAGTTGGCGGCATAGCAATTTATCACATCAGACACCTTAGAGAACAATTAGGCTTCCATCATGGTCACCTCAACCGAAAACAAGATATTGTGAGATGAGCATAAAATTTTGCAGTGGAAGTTTGAGTGTGCAAACCATTTTGGTCCACTTGATATCGAGCCAAGTTGCAAGCAGTCGCAATGCGGCCCGGTGTCGAGCATCATAACCTTTTCTTCTGCGGTGATAGTTGTCGTTATTTTCATCCAAATCTGAGAGACAAGCAGAGAGAAGTTGGTAGAGAAGGGACACTTTCCTCTCATATCTAAGCACGGATACCTCTTCATGAATCATAGTACTAGTAGATTCCTGGTGCGGGAGAAGAGGAGGAGTATGGGTGCCCTGCTGAATGTGCAGGTTGGGAGAATGTGATTGAGGAAGAGGAGTTTCATATTTTTGTCGACATTGATGCACATATTCACGGTGCTTTTGTTGAGAGTGAGAGGAGAGGGCAGTGTTTTGCATGGCAGATTCCATATTGTCAATGGCTAGGGATAAGGCGAGTTGTTGATGCAAGAGGGAGGAAGAATGGGCATCAGTATCGTGAGAGTCTTCAGAAAGAAGGCGGATAAACTGTGAGATTCAGAGGAAGAGTGGATGAGAGTATGTATGGGGAATAGAAGAGAGAGAGAAAGGAAAGGAAAGGAAAGGAAAGGAAAGGAAAGGAAAGGAAAGGAAGCATACGGGGCCGACGGGATGGGCAGAGGCGGCAGTTTGCTCAAGCGCAGGCCAAGCAGCAGAGTCAATGCGAAGAAAGGTGAAGACGGGGCGGAGGAGGGCAGAGTCGGGATGGACCCAGAGATGGGGGCACTCGGAAACGGAAGTGCCTTCGTGGTGGGCCTCCTGCTCATGGGCCTCCTGCTCATGGGCCTCCTGCTCATGGTGAGTGGCCAGGCTGAACAGCGCTCCACCCGCATATCTCTGCGTCCCCGTCAGAAGCGACATCCTTCCAACCCCACCGGATGCACAACACAGATCGCGATTGGCGACGCTAACGGCACATCCACGGCGCCCTAAATTTTGAAGAAGGAGGAAGAGAGGGCCAAGGGGCGGTGGCTTTTGCTGTGCCCTGTGGGTTTCGTTCAGACATTTCATAAACTGAATCCTATCCTAATTAATTATCAATAAAATCTATAATTTTTTCGTTTCCAGTAAAATCTATAATTTTAACTAAACTAATCACAAGCTTTGTAAACTAATTGCAGCCTTAAAAACACTTTTTAATTATTTAATGTTTATTTAATTATTTCAGTTTCAATTATCTATGTTAGCCATACATTTTTTCGTGGGAAATTTCCAATCTAACATGAATAGACTTAAAATTGTAAGGGTTGTTTTATTGATTAAAAGACTATGTTAACTTATTTTAATTATTTAAATTTAAATTCTTTTCTAACATGAAATACTAGTTAGCTTGTTTGGTTCCCAATGGAAAGTGTCAAAGAATTAGAAAGTTGGGAAAGTAATGGTTTTTGTGTAATTTACATATATCCTGGGACCCACAAGTTTTCTCTCTCAATCTCACATTTTTCCTGGGCCCCACAAACTTTACTTTCTCATCATTACCTAATTTACCTCTACTTTCCATATTTACCCTTTCACTTTCCATTTCTCCACTTTCTTTCCTACAACCAAACGGATTCTTTTCTAACTAGGAAAGTTTCATTTTAAAGTTTTTGGAATTTCTTTTAAGTTTCATTTTAAAGTTTTTGGAATTTCTTTTTTTAATTGTTTTATAAAAATTATTATAGAAATTCTTTTTTTAATTACATAAATTCTTTTCTAACTGTATTAGCTTATTTATTAGCTATAATAACAATTTTGAGCTTGATTTGTATTTACTTGTGTTGAATGTGTGTTTTTAAAATTTAAAAGTATATTTGGAGAGGAAAGGTTACACATACTACCCACTCAGACATTTTTTAAGTCTCTTTGAGACAATAAGTACTTTTTCTTACCTTTCAGAGACAATAATTACTCGAAATACTTTGGCCAAAAAAAATTACTCGAAATACGTGGTCTTTTTTTGGAACTTGGAAACGCACTATATTCAGAAAATGAATGAATACCGATATATACTACGACTTTGGTAGTGTCACAAGTCACAAGTCACAAGTGTTTGATCATAACGAAAGTTCCAACTTCCAAGTTCCAACTCACCTCACCGGCATTAAAAAAGGTTATTTAATTAAGAGGAAAAAGGAAAAAAGGAAAAGGGATGGGGCATTGGAGAAGTTAATAAGTTTAGGATCCGTGTCGGGGAGGCTTCATCTTGGTAGTTGTTGCGTTTAGTTTATTAAGGGCAGAAGAGAAGAAAGAAACGACCCCTTCCCTTTCCCTTTCCCTTTCCCTTTTGCTTTTGCGATCAATTCAATTCAATTCAATTCCCTAGCGGCCCGGCGATCATGTTGCAGAGAGGCAGACGACGGTGCGAGGGCACTGCCATGGGCGCTATCGTTCTCGATCTCAGACCCGGCCGTCGACTCGGTCCCTTTTCACTCGGTATTTCTTTCTCAAATCACTCTTCTCTCTCATTCTTTTTTTTCTCTTATACTGCCCTCCCTATTCTCCATCTTCAAATTCCCCCTCCCTCCGATTCCTTATTCCTTATTGTTCAGGGATGCCTATATGTGAAGCATTTGCTCACATAGAGCAGCAGCCTAACATTTATGATGTCGTCCATGTCAAGTATTTTGATGAGGTTTGTCTCAAACGCCTCACTTTTCATTTTTCTCATCCATGTCCACTACATACTCTCATTCAATTCTTGGTTCAATCTCACGCATGTGCAGGAGCCCTTAAAGTTGGATATTGTTATAAGCTTTCCAGATCACGGTTTTCATCTTCGCTTTGATCCATGGTCCCAGGTAATTTTTCATATTTTCTGTTGGAACCTGCTAAGCCTGCTCGGAACAGTGACAAAGGGGTTACATTGTTCGCAATGATAACTAACCTACTGTGCGGGTATACTGTAGTTATCTTTTCCTTTTTCATATTGAACCTGACATGATGGCAATGGTAACCATCGCTAATTTCTTGGTTTGTAATGCTTGGATATCATAACCAAAACAGAAGCACAATCAAATCAGTTGTATGTGTGTTGACTAGTTCCAGTTTGGAAATGTGTGCTATGAGTTATTAATTTTTAAGGATACTCTTAGACAACTCCTTGCTTATTTTAGTTCTCACTTCTTAGTATTTGCCAATAATAGGTTATATTACAGATGATTGAATCCTATATGTATGTTTGAATTGGATGGGGATAATGAAGAAAATCATATAGGGATCCTGATATAGGTCAAGTGGATTAATAGTAGTAAGTGAGGGTATTTGAGTAATTGTCTGTGAGTAAGTGGGGGTATTTGATTAATTGCATGTCGTTACTTCCAAAGTAGTAGTACACACACACATCAGATACACACATATATACCCCTGTATTGGTTTTATTCATTGTGAAATGAAGATTGTCTTCTTTGTCTCTTGTTCTTCTTCTTTCTCTCTTTTCTCTGTTCTTCTCATATCAGATCCTATGCATGAAGATTATTGTATGATGTTATATTGACATTTCTGTCCCTTGAAAGATGATTTTTATGATTGTATACTTGTAACATTATATTATAAAGGTTGGTGAGGGATTTTCAACTATGACTTTTTCTTCATGTAGAGTTGATTGTTCTACTTCTCTATCTTGTACACTGACTTCTGTAGTTTCTAAATATAAGACAAAATTACTTAAATTTTACTATTATATTAAGGAAGTTAGTTTAGTTATAAACTCAAAATTACATGATATTACAACAGCACCCTACCCATATACCTTTATTCCCATCCTATCTCTATTGCTTGTTGATAATTAAGGAGCATTAATAGGAATGATTTGGGGAAAAGTGGAGAAAAATTAGAAAGATATATTATATTTGGGAACAATCGCAACCCCCAAATAGGTCTCCCTTATGTAGGAATGGAGGTTGTAGTTCTTAATTTAGCCATCAATTCTAGTTCTCATGTGTTGCTTCTATCCGTTATTGCTCATACATGATAATATGGCTCTCTCATGTTCATTGACTCTGTATATTATTACTACTGTAGAGACTGCGCCTGATTGAGATCTATGATGTGAAGAGGCTTCAAATGCGCTATTCCAATTCTCTCATTGGGTGAGTCTATAGACTTCAAGTTTTACTCTTATGGTTTATTATGTATATTACTGACCTCATGTTAATTTGTAGAGGGCCGTCAACTCTAGCTACTTTTGTTGCTGTCTATGCACTATTTGGGCCAACATATCCTGGGATTTTTGACAATGATCGAGGCATTTACACTCTATTTTACCCGGTACATATTTGGCGATTATAATTTTGATAGGAACCAGTCATTATTTGTATTTTATGTTTTATTATGTGTCTTGTAAAATTTTGACAAGGGTTTAGTGTTGGTTATAAATAGTGTCAATTTATGTTTAGAGAAGTAATCTTCAGTTATGGAGTCTACATATATTATCTTGTCATATCGATATGGATGAATGAAAAATATTGTACAGAAACTCATCTCTCTCTCTCTCTCTCCCTCCCTCTCCCTCCCTCTCCCTCCCTCTCCCTCTCCCTCTCTCCCTCTCTCCCTCTCTCTCCCTCTCTCTCCCTCCCTCTCTCCCTCCCTCTCCCTCCCTCTCCCTCTCTCTCTCTCTCTCTCTCTCTCTCTGGAACTAGATTCTGGTTTTGGTCTCTCTCCCCCCAGAATTTCAGATTCTGATTGTAGAGTCTCCTTTCTTCTTCCTTTCCACCTTCTTCTCTTTCCCCTCTTTCCTCTCTAGCATTACAGATTCTGGTTCTAGAGTTCACCTCCTTATCTACTCTATCCCTTTACCATCTCTTCCACTCTTCCCCATTTCTATTTCTGTTTTTCAGATTCTAACAAACTCATGTATTAATAATTTATATTCTAATATTTTTATCTATCTTTGGTTTTTAGGGTCTTTCCTTTGCATTTCCTATTCCAAGTCAGTATACTGACTGCTGCCATGATGGAGGAGGTATTTATTATTTTCATGAAATTGAAATGTCCCATTGAGTTCTCCTATTCTAATTTTTTGACCTTATGTTGCTGTTTTGTTTGAAAGTGGAGCTACCCTTGGAGTTTCCGGATGGCACTACACCAGTTACGTGCCGTGTTTCTATATATGATAGTTCCTCTAATAAAAAGGTTGGTGTAGGATCCTTAATGGATAAGGCTTCTGCTCCACCATTACCTGCTTGCAGCATCTACATGGAAGAGGTTCATGTTAAGGTTTGTCTTCTATTATACCTATGTCGGTTTATACTTCAAATTCTCAGAATCCTGTGGATGATATTCTATTATCTTCAAATTCTCAGAATCCTCTTGGGAGCTTCACCTTTTGAGTTTTTCTGTTGATTTCATCGATTCTTTCCATCTTTTTAAGTTTCATGTAATTCTTTGGTTTAATTTGTTCTCTCTCTGTGATGTAGCTAGGGGAAGAGTTGTACTTCACAGTTGGTGGTCAGCGAATTCCTTTTGGTGCATCTCCTCAGGCAAGTTTTATGTTGCATATTATAAGTCTGTTTTTGCTTTCTCATGATCAAACTAATTTGTCACCCAGTCCTTTTTTGTCTTTTTGTGTCTGGTCTTTCAATCTTCTAGTTGATACTGTACTCTTTTGTGTGAAGTGTGGTTAATGCTATGCTCTAGTTCATTATTTATTTTATCCATCTAATTATTGCTTTCTGCAATTTTCAGGATGTTTGGACTGAACTAGGCTGCCCCTGTGGAGTTTATCAGAAGCAGGTACCATTAAGCACTAATCTTTTAAATGGAAGTTGATGCTTTGTAGACCTTATACTGAAATCAAATGATCTATTTTGCTGTAATATCTGAGAATTTCAAGGTCACTATTTGACCTTTTTTCCTTGTCATAACCCTCAACTTCTATGTCAAAACCCCTATTTAACTATATGTTACTGAAATAACATAATGAACATTGTGATGGGCCCATGGCATCATGAGCCTATTTTAAAAGAAGGCCCAAAGTGAATGACAATGATGTAATGAATGTAAGTAGAAAGACAACAACAAAGTAGTTAGTTTGTTATGTTTGTTAGGAGGTTGAGGAATGTATAAATAGGAGAGTTGTAGATAGAAGAGGTTATGTTTGTATTTTGAGAGTTGGAGAGTGTGTGCCTCTAGAATTGCACATTAGGAGAGTGTGTGCCTCTATAATTGCACATTAGGCCTTGTAATTGTCTCTGTAATCCTCTTTTGAGGTGATACTTTGATTCTTGAATAATACTACATTGGTATAATTTCCATCAAAGGTATCAGAGCAGTTCGTTTGGGAATGGTTAACAATCGAAAAAAAGAATCAAGAATGGAAGGTGTTGATATGAGATTTGTTCAGACGGAACTGAATGTAGAACGATTGGGGATAGAATTTGATTCGATGAAGGATGAAATGCCGAGTATGAAATTGCTGTTGCAGGAAATCGCTTCGGGAATGCGGGATAAACCGAATCGAAATGATCCAAAGTCGAAAGAGATTCAAGAACCTGGTCGCAAATCTCAAGAAACTCATCAGGAGGACAAAGGTGAGACGAGTAAGACGATGAGTGGAGTAGGAAACAGTGAATTCTCACAGCTGAGGAAGTTAGAGATGCCAATCTTTTCGGGAGGTGATCCATTAGGATGGGTATTCAGGATGAAGAGGTATTTCAAGGTGAATAAAATTGAAGAAGTAGAAAGACTTGATGCTGCGATATTAGGGTTAGAAAATAGAGCCCTAAATTGGTTCCAATGGAGGGAAGTAAGAGCACCCATTCATTCTTGGGAAGAATTGAAGCAAGAACTGTTAGCAAGATTTCATCCTTCTCAACATGGGAATTCTTATGTAATGCTTATGGCATTGAGGCAAACGCTTGGTGTGGCGGAATATATTGAAAGATTCGAACTATTGTCGGCATTAATAAGTTCGTGTGAAGAAGAAATGTTGAAGGCAACATTCTTGAATGGGTTGAAGTTGGAAATAAAGGTCGATTTGAGATTGATGAAGTTGACCACTTTAGCTGAATTGATGGATATGTCATTGAAGTTGGAGGAAAGGGATTTGATTAAAACTCAAATGTGGGGAAGTAGGAGGAATGGATCAAGTAAAGATTGGGCTGAAAGTTACGAGTCTAGTTATAAGACTCATTATTTTTCAAATCCTACCCGAGTTTATAACAATTCAGAGTATGCTAAAAGTGCAAATCCGTCAACGTTGAATTCTTCGACAGTGATTTCGACGTTGGAAGCAAAGAAGAGCAGGGATGATACAAAGACAGCAGCGTCGTCGTCTTTTACAAATCGTTCGGTTCCCAGGAAGTTTACAGATGCGGAAATTGAACGTAGAAGGGAGATGGGTCTTTGTTTCAAGTGTGATGAAAGATATTATCCGGGCCATCACTGTAAGAAGAAACTGTTACAAGTGTTAATTCTTTCTGAAGAGTTAGATGGAAAAGGGGCAGTGGACGTCGAACCAGGAGAGGAGGTGGTGGACAGGCCTCAAGCCGAGAAGGAGAGCGGAATCTATCAAGCAACATTTCCACCTTGAGGACAAGGTGAAACTTTGTGGGGCGGGTATTGATGTGCCCATGGCATCATGAGCCTATTTTAAAAGAAGGCCCAAAGTGAATGACAATGATGTAATGAATGTAAGTAGAAAGACAACAACAAAGTAGTTAGTTATGTTTGTTAGGAGGTTGAGGAATGCACATTAGGAGAGTGTGTGCCTCTATAATTGCACATTAGGCCCTGTAATTGTCTCTGTAATCCTCTTTTGAGGTGATACTTTGATTCTTGAGTAATACTACATTGGTATAATTTCCATCACATTGCAATTCTGATCTAAAGACAGTATGAACTCTTTGGACAGTTGCTTACAGCACACATAGTCGCTCACTAATATAACCAACAATTTCCATCTAGATATAGTTGGACCCAGACATCCTAACTTCTCAAATTGATGCACCTTTGACAATAGATCTCCACCTCGACTCATACTAAAGTGTTTCTTTTCTTCTTTTTGGTTAAACACTGCTGGTTAATCTGGCGCATATTGGCAACCGAATAATCCAAACTCGAGGGGTAGGAGCGATGCACACATTATTAGCAAATTTAATCCTGCTAGTTCCACTGGTCTGTGATCTCCATTTTAAGCTGTGGTTGTATGTTGTGACAAGTTCCTACCAAAATGTAATCGGATGTCTCATCTGATCTTGTTATGATACATATAATATGGACAATTTCAAAGACTGTAGGAATGACGACAGGCCTAAAGTCAAAACAGTAATTTCGGGTGGGGCAAATGATTTAAAAGAAAAACTGAAGCTAATTGTTTGTTCTCGTTATCTTGACATTTAATGCTCCCTCTCCATGGATTATTTCCATTCACTTGACATTTAAGCATCACTTTTCATTCTATGGAGGTGACATTTCTGTCTCACCCTAAGAACGGATTTAGTGATATACTCAACTACCAAATGCTTTCATAAGTATTTTATGGGTGGATCATGAGATATTAATCTTGCAGGTGGATCAAATGGTTATTCATTCTGCCTCTGATCTCCGGCCTCGAACAACTCTATGTGGGGATTACTTCTATAATTATTTTACCCGTGGGCTAGACATTTTATTTGATGGACAGGTTTCACTGCATCCCATTCTTTTAACCTATGCACATTGATGTGTATTTTGTAATAAATTTTCTTGTGCCTGTTGTTACAGAGTCACAAAATAAAAAAGTTTGTGTTGCACACCAACTACCCTGGCCATGCGGATTTTAATTCATACATGAAGTGCAACTTTATCATCTATGGCTCAGATTGTAAGCTATACACTACTTGTTAACATTGATAACTAATATTCTGCTTATGAATAATGATTTATTGAAGGGAATATATAAAGATCAATTTAATTTTCTTTTCAACAGTTGGGGGATCTTTTCAGGATGGAAATGGCAGCAAGCAAATAGGCATTACCCATTCCACAAAGTGGGAACAAGTTAAGGTAATTTTTATGCCTATCTACTATTGGATAATTTGGTGAAGAAACTATTTGATGTGCTTTCCATACCAGTCTTAGTATTATAATTGATTGAATTCATCTATGATAGTTTGTATTTTAATCTTTCAGGAAATTCTTGGTGATTGTGGGCGGGCTGCCATTCAAACACAAGGTTCTACTAGCAATCCATTTGGGTCTACTCTCGTGTATGGGTATCAAAATATTGCATTGGAGGTGTGTCATTCTTTATTCTTGAAGCTTTTACAACTAAACTTGGAAATTGTATTTTTATTTAGTGCCCGACTTTGACTGTTAATCTTATATTTGGTGATGGTAGCAGGTGATGAAAAATGGTTATATTGCCACTATAACGCTCTTCCAGTCATAATAAAAGTGGTATGTCCTTTTAATCATGTACTACCTCCGTTCCTAAATATAAGATTACTTTCCCTATTTGATTAGATTTATGATGTTAGTTAAGTTAGTTATTAGTACATGATATAACCAATTCGCCTGAACCATATTTATTTATTCGCAATCTCCATCTCTTTGTTGTTTATTATTGATACGTATTATGAGGTTAATTTGTGAAAAAGTTGGGAAAAATTAAAAAGTGATCTTATAGTTAGGAACAAATTGAAATGTGAAAGTGATCTTATATTTAGGAACGGAAGGAGTATCTTTTAATTTTCCAAGTTACTTTACTTTCATTTTTGGGCGACTTGCACCGGTTATTTTCTATTGCAGATTGCTGTCATGTAATAGATGATGGTAGTTTGCCATGCGCTAGTACTGTAGTGCAAGACCCACGTCTTCCGTATCTCCCAAGCTTCAGCCTAATTATTGCTTTGCTGCATTTATTGATTTATAGGATTATCGCTTGGAGGAATGAGCCTATGGTCATCCTTTAGTGTTGCTAATTGCTCTTTGCTCCTTCACCCGTTGTTTATGCAATTGTCCACCAGGTTATGTGATTTAGCAAGGAGCAGATATGTTAGAGTTTCTGCAGTCCATTTAATTTTTTTTAAAAAAAAGCTCATTCATGTACATCATGGTAAGGACCAACAGTTGTACAGCTAAGTGACAAATTGTACTTGTTATATTAACTATTTATATTTATGTAGGTGTAATTTTTAACTTGCTATAAGTTAACTATTATCTTGCCTTCTACTTCCAGATGAGATTGTGCTTTTCTGCGCTTTTTGTTTGAAGATGTTAAAAATGCAAGTCATTCAAATAATTGTCTAGCTGCTGTCATGTGGACACCATCTGTGATTCAACAGGTCTGAAGTACATCTGACACAAAATTGATTGTGTGTTGTTGAAAGAATGACTATATCTTGGTTTTCTGACAATATATATCGGTTGTGATAGAAAAAAAAAACAACATATATGGGATAAACCTTATCTTTTTCCGAGTGAAAAGTAAAGATATTAATAACTTTAATGATTTACAAAAGATCAGAGCACTGTCATTTACAAGTCCTACCAGAGAGACTGAAACTTTTTTCTGCAAGTTTTTTTAGGTGTGCCTAGCTGTGGTTCTAATGTCTACTAAAACGCTATCAACTATAAAGGATTGTTTCTCAACATTTGGCTTGTTTGATACACTAGAATTGATTTTAATGGAAATAGATATGAATATGGAGATGGAAATGTGAATACAAAGTGTTGTTTGGAATGTAATGGAAATGAGATCTTATTTTTTTTATGTATGATGACCTAAATGTCCTCCAAATTTAAAAATCAAAATATCCTTGAACCAACGCTTCCTCTCTTCCTGCAAAAAGACCATCCTCTCCGGTGAAAACTTATCATATTCTATCTAATCTAGAACCAATTGCAAAATAATCATACCCAGATCTAACAATTGACAACATAATCAATGCTAACATCAAAAACTCACTTAGTTATGAAATGTTGTTATATCTATAAACCAAGCAACAACTGTCGGTCGCCACTATAGGTCACCACCGTTTCCAGAGATCTATACTCATCGGTGGGTGAGGATAAGGCAATGTCGTTGTTGTCACCACTATCATTGTCAAAAGGAGGAAGATGGAGACGGTGGTGGTCGTTGCCACTGGTATTTCTGAAGAGGTAGCCACCACTGTCAAAGGGAGATGGTTGCCTTTGGTGAGGGAAAGATGAAGATGGGAAAGGGATGCAGTTGGGAGGACAGCCGTCAACGGAGGGTAGTGAGAAGGTCTCTGGTGGTGGAAATGGAATCTCGAGCCAATTCTATCTTACCAACCAGACTCTCCACGTGGAAATGGACTCCATTTCCTTCTACATCGGGTCATTTCCATCATACCAAACGGGCCCTTAGGTTCCTAGACTCCCATAGTTTCCAAAAAGTAATTATATTCATTTTTATTAAGATATTAAATCTACACCATTGGATGTTTTATCCAATAGACCAATAGTATCAAAGTGAAAAAAGGAGGGAAAATGAAAGGGTGAGAGGAGACAATCTGGACTCAAATATGTTTATAAATATAAATATCATTATAATAATATTTAAAAATCACATAAGTAATTATAATTTATCAAGTTTTGGTATTTAAAGCATATTCTTATAATAAAATGTAAAAACACATAAACTTATAATTATAGTATATAATTATGAATTGTTTACATCAAATTTTGACATTAAGTTGTTTGTGATTTTCAAGGGTTATTATAATTGTATTCATTTTATAAAAATATTTCATATGGATTCTATATAAGGATCCAACGGAGCAAAAGAAAAAGGAAAGAGAAAAGAAGGAAAATGAGAGGAGTAAGTAAATAAGAGGATGCATCTCTACCTTTCTCTTACTAGTATTTGAGATTTATTTTTGAATATTTTTAGATAATTATGTTTTATAGTCTACAGAAATTCTGGAACCTATGCCTTTTTTTAATACGAAAATTTAAATTTAGATAAATAAAGTTGACGTTCAAGGTACTCTCATATTTGTTAGAGAACAGGAACAGCAATTGTGTGTTAACGTGAGCAGACTAAATCATCTTCCTCACGTTAAATTGCGATTTGGCATTTAAGATAGATTTTTGGGGGATGGTAGAAATAGCTTTTTTTTAATAAGAAACGGGTTTTTATAATTTTTTTGTTGTTTTCTAATAAGCACTACAGTAAATATTATTTTTTTTATTTTTAAAAAACGATTATTTGTCAAATAAATCTTGTGTGCCACACATTATTGTATTTCATTGGATTCTAAATATTTTGTTTATATTGTAATGTTTATGATACATTTTGAAACAATATGCATAAAAGAAATTTCAAAATGCAAGTTAAAGCACAAAGATCTATGACTGTGAAGAAATAAGAAAAAAATAAAGGAAACCATGATTGATACACCATAAAGAATCGATTCTTCTTTACTCAAAAAAAAAAAGAATTGATTCTTCATTCAGTGGTGTGAAGGTATTTATAGCCACGTAAGTCTTCATCAGTGAAAGTAAATCTGTAAATGGTTGTATTTTAAAGTTCTAAGACAGATGAGATGTTATATTATTTACAGCTTCACAAACCACGGGTAGGGACCTCTCCATTTTTCCAATCTCTATTTCTCTCCATTTCCTTTAAACAGATTATTTTTAGGGTCACTCATTTTTGTTTGAGTTTATCATTAGATTCTACATAAGATTTATGACATTTTGATATTTTATCCACAAAAAATGGTTCTATTTTTAATTTTATATAATTTTCCAAAAAATTATTCCTTAAAATTCTGTATTGTTTAAAGGTAAATCACTGCAACTTAGAAAACAGCATATAAAAATGAAAACAAAATCATTCTTTGTTGATAAGATAACAAAATATCACCAATATTAAATAGAATCTATAATGGTAAGTTCAAACAAAAAAATATGACCCAAAAAAATAAATTTTTTAGTGAAATAGCTAGAGAGAAATGGAGATGCCCTCCCTCCATAACCACGGCTGCAAGACATTGTCGCTTGTATTAACTCCTAAGACATCTAATCTCAAAATCTCTGTCTTTGGGGTATAAAATTACACTTTATTATATACAAACATGCATGGAGTTAAATTACCAAATTGAACTTTTATCCCAGTGCACTCCTTAATTCTTGGTTTTCGAATGTCCCATTCGCCGAAAGAGGCTCATTACACTTTGCCAACAATGTAATTCGACTACGTGAGAAATATATGAATATTTTTTTGTTCTCCCGGTAGATTGATGGCATAGAACACTTGAAGAAACCAAACTCACTATTTGCATGATTTATGGTTGCCAATACGCCAAAAAAATCATTATACACAAAAAACACAGGTGCAAGCAATCCATAATATTAAGATGTTCTCAGCTCACCTTCAACTCGCTAAAGAGACAAACTTGTCGCAACTCACAGTCCATCCAAACCAATTATTTGTATTTTTAGAAAAAGTTGTAAGAATTTATAACCTCTGTCTTGGACGGATTTAATACTTAGAAGTTTACAAGTTTCTCTTTGACTGGTGCAAAGCCTCTTTCAAAATGATTTGTTATGGATTCTCTAGCCCCACAATACATTAGGACATAATAATAATAATAATAACAATAATAATAATAATAATAATAATAATAATAATAATAGTGAGCTTGTAAAGCTAACTTCTGTATGCTGCTCAAGGGAATGGAAATAATCTTTGTTCTTCACAATGTGTCCTGATATGCAGGGACCTGGAGATGCACATTAAAAGCAAGCTGGGAATCAGGCTTGAGAAAGCATGACCAAGCACAACAGTCGAGCTTGATACAAGCCAAGCAAGGTTGAAAACTGTTGTTCACTTGGCATCCAGCTTAACACTTGGTGGATTGAATCATGACACGGTTCAGATTCCTTTTCTATTAGTCCAAATTCCAGTTGGTCAAATTCTACAATGTCATTCGTGTGAATCATGACTGCCTTAGTTATTAGGACCAGTCGACAGTGCTAATAACGTTAATGATTTTATGTTCCTTCAAGCCTGTCAGCCTGTGATAATGTGAACAAGGTAATCATTTCCCTTGAGCAAGTATGAAATAGTAAAATAAACTTGACTTATGCTGCAAGCTAACCTGATTATTGAAAGCATGTTGATGTATTTTCTGAGGCTTCATGTTCAAATCAATCATGTTAGTTTCCATCGTAGCAAGGCGGTCAGCATCATTTTCAGGTGATGCAACCAGAGATAACCTATGATTTTGCAGTGTATCTCCAACTTTGACTTTAGGCAGAGGATTCTGTCCTCTTCTGGTCTCACCAGGTTGCAGAGGCAGGGATGCTGGGTTTCCTGGAAGACCAGTTTTATCTCCTGGAAACTATTGAGCAAACAGGTACACAACATGCTAGAAAACATGACAGAAAGATCAGAAATTATGAAGAGCTCATGGAAGAATTAGTAGAGGCATACCTCAACTCTCTGCCTAAAAAGAAGATATCTTCCATGCGTTCTTTTAGCCCCGACATGGACCATCATGTCACACTGCAAGCAAAGTGAACTGCCATCTGTCTCGCAATAGAAGAACGCTACATCCAAGTAGAAAAGGCATAACATAAGCTTAAGGCAGATAAAAGAGGATAAAGATTGAGAAAGGAAACTGTCTACCAGGCGCATTTTCACAGATGTCGCAGCGAGGCACATCACTGGGACTTGCCAGACCAACCCTTACATGCCGGCTAGCAAGCTTGTTGCACATATGAACCTGCCATCCAAACAGATTAAACTCCAAACCATTGCTTGAAAAAAGAGAAGTGTTGACCAGGATCATCGTTACCAGTTATTACCAGATAACATGATCTTTGATTGAGACATCAAGTCAACAAGAGTTCATAGAGTGATGGAGTTGTTTGTTACCGAATTTGTTGGGTGAAGGGAATTAAAAAAGAGCTACCTTCTCGTCACAGGCACTGCAGAGAGCGGCCTCATCGGCAGCGCAGAAAACGATGGCGGCAGCACTCTCACAAGCGTCACAAAGCGTTCTCATTATTGAGAGCTGCAGGCAGTTTCATCACTGGAAGCATGAAAGACAAGAGAAGTGAAGGGAGTGAGAAGAACGATGAAGTAGGATGAAGTTGCTAAATCGGGAAAGGAGAACAGAGGTGGACAGAGATTTCACCGAATCCATGTGGGTATGATGTGTTCTAGTTTTGGATGGAATTGTATGGTGATGAGTGGCTGGAGTTGCAAGAGGTGATGGCAGATGATGATGATGATGATGATTTGATTTAGAGAGTGGAGGAATTTGCAGGTGGGGGACCTGGGGGAAGATGAGCGTTAAGGCAGCAGCAACAACAAGAAAGAGTATTTTTAATGAAAAATGAGAATGAGAGAGTATTAATGAAGTACAAGGACACCATCATTGTGTGTTTATCAATTCTGTTCAACTCCAACATAACTTCACAGCCACAAATCTAAACCTCTAAACCCACTGTGCCATTGACAACTCCCCGCCCTTCATTCTCCCCCACCACTTTTTAAATTCTGTCAAACCAATTACGAACTTCTCTCCCTGCCCAATACTCCTTTATCATTCTTGAGCTTTCTCACGTTTTTTATTTTACCATACTTGCTTCACATTATAACATACAGTGATACAACATTCATTCATTCAATTTCTAACAGTTCATTTTAAAATCTCAGGTTTTGGTCGAACTTTAAAGTCAGAGGTCTTCGTACTCAAACTTTCATTCAATTTCGGTTTTAGTCCTTGAACTTTAAAATTGGTAGTTTTGGCCCATGAACTTTTGGTCAATTTTAGTTTTGGTCCTTGAACTTTTAGTTAATTTTGGTTTTAGTCCCTGAATGTTAAAACTTTTTATGAAGTTGAAGGACCAATACCAAAATTGTCGGAAAGTTCAAGGACCAAAACCATTAATTTCAAAGTTCAGGGACCAAAACTAAAATGGACTGAAAGTTTGAAGAGCAAAACCATCAATTTTAAAGTTCAGAGACGAAAATCAAAATTCAATAAAAGTTTAGGGACCAAAAGTTGTATTAACTCTGTATGATCTTTATTTATTACAAACCCTGTATAATCTTTAGAGTTGTCGAAACAGGCCGCCCGACCCTTAAGGGTCAGGGCTAAACGGGCCAAGCCCATCAGGGGGTTTTTTTCCAAAAAAAAAACTTTGTTTTCTAAATCCCGGCCTTAGGGCAATCGGGTCAGGGTCGGTCCTTATTAAAAAATTTAAAATTTCAACCACATACTACACAAGTTTTAACATTTAATACACAAGTACACTACATAAAACTCAAGTATTAATATAAATAAACTACAACATAAAAAAGGAAGTAAAAAACATTTAAATACTAATAATCACAAGACATAATTACAATTCATAAAAGGAAAATCTCAATAAATATCATTCTACGACATTTTATTGTGCACTATCAATTTTTTCTTTTTAAGATTTTCTCAATAAATAAATACTCATAGCCAAGCACAATCTTGACAGAAATATCAAGTTTTTTCATTTCTTTTTTATCGTGATAAGCATTATCACCTCCATCATTTGCAAAAAAAAGTAGCAAATAATAAATTGTCCTTCAAGCATATTTGAAATGGCGGTAAAAATATCATTCTATGACATATGATTATGCTTGGCTATGAATATTTGAAATAATTAATCCATTAGAAAAAATAAATACTCTATTTGATGGAGGTGATAATGCTTATGACGATAAAAAAGAAATGAAAAAACTTGATATGATATTTTTGGCTAAAAAGAAAATCTCAATAAATATTATTCTTTACCATCATAAGCATTATCACCTCCATCATTTCCAAAAATAAGTAGCAAACAATAAATTGTCCTTCAAGCATATTTGAATCCATTAGCAAATAATTAATTGTCCTTCACGCATATTTGAAAAAAAGAACACACAATCATATTTAAATCCATGCAACCAATTCCTTGTGCAAATAAGAGCCTGAACATTGGAAGGATGGAACAATTTCATTTGGCCCATTACACTATTACAGACTTATAGTGAGACTAAGGACTCTAAGAGTGAACACCTCTATTTTTTATTTATTTTAGTTTAGGAAAAAGGGTTGGACCTAACAGGGTCGGCCCTCAGCCCAGCCCTCAAAAGCCCTAACCCTTAAGGGCCCACACCCCTATTTTCCCCTCTAAATCCCAAGCCCGGCCCTACTAGGATTTAGGTAAAAACGTGTCGGCCTTACGGACTCGGCCCATATTGACGACTCTAAATTGATCTTAGTCTTATTTCAAGCTTTTGAATAGTAGCATTTGTTCAAAATTTATATTCCAACGAGAATTAAATAAATCGAAAAGGCATGTTTGGCATGTGAATATTTTTATTTCCCTTGAATGAAAGTTTCGTCAGAATTTAAATAAATCGGAATTTAATTTTTTGAAGCTTTCTTTCTTTCGACTAAAATTTATCTTTTCAACAATATTTTCTCTTTAACTTAAAATGTTGCTTAATCTCAGCTATCATTTACGTGTGTGTGTAGAGAGAGAGAGAGACAGACAGACGTGTGTGTAGAGAGAGAGAGAGAGAGGAGAGAGAGAGGAGTTCGGACGGCTTTTCTACCAATTTGCCACAAATAGTAAACTAAAAGACTAAAATGTTACGTAAATAAAAATATTTACAAGATACTACACCTAAAATGGCTCTTCAAGAAATGATTTTGGAGTTATGTGAAGAAATCATTCATATCAATGATTTTTTAAGTCATTCTTTGATTGAACAATTTTTTCACAGCTCTAAATTCGTTCGCCTCAAGAATGTTTTCAAATGTAATATCTTAATAAATACTACATAAATACTGTTGTTCATATAGCATTATGGATTAAAGTGTGTTGTTTATAGTGCATTAGTAGAAAAGCTATTACTCATTATTTTATCGATTTATAAAGTTGAGTTTCAATCATCAAATTTGTTTGGTCAAAATCATTCCTCCAAATTTGGAAGCGGTAAATTGGATATAATTTTATTGAGTTAAATTGTTTTGAGTCTCTTGTGCATTATAAGGTGCGTTTTTTAAATTCTTTTGCTAAAAGGCAAGCATGTCATATGACACTTTGCGACTTAAAAAATAGGGCGAAGACCCATTTTTGATACTTAACTATTGGGGTTGAATCATAAATGGTACAGAACTATTGCACAGTACAAAAATGATCCCCATCTATTGGGTATTGGTACAAAAATGATACTTCAGTTATTTCTTACTAACTCCGGTTAAAATTTGCTGATGTGGCAAAAGAATGACTTATATGTGGCATAACTTGAACACATGGCAGGTGGGGAATTTACAAATCAACATTCTCATTATTTCCATTATGTTGAATTGTCAAATGCCCAAAAAACCCCTTCTGTTTCAGACAAACAATAATATCTCAATGTGCCCTTTTCTTAAACAGAAGCCACCCAACAAAACCCTAGCCTCCATCGAAGATTTGGGCGAAAGACGGATCTAGACAAGGAATGACTTCATCCTCCAGTTCCACGCCTGCGAGAGAAAAAAGACGTATAACCTTACTACGACAAACAAGTAGAGAAGATTGGTATGAAGCTCCATTGAGATATTGTAACCACGACATCATTGCTCCAAGATGGACTTCATGGACTGACGAGAATCCGGGGCGAAGGTTTTATGGTTGTCGCTATTACTATAATACAGTGCGTGTTTTGTTAATTTCATATTGGGTGTTGTTTGTTTAACTTAAACATTATCAGAGTAGTGGGCTGAAGTTTATGTGTCTGTATCTTCCCTCATGAATTTTATTGTGATTGACCGAAAGTTTGATTGGACTGAAGTTTAATTGTTTATTGTGTGTTTGGTTTTTGCTGAAGTTTAATTTTTTACTGTGTGTTTGGTTTATTGTGTAACAGAGAGTGAGATGTGGTTTCTTTGATTGGCATGACAACAAATTTGGCCTGAGAGAGAACAATGTGATATTGGAGCTATTAGACGATATTTGTAACATCCCAGCGTCTCGCTCTCAAAATTGTCCGCTTTGGGGAATCCTCACCCCTCACGGCTTTAAAACGCGTCGAGAAGGGGAGGTATTCAGGCCTATATATAGCACCTTTCGTTCTCCTCCCCAGCCGATGTGGGACTTTACAATCCACCCCCCTTGGGGCCCAGCGCCCTCGCTGGCACATCGACCCGAGCCTAGCTCAGATACCATCTGTAACATCTCAGCGCCTCGCTCTCGAAATTGTCCATATTGAGTGTGAAACTTCAATGTGGAAGATGAAGTATGAAAGATTGAAGGCAGCAATGATTTGTGGATGGGCTGTGTTTATGGTAGTGTTTATGGTAGTTGTATTTGTAATGGTCACTGCTAAGTGATAGCTTTATTGGCGCAATTGCAGTGTTGTTAACTTGAATGTATTTTGGTGGGAAGTTAGAACCACTTCACAGTTATGTGGGTGTATGTAATATTAATAGGATGTGCTCCGAAGCTTCTACTATTAGGATGTAGTGGCAAACCTTTTAACAATCTATAATATTTATCCCTAATGTTTAATGTTATATTTGAAGTTGCTCATTTTTATTTATCCCTAATGTTTAATGTTAAGATGGTTAATGTTGGGATGTTTGATGTTTTGAGTTATCAACATTATGGGGGAATGGCTTTATATTGATGTACACAAAGTGCACATCTATAGCACATCCATAGAGGTGTATACATTGATGTACACAAAGTGCACATCCATAGAGGTGTATACATTGATGTACACAAAGTGCACATCCATAGCACATCCATAGAGGTGTATACATTGATGTACACAAAGTGCACATCCATAGCAAATCCATAGTGCATAAAAGGAGCATTTTCCTTTCTTCTTTCATACATCAATAGTCAACCTGAACATTTATATTTCCTAAACAAAGCATATAAAACAAACAATTATATCACAGCCTAAGCATTTATATTTCCACATGGAATTGAAGATAAGGTGCAAACTGTATGTATATATATATTGGTCAAAAGTCATTACATATCGGTCATCAAGCAAAGTTAAACATTGGCCATTACATTTTACTTGGCCATGTCAAAATACATAAGCAACCCTGGTATAGGTAGCATTAAATGGTGCTTAGCCATTTCAAAGTGTTAGACCACTTCTAAATACTTGGCCATTACATAGCAGCCCTGGTTTGTCGACACTAAATAGAGGTTGGCCATTTCATAGTGTTCGGCTATTTCAAAATGATTACATACCCAAAAAATAAGTTATAATAAATCATTGTTGTGCTATTAAAGTCTACACAGCTAAAAGATACATACACTTCACATACATAAATAAAACATCAACACTAAGTCAGTCCTTCTTCATGCTCCGAGTCATGACCCTCTATTCTTCAGTTTGTTCCTTGTAATCATCGCACGGACCTGTTGTTCTCCTTGCTGCTGTAGTTGTTAGGTAGTGATGTTTGGTTTCCCCCTCCACATTAGGCCATTGGGCTCCACAGGAAGCTTCCCAACTGAGGGGTCAGAGCCTCTATATGCAATCTTCCTTGATGGCTCCACATTGCTTGAGCCTTCAGCAGCATCCTGCATCATCCTCTTCTCGTTAGGAATGGAAAAATTGACTTGAGGATCGGAATATTGGTGCATGTAGTGTATGTATTCTCAACTTACATCATATACAAGCCCCCCATCCTCAAGTCCAAGTGTGCCAAACCCCACTTGAGCAGTCCTTTTGCTGCGGCTATACACATTAGGACAGAACTGAACAGTCCTTTTGTGGCCCACTTGATTTGGGGTAGGCTGTGAGGCAGGGGTGGCTGGGCTGTGAGACAAGTGAAGGTGGGGTGGGCTGTGAAGCAGGTGGTGATGGGGTGGGCTGGGTGGTTATTGGATCCCTTGGAGGTGCCTACAAGTCCAACATCAATTCCAACATAAGTATGATACCATAAGATGCAAATAACAACAAATCACATCAAGTATGAGTAGTTTACCTCTTTGCAAGTTGTTCTGTTATGGCCTTTTTGCCTGCAAATGGAGCATTTAATTGGCCTTCCCTTCCTGCTAAGCCGCTCAATAACAACTCCTTCTGGAGCCCCATCCTGTCGTACAGGATATAGGGCCACATGAATCCTCCGTTGAACCTATTCTGTCCTTCTTCGTTTCAGTTTTGGCCTCCCAGGCAACTTAGTTATTGGTGGTGGCAACACGGGTGCACACTCCTCTATATCCCAGAACTCCCCTCCCCTTACAACTCCAAATTTTGTTCTGTATGTGTTGAGATAGGTCTCCTTGTTGTAGTAGTCCGAGATGTGTGTCATTGGGTCAACCCGTGCATGCCACATTGCTGCAATGCTGCGTTGACATGGGATTCCAGTCAATTCCCAGAAACGACATGTGCAAATCTTTGCTTGAATGGAAACTATGTGTCTATTCTGCCCCTCACGGACCTCATATCCTGCATCTCCATTGTATCTCACTTGGCATCGGGTTGCCAACCCCCTATGAATCTCAAAGAATGTCATACAGTGTGGGCTGAAATTCCCTTTCCACTTTCTGGCCCTATTCTCACTTGAAGCCCACTTGTCCATCAGCTTCTCGCGTATCCCATCAAACATTCGAATAACAGGCAGGTATTTATAGTCATCTATCCACTTATTCAAGCTATCAGCCTCAAGGAGCAACAACCTCAAAGAGATGTTTACCAAAACAAAGACATTCCTCAAGTTTTTAAAATAATGCAGCATACTTAACAAAACTAAAAACAACATTAGTTTTGAGACACAAAGCATCACCTTTTGCATATCCGACATCATTGTTATCCCAGCTCCATCTTCTAGGTCTAGAGAAGTTTTGAGACACTCCATGAACCACTTCTAGTGATGAGTATTCTCTATTTCCACCAATGCAAAGGCTAGCGGGTAAAGAGACTCATCAGCATCCACACTTAGCGCTGTAAGCAATATCCCTCTTGCCTTGCCCTTTAGATGAGTGCCATCACAGTCTATCAATGGCCTGATTCCATTCTGCCACCCAACCTGAAACGTTTACACAAGTGTAAGAATGTTATACACAAGTGTAAAAAATGCAAAGTTAGGTAGCACAATTTAACTCAGCAATACATATACTCACCTTCGATGCATTGAAGCACATGTACATTCTCTTGAAAACTCTCCTTTTCCTATCCTTCGCTAGTTCTTCTTGACTGACTTGAAATAAAGCATCTGTACCAGGATCCGAGTGCTTCACCTCTTCGCAATAAGCTCCAAGTTTAGCAAACTCATCCACATAACTACCTTCAATCTCTTCCAATATCATCTTCTTGGCTCGCTTACACTTTTGTTTACTAACTCGGACATTCCATTCTATCATGACCTCCTCCCTCATGTCCTTGTACTTGAAGTTAGGCTTCTCCTGCACCTTCTCTTTGAAAAGCTCCACAAGCCACTTCTGAGTTGCATTTCTATTTTCAAGACTCCTGGCACAACTATGCTCCCTAATAAGAGTCCTCACCTTCCAACCTTCATCATCCATATCTTTCGTAGCATACATCCTGAACACGCAGCCCTCTATACACGCAACTACTATCTTTCTCGGATTTGTGAGACACTTCTTCAGGTTCACTCCATTCAAAAGAGCACACATTCGAATATGTTTCTTCAACTTCTCCCTGTCAGAAAATGTCATTCCCACTTCAAAACCCCCCATATTTTATTGTACTCCACCCCTAGGCTCCACAGGCACTTCATCTTCATCACTGTCGGAGGACTCATCATCAGTATCATCATCACCGCTCTCTCCAACAAAATCCTCAAGATTGCTCTCCCCAATATTAACATCCTCATTGCTCTCCCCAATATTAACATCCTCAACATTATTAGGCAGGGGTGGACCATCATCAACAAAATCACTGTTTCCCTCAACAAAATCAGCATTATTAGGGTTCACAGGCACTTCATCATCATCACTGTCAGAGAACTCAGGTCCATTATCATGTAATTCAATGTTTCCCTCTACATTACCAATGAAATCATCATCCTCAAACCAAGGATTACTCTCATTCTCATCAACCCCTAGCCCTAGCCCACTTGTACCCTCACCCGAGACAACCCATTTTTCATGCTCCAAGTCCAATTTCTCATTTTCCTTCGAAATATCAATGTATTTGTCAGAGAGGGCACTAACTTTCTTCAATAAATCCAAAAGTGCTTCTCCAGTGGCATCCACGTTGTTGTCTCCATCGTTGTGGCCCCCCCTTCGTTGTTTGCCGCCATTATACCTACCAACAACTAAAATAAAAGCTCATTCAATGGACATTTAGGGCATTACACTGTTACATGACAAAAAAAACAATTTTTCACCAACCTCGAAGCTCACACTTTACACCTCAGATAATCTTCAACCACGTGCTCTCTGGTCCAAACAGGTCGTACAATCACCCCCACCCTTGATTAACTTTCGCTTTACACGCACAAACCACGCCTTAGTCGTTGATTTAACCAGATTGCCTTAATCGCCTAAACCCTAGCACACTCGCCTCCCACGCTCGCCTCTCATTTGTTTCAACATTCTAAGTAGCAAGTGAAGTTTTAATCGCCTAAACCCTAATCCTATTTGAGGCATTCTTATCTTTTATTTAGTGTATTTAAGTTTTAATGCAAAACACATATGTATTACCCAGTCAGATGCCACGTGGGTATAGTGGTCAAAATATATCCCACTTGGACAAAACTAACGACCAGCACCGTTAAATTTAACTGAAGTATCATTTTTGTATCAATACCCAATAGATGGGGATCACTTTTGTACTGTGCAATAGTTGTGTAGCATTTATGATCCAACCCCAATAGTTAAGTATCAAAAATGGGCCTTCGCCCTAAAAAATAAAGAGAGGGTTGGAAGGGTAAGTTATAAGAATCCAATAAAAGCTATGGATTCTCTCTTTTCCAATAATTTGCATCAGTATGTTTATATTTGTAAAGCATGAAGAAAGTTCTCCAATATTCACAAAGCAGTTACTCCAGTTTAAATTACAAAGGATACCAAGTATATGATTTCAAATAATAGATTTTGAATCATACTACCTCCGGTCCTAAATATAAGACATAGTTGACTTTTTTTGGAGAGGTTAAGGTTGGGAAATAGAATATTAAATCATGACACATTTGATATATTTTTATATTACCAATTAGGTTATAGGTAACATAAACCAGTCTAATTAAGGGAAAAAAATTGGGTAAATCAATCTATAATTAACTTATTTTGCTTCTTTAGGATTTTACAAAAAAGTCAACTAGGTCGTATATTTAGGATCGGAGGGAGTAGTATTTTTACAAAAATTTAAAAAAGGGTTTGGCTCACTCATGGTCTAAGGATAGAGCTCTTAACTCATGTCGACCGATGCATGTCCTTGTGGGCTAAGGAGCATGACAAGCAAGCCCTTTTATTTGTGTACACACAAGTAGCTTTTGATCGCCAGGCTTCATTTAGTTGTGGAGATCGTCTACTCAAGTGTCACAACTAAAAACCACAACTAAGTAGTACTTCCTAAGAATCAAACACATGTAAGATGGTCAAATGTCTAATCCCTTCGCCAGTTGAACTAATATACGATGAGTTTTGGATAATAGATTTTGAGAGAGTAGAAAATACTATACGATGAGTTTTGGATAATAGATTTTGAGAGAGTAGAAAATACTTCTCTGGTTTTATTTACAGACATTTCATCTATGTTTCACACATATCTAAAATCTCGTTAAAAAATTAAAATATAAGAACTTTTCAACAACACCCCTAATTAATACTTTGAAAATAAGAATATAAAATATGTTTTGTGTGAGATAGTAGACCATATTGTGCATGGGAAATTGTGTTGTTAATTTAATAGAGACATTTTTGTACATTTATATGAAAATTACATATTGAGATAAAGTTTTGTTGTTGTTTGTTGTTTATTATATGAAAATTACATCATATGACTTATACAGGACCAAATTTTACACTCTATCTCTGTCATATAAATAGAACAATAGGAGTATAGTTTTGAGCTATTTTTTTATTTCTAAACCAGTTTAAGGGTGGGAATAGTTTAAGCCAGTTTAAGCCACAAACCATAATATGTTAGACCTGTGATGTTGAAAACAAACATGAGCTTGACTTGTAGTTTATCACAAGCTATTTTTTAGGTTTGAGCTTAGTCTATTAAGAAGTCTAATCTAGTTATAAGCCTATTAAGAGTCTTAACAATTATTCAGGCTGAAAGACCTAGTAGGCCACAAATTTTTAGGCCATAAACCATAACATTGTAATAGGCCACAAATTAATAGATCAATATTTAAACTTGCTCTAAATTAGCCACAATCAAACAGAGGCTTATGACTCCGATCAAACACATAATAACAAAGTCGAATTAATTAAAACTCAAACTCGTTTAAATTACATATGTTTTGCCATAAGCATTAAAACAACTACAATCTTCAAGCTATCTAAATTACACATGCAACAATTGTTATACTATTCAAGACATTAAGAACAAGAAAAAAGAGCCTAACAACTACATCCTTCAACAACGTCTCCATCAACTAGTTTACACATCAAGTCTTCAATATAATTTTAAATGTACATCATAGTAAAACACTACACTAAAAGCACATGCATTTTATGAAAGAGCTAAGGTGTAGATCACTATTCACTACTCGTCCGCCATTAGACATATATTCAAGTGATAAGCTTAACATGGATGGACATTAAGATTTGGGGCAAAAATATTCCTCAAGTTTCCAACTTTATTCATCTTCACAATATAAAGGTAATGAAAAACATGGAAAATGAAAGCTTTTATGAATGAGAAGATAAAAGTACCTAAGAATGCGTCGGCCTTGAGGGATTTGATGTGCTGGAGGGAGTTTGGAGTTGGGTTGAACGAACGATGTGATGACTGGGGTCTAGGGAGTATGGAATGGGGACTGAGGGAGTGAGGAGCAGCGTAGATTTAAAAGAATGGTGTGGGCTTGAATGATTTGATCATTCTTCTTTCAAAATGCATTGGGCTTCTGAATAAATAGTAGCCCTAAATTTATGTTTAATAGATCAGCCTAATAGACTTTATAGACTTTTTTTAACATAGGCATGACCTATTAAACAAAACAGATCCCAAAAAAGCTTATGACTGAATCTGACATATTAGAGTACAAAACAGTTCAGGTTTTAGCACGTCTGACTATAGGCCCTTGTCAACCCGATTAGGCTATTCTCACCCCTAATGAGGGTGAGGTAGTTATTAAGATTGGAAGCTACCTAAATCTCGTGAATTTCATTTGCATGCCTTTATATAACATTCTTATTTCAAGCCTCATAACATAGGTAATAAATATACTTACTTAGTAGTTTTTCGATCTTAAATAAAAAAACCTATTTGGGAGATGAATTTAGTGTTATATATAAAACTTATTTCTAATTGGGAAAATTAAATTGAGGTCCCTCACAAGGGAATTAATACTGGAAAAGTCCCAAAAGTTGAAAATATTAATCTAGGGTCCCTAGGGACCTCACCTTAATATACTTGAAATGTTAAAAGACAATTTTGCCCCTGCCTCTTATTACACTCTCAATCTCTTACTCTCTTGCTTCATCATCTCTGAGCTGCCTCTTCTCTCTCGCTCGCTCTCGCCCAGAAACAAGAAGAAAGCATTGCGATTTCTGACACCCCCAAAACAAGACATTGAAGGCAACCACTCTAATCTCGCCTCACACTCTCATCTCTCATCTCGCCTCACACTCGCTCTCTCTCTTCATCACGGCCGCCGCCACTTGTGATTTCCGACACCCCCAAAAACAACAAGAAACCAAAAACCCATTGCCACCACCCTCAAGCTCTTCGTCTCGCGTTCTTCCCTGGCGTTCTCTTATCAATTTTCCGGCCACCCTCTCTCAAAATCAGAAACCCTAAATCGAAATAGACATTGACGGATTCCTCAAAGTCTGAAGCTTTGAAAGGTATTCCCTATCTCTTCGTGGGTAATATTCATAAAATTTTAGGAATTTTCGCTCAAAGTCTGAAGTTTTGAAAGTTTTTCCCTCTCGCTGACGGATTCCTCTCTTTGAAGGATTTTTTTTAGTTATGATGTGGGGTTTTGTTTTACTGTTTTATTTTCAATACCATGTTTGAGGAAATGTGTGAAAGAGAAATTATAGTTGTTGTAGAAAGTTGTGGGAGAGGAAGCTTGTTTTATTAGTTTCAATTGTTATGCATGATAGGTGTTTGATAGATTGTTTGACCGAGAGATTAACATTACTGTGAGTAGCTAGTTATGACTTTAAGAAGTTGTGTGTGTTTCGATGATTATACTGTTTGATTATTGAAATTCAATGCTGTGATGAGATTAAAATTTGGAAGACTTGCAACTTCATGATAATGTAGGAAAAGTTGTTTATTTGAAATCTCAACGTGTGAATCTTTGAGATATTTCTTTTTACTCAATACAGTATTACTATTACTTCAATATGTATTTTTCTGAAATTTTTATATTTTGCTGCTTTCTTCATATTTGGACTCTGTTTGTTTTACTATTGTGCAAATTGGTTCAAAGATTGTGCATTACTGTTGTATTTAGAACTTGTTTGGAAGGATATTTATTGTTGTATTTAGAACTTTTATTTAGAACTACATACTCCTGTTGTTGATCATATTGGTGCTTTGTTTTGTTAGGTTACTATAATGACGAAACATTCTGGATTTTCCGTGTTCACTCAAAAGTACTGGAAGAAACATTCTGGAGCTAAAAAATCATTGCCTGAGCGCAACAAAGAACTGAAAACTGCTTGGGATGGCTTATCAATTGAGGAAAAAGAGCCATACAAGGAGGAGGCAAGGAGATTAAATAGTAATGCCATGCCGATGCATGACAAGGAGAAAGCTAAAGTGAAATTTCACACAAGGTGTGCTCCTAATCAGCTGATGAATGTATGCGAGCATGTGAAAACAAAGAAGATGCTGATGGAGAGGTTGAAGAGAATAGGGTTTGACAAGTTGGTGGAGGTATCCTGTCCTTCAGTTTGTCGGGATTACTGTGCAAAATTGATGCATCACTTTAATCCACGAACTAAAGTCATGTGCGTAAGAGGCACACCTATTAAAATTACACCTGAACGTGTCCATTCCCTGCTGGGGATACCCTTTGGTGGAAAGAAAATTGACGTCCAGAAAATAAATGTGGTAAATTCAATGTTCAAGGATTACAAGGTTGTTTATGGTGATGTGAGCTATAAGAGAATTGGTGAAATGCTGAGTGAGATGAAAGGGAACGAAGAAGAATTTGAATTCTTGTTTGTTTTATATGCATTGGGGGTGTTTTTGTGCCCCGATTCTTATGTGAAGGTGAACAACGGTGTGTTGAAGATAATGACCCTGACAGCAGACTCCCTTGGCGGTTTTGACTGGGCCTCGTTTGTGTTGGATGTCCTATGCAAGGGCATCGGTAAATATCAGAATGTGCTTAAGACAGGAGATGATGAGACGGGCAAACGGAATGCCGATGGATGCACATACTTGCTGATGGTAAGTGCTCAACAAATATCTCATATAGATGTTAATGTTAATGTGTTGCGTTTGTGTAATGTAAAGTGTTTTCATTTTTCTTTGACAGGTTCTCGGGCTTCAAAGTTATTGTCTTAGCAATGGTCAAGTGCCACCTGACTCGGATGCCCTTTCCTTTTGGACCCAGAGAAGGGTTCTTGATATGGTTGCGCTTGAAAAGCATAATGTGGGTGGCTTATTGTGTGCAAGTGGTGAAACCAGTGGTGTAAACACAAGTGGACATGTGACTGAACTGGACTTTCACCTCCCCGTAAGTGAAATTAATGTACAGTTGTAAAGCTTTAGTTGTCAGTAAGAGGATGTAAAGGCATCTAGTAGGGTTTAACCTTTGTCATTCATTGATTTTTAGGTCTACAGGGAGGTATACCGTGAGATTACAACAATGGTGGGTCAGAAATTGATGGCCTTAGAGAAAAGGGAGTTACAAGGGACCAGGGTGGACATGGATGAGGACGAGAATGACGGAGAAGATGATGATGTTGAGGAAGAGAAGGAGGAGAAAGACCTGCGGGAAGAGGAGAACATTGTTGAGGAAGAATATTTTTCTAGTGAGGAACCCGAGAAGGTGGAGGAAGAAGATGTTTCCAGTGAGGAGCATGAGAAGGAAATATTAAAAGGACCACGTAGGTCCACGCGGGAAAAAAAACCAGCCATAGTGAGCCCGTTTTGGGCCATACCACAACGCAAGGCCGAGAGGAATAGGAAGACTGATGAGAAGGAGAGACTCTTTGAGTTTTGCACCACAAGAAGCAACAAGGTTGATGGTGATGCGTAAGTAAATGCACGTTATTTTATTTGTTGTCAATTGACTGTGCATTTGCCAACTTGGTGGCCGAAGTTTAGGGATTTTATTGGAGAAAATCAATTCTGATTTTGGGGTTTTAATGTTCCTAAACCCATATGACAAAAGTTTACCTTTCAATTTTATTATTGTGAGTGAGTATGTGCATATGATGTTATCTCATTCTGATTTGACTCAGTACTTAGTAGTATATAGATGATACTTGAGAATTTTTATTCTCTTCTTTCCTTGGCTGCCGTTCAGTTCAGCTAGGTACTAGGAGGTTATATTAACTTGTGTTTGATTATAATGAAGGGCGTTTACTTTAATTCTCCTAGCTGTTAACCTGTCAAAGAAGAGAAATAATTGAAATTTGCTAAGACTGAAATTGAAGCTTTTGGAAGCTTACTTTAGTTCTGATTTGGAAGCTATTGGAATATTAATTTGCTTTTGGAATATTAGGATATTTGTTGACATGCATGACTTCCACCTGACACGTTCCGAGCTTACCTGCCTTCGATCCGGGGGTTGGATCAGCAATTCGGTAAGGGGACTGTACTATTATGAACTGTGGTTATGTTATGCATATGTAAATTCGTTAATTTGCACTTTCCATTTGTGGTTTTTGCAGTTCATGGCAATGGTTGTACGGACAATGATTGCCGACCAGCAGGAACAGCAAGGCAAGGTGACAAGGCACATATTTTGTCCATTCTTCATGGACAAGATTGTGCGCAAAGGCAGTGGATTTGCATTGGGCGATCACATTCAAGAGTTTATGCCTGAACAACTTAAATACAACCTCGGGGACGCTGACTTTATATTCGCTCCCGTCTTGTTTGACGACCACTGGTTTTGTTATGCTATCGAGACGAGGAGCATGCGCTTCTATGCCCTTGACTCATTGGTGGATAGTGTCACATTCAACGCACTGCAGATGGATGAAACTTTGAAACAGCAGTCAATGGAGCCTAAGCACTATGCGCATAGGAAGATGTCTAAGGGATTCAAAGAGACATTTAGGCATAAAAATAAAATGGCTACCCATTGTGTAAGTTTAATCTTTTGCTGACTAATTGTTATCTTCAATTGTGTTTGATTATTTACATGTGCCTACATATCCTTATGCAGAGGCAGCGGTTGATAGACATAATCAAGATGGTAAAGCCAGCACTTGTGGACAATATTAATGATGAAGAAGTGCATTGGGCTAAGGTCCATCTCCAAGGCGACACGTAAGTTAGTTTTGGGCACTTTTTTTGCTTGGGAGGCTAAGTTATGTTTATGTACCTTGTTTCTGGGCTTAACTATGGTTTATCATCACGTTAGGGATTCGTGTGGCGTCCACCTGTTGAGTTGGCTACAGAGCTGGGACGCCTCTGAGCATGACGAAGGCTATACTATGCCGAGGTACAGCTCAGCTGACATGCGAAGCATTAAAGTTGAATGTCTCTGGTGGCTGATTGCGCATCACAACAACAAGAACAGACAAATAGCGCTATCCATTGTGGAGGACAAGATGTCCAGGAAGAATTAGATGTTGCACTAGTTTACATTTTGAAAAGGGTGTTTATTTATTGAAACAAGTGTTCGTGTTTTCAAACGGTTGTTAAACATGATGTTGAATCCTTGTGTATTTTGTCAATTTAGCATTGTTGTTCAATCGTGTTTCCAAACCCTCTAAGTTAATTGCTAAATGGGCATAGTGTGACAACTGAATGGGTATACGTGACAACTAAATGGGCATAGTTTGACAACTAAATGGGCATACTATGACAACTAAATGGGCATAGTGATAAACTCCATAATTTCACAAATTTTCATCTCTATTTCCTTCTAGTTCACACTCTTTTTGATGATACATAGACAACAAAACACACAAATACCAATAGAAAGTGATGCAAAGAGGAAAAAGGAGCAAGGAAAAGCCAATTGTCAATCTTATGGAAGCTGCACGCCAGTGGCGCGCCAACTGGCGAGCCGCTGGCGAGCCACAAAGCCAACTGGCAAGCCAGCGGCATGTAGTCTCTGGATTCTCGCCAGTGGCACGCCAGCTGGCGAGCAACTGGCGAGAGCACGTCACTGTTGCGCGTTTGACAACTAAATGGGCATAGTTTGACAACTAAATGGGCATACTATGACAACTAAATGGACATAGTGTGACAACTAAATGGGCATAGTTTGACAACTCAATAGGCATACGTGACAACTAAATGGGCATAGTGTGACAACTGCATGGGCATACGTGACAACTAAATGGGCATAGTGTGACAACTGCATGGGCATAGTTTGACAACTCAATGGGCATACGTGACAACTAAATGGGCATAGTGTGACAACTAAATGGGCATACTATGACAACTAAATGGGCATAGTGTGACAACTAAATGGGCATAGTTTGACAACTCAATGGGCATACGTGACAACTAAATGGGCATAGTTTGACAACTAAATGGGCATACTATGACAACTAAATGGGCATAGTGTGACAACTAAATGGGCATAGATTGACAACTCAATGGGCATACGTGACAACTAAATGGGCATAGTGTGACAACTAAATGGGCATAGTGTGACAACTCAATGGGCATACGTGACAACTAAATGGGCATAGTGTGACAACTAAATGGGCATAGTGTGACAACTAAATGGGCATACGTGACAACTAAATGGGCATAGTGTGACAACTGCATGGGCATAGTTTGACAACTCAATGGGCATACGTGACAACTAAATGGGCATAGTGTGACAACTAAATGGGCATACTATGACAACTAAATGGGCATAGTGTGACAACTAAATGGGCATAGTTTGACAACTCAATGGGCATACGTGACAACTAAATGGGCATAGTTTGACAACTAAATGGGCATACTATGACAACTAAATGGGCATAGTGTGACAACTAAATGGGCATAGTTTGACAACTCAATGGGCATACGTGACAACTAAATGGGCATAATGTGACAACTAAGTGGGCATAGTGTGACAACTAAATGGGCATACTATGACAACTAAATGGGCATAGTGTGACAACTGCATGGGCATACGTGACAACTAAATGGGCATAGTGTGACAACTGCATGGGCATAGTTTGACAACTCAATGGGCATACGTGACAACTAAATGGGCATAGTGTGACAACTGCATGGGCATACGTGACAACTAAATGGGCATAGTGTGACAACTCTATGGGCATACTATGACAACTGAATGAGCATAGTTTGACAACGGAATGGGCATACTTGACAACTGAATGGGCATAGTTTGACAACTCAATGGGCATACGTGACAACGGAATGAGCATAGTTTGACAACTAAATGGGCATTGCCTTTAACTTAATTGCTAAACTGTAACTGAATGGCTATAACAATCTCATGCGAAGGTATAAAGATAATGTAATGATCAACTGTGCCACAGTTATAAAATGCAAAACATATCATTAACAATAACGTAGGTATCACAGTTGTACAGGCTACAGTTGATGCCTCAAAATTGAGGACTTGTCAATAACAGGTTAATGAGCAATGATAACAATCCGTTGGGCAAATATATCAATAGGTTTGACAGCAAATTTGATAGAGCATCATACAATCCACATGATCGCTTGCATGTCTGTCCCAAGCATAATAACATCAAGTACAACTCATTAACAAGGTTTCCAACAAAACATAAGTCACTATACAAAAGACTTTTCTAGGGGAGGCATTAAATGTCATTGACACAACAATGACATGCAAATATTTACAATTCCAAAACAATGACGTGCAAATATTTACATACAAAAGGCTGACATGCATTTACAAAAGGAAACATTGAGTGTCATTCATTAACTTGGATTCGGGTTCTTGCAGGTCCTTGCAGTATGTCCTGCCTCATGGCACTTTCCACAATGGTACACTTGCTTGTTTTGGAATTGTGACTCTATTCTCTTCCTCTTTGGTCGTCCTGAAGGCCTTGCAGTCAGCGGTGGTTCCAAGAATTCCCATGTCGCTAACTGAGTTTCGGTCAGGTTACTTGGGTCTGGACAGTCATGTGTTGCAATTGGCCTCATGGTATGTGCATATATTTTCTCTTGTGTCGCAAGCTTAAAGCAATCATCAACAAAAGTGAAGACATTGCCATGACTAAGCTTTATGGCTGCACATGCATGGACACATGGCAGTCCACTCATCTGCCACGCTAAGCACGTGCATTCATGTTTGCCAATATCCACAACAAGCCTTACAACTCTATGATCAACCAATATGTGAGATTCGTACAAGGTACCACCATAATGTTGCACATACAAATTTGATGCACTACTTACTATCTCCATCAACTTGTCATTTGTCCTAGGCCCGACCCCGTTGATCCAATTTGCCAATTCTGCTTTACTTGCAACCATTTTGGCAGCCAACTTGTCACGATGCTCATGAATAAAGGTGCACACATTGTGCTTCCTCTCTTCCAATATCCAAGCATTGAAGGACTCTGCAAGATTTGATGTCATACTGTCCCACCTCATGAAACCAAATCTGCTTAAAGCCCATTTTCCTACATCTCCATCTGTTTCCACCCATTCAGCCAATTCTGGGGAAAAGACGCTTAATTTTGTCATTGCACTTTGGTAGTCTTCATCAAGTCTTGCATAGGCAATTGCATCAAGCAACCTTAAAGCATCCTCCTTCTGTTGGGCTTTGACCCTTGTTTTTCCTCGGATCAGCCTACCAAACTCTTTGCTGAAATTTTCTTTTACATGCCTATAGCAATAGGCATGTCTTTCGCTACCGAATACATTTCTCACTGCTGTAATTATGCCTGGATTCCGGTCTGAAATTATGGTTATCTCCATATTTCTTGTGATTTCTTTGACATTCTCCATAAACCACTCCCAGTTGTCCTCTGTTTCCCCACTTACAATTGCATATGCTACTGGAAATAAATCATTGTCAGCATCATGCGCAGAAGCTGATAGTAAAGTCCCTCTATATGGACCAGTCAGAAAGCAACCGTCTATGATAAGTACAGGCCTGCACCCTGCAAAGAAACCCTTGATCGAGCACCCATAGGCAATGAATAGTCGCTCAAACCTTCCTCCTGTCGCTTTATATTTTGCTACTGTATCTTGGTCAGTTTCTTTCAGCCTATCACAAAGCCATGGAATCAACTTGTACGAATCTTTTGGACTGCCTTCAAGATTAAGCAATGCCCTTCTCTTACCCCAGTAGGCTTGGCTATAATTTAATCTAACACCATACTCTCTGTAAAGGTCTCTCCTTATTTCAGTGGGAGTCTTGTCTATATTGTCCCTCAAGGAATCAACTATTATTGATGATGTCAACTTCGTCCTTGTAGAGTGGTTAATATTCAAATCTTCTTGCGCATCATGTTTGTGCACATCATGAAAGCTACGCACTATTAGAATCTTAGAGCCTGGGCACATCTCGTATGCACGCATAACCCACTCGCAACCCTTAGCCTGACATCTTACAATGATCTTTTCATTACAATTTTTCACATACTTGTGTGAGAAGTGATGAGCTAAGCTGTACTTGAATACACTTTGTCTACACTCATCGGCATTGCGAAATGATTTTCCTACTCCAATGAACAACTCCTTCCACTTCGTCGAATTCATCTCTACTCTTGGTGTGGGAGTGATTTGTATGGCACTTGACAATGACAATGGTTGTGAATCTAGAGTCGTCATCATCCTTTGAGAAGTATATAAATCTTCCCTACCCCTGTCAAGCATATATAGACTGTTAGCAACCGAATCATAACATAATACATAGTTTTAAGGTATACTTGCAACTTACTCGTTTTGAACATTCCTTCGAACATCTCTTGTTAGTTGTGTATCTTCAATTGGGCAGCCACTTACAAAGATATGTCCCATTTCTCTAGTAAGGTTCATGAAATGTTCAACACCTTCATCATCTAGAAGGTCGACATATGTTGTTGTTTCATCACCAGAGAGTCTGAACTTCATGCTTATATCCCCAATTTCCGCTCCACCTCCAACAATAGTTACTACTATTGTTTTAAGTTCTTCATATGTCATGCCTTCCTTTATGGTTCTTGAAATGATACTACTCCCAACATATTGTGGGTAACCATCTTCTCCATTTACAAAATGCCCCCTATGTGCAACAAACATATTACACTCCTCCCTGATGAGCTAGCCATTTACCCTGCACAGTGCATTGATATTCACAACCACATGAGTCGTTATAACAATTACATGAGCATAGATGACAACTCACTATCCATTCATTAAAAACTCTCAATTCAATACTAATACACAGGTAACAACCCCAAAAAGCTGCATACTTTTAGTTCCCTCCTATATTAGAATCAAATTACATCACACAAAACTCATCCTCAATCAATTCATTAACCACTTCACCATTCTTTCACCTGTTGTTATTAACAATGTAATGGTCATCGATAACAACACATTGGGCACCTTGTGACAATAAATATTAATCCCTTCAAACACTCACAAACTCAATCATCTATGTACTTCCCCTGTTTTTTAAATGGTAAAACAGAACATAGCTTACCTCACATACATCATCAACATACCAAACACTAGTATAAAACAAATAATAATGCTACATATATCATTGTACAACTAAAAAATTTGTCTTTCATATCAATATGTCTTTTATTCATCAACATTCATCCCACACTATTATTATTATATGAAAAGGTTTGCTTTTTTTACAAACCATCCATATGTCTTTTGTATCAATGTGTCTTTATATTGTACAACTAAAAAAGATTGTGTTTTTCATATGAATAACTCTTTGATGGACCAAGGGAAGATGATTTAAAGCAAAAGTTTTTGTTTTTATTTCAAAGCAATCATTTTTCCCCACAAAATGAAGATCAAGATTTTTGGAATTTACCTTTGTTTGTAGAGGATGATCAAACTTTCACATGGGTCTTCTAAGTCATTGATTCAAGGTGTGTCTATGTTGATGATGATGATGAGCAGCGACGTGCATGACATTCAAGGTGTGTCTTCGTTGGAGGGTGAAGAGAAGCAACGTGATGGTGGGGTGAAATGAAGGAAATGAGGAGGGAAATGAAGTAATAAGAGGCAGGGGCAAAATTGTCTTTTAACATTTCAAGTATATTAAGGTGAGGTCCCTAGGGACCCTAGATTAATATTTTCAACTTTTGAGACTTTTCCAGTATTAATTCCCTTGTGAGGGACCTCAATTTAATTTTCCCTTTCTAATTTTGTACAAACTTTTGACCAAACTGTCTTATCAATGTTGTCCAACAAAAGATAAACAAATAAGAGAGAGGTGAAGGTAAAAATAGATTTTGAATAACACGATGTTATTTTAATGAAGACATGTAGTCTAAATGAATAGAATAGGTTTGATTGCGGATTGGCCATTGCCTCAGCCTCCGCCTCCCTCCCCGACCTTCCATCTTCTCTCTCTGTCGCCGGATCTCTCTCATCCGCAGCAGCTCCCCACTTTCAAATCACAAATCTATTACCCTCCCGTCTTATACGCCTCGCTGTAAGTCTTTCTCAACCATTCCTTCTTTTTTTCTGGATTCAATTTCATGCTTTTCAGCTCTTCAAATTTTGATTTTTATTATTTGCTTTCCTTTTCTTTAGTTTCTTTCTTTTCCCCTTTGATTTTCTGCAAATGATTTCATATGCCCTACTTTGATTTTCTGGAAATGATTTCATATGCCCTCCTTCTCACACCTTTCTCCCGTTGACATTCAAATACCTGATCGAGATCTCTTACTCTTTGTTTTCTTCTTACTGATTTATTCATCCATCATTCCCTTTATCTCACACTTCTCAGTTTAAAATAGTAATGATTATGATAGTCTTATTTTCCTTATATTTATATTTTGGCTGCCCAAAATGTGTATAGGGTAGTAAACCTGATGAAATAACAATTTTGTGCCCAGAATGTGTATGAGATAGTAAGCAAGATAAAATAACAATCTTCGGCCACTCCTTTGATGAACCCACAGCAATCATGAGTGCTCTATTTTTTCCTTTTCCTGAGGCGATCAGTGTTGAATTTAATTTTATAAAACGTTTTTGGAGATAGTTGGTGGTCTTTGGGATGGCCACGCTTGTGGCTTCCAAGCGGGTGGTGACACAATTAGGGATGAGCTTGGCTGCCTCAGAAGGCTTTGCGGCTTCCAAAGCACAATCTTCATTCAATACAGTGTCTTCATCTCTTCTGCCTCTCACTAAACCAATTCATTGGAGACACATTTCTCAACTTGCAAATTCCAACGGAAAGCGATTGTTTCTTGTTGATACATTAGCTTTGGTAATTTATCTCACTCATTTATGTTGGGATTGTCCTTTGGATTCCTCATCTTTTTTTCACCTTGATGATAATTTATGTATTGAAAGCTTATGATTGTAGTTTTGAGGAGTGAAAGAGTTTTTCGTAGATTTTTTTTCAATGTTGATTGCGTCATTGTGTCATTTATTCAGGTTAGGAGATTAGAAGGACAAGGTGTGCCCTCAAAGCAGGCAGAGGCTATAACTGCTGTTATAACTGAAGTTTTGAATGACTCTATGGATAACGCAGCTAACTCTTATATTTCAAAAAGTGAAATACATAAAGTAAGAATCTATCTTGCTAGATTATGATTTTGTTCATTTCTTTAAGTTTTCCAAGGCCTACCATGAAGACGAAATCAGATTTTGTCCAACATACTGATACGAATGTGTAATTTTCATATTATTTTGGTTAATAGATGTGGAAGCTCAAATTATTAAAATATTCAATCCAAGATTTATTGTTATCTGATTTGGTTCCCTGTTATGGCTTTTAGATTGAAATGGTTCAAGAAGCCAACGTTTCAAAATTCAAATCAGAAATGCAGAGCTCACAGGTACTCATTTATTATGCAGATTGAGTATACTTATGTCTTCAATGGCATCTAAGTGGGAAAAATTCCCTTACATTTTGTGGATGCTGGAGATGTGTTTTGGTATGTAGTTGTATTGTTGCTAATGCTGAGTACTCATACTTCTTTGTACTTCTTTTTCCTAGTCTTCACGAACCATTAGAATGTTCCTTTTAAGCCATGTTTCTGTAAGATGAATAGATGTATGTCTAAATCAAAATATTTAAATCAACTTATAGCTTTTGAATTATGTTCACAATGAGTTTCTGTAAGATGAATAGATGTATGTCACTTTGGACAGTGAGGCATGCATAGATGTGAGGCATGTTCCTCATGTGTTTATTTTCTATTGCCACCCTCTTAGTTATGTTGCTTTATTTGTTATCTTTTGCCGTTTAAATTCTAACCGCAACATCTAGTCTAAAATTCCCTATGTAAAGCATCCTAAAATATGTTATGATGACCCTTTAATCTTTGATTGCATAAAATGGGTCGAGGAAAAAATTGAGGTTGATTTTAATCTAGTAAGAATACAATAGCAAAGAGATTTTTGCTATCTTATATTAAAGATGAATGTCATATGCTGTTAAGGATTTGTTTTGTTGTAATCTATTTATTTAAATGGGAAAAAGACAAATAAAGTCTTCTCATAATATATTTGAGTCTTTTCTCATAATTTGGTAATGTGAGTTAAGTGCCAATGACCCAAGTTGTCCTTTTTCAAATTTAACAACCTCACTTGTCCTTTTACACATCGGGAAGACTTTATTTGTCTTTTTCCCTATTTGAATTCAATTTATTAGTGTGTAATATAGTTGGCTTGGGTATGTATTGTCTAGAAATTATTTTTGTTTCCTTCTCTCCATTTTAGGGTGTCTAAAACCAACTAGTTTGATCTTCTTATCCCCTTGTGGTGTCTATTTGACATATGATATACTCCCTCCGGTCCTAAATATAGGACCTAGATGACTTTTTTGAAAAATCCTAAAAAAAGCCAAAAATAAGTTAATTATAAATTGATTTACCTAATTTTTTCTCTTAAACTAATTTATTTTACCTATAAGCTAATGGATAATCTAAAAAGATATCAAATATGTCATGATTTCGTAACCTATTTTGCAACCTTAATCTTTCAAAAAAAAAGTTATCTAGGTCTTATATTTAGGACCGGAGGTAGTATGATTTTTGTTTTTCTTATATGAAAAATATTACTTTTTACTCAATGTTTTTAGCACCTGACATTGTAAAAACAAACTCTTGATTTATTAACCTCTACTCTTGTGTTTGCTGTCAATTTAAATGGACAGACAATTTTTTATGGAGAAAAATAATGACAGGATAGAAACTTTTCTAGACCTGCAATGTTGAACTATTTGTAGGAAGACACCTTTGTCTTTGCTGCTGGGTTGTTTTTAATGTGATCCTAAGTTTTTAACTAAATATAGGACGGAAGTTCTTGGTTGCCTGACCTCTGATATCCAAAAAATTGATATGCAGGAGAAACTTCAGAATGATATAGAGAAGATGCGCAGTGAATTGAGGTTTGTTATATGGTGTCGAATTTAATCAATTTATGTGCTTGTGTTTATTTTATGATATCATGATTTTTAATATGCAATTAGGTTGTGATGCAGATATGAGATAGATAAAGTTACTGCAGGGCAGAGACTAGATTTGAATCTTGAAAGGGGGTGAGATTTAAATTTCAAAATGTCTTCATGATGGAGCATTTTAAATAGGATGACTGTTTTAGTTAATCTTTATTACTGACTCCAAGTGCAGGAGAATAAGGGATGAATTAAACAATCAAAATGCTGAAACTACAGATTTGACTAACAAACTTGATAGAGTAAGAATATGTTGCTGTTGTGACTTTGAGGAACATGTTTTTTGTGAGTATTCTATTTATTTATATATTTCAATGTGATTTAATGTTCAGGAAATTCATGCTTTAAAAGCACAGTTGGAAGCAGCAAAATATGAAGTTATAAAATACTGCATAGGGACTCTTGTTTCAATCTCTGCAGTTGGCCTTGCTGTTGTTCGCATTTTGATGTAAACATATGCTGTCCAACTAACATTCATATATTGCTTTTGTTATAAATTTTTTTTTATAAAATATGCGCTTGTCTAAAATTAGTTTTACTACGCTACACCTACACTTTGGACCAAAAAGAGCAAAGAAGCAAAGTGAGATGAAAAGAGAGGAAGAAGCAGTGCTTAGGGTGCCATGGGTTTTGTCCTTTCTAATAATGTGCATGTGTTGTCATTCAGATTTATGACATGCAGAATACCTAAATATTGCGAGTGTTTTGAAAGTATGAGCTATATGTTCATGTTCATGTGTTGTAAAGTAGTGATTCCCCTTTAACATACTTGGGGCAACTTTTGAGATCCACTTAGATAATTAACCAAATCTTCTCAGATTGATCTGCATGCTAAATGGTATTCTTATTTCAATCTTTAGAGGGGTTCTTGTCTTCTCATTTTTTTTCTCTCATTCGTGTTATAATCTCATATGCATCCTTCGATTAAGAAAATATAAGAATCAAATTTTCTATTTATAAAATTATTATTATTATTATCATAAACAGATTAACTAAATTTAAGATTTAAAATTCAACTGCACAATTCATAGTCACAATAGAAAAAAAAATTGTCCATTCAAAAAAAACAATATAAAAACAATTGTACTTTCTCTTCTTAAATATCATACTTATTAGACTTATTTGAGGAGGGTTTGATTGTAAACATGAGATTTTTTATTTTCTTTAACATTTTATCATATTATCCATAATGATACTCCTCTACATTAAACAAGTATGAGAGAGATAGTGTGAATGAATATGAAATGTTCAATTTAACTAATATCTTTACTGTGTAATTAAATTAGGTAAATGAGTCTTATAAGATTTGCTTTTATGGGGAAATGAGAGGGGGGAAAAGTTGGGAAGAGCAGGGGAACGTAGAACATTTTCCCCTATTTAAGAGAAAGGAAAATGGAAAGGGTTTTACCGTCTATTTTCCTCCAAAATTTTCTCTCCACAAGTTAAGGGATTTGGAGAGAAAACTTGTCCATATTTACCTCATGGATTAGCTTTATCTAACTTGTTTTCACTATTAGGTCCCTTAATTTTTTTGGGAGAATGATAAAAAAATGACACTTGAATTTGAGTTTGACAAAATGGGGTCTCCAATTGCAACTTAGACAAATAAGGAATAATCCTCAATTCATCCAAATGAAGTTTGTGACTTTGTGACAAAAGAGTAGTTAATGTCAATTCTCATGTAGTTATCGGCGATATATGAGTAGTTACTAAGTAATTAATTACCTTCGTATAGCTATCAACTACCATTCTCAGTTAATTAATTCATTTTTATTAATTATTGATAATGTTGCATATTTTTAACTTATCTTTCTATTGATATGTTGAGTCTTAAAATAAAATACTACTCTCTGGCCTCCGTTCCTAAATATAAGATCACTTTGGCTAATTTGGAGAGATTAAGGAAGACAATAAAATTACATGAACTTCCCAAAATACCCCTCAATTACTTAAATTAAAAAAGAGGAGGGCTTTTCAATGAAAAGAGGGAGCGTAAGGATAGTTTGGGTAAAACTTGAGATAAAATCGGAAGTGATCTTATATTTAGGAATTTATCTAATTCCTCAAAGTGATCTTATATTTAGGAACGGAGGGAGTATTAACATTTTTGCTTTACTATTAATAAAGCATTTTGTTGCGTTGATTTTAATATATAATTTAATTTTAAAACATTTTTCTTGCAAATAAGAGACACTTTTCACTCTAACATCTATCTTAATTAATTTTAAATATAATTATTCTAGCCTAAAATTGGTGGTATATTTTATTCATAAAGTATTTACCCATTTTTCTTTCTCCGTTGTATCAATCATTCAAGAATGTAGGGATAATATTCCCCTCCCCATTTCTCTTCTCTTCGATTTCTTTACTCCCAACTTTTTTTGCATCCAAGTAAGAGGAACAGGGGGAGAAATAGAATTTTCATGTAAAAGTGATGCTGAGATATTAAGAAGAAAAAGAGAGAAAGGAAATGAAAGAAATATGCTTCCACCCTGGAGGTAGTAATTCCTTGACACCCAAATTTATTGACTTTAATTTATGTGTTGAACAGGCAACTGAAAATAATGGAGTATACGTTATTACAGCCCAGGAACGTCATACACAAATAATAAAAATGTCTTGCAAACATATATAGAATTTCATCTTTGTTGGTATGCTTTGTACATACAAACCACATGCACAAGTTCACTCGGGGACATGCTTGGAGTGAAGAAACAAGTTGAATATTTAGTGTGTGTGAAAAGAAAATGATTTAAAAGGAGAAGTTCAACAGCTCCATGCTCAAACTCTCCATCAACACATTCTCCATGAAGAGCCCACATTTGGGAGGAGGCTTCTTGAAGGTGAAGCTGAAGTGGGGAGGAGGCTTGAAGGAGCAAGAGGAAATGGGAAGGATTGGGATATTGTCGCAGTTACAGAGCTCAATCATGTAACCATCAGGGTCGTGGAAGAACACCTGATCCACCTTCACGTCTTCTCCGTCTCCCACCACCAACGCCGTCACGTACCTCATCCCCAGTTCCTCCAGCCTCCTCTTCACCTCCTCCACGTCCCTGCACTGGAATGATATGTGGTTGTCCTTTGGGTTTATGGGCCTCACGCATCCCTCCAACTCCTCCTCCGGGTCCACCTCTGGATTCTCGATCAGGTGTATCCCGATTCCATAGTTGTACAGCCTGTGCATGCAATGAGTATATATAAATATTGTGTCAGATACAGTTACTAGTTAGATGTGCACGATGCGTGCTGGTGGGAGACAGGTAATGAAGAGAGAGAGAGAGAGAGAGAGAGAGAGAGAGGAAAATATATATAGCTAGCTGCCTAACCAGGCGCCATTGAACTTGAAAGAAGAGGGACGCTTGATGAGAACGAAGCCCAAGACGTCTTCATAGAACCTCACAGACTCCCACACCGATCTGCACAACAGAGACACATGATTCAGCGACAGCAGGGGAAGTGCTTCCTGGCTTCCTACTTCCTCGATCTCCATTCTATTCTCTTTCGATGCTTTTATTAAGTTTGCTGTGAATGCATTTATTTGCTAGAGTTTATTCTTGTATATATATGAAGGATTTCGTACTGACCCTTTCAACCGGAACTTTCCCCGAAGATTCTCTTGATCCATGCAAACATGCATCAACTGATGATGCTGCGCTCTACTCATTATTAGGCACCACGACATGTCACGAGATTTAGCTCCATTTTCGCATGTTCGTTCTGTCCGTGTTTGTTCGCTTCCATTCGTGACACTCTATATCTACTCCAGTACACCCACTCACAAATCGCTGAGAAATTTCTACGATGCTTCCCTCTAATTTCTACGAAGCCCACCACAAGGGTCTTCCATTGTTTTATTATTATTATTATTATTAACACCCCCACCTCCACCCCTCCCCCCAAATAAAAAAAAAACAAAACTAACCCTCATATTTATTTACAAAATTAACACAGACTCTTCCGTACTAGGTTTAAGGGGCAAAAATATCCATATAATTATCACCAATGAACATTCAACATCATGTAATTTTTTAGAGTAAAAGTAACATGACATTTCAAGACTTGGGCAAAAGTACCAATGGTTTTTGAAATGTCATGTTACTTTTGTATCAATTTTGAAATCTCATGATTACTTTTGTCCCAATTTTGAAATGTCATAGATACTTTTACTCTATAAAAATTACATGGTTTTGGGTGCAACTTGATAACAATTACATGGATACTTTTACGCATTTAACCTATCATTATATTATGTAAAAATTTGATAGTTTGAATTGAAAGAAAATAACACAGATTTCCATATAAAAAAATATTTGTAAAAAGTTTGTCAATTTCCCCTGTTTCGGGTTTTAACTATCAGTTTAATTTCAGCGTACTATGCTTATTGAAAGTTATGAATATTGGTAGAAAAAGGGTAAATCATCATTTTCACCTATAAATCATGGTACAATTATCAACAACCACATATATTAATAAAGGGTAATGGATCTAATTTGTTCTCCAAGTAACCAACTAGGAGCATTGGGCACCCTAAATTAACAACAGACTCATATGTACCATCACAGTAACCATACGGCCAAATATATACCCCAGTAGACGGTCATTCACGTTTGACCGTTAAACCGCTCATGTGGCCACCATATGTGTTAAATTTTTGCCACCTGGCACCTTAAAAATCCACGTAGGATATGTTTATGGGGGTCCACATATAATACTCTCTCTATTCCTAAATATAAGATCGCTTTAGCAAATTTGGAGAGATTAAGGAAGACATTCCAATGAGTTAGGATTACATGAAATTTCCAAAATATCTTTCACCTAAGTTTTAAAAATGTCACCTTCTTCAAACCACTATTTTTTGGGTTAAGGAATTATAGAATTGTCAAAACGGGCCGGCCCGGATCTTAAGGGCCAAGCCCTTAAGGGTCAAGGCTAAACGGGCCAAGTCCATCAGGGTTTTTTTCCAAAAAAACCTCTGTTTTTTAAAGCCCGGCCCTAGAGCAATCGGGTCAGGGTCGGTCGGCCCTCAGGGCTTCGACCCATATAAAAAAATTTAAAATTTCAATCATATACTACACAAGTTTTAACTTTTAATACACAAGTACACTACATAAAACTCAAGTATTAATATAAATAAACCAAAACATCAATAAGGAAATAAAAAACATTCGAGTACTAATAATCCACAAGACACAATTACAACTCATAAAAAGAAAATCTCAATAAATATCACTCGACAACATTTGATTGTGCTTGGCTATGTATTGCCTCCTCCTCTACTCCACTGATAAAAATATCAAGTTTTTTCATTTCTTCTTGAACGTCATAAGCATTATCACCTCCATCATTTGCCAAAAAAAAAAGTAGCAAATAATAAATTGTTTTTCAAGCATATTTGAATCTATTAGCAAATAATTAATTGTCCTTCAAGCATATTTAATAAAAAAACTCACAATCATATTTAAATCCATGCAATTAATTCCTTGTGCAAATAAGAACTTGAACATCCTCTATACCTAAAAGCAATGGAGAAATTACTATTCATTTAACAGTACCAATTTTATATTATTTCTTGTATTCCTTTCACCTAATTTCCTGCCTTGTCTTTTCCCTATTTTATTATATATTAGTATATTATATTATATTTATTTTTATAATATTCCCCCTTCTTTCATGTTCGTGGCCCCCACTTTTCAGTAGGGATAATTAATTAGAGGTCTCTCACAATTGAGTTAATACTGGAAAAATCCCAAAAGTTGAAAATATTAATGTAGGGTCCCAAGGGACCTCACATTAATATATTTGAAAAGTGAAAAGACAATTTTGCCCCTAGCCTTAAAAAAATTTACCTCCTCCCCCCTCCCACTCCTCCTCCCTCACCCACCCCCCTCCCCCCTCCAGCCGCCGCCACCCTCCCCCCTCCCCTCCAGCCGCCCCCACCCTCCCCCCTCCCCTCCAGCCGCCCCCACCCCTCCCCCTCCCCTCCAGCCCGCCCCAACCCTCCCCCTCCCCTCCAGCCGCCCCCACCCTCCCCCCTCCCCTCCAGCCGCCCCCACACCCCTCCACCTCCCCTCCAGCCGCCCCCCACCCCTCCCCCTCCCCTCCAGCCGCCCCCCCACAGCCCGCCCCCCCACCCCCACCCTCCCCCCTCGAGCCCGCCCCCCCACCCCTACCCTCCCCCCTCGAGCCCGCCCCCCCACCCCTACCCTCCTCCCTCCACACCCCCCACCCCCACTCCAACTCGCGAGCTGGAGTGGGGGTGGGGGGCGTGGAGGGAGGAGGGTAGGGGTGGGGGCGGGCTGGAGGGGGGAGGGTGGGGGTGGGGGGCGGGCTGGAGGGGGGGAGGGTGGGGGCGGCTGGAGGGGAGGGGGAGGGTGGGGGGCGGGCTGGAGGAGCGGAGGGGGAGGGTGAGGGGGCGGCTGGAGGGGAGAGGGGAGGGTGGGGGGCGGCTGGAGGGGAGGGGGAGGGGTGGGGGGGAGGGGGGAGGGTGGGGGGGCGGCTGCAGGGGAGGGGGAGGGGTGGGGGCGGCTGGTGGGGAGGGGGGAGGGGTGGGGGGCGGCTGGAGGGGAGGGGGGATGGTGGGGGCGGCTGGAGGGGAGGGGGAGGGGGTGGGGGGCGGCTGGAGAGGGGGAGGGGGAGGGTGGGGGGCAGTTGGAGGGGGGAGGGGGTAGGTGAGGGAGGAGGAGGGGGGAGGGGGTGGGTGGGGGAGGAGGTAAATTTTTTTTAAGGTTAGGGGCAAAATTGTATTTTCACTTTTCAAATATATTAATGTGAGGTCCCTTGGGACCCCACATTAATATTTTCAACTTTTGGGATTTTTCCAGTATTAACTCCCTTGTGAGGGAACTCTAATTAAATTTCCCTTTTCAGTATGTCATAATTTGTCCTCTCACACTTCTTTTACATGCATCACTTCTCATTTGAATCGGATAATAGAATTTTTTTTTTGCCCCTCTGCCCATTTTTAACTGTAACCTCTGTTATTTTAATAGTTTATTTTTTATTTATTTAATAAATGGGTTGTCTCCATCACCACCTGGGGAAGGTTTTTTCCTGACCTGTTTCAAATTTCGAACTTCTTTCTCTAATTCATCAATTCATGCCCATTCTTCTTCATCAACGGGGGTAATGATGATTTACATTAATACTTACATGTGTGATATTTGGTTGAAATGCTTTGTGCATATTATAGTGTCTCTCATCCCGAATGAGTGTTTGTTTGATTGTTAAAGGGGTGAAGGCGTATTAAAAGTATTATTTTGTTGGGTGTTGATTTGTGCAGGTATTGATATGTTGTGTTCCATTTGAGGTGCACTTAGAGTATCTTTTAACCCTTTGTTTCTATATGTGGTTTTTTGCAGGTCTCAGAAGGTAGTAGAGAGTTATCTCCATTGTTCTCCACTATCCTCACATGAGGCCATTGCTTAATGGTAGTTAGTGGATCTAATGTAAAATAATTTTGCAAATGTTTTTATTTAATATTTTTTTCTTACTAACTTCATTGCTTTGTCGTAGTAAGCAAACTTAATTTGTATTTCATCTAAGACATGGATCAATGCCCCGCTTCTTTGATTTTCTAAAAACAGTTTATTTCATTCTCTTGGTACAAATTATGTAGAAAATCAATTTAGTTTCCATTAGTATAACAACCTTTAGCTTAACAAAAAAAATCATTCTCTATCCCACAAAATATTGTCATGCATGCCTATTCATTTCTCACCCACATGAGAATCACAAATGACAAATCCAACACGAGGAAAGAGGCTGCCGCCTGTAAGGGAAAGCGATCCGACAGCGACGACAAGTCTGAAGTCTGTAAAATCAGATGTCCTGGTGTTCTTCAGCTCTTGGAGGGCGCTGTTAGGTCATTGCTCCACATGATCTTCATTTCTGACTGTTGGAGCTAGAATCAGAATTGCTGTTGATCAAAGAAAGGGGACATTGATCCATGCTCTAGATGAAATATGTATTGTACTTTATATGTATAAAGCGCGAATGTTTTTTTTCTATAAACAAAAAATTGGGAATGGTTTGCTTTCTTGATCAATGGATATGCTGACAGCAACAAACCGTTCTCTAGCAATTTAGCGTGTTTGGCTCGACTTATTTTGAGAAATAAGCCAGCTTATTTTGGATTTTCAAGGCCAAAAACCCAAAATAAGCTGGCTTATTTCTCTAAATAAGCCGAGCCAAACACACCAATTGCCTACTAGACCATTTATGTAATGTTACCTTCCAATGCTGCATTTTACCATCATTTTGTCTGTCTTACGGCATTGTTATGCATGGTTTGTACTTATATTATTTTCTTAATACTATTCAAATAAATTGTATATTTGTTTTATCCGTTACTTAACTATTACCTTTTCTTAGTTAGTCGTTATTTGTTGTTTCGAAATGACTGCTCCCCGGATGATGCCCGGGGGAGTAAAATCTAGTTAATTAGATGGATGCAACTTGACACATTTGACCCATTACACTATTACAAACTTACATTGAAACTAAGGACTTTGAGAGTGAACACCTCTATTTTTTTATTTTTTTTAGTTTAGGAAAAAGGGTCGGACCTCAGCCCGGCCCTCAAAAGCTCTAGCCCTTAAAGGTCTGCCCTTCAGGGCCCACACCCCTATTTTCCCCTCTAAATCCCAAGTCTGGCCCTACTAGGGCTTAGGCAAAAACGGGCCAGCCCTACGGGCTTGGCCCATATTGACAAGTCTAAGGGATTGTAGGAGTAATTTGGGGAAAACTTGAGTCAAATTAGAAAGTGATCTTATATTTAGGAACGAGTTTTCCTCCTTAAAGTGATCTTATATTTAGGAACGGAGGGGGTAATAAACAATCACAACTCTCCCCTCTTCATTACCTCGCCCTCCCCCCTCGCCACTTTCATTTTCACAGCCCCCCCAAACCACCCCAAACAGTACCCCCCTCCCGCGCCCCCACCCACTCTTCACAGCCCTCCTCCTCACCCCCACTGTTTGGGGCGGGGGGGACTGTTTGGGGTGGTTTGGGGGCAGGGGCTGTGGCCTGTGGAGGTGAAAGTGTGGGGTGAGGGGGCTGTGGAGGTGAAAGTGTGTGGGGATGGGGGTGATGAAGAGGGAGGAGAGTTGTAATTGTTTATTATTATATGTGGGCTCCACATAAACATATTCTAAGTAGAATTTCTAAGGTGTCGGGTGGCAAAACTTTAACACATGTGGCGGCCACATGAGCGGTTTAACGGTCAAACGTGAATGACTGTCCCATGGGGTATTTATTTGACCGTTTGGTTACCTTGAAGGTACATATGAGTCTGTTGTTAGTTTAGAGTGTCCAGTGCTCTTGGGTGGTTACTTGGAAGGCAAATCAGGTTTTTTACCCATTAATAAATGATCTCTTATATATCAAAAGAACTTTGAGTAAAGGATATTTCTGCACATGAACTATTGAGCAAGTATCACTTACCACGTATATTAACGAAAGGTCTCTTATCTACCAAAGATTTTTTAAAGATTGGTCAAATTTATCTAAACTATTAAATCTATAATTACAATAGTTTTTGACACATCAGTGCTACCTCAATAGTCACATCACTTAAATGAGAATACATGGGCCCATTAAAAGTTCACAATTATTTATCACTTACATGCAAATTAAAAAAATTTAAATTAAAACAATCAGATGTAGATTTAAAAAACTTAAAATAAAAACAAAGAAACTAAAAATATAAAAAAACAAAGAAATAACAGTCAAATATCAAAATCAATCTTCATTGTGTACGAACTTTAAGCTAGCAAAAATGAGAGGTGATAGACAGAGAATGGCACAATGACAATGCTTGAAACCTTAACCTTAGATGATAGAGATCAACGAATCTAGGAAGATAAAGAATGAGATAAATTGAGAACGAGAATTTTAGGATATCTTAAAACATTTCAAAATTAGTTAATTCGATTACGATACATGTACTTGGTGCTAAACCCTAACTATACCATATCATCATAAACCGCGCTTACCATTTATTAATATGCGCGCTGAGTGATAATTGCGACATAGTGCATAGAAGAAAATGATCACTTATCTAAAGTTCATTGCTATACAAGAAACTATTTATTAAAGATACATGTGCTAACGTTTATAAGTGAAAATGTTCATTTACCCAAAATAAAAGATTAGCTCATTTGCTTCTCACCTAGCAACCGAAACATTGAAAAACAGATGTCATCATGATATGGATATTAATGGATATTGGCTGAAACCAACACGATGTTATTTCATTGACCTAAATAATAATAAATGACTAATTCTAGTCAACAAACAAAATAAAAAGAGTCAATCTAGCCTATAAACAAAATAAAATGGTCAATCTGGCCAATAAAAATGTCAAAATAAAATGACTTATTATGGCCAGATTGACCATTTTATTTTTTTATAGATCAGAATGAGTCATTTTATTATTTGTAGGCTAAATTAAGCCATTAAAAACAGTTTATAGGTCAAAATGATATTTAACCCTATTTTATTCTAGTGGTATAAAACTCCATTAAAACTCTTAGTGTCTCACATCCAAGTCTAAGAGAAGAAACTTGTATTTGGAGAAGAACTAAAGAAGCTACTAACTCAAAAATTAGTTTTTTGCCAAACACTAATTCCAAAAAATCGTGGATACAGAATCCAAATTAAAAAGGTATATGTTGATAATTTTAAAAAAAAGTGATTCTCGATAAAAAGGTGTCAAGCCAGCCCCAACCCAACACAGATGAGTCAGATTTCCTTAATGATTCGGCCCGATTCGAATAATTGGAATGACCAAACGGAGGAAGCCCGTAAAACACTTCTCGCTCCTCACACATTTATGATTTATCCATTCGGCATCTAGATATCGAATTGGGCTCCATTTTATTTTTGTTACTTGTTAAAGAAACCCAAGGTTGTTACAATTGATGATGGCAAAAAGATAAAAAAACCAACACTGTTACAAAAATCTCATATTTGTAGCTATTTTTTATTATTTTTGTATGCTACATATCCTCCAGCTACAAGTCACTTCGATGACAATACATAAGGTCATCAGAACATAATCTAGAATTTTCTTCCATAATGGCGTTGAATTATTAGTGATTGTAGACTTGTAGTTGCGGTTTAGCTTTTCTTACAAGTACTTTCATACATGACTTGGATGATGTCCTCTACTGCTTTAGCATACTAGATTACATGAACAAAAGCTTGACGAAAGGCCACGAAGTGGGGTAAGCCTGTGAATCTTGTAAATTAGAACATATATTGTAAACGGATGTATTTCTTTCATTATCAATTTTCTCATTTTCTTCTCAAAATTGCATATTCACTATTAGAAAAAAAAAATAAGAGTTAATGATCATTTTGGTCAAGAAACAATTATGTAAGTATCATTTTGTACAATAAAATATAAACGGTATATCGAATTGGCCAACAATAATAATAAGAAAAATATATTATTGGCCAACAGCATCAAGTTCTCTCTCACACTTTTTTAACTTGCAGCGTTCTTAGTATGTCTAACAATAAAACGTGCTGTAAGGAAATTGACGCTATTAGCTAAAAAGATGTTTTTTATGATTTTTTGTATTATTTATTGTTTGTTGTATCAATTGATACTTAATTGCAAATTTGTTTGTTAACTAAAATAATTATTAACTCAAAATATAAATGGTTGATATGCAATATTAGATCATTATACATTATTAAAATTTTTTATATGTTATTTTTTATAATACAAGCATACACAATCCAAATTAAAACTTAATGAGTTGAAATCATTAATTTATATACTAAAAATAATATAATAATGTTGTATTAGACATTTCATCTACACCTTTCATTTTTAAATTCAAATTAAAGGTGAATGGGTGATTAGGAGAAGAAAATGAGAAATGAGATAACGAAAGGATCCTCTTCCCTCAGTAATCATTGATGGAGGCGTGTGGTACTTCAATTTGTATAGTTTAGAGAACTAGTGAATTTGTGGTTTGATTTGGAAAAATTGAACTATTACATGTAATTTTGGTAACACATACGTGACACACCTAATAGAAATACTCCCTCCGATCCCTAATGTAAGAGTTCAAAATTTGAATGGTTGAAGGACACCGATTTAGCGGTCGATGTAGTGTACCTTGGGTCTAGTCCTTCAAGAAATTTTAGACCTCAAGGTAAGTGAAAGTTACCCCGAGTATCGTTCTCAAGAGAGCCTTGTTTAATTAAACTAACCTAGTAAATTTAATGCAATGCAAGATGAATTTAGGTAAAGAAAATATGTTTTGTTGATTTTTTAAAGATGGAATGAAGGATGCGAAACAAATAAATATTTTTGGTATTTTTGGATAAAAGGGTGAAATGGGAGTGAGTTGCTCTTGGAAATGATTTTCAATGGCTATCATAGCTTCCTAAGGATATTTAGGGAGTTTAATGCACTAATTTTTTAATTTACCAAACCTCATGAACCCATGAGTCCAATTACCTAATTAGTGGAACCCCAACTAACTAGAAATTGTTAAGCCCTTTAGCACATTTGAGTTTTCTCTAGGTTTCCTAAAGTACCAAACCTCACCAACCGGTAAGTCTAATGCCTAGTCTCATGAACCCATTCAAATAGACATTATTAATTACCCTAGAGTGTGATTATTGCTTTGCAATGCATTAGGTTCAATTACAATTCAATTCAACAAACTATCTACCAATACCATGAGTAAATAGAAATATTTAATGAATTATAAAGAACATATGTATGACCATACATATTGTTGAGTCCAAATTCCTCATTACAAGTCAAAATCACAAATCAAACTCACAATAACAACCAAATTCAGTCCAATTTCAAAATATAAATGGTAACCTAAACCTAGGCAATCAAAATATAAAAAGAAAGGAAAGGAATTAGGACTCCCCTTTGAAGAACCAAAGCTCAAGCTATCTTCAAATCATCCCCAAGAGCAAGGAGGGTATTTTAGTCACTCATAAAGAAGAGCTTAGAAACCCAAGCTCCAATTTATGAGCACTCATGGTAGGTAGATGGAGGAAAAATAGAGAGAATGGAGGTGAAAGGATCAAAAGAGAGAAAATAGCGTGGTTGGGAGAGGGAGAAGTGGAACACCACTTTCAGCGCCCCTCCCCCTCCAAAACTGTTCGCCCCTTCACTCCTCACGCGTGGCTCCCTCTCTCAGCTCTCTTCTTTTTCCTTTTCACTGTGCGCCTCCTCCCATTTGTGGAGATGATGATTCTCTCTTTTTGCCTCCCTCCTTTTCTCTCAATCCCTTTTCACCTCAAGAAAGAAAAATCCTTTTTTTTTTCTATTCTTCCTTTCTTTTCTTTTTCTTCTTTCCAGCCCTCAATTGCTTCCAAAGTCCAGTTGCTTGCTAACCTAAATAGAATATTTAATGATTTATCCAAGATAAAATATCTTTGTATTAATTCTAAAATAAGTACAAGTGAGACCAAAATTGCATCGTTAATCATGTTAATTATCTCAATTAAGCACATAAAAATCATACAAATCTAAGTATTTGTCAATGATTTTGGTCCCTAATGTAAGAGCTCACCCCATATTCTCTCCTCATTTAATGCATTTTTTCCTATTTTACCCCTAACTCTCTTTCATATTTATTGATGCTTATGTATTTCTCTCTCTTAAAAGTACCATAATAAATATGGGCAATTTTGGAAAGGAAGCATTAACTCCAGACACCCAACTAACATTCATATGTTTTCTTAAGAAGCGTTTTTTTGACGGCTAGCTCTTACATTAGGGACGGGAGGGAGTATTAATGATAGTGGGTTTATAATTATTGAATTGAGGTGACCTAGCCGGGAAATAAATAAGACAGGCTGGTTACATCGTTATTTATGGGGAGGGAAGGAAGAGGCGGTGGATTGTGCGGACCAAATTAATAGAGGGAAAAGGCCACAAAATGAGCCTATCTTTTCGGCTGGGTTGAATTGATGAATGTGAATGCGAAAGAGATTTCTAGCAACAGGCTATTATGTAAGATGAGAAAGATGTAGGTGGGGAGGATAGGAAGATGGTAGAAGATGACGTTTTGATTGAAAGATAATCAATGAATAGAGGGAAAGGTCAATTTATATATTGTGAATGGGGACACCAACTAACTTCCAAGTTCCAATCCAAAGAATGCAGCACATGAAGACTTTCATGCTTAACATAAACCATATACTCTCTATTACACACACCAAATGTCTTCACACAAAATTAGGATGATGGATGTGTATCTCTCTATATGTCTCAACTTGTTTGGCTCTGTCACGTAATTATGTTGAATTCAAACAATATCTCAAATCCCTCCCACCTCTTCCACGATAGGATACGGGAGTTCAATATTTTTTTTTTTTGAGTAAAAAGAGTTCAATGTTTCTAAAAGTACCTCTTCTATGTCATACAATTTTCGTGTAAGAATAAAATTTGAAAACATTTACTTATAACGGCATTCCCATTGGAAAATATCTGCACTTTTCGAACTTGTAGCACCCAAGAGCTTATTATTCTAGAGATCATTGATAAAACCTAGCTGAGACAAATTTTGTCAAGAAAACATAGAAAAAGGATATGCATTTTCTTCTTTTATTCCATTATGTGTCTTGTTCAGAGAAAGATATGCAACCTTCTTTCAGGCCATAATCCGTATATCCATAAAGGATGCAAACCCACAGCCTAACAATTTTAGGTAGAAAGGAAAAGAAGAGTTTGGTGTTATTGGCCACAAGTCCTCAATTAGCTAGAGAGGTACAATTTCGGGAGGGGTTTGCATTCAGTACTCATCCCATTTTCTCATCCCTTTCTCATCCTCAAATACACACACAAATACGGTGGGCCCAACAAAAAAAAAGTGGAGAATAGAGGGTTTGCATTGTTCTTGGAGATAAAGTGATGTGGGATGAAGAAGAGAGGAGAGAGGTTTCATGGGGCCCACCATATTTGTGTGTGTATTTGAGGATGAGAAAAAGATGAGAAAATGAGGATGAGCACTGAATGCAAACCCTTTTAGTCGAGATTTTATGGAAAACTTTGCCTTTAAATTTATTTAGAAATTTTTCCAATTCAACTAAGAGTAATAAAATAAATTGAAACCGTTGGATACAATATAATTATTTGGAAGATTGAAATTGAAGATATATTCATGCATGTTTCAATCGTCAAGATATAATAGGTTGCGCTCCAATTCATTTTATTTGAAGGAAATGTAACTTATGAGATGAACGCAATACAAGCAAACGACCTAAATGTATTGGCAAAAAGATGAGATGAACATGTGTTGAAAGACAATGGAATGCTCGCATATTCGTACATACAATTGGTCTAGTTTCTTTGAAACAATTATTGCTGTTGCTGTTGTGACGTATATAGTATTGAGAGAAGTATTTGAAAGGGGAAACAAGAAAGAAAGAATGGAAGAGAAAGAGTGGGCGGAAGGAAGGAAGGAAGGGGGTCTAAAAGAGAGAACAGACGAGACGCTGAGTAGGAATGGCGATGAGGCGAGCGGCTCGGGGAGCGGTGAGGCCGAAGACGTCGGACATGTCCATCTCGCTGGGCTTCATGCCGTCGGGGAGCTGCCACGTGAAGGAGTGGAGGAGGTGGGCCACCGCCATGTCGAGGGCGTAGAGGCCCAGCTGCATGCCCGGGCAGGACCTCCGACCCGAGCCGAAAGGGATGAACTCGAAGTTGCTGCCCTTGAAATCAGGGACGCCCTCCCTCAGGAAGCGGGAGGGCTTGAAGGAGTGAGGGTCCTCCCAGGAGGAGGGGTCCCTCCCGATGGCCCACGCGTTGATCATGACGCGCGACTTCTTGGGGATGTGGTAGCCGGACACCACCGCGTCCTCCGCCGTCTCGTGGAGGAGGAGGGGGATGGGGGGGTGCAGCCGCAGCGTCTCCTTCAGGGCGCACTTGAGGAACGCGAGCTTCTCAAAGTCGCACTCCTCCACTCTCCGCTCCAGCCCCACCACCTCTGCAAGCTCCTCCTGCGCGCGCTTCAGATCCTGCGGGTTCCTCATCAGCTCCGCCATTGCCCACTCTATCGCAGATGCCACCGTCTCCGTCCCTCCAAACATCACGTCCTGCATATATTATATATATTATATGCGTGTCATTACTTTATTTCCAAATAACACCTTTTACATGCGTATCCACCTCAAAATAAAATGTTAAAAGCCACCTTTTCTATCATCCTCCTGTGCCCGTGCGTGTTCTATTTCCACTAGATCTTTCACGTCAACAAATTTTAAATAATATTTTACTGCCAATGCCAAAAAAACATTAATATTATACTGCCACCAAGCTTCAATGGTTCCCATCCGTCCTCGTCACGCCTCTGTTTTTTTAGGTGAACAATATAATTTGCCACATCCATCATTATTATTTTCCTCCCATGAAAAGCACAAGAGAGTGGCACAAAGTCAGGGTCACGATTTTGTACTCTTCTATCAAAATCCCGTGTTGGTACGTGTCTATGTATTAACTAATAAGCAAACCAACCACCTTCGTGGCTCCCACCAAAATAATAATAAGTAATAACACTCACTCAATTCCTAAATATTCCCCATGATTACTTTTAAATTTCAAATTGTTTCTATATATAATATTACTTTCTAATGTTTCCAATTTTTTAACCTTTAATTAACATTAACAAACAAGAGGATCAAAGTATATATATGGTTCGGGTGAAATGGTAATATTATGCGCTAATTATGATGTAATTTATATTTTGGCAAAAGTAAAAACGAAAATAATTTTTTATTAACATATCTAGTTTTTTTTTATTCTCCAAAAATATAACCATTATATTCAGGCACAAAGGGAGCAATAAAAAATAATAAGAAAGAGATAGGGAACATGCGGTTAGGAGAAAAAAGGAAGCAAAGCTTGTGCAGATGGAAGCTAAGACACCATTGAGAGTAAATTGACCATTCAATAATCCAAAAAGGGTATAGATGGAAAACTATACAATATGTATCTTAAATGGCCACAAGTATTATAAAGTAGGTACAATGACCATATTTTTACACTTCAACTAACCATTGGATCACTAAACACCCTAAATTAATATCGGTACAATTTCACCTTACCAAAGTGGTACAATTTCTCCTTGACTGGATAGGCCCACCAATGAGCGTCATCCACGTGTTAGCATTACATTCATTCAGGGTAAAATTAATTTTACCCTGTTATTTCAAGGGTGAAATTGTATCGGTATTAATTTAGGAGGTTTAATGGTCCAATGTGTTATTTGAAGGGCAAAATAAGACTATTGCCCTATAAAATATATGTACAATATTTATACAAAACTTTATGTTCCCACCAGACCAATCCCTTTACAGAATCGGCTGCCGTGCATGTTTTAGATTTTATACGTTGCAAACATTTTGAAACATTAACATAAAATTTGAGATATATATTTAAAGAGGACCGTTATAAGTAAGCACGCATGATAGCTGGCTGATGATTGTAGGAATATACTATGTATTGGTGTGTAATTAATAGGAGGAGGAGGAGGAGGTTAGCACTTAATTACCATGATAATGGCTTTGATGTTGTCCTTTGTGAGCTTGATGGAGTTCTGGAGATCCTCAGACTCACTCACTTTAGCGTCCTCATCGCTGTAAAAGGCCATCAACTCGTCCACCATGTCCGTTTCCTCATCATGGCCCAAACCATCCCTCTTCCTCTGAATATGGTCGTCGATGATGTTGTCAATGAATCCGTCGAGAGAGGCACGTGCCTTGGCAAGCCTTGAGTTGAGACCCTGGGGGTCGATCCAGCCGAGGTAAGGGATGAAGTCGGCGATGTTGAAGGCCCCAAACAACTTGGAGAACTCTTGCAATATCCCGATGAACTCGTCCTGCCCTTCCTGAGAACTAGACCCGAAGGCAGCCCGGTATATTATATTCTTTGTGAGCGAGAACACCAGCTCCCCTATGTTCACGGGCTTCCCTATGTTGGCGGCCACCGTGCGGACCACCGTGTCGACCTCGTCCCTCACGGATTGCCACGACTCCGCGCGCTTGCGGCTGAAGAGCTTCATGACGCAGAGCTTACGCATCTGGCGCCAGAAGGGGCCGTAGTGGGCGAAGGCCATGTCGGCTCGGTCGTAGGTGAGGTAGCTGATGGCTATGGTGGCTGGCCGGTTGGAGAAGATGTTGTCGTGCACCTGGAGCACCTGCCGGGCGGCGTCGGGGTCGGAGATGGCCACCATGTGGAGGAAGCCCATCTTGAGGTGCAGAACGCCGCCGTACTTGGAGGCCAGCTTCGCCAGACCCCTGTGGGTGAGCTGGTCCATCATCGTCATGTTGCCTATGATGGGAAGCCCTTTTGGGCCCGGCGGCAACGGCCCACGCCGCCGCAACCTGGCTATGGGGCCCAGGAGTAGTAAGAGTGGGACGATGAAGAACAAGAGTGCCATGGGCAGAGAGTCCATGCGTTTTGGGTTTTGATGTGTGTAATGTGTTTGCTGCAACTTTGGGTGTTGCTAAGGTGGGGGAGGTATCATGTGCCCTTAAATAAACCCCGATTTTGTGGGAACAGTACGTACAGTTATTTATATTTGATTTTCTTCTTCAAAATATTGATTCACTCTTTGATCCTCGTAGATCTTCCCCTCCAACAATATAACACAATTAAAAACATGTGATTCTATGATTACAATTGACATCATATTTATTCTTGTTTATTATAATAAACCGAATTGGGATATGATATATTAGCATTAAAAATGAAAAAGTAGAGTCCAGTCTAATAGGTGTCAATTGATTCATTCAAGGAATGGTGTAGAAATGTAACATTTGTTGTATTTTCGGTGAGCAGAAATGCATGCAAATCAATTATTTGGGTATATAAAAAAAATAAGTGACGGAAAAGAAGGTACGACCAAGGAAAGCGAGAGATATTTGTTTGTTGGGTGGTAAGAGTGTGTCTTTAGTCTTTAGTTTTCACACATATACAGGGGCGCCTCCGATCCTGTGTAAACACCTCCGAATTAAATTAAAAGTTCAAAACACCTCCAATTAAATTATAAGTTTAAAACACCTCCTAACTAAATTATAAGTTTAAAACACCTCCAATAAAATTAAAAGTTTAAAACACCTCCTCCACTCTACGTATATGTGTGAGATCATAAAGTTATACTACCTCCGGTCCTAAATATAGGACCTAATTGACTTCTTTTTGGAGAGAATAAGGTTGTGAAATAGGTTATTAAAATGATGACATATTTGATATATTTTTAAATTATCTATTAGTTTATAGGTAAAATAAACTAGTTTAAGGGAAAAAATTAGGTGAATCAATTTATAATTAACCTATTTTACTTTTTTAAAGATTTTTCAAAGAAAATGAATTAGGTCTTATATTTAAGATCGGAGGGAGTACTTGTTATTATTGCCACGCATACACTCATTTAATCCATATATATTTCATTATTACTCTAAATCATCTATGATTATATTTATATTACTCATTCGATTACACTGGAGGTAATTTTAAAGATTTAATTTCTTTCAATTACTAATGCTTATCCAACCCTTCCAACATTTTGACCCAAAAAAATCCCCTTCCAATATTACTAATGAAAATATCGCTCAAAATATAGAGCAGAAAAATTCGTAATAAAGGGACAATGGGATACTTTTTCTTTTAGTTCTTCATGATTATTATATTCCTTTTCACAGTTAAGTATTGTTGCCTAGTCTAGCGATTCTTGGAATTGATCCGGACTTAAGGAGTGAAAATGTTGTCTACATAGATAAGATTGTTCTATTTCCCAATTAGAAGACTTCTTGATTTCTCGGAATTCGAACACGCACATATATTCTCATTGTTACGAAGGTGAACCTACTCACCAGTTCAACCAACTACTTGTTGGTGATTATATATTTATATACCTTTTTCTTACTACACATTTGTATTGAGGTTTTCATGTAGATTTTGATACCACTTATTACTAGAACTACATTTCATAGCTCATGAAAAGATGGGCAGTCTATACCAATGGGTAGTTGGTTGAGCTGGTAAGTGGGCTACAACCCCCGTAAGGAGGAGAACACCTGTTCGATTCCCGGGAAGCGCTCTCATTGGGAGAGGGAACAACCTTGCCTATATGGGCAACACTCCTACCCCTCGAGTTTGGATTAAACCGGGCGGTGATTAACAAAAAAAAATGGGCAGTCTATCTAATAGATTTGGAAGGTTCAAATTGTATTTGGATGGCCTAAATCTTGATATTTGGAAAACAAAATATACTTGTTATTAAGACATTATATTTATTTAGATTTTATGCATATTGAGAAAAGATAAAAAGTATCAACTATAATGTGGACCATCCAAATTAAAATTGGTTGATCCATATTTGATATTTTTTTCATGTTCATTTTGATTTGCTAAGTCGTAGAAACAACTCATCTTAGTTTTTATAAACTTTGAAAGTTGTAGTTCCTTATTATTTGTTTTCAAGCATGCATGGGTTCCTCACTTGTAACCAGACTGATGGCATAAATATACTAGTATAAAATTTGAAAATGATCCTCAAATATAACTATGCCTTGCTTACAATAAAGTAAACTGAAACTATATTTAAAAAATTAACCTTCCTTAAGATCAGTCTCATATTACAATCCTTTTTAGAAAAAGTTTATAATTTTTGGGTTAAGATACAAAAATATCCATGTGTTTGATCCAAACCGCACTCAACACGAGTTTTTTTTCCTCAAAAATGCTCATGTAGTAATCGAAATGGGTCAAAATATGCCCAAGCTATCAATATAGGTTAACAGTGTTAAAATTTTCAAAGATAGAGAAATTACAAATGCGAAAATACTCATGAAGTTTGATCTGAAGTTCAAAAATACCCATTGGAAAAAACTATCATATTGTTGGACCCACTTGGGACCAAACTTCATGGGCACTTTTACACATTATTTTATTTTCTCTAACTTTGTAAAACTTAAACCGTTAATCTACATTGATGTCCTGAGCATCTTTTTACCTATTTTGGCAACTATGTAGGTGTTTTAGGCCTAAAATGTTTCAGGTGTTGGGTGCATCTTGTACAATTATACGGATATTTTTGCACTTTCGCCCATAATTTTACTTCGAAAACAATTATAATGTTAATGGTAATTAACTTGGAGAGTATGACGGATTTGGCTTAACCTCCTGCTTGTTCTTAATTAGGTCTTGTGTGCATAGATATTTGCAGCGTTCTGTATTGAAACTAGGGAAAAACCCAAATAAATCCCTCCTAATACCCAAAAGGACAAGTGATGAACCTAAACTTCCAAAAGGACTGTGAAGGAACCAGCACCTACCTGGCATTTTAGAATTTTGCAAAAAGACAAAATTGCCCCCATCCTAAAACACAAATTGCGAGAAAAGAGTGGGCGTTATAGTAGATTTAGGGTGGGGTAGTAATTAGGATGGAGTAATTTTGTCATTTCGCAAAATTTTTAAATGACAGGTAGGTGCTGTTTCCTTCACAGTCCTTTTGGAAGTTTAGGTTCCTCACTTGTTCTTTTGAGTATTGAGAGAGATTTATTTGGGATTTTCCTTTGAAACTATGGGATTTTGAAGTGTACTTTTAACTACTTGATGAATCTTACCTTGTTCATTACGTGTTGATGGTGGAAAAGCAATGAATAAATGATGCATGGTGGCTTGACCACCTGAGGCTTTTGAGTTTGGGTAGGGTATACTGGCCAATGGTAAAAATATGACAAAATCGTGCAATTTGAATTTTCCCTTTAAAAACATTGCAATTTTCAAATGAATCTAACATACGTCATTCATCACCATAATTACTAATTTTCCTTGAGAATTTTGTTGAAACCTGACTAGCTATTGAATTTCTAATCATACATATATTACTATTTCGAATGAATCTAAACCATATTTTTCAAACTCCTATATATTGATGCCTTCTATGCACATCATCAATCAGTCAATGCATCATCACAACATGCACTTTGGTAAAAAAAAAACAACAGGAGGCGCGCTCCGTTTTGTCTACATATAATTACGACACAGATAAAAAGAATAATTGTATAGATAAAAATGGTCAAAAGTGATTATAGACAAAAATTTGTAAATAATGATTTTTGATTTTTAAAATACTCTTATTTTTTGTAGAGAGGGAATTAATTAGAAGAGGAAGTAGAAAGTGTGTGACATGATTAATGCAACAATATAATGTAATTGGCAAATAAAAACACTACAAGACAAAAGTCATGTAGTCACACAAAATATATCGCACCCACGAGATGTGCCACATAAATAAAATGTAGTCATGCAAAATATGGTGTGCCAAGAAAATGCGTGACATAAATAAAATGTATTTGCGCAAGATATGTTGCTCTATGAGAGACGAGACATAAAATAATGTATGTTGCACAAGATATGTCGCGCCAACAAAAGGTGCGTCAACAATCCATATTTAAATTATTTTAATATTATAATGCAGGATCTCGCACCATTTTCTTTCTCTTTTTTAATTAAAACACAGGATGTCAAGTCACATGACACGACATCCTGGTCCGTTATTTTTTTATTATAAAACAGATGTCGCTGCATCTTTTATTTTTTTAAAAAAAATAATGATGTTGCACCGCCTGTGGCGTCCCATTATTACGTATTTTCCCATAACCGTGACATATGACTTTACCTAGCATGATTATATCTCGCAATGATAAACCGTGACGTTGGCCTCTTGTCACTCCACTTTCTGCGACAATTGGTAAAAATTCTTGTAGTGATCAATCAGACCCACAAAAAAGCCACTACATTAAAATATTAATGAACATACCTTCTTATTATTAGAATCGCAGATAGTTTTGCTAGCTAATGTACATTTTATTTTATCTTCTTTTTAAAAAATTCAAAATTTTGCATAATTTATGTTTAAAATAAGAATAGCGCGTGTTAAAGTTCAAATCAATTGGTTGTTTTTTTCCAAATTAATTTAATGGAATAAGAATATAAAACGGATACTTTGATTTTCAGAATAATAAATAATGCCAAAACTACTAAGAACCTCTTGTTTCGGTTGACATAATAATGGGTCATTCAATAAATGATCTCAACTGCATATACATTGTATTGGCGTGATGCAGACCCAATTGAATAAATGATTACTTGTTGCCTTGTTTGCATTGGATCTGGCCTTATCTTTATTGTCATCTCCGTCTTTCTTCAACAACTACAAGCAAAATAGATGTGTGTGCGTGTGTGCGCGTGTGTGTGTGTGTTTAATATAGATTTTGTTAAACAAAGGATGGATATTTTGTAAGAATTGATGGATGATAACTATGTGATGTTTAAGTTTGCTTTAATGGGAGTTTATGAGTTTATAGTTTGCTTTCTATGTATGTTTTGATTTTGCTGCCTTAGCAAGAAAATCTAAAAGCCTATGAAAAACTGGTGTCTACCTCTATTTTTGTCTTTCTTATTGCTATATTATCCACGTTATCCGATCCCTTTGATATCACACTCATCAGATATTTTTCTGGGTCTACAATAATATTCTTGTACCGTTTGATTCATTATCAAGTAATATCACACTCAACATTTCTTTTGAGCTGCTCAATAATTAATTGACTGATTATAATTTCGAATCTGAGCCCATGCATATGTGTGAATTATGTAAGATATATAAAAATAGGTCGAACCAAGTGATCATTCATCGACCTCGAAAGCTGACAGATTTGATACCTCACCTTATTAATTGTGTAAATTAAGGGCCACTCACTTGGATAGACATCTTAGACCCATTGAAGGTGTCGTTTCACCCTTCCTCCACATTTGCTTCTTCAATTTATCTTACAAACTTTGGTCAAAAAAAAAAAAATCTTACGCATTCTTGCCCATGCTCCAGACCTCCAGTTCCTGAAAATTCCAAATAACTCTAATTGAAGTAAGTGCCTAATGGTCAAGAAGTTTCCATAGGAAAAGTATAAAGAGAGAATACGTATTATAAATGTTTGCTGATAGCTTTTACTGTAATTGAAACGGATCACAAAACTGCATCTACAGGGATAATAAGATTATATATATACATTATAATCATTTGTAAATTGTTGAATCTAACGTTATCTTTGATGCAATTTAACTTTTATTATTAATCTCATTTTGAACTTAAAAAAAAATGAAACTATTGTCGGTTAGGAATTGACGGATCTTTCGTTAACTGAATCAATTAACTGTAAAATTATTTCACAGTTAACTGGACTAGTCTGTATCTCTTATAGACCTTATATTGAAATGAAATAGGTCTAAATAGTTGAAAATTTTTTTATACCAAAACGTGTTCAAAAATAAAAAAAATTAAAAGTTCTTCATTTATTTTATACTCCCTCCGGTCCTAAATATAAGACCTAGTTTACTTTTTTGAAAAATCCTAAACAAGCAAAATATAAGTCAATTATAAATTGATTTACCTAATTTTTCCCCTTAAACTAGTTTATTTAACCTGTAAACTAATGACTAATATAAAAATATATCAAATATGTTATAATTTAATAACATATTTTGTAACCTTAACATCTCCAAAACAAAGTCATCTAGATCTTATATTTAGGACCGGAGGGAGTATTATAATACATTTTTTTAATTTTTAATGGTCCATGTGACAAATTATGAGCTCTTAAATGAATCTCAATAGGCAAAATAATATCCCAAAGAGGGGATTATGAGAGAATAGGAGGGTTAGGATTCTGAGAGAATCTGAACCCCAAAGTTGGGGATTATTGATAGGTTATTTTTTTTTGGATAACTTATTGATAGGTTATTTTGATTGCACGAAAAGTAGACACTCGCATATCTTGTCAAAGCGCAAGTTTATTCTGATTTTTCAGTTTTTATACTTTTATCAACTCAAAAACTTGTTATAACCAAGTTTGACATTTTTTTTACTTTCCTACATTACAAAATAATTTTCTAAACATGCTCTAATTAAATCTCATTTTTATGAGAAAAATTTGTTAATTATTTCTATTTGAACATATTCAATGTATTTATACATAAATTATTATAAAATTTCTTTGTTGAGTCTAATTAAGTAGAAATATTACTATACTCCCTCCGGTCCTAAATATAAGACCTAGTTGATTTTTTTTGGAGAGATTAAGGTTGCAAAATAGGTTAATAAATTATAACATATTTGATATATTTTTAGATTATCCATTTGTTTATAGGTGAAATAAACTAATCTAAGGGAAAAAAATTGGGTAAATCAATTTATAATTAACTTATTTTGCTTTTTTAGGATTTTCCAAAAAGTCAACTAGGTCATATATTTAGGACCGGAGATAGTATTTATTAACTATTCATATTTAGAATATAATTAACTAGGTCAAAATATATTCTTTGTATTTTTTATTTAATTATATATTTTGAACACATATTTATTAATAAAGGTAAATTTTTTGCAGTTCATAATTTAAATTCACAATCCGATTTTACATTTTTATCACGAGTTTCCTTAAACTTATGAGGTTGTCAAGATAGACCTTACTCCCCCATCCCAAAATATAATTTTAGTATAACTAAAGTTTTCAAGAAAACTACTAAAATTGGTTAAAATAAAGCAATAATTATGTTAACATTATTATTTGCTCTCCAGTTACGACCTTCTCAATAAATATGAAAGAGAATGCATGAGGAAAATAAATTAAAATGAAAGAAAAGGTGACAAATAAGATATTATTAAGAAGAGAGAATACATGTGGAAAATAAACAATGGGCTGCCGAGGGACCTGACCTGATAGTTAAAAAGGGTGAGGTAAGACATCTCCCCGCCTTCAATGTCCTAAATTCAATTTTCCCTCCGCAGGCAAACTCCAAATTACCCAAAGAGTACTGGATATCAGAAGCTCTAAGAAAAAAAAACAATAATGAACAATAAGCAGTATTGGGAAAGCTAAGATACAATTATTATTGCTAAGACAAAATTACGGATACGGGTTCTCTCAGCGGCGTTGGCGTCCCCTCTCAGCTTCTCTCAACGTCAGAGATCTGGTCTATTCAAAATGATCTAAAGGTTTGTCTTATGCCACATCATCAAACAATTCAAAAAAAAATCTGATTCCAAGTTCCAATGCTCTCACCATCTTCCCTCTACAATATCCTTCAACCTCTCTCTTTCCCTTCTACAGATCTGCTTCACTGATCAGATTTAATCTCCCACCTCTATTTCTCAATGGCTTTAATTAGATTAAAGCAAGAATTCATTGAAGAAGAACATCACCAAGCATATCCAATTGAAGAATAAAACCACCAAAAACCTTTGAAACCTGATAAAAATTTAAGAGGAAGACAAAAGGAGTAGTTTAGAGTAAAGCACCATGAACAATTAGTGCATGGATCTGAAGCGGTGGGGACAAGTGTCGCTACTGCCACGGGGAAAAATAAACCCGAACATGGCATGGCTGGTGAGTGAGAATCATAAACATGGAGATGGGTTTGACAACTTCAAACTCCAAGGAATAGAGAGAACGGAGAAGGACAGGTGTGGTTTGATGACGTGGCTCCTGCTCTGCCTTTGGATCATTTTGGACGGACTAGATTTCCGCCGCTGAGGGCAGCTGAGAGGCGAGGTCGCTGAGAAAATCCGTATTCCAAAATTAAAATTAAACTTTTATTTGCCAGCAAATTACAAAAAAAACTTCTATTTTTGGATCACACGCTTCCATAAAATCAAAATAAAACTTATTTCTTGGGATGGAATGTATGATTACTAAATAGAAACCCAGACCACTTCTCCAACTTTGTCACACTTTTATGGTCCATATTGTTTTATGAATATATTACATTAGAAAAGATAATATTAAGTTGTATGATTGTATCAATAATTATCTATCATAAGGTACGGTATAAAAGATATAGACTTATCTAGTTAATTGAAAATTTTAGTACCTATTCACTGATAGCTTTCAACGGGGCGAGTTTTGTATTAGATATTGAATCTAGATTTACTTTACTATTTTTAGCCTCAAATTATTGATTTTCTTTAAAATTCCAATATTAGTATGGAATAGTAGTATATATATGATGTATACAGAAAGGAGTGGGTTGGGATCGGGCTTAAAAGCTATAAATGCAATGGATGACAAATTAAAATTATGAGGTTGCTTGTTTCCGCTTTCCGCTGGGATCTAGATGTTTCGTGTTGTCTTTGTGTGTTACTGTGGTCTATTTTATCAGCAACTTTTTTTTTGTTACATGTGTGTTACTGTGTCTTAATTCATCATTCCCCTCCTCTCCTCTGTTTCTACCATTTTCTTACTTTTGTGTCGGTTTGTGTTTGTGCCTTTGTGGTTTTCAACTTGATTGTTCTTTCCCAATTTTAGCGAAATTCCAATATCCAAATTGGTCGGACAATGTATGATAATTATTATGTTTTAGGATAGAAACTGGATTAAATTGCATACTATCTTTAACCACTATAAAATACTTCATCACTCCTAAATATAATGTCACTTAGCTTTTTTTGAAAAAAATTTACAATTGCCAAATTCATCACTTTAAATTGTCTAAATTTAGCATTTTTTTTCTCAAAAATAATTTATTCTATTTATAAATTAACATATTTTCTAATTAAATATGTCATATGTTACAATTTAATGGTTTAATTTGTTTCTTTAATTTTTGCAAAAAAAAATCAAAATGACCATATTTTTAGAACTAGAGTGAGTACTATCCTCCTCCCTCAACTCCACACTATGTACATGATGATCCTTTGTTAAGATGAAATTTAAAACCTCAAAATATACTTTGAAACTTATTATACTTTTTAAAATTTTCTATTTTACACTTTGGACATATCAAAATAAAATATATTACCATACCGTAAAATTAAAATTAAATCGAAGTTAAATAATCCAATTTTATATCCACACGATCATAAAAACCAAATTATATCAAAGGACGTATCTCGATCCCCTGCTCTATCTTTTTTGTTCCACAAGTTGTTCCAAGTAGCCGAGTAAAAACGATAAAACGTTACATAAAATATATATACCTCCTATTTTGGCACAAAAAAAAACTCCTATTACGTACACTCTATCAAAGATATGATTGGGGGGTCGTGAGGAGTATTTGTGCAACTAGATATAAAAATATATGACTTAAGAAAACTTGAAAACATTACACTTAGACAAAAATATTAAAAATAACAAAATTACATTCATATGATCAATAATACTAAAAATTTCAAAAATCTCAGTATATATATAAATTATTGTACGATGCCTTTTTTATTTACAATAATAAACTGTTGTTAAAACTAATTTTCGGAATTTAAAATTTAACTACATTAAGCTTTAGGTGATTGATTATATTATATATTCTTTTTAACAGTAATATAAGCACTACAAAATAGGGTAAACTAGTCATGAAATTCTGCAAGTAAAGGTAAAATTATGTAACTAATCATTTAGCAACGATCTATTTTAGTGACAGTATATACCACACTAATTTAATCCCAGCTATTCTTTACATGTAATATCAAATGTATTCTTAAAACAAGTAGAAGCCGCTAATATCAAATGTATTCTTTACATGTAAAAATTTTGTATTGAGGTACAAAATAAAATGAGAACATTTCCAATTAGGCTTGTTTCACATTTAAAATTTGAAAATCTATCTTATTATTGTTATAATAAGTGTCTTTTTTTTTTATAAATCAACTAGTAATCAACACTTTTTTTTATCGTATTATCTTGTAATTGAGCAATTGATTACTCTAACTCAGGTGTTCGTGACTTTCACTCTCAACAGAAACATCTCTTATAGAACTTGAACTCAAGATCTTTAAGGGATCTAGTGGTGCTTATTCCGCTAAACGAGTTATATGTATTTGTGTTATTATGAGTGTTAGCAATTAATAACACTCCTAAAAAACTTTCATATTGATTAAGGCATATTAATAAAACTTTTCAGTGATTAGAGAATAGTTTCCATAACAAATGATTACAACATTATAAGGGATATTTTGAGGAAACCAACGAGCACATTTATTTTACAAATAACAATTTAACAAATTTGTAACATTTACAGATTAGTTATCTAATTAGCTTCTTTTTTGGCATAATATCTAAGCTTCTATATGTGCCTATGTGGGAGCAATTCGCATAAGTAAATTACGATTTCTGTAAGAAATCTGGACGCCGCAAACACCACAAATGGCAAGAATTTATTATCCTTTAATTTATCACGATCATTTTCGATATAATTAAAGAGCCAACTGACTATTTTTAAAGAGTTCACTCTATGCATTGTAATAATGAGTTGACTGGTGCCTGATTAATTTGAAACTAGATATTGGAAGGGAAATTGAGAGTGATATTTTGATGGGAGGATAATTTATCAGAGCCAAAGATGGATTGGTAGCTGTCCCCACTCCCCACTCGCTCGTTGATTACTTGATTTCATTATATTGCAGAATTGTCATATAATTACGAACTATAAAAATCAAGCGGTGCATTAATTGCGGGAAAGTGACAAATATATATTTCTTCAGTTCCTTAATATAAGAATCAGCTGCCAAAAAACGCTTCTTAAGATAGAAAACATATAAATGTTAGTTGTGTGTCTAAAGTTAATGTGTTCTTTTTCCAATATTATCCAAATTTATTATGATACTTTTAAATATAAGACCTAGTTCATTTCGATAGAAGAATATATAAGAAATACAGACTTGTAAAATGATTTTACAGTTAATTGCAGTTAACTTCAGTTAACTGTAAAATTATTTACAGTTAACTGGACAAGTATGCATCTCTTATAGATCCTTTTATTGAAATGAAATATGTCTAGATAGTTGAAATTTTTATGCTAAAAAGTTTTTAAAAATAAAAAAAATTAAAAATTCTTCATTTATTTTATATTATAATACATTTTTATTTTATTTTTAATGGTACAAGTGGTAAATTATGAACTATTAGAATCTCGTTGGTCAAAATAATACCCAAAGAGGGGATCACGAGGGATTAGGAGGGGAGAGAATCCGAACCCATGTAATTTGCTTTATGTTTCAAAAATGTACTTTTGTTTTAAAAAACAATTTTTTATTTTAAACATGTCATTGTTTTCGCTAATTAATTGCGACATACAATATAAAAATTTTTTTAAAAAATTAAACTCTACGTCGTGGATGGTTTTAGGTAACCGTGACATATTTGCAATTGAGTTCTCTAACTTAAATTCAGTGTGACCTAAGCTTTCTGATCATTCATATGTTGCGTCATAACGTGCGCTATATTATTTAAAATTAAAGAACTAATTTTTTTCCGAACAAAGAAAATTAAATTAATTTTTGAATCATATTAATAAAATATATTTATGTCTCTCTTAAGAAGGAACCTCGATTTATGGTTGAGTTAGATATCATTCTGGCCAATAAACTATTTTGAAATGGTCAATTTGGCCAACGAACAATAAAATGTAGGGAAAATGACAAATAAATACCTTCGATTATCCAAAAGGACAAGTAAGGAACTCAAACTTCTAAAATGACAATTAAAGAACTCATAATTCCAAAAGGACAATTAAGGAACCAGACAATTGTTAATTGCTATGTTCCAAATATTAATAACTATGTTCCAATTGTTATTTTTTATTGAAGTTCTTTAATTGTCCTTTTGAAAGTTTGAATTTCTTACTTGTCCTTTTGGATATTCGGAGGTATTTATTTGTCATTTTACCTAAAATGTATCATTTTGGCCAAAGAACAATATAAATGGTTCATTTTGACCAATTAGTTGTTTGAAAATACTAAGATACCCTTTAGGACCTAATTAATATAATTTTTGAAAATGTGAGTCTCAAATTTAAAAATAAAAAATTAGACACCCTAATGCTTCGCTCTCTCACTCCCTCCCTCCATCATCATTTTTGCAAGATTAAGGATTTAGGATTCTGGGTATCAATCACCAAAAACCTAGAAACAGAATGAACTTAACTTCCAACGATATAAAATAAATTTGCAACAAAAGGGGAAAATAAAAATTGAAACTTTAAGATCTAATTAATTCCACATTTCTTCCCCAAAAGAAACACCCCAGAAATTATTTATTAAGGGAAATCTCACAAACCCAGATCAGGAATCAAACAACTAAAGAGATCAGAGTCTTGCCCTCGAAGGCCAAGGGCCTAACAAAATCACCAGATGTCAATTGATGGCAAGAGAATCACAAAGTTGCAAGCTTTTTGGCTGATGACTAATTATAGAAAACCAAAAAGAAAACAGAAATGGGGTTTTATTTTTCAGTATTACATGGGACAAATTGGATTGTTGGAACAAAGAAGAAGGCTATGAAGGTAGAATTCTCATTGTTGTGAAAGTTATGAAGACTCTGACTCAGAAGCACAAATAGGTAGAATTCTCATCATAAAGATGAGCAATGGACTTCTCATCATGATCTATGTCATCCAAAATTATTTCAATGATCCTGATGACTCCCATATTTAGTAGTTTTAAGAAATATTTTGTTGTATTTGAGGAGTCATTAATTAAGTAATTAAGAGATTTTGATGTGAATTGGAAATATATTATTTGGGAATTGAAATAGGAAACTTGAAATAATAAAAGAAATATTTTAATGGAAAGTTTCCTATTAATGAGATTATGTATTGAGTTATTGTGATTATTTCCTATTTCCTTCTCTTCATGAATGCAGATTTAATGAAAAAGGAAATAAAGAGAAGGAGATGATTTGATTATGTGCAAGAAAAGGAAAGAAAAGAAACTTAACATGCAACGCAAAGACAATATGGTGTTGGCTATTTTATTATATATATACACATGTAACTCATTAGAAAAGGAGGTTGATTTCAATTCTTCCAATTCATAAAGCCTACATACATTCACGTTGGAAAAAGAAAAGAAAGAAGTCACCTTTGGGATTCTGGAATCACACACGCAGAACTGAGGAGAATAAAAGGCCAAGCAGAAAAGAGGACAAAGCAAGGAGCAGCTTTTGGAAGTCTTTGATTATAATACACATACTGACACGTGAGGAGGCACAAAAGACGAAAGAGGAGGCTCATACTGGGTGTTTGCTTCTTTGTTCTAATTTCCCCTATGATTATGATTTAATTTTGACTATTATTGGGATTGTTTTGAACCCTATGTGTGATTAGTTCTTTTACAACCTAGAGTACTATGAACTTGTTTGTAACTTAGTATTTTATTTCCCACTATTTAGTCACGATTAATTTGATTTAGTTTATTTAATCTTGCTATTATTGATTAACTTGTTTAGTGCTTGATCACCATTAGACATGTTTAGGGAATTTAGAATTGGACTCGAAAGAGGGAATTTTAAATAGACCATGGGATTAAATAGTGTAGGATTGGATTGTTAATCTGATTTGCGACTAGAATAGACATATACCTAGAAGCCCTACATAGTCACATTAGAGCGGTACCGGTATTAATTGGCTTAGTAAATTAGTGCAAGACATTGTGTAATTAAACTAGGCAAGGATATAGGTGGAAACCGAAAGGCATTTATAGACACTAGTACTCTAGATTAGCTAGTTGAACTAATTCATAATTAATTTAGTGGAAATAAAATCTAAGAAGCAGATAAGGGATTAGTGGCTCTAAGTTGTTCTTTTGACTCGTGAATTTCATCTGTGTGAATATTTGTTTTATTTCATTTTCTTAGCTATTAGGTAATTAAAATCAATTTTCTTGAATTTACTCAACTTGAATGAAAGTAGGAGATCTAATGCCTAATTATTAATTGTCTGTGTAACATCCTGAAAATTTAATATAGGATTAAAGAGTGTTTTGGGAAAATGATAAAAGGAGAAATTAAGAATTTTGGAATTTTTAGGAATTTTTGGAGATTTTTGGAAATTTTGAGTAATTAATGTGCACAAAATTAATTAAGAAATGAAGAGTTTGAAATATGAGGGGATGGAAAAGCTAAAAAAATTTTGAAGTTTAAGAAGATTGGAGGCTGGTTTAAGTGGTTTTATATTAAAAGAGGACATTATGGTAACTTCCGGTACGAAATAATCCATTTCTGACCAAGAAAGTGCATGCCAAACACGCCCCAGCCCCCTTTTTGACATAAAACTATCGGACCTTCTTCTTCTTCTTTCTCATTCTCTCTGCGCGGTCACTCCTCACTTCCTCATCCATTGTTTTGCTTTTCTTTTCTTCCAAACTCAACCAATCCGACCATACACCTCCATAAAGCTTGCTCATTTCGGGTTATATCTCTCTCTTCTCCATAGAACCATGAAGCACGCGGCCATAATTTCCGGTGAGCTAAAGGTGTGATTTTTCTTGCGATTTCCCATGTTGTTCTTCCTTCTTCAACTTCACAACACAAATTTTCTTAGTTTCTCTTCCCTTCCAGCTCAGCCGACGGCTTGGGGACAGTTTTCCGGCGAGTTTCTTTGTCTTTCCGGCGACCGACGGTGGTAAAGGGTAAGAAGATATTTTCTTTGGATTTTTACAAGTTAGGCCTTCCCTTTCAACTCCACCTCTTCATTCCTTCATACTCCTTGCCTTCCAGTTTTCCGGCGGTCTGGGGTTGTTTTTCCGGTGACTTTAGGCGGCGGCCGGAGACAGTGATTCTTTGTTTCTCATCTTTGAACTCCGTAAGCTTCTTACTACTTTGTGATGATAATTTTTGATTGAAGTTGCCTCTTTTGAGTTTAGGGTTTGGCAATAAATAGATTTTTGGGACTTTAAATAATGATTTGTACCATGTACAAGTGGTAAATTGGAGATGCTTGAAAGTACTTAAGTTGTTGAAGTTGGAAACTGATTTCTGAATTTTTGGTTTGGTTCTTTAAGTAAGGGTTTTGCTAAAGGATATGACTTTGGACTAAATTGGTGATTATGTAGTGATAGTTGAAATTGTTTGTTGATGTTGAAACGTTAATGTTAGTTGGATTAGTATTTGGGAGGAAGTTGGATAATAAAAGTGTTGATTTGAAGTGACTTTGGTAGATTAAAGGGTGTTTGAGTTTGGAAGAGCATTTTGGTTGTTATGGAGGTCCTTGTGGGTGAGTTATTTAATGTGAATACGGTGTTATAAAGGATGTTTTAATAGGAGGCTTAATTTTCAAGGATTTCAAGTAATGGTGAAAGTTAATGATCTGAAAACTATAAAAGGATGGTTAATAGAAATTTGGTAGTTTAAAAGACGTATTTGTAATGGAAGTAAATTATTACTTCAATATTGTTTTGATATTGGTGAAAAGTATTGATTGAAAGTGATTAAGATGTTTTAAAGGATGGTTTGATTATGGTTGGAAAGGTTATAAATTCTTCAAGAGATGATTAAGGTTGAAAGTATTGGATTGTAAAGATTTGGTAAAGAGAAGTTGGAGGAGAAAAGGATATGGATGTGGTTTTGGTATTGAAGTATCTTTATACTTTTAGTATTAATGAAAGTTATTTAAAAGGTTGAGTTAAGTCACTTACAAAGTGTCTTGACCCATTTTTAAATTGTGGCATTATTGTAGACGATGATCTTTCAAGCAGACTTTGAAGATAACTGTTATCTGCGTATATCTGCTGCAGTGAAGTTTAGCAGGTAATCACGCTTAACTGACTGTGATATTGAGGGTGATGGTAGTTGAGGATTTTCTAACATCCTCTTCTACTTATATATATATATATATATATATATATATATAAAATGAATTCAGATTATGTTATACTTAAATGTGGGCTATAGGGTACCTTTCAACTGAACTGTACTTTATATAAATTCATATTTATATATAATCTCTTGTATGTTGCATGACACTGGTTATTAGTACCGTCGGCCGATGTAACCTATCGATTTGCGCAAATCGAAAGGTTAATAGTACATGTTCCTTGAATTGTAAAGGAACCAGGGATGTGTACACTTTTTATAGTGCTCCCTTTTTCAGGGACGTTTTCACTATTTAAAGTGCTTCCTTTTTCATGCTTTCAGACTTGAGACTGGGCACAGTGTCAATCACGTTTATTTTTGTCTGTTGAGAGATGGTGTTATCTGTTCTGTATATATGTGTATATATTATGTGGTTATGCAGGTTTTGAAAACTGTGGTACCCTACAGACACTCCACTACCCCACTTCTGAGTGTCACAGTGAGTTAAGTAGTGATTACTGAGACATTGTTTTGTCTCACCCCATTCCCTTTATTTTTACAGGTGATCATGCCCAGGGGGAGGCGCAGAGGAAGGGGAAGGGGCCGTCTGGCCCATACTGATATGAAATGCGTGGCTGTCACCCAAGAGGGGGGGGGGTGAATTGGGTGGCAGAATAAAAACTTATAATTTTCCCTTTTTAAAACTTTACTCCTTGTACTTGATGAGAGTGACGATGAATCATCCCAAGCACAAGTGAGTATGTAGTGGTGTGGTGCTTGGTGTGAGATTTAAATAAGCAAAATATGCACAAGCAAGTTTATCCTGGTTCGGTCACTTCCAGACCTACATCCAGTCCCCAGGCTCCACCTGAGATTTTCAATCCACTAAACTTCTTGTTTGAATCAGGCACAAGAAAGCCTTTACACTTTAGGTTTTACGAACACGGGTTCACCTAACAACCCACAGGTTTTACAACGGGCTCACCTGCAAACCTTTACAACCACAGGTTTTACAACGGGATCACCTGCAACCTTACAACCACAAGTTTTGCGGGCTAACTTGCAACCTATGGAGATTTAGAGAACCTCTAAATGCTCCCCCTTACAATTGTAAGATAACAATTATGTTCACTCTATGAACTGATTGTGATAAACACTTAAGTACAAATGACTCTCTCTAAGAGTAGATGATGTTACTCACTTAAGTACAACTGAATTACTCTCTTAATAATATTACAAATCTAAATCTGAGAGTAGTAGAAGATGTGAAGAATGAAGAATATGATATATCAGATAATATGCTCTGGTCTCTCTTCATCTCTTCTGAATGTGAATGTTCCTTTTATACTTGGCTTCATAGGCTTGGGTGACAGGTTGAATATGACTGTTTGAATATAGCCGTTAATCCCATGTTACCGTTGAGAAGTACATCTTCATTAATGCTTAGCAAGGTTGACTTGCTTTATCTCTGAAAAGTAGTCCTGACACCTCTGCTCTGACAAAAGCATTCTGACTTCTGAGTATGTGACGTTCACTCTTGTACTCTTGCTGACGGATGATCATCGTTCATCCGGAAGTGGCAATCTTGCTCTGCAAGTGTTAATCTTTGAATCCCAATGCCAAGAGTCTTTGCATCCGGAAGCTCATTTGCATCCGGAAGTGGCTAATTTCTGCACATACTGGTTAGCCCAACATAGCATTATATATAATCAAATATAGCAAGAACTATACATGCTGTGGGAAGTCATTTAGTCTAGGATGTATCCGGAAGCACTTCTACATCCGGAAGTAAATCAACTGGATGAAGGATTTAGTTCACTATCACTTACTCTCGCTCAGTGTCCTTCAATCCAACAGTCAGCTCTAGTCACTAAGCTATCGGAAGCACTTTTACTTGACGTGGTGAACTTACTGACGCTTAGGATTATATCTCTTCTATCAGCCTGTGCCAGTCTAAATCTAACAGGAAGCAATTTCACTTGACGAGGCTGATTCACTGACGCTTGGGGTTATTCTGTTCTATCAGTCTGCGCCAGTCTAAATCTATCAGGAAGCAATTTTACTTGACGTTGCATTTTCACTGACGCTTGGGGGTTATATCTATTTTATCAACCTGCGCCAGTCTAAATCTAACAGGAAGCAATTTCACTTCCGGTTGAATCATACCTTAGTCTTAAGGTTTTGTGTACCTAATGCTCATGGACTAAGTTATTTCCCTAATGAGTTACTCGCTGCCGCTGGGGGGTGAAACATTCATCCGCGTGTGCAAGTCCTAGTCTATCCGGAAGTAAATCCACATCCGGTTGCACTCTTACTTGGGATCTTATGTTATCCTATTGCTTTCTAAGCACTTGGTCTAATCTTTTATATTTTAGTCTTCATCAAAACTTAAGATTCTAACATTCTCCCCCTTTTTGATGATGACAAACCTAGTTCTATCAATTAAGTTCATATGAAAGGATTAGCAGAAGAATAAAAGCAATAGATAAGAACAAGTAACTTGGACAATAATATTGATAAACAGAGATTACATGTTAGAGTATACAAGCAAAACATATACAGGTAATCTACACTAAGCAGGAATGAAATATGCATGAAAACAAAGAGAAATTTTCTAAGTTAAAAGAAGGTTTGGATTGGGGGTTCAGGGTTTGTGTTTCTTTTTCCTCTCCCTCTCTTTTTGCCTCTTTTCATTTTCTTTTTGCAGTTTGGCTAGCTCGGCCTCCTGCACATTCTGGTTTATCTGGGCAATGATCTCCTGAAGCTCTTCTTCATCTCTTTCTCTTTTGAGCCTCTCTGATTCAATAGACTCCTCGAATGCCCTTTTCATGTTCTCCACTTCTTCATACCCAGGGAACCCTGTAGCATCGTCGAAGTAGGAGACCTCTCCATTGGGATAGTGAACAGCCCGAATTTATACGTTCCATACAGGGAAGTTGGGATCCTCCTCAACTTCCTGGGCTTTCCTTTTCCCTTTCCCTTTGCTCTTCCCTTTGCTCTTGCTAATTGGAGGAGTGGGCATGGCACTTGCTCTGTCAGCATCGAGGCAAGCCATCTGACCAAAGGATAACTTGTCTGTGAATCCAAACTTCTCAAATTCCTCAGGAGTCATGTCTTCAATTTCCAATTTGACTTCCTTCAGAATTGGGACTGCTTGGACCACTGGAGTTTCTTGCTCAACCTAGGCAGATGAAGTTCCTTGCTCAGGTAGGTCAGATGGAGTCTCTTCTTCACTCTCATCAGATTCAGTGGAGGCAATTATCTTCCTGGCACGTCTTCTAGCAACGGCCTTCTTTCTGGGCTCACTGACTGACGAGGTAGGAAGATCAGAAGATTGCTCAGATGGAGGGATCTCAGACTCTTTCCCAGAGGATGCAGGTATAGGCTTAGCTATCACAATGGGAGGATGGTTGGGTCTCTTGAGTCCCCACTTCATCATGATCTCCTCAACAATTTCTCTACTTGTTTTAGTTGGAGGAGGCTCTGATGATGACTCAGGTTGTGAGGATTGATCATTCTGCCCAAACACTACCATATCCCATTGTGGTCCTTGCTCAGCCGCTTTCTTCTGCTGCATGAACCGGATGGCTTCTCCCCTTATAAGGCTCTCAGCACCACCCAGCCTTTGAGACTCAAATGCACGACGCAGGGCGGCCGTGATGTCTTCATCAATCCAGAGTGATGGCTGGCTGAGGACATCCCTTGTGTTCATTGACTGGCGCAGAGTGGTCATTACATCTCTCCCCCTTTTGGCATCATCAAAGAGGGTGAGGTCCAGGGATGGACTTGAGGATGAGGAGGGTGGAGATTTTTGGGGTGAGGTTTCTGGGGAGGGGGTAGATTGGGTGCTTTCTGGTGATGAGGTAGGGTCGGATGAGGTAGGGTTGGGAAACCAATTGGGGGTGACAAAGAGACCCTCAAAAGGATGAGTAGAGGAGTATTCCTTGTAGTTGGAGGCTGGGGTAAATGGTAGATGGTCATCAGTGAGTGGTTGAAGGCGGGGATACTCTCTATAGAATTGGCTGAGGGGGTGAATGGCTGTGTCAGATCCTATGGGGCTAGTGCTTGGATGGGTAGGGTTGGAGAGACGGAGTGGAGAGCGTGTAGGAGCCTCAGGTCGTGAGAGAGTGAGTGAAGGAGGTGGAGATGGAGAATTTAGTGGGGATTGGCGTGGAGAGTTGTGAGGTGAGTCTTGGGTTTGCTGGTCATGGGTAGGTGAAGGTTGGGATTGGTGGTCATTGTTTGGTGATGGTGGGGGTTGCTGGTCATTTTGTGGTGGTGGTTGAGGTTGTTGAGTGTTAGGTGGAGGAGGAGGGGGAAGTTGAGGGTGATTAGGAGGAGGAGGAGGTGGGTTTTGAGGAGGAGGAGGAGGTGGTAGGTTACCTTGTGATGGTTGAGGAATTTGTAGGTGTTGGAGGATGAGATCTAACTTTGCATCCACCCTGGCAAGGTGATTCTCAAGCTGTCCCACTCTGTCTTCGAGCTGCTGGATCCGCTCCCCTTGGTGCTGGAAACCAGCGTCACACTCAGCACGGAGAGGACCCACCAAGGATTCAGGCAGTCTAAATAGAAGCTCTTCCTTTACTTCCTCGGCAAAAGCCCTAACAGAGGCTGGCACTCTTGCAGCACGGCTTGGCCCAGCATGGGAGTCCACTTCTTGATCCCCTGCACCAGATGTAGAGGGGACTGAAGTCTGAGAGGCGCTCTCGGCCTGTGATCCTGAGCGAGTGGGCTTAGCAGGCTTGATGTACTTGATGCCCATCTTCCCAATGTTGGTTGCTCCCACAGGCTTACACTTTACATTTTCTTCCTCCACGGCAGATGTGGCCTTGATCAGGTGCTTCTCAAGGAGGAGGGAAATGATAGTGGGATAGGGAAGGTAGCCAGACTTGTCATTATTTATCCAGCGCTGAAGCTCAAGGCAGATCAACTGGCCGGGGTTGATTGGCTTGCGGGAGAGGAGTCTGGGAAACCAAGGGTTGTCCAACAGTGTGAACTTGTTGAAGTTGCCTCCCTTATGTGTCATTATCCGGGAGTAGACGTAGTACAAGAGCCTGTTAGAATCAGACATCTTGGATACCTTCTTGTTATTGGTGCCATACAACTCCTCGAGTTCCTCCTTGCTGTACTTGAGAGACTCAGGGTAGATCCATTCATTCATACCCTCCTCTGTGATTCCCATCATCTCATTCAAGGTCCTCCAAGTGAACCTGAAGGTCCTCCCCCTTACAGTGGCTGTGAAGGAGAGTTTGTGGACTTGCTCCTTCCCATCCACCTTCTTGTACTTAGCCTTGCCAGAGAGGGATTGGGAGAAGACTCGCAGGACGTTGACGTTGTAGTCCTGGTTGATGCCCAGCCAAGGCATATACTTCTCCAAGTAAGGTCGCAGATGGGGAAACCCTAGTTCATCAATCTTGTCCAGATCGATGAACAGCCCATGGTTGAAGTAGGGGACGGACGTCTCAAATTTGGCAGCAATTGGCTCCAATGCCCCATCTCTGTACACTGTAAGGTCGTCTTCTTCAACCCTTTGCCTCTTGGAAGAAGGCTCTTCAGCAAATTGCACCTTCTTCTTCTTTCCTTTTCCCTGGGCTTCTCTTGCTTGCTCATTCTCAGAAGCCACTGGCTGTTCTGCCACTCTACCAGAGGTTTCAGGCTGACCCTGAACATTTTCATCCTGCCCCAGTGTTTGCCCAGAACCTTCATGGTGTTCATGATGTTCATCGTGATGTTCTTCATGATGCCCAGATTTGCCAGAATGTTTGTGACTTGATTTCACAGATTTCGACTTGTGTTGCTTGGATGAAGAGGCTTTCTGTGTAACTGGGTTGGATTCATGAGATCCGGCCATTTTTGTGTGGTATAATTTATGAGAAGATATGAAATGCGAAAGAGTATTCGAAGAATGCGAAGAGCACAGATGAAGATGAAGAAAATTTCAGAGAGAATGGTTAAAGTGAATTTTATGCAAGTAAAAAGTGAAAGTGAAAAATGACATCTATTTATAGGTAAAACTTCTGAGGGTTAAATGGGCATCTTCTTTCAAATTTTCACACATTGGGTAACGTAAGATTTTAAGTTGGAACGACACACCTGATGACATGTGTTGCTTCAATTAGTCAGAGAAGGCACAACGTCTCATAGAGGAAGTTGAAACGTTTTCTGAAGTGACTTGTCCCTTTGTTTGGCACTGGCTCTCTGGCTTGCTTTATTTCAACACTCAGTCCCAGCAAATAATCATCCGGAAGTGGTTTTGCTTCCGGTTATACAGGCGCTCTTGGTTGCCTTGAGTAGTCATTCAGCGTCAGCACGAGAGCATCCAGAAGTAGTTTTGCTTCCGGTTGTACTTTACTTACGATTTAACATTGAGGGACCTGCAAAAACTTAAGGTTGGCACTTCGATGCCTAAGTTAGCACAGTTGGCAGGTTTTAATAATTAAGTACAGATGTTCTCTGAAGATTAAACTTCATCTAGACATTCCCAAATGTCTCTTAATAAGGATAAATTGATCAACCCTCATTGATAGTTTGGTAAACAAGAGCATTAATAAAGTGAAAACAGATTTTGAAAATTTTGTTCACAATTTCACATAGTTTCACTCTCAAGTCATGAACTTTACTCATACTCTTTTGGATAAATACCAGTGTGATAGTACAGGGAGTATAGAATAGATTGCATATTTTCAGAGTTTCATAAACATGCATAATTCGATAAATATGCCTTAAGAATGTTCATGCTAGATTATGAAGATATGTAAATTGTCAACATAATGAGGTTCTAAAAGCCTTACAGTCAAGAGAATAGTTTAGTTTTAAGAATAAATCAGGTTTACAAATCAACCAAATTCTCAGCATATGATCACAGTAGTTTTCAAATCTCATCTCAAGTCCTTTCAAATATGCTTAATGTGATCTCACTATTCTCAAGATCAAGTTTAGAACAGCCATTTCTTCTCATGAGCATCTTTGTTGATGTTCTCTCTTGTGCATCCATATTGCTCAAGCTTTCATAATCAAAGCTGCATTTGCGTCAAGTAGTAGCTTGTTTGATCTCTTCAATTTCAGGAGTAGTAGCACTCGAAGCCTAGTATGACCAACAGCTCATTCAGATTTGACACATTGCTCAGATCAGGTATGATCTTGAATATTGTTGTTCCTTTGGATCTTCTTTCCTACAAAATACCAAATGATTCCTTTTTCCCATTTTTCAGTCTCCACACTTGGATCTGACTGGTCAGTTTGTAAGAAGTATGTGATTCTCATGCACCTAAGAATTATTCACTATGAATATGGCATTGCGAATCAACTATGACTATATGCACATGGTTATACACGGTTTCTGATAATGATAGTCATATGTAGATTATGAACATTGTGTGAAATTTCTTATAAGCCATATAATGTTCATGCTTGATGTAAAATCTCAATAAGTCCATCTAACATTTGCATAGGAGATTTTACTATTGCATGCTTCAACCTTAAGTGATCCCTTGCTTACCCAAGGAGATCTTCTATACTTATCTTTGGCCTGAAGCACTTTCTTAGGAGAGACAGGATTCATAGGCTTTCTCCATGTTGATTGAGACATCCTCTCTCTCATGTTCTTCTCAGGATAGTTGAGTGGAACTCTGTGATAGCTCGTCCTTGAGATAGAACCTTTGTTCCTAATGGTGGCGCACTGCTTCTTATGATTGAACCAGATGTTAGCAGCAGTGATATCACCACGAGTTCTTTTCTTTGGGGCAAGAGGAACTCTTGATCTTTCCTGCACAAGGCACTGGAAGGGAGTTTTGGTACCCATTTGTACTTGGGTCCTACATGGTTAGCGCTGGACCTTACTTGTCCTTTAGGGATCCATACAAATTTATTTCTCACATGTAAATTTTTCTTAAGACTACATGTGTGAGAAATATGACCTGATCTACCACAATAATGACAGATAATGGAATGATATTCAGAATGGGATTTCCTATCATTATCTTGGTCAGTTTTCTTTTCAAGGACTCTATCTTTATTTACTTTTGAAATTTCAGAGTCTTTTGGAAACTCTTCCTTCAAGGATGGAACTTTGGACTCCTTGGTTGTAGAAGAAAGAATAAGTTCCTCAAGTTCTCTATTCCTTTTTCTTAAGCCTAGAACTTCTTTTGCAAGTTTACAGAATTCAATATGTAACTCATCATAAATGTCTTGCAATTCAGAAGGTTCAAGTTTAGATACCTCATTTTCTTCAGTTTCTGAATCTTCTAGGCAGAGATCGATACTCTCTTCACTGGTGCTAGCTTCCTCTATATCACCATCCAGTAGCTCATCAGGGATAGATTCACAGGGAGCACAAAATGAGCTTTGGACAGCTTTAATTTCAAGAGATTGATTAGAAGCATACATAGCATCAAGAGTTTTCCAAATATCTCTAGCCCTAGAGCAATGTTTAATTTTCTGGAAATCATTGTCAGATAAACTTTTGTGCAAAATTTGCATTGCTCTAAGGTTTAAGTAAAATAAATTTTTCTCCTCTTCAGTCCAATTTACTTTTGGTTTGAAATCAGAGTCCTTTTCAAAGACATCCCACATTTTGAAATCCGTGGATAGTATAAAACTTTTCATCCTTCCCTTCCATGAGTAAAAATCAGCATTTTCTAACACGGGTGGGATAGTATGGTCAAAACCTTCAAAACACATTTTGTCACCCAAGTCAGCCTAGGTCTTTGCACTTGAGATCGTTGGATCCTTTAAACAAGTGACCTAGCTCTGATACCAAATGAAATGTGTGGCTGTCACCCAAGAGGGGGGGTGAATTGGGTGGCAGAATAAAAACTTATAATTTTCCCTTTTTAAAACTTTACTCCTTGTACTTGATGAGAGTGACGATGAATCATCCCAAGCACAAGTGAGTATGTAGTGGTGTGGTGCTTGGTGTGAGATTTAAATAAGCAAAATATGCACAAGCAAGTTTATCCTGGTTCGGTCACTTCCAGACCTACATCCAGTCCCCAGGCTCCACCTGAGATTTTCAATCCACTAAACTTCTTGTTTGAACCAGGCACAAGAAAGCCTTTACACTTTAGGTTTTACGAACACGGGTTCACCTAACAACCCACAGGTTTTACAACGGGCTCACCTGCAAACCTTTACAACCACAGGTTTTACAACGGGATCACCTGCAACCTTACAACCACAAGTTTTGCGGGCTAACTTGCAACCTATGGAGATTTAGAGAACCTCTAAATGCTCCCCCTTACAATTGTAAGATAACAATTATGTTCACTCTATGAACTGATTGTGATAAACACTTAAGTACAAATGACTCTCTCTAAGAGTAGATGATGTTACTCACTTAAGTACAACTGAATTACTCTCTTAATAATATTACAAATCTAAATCTGAGAGTAGTAGAAGATGTGAAGAATGAAGAATATGGTATATCAGATAATATGCTCTGGTCTCTCTTCATCTCTTCTGAATGTGAATGTTCCTTTTATACTTGGCTTCATAGGCTTGGGTGACAGGTTGAATATGACCGTTTGAATATAGCCGTTAATCTCATGTTACCGTTGAGAAGTACATCTTCATTAATGCTTAGCAGGGTTGACTTGCTTTATCTCTGAAAAGTAGTCCTGACACCTCTACTCTGACAAAAACATTCTGACTTCTGAGTATGTGACGTTCACTCTTGTACTCTTGCTGACGGATGATCATCGTTCATCCGGAAGTGGCAATCTTGCTCTGCAAGTGTTAATCTCTGAATCCCAATGCCAAGAGTCTTTGCATCCGGAAGCTCATTTGCATCCGGAAGTGGCTAATTTCTGCACATACTGGTTAGCCCAACATAGCATTATATATAATCAAATATAGCAAGAACTATACATGCTGTGGGAAGTCATTTAGTCTAGGATGTATCCGGAAGCACTTCTACATCCGGAAGTAAATCAACTGGATGAAGGATTTAGTTCACTATCACTTACTCTCGCTCAGTATCCTTCAATCCAACAGTCAGCTCTAGTCACTAAGCTATCAGAAGCACTTTTACTTGACGTGGTGAACTTACTGACGCTTAGGATTATATCTCTTCTATCAGCCTGTGCCAGTCTAAATCTAACAGGAAGCAATTTCACTTGACGAGGCTGATTCACTGACGCTTGGGGTTATTCTGTTCTATCAGTCTGCGCCAGTCTAAATCTATCAGGAAGCAATTTTACTTGACGTTGCATTTTCACTGACGCTTGGGGGTTATATCTATTTTATCAACCTGCGCCAGTCTAAATCTAACAGGAAGCAATTTCACTTCCGGTTGAATCATACCTTAGTCTTAAGGTTTTGTGTACCTAATGCTCATGGACTAAGTTATTTCCCTAATGAGTTACTCGCTGCCGCTGGGGGGTGAAACATTCATCCGCGTGTGCAAGTCCTAGTCTATCCGGAAGTAAATCCACATCCGGTTGCACTCTTACTTGGGATCTTATGTTATCCTATTGCTTTCTAAGCACTTGGTCTAATCTTTTATATTTTAGTCTACATCAAAACTTAAGATTCTAACATGATATAGTAAGTAGGCCAGAGGTGACCTTGTTAGGGAGATATATCGCCATTTCACTAGGCTGCACCCGCTTCTGCACATATGAATGTTGTTTTGAGTGTATTTTATTATATATGAACCGTATGACTTGTAATGTAACTTAATATAATGTTTTGGTTGTGATGTAACATTGTTCCTGCTACGGTGATAGTTCAGGAACTACCTTGACTAATATGTCAAGCTTGGTCGATGTATATTCTGTTTTCCAAGTGAAGAAAACTTGAATGAATGTATATAGGAAACTCGGTTTTCCTATTATGTTGATGTGGTAGATGGAGGATGTACTAAGTGTTTTATGTTTTCCTGTGTGTATAATCATATTAGATGGGCCCCGCTCTAATATGGTTTATTTTTAGATAGTTTGGTTAGTTTCTGTTTTCTAACCATGTTAGGTGATTCTTTTCTAACATGGTTAGATTTAGATTATGATGTTGATTGTGTGATTCATTAGGTGATGGTGGTTCTTTTGCTAACTATGTTAGAGGATTCTTTTTTTAACATAGTTAGATATGTAATCTCTTAATTATAGAGAGATTCTTTTGCTAACCATGTTAGGTGAATCTTTTACTAACATGGTTAGACTTCATTGTTTGGATTGATTTGTTAAGCAATTTTGGTTTAGGTTAAGGTTAATTTTTTACTTTAGTAGGAGGTACTTTACAGTCTGAGTCTCTGTGGGATCGACCTTAATTTGCCACTTTACTAAAATACGATCCGTACACTTGTGGATATTTTTATCAAAATTTTGGTAGCATCAAGTTTTTGGTGCCGTTGCCGGGGACTCAAGACAATTAGTAATTAGAATTAGAAATTCTTTAGTAGTTTTAGCTTGAGTTTTTTTTGGAAAAAATAGAAAGATGGACTATTCAGAGGCTAATTATAAGTGTTATCGTTGTTATTGTTGTAGAAATAATCATGTGCCTGAGAATTGTCCATTTTTGCTTTGGCAACAAACTTATATTGATAATTTTTCTAGGCGTAGTTGGAATTTTGAGCAAGATGAGTGTTGGAACCCACATGTAGATTCTTATTCACATGCAATAGACCCACCCTTCATGTCTTATTCACATGTTCAAGAAAACATTGATTATGAGAACTCTTATTTAGAAGAAAGACTTGATAGATTAGAAAGATTAGCTGATACATGTTTGACAATGCTAGAGGATAGTTTGAAATGACAAGAGGATAGTTTCAAAAGGTTAGAATCAATGGTGGATAGTTTAAAAAGGATAAAATCAATAATTGAGGATAGAGATGACCATGCAGTTGAAGAAGATTTAGAGGTTGTCATAGAGCCTGAAACTTGTTTAGAAGAAATTGATGGGTGTCTAATTGATCTTCAAGATGTAAATTCAATTGCTTGTGATTCTGATATACATGTTAATGTGAGTGTTCCTATAACTGCTTTGGATGATTTTCCTATTAATGTGATGACTCTTACTGATGAGAGTCAAATTGATTTTATTGGATGCTCATTATTCTTAGAAAAACATACATCTAATTGTTTGTATGAGCATATTCTAATTCCTTTGAAATCAGTGATTGCTTGTTCTTTGAAATTGTCTATGATTGAAAAGGCACAAGTAATTGGTTTGATTGATCACTTATACTGTTTGAAAAGGAATGAAGATGAGTTGATTATGGTTTTTGATACTTATGACTAAGGATTTGTTTGGAAAGTCTGGCTGAAGACTTTAAACTTAGCGCTTCTTGGGAGGCAACCCAAGGTTTTGGTATTTGATGTTTTGTTTTGAGTTTGTAGGATTTTTTTTCTTTTGACCTCAAAGGATGCTTCAACTTGATATTGGTGGACTAGGAGCTAAGAGTGGAAATCGAGAAGAGAAAAGGGAGTATTCTTCTAACTTTTTCTTGATTTTATTTGACTGAGAATTATTTGGTAATGAGTGATGGTGCTTGTTGATATGTGCTTGTGTGATGGTTAGATTTGACTGTGTTGCCTCTTGATTGAATTGCATGACTAACATGGAACTTGAAATAACTTTATCATTCTTACACTTGCTATTGATAATTTTGTAATTCCACTACTTATGTTACATGTTCACATTTGGGACAATGTGACATTTAAGTGTGGGGATATGAAGGTATCATTGTTCTCTAAAGATTGTTCTCAAGCTTTCATTTTGTAAAATTTTCTTGAAAAAAAAATCTTTTTGCCAATTTTGGGATTGATTTGTACTTGAAACAATTGGATTTGATTAAACTTTGATTTCATCTTCTTTGAATGTAAGTGAAAAGACAATCTATTTGATTTAGATAAATTAGTATGTCAAAAAGCCCTGTGAGGAATTTGAGTCTTAATTTTATTCTTTCATGAGTGAGTACATCTATTGTAATTTCCCCTCTAAAACTTGTCTTGAATATCTTTTGACGCTCAAATCTCTTGCATGCACAAAAATGATTAAGGCCTTCGTTTCATAGCCAGTTTAGCCAAATAGCCATCATTTTTACATTATTTCCATTGCTTAACCCCTTTGAGCCTGCTTCTCTTTTAAAAAAGAAAGATTGCATATTTTAGCCTTTGAATTCTTTTGATGCAATTTTTCATCTCTTATCTATTTCTTCTATTTACGCTTTGAAAAGTGTTATACTATATTCATATGGAAAGGGGTGAAGGAATTAGAAAAGGAAAAGGGGAAATATAAGTGTTGAAGAAAGGAGAAAAAAAAGAAATAGAAGTGAAAAAAAATAGAATAAAGGTGAAAAAAAGATGAAGGTGAAAAAGGAAAAGAAAAAAAACACACAAAGTGTGAAAAAAAAGAAGAAGATAAAAATGAAAAGAATTGAAGAATTGTGGAGTTCAAAAGAGTCAACCCCTATGTGCCTGTTAAGTTATGAGATTCCTTCATTCCTTACTATAATTAAAATGGTTTAGCACTTTTCAAATATACCTCCATCTCATTTTCATTTCATTATCCTACCTTTTTCATTACAACCCTTAAGAGTCCTTTTGATTTATGTGTGCATTGAGATATAAGAGTGGATATCGAGATGATAAACAAGTCAATGGTCCTGATGACTCCCCATATTTAGTGGTTTTAGGAAATATTTTGTTGTATTTGGGGAGTCATTAATTAAGTAATTAAGAGATTATGATGTGAATTGGAAATATATTATTTGGGAATTGAAATAGGAAACTTGAAATAATAAAAGAAATATTTTAATGGGAAGTTTCCTATTAATGAGATTATGTATTGAGTTATTGTGATTATTTCCTATTTCCACTACAAAACACTTGCCGCTTACCGGCGTTTATTTTTGCCTCTTTCCGGCGTTTTTTCCGGCGAAACAACTCTACTGCGTTTTTGCAAATCGCCGAAAAAAAAACGTGGAAAAGTAGCACATCGGCGTTTTTACAAACGCCGTAGGATACCCACAAACGCCGAAACGCGGGATGCAGAAAATAATATAATATTCAAACGTACCGGCGTTTCCCGAAACGCCGGTATGTCCATTATTTTAATAATTGACATACCGGCGTTTTGATGAAACGCCGGTATGCTATTATTTAATATAAACTTTTTCGGCGTTTGCAGAAACGCCGAAAAGTGTTTAAAAATTATTAAAAAAAATAATTTTCGTCCCAATTTAACATTAAATTGGGACGAAAATTTAGTATTATAGATATAAATAAAAAATATTAATAAATAATAATGATAGAAAAATCATATTACACATATTAAAAGAAAATAATACCTATAAGAGCAACTAAAATATATCAGATATAAAAATTAACAATTACATAAAAATAAACAAAAATGAAGCAAATATAAATAAAAAGAGATATGAAAATAAGCAACCACCAAATGTGCAATGAGGGGGGAGCACCACTATTTATAATGATCGCTGAGAAACAAATAGAAAGAAGTAGGAAGGAGTAAGAAACGAATGAACAAGGGAAAATGAGGGGGGAGCATCGCTATTTATAGGGAAGGTGGAGCATACCGGCGTTTATGATGGGAACGCCGGAAAGTGATATTGTATTATTATTTTACCGGCGATTTCGCAAACGCCGATATGCATGTTTTTTTTTAAAAAATAATATTTAATACTTACCGGCGTTTTTCATACGCTTAGCGGCGTTTTCAGGAAACGCCGGTATGCATGTTTTTTTTTAAAAAAATAATATTTAATACTTACCGGCGTTTTGCATACGCTTAGCGGCGTTTTCACGAAACGCCGGTATGCATGTTTTTAAAAAAAATAATATTTAATACTTACCGGCGTTTTTCGTACGTTTAACGGCATTTCCAGGAAACGCCGGTATGCATGTTTTTTTTAAAAAAATATTATTTAATACTTACCGGCGTTTTTCTTTCGCTTATCGGCATTTCCAGGAAACGCCGGTATGCATGGTTTTTTCAAAAAAATATTATTTAATACTTACCGGCGTTTTTCTTACGCTTATCGGCATTTCCAGTAAACGCCGGTATGCATGGTTTTTTCAAAAAAATATTATTTAATACTTACCGGCGTTTTTAAGAATGAAAAACGCCGATATGTGTTATTTTTTTCCAAAAAAAAAAGAAAAAGAAAAGCAAATAACAGATTTTTTGATTAAAATATACATACCGGCGTTTTTGTGTCCACAAACGCCGGTATGTGTGCGCGGGAAAGAAGGCGGGAAGCGCGCGCCAAATTTTGCGGCGTTTCTTTTAGGCGTTTTTTAGAAAACGCCGGAAGGCATGCCATTTCCGGCGTTTTTGATGAAAACGCCGGAAGGTATACGCCGGAAAGCGCCGTTTTTTTTGTAGTGTTCCTTCTCTTCATGAATGCAGATTTAATGAAAAAGGAAATAAAGAGAAGGAGATGATTTGATTATATGCAAGAAAAGGAAATAAAAGAAACTTAACATGCAAAGCAAAGACAATATGGTGTTGGCTATTTTATTATATATACACACATGTAACTCATGAGAAAAGGAGACTGATTTCAATTCTTCCAATTCATAAAGCCTACATACATTCACGTTGGAAAAAGAAAAGAAAGAAGTCACCTTTGGGATTCTGGAATCACACACGCAGAACTGAGGAGAATAAAAGGCCAAGCAGAAAAGAGGACAAAGCAAGGAGCAGCTTTTGGAAGTCTTTGATTATAATACACATACTGACACGTGAGGAGGCACAAAAGACGAAAGAGGAGGCTCATACTGGGTGTTTGCTTCTTTGTTCTAATTTCCCCTATGATTATGATTTAATTTTGACTATTATTGGGATTGTTTTGAACCCTATGTGTGATTAGTTCTTTTACAACCTAGAGTACTATGAACTTGTTTGTAACTTAGTATTTTATTTCCCACTATTTAGTCACGATTAATTTGATTTAGTTTATTTAATCTTGCTATTATTGATTAACTTGTTTAGTGCTTGATCACCATTAGACATGTTTAGGGAATTTAGAATTGGACTAGAAAGAGAGAATTTTAAATAGACCATGGGATTAAATAGTGTAGGATTGGATTGTTAATCTGATTTGCGACTAGGATAGACATATACCTAGAAGCCCTACATAGCCACATTAGAGCGGTACCGGTATTAATTGGTTTAGTAAATTAGTGCAAGACATTGTGTAATTAAACTAGGCAAGGATATAGGTGGAAACCGAAAGACATTTATAGACACTAGTACTCTAGATTAGCTAGTTGAATTAATTCATAATTAATTTAGTGGGAATAAAATCTAAGAAGCATATAAGGGATTAGTGACTCTAGGTTGTTCTTTTGACTCGTGAATTTCATCTGTGTGAATATTTGTTTTATTTTATTTTCTTAGCTATTAGGTAATTAAAATCAATTTTCTTGAATTTACTCAACTTGAATGAAAATAGGAGATCTAATGCCTAATTATTAATTGTCTGAATCTCTGTGTGATCGACCTTGATTTGCCACTTTACTAAAATACCATCCGTACACTTGCGGATATTTTTATCAAAATTTTGGTAGCATCAGGTCCAGATTCATTTGAATACAATTTAATATTTTTGATAAATTTTTATTTTGATAGATACAAAATCAAAAATGAAGTAACTCTTATAACTATCATTTGTTAAAAAATTTGTTTTATTTGTGAAAAATTGGTCATTTAAAATTTTTAAATATGGACCATCCATATAAAATTTTGGATGGTTTAAATTTCATCTCAACGATGAGAAAGTATTTTCTCATCATTGTGATAAAGCAATGAATTGGAACCCTCAACGAGTTTGAATTGTGACTATGAAGTAGGATGGAGCATGTATTGATTCATTTGGTCGGTTTGAATCTGTTGAAACTTAACAGTTCTAATAGAAAACGCACGCTTAGCTTCCACTTTTTGTATTCATTCATGTTTAATTTTGGATGGATGCCTCTTATTTTCAAGCTTGGGTCACTTTCCTTAGCTTGCACGTCTACTATATCGTAGTATGAAAATAAAATGTGGTCAGCCAAAAAGGCAATCAAACTCAGTCATTGTGTACTAATTCACGACATCTCCACACACACACACACACACACTAGATTAACTATTAAACTATTTTAATTTGAAGGACTCGTTATTTATCAAGTACCAGTATGCGTGTGGCGGCATGCCAAAAGGATTGTTTGATGGTGGATTAGCCATTAGTCATATATTCCTTATTGGTAATTGAACAGATTAATCTAAGATTTGTTATTACCACCAACTTAATTAACCAAGAAAATGGCGTTCATATTAATCTAGAAGCTTCATAAGTTGATATTAAAGCATTAGGGTGATCTCAGCCAGAAGGAGAAACTTGTGGCTAAGAAGTAAGACGAAAACAAAAAAGCTTGGGGACGGAGAGGTCGCTTTCAAGCTTTCCAAAGTCAAAGTAACCTTTTCCTATTTTCAAACTTCAAGCTAAGTATAATTAATTACTCCCTCCCTCGATTCTTAAATATAAGATCACATTTCTAATTTGATTTGATTTAAGAATATTAATTAAATTAGTTATTAATATACGATATTACTAACATACCCTAAACATATACCTTTATGGGCAAAAGTGCTGATCAAACAATTAACTATTTCAGTTTGGGCAAAAATAATAAATGACTGTTTCGCGGTGTATAAATAATAACCAACTTTGTGACCCGGTACAAAAATAATAAAACCGGTATTGGATGTTAATTTGTAGTTTTGTGGAACCTTTCTGATATTATTTTCAAAGTGAAAAATACATTTTTGCCCCTCCCAATTAAAACCTTGCTAATACTAGTTAACATGGAAAGATGAAGGGCAGAAGGAAGAATAGTTTAGTTTTAATTGTGAGGGGTAAAAAGGTATTTTTACTTTAGAAAATAATATCAGAAAGGTTCTACAAAACTACAAATTAACATTTAATACCGGTTTTATTATTTTTGCACCGGGTCACAAAGTTGGTTATTATTTATGCACCTGGAAACAGTCATTTATTATTTTTGCCCAAATTAAAATAGTTAATTGTTAGATCAGCGCTTTTGCCCTACCTTTATTCACACTCTCCCACTTTTGTTTGTTCATTATAGATAAAGATTGTTAAGGTTTATTTAGAAAGAAGTTGATAAAAATTAGGAATAATTTTATATTTAAGAATAAATTAAAATCTAAAAGTGATTTTATATTTAGAAATGAACGCGAATTCTTTTTAGTTAGAAACTTGGAATGCTAAAGTTAAAAAGGGAACACAGATGGACGTTGATTCAGACGGTGACAAGATTTGGTCTACATTTGTCTGGGTTCGCGTTTACAAAGAAATTTTGATCAAGATCAGGAAGTTGTATAATCAATATCGCAATTCGCAAGCCTACTACAATTAAAAACCATCAAATTTTCCTTGGAATTATCCCCAATTTTTTTTTTTTATAAAAACTAAGGTTGTTAAATCTAGACCACTGCTGTTTGCAATCAGTCAAAATTAACTAAGTAATCATACCAAAGAGAAATAAAAAATAATTAAAATAATTAAATTTCTAAATTTCTCAACACACCATCAAAATACAAAATACCGATTCAATACCTTGAATAACTAAAAAAGTATAATAATGTATTTATCTAATATTCTACAATTTATTTGATATATTGACTTAATGGTATTATGACCCCAAAATTAGTAATCGCTAGAACTTCATTTTAGTAAAATACCAAAAAAGATACATGATAACAAAATATTCATACTAACAATTATTTTTTTTATAAAAGGAAAAATGATATTAATTACCAAATAGGTTACAAGGTTTTAATAATGTCTCTAAAACGAAAGTTAAAAACATTAAATTGATCAGTAGAAAGTAAATAAACAGAAATCAAAGAGAAAATGCTTCAACAACATTGCGGTGTCGCTAGCAACTACGTTCTTCACAGAAGGGGTCAAACTAGAGAAATCAATGGATTGTTTACTCACGTTCCAAATAGAGAGTCTTTGCTTTGGAAAATCTGAATGATGAATCCAATTCAAAGCTAAACGGAAGCATCCCAAAGCAAATAAATGTCCAGGAATGAAGGTTCGCTGCTATGTGAAGACCTGAGTGAGGGACCCATTCAGACAAATCAATATCCTACAATACGATTGACGGTGAAATTTCCATCTTTTTACCAAAACATGTCATTGGGAAGAGATGTTTACTTCCAGACGACTAGGAAGGGGAAGTGTTGAAGAAGATATTTCCTCAGTCCTCAAAGCCAAAAGTGAGAAGGGCGAAGGTGCAAAACTAGCCACCGTAAATTTTCAAATGGAGGAGGGAAGAAGGAGAGGGTGAAGGAGAGAAAAGGGGAGTGGGGTGGGGTGAGACCTAATAGTAATTATATGATTTTTTGGGATCCCTTAGTATTAAAATCTCTTCTTTGAGATTAAAGTGCAAATACCCCTTTGAGAATTAGGATTCAGATGTCATGTGTCTTGCCACATCATTTAGTGAAGGTGGGACCCACGCTTAAACTAACGTCCATTTGTCTCAACTTAACGGCGAGGCTAAATCTGTCCCATTTTAATTTACAATGGACTGTTTTGCAACATCCAATTTAGGAGTGTCAGAGTTGTCTATTTAAAAATTTACGGTGGCTAGTTTTGCATCTTCGCCCAAGTGAGAAAGAGATAATAGAATTACAATTTCTAATGATATCTTGGGGACTAGAAACTCTCCAAATCTCGTTTAGAAAAATAATGACACATTTCAAGAGATTCTCATCATCCTTAAAACAGAAAAGAGTAGATTTTATTTAACCAAGAAAGTAACTCATTAGTCTGGAGGTGAAGAGGAGGGCTGAAAGAGAAATGTTCAAACCAAGATGCTTTAACAAGGGAACATGAGAAGAAAAGGTGATGAATTGATTCTTCTTCACAGCATCCAAAATGACAAAACTTACCAACCATAAGATGATGCTCCTTTGAAACATTGTTCGAGGGAATCACTTTGTGAAGGAGTTTCCATACTAACAATTATTTAATCACTAAACTAATAGTAGTCATCAACATCAAAATGACCATTTAAAAAATAAAAATATGCAAAATAGTGTCATTTACAACACCATTTTTTCGAAAGGTACAACGCATCAACTCCTCAATTCTTCGGGTGGCTCAATTGTGCTTGGGTTGCGCGTAGGGTGAGAATAGCTTATGTCGGTTTAGGCTTGTACCACAATAGATCCGGTCTGTGTTGTTGAAAGGAGGTCTGATGAGCTTGACATGTGGCCTGTTAGAGGCCATTTTTCAGGCTTAAACTTGGCCTGTGGCCTGGACTAGTCTGACTATTTTATCCTATTTAGAGACCTAATAAATTAAACATGGTACAAAAAGAGATTTAAAGAAGTGAATGATGAGTGACATCGTTTCAAGATGAAGACGTTTAAAAAACTAGAGGTAGTATAAAACCTTATAATAAAGGATATATTTGTAGTTTTATATATATTAAGAATTAGTAGTAAATAATATCAACTAATAATAATAATAAATTTTATTTAAAAAATAATATTGAAATTCTTAATAGGGTAGACTGATAAGCTAATAGACTTTTTTTTAAGCCTGAGTCTGACATGTTAAGCAAAACAAGCAAAAAAAAGTATTGGGTCTCAGTTTGGCCTGAAAATTAAATAAAGAGACATGTTCAAAGCCTTAATGATCCAAGTCATAGGCCCCTGATAGATGGGTTGGGCTATTCCCACCCTAAATGTGCGCAAACTAAGTTACCTATTTACCAGCATTGGCTGCATGACCGAACCATTGGGTTCCAAGTTGATTCAGCCCTTGCGGTCCTAGTATAATTGTGTGGGCAATGTAATTCATTTCTTCATTAATTTCAAAGTAACAAATTGAAATATTTTCAGTTCAATATACAAACTGATATATATATATATATATATATATATATATATATATATATATATATATAGACACACATACATATATAACATTTATACACACACATTAATATGATGAAAATATGGTGGTTGCCACTAAAAACAATGAATTGGCCACAGAATATAGCCATGTAATTTTGTCGGTAATAAAAAAATTTCGTGTCTAAATAAGAAATTCTGTAGCCAATTTTTTTGGTAATAGCCTATATTGTGCGACAGATTTTGAGACTAATTCATTAGTTTTTGTATGTGATCTTGTTCGGTTAAATTATACAGTATATTTAGTCCTTCAAGTCTTTTTGTTAAATTGTAATCCCTAAAGTTGGGGGTGTTCTTAAGTTACACAAACTCAGTATAATTATGTACAAGTCTTTTTTTAATGGACAAATTGAATAAATTATCATAACTTATTTTTGGGTATGTTCTTACCATATGCGTTTAATTTCAATAAACAAACATAAACGTGTCGGTGTTTTACAATTTCTTTTTAATCACTTTTATTCATTTCTAGAGCTTAACAGTTGAATCTATTAAACTTAACTATTTTATAGTCGCATCATTTTGGTTTCATTATATTATGTGTAACACTTACTTTCACACATTTGATTTACTCCAGTTAACAATTGCACAAGTATATACACTTCCTTATTTGTGTTCATTTTTTAATTTTATGTCATATTTCATCAAAAATAAACAAACCCACCGTGCATCGCATGAAGTAAGCTACTTGTTTAAGTTTAGAAAGTGTACTTTTGGTTTTTTAAGTTAAAAAGTTATTGTACTACTAATGTTATTAAAATATACTCAAATAGAACTCAATTAAATAATCACCTGTTAAATTTAATAAGACACAACATTTTCTATTGAATAAAAGTAATGATATATATTATGAATACAGAAGTAAGAATGCACTTTTTTTTTTTAAATTTAATGAAGCAAACTGAATTTTGGTATAAACTTTGAGTGCTACTTTAGTCATTTTTTTAATTCACTCCTAGCTACTATACGTACAACAAGTAGGCATACTTTAAATCTTGACATTTTATTGTGAAAATTTATTTAGTGAAGTGCGAAATTGAAATTCTCGTCTACAAATTTAAATATATATCGACTAACACTCCTTAAAAGGTGTAAAATTAGCTTACTTAACTTTATAAGAAGGACTATAAGTGAAAAAAACAGTATGCTTAGTATGATTGCAGTATAAGATTTTTGGCCGCTATTCACGCATGAAAAGTAGCGCATACAACAAGCGTGACACTTTTTTTTTTAATTTTAGCAATTATGTCACGCCAGGAATGATCCTTTGTCGCACCAAATGACGCGACAATCGCAAATATAATTAAATATTCCTAAAACAGCGAGCCACATAATTAAATATTCTTTTTTATCTTGTCGCACCTTATATGTCGCGCCTTTTGCTATTTGTGGCGCGACATACGTGCGCAGATTCAAAATTCAAATTTTTCCCTCCCCTCCCCACTTTCCCCCTATATAAACTTCACTCCTCTTATATTTCTTTCTCCCCCCACTCTATTTTTTCCTACTCTCTCCCCACTTTTTTTTCTTCTCCTTCACAACTCTCTTACTCCCTCCGTTCCTAAATATAAGATCACTTTGGTTAATTTGGGGAGATTAAGGAAGACAATAAAATTACATGATCTTCCCAAAATCTCCTCAATTACTTAACTTTAAAAGGATGAGGGGTTTTCAATGAAAAGAGGGAGTATATGGGTAGTTTGGCCAAAACTTGAGATAAAATAGGAAGTGATCTTATATTTAGGAACTTATCCACTTCCCCAAAGTGATCTTATATTTAGGAACGAAGGGAGTATTTTCTTACTCTTCACTTTCATTTTTTATATTTCTCATTTAACTAAATATATTTTTTTGCAGGTTCATTGTTTAATATCCTCTACAGTTTAAGGTATGCACTTTATCATTCTTTAATAATTTGTTTTTTTCCATTTAGCCAAAAAAAATTCCCATCATTTTTTATAATTCAAAGTTTTTTTATTCCACTATAATACTAGTTTTTCATTATTTTTCTCTTTACTTCTCCTAATTCCAACACTCCCTCTTTTTTTTAAAAAACAAATACTCCCTCTTTGGCCAACAGCTTACTCGACAAGCTGTTGGCCCAATTTTTTTTTTCTTGCCAGATTATGTCGCGCATTTGGCGCGACATCTTATGCAAATGATGTCGCGCATTGATGGCGCAACATCATTTGTTTAATTTTTTTTTTCACGTTTTTAGCAACGTGATTAGGCCCCTTTTTCATGCACGACTACCCTAATAATTTCTTTTAGTGTTGGGAGTTCAGAGAATGTTGCTTGGAGTGAAGGAGAAGTGGAGAACACTAGATCGTGTTAGAAATATAAATACTCCCTCCGGTCCCAAATGTAAGAGCCCAAAATTTGAATGATTTTGGTCCCTAACATAAGAGCTCACCCCACAATTTCTCCTCATTTAATGCATTTTTTCCTACTTTACCCCTAACTCTCTTTCATATTTATTAATGTTTATGTATTTCTCTCTCTTAAAAGGACCATAATAAATATGAGCAATTTTGGAAAAGAAGCATTAACTCCAGACATCCAACTAACATTCACATGTTTTCTTAAGAAGCGTTTTTTTAGCGGCTAGCTCTTACATTAGGGACCGGAGAGAGTACTTATACTGCATGCATACATCCGAAAGCTGAGTGATCTGATCTTCAACGAATCTCGGAACCAAATATGTATCAAAAGTCAAAACGCTATCTCACCTTCCAAATATTGAATTGAAAAACATTTAGCCACGAAATTTTATGGAGCAGATGTGTCTTTGTCAAAATTATAGATAAATTATATATGGACTTCAAATACGAATAACTTTAAAATGAAAACTAGACTACTTATCAAATGTTTTGATAGATTCTTAATTATAATTATTTTTAATTAAACTTTATATAAAAAAGCATGGTTGTTTTTGTGTAAGAATCAAGCCTTGTTTTACTTTAATTTTAAAATATGAGACCTTGATTTATTTATTTTTTCAACTTTATAATATATGCACCAATGCAAAGTCTTCATCATGTATTGATTGCATGCATATGTAGGTTTTCATGAAGGATAGTCTCAATGTATATGATTAAATAAAGCATTTGAAAGAAATCAACACTCATTGATTACTAATAATTAATTTTACTAGTTTTATTAATTTTCAAATATTAATTTATTTACTTTTTTGTTAAAGAGTAGAGATATAGTATATAGAATGAAAAATATGATTGTTGGTACAACCTTACATGCAAGTCCATCTCTCATTTCATCTATAAACAATCTGCCCTTTACATGCTTTCCTGTCAGATGAGCAATAAATTTAGGTTTTTCTCTCATTTTCTTTTATCAAGAGGAAAAAAGAAAAACAACTTAAAGATAAGCATTCATCAATTTTACAAGCACCAATAGTTTGACATTTGTAAACGTGATTAAACTTATAACCCTTCATTTCTACATCAAAAGATTATGCCGCTAAAACACAAAGTCATTAACATAAATCATTGCTTGGTAAAAACATTAATATAAATATTTATAATTTATACGTACGCCATCCATTGATGTCGCTTCAGGCATAATAATGAAAAATTGCTTCCATGCATTTGTCACAATTACCTCTTGTCACATTTGAATATAGCTGTACTGTCAACACATATTAATCATATCATGACAATGATTCTTCTCTTTTTTTTCATATCAAATTAATTTGTAAGCCCCTCTTTTTTTTATCCATGATCAAGGTATCCCCTCACTTGACAAGTGAGAGATTAATCCCCCGCTGATTTGTAGGCATCTCAAAGGGTGAGACAGCTGACCTGAGGGATTTAATGTTTTTCCATACCCAACCCCAAGGATCGAACCCCAGACAATTGGTTAAGGGTGAATGAGTCCTTGTCATTCAACCACACATCCCAGGTTATTTGTAAGCCCCTCTAACTATATAGATAACTTGGAGTTTTTAATGAAAAACATGTGGGTATGTCAAATAGGGAAGTCTAGTCCTACATTTTTTGAGTTTGAGAGGAGACAAAGATATATGATAAACCTTGTGTCCTAACACAAGTAAATGGGCTTGAGGAGGAGTGGACCCACACACAAGGACAGACCACCATGGAAATCCAGCTATCTCCCTTTCCTGGGGTGTTCAAAGTTCAAACAATTCCAATCTTGTGGGATCCATCTCATTCCCGATCATTTTGGGAGAGGAAATCTTCGGGATGGGACAAAGCAGGATGTGACAAAATATAGAGATATAGATCAAGTTGTCTCATCCCATCACATCCCAGGCTTATTATTAATATATTTTTTTTATTTTAGTTTAAGCCCAAACACAACACAAGATATAGAGAATTGTATATAGCCCAAAATCAAAGCCTACAATCTCACTGTTATGTATCTACTTTGTCCGCAGATATACAATTGGTAAGCAAAATCTTTCTTGTTTCTCTAGTTGGGATCTCTAGATGGGTACGCATGCACTTTGTTTTTGAATTGTTAACTTCGTTAGCCTTAATCGTTGAAAAAGTTGATCGTTTTGTAAACCCAAAAATAGTGACATCGATGTATTTTCTAATTAATTATTTATATCCCATATATGTCTGTGCATGCATACTTATTCAAATCAACGCTAAGTTCAAATATTAACTATGAGGCAATCAACTATACGTCTATACCTCTGCAACATTTGCTGCAGACACCACAAACCTCCCATTACTTTCATCATGGTCGCTAGTTGTTACTATCAGGTAAAATTAGATTTCTATTCATTTAACAAACAATATTTTTACTTTTAACACACCTAAATAAAAAAGAGTATGGTTATTAAATGTTAGTGTGGAGAGCATTTCGGTGAACCATTTGCATAGAAAATATTTCTACATAACAAATATTAGGGAAAAAGTTAGAGTATGTGGGAAATTCATGTCCCATACCATGTCCTATCCCGTCCCATTCATGACGGGATAACTTGCGGGACGAGACGAGACATATGGGATAGAAATCTGCAGTGTTGGTGCGGCTTTAATTTCGGGCGGGACAGGATGGGGTCGTCTCATTCTCGTCCCGTCCTATGAACACCCCTATCATTTCCCCTGTGTCTCGTGGTGTGGTATGACTTTACTTTGAATTGTCACCTTGAGTCTCAACTCAACCTTCTATTGTTCTGTTCCCTTTCCCTTGTAGGAAGGATCTATTTAATTTTAATTTGGGGAGTTTCACTCTCATTCTTGCTAGTGGTCGTAAAATAACTTTACAGGACAGTGTCTCTTGAGGACTCGACTCAGATTAATTATTTTTTCAATTTTGTTTGTCTTGTTGTCAACAAGATATATGTAATTTTCCTGCTAGGTAATCATATAATCTTACGAAGAGAACAATATCACATACTGATAGCATGACATACACTACTGATAGCTAAAATATAAATATATACACATCTAAGTTGTTGATGTATAATTTCAAAGTCTTCCACTATATGCATTTGCAAGTTGCCTTCCATAGACATTAAAATAATAATATGTTCATACTAAGTTCATAGTGTCTTTCACTTGCAAAACACATAATATAGTAGCTACACCATTTATAGATAAAATAAAATAGTACATAAGTTTTAAAGATGCAGGAATTAAAAATAAATTGATCACAACAGCATACTTGCAACCTGTAGTTGTTGCAAAATTTCCATTAGAAAAGAAACTAAGAAGATTCCATTAGAAAAGAAACTAGGAAGCTTTTAAACGTCTTGCAAAACCACATTAAAACTAGGAGAGTTGATGGATGATGAGTTGATAAAACTTTTGCTGATATTCCAAACCATCAAGGAAGTCATATTTAGTCCTGTAAGTGAAATCCACTTCAATACAGAACAAAAACAAGACAAAACAAACAAAGGAGGAGATGAAATGTGTCGTTTCCAAAGTTGTTGTTATAATGGAAGTCCTTTATTACATATCAGATTATGGCAGTGTGAAGTCACTCCTTGTTTCCATTTATTAATGATGATTTCACATTCTTGGATTGGTGGAGAGGAGATTTTGAGTTTGAGATTCAGGGTGCCAAGAAAAGACTTTAAAGTCTCGATGGTACTAAAAAAGATAGTAGAATAATGACACAATTTAGTGATAAAATTTTGTTGGTAAGTATTACCATAAGGAATTCTGATGGTAATGACAATTTCACCTCTAAATAAAATATTGGGCAAAAGTGCTGATCTAATAATTAACTATTTCAGTTTGGGCAAAAATAATAAATGACTGTTTCGAGGTGCATAAATAATAATCAACTTTGTGACCCGGTGCAAAAATGATAAAACCGGTGTTGGATGTTAATTTGTAGTTTTGTGGAACCTTATTGATATTATTTTCTAAAGTGAAAATACATTTTTGCCCCTCCCATTTAAAACCCAACACTCTTCCTCCTCCTTTCCTCTTCTCCCTCTCCTTCCTTGAACACTTTGCTTGTGAATACCTAGAGGCCGTAAAGGCACATGAAACCAAATCTCTCTTAGGCATTTCATCAAACACCCTTCATGCAAACTCTGACTCACCAGCTCTCTAAACCAATTAACCTCCATCAAACACCCTTCATGAGGACAACTCTGTTGTGAGAGTGTTACAAGAAGAAACTAAGAAACAGAGAAGTGAATTGTTTTAAAATAGTTTCAAAGAGCTTGACCTTCCTCTTTAGAGTTTGTTTGAAATGGTTTCAAAGAGCTTAACTTTCCTCTTTAGAGTATTCTCTGACCCCTGCTTCTCCTTCAAAATAGAGTGTGTTTGATTGGATGGAGTCCTTCAAATTTGAGAGAAAAAGTGAGAGAAATCGAGGTCGTTAGTGGTGGACGACGTGAATCAACCGCCGACGAGGCGAAAAATGGAAAAAGAAGCAATCTTGGCGTGAGGAGGAGGGAGGACGATGAAGGAAGATACAACGCCGGATTTCAGAGGTGTCACTACGGCGGATGAGCGGTGGCTTTGGTGGTGAGCGATGGTTATGTCTACTGAGAATGATGAAGGGAAAGATCATGTGAGGGGGAAAGGGAGGAATTCATTATCCGATGTGGTGGTTGTGACGGCGAGTTGGTGGCCGGAATTTGGAGGGAGCCGGCTGTGGTTTGGTGTTGGAGGGGTTTCCAGTGGAGGAGGGGGCGGTGAACTGTTGGTGAAAGGGAAGATGAAGGGGAGGAGATGAAGAGGGAGTTTTAATTGAGAGAGGGTAAAAATGTATTTTCACTTTATAAAAAAATATCTGCAAGATTCTAAATAAATATGAATTAACATTGAACACCGGTTTTATCATTTTTGCACCGGGTCACAAAGTTGATTATTATTTATGCACTTCGAAACAGTCATTTATTATTTTTGCCCAAACTGAAATAGTTAATTATTAGATCAGCACTTTTACCCTAAAATATTTCCTCACTAATTATATAGTGAGATGTATTTTACGACGAATTCCTTATGATTCTGTCACTAATATATTTTTTTAGTGCACAAAATCACAAATGGATGGAAATGGAATATGGAAGTGGAGAAAATTAACTCGTTATCTCATTCATTGTGCCTCCTTCAATATCCGCTCTAATGTCAATTTGAACGGACTCCTTTCTTTCCTCTTTATTCTCACGTGGTGGGTAGAATAAAGCTATGGTTTGTCAAAGCAACACAATTAGAGTGAGTGAATGACACCATTCTAATGGGTACAGATTTTCTCATAATCTTTCTCTCAGAATCACTCATAATCTTTGTATCCTCACCACTCAAACCATCCAAGAGCTTAAATGAGACACATCATTGGGCATTAGTAAAAAATCTGAACCGTTCATCTTCATATAATCCTAGCCGTCCGTTTTGATTCCAAAGGAGGAAAAAAAACACTTATAACATATGAAATACGCATCACCACCTTTCCATTTTTTGAATAGTCAAGGAACATGAAGGCAACCAAACTTAAGAAAATGAACTATATATTTTATCTCGGCAAGTAAAAAAATACTAAAACAAGGCAAGAATCCAAAGAGAACAAAATTGAAGAAAATCGCAAGCCAAGAGAAGAAACTGGGGGAAATTGCAGAAGCATGCAGTGATGAAATTAAAGAAATTGGGTGGGCACATGAGGAAAATATCGATCAAACTGAAATTGAGGAAATCAAGACTGCTATTACCTTCAAATGTGGGAGAGATAGTGATGGAGAGGTATGGGTGGATCATGACCATCATGAGTGTTGCCATCGTTGTTTTTTATTTTGGTCTGAAGTTGTCGTTTTTGTTTGAGCATTGAGAAGGTAGTTGTTAGGGATGAGGCAAAAGTTTAATATAATGGACGGCCAAGATTACAATAAAACGAACTATCCAGATGAACTTTGCAAAACTATTTGATGTGTCTCAATATATAGAGTTTGATCAAATGGATGGCTCAGATTGTGAGATTCTGAGGGATGCCTAGACATTCTCTGCTGAGGGAAACCGGACCCCATTCCAATATATCTAGACAACATCCTTGAAAATTCTTTCTCCAGTTAAATATATGGTCTGCCTAAAATCGCAATGGTATAGTAACGTTTGAGGTCTATTATATTATTTGGTTCGGTAGAAGGAAGAAATAGAGGAATTGTTTTTTGGCCGAAAGAAATAGAGGAATTTGATGGAGTTGAGCGTACATTCACTTGATTTTATAAAGTTTACCAAAACATACCATGCTAACGCAAAATGGTGGATTAGGCATCATTGCTACGTTAGTGGTTGGATATTTTAAGGAAAGAAAATAGAACGAGGTCCAGGGCCTAATGGGAACTGGCTCCTAATTTTCAGGCAACGTGTTTTTTATATTTTATTGATCTCCAATACCAATGGTTTCTCTCAACCTAAATATCCAGTTCATTGCAGATTGACCCAGCGTTTATCTTTTGGGCTTAAAAATGCAAAAGAATTCCTTTTTTTGGCAAATAAAAATATGCAAAAGATTTCACCCTCAATATTGGGAAAATCTCAAATAAAGTACTTCGAATATGCAAAAGGACAATGAAGGTATTCAAATTTGCAAAGGACAAATTCGGTATTAGAACCTGAATTGAAATTATGAAATGTCGCGTAAGGACTCAAATGTCACTTCCAATTAACAACACTTTCATAGAGATTAATAAATTCATGATACGCATTAACGACTTTGTAACATCCCAGTGTGTCGCTCTCGAAATTGTCCACTTTAGGGAATCCTCACCCTCCCATATCGGCTGGGGAGGAGAACGAAACGTGCTATATATAGGTCTGGATACCTCCCCCTCTTGACGCGTTTTAAAACCGTGAGGGGTGAGGATTCCCCAAAGCTGACAATTTCAAGAGCGAGGCGTTGAGATGTTACAGATGGTATCAGAGTCAAACTCGGATCGATGTGCCAGCGAGGGCGCTGGGCCCCAAGGGGGGTAGATTGTGAAGTCCCACATCGGCTGGGGAGGAGAAAGAAAGGTGTTATATAAAGGTCTGGATACCTCCCCCTCTCGACGCTTTTTAAAGCCATGAAGGGTGAGGGTTCCCCAAAGCGGACAATTTTGAGAGTGAGGCTGTAACAACCACACTAATATAAACCATTTTTACGCTATATTTTTTTTTCTTAATTTAAACTATGTTAGAAAAAGAATATAAGTTAAGATAATAGCGGCTAACATAGTTAGAAAAAGAATTTAAATTAATTAACTACAATAATTACAATACTAACTATGTTAGAAAAAGAGTTTATGTTATAATGATGACTAACATAGTTAGAAAAACAATTTTTTTTTTTTTGCCGTTTGACATCTTGGCTTGATGGTGAGAGAACTTACATTACCATTCAAGTAAGGTGTTCGAAACTTGGCACTTCCCTTAATTCAACCAAAAAAAAAAAGAAAAACAATTTTTGTTATTTTCCATAAAATATAAGCTAATGCGCTTACCATGATAGAAAAAGCATTTTAGTCACAAATAAACTATCATAGTTAGAAAAAGATTTCATGTAATTTGGAAATAGATAAATTAAAATAAATCATTTTATAATCAAATATAAAATTAACAATTGAAAATCATTTATTTAAAATTATCAAATCTGATATATCCATGTTAGATAAAAAAATTGACTAACATGGATATTTAAACAAATCTAATAATATATGATTAAATTCTTTCACAATTATTTACAAACACATAAACATGTATTAAGAAATAATTACAGTTATCCAGCCTCTTATTTACAAACTAATAAATAAAATATGAAAAAAATGGTATGCAAACGCTTAGTTCCTAAGTCTCCAGATCCTTCCCATCACTCCTGCCCCGATCTAGTACCTGTAATATCAACGATTGGGGTAGACCCAGAAATCGCAACTACTACCACTCACTTACGTACATCTTTGCACTACGTGCATGTGCATGCCCGCAAGGTGGTGTGTGATTATGTGTAAAGTGGTGTGTATTATATGTTGTGTTGCATGGACATATTATCTATGTTAATTTCAAGTAACTACCAATTATCATGTATTGCAGCAACACAAATATACGGATACATCATAACTCAACATCGCAACTCAACACATCAATAATAATAATTAAAACATCAATAACAACAATTAAATCAAACATAACACACCGTAATATCTCAGTTCAATAGGGACTCACGACTCGATGATCGATATACCCTCGCTTGAACTGGTTCAAAGGGACTAACAACCCTACTGAACATGTAACAATATTGTGTCTTATTCATTTTAGTCCCTGGGGGTTTTACAGGAAACCTCATTGCGGAATGACATAATTATAATCATATTAACCAGTGTGCACCAAACAAATCATCAATTCTCAGAAGGCATATAATAAACATCGCAAATTCATAAACTAATCTATATGCTTACCAACATACACACACACGCAAACAAGTTTAAGTAATTACCTCCTTGCATTTAAACCAAAAATAAAACGTAAGCTCCCACGTGCTCAAGTGTCAATAAAAATCTCTACAAGCAATAATACAACACGTACAAATAATAATTAATCATTTGTTATAATTTCTAATTAACGTCGCTCTCGTTCCTAAAAGTACTACCCAATCCCTTCTAGTTAATATTTTCTAGATTCTCTGGATTACATCTTATACTTTCTTTCAATCATTCAAGGTCAATAGTCAAATAATCAGAGTAAATTTTATATTCAAGTAGGCAAAAGAGCATGGATCAAGGGAAGAAGACAAAGGAAAATTGAGCAGAACTTCACATTCATCACTTGAACAAAAATAGAGAGAAATTTTACAGAATTTCAAGACCCCATTTGCCATATCAAAAACTTTCAATATGCAAAGACAAATAGGCTCACATGATTTTTAGCATCATGAACCCAGCAAGGCAGAATATTGAACAAACAAAACGAAAGAGAAGAAAATAAAATCTGTAGAAATTTCACTTTGTAGTTCCATAAATTAATTCTAGTTTACTCCTAATAATTATTTTTGCAAGAATTAAGTCTAGAAATCCCAAAATTCCCAACTCAGATTCCCTCTCAAATCTCGCCGAGAACAAAAGAAAATGGGTATGAAAACTATAGGGAAGATTACCTGAAGCTACTTTTGTCATTACATGTGAGATTAGAGCCGTTTTCCGCCGTGAATCACCGGCAACGTCGCTGGACTTGCCGGAAAAAGATGAGAGAAAGAAGAAAAGGGGTGAAGAACGAGAAAGCCGAAGTGAGACAATGAGGAGGTGAATTTCGGCGAAGTGAGGGAGTGATTGAAGTGAGAAACATTGAGGAAATAAGAAATGAGCATGATGAAGAAGATGAAGAAGACAGAGAAGAAGAAGAAGAAAAATTGATCGATGATTTGGGGGTGAGAGGCGGCATGTACACAAAGGAGAGTGAGAGGGTGTTATCTTGTAAAGGGAATACTAGGGTTGGGCCACATAATAGTTACCAAAGAGGCCCATAAAGTTTAGTACAAAATGAAAAATGCATTTTATTGATTTATTTATACTTGAAAAAAAATTGAATTAAAGTATTGAAATCTCTTGAATTAATCATGTCATTATAAATTAGTTACTGAAATAAAAAGTGTTAATATATTGTAAATGTAAAACTTACATGATCTTCTGATTCACTAATAATGTCTTTACAATTCTAATTTAATACATTAAACATAAATTACTTCCAATTCCCTAATTCTTTAAATTTACCATTATTATAATTTATCTTAATTCAAATTCTAGAATGCTTACAATGACGAAAGTTCCTAAAATAATAAGTGAAATGTTCATAAATATTCCCAATTTAAAATCAAACTAATTAATCTCATTAATTTATAATAAGAATCAAATCTTAACAAATTTTCTAAAAACTATGTTAAACTTTCTAAATTCATTTATTTAGTTATTTATTAATTTATTCAAAAATTAAAAATTCAGGATGTTATAGAGGCGCTGGGATGTTACAGATGGTATCAGAGCCAGACTCGGGTCGGTGTGCCAGCGAGGGCGCTGGGCCCCAAGGGGGGTGGATTATGAAGTCCCACATCGGCTGGGGAGGAGAACGAAAGGTGCTATATAAAGGCCTGGATACCTCCCTCTCTCGATGCGTTTTAAAACCGTGAGGGGTGAGGATTCCCCAAAGCGGACAATTTCGAGAACGAGGCGCTGAGATGTTACAGACTTCATTATAGTCATTAATACATTTTAAATCTAGAGATTTGAAACTTGTAAATCGGTATTCAGAGATATTGTTAATGACTATGATAGTGTTGTTAATTAATGTCTTTCGTTCTTAAAGTTGTTAATCTCTATGAAGTTATTGTTAATTGGAATGATAGAATTGTTAATAGTAGGAATCACATCAATCCACAAATGTGAAATTTGTATAACGCAACTCAAAGTTTATTGATGAATGTGATGGTGTTGTTAATGGGTATCATAGATATGTTAATCCCTATGAAAGTGTTGTTAATCAGATGGGTTATGAGGAGGAGGACGTTTGAGTCATTGTGCAACATTTATAACCTCAATTCAGGTACTAGGACCTGATTTGTTTTTTTCCAAATATGAGTACTTAATATCCTTTTGCATATTCAAAGTACTTTATTTGGAATTTTTCCATCATAATTTGGGATAATATAGATGTAGTACTCAACATAATATGTGAAACCCATACTGATCACTGGGCATAAAAGGAATTTCAAGTATATGCAAAAATCATGATATCAAGGATCGTTGAATCGATTGCTTATTACTAATTATATTAATTAACTGTCTTGAAGTACAAGGGAAATTGCTGATAAAAAAAAGTACAAGGGAAAAAATAATCGTAGGTCTCATTTTATTCTTGAAGTTAAGAATTATTTGTCTATAGTTCTTCTTATTATTTTAATAGTTACCCTTCACTCATAATATTTGACTCACTCGAATTGGCAAAAGTGTGTTAATCATTACTTGACCAGATTTTGGAAACAAATTCTCTTGGGAACGATACTTTTCTTATCATTTTATTATTTGGCGCAACTCATTCGCTTGCAGTGTGAACATAGGTCAAGCTATGTCTTAATTTGAATTTTTTCGATCTCTGTCCAAATTTTGAATTTTTTCGATACTTTTAGCAGAAGCTACTGGAAGGTTACTTGGACGATTGGAGAAATTACAATAATTGAATTTAGCAACAACAAAAAGATTCTAAAATCTCTCTTAAAAATTTTATTTGACTTCCCTTTTATTTTGGCTAAAGTATGTTTATCTTTTTTTATCAAAAGTTTGTCTATTTTTATCCTTTATATTTACATTAAGTTTTGTTTTATCCCTTTTATATTTAGAAAATATACTTTTAATCCTTCTATGTTAACACTGTTAATTTCACTTAATAGAAAATACTAACTCAACAATTGTAAATGGTGAATCTATGGTTAAATGTTGACCGTTTAAATTAATTTTTAATGTAATTATTCTTATATTTTAGAATTTGTTAATTTTTATCCCCATTTAATTTCAAAATAACCTTTGAGTCACTGTTCATTGTTGAATGAAAGTAACCGTGTTAATAAAAAAGGACTAAAAGCGTACTTTATGATAACAAAAATTGATTAAATTGAAACTTGGTGTATATATAAAAGACTAAATGCATACTTTAACCTTTTATTTTTCAACAGAATTAATTTAGGTCTAGATTTTTTTTTTAAGAGTCGCACACACACATAAATTAAAAGATTTGATTATTGAAGACATCCTTACCAACCTTGAGGTAAATCAGATTTCAATTTTATCAGAGATTTCAATTTAATTGTCATTTTTCAATTTTACGCAATGATGGAGTATCTTTTATTAGTTTAGTGCATTTTTATACCCATACCTATTTTGAATAGATAATCCCCTTTCATTCCATTATCTAACTTCAAGTATGAAAAATATTTTTTTTGTTATCACCTCCGTTCCTAATTGGAAATATTAGGAGTGTTGTGATTGCTATATGCATTTAAGAACAATGTAATCTTTTTTAATTAATATCATTTCATCTTTTTTATAAAAAGTAAAACCACCCGCTCGGTAAGAAAGCTAACTATGCAAGTGGAGTGATGAAGAAGTTTTACTTAGGGCCTGTTTGGATGCTTTTCAAAAAGCTATTATACAACTAAACCTAGGTTTGAGTCAAATTTTCCCAAACACTCAAAAAAAATTGAAAAAGCTATTTTCAAAACAAACCTAGGTTTGAGAGTCCAAAACCTAGGTTTGAGGAAAAACTAGATTTTCCTGCTTTTTCAACGGAACAAGCTAGAGGCTTGAAATAAAAAATCGTTCTTTTCAATACTCTTCATCTTAGAACTCCATTACCCACTACCCCATTTCTAAAAAAGCTTCGATCTTTGAGATTTCTTTGGGATCCCTATTCATGGGGAACGATAGTGTTGCTGGTCCGGTTTCTTGTGGGGCCTCAAAAGCTTAATCTTGTTGTCTTGGGAAGGTATAGGTGTGTAAATTATTGCCCTTCTTCTTTGCACCAGATTTTCTCCTTGGATACTGATATCACTTTCATATCTTATCTTCCTCGCCTCTGGTACTGTAATACTTTTTTTATCAGAATGGTTCTGTAATACTCACCCTAATTCAGTATTTTTATGTTTCACTATATTTTTAGAACTTAACTTTTGTGTAGTTAATGACTTAATGCTTTGTAAATTCTGAATTCATGATCAAAGTATTAAATATACTTTGGTTATTTGCAGTGTCTTCTCTTAGATAGTATTAAATACAATTTTAGTAATTAAATGTTCAAATAAGTTTTATCAATTAAAAATCTATTTATTGTGTTGATTGTATTTTTTTATGTTTTTATTGTAATTTTTGTAGTATTTCTTAATATTTCTACTAAAATGATAGAAATTGATCATTTATATCTTTGAAATAAATTTTTGGGCAAAATTGTCCTTTTTGGTAATTTGACATTCAAAAAACTATTCTATTGACACTTTATCCAAACACTCTCATTTTATCAAAAGCTATTCTACTCAAAAATTATTCCCGAAAAGTTATTTTTCAGAAGCTAAATCCAAACAGGCCCTTAGCTTCTTGCGTTTTCATCAGCAAAAATGATATAAACACAATTATTTTCTACTTATATTTCATGTTAGTTTAACCAATTACCTTAAGGCTGTGTGTATATAAATATATATAACCAATTATGTATGTGTATATATAAACTAATGTTTGATTGAGATAGAGAGTTTGATAAGATTTTGTAGTTAAATTATAATTTAACATATGTATATTTACCAATCTATCAAAAACTATTATTCTTTTTATTTCTTAAAAAATATTATTCTCTTATAAATAGAATATAATTAGGAATTGTATTTTTCTCTTTTTATTTAAATATTATGTGTTATTAATAATCTCATCAATCATAAATCTCAATAGCTACTTATATTAACATTAGAGTCTAATATGTTACTTAAAATTTCAAACTTTATAATATTTTTTTTAATTAAATTTAAAAACAATTAATAATCTATGTTGAATTCATTTCCTTTTGATAATCATACATCTATAACTACTTTTAATCAATGAAATCCAAACATAAACAAAACGGTCATTATCACTCATGAAAAAACCATCCAAATAGAAATCACGATTATATCATTTCTACCGAATATCACTTGCGGAAATGAAAGTTAGAGTTTGCTAAAAGCATAGCAAGCACAAGAAAAAATTCAAAAGTTTGAGAGCAATATGTGAAGTTACCCCTACAAGAAACAATTGGAGGTGTTAAAACTGCTTGTAAATACTATCCACAAGTGTATTTTTTCAACCCAAACATACATGACAATTCATCCTTGATAAGGCACATGGAAAAAATATAAAGCCCCAAATGCTCAACATAATTCCAAATCAATTGATATTGAATTATGTGACATCAGATGAGCAAGGAGGGAGCCTAAGCTAGTCCCACATGTTTTCAACTAGAAACGAATTAGAACAATGAGATGCTATTCAGTGGTGTTGAGAAGCACAAATTTGGGGCTTTTGTGAAAGAGTTAGAACTAGGATTCCGAATTTTTTCACACACGACTGTTACTAGAAATGCTTGGCAACTTTACCTCGGAGAAATTAAGATATACAGAAGCAAGCATTGAAGAAGTTTGCAAATCGGGTATGTCTAACTACGTGCTAATTGTTGGACATCCTTTCGAAACTTAAATTATTTGTGTTTTATTTGCCATTTCATTGATACTGAGTGGAAGTTGCAGAGGAGGATATTGAATTTTTACATGCTTAAAAATCATAGGGTTGATACAATTGAAAAAACAATTGAAAATGCTTTTTGGAATGTGAGGTTTAGTCTATGTTTACCATAACTATCGAAACACTATACAAGAAAAAGGGTTGGTAGTCGCACCATAATTTTGTATGTTGTCGCGCTTTTAATTAACCATCACAAAGGTCATGTGTCACGATTTTATGAAGCTCGAAATAACTATGTGAGACAAGCATAACAAGAATAACTAAATAAAAAATAAAAATTATATATGTTTTTCAAATCCTAGGGTGTGACATAAAAAATAATATATGTTTGTTGCACCCCAGGTGCGACATAAAAATTAATAAAAAAAGAATATATATTTAAGGGCGAGATAAAATTTATGTGGAAATTTTTTTTAAAGTTGATTATTATTTTCTTAGACACAAATATTATAGTTATTTGAATGAGAAAAAGTAAAGGGTTATTGAATAAGAAAAAGTACAAGGATAGCCACATGATGCATTTTTTTGAAAAAAATTAGTCACACAGTTTGTCGCGGTTGGTCTAATAACCGCGAAATATCACTTGTTTATGCTGTGTATTGTTAGACCGCGACATACGGGGCGCGACTACAGACATATTTTCTTTTAGTGTTAATATATTTAAGACCACATTTTAGCAAGTGAAAATGATACAAATCTAGCGATTTGATTTGTCCACGTGCATAGTACTGTACTTTAAATTTTGAAATAGGATCAGAAAATTATTTACACGCCTATAAATTCTCAAAATAAGATATACTACCTCTGGTCCTAAATATAAGACCTAGTTGACTTTTTTTGGAGAGATTAAGGTTGCGAAATAGATTATTAAATTACGACATACTTGATATATTTTTAGATTATCCATTAGCTAGTTTATATGTAAAATTAACTAGTCTAACTGAAAAAATTAGGTAAATCAATTTATAATTAACTTATTTTTCATTTTTAGGATTTTCCAAAAAAAAGTCAACTAGGTCTTATATTTAAGACCGGAGGGAGTCTTTTTTTGATAAATTTTTGGGCGAAAGCCCAAAAATGATACATAAATATTAGGTAAGGAACACAAATAATACATAACTATTCCAAGGTACAAAAATGATACTCAACTTTTACCATGTGATCAAAAATGATATTTTCACTTATATGACAATAATATTACACATGAAAAGTCCAAAATGCCCTTATAAATTAATCGCCACCAGTAAAAGTTTATTTAATTATAAGGGCAATTTGAACATTTCATGTATAATATTATTGTTATATCAGTGAAAATATAATTTTTTATCACATGGTAAGAGTTTGGTATCATCATTTTTATACCTTGGAATAGTTATGTATTATTTTCGTTCCTTGACCAATAGTTATGTAATCATTTTTGGGCCTTCACCCTAAATTTTTTGATAAATATATTTCTTTACAATAAAATCCCCTTTTTTTCATTCTAAAGATTTATTTTAAATAATCACCAGTGATTTTCTCCCACAGGCCAGGGTTCCAAGAATAATTTTTCTGAATCTAATTTTCTCAAATTAAGGAAGAATCTTGACTTCTGAAATATTCCCAAAAGTACTTTCATGCATTTTTATGAATTATTTTATATAAAGCACTTCGAGCTCCTTAATTAATAAAGCAGAGCCCCAAAAACTTTATTCAAGTAGACCACTTTTTTGGCTTAGTTAAATAATGGCCACTCGTTTTTTGTATGTATTTACTAAGCTTGTGTGGCCCTCATGATGAATTGTTGTTATTCCAAAACCCTAATTCCCTTTTGCGCCAACCTGAAACCCGCACAACCCATAAACTTTATCTTGGAATGTACTACTTCCTAGTTTCCCCGCTGCTCAAACCTTATCTCTGATGCTTATGACAACCAAGATTTAGGTACGTATAGTTATTGAGGTATTTACTACCAGACTCTTCACCATTGAGAATGTTAGAGGTGGAGAAACAAAACTTTTTGTTCATTAAAAGAAACTAATATATACCAATAGGTAAGTGGATTCTAACCTCATAAAAATGAGAATGTGTGTTCGAATCTCGTGAAGTACGTACTCTAATTGGGAGATGAGATAACCTTACTTATGTGGACAACACTCTTAATAACCCTCGAGTTCAGATTAGTGAGTTGCCAACATGTGCTGGATTACCAGACGATGATTAACAAAAAAAAACTAGTATATATAAAAACTACACATACTTAAATATTGTCCCTTAGAAATCACCTGAGTTGTCAGTAACACTGGATTACTCGGAGGTGATTAACAAAAATAAATTAGTATATATAAAAGCTACACACACTTAAATATTGTCCCTTGGAAATCATCTTTTGGTATTGTGCTGAGGACGCTGCGGCAACTTGCACAGCAATCTTATGTCCAATTCTCTACGTTAAGAAAATGCCAACACGCACCCACTCAACAAATCACATGGTTGAGCCTAGCCTCGCGCATTTATTTCCTTAGTGGGTATTTGGTGGTGTGCATGAGAGAAAATTATGCATGATTGGGAGATACGAAATCCGAATTATTAAGCTCGGATTGAACATGTAACTTATGATATTATTGGAAGATAACTCCAAAAAAATAAGGGTCCCCATCAGTTTATCTTTCATGAAAATCATATAAATAGATAGATGCGTTATTATTTAGAACATCATCCTCACCAAAGTATATATTAACGTTAAAAATGACCCTACCATACGTGGGACCTCCTACATACTTAACTATATTGTTTAGCCAGTTCAGACAGATTATTTGTGGCTAATAAAAGCCCTGCATGTTCAGATGGTTAAGGATGGGTAGCATAATAGTGTGAGTAAATAGTGGAATGTGGACAAATTATATTGAAGTGCAAGGAAAAAAACAGAATGACTTCTTTCATCATATTGTGACCTAACTTATGCAGCCTTATGGGAATCTTACGGTTTGGGTCATAGAGTGGGGACTGCACTCGGGTGTGAATGGGAAGACGAGGGCACGATATTAATATTATATAATGCAATGCAATGGGTATAAAAAAGAATGGGATGAGGAGCAACTATAGTGATATATGCATGGTTGAGTTGAGGAATAGAACAATGGAGATCATCATGGGAAGAGTGGTGGTGGGGATTATTGTGCTACATGTGGTGGCGCTGGGCGCTTGTTTAGTTGTTGGGAGAAGTGAAGATAAGGTAGTGGAGAAAGTACATGACATTGTGGGGTTCGGCAATCCTACTGCAGTAACTAGAACCCCTCCTGATGCTAATGAGAAGAATATGAAAGTGAGCAATAATAGCGGTGGCGGAGGAGGAGGAGGAGGAGGGAGTAGTAGAGGTAGAGGGAAAGTCAATGGATGGGGAAGGAGGTATAATGGCGGGGGTAGAGGAAGCGGAGGTGGTGGTGGTGGAGGAGGAGGAGGAGGAGGCAATAATGGTGGAGGTTATGGGTGGGGTGGAGGGGGCGGTGGAGGCGGGGGTGGTGGCAATGGGAGAGGTCATGGGTGGGGCGGAGGAATTGGAAATGGTAGAGGAGGAGGAGGAGGAGGAGGCGGCGGAGGAGGAGGTGGCGGTGGGGGAGGAGGCGGAGGAAGTGGTGGAGGAGGTGGGGGCGGAGGTGGTGGTGGGGAAGGAGGGGGGTGGGGTTGGGGAGGCGGCGGTAGAGGGGGGAATATAGGATGTTGGGTGTGGGGATGTGGAAGTGAGAACATATCACAAGGAAGCGGCCACACTCCATCTAAATCCAAGGACCCTCACTCACCTTGACTTCTTGTCTTGTCTTGTCTTGTCTTATCTGCCTCTCATGGCTTTCGTTTGGAGCATGGAATAATATTTTGTTGATGTATTTGAGATTACTCTTATATGCCATTAGTGTTTGTTGTAGAAATGTGACTATATCAATGATTATGAATAGATCCACCATAATACCCTGAAAAGTGAACTGTGAAAGTGTAGTATAAGAGATGATAATAAAAACAAAAATATCTGTTTATGTTGAGCAGTTGCTATATTGTATCTGCACTATCTTCAGTGGTGGTTTTAATTTTGGGCCAACATCGGTGATGGTAGAGACTTGCTCTGTTGGGCCTCGGCAAAATGAATACTTTTTTATGACTAATAAAGCAAGGAGTTGTTGGGATGACCTGGTTCACTTTTTAAACATTTTTATTTTATTTTTTTATAAATCATGAACTGTAGAAAGGCATATTTGTTGAAATTAATGATAATTCAGGTAATAATAAGTACTTCATTCGTTTCTAGATCATTTTGATCTTTTTGTGGAAGTTAAGAAAACAATGCTAACTACACTAAATTATAACATATGCCACTTGTAATTAGTTTATAGGTTAGTGTATAAGTAAAATTTTGAGGAAAAGTGGTAACTATAAATAATCTATTTCTCCAATAAAATTAAAGTACTCTTATAGGTTTAGGACCAAAGTGATATTAGTTTAGTGATTAAATCTCGCTTTGTTCCAACATTTTGTTATTCCGCAGCATAAGGTTTACCAAAACATGGACACAAGCAGAAGAGATAAAATACCAAAACAATCACACTAAACCATTTAATCATCAAGAGCTTTCCCTCTGATTCCAAACTATTCTACATTCACAAGGTTTTCCGTGACAAAATCATGAAGTTTTCTATATCATTCACCCAAATTGAAATTTCTCTATACTGCATTCCCTTGTCTCTAGCGACGTGAATACACCTATAGACATCGTGTTTTTGAATAAGTGACGTGGTAAATATAGTTTTTACGTTGCTATTTTAAATAAGCGGCGTGAAAAATGGACTTTTCACGTCGCTTTTTGTGCGAAGCGACGTGAAAAGTCCACTTTTCACATTGCTGGTATAGACATTGCTTAAAAAAACGACGTGAAAGACCCTAAAAAAATGACGTTAAAAGTATTTTGTAGTAGTGGTACCTGAATTTTCAATGAACTTAATCAGGTACCCACACGAAATCAAATCACAAATTAGATGCACAGGGAGTAAGAAGAGAAGAGAGGAAATGAGTAGCTTTTATGTTTCTGTGTTTTCATTCAGTCTATCAAAATCATTCACAGAAAACCCCAATTTATAACTTACGCAAAGAAAACTTGTGGATCACCTTCATTAGCAATGAGGCGGGTAATTTTGTTCACCACCTTCACTTCTCCTTTGTGTTGGATCTCTGATGTTGCAGCTTGAGATGACTTGAGCACCATTGGATTGTAAATTTGCTGTTTTCCAATACGTATCTTTTGATGATATTTTCTTTTATTTATCTTTGCTTTGAGGTGTGCCCTTTTTTCAATGTTTTTTTGGTCTGCCCTTGAGAGTTGTAATTTGTATTTTGGGATGGGACGATCAAGTCTTTTCGCAACATTTGAAAATGTCAAATAGGTGCCTGATTCCTTCATAGTTCTTTTAGAAGTTTAACTTTTTTCCTTGTCTTTTTGGGTATTGGGAGAATATTTTTTGTCATTTTCCCTTTTCTATATGACTGCTTGTCCCCATTTTTTTGCCAATATTCTGCCTATACATATATTCATTTTAATGTCTGTTACTCTCTTTTTTATTTTTTATCCATTCAAGAGCCAACATTCACTACTATATATATAATTAGCGTATTTATTCTTCTAATATTTTGGTAAAACTTCACACTTAGCTATAAAATGCTTAGCTAATGTTTTCTATTGTAGATAGAATGTCTTCAAGACCTTTATCTGCAAATGCTTTCGCATTTGATGCATTTTTTTGTTGCCACCATAACAATTTTTTAACTTTATTTGAAATCGAACCGCCATGAATAATTTGAGTTTAGTTTGACGTGAGGGTAGAGGAATTTTTGGAAAAAGGTGGTGGAACCCTCAAAATTTTTTCTCTACTGCCTATCGAAATTTCAAATTCATTCACTCTTAAAATTACTTTATCTTCTTAAATATTTTAATATTCCAAAATCACATACATTTTCTTGGATCCCCTCTTCCTCAAACCAAACACACCTATGTCACATTAAATGGATAATGAGTATGATGATTAATTGTGGTGATGAGTTGTTACAATTTACAAATACGCACGCAATCAGCCAGAGGGCCTCGAACTAAGTTAATTACATAACACTAGTAATATCTAGAGGTTACTTTTTTGTAACTTAAGGCACGTGGAGTATTATACAAGAAAAAATCGTGGTGCTCTTTAAACAATGATATCAAATTGAAAGAGAGTCTCACTTCTCTCTATACTTTGCCTCTTCCTTAGTACCTCCTCTTGTGAGTGAGGGTTTTTAGCGCCTTGGTGTGTTGGGTGGTTCGCGTAGCCGGCGACGACGATGGAAGCAACGACGGTGACAGCGGCGAAGGTGACGAGCGGATGGTGGAGTGCTCGAACTGGTAATGAGAGGGCGAAGTTTCTCGACGCCGGAGTTGGTCGTGGTCGTGGATGGGTGTTTGACCGCTGGAATCAGATGTTTCCGGCGTGGGTATGGTGCTCGTCGGAGGTGATGGACAGGGCGATGAAGGGAGGATGGCTAGATCTGACTGAGAATGAAGGAGATCCAGATCTGACTGAGAAGATTTCCGGTATGGGTAAGGTGTTTGTCGGAGATGAAGTTGCCGATGGTCCAGATCTGGGTGTGAGTGAGCTCTGTGAGTGTTTGCTTTTGCTTTCCGGTGGCTGGTCCATAGCCACCGAGCCACCATGATGCTTAAATCAGAGCTCTATCTGGGTTTGAGGGGTCCTATGGTAGAGCTTATGAAGTCCTGGTCACCCCTAGTCAATGTTAGTAGTGTTAGTAGTAGTATGTGTGTCTTGTCTTTAAAATTTCTTAGTTGTGTGATCTGGTATCTATGGGTCTGTCTGCTATTGTGGGTTAATTTTGTTTGTGTTGGCTGTTGGCTAAGTCCTACCATGATCTGTACCTCAATGAAGTTTGTTCACAAACTTCATTGGCCCCCTCACCTCCAAGGAGGTGAGATTGATGCTGCTGATATGCAGCATTTGCATCAAAGTCGGTGGGCTCGGGAGAGCAAGTCTTTGTACTACCACCTTCTATTGCACCCACACCACTTAATCATGATAGGATGGAAGTTCAATCCCTTAACCTTTTACCTGCATTGGTTAGGTATCGGCATTAGTACTTGGAGTCTGTTATGACAATGTTGTCTACATATTTTGATAGTAGCTAGTGTATTGGCTTGCATGTATCTGTCCTGGTGTCTCCGATGGATGGATGCAGAGTGCCAAGTGTCTGTGTTATATGTCTTATTTTGAGTATTAGTGTATGTACTGTGTTCCATTATCAATGATACTATCCTTTCGGCCAAAAAAAAAAGTTTTCCAAAGGACTGACTGATGCTGACAGAAGAATGCTTCCTTCAATTTATGTAAAGGTTTAATTAGGATTGACTAAATTAGAAATTGAAATGTGGGCATCTGATTGCATACTCTCCATATTCAAAATTCAAAATACATAAATACTACAACAATCAATTTTAGTTGGCAAATAGCTAACATATGTAAGACTATCATTTTTATTCTAACGATTGATATATTCTAATAGAATAGAGTGCAAGTGATGTGAACTTTTGAAACATGTAATTAATTCTCCTATATTTTGTTCTATACCTCAACAACTATTTCAATGTCTCATGATCTCATCCACTTTCCAAGGGCTCTTTAAGTTTTATCCATGTGTATAAGAGTGTGCGTTTTTGGACCTTTGCTGGATTTGTCCTAAATATAAGACCTAATTAACTTTTTTGAAAAATCTTAAAAAAAGTAAAATAAGATAATTATAAATTGATTTACCTAATTTTTTCCCTTAAACTAGTTTATTTTACTTATAAACTAATGGATAATCTAAAAATATATTAAATATGTCATAATTTAATAGACTATTTTGCAACCTTAACTTCTAAAAAAAAAAAAGTTATCTAGGTCCTATATTTAGGACCGGAGGTAGTACCATATTTGAATTGTTATTATCACACGATTCTCACAGAAAGGCCGGTCCTAACAAAATGAAAGGAGGCACGATTGCACAATATAAGAACTAATAAATAATAACAACGCATAACGACACTTACCTAACGAATTTCATGATTTGGGTTGACCAGGGTAGACATCGAAGTCTCTGGCCCAAAAAAAGGAAAAGGAAAAAAGCCATCAAAGTCGGAATTTGGTGATGAGTACGAACAATGGTATCAGCCATAGCTAGCTAGAGGGTCAGGACGCAAAATCCTTGAACGCCAGCAACCTCATGTTGCTCGCTCGCAGGTCTGATGAATTGACTATTTTCAAGGTTAATAAAAACGGAAATAAACAAATAAAATAATAAAATAAATGAATGTGGGGAATGGTGAGAGGAAGTTGGGAGGTAGCTAGTGAATGATAATGAAGTCTTAATTTGATCACCCAGCCACACGCTTTGAACCTCAATCTGTATCTCTTGATCAACATCAGAAACATCCCCCAATCCCTCCTCTTAGCTTGATGCGCTCTAACTACAGAACAAACAAATGAAATGAATAACCAACCCTTCAAGGAATGAAGGGGCTAAGTGTGTTGCACACGTGCACAGATTTTTGGTGGTCGCAGAAGAAGAACCTAAGGGGGCATCTAAACAAACAATTATCCGCCAATGTGACATTAGCAGAACCAGGGTTGAGGAGAAGCAAGGGGCTTGGTATGCCACCGATGAGATAATTGCCACTCAATATGAGCCTCCCGAAGGGCGATACTCCCAACTCCGGCAACACAGTCTTCAACGCGTACTGCGTGGGAATCATTCCGGTGAACCTGTTGTTCTCCAGCGACAGCGCCGACAGCTTTGGCATCACTCCCATGAACCAGGGCAGCAACCCCTGAATGTGGTTGTTGCTGAGATCGACAGCTATGAGCCCACTGTGTGAGCCCACAGTGTAAGACAAGGGAGGTTCCAGGGAGGAGAAGCGGTTGAAGGAGAGGGTGAGCTGCTGCAGCGAGGGCAGCTGAAAGAGAGCAAGAGGCACAGATCCCCCCAGCGCATTATGACTCAAATCCAGCACCTCCAAGTCCAGCATGCCCCTCAAGCTCTCCGACCTCAGGCCTCCGCTCAAGCTATTGTTCCTGAGGGAGATTTGGAGCAAGGATGTGGGAAGAGTGGAGGGGAGTCCTCCGGTGAGTGCGTTGCCGCTGAGGTCCAGATAGCAAAGGTTGTGGAGGGAAGCGAGGTCAGGGATGCCGCCCGTCACATTGTTGAGCTGAAGATGGAGCCTCTGCAAGCTGGCGAGGGAGCTGAAGGAGGCAGGGATGGGGCCCTCAAGCCTGTTGCCGTCAAGGTAGAGCTCTTGGAGATCGGGGAGGGAGGCAATGGAGGAGGGAATGTCGCCGCCCAAGAGATTGGCGGAGAGAGAGAGGCGGCGGAGGCGAGTGAGGTTGGAGAGGGAGGGGGGGATGCCGCCGGAGAGGAGGTTGTTGGAGACGTCCAGAGTTTCCAAGTAAGGGAGGTTCCAGGGGGAAGGGAGTGAACCGGCGTAGCCCACCTGGTCCAGCCTGATTTCGGTCACACGCATGCGGCCGGAGATGACGGCGTCGCACCGGAAGCCGCACGTGAACTTTTCGCTCAACAGGTTGTCGCAGGGGTCCACCGAGAAGTCCCACGAGCTCACACACGACCCTTCACTCACCGAACCCTTTTCAAGGCCGTTCTTGAGCTGCTTCAGTGCCTCCACATCGCCCCAATATGTGCTTGCTTCTGCCGGAGATAGCAGAATAATCATGATCAGAGGAAACGTGATGAGACTGGCCATTTGGATTATGAGGCGCATGAGTGAGAGTGGGAACTGGAAAGTGAAAGTGAGATGAGTAACGTAAAATGGGAACCGTTGGATTTCAGAAGGGGAAGAAAAGTTGATCCATATATGATATATATATACATGCTTACTTAGCTTTGCAGTCCACTCACCACCAATCAAGGGTGTCAGAGATTTTTTTTGAGGGAGTGGGTTCGGTTCACTTCACGGGTGGCATTTGTCAGACATTTGGCCAAGCGTGCTCCTTTTTCAAAGTTTCATTCAAGGGTACGGTGTTGAATGGATTGGATGGTGTTGACGGAAGCATATTTTAGGCCTTACATAGAGTGAAGATCTGTACAAAGGCTTTCATCATTTGGTGATTATCCTGTGACTATTTTTTGTTTTCCTGTATGCATGCGGTTCTTATCTTGTTTATTTTTTTATTTTTCCTAACGGTTATATGCTTCATAGAGAGTATCTTTTGCATCGCTCCCAGATTGCCATTGGGATTGACATATCACAGTATCAGATGCATGTGCGCCTGTAATACAAGTCTGGCCTCCTAATTAATAAATAGTAGCTGCAGAAGAGATGTACTATACAAAGGACGTATGGTTAATGGTTGGCATCATGAAATATTTATTGTCAAAGTTATTATTTATAAAATTCGGCAAAAAAAAGTTATTATTTCTAAAAAGTGGATAAAATTTTAAATTATGAAGGGTCAAAAGTACTCAAAACTATGTTGATATAACTTTGTTTTTTATAAGTTTTCTCATGACAGGAAACTTTTGCAAATTCGAGCATCCTCCATCTTATAACAGAGCTGAGAATGATAAAGGATTTCTATTGTAATACCATGTGTTAATTGTCTAAGCATGTACTAGACAGTTTCTATAAATATAAATATTTTTTCTTCCCAACCAGCGCTAGATGAGAGAATGGGATGCTTGTTGTATCAAAAAAAAAAAAAGAAGAATGGGATGCTTGTAGACGGGAGGCGGTGGATAGGGTTGAGCATCGGGTAGATTGTATAATCCAAATCCCAACTTCTAACCTGTCCAATTAATATTAAATGGGTACTGGTTAGCCCGTAACCTCAGCCCGTTTAAGCCACTATTAAATGGGTTGGACATTAGTGAGCGAGGTTTGTTTTTTTGACCAACTTTTAGTGAGCGAGCTAAGTAGGTTATGGCTAAGTCCTTTTAGCTCTTCTTGATATTTTTTATAATTATAAATGTCTAAATCTTTAATCAAATTAAAGTTCAAATTTCAATATCATATTCATATTATATATCATATATATGGTATTGGATAAAATAACTTAAATTGAACGAATACCATTGTAAATGTGAAACTTCAAACTACAACATCATAGTTAAATTCAAATGGATTAATGAAGTCATTTCAAATAAAACCCACACAAAGAGAAGTGATATAGTATATCACTTGTTGGATCCAAACGATTTTATGGTGCATATATTTCTTAACACAATGTGTGTGTGGATAATATGAGAGGATTATATTCACTGTGACATTACAAATATGATCAAAATAAAAAAGAAAATATGGATGTTGACCAAAAAAAAAGAAAATATGGATGGATATAAGATGATTATGACAAAAAAATTCAAGAGATTGTAAAAGAGGAATAAATTGATAAAATGATAAATATATAATTTTTTAAAAATAAATGTGCGGGTATGAGCAACTTGAATGAATGAATGATTGTTTATTACCGCCCATTTAGTTTTAAAATGAACAGTTCATCATAATTGTTTTGATTGGGCGTATATAAATGGGTAAAAAGTTGTGCTATATGTGTGCTCAGTGGCTCACTACGTTATATATCTCTCTTTTATTTTTTTGTATTAAGGATTATGGGTATCTTGCTCTTTCTCAGGGGTGGGGGAATCTGATGGCATAGCAAAGAAAGCCCAGAATTAAAGGATCGGTAGTTTTGTTTGCGTGTGGGCCTTTTAGTGTTGGAGTAATGTGGGTCGTTAAAAAACAGTGGCATGTTTTATTTTTCTAATGGTTAAATGCTCCCTAGGTAATTATTGTAGGAGGCTCTAATCTGGTATACTTTCCCCATTCTTATTCAACATATTCAGAGAGTTGATATTAATCTTTAAAAAATATAGATCTATTTCTAATTCAAGTCAACTCCTTCCCAAATTACACACATCAATATATCCTTAATAATAAGAAGTAAAAGCGTGGCAGAGAAGATTATGGAAGAAAATTTATGTGCTTTGAGAAAATGTATTCCATCTAATAAAAATATAAGACACCTTTGACTAATTTGATTATGTTAAATATGTCAATTAAGTTAATTTAAATCACATGATATTACTAAAGCACCTTAACCACTCCTTTATTCCCACAAGGCCTTAATAAGGATAACTTAGAAAAGAGTTAAGAAAGATATAAAGATTTATTATGTTTTGGATTAAGATTGCCTTCACAAATGTTGGCCAAAAAAAAGATCACCTTCTCAAAAAAATTATACAAGTTTAGAGGCGAAGGAGCACTATGAATCTATGATTACTAAAGTAACTTCTCGTTATAATCAGATTAAATAGCACACCGTCAGACATTTATAAATGGATGGGGAGTAATCTTTTAAACAAAGTTGATGCGCTTCTACAACCCATGGAAAAGTTTCATCAATTTTAAAAGCGGGAAGTGAAAGAATGAATAAAAGGCTAACAAACTTCAAGTTTGGTAAGACCTTAAAACTTAAAAGGGTAGCTTTTCAATTCCGTTTTTCTGAACAAGACCTTCTGATGTTAGGTGCATCTCAGGCAACATACTCAATCATATGTATATGTTGTAACAGAAAACTTCCACCAGTTGCTATCAAAAAAAAGAAAAAAAAAACTTCCACAAGCCTCCATCCATTCATACATATGCGTGGACGCGCAATCATGACTATGTTCCCCCATAATTGTAAATATTCATTTTCGACTATATAAGAGATAATGATCAAGGAGATTATCTTGTCCCAAACAACTAACCTGTAGATCTTTCTCCCTTGCTCCGTATGACATAATCACGTTGAGCATAATAAGATATAGAAAGCACCCACCTGATCCTAAAATTTAGCAGGTAAATCTTTCAAATTAAAACTGCAACAATCTTTGACAGCATCCTAATCGGAGATCCCATTAACATAAGAAACAATCATAAAGCAATTCCTAACTGTAGAAGCCACACACTACCTTGAGTGACATCCAAAGACTCACTAAGCAACTTATATAACAAAGCAAATGAAGCTCCAAATTAAAGCATAAACGCAGACTACTCAGACCACAGTGTCTTCTAGAGGATACGAATGCCAAAACAAATGGCAGTAGATTATAAATTTACAAGTCCAACACAAATATGATGCATTCATCAAGCTAAGCGAAGATCGTCTGATCTCAATCCCATGCCATTATGGTGAAGATTCATATGGGTTGGCTGTTCTTGCTGGCACAATCCATGGAAGTTGGAAACACCGTTGGCCATTGTTATTGCAGATTCCTGATCTCCTTCCTCTTGCGCCAGATATTGTGAATGGATCACACATTTTTCCTACACTCATTTCATTAAGCCACACAATGAAAACGTGCTCATTCATGCTTATATATTTCATTACAATATGCACAACACAAGTTCTTACAAGTTCAAACAGCAGATTCTCGTTCATCTGCTCCATGCTTTTGACCTTCATGTGATGTCAAGAAAGAAATTTGTATAAGTGATTTCTCAGAAGAATCTAAAGAAAGATTCGAAAAGAAAGTCATTCTTCTGACCTTCTTCTTACTGGTACTAGTCCGAGTTTTGATCACATGGAGCTGTGAAACATGTAAAACATTAGTAGTATAGAAAATTGAGTTTCTTTAACATATTTGGAAACCTAATGGGAGAAACTAGTGGCTCCTGGAGCAATGATTAAGTAGGGAATTAAAAGGAAAAAAAATGATTTCAGATCTGATCTGCACACTAAACTGAAGTTGGCGTGGAAGAGGGGAGAGAGAGGAAGAAAAAAAGAGTCTTTAGTATCTTGTACTCGAAAAGTTTCAACCTTTCGTTCACGTATGATCGTTGAGGCAGACACCATATCCTCCTCAAGGATGCGTAGTTGCTGGAAGTTGAGTTCATCCAAATCCTCACCCATCCTCTGCCTTGAAAGATCACAACCTCATCAATCAGCTGTGGTTGATAAACTAAATGGAATGCACATAATAATATATGGCACATTCCAGAGATCTATTTACCTTATCTGTGTTCTGAGTTTGTTGTTGATATCTTTCAGCTTCTTCAGGGTTTGGAGCATCCTCTGCCAAACATGAGGAACCATAAGAAATGAGCAGAAAACAAGTACTATGAAATTAAATGTCACGTAAGTAACTAACAGAGGAGGGTCCAACCCAACGAACCTGGTATGGGGCATTCCAGAGATCAATATTCCCCATATTCCTCTGGTACTCATCTATTATGTCCTTTGTCCTGTGTCAGCGTCACTCACAATATAGAGATGTTAGAAAAGCAGAAAGAAGTAGAAATGAGGAGGGAGGTAGAGAGGGAGGGGAGTGTACGGACGTAAAGCCAGGAGTGGTGTATTCATGCAGCTTGTTGGTTTGGGAGAACATGATGAGGGAGACCTTAGCATCACACAGAACGCTGAGCTCATGAGCTTTCTTCAAAACACCGTTCCGCCGCTTGGCGTAGGTCACCTGCCTCGTTGTGGCATTCTCGATCAACTTTATCTCAATCTTTCCCCGACCCATTTTTCTCTTCCCAACTTTATCTTATCTTCTGGACATGTTGGAATATATAGGAAAAAACAACACATAGCAGAGGAATGCGAGAAGAGTGAAGAGGCTTAGGCTTCCTAAACCGGGAAAGCTAAAGGCAATCAGAAAAAGTTAGGTTGGAGTGTAACTGCGAATAATACTATATTGGTGAAAAGAGTGCATAAATAAAGCAAGTGATGAAATAAAATCAATCCTCTTCATGGGATGTGTGCTTTGCTGGCTCTGATGGCCATTAACCGTGATTTAGTCACATGAGAAAGCCCATTACGCTAATCAATCTGCTCATGTATTTGACCAACAACAAAACATCATCCACTTTGAATTCTCCTGACTATTCAAGAATTGATTTCATTAGTAAAGATAGAAAAGAAAGGACAGACCATTTGAAGAAATGTGTTTTTCTGTCAAAGCTTGAGGCCAAAAAAATTAAGAGGTTAGCCGTACACAGGAAGGTGGGCCTCCCCTTCTTTTGCAAATGCACATTTTAATGTGCCCAAAAGGAACTGAACACTATTCCCATTTCAGCAAAGCACCACAGTCCTCAAACCTTTCTTTCTTTTAAAGTAAGAGCATTTTTGTTAATACATGAGCGATTAAGAGATTAAAAATTTATACTGTTCACAAATGATCCCCAGGTAGTAATTGTGTCATGGCAATAGGTGGAACTAGTACTTAGAAACATATAATCCCACGGGGTGAAGGTGAAAGTTCGAAGACATTATTAATGTTGTTTTGTTTTTATTGTTGGAGAGGAAAGAGGACTAGGTCCCATCTTACCTTCCTCCCACAAATAGACCAATGCAAGTCGGTATTCTGAGTTTTGACTAGTGGAAAAGTTGTTATGAATTTTTGCTTTCTTTTCCATTTTCAGCTCAACCAAGCTTTTTTCCAGCTTCCTTTTTATTTATGGCGACGATTAAAGACGCCTCGTGAAGAACGAAGATATGAGATCCCAAAAAATGGACATGATATTGGATAAATATGTGGAACCAGTTTTCCAACTTTCATCCATAGAGAGAATCAAGTTTCCATTTTTTTATCATTTTTTCGTGCCTAGGCTCAGGCCTCGCAGGATCTGATCCAAACATCAGGGGATACTTTCACGCTTACTCCACTAAAACGTTGATCAATGGCTTTACAATCACTTTTCACACTTTTATTCTTTTTTGATAATATTCACACTTTTATGCTTTTTAGAAATTAGTCAGACGTTTGTTTTAAAAACTGGTTGAGATATCCCATGTGAAAATTGGCGCAACATGAGATTGAGGAGGACGTGCTAAAATCCAACAATATAATATCCTCGACGGACTCGAATTACAATTACTTATCAGTTCTTCAATATATGGACTATTTTTAGCCTTAATAACAACAATCAATCAATATAGGATCAATTTTTGTTTTTTTAAAAAAGGCATATTTTGACTGAATTGTATAATAACTTATTTTTAACTGAAATGTAGGGAAAAGTTTTGCCATGTCACAAAAATTGTGAGGATGGCGGTCCGAAACCCCTCCAGCCTTCACTTCCTTTCTCTTATTTCCCCTCACTTCACCAATCTCTACCATCCAAGTAATCCAGTAACTCACATCTCCTTCACACAATATAATCTCTCTTCCCCATGATTTTCTCTTCATCAGCAAAATTTATTTTAAAACATAATATATTTTCATAACTCATAACATATTTTATGAATGCCTTCATTTTTAGAAGCAGATTTTGTTAAAATTTAATGCAAGCCTCAATGAGAAGCAAATTATACTGTAGCAAATTGTTTCCGTTATTTTCTATAATTGTTTTCCGTCATTTTTTAATTATTTTTAATAATAAAAAATGCCTATTTTATTCGAAAACCAAATTAAAATATTTTAATCATACAAAATTGCCTATTTTATTCTTTCTTCAAATTTTAGATAGGAAATTATTGATTTTTCACCTTTATTATCTCAATAACCATTAATCTCTCTCCCCCATGATTTTCGTAAAACATGCTGAGTTATTAAAATACATTATGTTTTAAATTTTCTTGATGAGGAGAAAATCAAGGGAAGAGAGAAAATCATTGGGGGAGAGATTATATTGTGTGAGTGGATGTGGGGGAGATGTGAACCATTTTATTACTTGGATGACATAGATGGAGGGAAAGAATTGGAGGGTTCTTAACAAGATGAAATTAGAGGAGGTTGTGGATTTACATAGATAAACTTATTTTGGCCAACAGATTTACATTGATAAATTGATGATATTAAAAATAGAATTACGAACATCTAGCAAGCCCATTAAATGAGCATTATAAGAACATAGGGTATAAGAGCTAAAATATATTGGTTTTTGCGTGCAAACACATGAGGAAATGAAATACCCTATGTCAAAGGAAATGATGGAAGGCAAAATGTTACGAATTCAAACTAACAACTTAAAAATTCACATATTACAAATTTAGAAATAAAATGGACGAAACAAAAAGTAATAAGTAATGAATTAATGTTTTTTTGAGCATGTAAAATCTTATGGCACATACACGTTGTTACATTAGTAGTCTCCCGTTGGCACTCAAACTAACATAACGATCAATTTGTCTCAAAAACAACTTTCTCTCACCCGAATTTTATGGACCTTGTATGCATTCCAACCTCCAAATTAAGCTCTCTTTTCCTGTTTTCTCCATTATCATCATCCGACCAAAATTTCTATAGACTTTCTTCTCTCTTTCCATCAAACTAATTAACCAATCAATCTCAATTTGTCCATGAACTCACTCCCTAATGGCTCTGTTTAAATCTAAGACTAGTCGGAGATCCTCTTCCTCGCCTTACACGTCAACCATAACAACCATAGTATTCCTCGTATTATGTGCTTTTGCAGTATGGATGTTGAGCTCCAAATCTGCATTCTCACCTGAAACACGCATCGCCATTGACAACTCCGAAAAAACCAACAATAACGACCAGTCCTCTGGCATAGAAGACACAACAGAAGCCACCTCCAATGCCACGGAAGAGCCTGTAGATACAACAAGCAAAATCTCTGACGATCCCGTTGACACCTCAACGAAAACGTCAAACCCAAAAGAGGCCCAATCCTTTGGGGACAATCCTGGTCAGCTCCCAGAAGATGCCATCAAGTCCGATGACAAAAATGCCAATGTTAACGTCAATGGTGAGCCACAAAATGGAGAAATTTCCACGGCTGAATCTGAGATATCAGAGGAAAGCTCACTAACCCAAGCACAACAAGCCTCTGAAACCACTAATGATGACCCGAAACCTGAAGAAAGCCACGAAGAACCTGAGAAAGACAATCAGCAACAGAGCGTAACTGAGCAATCACGAGAGGATAATGTCCAGAATTTTGACTCTCAAGAACGTAAGAAAGATATTTCAGAGGAACAACTTCAACAATTAAATGAGGACAGAGGAGAGATCGCGGAGAAAGATCAAGCGACAGAACAACAACAAGAGAATAGTGAGGAGCAACAATCCAAACAAGACGAAAATCTTGATTCTACCACAGAGGCTACACAAGAAGAACCCCAGGTAGCTCAAAATGACCAAAGCTCTGAACTTTCCGAAGAAGACACAAACAAACAAGAAACTCAGAAAATTGAAGCCGAAAGCGAAGAAGCCCCGAAGCCAAAAGCAGAGAAAAAGAGGAAGGATGGAAGTAAAGACATATCTAAGTCGTCAAAAAAATCATGGTCAACGCAGGCAGATGAGTCGAAGAAGGAGAAAGAGGGACAAGCTCAAACTCGAACGTGGGATCTTTGCAAAGTCACGGCAGGTGCTGACTACATACCATGTTTGGACAACGAAGCAGTGATAAGCAAGTTGCACAGTAGAAAACACTTTGAACATAGGGAGAGACATTGCCCCGAGGAACCACCTACTTGTTTGGTACCCCTTCCCACAGGTTACAAAACCTCCATCCAATGGCCAGATAGCAGAGACAAGGTGACCATGAGAAATTTACTTTTTTCTTCCCTATGTTGTAATAAAATGTAAACATGAATTAATTAATGTTGTGTTTCTACAGATATGGTACCACAATGTACCACACACGTTGTTGGCACAAGTGAAGGGTCACCAGAATTGGGTGAAGGTGTCCGGTGAATTCCTAACATTCCCTGGTGGAGGAACACAGTTCATTCATGGTGCTCTCCACTACATTGATTATATTCAGGAGGTAGTTTTGTTCACCTCAATTAATGTGAATCCAGAACTCCTCACGAAACTCGCAAGCTTTAAGGATACAAACTTGGGGAGAAATATACATATCTTTTGCCAATTATCATTATTAAAATCTACTTATTATTTTTGATGGTGGCAGGCAGAACCTAAAATAGCATGGGGAAAGAACACTCGTGTGATTTTGGATGTTGGATGTGGGGTTGGAAGTTTTGGAGGCTATTTATTTGAGAGAGATGTAATTACAATGTCATTTGCACCAAAAGATGAACACGAAGCACAAGTACAATTTGCGCTTGAGAGAGGAATACCAGCTATTTCTGCTGTCATGGGCTCTCAAAGGTTGCAATTCCCTAGCAAGGTCTTTGATCTCATTCATTGCGCACGTTGTCGAGTACCCTGGCATGCTGATGGTTCTCACTCATTCATCTTAATCTTCTTTCAAATTTATCATTCATATTCTTATGAACAATATCCTAGTTTGCCATCATCGATCATATTTCCACTGACACTTGTATGTGCACTAGGTGGCATGTTGCTTTTGGAACTTAACCGATTACTACGACCCGGGGGCTATTTTGTCTGGTCTGCCACTCCTGTATACCAGAAACTAGAAGAGGATGTCCAAATATGGAAGGGTACGTGGGATGACATACCTTGTATTATAATACTCCCTCCGTTCCTAAATATAGGACCTAGATGACTTTTTTGAAAAATCCTAAAAAAAGCAAAAAATAAGTTAATTATAAATTGATTTACCTAATTTTTTCTCTTAAACTAGTTTATTTTACCTATAAGCTAATGGATAATCTAAAAAGATATCAAATATGTTATCATTTAATAACTTATTTCGCAACCTTAATCTTTCAAAAAAAAAGTTATCTAGGTCTTATATTTAGGAACGGAGGGAGTACAACGTTAAACACACATATGCATTTAATTATACTGAGTCTCTCGAGTGATTTTTGCATTAGAAATGTCGTCACTAACGAAGGCCATGTGTTGGGAGCTTGTTACCATAAAGAAGGATGAATTGAATCGTGTTGGTGCGGCCATTTATAGGAAACCCACAACAAATAAATGTTACGAGGAGAGGGAGAACAATTTTCCGCCAATGTGCAAGGAAGATGATGACCCAAATGCTGCATGGTATGTACCTTTGGAAGCTTGCTTACACAGAGTACCTGAGGATCCTTCAGAGAGAGGGGCGAAATGGCCAAATCCTTGGCCTCGTCGTCTTCATAAAGCTCCTTACTGGCTAAACACCTCCCAGATTGGGGTTTATGGAAAACCTTTGCCTCAAGATTTTGCATCTGACGATGAACGTTGGAGAAATGTTGTCGATGAGATAAGCAGCTTTGGTGTCACTTGGTCTAATGTCAGAAATGTCATGGACATGCGAGCTGTCTATGGAGGGTACGTATAATTTTACCAACTTGCTATTTCGGTTAGCTTTATTAGCTGCAAATCAATACTTATTATGGGGGTGTGTGTACACACAGATTTGCAGCTGCTTTGAGGGATCTTCCTGTTTGGGTGTTCAATGTGGTGAATGTAAATGCAGCAGACACACTTCCCATAATCTATGAGCGTGGCCTGTTTGGAATGTACCATGATTGGTGTGAATCCTTCAGTACTTACCCACGAACTTATGATCTACTTCATGCGGATAATCTTTTCTCTAACGTCAAGAAGAGGTACGGATATTAATAGTTCTAATATTTCACCTTGTTGGCTTCCACCAAGAGAATTTCTCACATTGAGCGTTGTTGGTTCTTCAGGTGCAGTCTTGTTTCAGTGATAGTGGAGGTTGATAGAATCCTTAGGCCAGAAGGTAACTTGATAGTTCGTGATGAACCCAAAATAGTTGACGAAGTGCAAAGCCTATTGGAATCTCTGCATTGGGAAATTACTGTATTCAATAAGGAAGACGGAATACTCTGCGCCAAGAAAAGCAATTGGCGGCCATAATTTTCTTGTAGCTTCATCCTTTGGTTATCGGCCTTGTTGTGCATTGGAAAAGGCATGTATAGGGGTTGGTTATCAACACATATTACGCGTGATGTTATCCATTTTTTCTTCTCACATATATCACTCGAGTCAATTGTAATTCATCCATACATATTCCATAACTTAACAGAGAATTAGGGAATGGGATAAGGTAACCCCACCGAGAGATATAAAATTCTAACTTTTTGCATATAATGTGCTCTTACTTGTGATCCCTATATTAGCATTAATAATTTGCTTCAGACCTCGGTTATTTGAAACATTAATCAAATAGGATGATCCGATGCCCTTGTATAACATCAACATGAGAAATTGCTGGTCCAGTAAAAGAAAAATCAGCATGAGACAGTGTGCTCCAACCTGGAAGTGTTTATCGTTTATAACTGGAAATATTCCTTAACGTGTTTATCATTGAATCTACATTGCGAAGTGTACATGGTCATTTATCCAATTAAATCTAAAGTACAATACAAAGGTATCTCAATATGCTTTCGAAAACGGAGTCATTCACATCATCCACAAAACCATTCTTATTGGTTCAAATTAAGAGGGGATAGGGAAGTTAATGATCCTTTTTCTATTATTTTTCCCCGGGGGGTGTTTAATATAGTATATTTTTTTTATCAATACCAGGCAAGCAGAATTACGGTTTTGCAGGGGAGTATATTTTTTTTATCACGTAGAAAGAAAGGTAAAGACTATAATAAAAAAAAAAGAAAGGAAGCTTTTAAAAAGAGTATAAACATTATGGATGATTAAATAATGTAATTACAAACAAATGCCCACTAAATTCAAAATGCATGAAAGAGAGCTTGATTCAGCGTAGATCATGCAATGGACAACTAAAGGTTTCAACTTGGTGTTTGAGGCATCAACTTGTGCTCAAGAGTTTCTGCAATTCGCCACTCTGGAATGCAGCTTTTAGATCTGAATTTAGAAAAGTGGTCCGTGAGAGTGGGGCAAGGAATGGGCTCATGAGAACATGGTGGCAGAATAGATTGAGAATAATATATATAGTAATAGATAATGATAAAAGCAGAGAGGCAATAACTAACCGTCAGATCCACCAATATGCTTGCCATTCACAAATATTTGCGGAACAGTGCGGCGGCCTACGAGATCCAGAATGACATTCTGAATTTGATCCCCATCCTCTGCCAAATGCCAATGGAAGGCAACATTTTAGAAATGTGAAATTGAATGTATAGTAGGTGATAAAGTGAGTGGTAAATAGTACTCCTACTACATACCTCGTAGATCAAGCTCCACCACAAAAGGTTGCTCATCTAGTTCTTTAAATATGCGTTTGGCACGCAAACAATACCTGCCACAATGACACACTAAATGAATGTGTTGAGGGAAGCAAAAAATGACTGAGACAGATAGAGGGTAACGTGAAGAAAAAGTTTGATATAATAGAATAATTTGAAGATGAAGTTGGAAAGTGCAAGCACTAAAGGTGTGAGGAGTGGTTGTGAAAATGAAAGAGCAGCATATTCATGTTCATATTCATATTCATATTCATAAATCATAATGGTGTGGCCTACAGAATGAATTAAAAATAGTTTACTCCTGTAACAAGGAAGGAAAGCAGCAGGAATGAGGAAGCTAAAGGTGATAAAAGAGAGTGATGGAGGTTGGGGGTGGTAAGTACTCTCGTCCCTTAAGCAAGTGGTTGGGGGTTCGATCCCCAGCTCTTGCGAATGGAGCAAATTCACAGGTCAGCTGTCTACCCCTATATGGGACTTCAGAACAGCGAGGGATTAGTCTCACTTGACACGCGGGTGGGGATACCCTTGGGTAACCAAAAAAAAAAAAAGAGTGATGGAGGGAGGAGGTTTAGGCATAACATAATTAAGTGGATGAATTCATTGTACATAAATTATTTGTGAAACAGGGGAAGCTGGGAGCAGAAAATGGGCGTAGTAGAAAGAAAGGCACAAAATGATTGAGTAGAATGCAGGGTTCATATATATGGTGAAAGGATAGAATTAAAAGGGCTGGTTGGGGTGGAGGGAAAGAGTCGAAGTTGACACGCGCGCGCGCTGAGACAGAAAAAGGGGAGCCCAGGAGCATAACAGCGCTAAAAAATAAATAGGCTAAGAATATAAATGAATAATACTCTATATGAAATTGAATGAATATAATATAAATGAATAATGAAAGGGGAGAGAGAGATACGGGCAATAGGATTTGGAGAAGATGGCGATCTTGGAGGAGTAGATGACATTGTGAACGAAAGCGGGAACAGAATTGGAGGATTCCACCGTCACGGGCTGCCTAGCAACCCACATGAACATCCACAAAATCACCACCACCACCAAGGGAAGCCCTACCCCTACCCTCATCCTCATACTCATCTTTTAGCCCCTTCCTTCCTTCCTTCCTTCCTTCCTTCCTTCCTGTACGCCGTACGCTGTAGCTGTAGTGTGAATTAACCTAACAAACCATTCATGTTTCATGACACCCAATCCAGCCTTAACCACCCCACAAGAGAGATACAATTAAAATAAAATATCCATCCATTCCCAAATAAAACGGAAACCCAATTACCCAATTGTTATTATCCTTATTCTATTTCTTCCAATGCAAAATTGATTATCCCTCTTTTTTTGATAAATAAATTCATTATCCTTCTAAATATTCATCATTTTTTTGGTCATATCATATTCATCATTCAAATACTCCATTTTAACCTACTTTAACTTTCAATGCAGGCTTCTGATAAAAAAAAAAAACTTTCAATGCAGGCGCCATATATTCAATCCCAAACAAAACCAATTGGTTGTATGTTAAAAAAAAAAAAAACTCAATTTCAAAAACAAAAATTCATACCAAATTGGCAAATTAAGTTGTGCTTCATTTTCGGCACATTTTATTCCATGAAAAATCTTAAATCTATGACCAAACCTTTTATATTTTAATTTGGGAATATTTTAATTTATTAGATACGTGTGCTTATAAAAATATTTAAAATATGGGAAGTTCTTGCATGAATTTGGTGCACCACATTATTTGTAGTCTGACCAATAACAACTAAATATATAAGGCCTTATGTGTAATTTTTAATTTGACGTAACATCATAATAATATTAACTAAATAATAACAATTTTTTTCAATTTATAAATAAAAAACATTAGAAACATGTCATTTAAAATTTTTAATTTTTAGTTAGAATTGTTAGGATACCAAGTTTAATTGGATATTCCACGTAAGACCTTACATGTTAAATTGTTATTGGTCAGACCACAAATGATGTGGTACACCGGGTTCACATAAGAATTTCTCTTAAAATATTCTTATATAATTTACATATTTTCTTACAAAACTTGATAGGTTGCTATGTTGTAACAATTTTCGTATTTTCATATCAATCACTATAATGTAATAATGTGTTGTTTAGCCACTAAAGATAAACATGGACAATACACCATTTGGTTCTTAAACTTTTGATCAGTTTTGATTTTAGTTCCTAAACTTTACAAAAACACAAGAAAAATGAGAGACCATAGTTATAATTGGAGCAAAGTTCAAAGTCCTTCATCAATCTACAATTTAAGGACTAATACTAAAATTGACTGAAAATTTAGAATTAAAACAACTGATTTTAAAATTGAGGGACCAAAACAAAAATTAAGTAAAAGCTTAATGTCTAAAATTTGTATAAATCCTAGCACGGATGAAAGAGATATTTTGAAAATAAGCAAGTTTAAAAGAGAAACAATAAAAAAACTTATAGCTTCTTGTAAATACGATTATCAAAGGAATCATCAGCCCCCCAAAAAATGATTATCCTATGTCATTTCTGCATGTGTCTCTAAATTTCTGTTAAATTCTTCAAACTCATTCCATGGGATCGGACATGAAGCTTCAACATTTCAAATGAGCTGTCAAAAATTTTTAGCCATATCTTTGTATTAATTCTCTTTTTAATCCATTAACTTTGAAATGCATTTTAGTGATTTCTTGTTAACATAGATTCATTTTACATATATAAAATATGGGCTCAAACAAAATAAAGAGTGATTGAATATATAATATTAATAATAATGAAAAATTTTAATTTATAACTATTATGAAGGTGTTGTGGCTTGAGCGGTGACTAAAGATGAAGGTGTTGATTGGGTGAAACAGTTTGAGAACGAGTATGTTGACTTTTGAAGGATGAAGCAACAGAAATGTGATATTTCATCATTCACATTCACATTCACATTCACATTGCAAGAGAGGAAGATTAGAGGAGCCTTCTTGCTTGGTAGCTTCCCTATGTTCACATCACATCAATCTCCTCGCTAGTTGGTAGTTGGTAGTTGGCAGTTGGGAGTTGGCATGGCGGTGGTGGTGGTGGTGGTGGTGGTGGTGGCAACCCTCATAAACTACGAACGCTGACTGAGGGTGAGAGTTTGAGATTGCTATGCAACAGAGCATTCCCTGGAAGTCATGTTATACCCATGGAGTTGGAGAATCTTGCAAGGGATGTTGTGGTGAAATGTGGTGGTTTGCCTCTGGCTTTGGTGGTGGTTGGTGGACTGCTATCAAGAAAACTTCAGTCAAACGAGGAATGGTTGCGAGTGGCAGAAAATATAAGTTGGCACTTGCTGAATGAGCAAGACAGGATACGAGGTATTTTGGCACTGAGCTACAATGACTTGCCTTCTCACTTGAAATCGTGCTTTCTCTACCTTGGTCTGTTCCCGGTTGGCATGAACATTAAGACCAAGAAGTTGATTCGCCTGTGGGTGGCAGAAGGCTTTTTACCTCAAGAAGGTGCAGAGACAGCGGAAGGTGTTGCCGAGAATTGTTTGAATGAGTTGATTGGTAGGTGCATGGTTCAAGTGGGCTCAGTAAGTTCGTTAGGCAAAGTTAAGACAATATGTATCCATGATCTTCTCAGAGATATTTCCATTTCCAAAGGGGAAGAGGAATATTTTCTTCGCATATATCTTGGCAGCTTGAAGAGTTCATCAGCAGCTCAGGTAAATAAATCCCGTCGCCATGCTATACATTCTTGCTATGACCGTTATGACTTCTTGAAACACAAAGCTTACCATTCACGTTCCATACTCTTCTTCAATAGAGAATATAATGCAGATATAGTGAAGAAAATAAGGTTCTATGACCAGCAGTTTAATGTGAATTTCCTAGTAGAAAAGAAGCTGAATTTAATTTTTAGCAAGTTCAAGCTGCTCAGGGTTTTAGAGTTAGATGGTGTTCGGGTTGTTTGCCTGCCGAATACAATAGGAGAACTTATTCAACTGAGGTATCTTGGACTGAGAAAGACTAATTTGGAAGAGGAACTTCCACCTTCCATTGGAAACTTGACAAACCTGCAGACGCTTGATTTAAGGTACTGCTGTTTCCTTAAAAAGATACCAAATGTGATTTGGAAGATGACTAGTTTGAGGCATTTGCTTCTGTACACTCCATTTGATTCTCCAGATAGCTGTCATCTAAGAATGGATACATTAACCAATCTACAAAGCCTGCCATACATAGAAGCTGGAAACTGGATAGAAGATGGGGGTCTAGAAAAATTGAAAAGTCTCAGGCAATTGGGAATATATGAATTACCAGGAAAACTTGTAAGGACAGTGCTTTCTATTGCTCAAGGATTATCCCACCTTCACTCACTGTCTCTATCACTTCAATCAGAAGAAGATGAATTTCCAATCTTGATGCAGCTTTCTCAGTGCACTCATCTCCACAAGCTCTCTTTGAATGGGAGGATAAAAAAGCTGCCTGAACCTCATGAATTCCCACAGAACCTTGTCAAATTAACCTTACACAACGCCCATTTGCAGATGGAATCCATTGCCAAACTTGAGAGGTTGCCAAAACTGAAAATGCTTGTTTTAGGGAAAGGGGCATACAGTAGGCGGGAATTGATCTTCTCTGCTGATGGATTTTCACAATTGCAAATTCTAAGGCTTAATGTTTTGAAAGAAGTGGAGGAGTGGACCGTTGAGGAAAGGGCAATGCCAAAAGTGGAGCACATCATTATTAACCGCTGTGAGAAGCTGAAGAAGATCCCTGAAGGACTGAAGGCTCTTTCTTCTCTCAAGGAAATAAAGATTGTAGGAATGCCAGTAGAATTTGAGCAGAGACTACGAACTAAAGACTTGCTGGAATTCCAAAACACCCCTTCAATTGTATCAACTACAGACATTTTAGCAAATGGTAAGCTAAGTATTCATCACTGATTTGATTTAAGATTGATTCCAATAAAGAAAAAGGAAGAGGCAAAATAATAAGGAAACTTATTTTACATAACTGCATATTGTGCTGCAGATTTCAGCAGCAGACTCAATGTCGGTAGTTGAGAAACCTTTCATCTTGGTAAAGGAAGCATGTCCAAGTTTATGGTCCTTTTCTTTCATTGAACAGCACCTACTTCATTTTCCTTGCTGACCATATGCATAATTCTATGACCTTGATCCAATCACTGACAAGTTTTCCTGGTCTCTCGTTTTTTTGGGACTATATTGAATCCATTTTTGAGTGCTGCCTATATAATAATGGTTGCTTGACTCGAAGACAAAGGTACCAGGAGTCAACCTGAAAAGTATCTTACCTCAAAGCTTAGAGTTCAGAGTGTCATTCACAAAATTTTTATCAATACTCACTCTAAAGGCTGTGATTTGAAAGAAATAGATTACAAACATGGAGCTGAATAATATTCTATTTACTTAACAACAATTCTGTATATTGTAGTTTACTTCTTGTTATACCTGCATTTTGAGCTCTAGACTCTAGCATTACACCTTGAAGGGCTCACCAATGAGATACCTGGTCATACATGACTCTATCATCACGATGCGATTGGCACTCTGCGGAAGCTTTTCTGGGTTCACCATAGTCAGAAATCTGAGCATTTATTTCTTTCATGTTATCGCTTTTAAAATTTTAAATAGAATTCCTTCAAGATCAGCATTTGATCCTGAAACAATTTCTGATTTTGAAATTCATGTTGAAGGGAAAACTTGGTAGGATAAAACCCCACCAGCATCACAATCGATGTTATAGTTAAAAACTGAAAGTAGCTCTTCGATATGCAATCATAAATTCCTTTCCTATATAACTTGTTACTTGCAGGGGCTTGGATAATAATGTTAGTCTATTTGGGCAGCACAATTATAACTCTGCCAAGAAGTTCCTAGGCACCGCATTTATAGATTTTCGCCAGATTGTTTAGTTAATATGTAATTATGCATACGTACATGCATAATATTGATCAATGAACTTATTATATTTCTGCTTCGTTTATTATTATTTATAGACATTGTCGCAGTTTAAGAAATTCACTTCATGGACTAAGCTATCATTAATTATTATGTGCTCAAGATCGGATCATGATAGCTTCATATAAACAGGATGCTCTTCCCATTCATTTCAAGCACAGCCATAACGTAGGGAAGGCCTACTCTTTTGTCAAATGTTTTGTTACCGCCTCGCCTTTTCAATGATAGTTATAGGCAGTGGAGTAGTTACATATTGATTCAATTTGGTGGAAAGCAGCTAAGATAGAACATATTAACTAAGCACAAATTTCTTTTTGAATGAATTCATAGGAAATAAATACATTAAATTCATTGCCATACACACATAGGCACACAGGAAATCGCTTCACCAGAAAACAACAGCTTATTGACTATTGGAAACCAAATGACAAAATAAAATAACTGCAGACACAATAATGATATAACTTAATCTTTGTTAACCCTCCTGCAGATATTTCTTATTTCTCCTCTTGAACCTGTCAAAGGAGAAATGTTTCCCATCTTGACCATGGACTTGGCGAATTGCTCGAAGAAGAGATCACTATTTTCGGCGTATTTTTTCACTAACTGTGCAGATTCTTGATTCTGTGTGAAGAGCACTTCATCAGAACTTAACAGACCCTTGTAGGCCAACAAGAGTTTGAAGTAACTGTTGTCAAATTTTTTTGGACTCACAAAGTCCAAGAAAAACAAATTCTGGTCACCACCAGATCTTGGGCACCTGCTACGCAATTGAGCAGCATAATACTTGTTAAGAGTGAAGTCTGCTACGCCATTCCCAGTTTGGTTGTACAATCTCTGCCTGAAACTGGTGCACCTGGAGTTTCCAATTGTGTGGCTCCCTGTAACAATTTCAGATATATTATACTCACCCAAAACGCATACACATGAAAGTTTCTGGAATTGAGCAGAAAATTTATGTGCAATTCTAGTGGTTTGTGTTCAATAAAAACACCAAGATTGTTCTTATTGTTTTTTTTTTTTAAAAAAATAGCTCTATAGATTATGTGTTCACCAAGAAACCAGTGGCAAAACTTCGAGCAGTTGATTGAGTAGAATTATAGGTATTATAGTCCAGATAATGAGTTATCAAGAAGAAATGGAGGAAATTTCATATGACAGACAAGAGGCAGGAATTTACCAGACAGAGCAACTAGGTCAACTATGTCAAGACTATGAAGCTTGAATTTGGTTAAGATGGTCTGAAATGTGTTGTTTGGAGCAGGAATGTTGTTGTTGGAGCCACTCAAGCTTGCACCAAGAGAGTCCCTTCTACCCAAAGGTACCTCCCAGCTTGGTCCACCAGTCTGCACTTAAAACAAATGATAATAAATCAACTGGGCTTGGTAGCACAAAATCTAATGGCGAAAGGATACAAAACAGAAGGAAATACTTACAAGAACAGTTGAATCTCTAGCAGCTAGAGCCAAAATATCTGCACAAGATACTGTGTGGGGGCATTCTTTCTCTAGTGCTGATTTGATTTCATCGATAACTTCGAATCCTCTGGCTGAATTACGGTTGGGATTGGATCTCTTCTCACTAATGATGGTTCCACTGCTATCTAGCAACAATGAGGCATCACATCCCTGCAATATAAACGTAAAGTCAGTAGTGATCCTTTACAACACTTAGATAACCACTAAATCACTAATATTCTGTTGTTGGAGGGGAAGAATGCAGACCTTGACAAAACAATCATGGAAATGAAGCCTCAGAAGTGAAGCAGCCATTCGAGTTTCCCTTTGAACAGCTTTAGCAACGACTGTTTTGACAATTTCTTGAGCTCTTGGACATGAATGGTCATAGAACTGAGGGTAGAGGTAAGCCCCTACTTTTTTGCTGCAGAGACAATATGGAGCAAAGGCTAGTAGGGAAACAAGCAGAAGAAAGGTGACAGAGTTGGCCATTTTTGTAGCTTCCAAAGGCTGTCTTGAAGAACAGCAGTTGGATATGTATTTGTTGAAGAAATGTTTTAGACTAGATTGGATGTGCACTGTGGTCATGGAATGGTATTTATAGAGGAGAACTGTCACGAAAAAGTAATGCATGATACAGGAGGACAATGGAAAAGGTGAGATGGAAACAAAAAAAATGTTAGAGTTGGTAGCTAACTAGCCTTGGAAGCGATGGAAAAAAAACGGAGTTGGTATTGATGATTTCCTCTAAATTTTCTTAATCAATTAACTAAAAGGGCAGTTTAAAAGAAATATGGATGAAAGCTGTAAAATTAAGCTTGACATAGAGCAGCAAATTCGAGGTCTTGCATAAAGCAGACGTGCTTAACATAGAATAAGCAACTAAAACTCATGGTCCCAGGTTCCCCACAGCATCATCATCCTATTCTTGCATTTGAAGTAATGAACATAAGAAGTATTTTGTACACTGATCAAGTATAATCAAATGCATGCCTACGGTAATTATATTATTGGTCTCTAACTTAGACACGTATCAATTCCTTTCTTCCACAGTTCTTAAATTGCCATGCTTTGCTTTTCATAGGACATATAATGATTAAAGCCAGAACAGAGCCTTCTCCCTAGTAACATAGGTATTTTTTTAAGAAAATGAAAGAGAGATAGACATAAAAGATAAAGCTAGATATTATAGTTCTAGAAGTTGTAGTGAGTTCTACATTTACTCGTAGCATATATTTCTCTCCATGTTTTTAAATATGCGAGAAATTCAGGGGAAAAAATGAACCTAATACAACATGGGTTATATTTTGACTACACAAGCACCTCAAAAATAAAGTCAACGATCCTTTCGTATCTCAAATGCCAATGACTGGTTCTTAACTAAATAAATTTAAGTAGATAGCATTAAAATCTTTGAAAATGGCAACTAGAAAACTATTTAAGATGATTTGGTCACATCATGTAAAGAAAGCCATAGGAGGTGCTAATAAAATGGTAATATCAGTAGAGGGAGACTAAGAAGGACCATTGTAGAAAACATTAACCAAGATTTCTTGGTAAAGGGTCAATGACAAAAATTAGTTTCAAACATAATTTAAATGCATTGTGTTATTCTTTCACCTCCCCTCAATCAATATGCATGATAAATTTTTTTTGCTGTTGTATTTAAAACTTGGAACAGGAAATTAAAAAATGTGTTACAAATCTGAGTACTTCTGTAACTATTACAATGATGAGGAGTTTGATAGTTAAAGTAAAAAAAAAAACATTTTAAAAATCGATACTATTAATGTAAAATTATTATAATAATGAAATTATATTAATTGTGATATAATGACTTTGAGATCACAACCAAATATGAAATTTTAATTTATGTAATTGTATTCTTGAATAATTAGTTAAGATTGCGAGAAAAATATTTGAGAGACTAACTCACGTTGAATCTGACTATATATTAAAACCACCTAATCTGAATTAATCTGTCAACGACAAGAGTCCATTATTGAGCTTCCAGAACACATGGCGGTCAACCTGCACGTAATTTTGTTCTCCAAGTTAAGAAAGCCAGCGCTACTAAATCAATGTCACACTCACACACACACACACACACACACACAAATGCAAATACACAAGATGGAATATCTTTTTGATCTTATCACCTCCCTTTAGCATAATTATAGAAGATAAGATTATTTCAAATGTATTGATGATCATGTGGTTCATTATGTGGTTCATTTTTTTTTAAAGTGAGGAGCAATTCTGATCTGAGGTTGTCCCTCTGAGTATAAATAATCTTTGTTTGGGAATAATCGTCTTCTTTGACTTCAAAAAAGGTATGGAGTGGGGGTATTTGTTCCTGCGCGTAGCGTACAGGTTTACCATATAAAGTGTAGCAAAGTGACAAAACAGGGTATTAAAGAGAATGTTAGGTTAAGTGTTGGTAGTGGAACGTGATTAAGGAAATGTTAAAACAAAGTTGGATACCAACTCCTTCCAATCAATGTTTCAATAAGCTTTCCTTCAATTAAAGTCATAATACTATATACTCCATCTTTTACGACTAGGTGCCTAGCAGTACATGCTTAGCTTTACTTACCCTTTCTTTTTGTGGGGCATGCATATAGTTTTTTATGATTTGCTTTAACTGCTGGGAAAAAGAGAAATCTTTGATTTATAGTAACTTAAACAATGTGGTCATATTAACACATATAAAGACATATATTAAATATCTCCCATGAATATTATCAGATTGACTTGAGAAATATTGAATAGATTTTCGAATTGTATGTTTAACCGTTCATCCAATATAATTAGACATATGTTTACGTTAGAGGAAATTTGAACAAGTCCAACGATTCTCTGTTTACAACAATAATGCATATTGCTTTAAATTTTGTTATTATGTATTACTATATTGATGAAAATCACGTTGTCCAATGGAAAGGGACTTCTTTCATCGTTATATCACTTTTGCTTTACTTTCAAGAAGGTTCAAGCTAAGTTCCTCCAAAACACGATTTAACCCACAAAGCCAATTTAACAAAATAAAATACTTCCACATTGAAAAGTAAGCATTTTCAACCATCGCTTTTGCTCTTCTTTCCATGCTGCACCCTCACATGCACTACAGTTTTAATCATTTTTGTCATATGGAAAAACCAGCTGATTTGAGTGATTTCTACTGACATTCACCTTCAATTGCTAAAACTAGATTTTACTTCCCCGGGCATCGCCCGGGGAGCGATCATTTCAAGTCAACAAACAACGACTAACTAAGAAAAGATAATATTTAAGTAACGGACTAAACAAATGTTCATTTTATTCGAAGTCAAATTAAGAAACAATATAACAAAAGTACAAACCATGCATACGACAGAAAAAATGACGGTAAAATACAGCATTGGACGGTAACATTATAGAAAATGTTCTAGTAGGCAATAATCTATTACTAGAGAACGATTTGCAGCTGGGAAGATATCCATCAACAAAGGAAAACACACCATAGGTCTTATATGCACATGTGGTCTCAATCACAAAAAGGTCACCAAACTTTCAAAATTATTCTTCATTACCTACATGTTAGAATCAAAGAAAATTATTAAGGGAGGAGATATACATTATAAATACCCCTGCCAAATTTAAAAGTATGATGAAATCATGTCAATGCATATTGCAAGGGACACACTTCAAATCAAAAAATTATCACCTTCAGTTTGTAAAAATGGACACCAGCATTTTTTTGTCCACATTACACTTAAATTCCTACATTGTTAAGTTAGGCATGTAAGCGATGTTAAGAACAACTCAACCCATCCCTTTCCATTTTCAATTAGGATGAAACAAAAAGGTCCTGATGACAAATGACTCCGTGTTGATCTGGGTTACATTATCTGATTCATGTGTGGTTAATTGGCACACAATATTATAGGTGTACCTTAATGAGTTCAGACGGGCGGAAACCACCGATCCACATGAAGCAATGTGTGGTCTTCAACATGTCAAATACGATGTGCAATACGTCAGTTTTGGCAACAGCCGTCTTGAGATGTATTATTGGTCATAATGAGACAAACAATTATCTACAAACAACGAAAGCTCATTCTCTAGAAGGTGTTCTTGAACTGCAACTCTAAACTCGCACACTATTCTATGGTGCTCTTCCAACAATCTAGCATATTCTACGTCGAACATTCCAACTTGTGAAATTCAATTAAACATAACGAGAATGTTGCTGGTAAAAATCGAAGAACATGTATACAAATATTTTTTTTTTTTATCATCAGTATACAAATATTGGTGTGTGTGTGTGTAGGTTGTTTTGTTCTGGTCAAGATCTGAGCTAATGCTGCTCATAGCCATTTGAAGACCTTGGTCTCCTCTGAAAGCTGCACCTCCCACTAAAAATACTCTCTGAAACATAACACACATTGATCAGCACTTGTAAGGTTTGTTAGTGTAAGCGATATTTCAATTAGTTGCAGCTTCAATTTGTTGATGTGATGATGTCCATTCAGAGTATATATGTATTGCTTTCTTCTTACTTTCTTGAACTCTAGTGTGAGGATAAGCTAATCCAGTTTTGCTAATGGGGCCTTTGGATTAGTCTTTGTGTCAACCAGATTAGCAATATCACATTACACTTAAATTTCAGGGGTTCCAAAGGCACATGTAATATCAAAAAGAAAGGGAATAAAATATCACCAAAAGAAAAAATTTGCAGAAAGGGAATAAATTAAAATATAGTATAAAAGAGATATTTAATGAAAATTAGTAAAATTAAGGGATATGCAAATGAAAATATTTAATTCACCAAAGCACATGAAGTTAATTATAAAAGATTATTATATAATATATAGTAGAAAATTGCTATCACTTGTAACACTAGACAAATAGTCAAAACTAAAAGGAAAAAATGCATTAAAGGATTCTCAAACAAAAAGCAATTTTACCATATTAAACCAAGTCAACCAATGTGACCACATATCTATATTAATGTAAGTTAAAACAAATAAAAAGTGCCAAGATGAAGTAATTAATCACAAAAGGTGAATTAAGTTAAACACGATAAGGTTGTTCATTACAACTGGGGAAAATGGAATAAGTAAAGTTGTCTAAGGGGTTACATTACAGACGACCTCTTTATAAACATCATTAAGAGTCACATTCTCTTGAGAATGTTTCGCCAGTGCTTATGCAACCATATCGATAGACAAAGAAAACTACATCATTGCAATTTTTTATTTTGTAGAAATAATCAATTCCTCTATTGATATAAAATATAATTAGCATTTCATCTAAGGTATAGAGTAATGACCCATTTTTAAATTTTCTAGAAACAATCAAATCCACTCTATTAGTACAAAATATATTAAAAAAATGAATTTTGTTTTCGTTACTATTACTACATTTAGCTCAACAAAAAATGATTTCTACATTTTATATTGGGGGCTTAACAAAAACAAAACATCCAAAATTGTTCAAGAACCAAAAACTCATCTTTAATCATTATACACTAAACATTTTTTCACCTTCATTTTACACACTAAACACTTAATATTCAATTCTAGAATCATCATTAAAAACAAAATAATCACCCAACAACCTTTACATTTCAGGGAGAGGCACGAGTATAAATGAACTTGGATTGAAAATTTCCACAAGGAACATTCACCATACAAATCCACGGGTAAGGAAAAATTCTAAATAAAAGAAAGAATAACAATTACATCCCAATAGGTTTAGAGTTTTTGTCAAAACAATGGGATGATACTTCTTCCATTCATCTGCCCACCTTTATTGTTTGATCTTAGCTATTGATGAAATTTCAAAAATAAAATATCTCATTAGTGAAGGAAAAATGGCACCCACAGAATCCTAAATACAACATCCTCATAAAAACCAGTGTTAGGTACATAACCATTCTCAGTTGCTTCCCCTGTCAAGGCAACCAAGAAGAAAACAAATGATCCAATGTCAGGTGTGTCAGAGCTAGTAACATTTAATCAATCAAAGAATCAAGGCCCTAATATACGTGCCAAAGTAAATCACTATAATAGTGAGTTATTTTCAATGCCTTCCCACATAAATAACCTTTTAATGCATCAGACACTGCTCATGGTTGTACTCCCAACCTTCATTGTAATGCAAATAGTAAAATCAAAAAATATTATTGGAAAATCTCCCTCTACACGAGTGGAGGTTTAATCATTGGCACCATTATATAATGCAAATAGTAAAATAAAAAAAATATTAACTAACACCATCAACACCCTGGAATTGGATGTCTTATTTAACATTATATAAATTAATCAGCTAATTTCATGGAAATTATTATCAATCAATCCATTATTATTAAATGAGATCCTTCTTACTTTCCACCTTTTAAGCATAACACCCACCAAATTAGCCCAAAAAAAAACGTTAAACAGCTACAAACACCAAATTAATAACATGGCGCAATATCAGCCATGTGATGTAAAAATATGAATACAAAGGAAGTAAACATATTTGAACCAGCTAATTTATTTATGGGTTGGCTATAAACAGGTAAAATGATTATGAGATGAAACGAAAAGGCCAATACTAAATTATTATTGGACGGATTATTATGTCTAGCAATTGTGTCCCGGGTGATGCCTGGGGAGCAACTAATCGAAAAAAATTCATTCAAGTTACACAAAAGCACAATATAGACAATACAAACAAATAAATATAAAAGTAAAGTATCATCAATACAAGCAAATAATGATACATTTGAAGGATGACACTGGAACTTGAATTCCCACGTGAAAGGGTCACCTGGGAATCCATTTTGGAATGTGTTATAGATTCAGGCCATTTAATGGGCTGGTTTGTTTAAGTTAATCAAGTACAAATGCCAAATGCCATTTTCTCCCAGACTATGGCACGAGTTTGAACTCACAAGGCTTTGCGTGTTGTTCACATGGGAAAGATGTCATCAATTATAGTTTAAGTGTCAATAAGGAGACCAATACTTATTTATGTTTGAATTTCACCTGATATGCATGCAAACTACAAATTATAATTAAGTATCGCAAAAATCAATAAAAGCCTCCAGATATAGAACTATATTAGTTGGTCAATGATTTGTCCTAACCATTGTTGACATTAGAGTCACAAAACAACATGGTTTAGACTTTTGACAGACATGACACGAAAACTACCACCATATATCTAATACATGCAGAACCTCAAATGACATATGTGTGATCTATTACACAAATCCAACAACGCAATAGTGACATCTGAAGACAGTGCACAAATCCAATTTAAACATGTCAAATCAACTTACCATGGCGATGTCGGGTGATACCATATGAATTGATATCTTCAGATACTTCCGTAAATAATAAATTTTCCTAAGCACTACGCCCTGCAACAGTGAAACAGAGAGACATCACAACTGCTATTGTAGAGACAAAAAGACAAAGGAGGTGCCTTAAAATTTTAACCTGCTCTACTGACACCAGATTTAGCATCAACAATAACATTTTTATGCTCAATAAGATTAGCCTGCAAGCCAAGGAAAATAAATACTTGAAACTAACCCAAATTTCCAGAGCTCAGACCAGTCAAAGTAATAAACAGTATTGTGTACATATACAGCAACCCAATCATGCACCCATTGCAAGATGCCAAAATGTCTTGTTTAAAAGTGTCAAATGTTTTTTGATGCAAAGTAACCTGATGACCACATATATTCTAACATCTCAGCTTAACTAACACCCACGGGCTCACTCCATCAAATTCAAAAGATAAAGCAGAGACAAAGGATTAATATACAAGTAATAAACCTTAGTAAATCAGCTCCGCTGTGCATTTAATTTTAATATCTCTGCTGGACGCACTCCGTATTACAGTGTTGGTGTAGCTAAGATTGAATCACTTATCTACCTAACAGTTGACTAAGAGAGGCGCCACAAAACAAATATACTTGACAAACTAAATAAGTTTAGCACACAATATGGACTATAATGCATAAGAATAATGCTAACCTTTATCAGTGGGACAAACGGAAGTTGAATGGATGTTGGATAACAGCCTGGATTGGCGACTGGGTGTGCATTTTTTATTTCTTTCCTTGAAACCTCTGTCAATCCATACACAGCTTCTTTCTAGAGACAAAATTTAAATAACACCCAGCATTAAAAGATAAGACAAGAGCGATGGTCATTAGTACCAAATTCATTAGGCCTTTTCAAATTTAGTACTTCAAGAGAATTTTTTCACAACCCTCATATCTAGACATAATTAAAAAAGGACAAGGTAAAACATCATGTAGGAAAAAGAGACTAACCTAAAAATCAGGTGTTCTATGTGGTTGGCCATATCACTCTTCATACTCAGATATATCTTGTAGATAGAAGTCCTACAAAATATATCTCATTTAAGACTAACTGCATTTTATTTGTTTTATAATCAAAAGAAATAATTAAAATTAATATTGGCATGCCACAGATAAATCAATAATCTTTAAGTGCTCTGGAAGGCCTTTAATTATTTCCTGAAAAATAAAAAAAAGAACCCAAAACTCAGGCTTGACAAAGAAAAAATGATTTAGAGAACTAAAATTCTATCCTTAACATGAACACGGATAACCAGAATTTACTACTTTGTTTACTTAAGCCATAAGAACAAACCTGGGTGGTTCCATGTGGCAAACAACAGAATACAGCATCCACATCAGCAAAATTTGCATCCTTAACAGCAACCATATCTGGCAATTTCTGCACAAATGAATAAATTAAATTTGTACTCCATGTAACTCAGTATACGCCTATACATACTCACATAAAAGTCACGCCATGGGATTGCAGAAACAAAATGATTACACACCAACCCCATGATCAAGTCAACTATAAACAAATTCACACAAAACTAATTAAATGATAAAAGAGAAAGTAAATGAAATGGGGATACCTGGGTAGCCAATCCAGGCTGTTATCCAACATCCATTCAACTTCCGTTTGTCCCACTGATAAAAATTACCCATTTTCCCATTCCTTCATATGTAAAAATCTAATATTTTGCTCTTATTCTTCTCTGTTTCAGCAGCAATAGCTAGAGAGAAGGCTAGAGACTACCTGAATTGGTTTGGACACTTATCGAAAAGTGAATTCACCACTTGCTACAACACCAAAAATTTCAATAAAATGCCAAAACATGAAAATAAAACAATAGAAAAATAAGAAGCCCATAATAAGTTGCAAAAAGATGGGAAAAGGAACTCGGTGGCCACCACAGAAGCCTTAACGCCACTTGTGGGAGCCTGTTCAAAGAATAAGAAAGCAATGAAATCATCACCATGATAATAACTAAAACGGAGGCTACCATTAAATCATACACAATCAAATCTGCATGAAAAAATAAAGCTATCATTAAATAAATAGATTAATGAACGGTTGATTCTCTTATGATTCAGAGGTGCGGGATCGCGATGAGAGGTGCGGCATCAATGAAGAAGGGAAAGAGAGAAAGAGGTTTGAAATTTGAACCCTGAAAGTTTCAAACTTTCAACTCATTCATTTTAGCTCCAACCTCCTTCCCCATCAAGAAGTCCTCCATCTCAAACACCCTCTTACTTGGCCGCTTTGATGTCGGCAATGGAACCTTCGCCATAATCACAAAGACAAAGACAACGATTTACTTTGTGATGGAATATGTTGGTGGGGGTGAGTTATTGAATAATAAGGTGGCTAAAGGGAGGTTAAAAGAGAGAGAAATACAAACCTACTTAGATCTTCATAAATCGGAACGCGGTGGAGTTGATTGCAAAATTGAAGAGCGGCTGATGCTCTGATGATTTTGAAGAGCAGCCATCGATGAAGAAGGGAAATAATTTTGAATGGGATGGGAGAGACAGCTGTGTGCCCTTTTTATCCAAGAAACAGGTCTGGTCAGGAGGTTAAAGGAAAAATAAAAAACAAAAAAAAGAGAGTGACTGTGCATCGGCTTCGATGAACAGCGGAGGGAGTATTATACTTTTCATAAAAAAAATATAAATAATTAAATAAGGATTGATAGCAATTTTTGCTATTTCCATGGATAAATGAAAGAATATGTATATTCAACATAATTACGGAAGGTCAAAACTTACAACTTCGCACCAATAAAAAATTTAGGATCTCCTTTATGAACAACACTTTTACTTCTTGATTTCAGTTTGGTAGGTTGTGAAGAATTGTCAAATTATCGGACAGTGTTTAACTAAAAAAATTTGATCTCTAATATCATTGAATAGATATATTTAATTTGTATCCAAAATCAGAGATAAGTGACTGATTATTTGTGCATTCAAATTTCGAAACCTGCTCTATATTTTTTCTCCCCCCTACAACGCTATCCATATGTTAGGGTTACTGCAATATTATATTAGAGGGCTAAAGAGCATATGGGGAGCTAGCATTAGGATAAGGATATGATTGGAGTTAGTGACTAGTGAGCAAACCTTCCCCACCGTAAGAGGATCCGAGGTCAATTATAGAGTCCAATTACAAATTTCTAACACCAAGCGAATAGGAACTGCACCAGTGCTTTTAGCAATAACAATAAAATAACATAAAGCTAGTTCACTTGCATTGCACAATCCATATGCTTAGCGATCAATATTGTACTATACTAACGTTTCAACTGACAAGTTCGAGTGAATTCACAGTTTCTATTGGTTTCTGCAACAAGTCACGCGGTAAAAAGCACACAGTGCAATTTAAACTTCAAGCAAATTCATCGCTATCACTATTCCTTTTCTTCATTAAGATTTTAAACTTGCTTTGAATCATGATTATAAAGAATACATCAGACTGGAGCTACAAAATCCCCTATTATTGGGGTTGATCTACATAATAAGTTTGGGGGGAAGACTAAAAAAAAATATTGATATTTTTAGGCAAAAAATTTATATTGATAATCTGTTGCACGTTTAAATAGAGCCATATTTTTTCTCTGTTGCTCTCCATCCTCCTTGAGAAAAACCAGGAGAGCGATCCAAAGAGGCTTCATTGGAAAAGGCACCATTAAGGTCTTCAGGCCGCGAATAGCCTCGTCCTGCCGAACTCACCTATTTTGTTCCATACAAAAGAAGAGATGTTAGAAAGGTTAGCAAATAAGTTTACTGGCATTTCCATCTGAACAAAATTGTGATTTTATTTCTTTCTCACTTAATTTCCTCCTTCTTCTTGTTTTATTTATGGTACAAGAATAGGAAAGTACGAAATTATGAATAATGCTCCTGAATGAAAACCAAACCATTTATAGCGATGCCATTCGTGACCTATATCCATATAGCACTAATGAAAACTTGAATTAAAAATGTATCCCAACCAATTTTACATTTTATGCGAACTAGTTGTACCCTGAAATTGAACATATTAACCTCCGGGACCACTTAATCTATCTGTACAAGTTCCACATCCAACATTGAATCAAAATGAACCACACTTCTCTTCATGTTACTCCTAATATTGCCAATTTATTCGTTATCTGCGTTGGCCTGAACTATCAAAGAATTCAGTATTAAAGCAATCAAATTTTTTATGTTCCCATGCCATCGATTTCAGGGGAAAAATAAACTGGAGATCTAAACTCACAGTCTCCAGAAAGGCAGAAAGTATAGTCATTCCAGGCAATGCATCAATTCCACGCTGCCAAAGGGGGAAAAAGACGTTAGGCTATATTGTGTTTGAAGACAGGACATAAGGAAGAACCAGTGGCCATCTTATGCTGAAAAGTGAAAGGCAAAAACGAAAGGCTCACCTGGTTTTCCACTCTTATTTTGTAAATGAACCCTCCACAGCAAAATAGAGTTGAAGAGACAAAGAAACTGTACCATAACAAGTTGTTACGAGCAAATACGAACATTAGGGGGAAAATTTGTGCATGCTTGTGACAAGCCAATGCAGATCCAAATAAAATATGTGAACTAAAATATGAGATGGAAACCCTCATTATAGGTTCCAATTATCGAAGACAAGTTACATGCAAGAGAGCACTCCAAATGTTGCCCATCCTCTTGTAGCACCTCCTCCTTGATTCTGCTCATATTCTGCAAAAATTGAAGAACCAAATTCTGCTTATATTCTGATTAAACAGGGACACTCATTCACTTGACCGAGTTCTAAGAAAGTAGAAGGACCACCAAACTAAGAGGAGAGTAATTAATTAGGGGCTAAATTAATGAATTACTCAAAACATACAAGTGACACTCTCAATATAAGCTCACCGACTGAATAGTCGTCCTAGCAACTAAATGCTTAAAAAGAAAAATAAATGGTGCTTGAGAATTTCAGAAATCGTTTCAGGCTAATCAATACATAAGCTCACCACACATTTTTGTAAGAACAAATTGAATTGGCTCATAGCCCTCAACAGGGATTGAGATATCAACTTCATATGGAACATCACGGGCCACCTCACCTAAGAAAAATTGATAGGTTAAAGTTAGCAAAAAGAAACATTCTATGCAACATGGGTCTCTTGAATAAGAAAGTGGGCTCATACATCTCCAATCCACAATCAGCACTGAGGGTGACAAAGTTGTGGGAGGTTCCCCATTGGCTGCAGATCCAGACAGTTTTAACTCCAAGCCCTCACTTGGGGAGACCTAATCAGAAGCAATTTGAAAATGTCATAATCTTTTATCAAATAAAAAATATTACATATTAAGTAACTCGTAATGAGATAGTATCCATATTCCATAGAGTAAAAACAAATAAAAAGTAGGGAAATTTAATTAGAGATCCCTCACAAGGGAGTTAATACTGGAAAAGTCCCAAAAGTTGAAAATATTAATGTAGGGTCCCAAGGGACCTCACATTAATATATTTGAAAAGTGAAAATACAGTTTTGCCCCTAGCCTTAAAAAAAAATTTACCCTCCTCCTACCTCACCCACCCCCACCCTCCCCCCTCCCTCACCCACCCCCCCTCACCCCTCCAGCCCTCCACCTCCACCTCACCCCCCACCCCCTCCCTCCACCTCCAGCTCACCCCCCCAGCCCACCCCCTCCCTCCACCTCCAGCTCACCCCCCCAGCCCACCCCCCCTCCCTCCAACGCCCCCACCCCCCACCCCCTCCCTCCAACGCCCCCACCCCCCACCCCCTCCCTCCATCGGCCCCCCACCCCCACCCCTACCCCCCTCCCTCCATCGCCCCCCACCCCCTTCCCTCCATCGCCCCCCCACCCCCTTCCCTCCCTCGGCCCCCACCCCCACCCCCACCCTCCATCGCCCCCCCAGCCCACCCCCTCCCTCCAACGCCCCCACCCCCTCCCTCCATCGGCCCCCCACGCTCCTCCCTCCATCGCCCAGGAGGGTGGGTGGCGATGGAGGGAGTGGGTGGGGGGTGGGGGGCGTTGGAGGAAGGGGGGTGGGCTGGGGGGGCGACGGAGGGTGGGGTGGGGGTGGGGGCCGAGGGAGGGAAGGGGGTGGGGGGGCGATGGAGGGAGGGGGGTGGGGGTAGGGGCGATGGAGGTGGGAGGGGGGTGGGTGGAGGGGGGAGGGTGGGAGGGGGAGGGGGCGTGAGTGGGAAGGGGGAGGTTGGGAAGGGGAGGGGGTGGGGGGGTGAGCTGGAGGTGGAGGGAGGGGGGTAGGGGCGGCTGGAGAGGGAGGGTGGGGGAGGGGGGGTGGGTGAGGGAGGAGGTGGGGGGAGAGGAGGTAAATTTATTTTAAGGCTAGGGGCAAAACTGTCTTTTCACTTTTCAAATATATTAATGTGAGGTCCCTTGGGACCCTACATTAATATTTTCAACTTTTGGGATTTTTCCAGTATTAACTCCCTTGTGAGGGACCTCTAATTAATTATCCCTAAAAAGTACCTTGAAACTAGGTTTATGAACCAAGGAAGAGAGGGAAGCAACTGCAGTCATATAAAGGGCAACTTGAGACTGCTCGGTGTGAAAGCTGTAACAAGAAAACGAGAAACATGTATCAATTATAACATAAGTAAACAAAGTTTTTGGTAACTGAAGTACTACTGCATAAAATCATTAGTGAGAAATAAAAAAGGGGTCAACTCAGTTCTAGTCCCACTTGGTGAAAGTGCTGGGGAAGGGAATAATATACTAGGCAGTCTAACCCCTACATTTTGCAGAGTGGCTGATTCGAACCCACGACCTCAGACCCCACGGCAAGTGAGTTTACCGTTGAGCCAAGTCAGCCCTTAATTAGTGAGAAATAATTAAAATTATAATAGCTGACTAGATCAGTAAAAGAGATTATGTACCTAAACTCTTTGTGAGACCTCTCAAAACCAAATTGAGTCATTCCATTATAAACCTGAAATTTCATAAGAGGAAAATTTAACAAGTGCTACTTGCTACCTTTTAATTCCTGGAATTACGCAAATTCTCAAGGTATTATGCATACATGGAAATGACAGAAATGCTCACCAGTTCCCATGATCGAGGATGAAAGCCAACAGTGCAACCTTGAAATACCCGTGGACCTGGTTTCTCACATGGAATAGCCAGTTCCACAAAAACTCTGAAGTAGACAGCAAAAACCACATATAAGTTGTCTGAGATATACAAGCCTCATCAAGATGTATTTTCTCCCTTTTCATCTTTTAAGCCTTCTATCAATAGATAGTCTCCTCAATGTAGATAAGTAGCTAAGAAATATGTAAGTGATCCTCTAATGTTTTCCTAAGTGTGAATATGGTTGGGGAAAAGAAATATTAGAGCTTCTTATACCACCTCCAGCTCAAAAGATTAAACTGTTAAATGAAAGCTCAAAAAGAACTACATAGTACTCTTACAGCCCTCTTGTATATAAAAGCAATTGTTAGAGTAGTAACAGAGGACATGCCCACCATACATGAAGTTCAAATTTATTCTCACAAAATGAAATGTTATAAGATGAAAAGTATTGAACTGTAAACCACTTGACTAAAACGGTTCTTATGCCATGTCAAGAACTACTCCAATGTGAAGGCCATGAATAAGTTTCTTGCAGTCAAACTTCAAATAAACTGTCTAATTGATTCTATTACTTTGATTTAACAGAAGCTGCAAAGCGTTAACTTAATAATTAAAGTTTTTGACATCTGAACTTGATTTTTCAAAATAAGAGATGAAAACAAAATAAATTACAGCATACCTGCAATTTGATTCGTACGTGACATTGCATATACATCCAAGTCGACCTGCAAGTGGAAACAAAGACCATTTCAAAGAGGCATCATAACAATGACAAAGCAAATCATAAAGGCGCTTTCTCACGTGACTCAGGCGAGATGCATGCCTATAAAAGTTGTGTCAATAGATTGTATCTTTCCCACATGTTTCTGACTCGAATCATAAGAACTCAAGATTCATGAGGTTCTAACACCTATGGCATTCTGTATTACATACATCACTAATAAGCTAAAATGCTATTTGGTGATTTCCAATAGGTTTCACTTCTACACAACTAAAAGTAATGGATCTCAGGGAAAAAAACAATTCAGAATGTGGTAGAAATCAAGTGTAAGGATATCACAAAAATGCCAAGTAGCATTGCAGACCAATGCTTGCAGTTTAAATAAACAAATGAACAGCATACGCTATACACACCTTTACATTGTCCATTTGGACAAGTCCCACATATGATATTCACCTGAAAAACATTAACTGACCATGGGTGAAGTGCATCCAGAACAAAAAAGACATATGAATCCAAGATAAGACTGACTATTTTGTCATAGTATATCAACCTGGGCTGTTCGACCCATTTTGTCATAACTTTGTTCACAACCTGACAGGTCACCATTGTAAAATCGCTGCACATATTGGAAAAATGCATTAGACTTGGAAAAAGTGGGAATATCTAAAGAGAGAATGCGGAAGGAGATGAGATGGAAGTGAAATTTGTTCAAGCATAACAAAGATACAGAATTCTGTAGTTGAACTGGGACCATGAGACTCTAGATGTCCACACAGATCTATTCACTACTTCAGTCTTGCTGCTATCTGTGCAATATCAATTTAGCAGAAAAAAGATAAAACTTCCTTAAAAGTCCTTATTTTGATTTTGTTTTCAAGTTTCAAAATCTTCTATTTAAAAAAGTAAGTGAATCTGAAATGATCACCAAATGCGTTCCAATGTTTTTGCTTTCAGTCCCCTATCACTATCACATATGTGAACTCATTTGGAGTGCCTACCTCTTCTTATTGATAGTCATCTCTAGCATAATTTAAAAAAGATGGCATAAAAAAATACATAATGATATTCCTCATTTGTAGCTTATGGTTTACACTATGCAAGATAGAAAGTAGTAGAGGAAGTTACTTGGACGAAATCAGATTTGCCTGAACCAGCAGCAAAGTAGTTCAATTTATCATATCGGCCAAAATCAACATACCCCTACATGGTTTTGGTGTCAGCGAATGAAATGAACAAAAGTATATTGGAAAAGAAGCGGAAATGCAATTGTAGTTGAAGTTTGAGCATTGGAAGTAAAAAGTAGGAAGGAAGAAAGCAGAAGCAATGAAGTAAGCAATGAGAAGTATTGAGTGCACACATAATAGAGTCTTAATTTATGAGCTGAGTGAAAAAATGTAGGCAAGATAGAAATAGAAGAATAGCAGTTAGCGATTGCATTAACAGGAGGGGAGATGTGGCCATGATTTATTTGCCTTTTGCACTGAAAGAAGAGTTAGTCGAAAGGGAATGTAAAAAAGAAGTGGAGTATAAGGGATATAGTGTGTGTGTGTGTGTGAGAGAGAGAGAGAGAGAGAGAGAGAGAGAGAGAAGGTATCCATGTGGCCTTGTGTTCTAAATAGAAGAAAAGCAAAAGAGATAATGGTTTGGTAAGTTAGGATTTTGAAGGGGAATGGTGAGTGATATGATGGAGAAAGGTGAAGGAAAAAGGAAAGGAAGGAATGGAGTAGTAAAGATAAGATATGATATGATGTAGGAAAAAGTGGAATATGATAGAGAGAAGGGAGAGTAAGAAAGAAGAAGGAAGTAGGTACCGTCTGTGATCGAGTCTCAACGTCTTTGCAAAAGCGAAGGGCCAAGTCAGAGTGCGGCTCCTGCAGGAGGAGGAGGAGGAGGAGGAGGAGGAGGAGGAGGAGGCAAAAGAGACAAATGAGAATGCGAATGGCATGGACATGTGAGAAAGAAGAGATTGAGAGAGAGAGCCTTACCGTTCCCGTAGCCTCATGCTCAAAAGTGCGTCCAATCCAGCCACTCTGAGGTTTAGGGTTAAGCGATCCAAATCCATCCAAAATATTAGTATTAGTAAATAAAAATAAGAACAGAAAAAGGCGTAAATGCATGCAATGCAATAAAGTGAAGTAGGAGGAGGATACGAAATCCACAATGTGACTGGAGTTATTAAAAGCATAGCAGTTGGAGGAGGGGAGGAGGAGGAGGGAAGAAACGGAGATGGCGCCAGAGAGCAGAGCTGCTGAAAAAGAGAGAGTAAGGAATTGAATAAAGGGAATAGAAATTGGAATGCAAAGATAGTTGGGAGAAGCGACCAAGGAACACAAGTGTTGAAATGGAGCTGCTGCTCATAGACATAGACATAGTGGAGGAGTGAGAATGACGCATTTTGAAGCCTTCAGTGTGAGCTTCACCAAACAACTCTTTCATATCCATATCCATATCCATATCCATATCCATATCCATATCGCCTTCGCCTTCCTTACGTTGCGCCATCTACATCATCTACAACGCTCCTCCAAACTTCCAACCATTTTTCTATTTTCGAAATTAAATTAAATCATTGCCTTACTTACTTTCAACAATTCTCTTTATTCACTAATCATGCATACCACATCACATGCACACCTCAAATTGTCCTCTTAAATATGACTTCCACATTTTCTCCTCAATTACTTAACCTACATCCTTCATACGTCTATTCCATTTCTTCTAAACCACACTTCCTCATCATTATATCTTTTCTTCTTCATTAATTAACTTGTATGCTTCATGTGATTGTTCCACCCCTTCATCAAACCACACCTATTCATCATCTTATCTTTTCTTGCTAACCAATCCATTTGTGTACTTTATATGCCTATTTAACTTGTTTATAACCACTTCTTCATTTGCATGTAATGCAAGTATTACCTAACCCAACTAATCCCTCTTCTCCATACATTCAAAGCCATAAGGTCAACATAAGCAACGAAAAATACAATTGACAACCTCAACATAAAACTGCTTAATTACAAAGAGCATCGGATAGTAAAATGTACTGCATTTTTACAATTTGTAAAGCACACATCTAAATATGCAATCACAACCTAAACCGTGAAGCCAACAAATGCAATGACTTGCAATAAATATTAATAACTACATTCACATAGATTAAAGTCAAATCAGAACAAAATGAAGAATCATCAGTATATGACTTGTAATGACTGTGATGGACTGAACCAATTACATGGACTGCAATGAATAACTACAGAATGTTGTTGCTGGACTAATACGGGCTCTTAAATAACGTTGCTGAACAGTTCCGACGATACAACATTGGTTTACTCCCGCTCCCAAGTATTCTCTCGGGCTCTTCAATGGCGATGCTGAACAGTTCCAACGATATTACATTGGTTCACACCGGTGTTATTCTCTGAGGCATACAAGTCATTTCAGAACACAAATGTGGACTTTGAGGAGTATACTAGCGTTGCAAAGATGACAACCATGATCCCTGAAGAGACGCATATGAAGGTGGATATGCATCCCTTGCTGACATCAATGATGCCACCAATTCTTTTATTTGACAAGTCAGCATGAAAATGCTTTCGGCTGAGTTATTTGTCACCCATTCCTCGGTCCTCCTGCACAAATTGTAGCTATTACTCGTTAGGACAATACAACCACTTATTCTGCATTTGTGTTAATCACTCAGACAGAGCAAAGGTGAATCGGTAACTCAGACACTTTTTATTTAGGCGAGCACAAGAGACTAAGGGCAAAAGGCTGTTGTCCACTCTCAACTAAGTTGCTACACACACAAGGTCGTGATTCAAGACCCCAACTATTTGCTTCAAGTCACTAAGACTCTCACCAGTTGTGCCAACTAGAATGGTATTCAGAGAAGAGTTCTAATTTACACTGTATGAATGAATGTTTTATTGCATTGGATGATATGCCAAACTTGTCAATCATTAACAATTGTGATGCAATGCTCCCAATAAAATATGCACCATGTAATGTTAATTTTAAGGTGGCGAATCGTGGCTTCACAAAGTGCAGATAAACGAATTGTCTTCATTGGAAAAAAAAATTGAAGTCATGGGACAGGAGCAAGGTACATCTAGCAAAACAAAGCCCATTATGGAAATCCTCAAGAGAAACAAACAGACAAAAAACAAAAGCTTCATATTCTAAAACAGACTTAAACTTATTTTATTTGCCAGAATAAAATAGACTTAATTGTTGTGCTAAGAGAGATAAATTGATAGCTAACCTTAACTGTAATTCTTTATCTGTACTACATTCAGAAAAAAGCACCTTGATGACAGGCTGTAGTTGTAATTTAGGAACTTCAGAATCAGCTGTGATAAAACAATCACCAGAAATTGACCATGTATCTGGATTTATAAGAGTGATTTGAAGGGCAGGGGATTTTTCTTTCAGATCAATGACCAAGAACCGAAATGATGATTCATCATTTGCACACTCTATTAGCTTATTTGCAAACATCTTTTCCAATGAATACTGCCTGGTAACAAAAAAAATGTGTTTCAAATCTGTTCAATGTAATATATGACAAATGATCACGAAAAAAAATATTTAAAAACAACTTCAAAAAAAATACATCTTGTATTCTAATCAATCATTTCCTGTTCATTCTAAGAGGCTTATATCAATACAAAAACAACAAAAGTGAGAGCAAGGAATAATAACAAGGTGGGTGAATTCATGCACAGGAACTAACAAATAGCTGTTTCTAATGGGTAACATCTTCCTTTATGATTTTTTTTAGGTCCACAAATGATACTCAGGCCTGGTAACCTTTCGTCCAGAATGGATTAATGACATAAAAATTACGAACTTACATGTATGCTGAGAAAATATTCTCCAACTGCCAACTCTTTTAGGTATTTTAACACAGATATATTAGCAGAGCATAATGAACATAACTGTATGACAAATAGGCGATCTCCAAGGTGACATATTGAAAAACTAGTAAATTGAAATATGGAAGAGGTTGTTAGACAGACATGCAGTAAAAAGACCTTAACATGGGCACTTCAGCAGCATCTGTTTCCGTAAAATTGGTCAGAAAGACTAAAAAATTGGTGTTTTTTCCGAGTTTAAACCACATATTTTGTTAACAAAAGGAGTAATAAAATCAAATTACCCGTACAAGTTGACAAGAATTACTCAAAATGAATAAGAGCTACTTCTTCAGAATCAGCAGCAAACATAATACAGGAAAAATAAAATTTAGTTATTTTATTTTTAAACCTTTTTCTAAGAAAAGAGTATTAATAAAATAGTAAACAAAAATGAATGTGTGCTAACTTGAACAAGTCTGCAGATCCTCTAGCTGGCAAACAAGTTGAAATATTACACTTGAACAATCGCACTCCTCCATCTACAGGTACATCACCCTTACAACATGGATAGGCTCCAAGAACAGACTGGCACTGGGGGCATGTAAATTCACACCAATCAATATCTTTTGAAAGATTGGAAGGTCTAGCCATGAAAACATCTTCAAGAAACCCATTGAGGAAAGATTTCTGACTGGCAAGAATTTCCATGGCTGGTGTATCCATATTTTCTTTTCTAGCATTTTCACAGCATTGATGCTGCCCATCCCCATTCTCAAGAATGCGATTACTGTTTGTCATAGGAGCACAACTGGGAGCCATGGCCATATCTGCAGGGACATTTGAATCTGGATATGACTGAGAGAAGTCATTGGAATCAGATTTTACATGTCCCGAGTTGACATGAAGATTTTCATTCTCAGAATCTACAAACCTTGTTCTACCAATATGATTGGGAGTTGAAGATGTTTGCATGGACATGTCAGAATTTATTGCAGGTTTGTTAATTTGGTCAGACACATCTGATTTAGAATCGGAGTGTTGTGCAGCAGGTTGAGGGAAGTGATATTGTATAAGATCATGGGTGGAAATAGTGATGGAGGTAGAGCTTAATAGGCATACCCCCGGTGCACAAGTATAAGAGTTTGCATATTTGACAACCAGCTTCTCACTTATGCCTCCAAAGGAACAACAACAAGCCCCAAACCAGTTGTCAGCCACCTCTCGCCAATTGACTGACGGCATTTCAACAAACCTCCTAGATAAGTGCGGAACAAATAATGAGAAACAAGAGGATCTTCTAAATTACTAAGGCAGTAAGTCGGTAAGCAAGAGTTGTAACGGCTAAAGCAGAGAAGGAAGTAAAATAAAGGGGACTAGTGATCCCAAAATAGACATAAAGAGAGGGTACCTGAGAGGATTTGTAGTCAATTGGAAGGAGCAAGTTGTGCAGTAAAAATGAAGTGGAGCGGTGGAAGATAAATTGTGTACATCTGAGGAAGCTAAAGGAGAAGAGGAAATTAATTAATGAGAGATAGAAATGAGAGAATGGAATGATGAGGGGAAGAGTAAGAGTAAGAATAGTACCAGAAGGGGGGAGTGGGATGGGGAGAAGGGAGAGAAGGGGATGATGGAGGGGGAGAAGGAGGAGGAACTTCACTTGAATGTGGTCGGGGAAGGCTTGGACAGAAGGAGGGGTTTGGGAGTCAAGCAAGAGGCCGGTAGGGATGGGAACCCTGAGGCCTTTAAGGCCATGCCCTTGCCCTTGCCCTTGCCTTTGCCCTTGCCAGGAGATAGCGAGGACAGAGTGTTGGAGTTGGACGGTGAGATGGAGGCATTGTGAACAAGGATTCACATCTCCATGCTCATGCTCCGCAAAAAGCAGGAGCCGAAGCGTAGGCATGTGCATCTGTGCTTCCCAAGTGTACCGCCACTTCGCCTCACCCTCACCCTCACCCTCACCCGTTGTCATTCTCACTTCCACTGCCAATGCACCATTTCCATTCAATCATCTACTACTACTTTGCCTCTATTTAACACATCACAACAAACAAAGTCCACACATAATACTAAAATAAAGATCAAACTGTGCACTCATGTAACAAAAATCAATAAATGTGACTTATTAATGCCACCAAATAAAATACTCTCCTACTTTTTGGCCATTCATCTGCAATTACTGAGTAATGTTGGAGTGGATGTGACTGTAGAATACACTTATGTTGAAAAATATATAACAAAATCCATACCTTGCTTTGCTTCATTGGACTGATTCATTCGTCATTCCCTCATTCTACACATCAAAAGCCAAACACTACCTTAAGACATGAAGGCAGTAAATAAGCCTACTTAAAGTTTAAACATTGTGGTCAAGGATCAAAACTAAGCTCAAAAGTTCAAAACATTAAATTAAAGTCAAGAAAAGGGGAATGTTGTCGGGAAGACGGAACCTGCTACGTTGAAGAAGCTGCGGACGTTGAGAAGATATTGAAGATGGCGGCGAGTGGAAGAGTGGTGGTGGCTATGGAAGAGCTTCGGATGGTTGAAAGGTTCTTCGGGTTGGTGTCTGGTGCCATTGCATAGAAAGGTGGTGGGGTTTCTGATCATCTTAACACTCTTTTTTCCAGGTTTTTTCTTTCTTTCTGTTGTTGCTGCATGGGACTGCTTGTGGGTGTGCTGATGGAATCTGTTAGGCAGTTCTTGAAAGGAGACACAAAAGTGAGAAGGCAGGAGAAGGAAGATAATCAAAATCTGAAAGAACGAAGAAGCTGTATAATGAAAATAAGGAACAAAAGCCCTATTCAAATATTCAACTTGATAAAAATCTGAAGTAGAATTTTATAGCAAAACTTGAAATAAGCCCTTGCTTACATTAACAATGATTAATGCATTTCCAGCAAAAAATTAAATGAAGGTAAGGAGCTAAGATGATGGGAAAATAAAAGAGATAGAAGAAGGAGAAAAAACCCTAAAAAAACTTGAGTGAAATCGGAGAGTGAAGAGGGAAAATAAAGACAAGAAATTAGCGAGCCTTAACCTCAATAAACTTGCCGGAACAGCGACTTCCACCAGCGACAAGGATGAAGCCTCCCTCTTTCCCTCTAGCACGAAGACTGATCGAATGGTTATGGCGAGGGCGAACGGGTGATCTGGAGAAAGGGGAAGAACGAAAGGACAATGCGATCTATGCAAGATGAGAAGAAGAAATGTTGTGAAAATGAAAAATGACTGAATCCAATCTGGGTAACAGTGGCGCCGCTTGTGACCAACACTGATGAGAGGGATGCATTGCAAGTTTGCAACTTCAACAATTAGGTTTTCCTAATTTGTTTCGGCTTGTACCCTGTCAAATATTAAAGGCCCCAAAAATTTCAATTATCTTTACCGGCCCAAATATTTCTAATGACATTTATTACAAAATGACAACAAAACTTTTAAAATACTGGAAATGCAACATGCAAACATATTGTTTTGTTAGGAAACTTTACTACTTATTTGCGACCCATTTTTAGAATTTATAGTTGAATCTCCAATATTGTGATTCTATTGAGTGTTTTGAAAGTTTAAAATTATACACACATATATATAGAAACACATATATAATAATTAATATTCACTTCGTTCCTAAATATAAGATTGTACTCAAATTTCGATTTGTTTCTAAATATAAAAAACTTTCTAATATTTCTCAAATTTTCCCAAATAAGACCTAATATTGCTTATCTATAATAATACCTAGGGAGAGTGAGAATAAAGAATATGGTTAGGGTAGATTAATAAGATTGTGTTGATTACTATTTTAACTAGCAACTTTAATCTAATCAAATTAAGAAAATACTTTATATTTAGGAACGGAGGGAGTATAATATTTTGACCTTTTAACATCATTTTAGCTCACATACTCCCCTTCAATGAAAGTGTATTTTAAGCTTAATTAAAAAAAATTATAGTTAAATATAATAATTGTCAATTAAATTATATTATTTTAATATGAGTGGTTCAACCCGAGTTGACCCTGATTGAACTTTTGACCTTTAACCAGTGTCTTGCCTGATTTATCATTCGGTTCAATTTTTTGAACCTTGATTTATACTGATGATCGATGTCACGTGGGAGAGAGAGTTTATTGAACAAGGAGAAAAGATGTGGGAGACAACTCAAATTTAAAAATAAAAAAATGGGTATGATGTAATAAAGAGGATAAAAGAAAATGCTCTAATAGAACTTAAAACAATTAATTTGATATTATACTCTAAAGCATGATGCTTTTCATTTGTTTTAATCGTCACTATTTTATATTATTGCTTGTAGTTCGTCACTGTAGTGTAGTGCTTTCCTTTCTCGTTCAGGAAGTAGCAATAAAATGATGAGGGACTTGGTCATGTTAATGAAAATATTTCCTTCCCTATTCCAATTCACTTACTTAATGCACTTCTGCTATTTGTGAGTATGTTTATTCAGTTTGTCTTACATAAATACTCCAATTCCCAGTATTCCATTACTTTCACATTAGGCACATATAGAAAAAATATACTCCATTACAGTGTTGTTGGTGTATAATTGAAATGAGAGACATGCATGAAATGCAATATTGTTGTGCAATTGCCGCGCTTAGCGTGGCGGGAGAGGCACCTAGTTTTGAAAATATAAGAATAATTACACTCAAATATTTTAATCTGAACATTTCTCACTATTTAATAAACATTTGAAATTGTTAAGTTAGCATTTTCTTTTAAGTTAAACTAACGGTGTTAACAAAAAAGGACTAAAAATGTACTTTTCAAACATAAAGGACTAAATTGACACTTGATGCAAACAAAAGGGACCAAAAAGTATACTTTAGCCTATTGTAAAATGTAAATTGTAATTGTAAATTGTAAATGTAATAATAATACTCCCTCCGATCCTAAATATAAGAACTAATTGACTTTTTTGAAAAATCCTAAAAAACAGCAAAATAAGTTAATTATAAAGGAAAAAACTTAGATAAGTTCATTTCTCCAGGTTCTCAAGTTCTTTCAATATAGAGTGACAGTGACCATTAGATTGAATGTGTGGTTGTTATAAAAGGACACATGTCACTCCTATATTAAAAGAACTTAGGAACCTGGAGAAAGGAACTTGACCTAAGTAAGGTCCAATTATAAATTAATTTACCTAATTTTTTCCTTTAAACTAGTTTATTTTACTAATAAACTAATGGATAATCTAAAAATATATCAAATATGTCATGATTTAATAGACTATTTTGCAACCTTAACTTCTCCAAAAAAAAAAGTTATTTAGGTTCTATATTTAGGACCGGAGGTAGTATTAAACTATTTTTTAAACTAAATAACTAATCAATTAATTATTAATTATGAAATAGTGTGATTATTTGTTAATTAATGAAAATATTTGTAATTAAAATAATAAAATAATTCGGTCGATCTATCTTATTAGTCATGTAACATATGTCCTGGTTCTGTCCGTATCCAGTGGTCGGATCAATCACGTCTTAAAAGAGTTGATTCTACTTTAAGATAGATCATTTTTCGCATAGAATCGGTTAGGTCGAGGACGGGTCATCCGTCTTTTATGTAACCCCTAAAATAAAGATAGCTCAATACTACTTGCTATCTTTTACAAATGGTATGAACTTTAAATTTGAGGACACTCTCGTCCTTTTCCTCTTTAATCTGAACAACAGTCAACAAAAAATAGTTCAAGGAAGATGACTAAGCTAATGGTGGAAGGTGGATCCAATTTGAATAATTAAATAACAACATGGGAGGAACAAAATGAAGTTCAATAGATTTGACCCAAAAATTTCTTTATATTTCCAACGCAACAATAGTGTTCAAAATTTCTCTATATTTAGTTTTCATTTCCAACGCACCAATAGTGTTCAAAAATTCTCTATATTTAGTTCATTTCAATGCTACCCGTAAAGAATGGGGTTTCCCTCTATATTTTATATATATAATGATCCATATATAATTACAAGATGCACTAAACACAAATTAATATACATCTCGGAAAAATAATGGCATGGAGGACGACTTGGCATTGGCAAACAACAAATCAGTCCACCTCTAGCTTTGGGGTATCCTACATCATAGTCATACACATCTCTCTCCATCATCCAAACTGCATCACAACGGTAAACGACAAAAGGTTAAAAACTCAGAGTCAGAGATCCTTAGTATACTAAAACACAAAAGATGTGGGTATGGGGTGTACCCATTTCTTCTTCCTCTTCTTGTCAACAAAAGCTAAAAGATGTTGTAGTTGGGCACGTGACTCATCCAAGGCCTGAAACAGTATATACTTTTAGACCACTGCTAAAAACTTGAATCTTTGAAGGAGCAAAACTAGTGTATGTAGTAGTACATGATTTACCTTCTTGGTAGACATGAGTTCTTGCTCCAAAACATCGGCTCTATTCATTGCAGCAATCAGCATTTCCTCCTTATCGGGAGGCATGTGAGCGTTTATGTTCATGCTCGTCATTTTCTCTTCCAACTCAGCCATACGTTTAAGAACAGCCATGAAGTCTTCAGCAGAGATTGTGGGCATGGGATCACTAACTGGGCCCTGCCTTGCATGATGATGAGTAGAATCAGCACAGAGAGTAGGGTTATATAAGTTGTCATGGGTTATCTTCTTTGGCATGTTTCGTGTCATCTTGACCATGGTCAGGATTCCCATTACAAAAGCCATTACACCACTGAGAATCTGGTGGTTGAATTTCTCCTGCAGCTTGCATGTATCAGCCGTATTGACGAATGTCTCTATTCCAGCTACACATAAGTCAAGAGTTAGATGTGAGGTTGCAATAAGTAGTCAATCTTGCAGAAAACGAATGACAGAGACAAGAAGACAACACTTGAATCCATACAGTACCTTTTGATATGGCTAATCTATCGTTGTCTTCAACTTTTTTCATAGCCATATTATCAGCCATTACTGGGACTAAGTCCTGATCAGCCATTACTGGGACTAATTTCTTAGATTTGCCCACCTTAACAGCAGGGACCTGTTAAATTTGTAATTTCAGAAAGTAACAACTGGGGGAACACGTGGAAAAGAAACAAAAAATACACTAACTTCTGTCATGATTCATAAATATTATCAAAACTAATATTTGTTTTCACTACTGACATTTGACCCAAAAGATAAGGTAATTTTTACATTTTGTTATTGTATTCATCACTTTTCTTCAATCTAATTTGTTTGATTTATAAACTACTATATAGTCTAATAATAAATCTAATCAATTGGGTCTTACACTTAGGCCCAAACTGTATGTTAGAAGTGCAAAATGTATACGTCCAATATGGTCTATATTGCTTTAAGAGGTTCTTAGCATCCTTATCTTTTACCATTGGGATGGATACAATTATTTAACATATGAGTGCAAGAGTTCCTATTGCCTCATTATAAAATGGCATAAAGAAACGGATTTTTTTATATACAATAAAGAAACAGAACTTTTAATGCCTAAGTTTATGCGTGGATAATGGCATACTTCATTATATAATGGAGTTTTTTTTCTGTGACTGATGATGTCACTAGCAGGCCCTGCTTCAGAAACTGGTGTTGCCTCAGGCACTGGAGCTAGCTCGAACGCTGTCCTATCTTCCACCAACAGTGACTCACTTTTGTTTAAACCTTTATGTACACCATGAAGAACCTTCTGCAAGTCCATATATCAATTAAAAACTTCCTTACCTACATACTCCATAACACAAGATGTAAAAACTAAGAAGAATTACAACCCACCCTTAATATTTCCTCATCCTTCCATGGTCCTTTATCAGAAAGCGTACAACCTCCTTGATCAGAACAGGTGCAAGTGCCTCCGAAAAATTCAGGCAATTCACTGCAAAACAACACCAACAGGTGGGTGAATTTTCCATTTAGTCTCGTCTGTGCTTTTAAATATCTTAAGATAATGAAAATTGGGGGCGCAAAATATGTATAAAAGTACTTGCTAACTGACAAACTTGCCCATTCACATCCTCACCTTGCATCAATTATTTCAAGCAATTTGCTCTGGTACTTGTTTCCAAGAACCTGATTCAGTGGAAGTTTCAAATTAATAATTTATTTAACTTACACAACAAGAAAATTTAGTGTATGGCTTATTCTCACATTTATTTTTGACGTTGTCTTGGGATCAAGGAAGGATTTTACAGTGCTCCATAACATTCTGAATCCAGAACCAGCATTGATGATGAACATACGATTCAAGCTCTGCAATGAAGCACTTCATGGTGTTGAAACTCTCAAATACAAAGTAAGCTTTGATTGAAATTTCATTCCCCAGCATTTGTTTATTTTATGACTTAGCCCCAGTGGTGTGTGTGGATGTGACTGCGTGTATCAGTGTGTGTGTTTGTGTAACCTAACCAAATGAGTATATGATACCTCTGGATAATTGTCACCGTCAATCTTCTGAATGCTAGCAACAAGATCTCTGGCAGATTTGCTGAAGTTCTTAAGTCCCTGTAGCAATAAAGTTAAGATTGTAGTTAATACTTTCCCCTAAATTCCTAAATTTTCTTTCTAGCTAGTAAGATTGTTTTAGGTCACCAAAATAAAAACATTCTTCGGTATAGACGACAAATTAAAGATTGTCAATTTTTCTGAGCTGCGATCAATTGTCAATATTCTTTTAAAACTACAGATTCAATATTGACAGAATTGTTTCTTTCTCATGCATACCACTCCTTGCACGTCCAGGATGGTTGTACTTTGATCAATGTGCTTCTTTGCAGCAATTGAACATGCCGGTAACTTTATGTCAAATGTCCTCTCAAACTCCCTTACATGATACTTGAGATAGCGCTCTAAGGTTGTTACTTGCATCAGCTTGTTTGAGTCTACTAGACCTAACCTCTCAAAGTACACGGGTCGTCCGTCTTTATCCACTCCATGATGCCCTTGTGGATAATGTTTCAAAACTTCATTTTGTTCTTTGAAATCAAAATCCTAGCAAACAAAGGAAAATGCAGAAGTTAGAAAAGCATAGGTATAAGATAAAATTACAAGTGTCCCTTATTCCTCAAGAAATGTTGTCCTAACATGTACCTCCATAATTGTGTCAGTGCCGAATTCCTTTCTCCACCGGAGCATGTCAGACCACATTTGCTTAGTTTTCTCAATATCAAATTTCCTGGCCCTTAGGAATCTGAACAAGAATGTGGAAATACAGGTTAAGTATCCTGTGTAACCTCAGAAAAATCTGACATTTTGACGTCACTAACTAGCAATTATGTTGCCAACCAGTTTCATGCACTTAGTTGTTTCAATGACTTGATATGCAAGATCACAGCAACTATTGGAACTTAAAACTATGCATTTGTGTGCTAGAATAAAACCAGATATATATGTCACCTCAGCATCATATGATAATCGTCATGCTTAGCAGGGAGAAGGTCCTCTGATAAAAGAATTTCACGGAACTGCTCCACAATTGCTGACTCCCCAGCATCACGGATATCCTCAATTTCAACAGACATGACCTTGCTAGATCTCCTACCCCTTCTTGACAAAGATCTCCTGAACTTATTTGGGGCTCTCCTCATAAAAGACCCACTAGCACCATCAGATATTTCAAGAGCTGAAACATCGTACCAATGATCAGTAAAAGAAGTTTTTAACAAAATTACAAACTTCTCTTTTAGGCATATGAAGTTAATGTGGATGGATACATGGGTTTCTACGTGTGCATGCATGTATAAACCATCATTGATATTTTCCTGGGATCTTAAACCTTTGAGAGAATTGGCTTCTTGATACAGTAACAAATTCGGGTTTTCGGCAACTCAAAAGTATGGTTTGTTGACCAAGTTCTCCAAAGCTTATTTCACCAACAAGTTTGGGATGCGCCTTTATTAAAATTTTGGTTCACAGTTTTTCCTTCTCTTTCATTATTTTTGTTGGAGGATGGTGATAAGGGGAGGAATTTCAACTAATTTGTAGGCAAACCTGATTTTTTCTAATGCACCATAAAAAATGCAACCACGTAGGAATGCAAATGATTGTATAATTGTGAAAGCTTGACATATAATAGTTTACCTGACTTGGGTGAATAGATTCCGGACATATTGTGGCAATAATGTGTGGGTTTACAAGTGATTAAGGAAGGGGCATTACAAAGTCACATGATAGGAAACAAAAAACAGAGGAAGCTCAACGTCCTGTCCTGCATGCAATGCAATATGGGCGGCCTACCAATAATGGAAACAGGATCTTCACAAGACTCTCATATGTATCACAAAATTCATTTTCAAGATTGGTGATCCCTGCTCAATGAATGAGATTGATACAGGGATGGCAGAAATGGAAATAAAATATGAATGCAGTGAAATGTGATGTGAGAGAGATGGTGAAGCTGAGAGGGAGGATGAAGTTTGGAAGAAATGAAGAATGCAGGCGTGCGTGCATGCGTGCAAAGGGAGCCCCTCCGTGATTGGCGGAGGGAATTCATGTAAAAGAGGAGGCAATCCTCAAAATAGTCATTTTCAGGAAGCAATTGACCGCGTTGACCAGTTGTCACACCCATATATATTTTCTCAAATTCTGGTTTTTTTTTTTGTTTCTGGAATTTCCAATTGCCTATTTGGGGTGTATTATATTTATATATAACCAAGAGAGAGCCAATATATATGTTTTTATATTTGGCCAAAGAGATTAGAGAATGGCAAATGAAAGCAAGCATTTCGCCAAATGGCAAAGCTACTCCCTTCAAAAAATATCTTCCTTTCTATCACTTCATCAACTTCTCTCTTCCCAAATGTCTCTGTTACATGTAAAATCTTAAACGCCACCTATTTACGTCTTTTCTTTCCTAGAAAAGGCTCGCTTGTTTTATCTAACTTTCATGTTAAGCAGAATTTTAATTATTTATGCTTTCATGAGTTTGAGTCCTTCACGCAATATAATCCTGTAAATATTATGCTTCACGTTAAAAAAGTTTAAAAGAAAACATACCGGTTTTGTTATGAACTAGAGAGAAATAATATCTTTTCCCATTTAGTATCATGATAAAAAGTTTTTGAAAAAAATTCACTTTTCAGCACTGCTTTTTAAACATCAATAGATAAAGAACAAATAGTAATTTTTTTTCTACCGTAAAGATGTAGAACAAATGGAATAAAGTTGATGAATTTAGCAAAATTGACGTGGGAGGGAAAAGTGGATCCATAGTAATATATTGATATTAGATTAAATGAAAAATAATTAAAATCAAGGAGGAAAGTGTGAACAGTTATTTAATTGAGAAGATAATGTAAATAAAAAAATAAATGGAGGCCAATGTTGCATTCTACTAATTATCAGGATTATTTCTCTTGCCTAGCTCTCCCTACTAAGCATGCGGCTTAATAGAAAGGTTGGATCCTTTAGACACTTCTTTCTACAGTTTTCTTTATTGGAATGCATTAAAATAGGTACTTAGTAAGTACGTTCAAGAGTTAATCTTACTCATCAAATTACACGCCCGTTCAAATTATTCCCGTTGATGAAAACTCATCACACTCGTCTTTTATTAAGCGATGCTCATGCACTTCAAAAATTCTTCTACATGTTTTTATTTATTCTCTTTCTTACCTTTATTATACAATACGACTTCTTTATATAATTTATCTTAAATATAGACAGTCCTCCAGTTAGGTCGTCATAACAATAAGATTTTAACTAACGGGTCACAACCTTATGATTAAGTCAACCCTTTTACCATTCAACTAATTGATCTTTTGTTGTCACCAGGATCTCTAAACTTATGCAACCAAACTGTAATTTACTGGTTTGGCAAGAAAAACACCCAAGGAACCAATAATTGGAAATCACAGGCAAAAAGCAAGCCTATAATATATATGACTCCCTAGTTACAATCACCCAAAAACACAAGATAATGCATACTCCCTCTGTTCCTAATTAGCTTCCTAATTAGCTCTTATATTTAGCTTATATTTAGGATCAGAGGGCGTATTAACAGTAGTCATACAACCCATAAATCTGTCAACAACGTAAATGTGGGTCCTTGTTTTCCTTTTCTATCCTTTTTTTTTTTTTTGAGATATGGCAAATCAATGTTAATCAGAATCAGAATCAGCGAGAACGGAGGATCTGACATTTCTGCTTGAACTTTCATGATCTTCATCGTTTTCGTCGTCCTCGTCTCTCTTCTCGTTAATAATGCCTGTGATATGATTGTTACTAAACTTTTCAGGTACAAGGAAATGAAAAAGACGATAGGTAAAAGCACAATACCTTTCTTTATCAGCAAAGCCTCCAGCGTTTTTGTGGTAAAATCATCTTTCCCTCCCATATCTTGAAATCCTACTAACCTATCTACTGCAATGCCTTTTCTGAAAATAAAATAAAACACGTCAGCAACATTTGTGATTTGTATCAGTTCCATACTCATGAAGCATGTTGTATCTTATAGCAGTTCATAATATATCTTCTCATGCATTCTGGGTGCGTTTCAAACCAGAGGATTCACATAGTTTCTTTTGAAGGGCGCTTGGTAAAGGAAATCTTACATTAGTGGGACTGATTACACTACCAACAATACAGTAATCGGTTCACCAAAGATATTTCTAAAAATATTGTTGACACTCCCGGGAATGAGATTACTTCCAAAAATGCTACTAACCCGATTCTAAGATGATAAAAAAAGCTGGAGTGTGCAAATGAATTGTACTTATCATATATTAAGAATTGCAAGAGAAACGTGACAAAGTCCAAATTAGACAACAAAGTTACTTAAATAGGTACAACAATCATCGAAATAATTGAACTTACAAATCAAAGAGAAAGCTCACGAACTTATATATTAACACTCAAGAATCTTTGGCTGCATGAACCAGGAAAGGGGAAAAAACTGAATCTTTAGATTACTCTGGCCATGGCAGACAAAGATTCAAAAACAATGTTGAGAGAAAAAACTAAAGGAAGAAAACAGAACCCTCTTCAGGCCCAATAAAGGCAATGCTAGGAGCTAAACCCAATATAATCTGAAGCGCTATTTATGGGGAAAGCAGACTAAGTTTAACTACAAATTCTCAAGTTGAGGGACGGAGATCGATTGCCCAATAACCTGAGAACCAGGTGAAAAGGGACGAGTGATGGCCAACATAGGTCTATAACAACAGGATTAGATGACAGAATTGATGTGCATAGGTGGAGATGACAAATGGAAGTAAACAGTAGTCACATTGAGGAACTATCGCTTGTGCAATCAAAGGTTGAAAATAGCAGATTTCAGAGTAATGAGATTGCATCACTGTAAAACAAGAGGAGTGGCATGCAGGCCAAGAAAGGAGGCAAGAGGAGTAGTACAATGATTGTGCAAAATGGTCTTCCAATTGTCAAAAAAGAACAAAGAAACTAGTCATCACATGGGAAATATTCCCACCCCAAAGTCACTCTACCTCGTTCAACCCCATCACCCCAGCCAACCTTAAAAGTCAAATGAAAATGGAAGATTTGACCAATTTCTAGAATGCAACATTTTTAAAAATCTTCAAATAAAACTAGCACCAAACATTTGAATAAATCACTTCCATGTCACATTTCCAAGTGTCTTTAAAGTATTCCACGAACCAATGAGCCCCATGGAATTCCAACATTTATTCTTGTCTTTTTCATGTAAGATCCAATAGAATCAGCCATTGGTCTCACCTGAAGAGTATGACGCATGGCAAAGTCTTGACCGCCAGTTTTGCAACAAAGAAGGGTGCATTCTGCATTTCATATCAAGAATAATGTTATTTTAAATTGACACTCCTAATTTGTAGATGCACAAGAGCAGCCTGAGAAAACACTAATCTTCACTTTTGCAGGGTAATACTAAAAGGACTGTTCATGCTGACCTCTGCATCAAGCTTAATGAACTTTGTATCAACATGGCCCAGAGCTAGGGACTTTAAATGCTTATCCACTATCCTGCAAACATTGATAGACTCAATAATATCAGTCATTTATATGAATGGATGTCTAACAGATAGAACCAATATGGGTTACTAAACTCAGGCATACTTGCATCGATAAAACTCCTTATGATAGAAGTGACATATAACTTTTTCACTACCAGTGACTTCACCCAAGAAATCCCCCTCAGTTATCTCCCTGTATTCCCCATGACCTTTCTTCTTCCATGCCTCACGTTTCTCTGCTTCTTTCTATTCGAGATGAAGAAAAATCCAATCATAAGTAATACAATACATAGTGAATTTATGGAATGAAATTAATCTGAACGTTGCAGTTCATCCTGGTACACCTGGAATCACAAAATTATCACCTTAAGAGCTGCAATTCTGTCCGCATGCAATTTTTCCAACTCTGGGTCCTGACATTAGCATAGCACAGACTATTAAAATTGTTAACAAAGTCATATCTACATATAGGATACAAAAGAAAGGTTCACTGAACATACATCCATTAAATCATCAAGATCCACTTCCTGGTTTGCAGAACTTGAAGCCTGCGCCTTCTTTTGATCAAGCAATTCCTGCATGGATCATCATAGCATGGTTACATTATGAAAACATGTTGCCGCCGGCTATAAGGACACATCTGACGTTGCAATAATTGGTAGCAAAAATCATGAATAGCATAATATTGATGTTCAAGTGAATACTACATAGCAACAGAATTTAGAAACTAGTTTTTTTTATATAAGAAACTAGTTAAATGGACAATAAATAGATATTAACTTTCAACAATATATAAAAAAATACCACCAGTATAGGCTAATAGTGAATGATCAATAATTTTAATTGAGGAAGTGCACGAAGAGTATCACTTGCATCGGACTTGGCACCATATTGGAAGAAAAAAAATAAAGGTTTATGACAAGATTAGCGCACAAGAAAGATTTTTGCAGAAAAGGATTGGTAAGAGAGATGAGTGAGTGATTAATGTTAGTGAAGAGAGTGATTGAGAGGGTTTGATAGAACATTTTTGAATAAAGGATATCCCATACAAGCAATGAAAAGCACATTTGTGTTGAGAGTTTATGAAAGGGCGAAGTGGATGAAAGATATATATATATATATATATAATGTTAATGGGAGAGAATGAAGGAGATGTTTACGCCAGTAACTAAACAATGATGTTGAGAAATAAAGAGGGGAAAGTGAGAAGAATTTGAAAAGAATAGCGAAGAGCGTCAGAAGGAGGAGGAGAAAGAAGAGACGTTTTGATAATCACGGGCGGCGGCGGCCATAACATTTCCGAATGCCAGATTAGAAAGAGTGGATTTCACACTGTTCGGATCCATCTTCCTTGATTGATCTCGATCTCGATCTCGATCTATCTTCTCCCCTCCCTCCTAATTCCTATGCCTATGCCTATGCCTATGCCTATGACTGTGCTATAATAATCACAATTAATTAATCAATGCACTCAAAGCCAACGATAAATCACGCAAATTAAATTTGAAGCTCTTCTTCTGCCCTGCGTGTTCATCGCAAGCACTCAAGTATGAACCAACCAACGGTGAGACGCAGAGGCAGAGGCAGGGAGCCACTCTCGCTAATGGGCCCTCCAAGCCCAATCACATTCATCTTTGGCCCAAACTTCCCCCAGGGCCACAATATTTATCAAAATATTCTTTTTTATTCTCATTATCAAAACTTCACCATCCCATGAGACATGGGTGCGCGGGTTTTTTTTTTTTTTTTTTTTTACCAATTCGCGCCGGGTTTATACTTTATACCAAGGGGAAGGACAATAAGAAGTTGAAAACATAAATAACTCCACCTGCCTATTTATATGTTTGGGAGATTGAACTTGAGTCGCTGTATATTGTTGGTGCATCCTATTTCATGGTGCACATAGATATTACTTTTTCCCCTCTTAAATACATCACATATTAATTGATTTCATTAAATTAAAAGGTTAGTTATATCAGTTGAAATATTTTGGTTTTCTTAAAGAAAAAAATCCACTCATCTTCCTTCTTCCCTCACCTATCTTCTACTTGATTATTATTGAACAATCACTAATATGAATAATTTGACAAGAAATGTCAAAAATTAGAATTAAGTCTTGTATTAAAAAGTAAAATCAACTTCCCAAATAAGTCATACATTTAGGATTGGTGGAGGGAGTATATAGTAGCATCAAGATGGTCTAGCTACCTAATCTCTACAATTGTTATTGTAAAACATATTTCCCCGTTTTGTTAGTTAAATTGGTTAATATGATATGCTTTTTTCATATTTTAAATGTATAATCTATTCATCTAATTTAATTAGATTGAATATGTTAGTCGAATTAGATGCTACGGTGTGATTTTTATTGTTTTTTTGGGATATATTGTAAGCGTTTAATCTACCTCTTTCCGTTAAACTTTGTCTTTCCTTTAACTTATCAATATTTAAGTTGTTTTCTTTCCCGTTTGCTTAATCATCTGTCTTCCATAATTACATGCACAATCCTTTACCTTGTAAATTTGCAGCTTCATTCTCTCTTACCATACATAAATTAACTATAGCTAATATCTCCCTTTCTAAATTAAGTACAGTTTGTTCATAAAGTATTAATAGATATATTTTTTTTTTGCCAAAAAGTATTAATAGAGATAGCATGAAGTAAAAATGATAAAACTATAAAATATATCTCATATTTATTATCAATATGAACTTAAATATGGCCAGGTCGAGACCGCCTAAGCCTAAACTAGCCTAGCTATTAGCATGTTAAGGCCTTGATACAATCATCCTCATATTGACCTGGCTAGAATCCAAGGACTATACCACCGCTTACACGAAAGAAACGCTGCGGTGGGATTATTTTATTTAGAAAATCAAAGGCTTATATGCTTTTGCTTAAAAAAACTAAGGAAAATTTTCATTCATCATGTTCCAAAGAAAATAAATAATTACTACAAGATTCATTTATATCTCAAAAATCACTATTAGGTCTCAAGGGACTTGTGCCAAATATGATCCAATTATCAAATCATCAAGTTACCATAACTACGTACTGATTATTCGTTGTTAATGTTTGTTGCAACAGATGCTAATTAATGTAGTTTAATATATTTAATAACAAGTGTGTTGAAAATATTTCGATATTATTTGCTATTGATAAATGTAATTGTCAGTTAAGGCAACTTGTTAATAAACACGCCCCTACTTGTTAATGTGTTTTTCTCTCTCTCTCTCTATTAGTAAACTAAGTGCAATAATGATATAATTTCAGTATTCATGAATCACGACTACAAAAAAGTCTTTTAATGTTTTTTTATAAAGGGGACATCAACACCAACAAGCATTGAGTGTACCACTTTAACTGAGCAAAAGCTCATAAGGTTCGTACCTGATCAAAAGCATTGAGTGCAGTGGTAAGACAACTGATCGACACACCCTGAGACGTATACGAGTTCAAACCTTGGAGTAGTGTATACGAGTTCAAACCTTGGAGTAGTGCTTGTTAGGAGAAGTTACTCAACTTGAGTGAAATGCACTTTAGCTTATATTGATGTTCATATCATATAACTTTGATAAAAGGATTGATCGATAACTTGTGATTTTAACTTTATAATACTGTAACCGGATTTGACTTTTGATAAATATTTTAAGAGGAGCTTCTCAAAAAAATATTTAAGAGGAATCATTTGCCGAATTCTGCCATCATTAGAATTATGAGTTGGGCCCACTCCTCCAGATAACAATATTTAGAAACCCAACTCTTCTATTACGGCCCAAGGCAGAGGACCTCAAAGCTTTCAAGCATCCATGAACTATATGCGTCCATCCAAAGCATGCTGCATCCTTGGGATTTGGCTGTATTCGTCATGGTATCTCATTTGTTTGATACTCTTATTTGTCGTGTATTCAAATAATCTTATTTATAAATCTCTGCCCTTTCAAGCACAATTTTGTAGACATCCATCAGTAACGAAATTACAACAGTGTTGTCATTTGTGCCCTTTTCTTGCTATATTGTTGCAGATGATCTAAATCTTCTGATCAATTATAATAACATTTTGTAGACTTCTCGCATCAAAAGAGAGGGGGAAGGATGGTAAAAGAAGTAAACAGAAGGAGTATGTTTAGGTGTTGCTTGCTAGATTATGACATTATATGCAATACTGGATGCTAGTGTATAGTAAGAGAGAACAGATTAAAGACTAAAGAGGAAAACGAACCCAGAGAGTTGATTCGCTGAAGCCAAAATATGGATCCACAAAAAGTGTTCTGCATGATTGGAGGAAATGGCAACACTAGCTACGCTCAAAACTCCTCACTTCAGGTTCTATAATTTATTGGTTTCTTTCTTTTCTTTAGCTTCCATTAATTCCTCCATTTATTTAGGAATTCTCAGCTTCACTTTGAAATTTGGACAGAAGAAGGTATCTGATAATGTGAAGCACATCATCATAGAGGCAGTTGAAAGTGCTTACACAGCAAGCACTCCAAACAGCTTTGGAATCGCGGACTTGGGCTGTTCCACAGGACCCAACACCCTTTCATTCATCAAAGACATCTTGGCAGCCATCCAAGGCATCACCCTTAACCACAGAATTCCTCAGCCTCCACTTTCTGAGGTCAGGGTTCACCTTAACGATCTTCCCACAAATGATTTCAACTCAATCTTCAAGTCCCTCCCTGACTTCCACACATCACTCAAGAACTTTATTGACATCAATCCTCTCATTCTAATAGGAGCTTACCCTGGCTCCTTCTATGGAAGACTCTTCCCCAACGCTTGCCTCCACTTTGTCCACTCCTCCCACTGCCTCCATTGGCTTTCCAAGGTAACAACTATTAAGCCCAAGAGACCAGACTCACCGGCCAACACATACAAATAGACTCTACGTGTGATCGAGAGGGTTGATTAATGTATTTGTTAATGTATGTATATGCAGGTTCCTGAAGGGCTTTATGATGAACATGGGAGGTCAGTGAACAAGGGAAGCGTGTACATTACAGAAAGGAGTCCTAAAGTAGTGGCTGAAGCGTACTACAAGCAATTCCAGGAGGACTTCTGGCTGTTCCTGAGGTCAAGATCTGAGGAAGTGGTTGTTGGGGGAAGAATGGTGCTCATCTTAACGGGAAGAATAGGACCTCAACACATAGACAGAGGCAACTCCATCTTGTGGGAAATTCTCACGCGTTCATTTTCCGTTTTGGTGTCCAAGGTAGGAATATACTATGCCCGCTATGCTCTTAATTCTTGGACATTATTAGCACCTACTCGTTTACAGTAATGAGGTGGCCATGGCAGTAATAAGAACTAGCAGCTCAATGTTGTAGGGAGATCTACACAAATCAATTAAACATCCATTAAAGACATCTTGGAGTTTTAATCAATTTATGATTTTTAAATACAAAATTATTTTTTTTTCAAAAACCGATAGTTCAATAAGAGAACATTTTTATTTTAAAATATTTTTTCTCAAAAAAGTTTTAATAGTAATGTATTATTAGTGTTGGTCATGGATGTATATCAACACTAGTTCCAAAATATAAATAACATAATTTTTTTATATTCATAATTTTTTTTCAATTGTTTCAATGAAAATTTATCACTAATTACCCTCAAATAATTTTGAACCAATTTTTTAAAATGCTATAATTCCCAAAAATAAAATATAAAATATAATAAATAAAAATTTACAACAATACTTTTCATGAAACACAGTACATTTAATTTTATTTGTTGCTTGAATAGAATAGAACGTTACTTGGAAGTGCCTATGCATGTATAGTTTTTGTTAATTTAAATACGGTGTATCGATTGATCGATTTGTAAGCATTAGAATGTAAGAAATACTGTAATTCCTTCGAGGGCAACGTTGACTTGACTTTACTTGACATTTTAGGATAAGAAAAGGTTAAGGGAAAATGGTTCAAGTATGAGAAAGTGTTAATGAAAACAATACAAAATGTCACTATTTAAACAAATTATTTCATTAATAATTAACTTATTTTGTTTGAAAATGGAAAATGATTGAAACATTCTCTAGCTAAGAATATCTTTATTACGATGTGAGACTCACAGAAAACTCCAAACACAATGGCTAAAACATTGACTGATATGTTGTGGTTGTTGTTTTTATGGGTGATGGTGATATATATATGAAGGGGGAAGTAGAAGAAGAGAAGGTGGATTCGTATGATGTGCATTACTACGCAGCATCAAAGGAGGAGATAGAAGAACAAGTTATGAAGGAAGGGTCGTTTGAGTTGGAAAGGATAGAAATATCTGAGATAGAGACAAGACAGGTAGGGAATGCCACGTATGGCACTGTACTTGCCAAAGCAATTAGGGCTATCCAACAGTCCATGATTTCCTCTCACTTCGGAGAAGCCATTTTGGACACTTTATTTGACACATATGCCTCCCTCATAGATCAAGAAATCGCCAAACAGGGCATTAACCCCATCAACTATGTCCTCCACCTTAGAAAACTATGAATCTACAATAACTACGTTAAAAGTGATTCACTCTAATATTCTTGTTGATCTCATATGCGACTTGATTAAATTTGAGCTTGTTAAGTGGTTCGTCCACATATATAGGCCTGAATAATCCATAAATACGATTCCCCTTGGGATTGCTGCTGTAATACAAGAATCTCTCCAGATCCCTCTGGATCTCACAGCATCCTTGCCATCTTTTTATTGTAATAATTAATTATGAGTTTCACGTTTCATTCTCTTGAACACGCCTCATTTAATTTTGTCTCATTTGTTTTAGCCCCTTGTGAGGATTTTTCTTATGAGTTATGTGCCTTCATATTAGTTTGACGGGTTATAAGGGACTAAACTTTTCCATAAGATAGACTCTGCTCCTGATGATGATTATAATTAGCAGTCAGAAGGGTCAAACTCACTAATTATGCCATTATACGTCAACTTAAGAGCTACTACATCCCAATGTTTTTATGGGCATCCCTAATGTTTTTATGATCCGTGTGATTTGTATATAATCATGGAAGATTGTGGGTTTTATACAACAATTTAGGTGTTCTGACCAAAAAAAAAAATACAACAATTTAGGTGAGTTGGTTAGAGGAATTTAATTTATAAAAATAAAATGCCTTCAAATTCAGAGTTTTTAAAGATGTATTTATAGATAGCTTGCCACCAAGATATAAACATTGATTATTGAATTTGAACTCACGATCTCTTGGGTCATAAACCAACTCATAACTAACAAGATTAATCATGGTTGTTTCAAGGAGACTTGTTTTTTTCTTCTCTTTTTTTGTCGTCTTCTTCTTCTTTATACTTTTCCTGATAAAAAACACACAAAAGAGTCTTGTTATTTAGTAATAATAAAGGAAATTTTCATTAAATTTAAAATGTTAAAATATGAGCTGAATATATAATTAGAGCAATTGTTAGTCTAGAACTATAGTCATATTGCACGTGATCTTGGACAATATTAGTATTATTACATTTACTTTTAGTGGAAACTGTGTCTAGAACTAAAAAAGGATAAATTGATACTACAAAGTTCCTTGAAATCTCAAAATCATGAACTAATTCTAGGGACCTTTATATGCAGAAAAATCAAATTGTGAAAGTACCAAGATACCATTATCTGCTAGTTGTTAATGTTTGCTGCAACATTTGTTAATGTAGCTTTATGTAGTTAGTTGATAATAACAAGTGTGTTGCGTATATTATTACTTGTAAATAACAAATGCATTTTGCAGTGAATAACTCAACTTGTTAATGAAGACAATAATGCTTGTCAATAATTTTTTTTCTTTTTATCATTAAGGGCAATTTTATATTTATTCAAAATTATTGCATTTATATTCCCCACATAGGTCCTTTTTAGACCTACTAATATAATTTGACATTTTAAGAGACCTTATTATATTGTATCAGTTCCTTCATCTAAAGATAAGATGTAGTTGACTTTTTTAATAAGAAAGTTAAATGAACAACTTAGTGCTTGTGTGTTGTTTTTATATTATTTGGTTATACATTAGTTTATCATTTTTTTATCGAAGTTTATCATTTTTTTTACCATACATTAGTTTATCATTCAAATTAACTAGTTTAGAGAAAAAAATTAGAAAAATAAATGTATAAGAGGCTTACTTACTTTATAAATATTCTCTAAAATAAGTCAATTATATCCTATATTTAAGAAGATATGGATTAATTTGTTTTGATCTAGACCTCAACTTAAACTTAGCTTCCCTTAAGTTTCGTGATGGTGTTTCTCGTCTTTATATCAGTGTGAGACTTGCGATTTTCATTGATTCCCATTTCTAATTAATGTAACTTCCTTGTTGACGTGCGAAAGAAAAAACATATGTGGTTTTATTCTTTAGGTTGGATTAAATTGATGTTGAACGCGGAGATTTGGTGTTTATTTCATGAAACACGAAGATTTAAACTTTTAATATTTCATGCAACACGGAGATTTGGCGTTTATTTAAACTTTTGATTTGATTTGACTTTCTGTATGGCAGACACATAGCTAGTAAAGTGGGCACTGCCCCCTCCTATGGCTTTATTTAATTTAGAGAGTATATGATTCAATACTACTGTGTTTAGCATTCCCATTTTTGTAATATAAGACTGTGTTCCCATGCACTCATACACAGTTTTCAATTCCCACTTCATTTTTCAGCATTAGTTAAAGCCTCTCCACTTTGTATTAGTATCCCACAAATTTTATAAGAGTACTACTAGTGTTATTTTTGAACAAATGGACATCAAATTATTGTCGAACTCATCCAGCAAAGTCAAAACACCACTCTTTATAGGGGCTAACTAAAATACAAGTGTAAGAATTACTTGCATATTAAAAAGATAATTTATAAAAACAGAGGTCAAAACACCACTACTTGGACCTTAATATTTCATGTAGTGGGAAATTAGTAGGGACGCCATTATCCAATGCAAATCCATATATTTTATACCAACTCCAACGTACTGTCGACTCTCCAAAACACAACCAATCCTTTAACTCTTTCTCTTATTTTTACTTAGCATACAGTATTATACTTCCTCCACTTCTTGACTTTATTTGGAGGTTAAAGAAGCTAAGTAAGCTACTACACTTAATTGTAACTTATTTTATATGTTAAGAGCAAAAGATTATTTTTGCCTATGAACTAAAGCGTGAGTATCACCCAATTAGCACATATATTAATACATATTTTATCCTAAAGCACACAATTTAAGTAAAAGATCATTTTCGCCTATGCACCGTGGCGTAAGTATCACCCATCACATATAATAATAAATGGGCAGTGTAATTTATGATGACATTGATAGGGTTAGATTTTCATTGTCATCGTCGATTTAACAATAATTCTTTATTATTTTCCGTGTTTTATCGATCTCCGTCGTTTAAGGTTGCATGATGCTCCTTGTTCTATGGCAATCCTTGTGGATCTTGGTCTTGGTCTTGGTTTGGTGTCCAAAACCAACATACACATAGTGATGGCGTTCATTGGAGGGCCTGATGATCGTGAAGCATTAGCAGTTGCTTGGAGAATGGTTGGGGTTGGGAATAGACAAGGGAACACACTCTCCATGGCGAGGATTGTTCTTGTTGAAGCCGCAGAAGCACACGTACGTGTCAACCAATGAGAATGATACAAAGTGGGCTTCATCACAAGAGTGGATGATGAGAGGCAGAAGATTTTGGATGAGGAGTATATAGAAACGTTCAGATTCAAGGCGGTGTATAACAATGATTCTATAACGGACTCAGAGAAGGAGGTGCAAAATGGGGAGGAGCTAATTGCTCTGCTTCAAGTATTGGACAAACAAGAGTGTGATCGATCTGTGCATATTTGGACAGGGGAATGGAAGGGACACAAGTGTTCGCGAGTTTCTTAGAATGGTGTGATAATCCAGAGCTTGGAGTGATAGGGGACATAGTAGCATCAAACACTGTCGGTTCAAAAGTCGTTTGTGCTTGTTGTGAAGCAATTCGGATCTGAACAAGGGTGGATGCAAAATAAAAAACACACCAAGGCCAATGTGTTTGATTCGTCCACGCCCATATTGCATAACAGTGTGGATGGGTTAGATTAACCAACGAATTCTTCTTGTAAATTAGTTGTTTTAGGTAGAAAATAAGTGAACAAGAATATCAAAACGGTGAGGATCTTTCTTGACAAGTTACATTCTTCATTTTCATTTGTACATTAATGAGCATCGAATTGTGAGAAGCCATTATATATTTCACAAATTACACTTTTCCTTTTCTTATATACAAATTAGTGGTTATAAAATTGCAAATTAATGGGGAAATAAAAAACAATCCGTCAACAAGTTTCATATCACTATTTTGATATTTTCTTTTAATGTTTTACTCCTAATATTAGTTTAATTCAACATTTTGGTCCTCAATTGTCATTATCCTTATTACTATATACAGTACATAGAAATATACATACTGTATGTATGCATGTAAATGTCTTCATTACAATTATGTCCACTTTTTGGGCGAAAGAGTATGTTCCAAAGTTCAAACTCTAAACCCAATGTATAAATGGCTCAAAGCCCACATCAAGACACACCAATGGGCATAAGCCCCGTCTAAACTCACTCACTGTATTTCACTGCCTAAGGCTCAAATTCGTCGAATCAAACAGAAAAGTGCCCTGATCCATTTACGCTCCTAAACTTCTTTTTTTTTTTAAAAAAAGGCTAAAATATACTTTTGGTCCCTTATGTTTGAATCAAGTTTCAATTTAGTCCTTTATGTTTGGAAAGTACACTTTTAGTCCTTTTTGTTAACACTGTTAGTTTAACTTAACGGAAAATGCTAACTTAAAAATTTTAAATGATTTATTTTATAATGAAATTGGACAAAAATGACATATTTTGAAAATGTAAGAATATTTACACTCAAATATTTTAATCTGAATATTTTTTCAGTATTCAATAACCATTTAAAATTGTTAAGTTAACATTTTCCGTTAAGTTAAACTAACGGTGTTAACAAAAAAGGACTAAAAGTGTACTTTCCAAACATAAAGGACTAAATTGAAACTTGATGCAAACATAAGGGACCAAAAGTATACTTTAGCCAAAAAATAAATTAATTATCTATAAAAACTACACCTCTTTTAAAAAAAATGTTTTATAAAATTATGCTATATTATTAACAAAGCATTATTGATGAAAGTTATCTTTGATACTTTTTGCATTGCACCAGAAACGGAGCCTTGGTGATGAAAATTCGTATGGTTAGATTAGTAACAACTAAAGAGATTTCAAATTAAGTAGTTAAATTAAAAGGAGAAAAACGAAAAGTACACCTCTTTTTGCGAGAGGTGCATTATAAGTCATTGGTCTCCCAACCCTAACAACAAACTTTTGAGGAGTGGTTCTCTTAAGGATTACATGTTAGTGTTTTCATTAAAAGACGGCCAAACAAAGAAAAAGGCTTTTTGCAGAGAGGTTATGACCAGATGGACTTACCAACAAAAGATTAAATAAAGGGCTTAGTTAGTGTCGTAAAGTGGAGCCTCTGAAATGACATCTTGGTAGACAAATTGGAGAGGGGCTACACTCGAATGGTACTGGCTGGAGGTGCTGACAGGAAGAAAAACCAAATGAAAAACCCAAAGGAAGTATGGTAAAGTGGAGTCACCTAAATGTCAGCTCTCAAATGGTGCATAGTAACAAATCCTATATCGAAGTGATTTCTTTACAAGAGGAGCTTTATAAGTTCATGATTCCTCAATCCCAATTATTAACTTTTGTGGTGTAATTCTTGTTATTTATTTGAAATATGATTTAGGACAATAATTTACTGTTGTTATAAGAAAATGTATTTTGACTAAAAAACCGTATTATCGCATCATATTGGATTTAAGCTGATTTAATAAGGCTTGCCCTTCAAAATGGAATTCATTTTATTCAGAATTCCATATGAAACACGTTTTAATGTTGAAAGTCAGTAGCATGATGAATCAGGCTGAGGCTAAACAAAATTGTCAAGAGAATTAATGTCATTATGTAAAGAGATTAGGTGAGATGGTAATTATATATGGAGGAGCAAAATGGTTAATAGGAGTGACAAGAAGGAAAAGGTGGAAATTAAATGAATGTAAAAGTGGAATAGGAGCGAGCAATTATTGGGAATAAGAAAATAGAAGGAAAGAGGCGAAAAGAATAGAAAACTAGCCAGTGATTGCTCATAATATAGGCATATACACAACAAACAAACATGCTATCATTATGCATATCTTCACTCTCTTACCTTTTGTCAGTTGTTGTTTTCTCAAAGGCCCCACCTTTCGGCACGAGCCTCTCCCATTAAAGGCTAAACTCTAGCAAACATTCAATACAACAGATATCATACCAAGCTTAAAGTAGTTCGGTTTCTTTTCCAATATTAATATATACACTCTCTCATTCATATGCAACATGAATTATTGCTCCCCTTCCCATCAACCTAATAAAACTTTATATTAGTGACCTCTCTATAATGTAACCCTATTTTTTGAATTTTCTTCGTTTGGTCAAGCGATTGTAAGAAGTGACTATTGATTTGAAGGGTCAAAAATTTTAAAAACCGGAACGTGCATTATTACGTGTGAGTGAATCACTTTGAATCTGCAGGGAAGGGATCAGTAAATAATAGCCATGTCTCACACACGTGTAGTCATACTACAAAATAAAAGCATCGTACAGTATAAGTTGAGAGAGCTGAACATAAATAAAAATGAAGAATCCAACAAGAGGAATAGGTTGAATATGTTGTACTCTCTCACTGTCACAGCTCGGAGGGGGCCGATCCCTTTGTTACTTGTTCAGTCCTAATTTTGTGATAGAGGCGTAGCTCTCTGCACTCATGAAAGCATTTCCTCTTCGGTCTATGAAATTTGAATTGAATTTCTTTACCTTTTTAGGTTCCTCTTTACCTGTACCCTTCCCACTTCATTTCTTTTCCCTCAAAACAAACAAAAAACAAATATTGGAACTCAACACTAGTCCATGCGTATGTGACACTCACATTTCACACCGCACCAACACAAAGTCATGTTCCAAGGCTTTCCCTTACAATATCTACTCCCTCTACTCTGAAACTACATAGATGCATTGTCTTGTAGCCTTCCCTGTTTATTGCTTCCTCACTCTTCCTTTTCTAACATCATTTCCCTCCATGATCACTTTTTTTGGGTTTTTACAAGTACTCCCTTCAAACCTGCGTATTCTTGCAATTTTGGGCAAATTCCATTTGATCTTTATACTTGTGAAATATTATGGGGGAAAGCTTAGAGTACTCATCAGCCATTTTCCTGATTCTATCTGGACTCTGAATAACAAAAAGCCTACAGTTTAAGTTAAGCAAGCATTTGGAGGAAATAAAGCGTGAGGATAGAGGATCTATAATTTGATTGTACTTTTGTTTGATTGTTAAGACATAATGATGACATGGTCTTGTTTTTATCTAGTTTATTAAGATAAGTGGGTTGGGAATATAGGGATTTGTAATGCGATGGGCCCCTGTTTTGCTGTAGGCATGTAAAGGATGCTTAAAGTTTTGGTGGGGTGGTGTGGAAAAAAGCTACTCCTTAATGGCCAATTTTAGTCGCATCATTAACAATATTCTCAAAGCTAAACAACTTAATTTCCCACCTCAATCCTCAAAATTTTTTTATTAAATAATAAATTTTTTACTATTTATGATTTTTTATGTTATACGTTCAGAAATTGGATAAGACTTTAATGCATTTTTCTATTTTTAATCCTGGTTGATTATAGAAATAAAGGTCATATTTACCTCCTAAGTTTTAGTTAAGGATGTATGGGTGTTAGAAGGTTTTTTAAGGATTAATTTTGCCATTGAATTGGACAAAATGTAGCAATTTTGTCCAACCATTTATAAAGTTAATTTAAAACGTTAATTGGCTATGACCATAGGATATAATATCATGTAACTCAACACCTTTATATGCCATGTGTACATCATCTATACCTTTTAACCCTTCTTCCCCTCCACCATTCATGGATGAATCTCAAATCTAAAACCATTACAAATCATATCACCACCAGTGGTCTTGCTTCCTTCGATTCAGCAGGTTTTATCCCCAAATTTCAAAACGCCTCAATTCGAATTTTCCTTTGTATTTGCATTGTCTCCTCCATAACTTTTGCTCCCTTAGCTTCGTCTTTGAATTCGGCTCGATTTGGGAGATGAAGGTATTGATGATAACTTGTTTTAATTACTTCATTAGGGTATCTTTCATTTATTGGCCACGTCATCACAGTCAACCCATGTAAGATAAACACGTGTTGCCAAGTGTGCTTCATTTAACAACCGTTTTTAAAACATTATATGTACTTAAACACCTCCCAAAACTATTTTTTTTCTTAGTGCTCTAAGGGCAAAAGTCCATTAACAAAATTGCACATTTACCCTTTAAAATGATACATTTCTTATCAAGACAAAGTTATATAGAACCTTGTAAATAGGACAAAACATATTAAAAAAATATGATCTTGCAAATAGGACGAATGGGAGTATTTATTGTTCTTTCCTGGTCTTAAATGACTTAACATTCCAATAATTTCTAATTTTTTTCCTAATTAGTTGAGTTATGTTTTTCCTATACAATTTTAAACCTACAAAAATCTCTCTTTAATTACTTAATAAAACCTATGAGTAGATTTACATATGTGTAATTTTCCTAATAAATAGTTTACATAGGAATTTATTATAACCAAAAAGTATATTACGGAAAGTTCCAGTTAAAACCTTATTGGAAATCACTAGCTAATCAGTGGTTCCAGTTCAAAAATTAGGCATTCCCAAATGTTTTATTTGTAGATGTGCTACTGGTACCTACCAGCTAGCTAGCACTAAAGGAAACAATTGCAAAGTGCCAAGTAATTTGGCTTAGAGAAAGAAAATGATATAGAAAATCGAAATAATCGAAATAGGCTCGTGACGTTAGGAAACATACTTTTACCTATTATAAAATATCATGAGAAGGAAGTTAAATCAATGAACACGACCACTGAAAGAGTGATTAGAATGCAAAGTGGAAGTAATCATGAACTGAGACGTAAAGGAGGATAAAAGAAGAGGCTTTTTGGCAAGACAGAAGGCTTGGAAATATAAGGAAGATTGAGAATGGAGATTATAGGAGATAATAATCAATGGGAAAAAAGTATTAGGAGTGGAGATTATGGAGATAATAATCAATGGGACAAAAAGTAAAAGTGTCATTTCCTAATTGCTAGTGAGGGTCAGAGCTAGAGACAAGAAACAGGAAGAGGGGTCATTTGGGTTTGACAATGATGATCACATAATTTTACAATGATTGGTGTTTAATTATTCACCGGAAATAACCCTTTTGCCGACGAAATGAAAAAGTGCAAGCCATCGGGGACTTGACATTTCCATCTGATGGCCGTGAGCAAAACTAGGCCTGATAGACAAGACAATTAACCATTACTTCACTAGTATATACTACTGTTCAAATTTTACCTCCTCTCTCACTTTTTTGTTTTCCATTATCTTAAATAAAGACATAAACTGAAAAAAAAAATTTATATGCTATATAGTTAATTAGCAACGAACTTTAATTTCAGTACTGAGCTCCAATTGTTAACTAGATATTTAACGGGATCAAATTTGAATATTATCATAGACTCTTGAAAGATATTAATCATTTTTACATGAATTATGCAACCAAAGTAACTTTTACTAGAACCAACAATGTGGATGTGTTGTCTGCCATTAACACCATACTAATTTAAATATTCTTGAATTAAGTAATAAATTATAGATTAAACTTTAGAATATGACTTATTACATCTATAAAAAATTAAATTAGGATAAATAAATAAATAAATAGAGATGGAAAAAAATATCTAAGGCACTGATTTTGTTTTTTAACTATACCAAATGTACCTCTATGATCAATATTATCCATAAAACTTTATATTGAGCTTGAGGATAGTCGTATGTATAATTCAAATATAATTTTCTAAACTAAATATTTTACAGTGTTTAAGTCTTAATATTATCCATCATAAACTAAATATGATTTTTACGTCACTTTCTTTTGAGATATTTTATCAATGATTCAATTATTATATAGAATGATATAACTACTAGTCCATTTTTATTTATGTAAAAAAAATTTAACTAAAGTAACATATCATCATTTAATCAATTTAATATTTGGAGGTACAATAATGGCATTTATGCAATATTTATCCTGAATTGATAGTTGAAGAGTTTTTAAACATTATTGTAAGAATTCGACCGGACTAGACGGTCGGACCGGTCCAACAGTTGACCGCTTCATATTTCGGTTCAATGGTTACACTACAAAAGAAGCTGCAATTAGCCGCGCACGCGTCCCGGCGGTTCGCCAAAAACCGCCCCCACGAATTCGCGTTCCGGCGGTTTAAGCCATCCGAGGGCGAGTTGCGAGGGAAAATTTTTTTTTTGTGGTGCATTCGTTGCGGCGGTCACAAAAATAATACCCGCCCCAACGCAGCATACAAAAAACTTAAAAAAAAAATTTCATTGGCACTGTGCGTTGGGGCGGTCGTAACCGCCCCCACGCGAATAAAAAACTTTAAAAAAAAAAATCCCTTTGGGGCGGTCACCCGCCCCCACGGCAATGTCTCGTGGGGGCGGTCGACCGCCCCAACGTGAATAAAAAAATTTAAAAAAAAAATAAAATCACGTTGGGGCGGTCATCCGCCCCCCGACACGTAGAGATTAGTGCGCATTTCATGTCGCGTGGGGGCGGTCGACCGCCCCAACGCGAATAAAAAAATTTAAAAAAAAATAAAATCACGTTGGGGCGGTCACCCGCCCCACGGCACGTAGAGATTTGTGCGCATTTCATGTCGCGTGGGGGCGGTCGACCGCCCCAACGCGAATAAAAAAATTTAAAAAATAAAATAAAATCACGTTGGGGCGGGCAAACGCCCCCAAGGCGCACAGAGTTTTGCGTGCATTTACTGTCGCGTGGGGGCGGTCGCCCGCCCCCACGTTGCTATCTCTCCCTATAAATAACCTCCCCCCCCATTTCTACCGGGCGCAATCTCTTCTTTCTCACTTTCTCCCTTTTGTGTTTCTTGTTGTTTTCATTGTTGGTGCACACGTGATGTCTAAAAGTTTTTCTTGCTTTTGGTATAGGTATTGTTTATTTTTTCTTTTTTATTTTATTATATCTGATTGTTTTTATTTCTTATTATTTTGTTTTCGTAATATTTCTTATGGATTTTGGACATTATCTTTTTGTGCTTGTTGGTTTAGTATATATTTATTTCATATATATTACAATAAAATTAATTTTTGCTGCATTTGTTTTGTTTTTTTTTTCTTGTTTTTATTCCTTTTTCGGTCTTCAATTTAAGTCATTATCATTAAATTGTTCGCATGAAGCAATTTTTTTTAGTAAATATAACAGCATGCCGGCGGTTTGATACGCCGGCACTATTTATTTTTTTAAAAAAAAAATCACATGGCGGCGGTCGAACCGCCCCCATGCCTTTTTTAAAAAAATAAAAAATTGTGGGGCCGGGTTGGTCCGCCCCTACGTCCGCCCCAACGCGTACACATGGCGGCGGTCGACCGCCCCCATGCCTTTTTTAAAAAAAATAAAAAATTGTGGCGGCGGGTTGGTCCGCCCCTACGTCCGCCTCAACGCGTAGCGGCGGTTGGTCAAGGGAGCTACAGCGTAAATCTTTCCGCCCCCACGCAGCGTTGCCACGTTAAAATCGCCGGCGGTAAATTTGACCGCCGGAGCGACATGGGGGCGGTCAGAACCGCCCCTACGCGGGGAAAATACCCGCCGCAGATCTGCCCTTTTTTGTAGTGTTATTAGTTTGACCGATAGTCCGACCATAGGTCTAAGCGAACGTGTTGAACCATGACCCGAAGGCCTGTCCGGCTTGCCTTCCAGTCCAACTTTTACAACATTAGTGTGTAATTCTAGCTATCAAATATCATATTGACTATACTTTAAGTTACATTAACCCCTCTTCCCAATTCTTGCATGCAAATACGCAATCCTAATTGTTTGTCTTATTTTAGGCAGAGCTCTCATAGAATTATTGACTTGTGCCTTTCAAGTTTGAATGCATTACATTTTATGTTTCATTCACGAATAAATTATAATCATTCACAAATAATTTTGACTTGTGATATTATTGATACTAATCTTTTATATTTTTTGTAAGATGAAGACAAAATAAAAAGTTATATGGGTGATATATTTGTTGAATTGGAACCTATAATAATTAGGCAACAGAGTGAGCAGAAACGAGTAGGCTCCTCGTGATCTCTCCATAAGTGCTACGTACCTACTATAAGATTCAAAAGCAAAAGGAATTTATCCACGGCATTGTGGGCGAGATCAAATTTTCCCTCCATTATTAATGAAGCGTCTGACTTAATTGGGATTATTACTTTCATCCTCACCTTTTCTCTGACCCTGCCCCTAGTCTCGCTTTAACTGAGAACCCTTTAAAAGGTAAATTGAATTGGTAAGCATAACAGGATAAAAAATGAAAATATTTTCTTCATGTAGCCAAATATTTGTGCTTTCCCGACGCTACTACTTAGAATCAAATGTATGGAGCGACAGCCACTCATGTGGCATGTGGAATACAATAATTAATTCTACTCCTTTGGTTTTTTTATTCGTTACGTATGATCGAACCCGGAAACAAGTTCCACAATTCTTTGACATCTTAATATGGCAACAACAATCCAAAAGGAAGTATACGCAGGAATCGATTCCGGTTGTTTTAATTTGGTATTAATTAATGGATCAACCAAACCACCTGTCTCTGGGGAACATATTCGCCATGGAAATGGATGGTTCTACAACCCTCATTCTATTCTACGGGCATGCAATGCGTCCAATGGTCATAGTCATCACATAATTACTTTAGCATACTTGTTACCCCGATCCCTCCAATCCTACATATAAGATTTAGTTGAATTTTTTAAAAGATCATAGATTAAGGTTGCGGAATGTTATTTTATTAAGACATATTTCATATATTTTTAGATTATACATTAGTTTATATGTCAAATAAAATAGTTTAAAGGAAAAAAAATGAGATAGTCAATTTATAATTGACTTATTTTGCTTTTTAAGATTTTCCAAAAAAGTCAAATAGATCTATATTTAGATCGGAAGAAGCAATATGTTTTGGGAAGAGAAAATAATGCAGAAAATTAAATGGGCATTATATATAATATTTGAAGTTATTAATATCATTTAATATTGGAATAGAATGAGATGGAGCTGAGAGATAAGAGGTAGCGTAGGTAGGATGCAGGGAGGAGAGATGGAGGGCATTAATTAGTTAACGAAGCCGGAGTAGTAAATGTGTGAGGGAAAAAGAGTGAAAGTAGTACTCCTAAAAGGGAAGGTAGCAGAGGATTTTGAAGTTTGGATTAGGAACATAGAGAGAGTCTTAATTAATACTGGTAATTAATAAAACAAATGAAAGAGGTAGAGGAAATTAAGGATGGTGGGAGTGGTTGTGAAGAAGAAGGGAGGATGAGGAGAAAGATTCTTGGCGGCGGAATGTGAGTTGGTTGGCAATGAAGGCCTCAACGGTGCGCTGGAACTCCTCACTGGAGAGGTGATCGTGAGGATACATGTTCTGCTTCTGCATGCTACTCTGGGATCGCCCGAGTTTGCCGGGAGGCTCTTGGCTATGTGGAGTCATCTCTTGGGACAGAGCAGTAGTGCTATTAGTGTTGCGGTTGGGAGAATGATGAGAATGAGAGTTGAGGGTGGAGGTGTCTTCCTTGTCCTCCTTGGTAGTGGCGGGGATTATGTGAGGCTTATTAGGCTTGTCATCCTGATGAATGTGTTTGTCGTGGAAGACCACATGCTCATGCTCATGCTCATGATCATGATCATGATCGTTGGTGGTGGTGGAGAGGAGGGAGTGGTTGAGGAAGAGGGTGGCGATGATGGCGTTGGAGAGGAGGAACACGAACAGAGGGCTGCACACCAACACCCAGGCTTGCTTCAGCAGGCAGAGCAGCATGGGGAGCCGCGCCACCACCCATGACACCGCCGCCACGCCCACGCATATCTCCACAAACCGAACGCCTCCTTTTCCCACCTTCAACCACTCCATGGATGCTATTACTATTATTAATATACTCTATGCCCAACTCAACACAGTACTGTACAACAATAATGGATAGAGAAGGATGGGATCGGAGGAGTAGTAGTTAAGTGCACTAATTAAGCCCTCTCCCCCCGGCCCTTGGCTTATTTATAGGCCCCCTCTCACTCCTGTCCCCACTCATATTATTTCATCCACTAACGCTACTTTATATTTACTACCTAAAAAAATACCTCATCCCATCCATAATAATACTCCCTCGGTCCCTAATGTAAGAGCCCAAAATTTGAATGGTTTTGGTCCCTAATGTAAGAGCTCACCCCACATTCTCTCCTCATTTAATGCATTTTTTTCTACTTTACCCCTAACTCTCTTTCATATTTATTAATGCTTATGTATTTCTCTCTCTTAAGAGTATCATAATAAATATGGGCAATTTTGGAAAAGAAGCATTAACTCTAGACATCCAACTAACATTCACATGTTTTCTTAAGAAGCGTTTTTATGGCAGCTAGCTCTTACATTAGGGACCGGAGGGAGTATAATATAACAATTAATATATATAGCATCATTTTTTTGTCCGGTAACATGTTTTAATGAAGGTAATAATAAATATATACCTGCTAATTTCAATTTTTTTATTGGATCCTGATAAAAAAAGTTACTGTATTTATTAATACATCTTTATATGTTTCCTTGATTGAGAAATAGCACTAATCATTTCTTAAAACATGATAAGTAGCTAGAAGTCCATCTTTTCTATGGAATAATAAGGACTAGTAGTATTGCAGAGGTCGCCGGTGGTTATGAATAATTCAACTCTAACGCGAGTACGTACAACTAACCTTTCACGATTCTGTTGCATTCAATTTGAACCCTTCAGAGATATATGGTACTTTCGTTTCCACCTTCACTCCACCACCATACCATACAAATGCACCTCAACTCATCAAACTAAATATTGGTTAATTGTTCTATTTCAATTTCTTTTAAAAAAACAAGATAAAGTGGTAAAAGTTAATGTATAAATAAAAGTAAAAAAAAATTAGACATGTTCAATTGAGACGAAGCTGAACTAAGAAACAGAGTCAGAACTTGAAACTCGAAAGTGTGTATATCTTGCGCTGTTAGGATTTGCGTGAGGGGTGATGAGATGAGATGTGGCCTTTCACGTGAGGCGGTACAATTGTACGGCCCACTTAGTCCTTTTTTTTAATTTATATGTACATAGTACTCGAAAAGAATTAATTTATATGTAAATATATTATTCCCTTTGAAGCTATCTCCAAATCCAAACAACTAATCAAAATCAAATAAAATCAATTTATTCATTTTGTTTTAAAAAATAAATAAATTTTATCTATATTTAGAGCGACATAATAAAGAAATATCTTAAGAAGTAAAAAGAAGTTGTATCAAATCTTGGAAAGAGTAATTATAAAAAGCATTGCTTTTATTAGGTGTCTTATAAGTACTCCCTCCGTTCCTAAATATAAGAACACTTTGACTTTTTTGGAGAATTCTAAGAAAGCAAAATATGGTAATTAAAAATTGATTTTCCCAAATTTTTTCACTAAACTAGTTTATTTGACTTATGAACTTACATATGATCTAATAATATTTAAAATATGTTATGATTAAATTGTTCATTTTGCTTTCTTAGGATTCTCCAAAAAAGTCAAAGTGATCTTATATTTAGGAACGGAGGGAATAATAAATAAAGAACATGTGAGATAATATGTATCTTATATTCTCCTCCAATCTGTTACTCCCTCCGGTCCCTAATGTAAGAGTTAGCCGCAAAAAAAACGCTTCTTAAGAAAACATGTGAATGTTAGTTGGATGTCTGGAGTTAATGCTTCTTTTCCAAAATTGCCCATATTTATTATGGTACTTTTAAGAGAGAGAAATACATAAACATTAATAAATATGAAAGAAAGTTAGGGGTAAAGTAGGAAAAAATGCATTAAATGAGGAGAGAATGTGGGGCGAGCTCTTACATTAGGGACCAAAACCATTCAAATTTTGGGATCTTACATTAGGGACCGGAGGGAGTATTTCATAAAATGTTTTTAGTTGATTCACATGTATCAATGAAAACAATTAAAAATGATAAATTGAAGCTATTTTTTTATATTATATGTATTAATCATACTAAACTCCAATATCATACTATAGAATACCTCAAATAATAAAGACTAAAATTTTTATAAAATCTACATGAGAGTTTGGTATGGGATCGGATAAAAATGGTGAGGAGAGATAGATACATGGGTGCACGCTTTCTGCTATACGATTGAATATTTCAAAGCAGGGTTTAATTTGTACCAATTAACGTCCATCTTCACGTGGTGGATACATCTCTCAGCAGCGGGCCTTTTACCCAGACCCCTTTATTTTCTGGGCAACCTGATGATTTGATATATCATATAATGAAACACTACATGTGAGTTTTGAAAGGCTCGCTCATACTCATTCATGACAGGTTAACTAATGTTGTTATTAGGGAATTTAGCTTTCCTGGCAGAATTAGAAAACTCCAACAATCCAACAACTTATTTTAAAGTTTTTTCAAATAAAGAGTTGTCACATACAGAAAACTTAGAAGTATGATTACTTCCAAATTCATTACTACTCAATTTTAGAATACTTGATATTTTTGTGGCAAACAAAATACTTGATATATATATTTTCAAAAAGTAAGACTTCATTTACAATACTTTAATTTACAACACACGAATCACGACGTGGGAGTGATATTTACCGTACGAGGCTGCACTTGTGTTGCAGTTGGCAGGTGGCAGCAGCAGCAGGCCGGTGGGAACCTTTTTGTGTGAAATTAACAGTACTACTTTTTCCTGAGCAGATTAAATATCTTTTGAAAAACAATTTTTTCAGTATAGAAAAAAAAATCAACTTCCTTAGTTAATGAAATTGACTATTGTATTGAGTTCATCAAAATTAATAACAAGGTCATTTTTATACGTGATAATACCATTATTATCATGTTGCAATTAGAAACTGTTTAGAAAAGTAATATGATCTGTTTAAGATACAGCCCGGCCCCTCCCCAACAAAATCCTCCCATCAATCCTTCATTCCGTAATACTCCCTCCGGTCCTAAATATAAGACCTAATTGATTTTTTTGAAAAATTCTAAAAAAAACAAAATAATTAAGTTAATTATAAATTGATTTACCAAATTTTTCCCTTAAACTAATTTATTTTACTTATAAACTAATGGATAATCTAAAAATATATCAAATATGTCATCATTTAATAGACCATTTTGTAACCTTAACCTCTCCAAAAAAAGTCATCCATGTCCTATATTTAGGACCGGAGGTAGTATAATCTTAATCTTTGAATGGGAAAAGTTGTTGAAAATTTTTCATCGTAGATTTTTTTTCTTATGACATTTAATAACAGGTTGAAGTTCATTTTCAGCAGTTTTCAATTTTTCTTCATCTTTATGTATCATATATTTCTTCATTTTGAGTAACAATAGGACTCGATCTTCAACTGTTATGCAGTGAAAAATTAAATTATTTCTAAATATTAAGAGCTGTATAGATCATTTAAATTTTTGCAAGAGAATGTAAAAAAATAAAAACTGTGCATTGATGGAATATAAATCTACTTAAAGATTTGAACTTAAAAGGATTCCGATAATTAATGTACATAAGAGAGATTTTAGTGGGAAAAAATACGTGTGGAATGTGGTGGGGGTAGAAGCCGTAGAGCTGGCCAGCTGGAAGTAGGAGTGAATGATTTGACCAAATAACCACATTAACACTAAATATAGTACTCCACTATATAGTGATTTGTCCCTCTTCATCCCACATTTCTCAGACAAAAGTTTCAGTCCGAGTCAATAATTCTGCATTCACTCGTGTTCTTCAGTCTTCACTACACTTGATCTTAGCCAAAAGGAAGAGATAGGTACTCTTCAGTCTTCAGCCTTCACTGTATCTCTGGTTTTTCCTCTTTTTTTCCATTTTCTCCTCTTGCTTCAATTTAATACCGCCAACCATTTTTATTTAGCCACATTATTTTATTGACCTCTGTTATACAATTAGACATTTGTTTTACCCATCCATTGCATGATTATTATTAACATCTATCAATCATTTTCTATGCATTTAAGGAAATTAAACTCGGAAAAAATTAAAATCATAATTACTTAACTGTTTCTCTTCAAAGGGGCGTGTTATTTGGAATGCAGAGAGTACAATATGTTTATTTTGAGAAAAAAAATTATTCATCATAATAACTTTATTACGTGTGAGTTAATTAGGGCTTATTGTTATTTCATCAAATTCCACTTTGACCATTATATACTCAATAATTCAGCGCTGGTAATGGTATGAAGCTAAGTAACCAGTGCACCCTAATTTGTTGATCCATTTATTAGTATATATATCAAACATTTTTCCGCGGGATTTCTATTTTCTATGGTTAATTTATAACTAGTTTTATTTATTTGTTTGGTCAAATACTAATTTTATTTATTTATACCATTCTTTTTTGCAAAATTAAGAAGTTAGCTTGAGCACCCTAAAAAACCAATATCAGCGTCTCTCCATTGTATAGGCTCCATGGTACTGTATTTTTATAATTGAAATAAGTCTCGACCATTGAAACAAATTTATGATAGAGATACAAAGTGGGGGAGGAAGTGGAGAGACTATATAGTTGAGAAGCCGCTCACTGCAAACTAATTATGGGCAATCTTAAGTTCCCAAAGATGCTTTATTCTTAAAAAATGTTCTTCTAGTTAATAAAGAGTTTAACTCAAAACAATATGGTCAACCCTTTCATTTGTTCAAGAGAAGGTGTTGCAGTTTCCTCTTTAACAATCTGATCCAGCCGACCACTGTATAGCTTCAAACGGGCCACTGCAGCCCAGAGTTTCAAAGAGCTACAAAGTGCCCTTAGTAGGATTATAAAGTTACCCATGGGCATTGAGCCCAAAAGCACAATATGACTTTAAGAAAAATATACTTTGATCCAAAACTTGTTAATTTAAGGATTGGTATGGTAATATTATGTTAATTGATCGACATCATCATCTAATCAAATTAAGTAAATATAACTTATATATTTAGGACTATAAAGGGAATATTAAACATATAAGTCTTAACAGTGCCTCAAATAGGATAGAAGAGGATGTCAATACTTAACTAAAAAATGTGATATTGAAATTTATTTATATATCTATCAGAACTTTGGAATGTAGGGGCGCTCTTTGTAGACTATGATTGGAGAACTTTACTATTTTCAAATAATCATCCTGATTACATGCCAAAATTCCAACAAGAATTACAAGTGAATTTGGAATATCCCTCAACGAACCATTTGATGTTAATGGTTGGTAATTTTATGTTTTTTAAGGCAACTATTACTAGATCCCACACAATGGTAGACGCTCAATATTTGCAAAAATTATGCAACAAGCTATCTTATAAACAATATAAATTTTTTTTGGCTAAAACCCAAATAACTCCCTTCAATTTTAGCTTAGTTGCATACTTGCATGTAACTCGCATCAACTTTAAATTTTAAAACGGAGACCCTAAACTTCACATTTTGACCATTGACACCTTGACATTAAAAAAGCAGTTAAATATAGCAGAATATACGCCAAGTCATACTAAGTGAGGATGACTAGACAAGTTATATGGAATTTCCTATATTTCATTAAATTAACATATAGATTTTCCTAGAGGTTATATCGCGTCGTGCTATCAAATACAAATCCCTGATTACCCCTTCACCAACCTAGTCGTCTCTCCCTCTATGCCTCTAGTTCGTTTCTATTAACTTCCACAGAGGCGTGGATATATAGTTAATCAAATGGTGTGAAGTCTTCCCACAAAAGGAAGAGGAAGACCGATAGAAACTCTTAACGAAATTATTCAACGAAATCTTTTCATCCATTATATATCGTCAAATATGATTATTGATAGAGCACAATGATATCATGTTATCCATGTAATTGACTCTATTTTGTTGGGATAAGATTTTGTTGTTTTTGTATTTTTTTCTCCATTTCCAATCACATAGTTGATGCATGTTTCATGCTCTTACGAGTCCAACACACACACACACACAAACATATTCATTTTAACCCTCATCACATGCATGAGAAGGAGTACATGAAACCTAAATTAAACTATGAATCACTAAAAATATATAGCAAGTATGTACTAAATAGTTGTTGGTATAGTGAAAAAAGGTATCACAATGGTCCAAACTCCAACCCGATTGCGAAATAGTTGTTGGTATATCCACAAAGACAGGAGGTGTTTTATATAACACATATATCTTTCGATCTGAATCTTTGACCTTGAGTAATGGATTATCATAGAAAAGCATTAAATGTGTAGAAGCGAGAATGTACAAATTCAGGAAGAAACCAATGTAAGAATTTGATGGGTCAATTACGAGTTTACGACTCGTATTATAAATATGATTATGGTTAGAAAATAATGAAGTGTGTTTATATGTGGTCGGCCTAATTGCCGCTCAGTTGTTCAATTCAGCGGCCCCTTTCACTTTCATTTGATCAGCAGAATTGCCATGAAATTCTTTTTATTCTTCCCATCTGTTAAAAACTACTTTACCCTAAAACAATATCGGGTCGAGGTAAAGCATTTTATGTTATCTTTATCATTAGATTTTACATAACATATGTGACATACATTATGACAACTTATAGATGAAAAATGGTTAAATTTCATTTTTTATAATTTTTCAAAGTAATAATTTTCAGATATTAGTTGAAAAGAGAGCCACAGAAATTAAAGTCTCACAATATATATAGTATAATTAAGCATTAGTGTTGAATAACACGTTTATAAGAAGTGATAACATTCTAGCCTAATTACTAAGACTTTTCTATTATTATATTTATTTCTTGGGACCTCAGATATAGTAATTCTCCTAGAATAAGTTTCCCACTCGTGGGTCCGCCCTTGGTTGTCCATATCCAGCGTATACCCTGCATCCTTCCAGAGTTCTTTACTACTGAAGTGTGAAAAACCAATCGTGCTGGCAGTTGAGACATAAATGATTCAAATCATTCAATTACTTGAAGTGATATATATTCTCCAACACACAAAAAAACTAGTAGGACTAATTCACATATCTAGTAATTCGAAAAACGAGAAATGATTATAATTTTATTTTTTATAGGAAGCAGTTCAAAGATTCTATTGCAAGTAATTAAGGTTGCCAATTAGTTTAAACCCAAGTTGCATGATCTATTGAATGAATATCCCAGCCCCTACCCCGCCGGCTGACCCCTTTAATGGGTTTACCTCATTTGAAATATACTTGTTAATTTTTTGAAGACTACCGGAAAGATGATTTTTATACATATGAACAAATGTTTAAAAATGTTTAGCTACAAGCTAGTCCCCCTCTCTATCATTATATACTATATGATGCCTTTGGTGTCAATAGCTTAAAAATTATAATATATATTATAACTTTTAAGCTATTGACTTGATAATATGACCAAAGTAAGCCATTTTTCCAAAATTTAACAAAGGTGATTAATACATCCGTACATAGAGAATTAGAGATAATTTCTCTATAAAAAGGTGGTAATTCATATTATATGCTACCTCCGGTCCTAAATATAGGACCTAATTGACTTTTTTTTGGAGAGATTAAAGTTGCGAAATTGATTATTAAATGATAACATATTTGATATGTTTTTAGATTATCCATTAGTTTATAGGTAAAATAAACTAGTTTAAGGGAAAAATTAGGTAAATCAATTTATAATTAACTTATTTTACTTTTTTAAGGATTTTCTAGAAAAGTCAATTAAGTCTTATATTTAGGACTGGAGGGAGTATATGTTATTGATTATTGATTTCGTTATAGGCGCTAGTTGATGATGGTATTAAAATAGAGGGTTTTATGACGCTCAAATGCTACATTCAAGACCTAGTTTGTATGTAGTGAAAATTATATTGTATTAAAACTTTCCATTTATATATGTTAAGAACCCATCTTCCATTGGATCTGTTGGCGAATTAGTTAAACATTTACATCTTAGTAAGTGTTCGATTCCTAGGAAGTATCACTTTGTTGTAGTTCTTGTTGCGTCGCTTGGAGAGTAGGCTTGGGTGCAACCTACCTGTGTTGACTTCATGAAGGGCTTCCTTATCATACTCCAGAGCCCACAGAGACAGACTTTGTGGGTGAACCAAACTCTTTTCCTAACATTTTGTATAAAAAGGAACCCAAGATGATACTATGTTCTTGAATATAAGAACATTTTACGTAATTTGATTAGATTAAGGATATAAGTTAAATTAATTATTATCACATGATATTATCAATTCACCTTAATCATATATTTTTATCTCCACTCTCCCTCACTTATTTGTTTATTCTTGATAAGCATTATTATTAGGGTTAATTTGATGAAAACAATTAGAAAGTATTCTTATATTTAAAAATAAATGGAAATTTAAAAGTGATATTATAATTAAAAACAAGAATATATTCTTTTTTCTAATCAACTTATGAGATCTAGATCCCGTAGTTGGACTTACCGGCTGGATACTCCATTCACACTCATTGCATATTTTTTTTCTATAGCTACTATAAATGCCAATATATCCTTTGGAAGTTTGGATACTACCAGCCACTCGTCCTCATGACATGTATTTTTTTACTGCTTATATAAATGTCAATATATCCTTTAGTGCTACCACTCGTCATCATGGCATGCATTTTTTATTGCTTATATAAATGCCTATATATCCTTGGATGCTAGCTACTACTCGATCGTCCTCATGGCTTCAACTACCACCATTTTTCCTAACAAATCTATTGTCCCTCATCACTTCATCCCAGCCAATTCGATCAATGACATATGCTTCAAATATTCTTCATTCCCTAACACTTGTTCTTTTCCATCTTCACCACCATCATCAGCATCAATCTTTTGCCACAGAACTGTCATACGGAAAGCTGTTTCTGGAACAAAAGGATTCTTGGCACCAAACACCGTAAATAATCTGATTAAATCTTCAGCTTTCAGAGAGAGCCATAGTGATGAAACACTTGAACATGAATCTTTCCTAGATGGATCATCTGAGTCAAGCCCTTCAACATTTGTGTTCCACAGGGTGGAATCAATCATCAATAGACTGGTTCGTCATTTTTTTAATCATGTCTGAAATTTTACAATTCTGATAAGGATTTGGTTCCATCTGTATATTCATAATCATATTTTTCATTTTTCATATCTCATTGGCTAAATTTTTATTGTTCATCCCCTTCACTTTATATTTAGCTATTAATATATGTCTTCCACTAACTCAAACATATACCAGGCAATATAATTACCGTAATGTCAATGAGCTAATAATGTATTTCGGTTTGTCGTTGACAGAGCAAGTGGATAGCCGCTATCATTTTTAATGCATATATTCTATGGAGACATGATGCAGAAACCCTTTGGTTTGCACTAGGATGTGCTTTAAATATGTGGCTTTCTGTTGAGCTTAAACAAATACTGAACCAGGAAAGGCCTTCTGCCCTCAGATCTGACCCTGGCATGCCCTCTTCCCATGCCCAATCCTTCTACTTCATTGCCACGTTCGCCATTTTGTCAAGTAATTAACTTCCCCCCACTTTACACTATTTTTATTATATTGTAATATGTATTATTACATGTACTATTAACTACCTAATAATTTGGATTGATTTCAACATAAGTAGTGATCCTTTTTTGGACTAAACACAAGTGACGAAAGATTATATAAATGAGTTAAGGTACAAATTTAGCAAACAACAACTATTAGATAAAGTGCATCGAACATAAATAATAATTTCGAATCGCAAATATATATAGCGCCCAAACATTTACAAAGTGATGCATATGTAGCAACCCTGTCAATTTTGATGGGTTTTACTATTAATGTTTGACCTGATTAAGCCACATTACATGTCACATCAATTTATTTGATCATGCCACCTGTCACATCACCACATCATCATCACCATCTTCACCACCGCCCTCTCCCTCTCCCACATGTCAAAATTGATGGGCTTGTTACATTTGCACTACTACTTTGCAAATGATGGATGTTAGATCTAAAACTCGAAATTGTTATTTATGTTCGGTGTACTTTTGATAATAGTTGAGTGTTAGATTTGCATTTTAACCATCCCTATGTGTGTGTAATAGTTTACTGGAATCTTGAAACTATGAAGGTATCAAATGGGCAGGGATGAATGAGTTCACCATTACGATCAGCGGGCTGGCTTTGACATTCGGTTCTTATTTTGTAAGTGTGTATTACGTTGTTGCTTAGTTTTCTATATATCCCTTGTTTAATTAGCCAAAGAAACATTGAACATTAGGGTGACATTGTAACTGACGCCTACTGCCGGTCATAAAGGATGCCTATATATTGTGTTCAAGAAGTTATATATGTTATACTCTCATGCAAGAAGTGTAAAAGTATCTATAAACTTTAAAGTAAAGTAAGTGAAAAACCATACCTTTTGGTGGTAACAACCCATAAATTTTGAATATGAGATAAAAAAATGTCACAACATACAGTTATGGTGTTTGCCCATTTCGGGTTCAAGTTATTGTATTTTTTTTCACCTTTGTCCATAAAATGTCTATATAATTAACGGGGTGGTATATTTTATATTTGCAGTCATATCTACGAGTGTCGCAGCAGTTTCACACCTTAAGCCAGGTGGTAGTAGGCGGAGGCATAGGGATGGTATTGAGTTGGTCATGGTTTTGGCTTTGGAATACTTTGGTCGCCAATGCCATTGAATCCTTCTTCCCTCTTAAATTCATCCTTCTTTTCATCTCACCCGCCATCTGTTTTGCCTATAGTTGTTATTCCTTTCACCATTGGCTTCAAAACGATAAGACTAATTAATTACTCGCTCCGTTCCTAAATATAAGATCACTGTGGTTAATTTGAGGTGATTAAGGAAGACAATAAAATTACATGATCTTCCTATAATCCCTTCAATTACTTAACTTTAAAAGGAAGAGGGGTTTTCAATGAAAAGAGGGAGTATAAGGGTAGTTTGGGCAAAAATTGAGGTAAAATAGGAAGTGATCTTATATTTAGGAATTTATCCACTTCCCCAAAGTGATCTTATATTTAGGAACGAAGGGAGTATTAGTTAGTTCCCTCCATAATTTCTTGTCACACATCATCAATATAATGAACCATGTTTCATTTCGTTCAAATGTTGGAAAATCAGCTCATTCATGTCAACCTTCAGCTCCTAATAATAATTTTGTTGTGACAAGGCAAGTCATTCACAATTTTATATAGTTCCTGTATACAAACATGCATATATACGCAAATATATTCATGTAAAACAATCGTGCAGAAAAATAAGTGATTAAATAATGAAGATTGTTTGTTAACCTATGATCAGGATCTTGACTTTGTAGCGTGTGACGCGCCTAAATCAATAAATGCAAGGAGGCGCCTTACTAAATTATAAATCTAATAAAAAATGTTGGCCCGTAAGTGTACGATTCATAAGTTGGATAATTTTATCTTTTCCACGGATATTTGTGTTAAAATCTCAATTAAACAACATGATAATGAATTTAATGAAGTTAAACTAATCAAATAATAGTTAAAAAAAGATTTCGAGGTAAACACAAACACATAAAAGTTTTGATTTTTTGATGAACTAGAGCCTAGAATTAATACTCACGGTTGAATTTCATAAAACCTAATTATTTTTCCTTTAGTCAGTCTTTAGACGACAACTTATATTTACTCAAGGTTTTGAATAAATTGAAGTGCTCTCTTAAGTCAAAATTATATTTATAAACATTAAAACTGCATAATCTCTTGATACAATTGTTGAGAGTTAATTAATCAGAAAGAGTCAACCTTACTTTAACAATACCGAACCATTTGTTAGTTAATTTGAGGATGAAAGATCGAATGTATTGAGCATATATATTCGTGTAGGACACAAATATAGAAATTTCAAAGACACATTAACTAACATAAAGATACAGAAATATTGTACGCAAGGATAGATGTGACTGTACACGAAGAATAAAAGCCGGGATCATGCATGCCTTCTTCAAACTGCGCGCATGCAAATGAAATATACGTAACATGACAAATTGAGCCCATTTGATTTGTGTTTTGTAATGAGTATACGTGGGAGGATAATTGACCGTAATTCTTTTCCCCGTGGAATTTGAGGCGAGCAAAGATCTGGAAGCTTCTCTGGATGTGTTTTAGTTTTGGATATGCAATGCATGTGAATATGCAATTGAAATAAATCATCATTCTTTTCGTCTCACCAATTGAACCAAGAATTACCTCATTATTTGAATTTCGTTACATTAAATATCTTATGTAACAGAATATCATTTAGAAAGATTTAATTTTATTACTTTTAGTTTCTTTTTAAGAAATTACAAAAATAAAATAAAGTTAAATTTAAGAAACATTAGACCATTCTTAATCCACATTCTTCACTAGTCAACGGATGAAAGCTTCTTTCTTTATTTTGCCATCAGATAAAGCTTCTTTCACACACACATACACACTCTTAATGGGGAATGAACTTGACCCGTCAGGATAAAAAATGCAATATCAATATACATATAGGTCCCACATCGAGAGCTACTAACCAAGATGGTGTGTGTAGCTAGAGTGTTATAAGATTGAAGCTAGTAGCAACTTCACGAATCACTTACCTGGATGGAGTGAAGGGATGATCAGGAAGACCCCTGGCTTAAGCCGGTAACCTTCACTGCACTTAGAAGGGGTGCTTGCTTAAGGTCTCCTTAAGATGGGAGAGCCTACATCATAATTTGTTGCAGTTGGGGCTTGCGTTCGCGCAGCCCCTTCCCAATTATTTCTAATTTTTTATTGACTTTTTTTTATACGTAAAGGCCACATAGTTGATGCAAGTCATATTCTGTTTTGATAAAGACTCATTGAAAATTATATGATATAACTTATTTGGATTTTGTAGATTTGATTGTTTTGGGGATGAACAAAGCGTTGTTGATACACATGAAACATGAAAATAAAGCCAAGAAAACAAAGTCATCATGTATCTTCATTTAAAATGGAACAAAAAAGGGTCTTGCAACAGTTCCCTTGAAGCTGATGAATCTCTGATCCAGTGATTTCAACTCTTCTGCTCTGCAATCTCCAATTAGGATACTACCATGGGGGCGCTGCATCACCCTCAATGTTTTTCCAATCAGATATTGTTCAACCCTTTTCCTCCTTTCTACAGTTTTATTTGTTAGTGTTGATCCCCATTTTTACCATAGAGCATCACTTGGCATGGCTGGAAGGTGAGGGAGGGGGCAGCTTCAATCAATATTTCATGCCATTCAAGTTTTGATGCCACCTTTAGCAGGATGATCTTACACATTAGCATTGATGTCTGATGAACGTTCCTATGAATCTTCACATTACAGAACTCGTATCTGGCCCCCATATCCATAGTTCTTAAGAAGTCCTTCATCTTGTCGCCAGTTTTCTCTCACCTTCACTTCAATCTGTTTAGACAACCGTGCTTGACATTAAGTTCCAGCCCAAAGAAAGATCGAATAAATACTACTGCACTACCACTGGCAGCTTGACGAGATTATTGAAGTAAACAACAAAATGATGCCAAAATTGAGCAGCATATATATACATATTGCAGAAATGGTATAGGCAAGCACCTCAAGATAAACTTTCTTCTGCAGAAAATCTTCAATGTCCAGACGGGAAGCTGTTGCAAGAAGCTTCAAAGCCTTTCCCTCCTGAACAAGTTAAAACACAAACCCCAAAACCATTACAGTATAGTTCTTGTTGTTTTGGGCCAAAACTATATGGTGCTTGTTATGAAGAAATTACATGCATGTGCAAGCAAATTTATTTGAACAAGAAATCTTCACAACTATATTGAAAATTTCATTCTTTCGAGATCCTGACAATATCTCTTTTCGGCGAATGTTACACAAATTCAGTATAGTTAGAATAGATCAAAACTCAAAACTGAAGCTGAAGTGCCAACGCCCACAAATATAGCATGATTAGCATTATCGATACATTATAACTATACCACATGAACCCTAGGACTTTAGAAATAAGTATGAACAAAGAAAATCTGATATAAGTGACATACTTTTCCGATAAGTATAATCTTCTGTGAATTTTTTTCAACAACAATCTCCACTTGTATGAAATCTTTTGCATTGGGCCGAGCCTTGTAGCTTACAACATTCACCTGGACAATTTAGAATAAGATTTTAATAAACCTAAGGAAACAATTTGTCTTCATTCACTTTTGCCCCTCTGCTCTCTGTTTTCCTTTTCATTGAAACAAGGCAGCTATATCACAAACAAAGCATGGACTATTTGATGGTTACCTGGCAAGCATAGGGTATTTCATCTCGGTACTGCATAAAGATCTTTTCTCGAACGATCTCACCCACAAAAAATCTTTCTGGGTGCTCACTGACAATATCCTGAACATTTATCAACAAAACTAAGAAAACATAACAAGTGCTAGGGACAATCATGTATATATATATATATATATATATATATATATATATATATATATATAATATCCAAAAATTTGGTTACTAATAAATAAATAACCAAGGCACCCAAACCCTCAAAGTCACAAACAATCAAGTTTTTAGTCACTTTTAAAGACAAGATACAAGGCCATACCAAAGCGAGCCATTTAAACAAGGCGAAAGAATCAAACAAAGATGACAAACATGATCGAATCATAAAGTTATGGCTCATGGAAATTTCATAGCATAAAGAAAGTATAGCATCTAACAGTGTAATTTGTGCTATCGATTTTAAATTAAGATTTTAACTAGCCAAAACTGGCTTAAACACAAGTGGATGGAACTTTGTTCTGATACAAGAAGCGATGACAAATGGTCACTGTTATGGCATCCATTTCGGTATCATTATAGTATTGGCAGTACAGGTTTTCACCTAGTGTTTCTAGAGTTTAGCTCTGCAATAGGTGCTATCTAATTGCCATCGAAAGTCTTCCCCCTTTTCATCCCAAGTCCCAACCAGTGTGACTGTCAATGTGTCTTCCATCAACGTGTTATAAGCACTGTATTTCATAGGTGTTTGATGAGGTATAAAATTATGAGATGGAAAATTGATATGATCATAAAAATGGCATTGGTGGACAGAAGTACCCTAATGCAATGTAAGTTGTGGTTCAACTGACTCATTATAATTTCAAAATTAAATGTGCTTACTGAATTTTCATGGTGTCAGGCATTTAATAACAGAAGCAACAATCCTTAGTGTCCTTTTGAACAATTATAATTATAATGTAGGAACAGAGGTTATTGGGGACAGTGAAATATTGACTTTCATCATGCCTTTGGATAGTATGCCGGTCCATTGGGAAGCTTTGACAGTATCCAGTCCTTGACATCTTCAATTCCATGACCAAATTTAGCACTAACTGGTATAACCTCGTCAACATCAGTATTTTTCTGATACCACTGCAAGGAATGTAAAATAATTAGGACATAAAACTATGTTGAATGCACACCAATACAATTAAATTCACTTGTACTTGTCAATTATCTATACCAATCAATGAGTTCCAACCTCAAGTTTCTTTGCAATTTCCCCAGGTTTGATAAGATCCTTCTTATTAAGAATCAGCAAAGTGGGAGGCTTGTCCTCAAGATCTCCTACACCTTCCTTCAACACTTCATCAATCTACAAATAAGAAACAGTTAGAAAATAAATAAGGGGAAAAAAAAAAAGAAAACAAAAACAATTCTGTGAACATAAAACCATACATTTTCAGGAACTTTACACGCATCAACAAGAATTAATACACAATCAGCATTAACTGCAGCACTGCGAACATTCTTCATCATCATTGAGTCCAACATATGCATTTCCTTCTTGAGAACACCGGGTGTATCGTAAAGTATTATCTGTCAGTGGATCCTCCAGTCAGAGAAACAAGGACTCAAAAGGTTTGGCTAGACATATCCAGAGCCTATCGAACTCAATAATTATAGCTCATGATAATTGAAGCATGTAAAATAACTTGATGAACACATTTTATTCAGGAAAAGTAGCTATCGATCTCATCATTTCGATATTCTACATTACAGCACAGCTTTTAAAAGAAAAACAGTGATATCAGATGATTTACCACACCGCACAGTCCACTGTTTTATGAAATATAAGAAGTGATCAATATGAGTAATGTATATAATAGGTCAGAATGGAAAAGCATATAGGAACGAATTTGTCAATGCACATGTTTTACATTACTTCAACTACATACTATAACAAAAAATTTTATTATATATATATCATAGCTGTTTCATCCCACACCAAGTGCTGTACAAAACAGTTTGAGAGTTAAGCTGAATCTCCAAACAGAATGAATCCTAGATTCAAACTTGAAGGTATGCGTAAGTGTCCATATTCTGGGGACATGAAAGAAATTAAAATGAGAACAATGCATAAAAAATGTGAAAATGAAATGGGCATGGAAGATAATGAGTTGAATGAAGGAGGTGGCAGTGAGTGGAAACCTGATAATGTGAGGCAGAGCATATACCGAGAATACGATGCCTTGTGGTTTGAGGTTTCTGAGTGACTATGGACAACTTTTGACCAATCATCTGGTTGGCCAGCGTACTCTTGCCAACATTGGGCTTCCCTAGTAGAGCCACATATCCTGCATCAATATTGGACTCATTCAGGTGAGCAGGCATAGTGGGCATGAGCTTGTCCATGGAATAAGGTTTGATTAGAAAGTGAAAATTTGCAAGTATAGAGTATTATTGAAGTGGGTGTGTTGATGTGATAATAAAAAGAGTGTAAAAATGTGAGCTTTGAGCAGGAAATGGAAGTTGAGGATAAAGAAAAGTGGAAGTGAGGGGGAGGGAGAGAGAGAGAGAGAGAGAGAGAGACCACTTCGGTGGTGAGGGTGGATATCATAGTGGAGCTCCTGGGTTTCATAGTCGTCCAAGAGGGCCAAATTGCGGTCAGGTTTCTGAGTGAGAGACAAGAAAGAGGAATCGTGGAGGGGCTGTGGTTGTTGTTGTTCTTCTTCTTCTTCGCTGCTATATTCCAATTCCAATTCCAACTGAGTGAGGCGTCCCCTTGCACATGCTTCAAAACGAGCCTTGTTGCTGTTGGTGATGATGTTAGAGGGTGAAAAGTGTATGGATATGGTTGTGGAGAAAAGGGCAGGAAAAAGAGTGCGAGAGGGAGAGGGAGAGGGAGAGGGAGAGGGAGACTTGTACTTGCTTGTGGGAATGGTTGGAGATAAGTGTGAGTGTGAAGCAATGACCTCCATTTCCTTCAACTTCCACCTTCCTTTCCCTCCTTCCCTTCCCTTCCCTTCCCTTCCCTTCCCCTCTCCTAATAATATTATTAATATTAATATTATCTTCACTTCAGATAAGGGCCGGGCCTGAACGGGCTTGGCTCCCATGGCCCCTCGCTATATAATTAATATATATCCCTTTCTTTCTTTTATACTCCTATGTCCTATAGGCTATAGCAGCTATAGCCCATTTTTTTTTTTATCATATATAGGCTATACCCTATGGCATATCTCAATTACTCATATCATATCATCCTCTTCGCGCGCTCCTACTCTACTCTTGTTCGTATCCTGCAGCTGCAACCCCAACATCCCATCACGCCTCCCTTTCTTTCGCGGGTGAGTTCATTCTATACTATACTTTACTCTCTAATTTCTTCATTTTTGGCTCTTCTTCTTTCTTCGGAAAATTCATTATAGGTCCCCGTAGGGACATAATATAGAAAAAGTCTCAAAAACTTAAAAATTAAAGTAGAGTCCAAGGGACTAAACTTGAATAAATTCTGAAAATGTGGGACCCACATATAATAATAAAAAAATATCACACTTTACCTCTTCTCTCTCCTCTCCTCTCCCCTCCCCTTCTCCACGTCTGGGTGAGGGAGGAGGGTGGGGGTAATTTTTTATTAAGGCTAGGGGCAAAACTGTCTTTTCACTTTTCAAATATATTTATGTGAGGTCCTTTGGGACCCTACATTAATATTTTCAATTTTTAGGACTTTTCTAGTATTAACTCCCTTGTGGGACCTCTAATTAAATTTCCCATAATTATATTATTCCCAACCTCTCATTCTCTCCTCCCACACTGCCCTGGATACTTCCTTTTCTCTTCTTCTTCTTCTTTTATCTAACTATCTATGCCAAATGCCCACTCTCATATCTCTATTTATATTATATGCATCATCTCCTACGGGCCTGTTTGGTTTGAGGGAAGGGAAGGGGAGGGGAGGGAAAATGAGCCCCTCCCCTTGCATGGTTTAAAAAATTGGAGGAGAAGGAGCCCAAAATATTTCCTCCCCTTCCCTTTCATTCCCTCATTTTTGCTCCCTCCAAATTGGGGGGTTTTGGAGGGAGGCCAAAATTTGAAACAATTTATCCTCATATGTTTTTATATTTCTATGAAATATCCTCTGTTAAAGCCTTCCATGAAATAAAACTCATCTCTTCTCATCTCTCGCACTGCTGCATGCCTGCATTTATCTTTCGCTGCTGCAATTATTATTGCTCAACACCAGTACATTCTACATAAAACGAAGCATCATTTTTCTTCTTCACGGGTAAATAATTTTCCCCACTGCTCCCAGAGTTACACAATGCTTTCTCATTCTTATCTCACTACGAATAATTCTTTTTTGAACCATTGTTTATGCAGCCCTTCTTTGACAACTTTAGCATCCCATTAATTAGAAATATAGAGTTGTTTGGTTGATAGAAAAAGGCCAAATAAAGTTTGATGTACACATTATTGGGGTAGCTATATATTCTTCTTCTTTGCTAAGTGGTGGCTTTTGAGTTAAGTTGGTGGCTTTTAGCTAAGTTGGTAATTTTTTGTATATGATACACAGTGTCTTGGAGGGATTTAAGATAGCCTTTAAAATTCCAAACTTTTGATTTTTAGTCTCAAAATATTTAAACTTTAAAATTTTCTACTATTTCATAGCTTTTGTTTATAATTTCCATGATACATCAAAAATTGAAGGGTTATTTGAATACAAAACAAGTAATATAATAAATAAGCAACTTTACAATAGACAATAGAACGTACTTTTATAAAATTTTTAAATAAATAATTTTGACTTTATAAAATTGAAGGACCAAGTCACATCAGTATTGACGACATTTCGTCCAATAGGTTAAACATTGTTATATTATTTTCAAAATTATCGATATAAAGTACTTTTAGAATACTATTATATCAATTTTTATGTGACTTTAAATAAGCAACTTAATTTGAATCAAAATATAAGTTAATTTATATAACAGACAATCATTAATTAATATAGAACTATAAGGATAAAATGGTAAATTAATCATAATCACTCTCCCCTTCCCTCCTTAACCAAACAAATGATCATTAAATCCTCCCCTCCCTTCCATTCTCTTCCCTCCTTCTTATCTAACCAAACAAAGTAATATTTAACCTTTCCCCTTCCCTCCCCTTCCCTTCCCTTCCCTCAAACCAAACAGGCCCTACAACTTCACTTAACTCCCAACACAACTTCTCTCTCCGCTTTCCATTTTTGTCACTCCATATGCCAATTACGCATCTTTCATCGCCTACCACTTCTCTTCTCTCATCACTACTGCAACTTTGCATCTTACTTATTTCAACTCCTTCCCAGATTTCCCTTCTTTTCACTCTTCTGCAAGGCCAACATTTAGTATAGGGGCAACATTATTGACCTATTTTTTGTACTCACCAAATGATTTCATGGTTCTGTATATCAATAGAAGCTTTTTACGAGTATCATTTGTTTTTGGTTGCTTTGAAGACTCGCAAGGATAAAACTGAGGCAGAAGTTGGTAATGCTGGCCTGAAATTCTGCCCTCTTCTCAATAATGTGGCCGCTCCATATTTGATAACGCCAATGATGGGGGCCTCGAGCCAGAAATCATAGATGCCCAAGGCTGGAGGCTGGAGCAGAAATCTCCATTCAACAAGGATTGAAGCATTTGGGAAAAGAACGAACCTTTTGTCTTTTGCTTGGAACACGCCGGGATTACGTTTGTGTTGAGTCTTACATGTGAAGGAGGGCACTCATTAATTGAACACCAGCATGTTTCTGCATACGACTAGCAGTAGATTCTATGCTCTTCCATCACTTCCATGCCTTTCACGCAACTTCTCGCTCTGGTCTATGAAGAAGGATCCGGATCTTGAATCCGCTCTGTCTCGCAATCGCCGTTGGATTGTTAATAATCAAATCAAGAACATTATCCTTCGACATCCTAATCAGGAGATATCTGTCAAAGACCTTCAGAAGAAATTTAAGAACCTTGATCTCCAAGGCAAAGCTCTCAACTGGATAAAAAAATATCCTTGCTGTTTTGAGCTTCATCTCCACGGTGATGAGTATCACTGCAGGCTGACAAAGCGGATGATGCATTTGGTGGAAGAAGAAGAGTCTGTCAAAGACATGCAGGAGCCGGTGTTCGTTAGGAGGTTAGGCAAGTTGTTGATGATGAGTGTATACAAGAGGCTTAATGTTGTCAAGATTAATGAACTGAAGAGGAATTTTGGTTTTCCGGATGATTATTTAATCAGAATCATTCCAAAGTATCCAGATATGTTTCGGATTGTTAATTACAGTGGAAGACGAAGTGCAATGGAAATAGAACTAATATCATGGAACCCTGATTGGGCTGTTTCTTCGGTTGAAGCATCTGCTCATGAACAGGGAATCCACCCAAGTTTCACATGCTCATTACCTTCGACTTGGGTGAAATCTTGGGAAAGATTTGATGAATTTAATTCAAGCCCTTATATTTCACCTTATATGGATCCGAAGGGTTTGGTGGAGGGATCAAAGGAGATGGAGAAGAGGACGGTAGCACTGCTGCATGAATTGTTGTCATTGACTCTTTGGAAAAAGGCTTCAATTGTGAAATTGGGTCACCTTAGGAGGGAGTTTGTTTTACCAGATAAGTTAAACATTTTATTGCTGAAGCATCCTGGGATTTTTTATGTTTCAAATAAGTATCAAATTTATACTGTTCTGCTTCGAGAGGGATATAGTGGTTCTGAACTCATTAAAAAAGATCCTCTGGTAGTTGTGAAGGATAGCTTTGGGGAACTGATGCAGGAGGGACTTCATGAGTATAATCAGAGGCGTCGCGTAGTGAACTTGGAGAAAAAGAGAAAGAATGGCCTTACTTTGGCTAGAGTAGAAAAAAGGGAAAATAGAAGAGCTGCAATTTCTGACTCAGAGGATCAGGGAGATAAATTGGGAGGTTTGCTTGATCCAGAAGAAAGAAAGCGGTTTTATAAAGTTCTATTTGATGAGAATGATGCTTCATAAATTCCACCTAGGTATGTGTATTTTGCTTGATGTAACTGGAAGACTTCTTGTCCACCGAGTTTTAACTAATGTTTTTCTTGTAGAGAAGAAAATAGGGAATTAATGTGAATACTTGTACTTCAAAGATTGGGGGACAGAAGAATTGTGAACTTTCTTCCATGTAGAGCAGTGTACTTCATTACTAACTTTATGTCATTCAAGGTAACTGAATTTGGGTGTTATTCTCTCCAGTTCTTAGAATGAGCTATTGTCCTGTGGATAACTATATGCCGTCAATTCTTGAAGTGGTACCTGCCTAAATGACACTTCCTTCATACTTAATTTTAAGACCACTTTGACTTTTTCCGGAGAAAATTAAACATGCAAAAATAATCACTTCAAATTGTCTATAGGTATCTTTTTTCCTCTAAACTAATTATTCTACTTATAAACTAAATACATGTGGTATATGTTATAATTTAGTTGTTTAATTTGCTGCCTTAACTTCCACAAAAATGTCAAAGGGATCTTATATTTAGGACCATAGGGAGTGGTTGGTTATGAAAAAATGACTTCCATACCTATAATCTAATTACATCTATTGACCCTATAGCTACATGTTGTGAGAGACAGCATAACAATGGTCCTGTTGGCTGCACTTCCTCTGGTAAAAGAATTTCTATTTATTTGGAGTGGCTGGGCTATAGAAAGAGTTTTGTAATTTTTAAACAGGAGTTAACTTGGCTTTCCAAATAGTTTGAATGATTCAGTGTAAAACGGAGAGAAGGTTTAATTTTCTTATAACTAGCACCTGTCTCATTCCTTTAGTTAGAACTGGTCTGTGCTACCCATAGGACTTCCAAATGTGTAGCATACCGTGCAAGTTAACCTGATGTTATTGAGAGATATCAAGGACTTAATTTAATAGAATATGCTAAAGTTTGTTGTCTTTTCATGACCACATGAATCCAGTGTCCCTCCCCCCACCCCATCTGTCTATTTGTATTGATGATTTCATTACCCAGTGATTTGACGTAGAAGTCATCGTCATTGCTATATACTTAATAGTTGAGCACCACAATTATGACGCTAATAGTGATTAAGTTAAATCTAGTGAAGGAAATTTGAAGAGCTCAGCTTGCAGTGTTGAACCCCACCAATATTAATCATGTGAACCTCAAAACTACACTCGCCAGTTTCCTAATTTGTTGATCTATTACTTTATTTTATGATTAATAGGACTTTTTTATTTGGTTGAGGTGTTTCAGTGTAGATAGTGAATATAAAAATGAGGATAACAAATTTTCCTTAAGGAGGTGCTACACTGAAATACGACAACATGAACTAGCTTTTTGCGTGAGAAGCTAGAAAACTCTCCAATTCTTTCGGATTCTAATGAGTTTCTTTATAAGAAGCCACATTGACACACCTAATGGAAGCCATGAAAACGGTAGTTTTCATCAAGACTGATCTTGAGGCAATGGTATATTCTTGAATGGAGGGCATTTAACTTGGACCATTTACCTCAAATAATCCACAGCTTAATCAGTACATTGCCCAAAAAAAGTCGATCTATAGGTCATAGTTATTGAATGGTTTGCTTAAAAACTGTGGTTGTCAAATTTTATAAATATTTTCCAAGAGTCATACAGTGATTCTAGTATTCTCTGATTTCTGTATATCATGTATAAATACTCCAGTTATTTCTTGATTTCCATTTGTGTATATAATCTTCAGCGCCCATGTTAATACTATCATCAACTTCTGCTCATACATAGTGTTCATGCAAATGGGGCTAACCATTTCCAGATATCTTCTGAAGAAAATTAATGCTTTCTTCAACTATTGTTAGTGGCTTCTGTTCATGCAGGATAATTTTATGTTCCTATATTCATGTGTAGACATCATGTTGATTTCTCAATGATTTCAGACTTGACTTGATATTATCTGTATTGGAGCAAATGAATGGGATAGCCATGGAATATGAAGACTTCTTTCGCCGAAAAAACGAATGTGCACTGGTGTTTAAGGTGCTTGATGCTAAGTGAAGGTGCTGAAGAGGCATTGGCTTCAGCCAGACATGCCGTGAACCATTAATTAAGGTTTAAGGTGACGATTTGAGATACCTTGTGGCTTGTAATGTATTTGTATGGCCTTATGTGAATGACAGTATAAAAGGTCATATCCAATGTTAATAATACTATAGATCCTAGCCTTAGGAAAGTAAGCCATGACAAATGTTCTAAGACAACGTCATTTGGTTTCTTTTCTTAGAACAAGAAAGTGAATGAAGGTGTTCCCGCAGCTTGCAGTTAACCTTAGACTAGGATGAAACGTTTTGTGTTAATCCCTTCCTTTCTAAATGCATGACCTATTTGAAAAGTTGAGTTTCTTCGTTAATATAATATCTCTTTTGACTTTTTTTTCTCACATTTCCTTTAAAATATCCTTGTTAATTAAATACTACTCGATAATTATCAAAGATGGAGGGTAGGAATACATGAATGTAATTAGGATGCTCTAATAGTGTCATGATTTTAAATAACTTGATTGGCATAATTAATATAATCAAGTTAGACAAATATGTCTTATATTTACAAACCAAAGGAATAATTTATAGTTTTGATTCATAAATAATGGACTTTTGTTAAAATGAGGTCATGTTATATTGTTTTTGTTAGTCATTCCTATGATTGACTTTGTATTTGAAAATGCAAGGCTTTCTTCCATTTTCTAAATCAAATCAAATTCAAAAAGAATCTCGAAATTGTTTTGAATTTTATTTATCTACATTTGCTACAATCTTAACTGATGTCATATCGGGAAAAGTATAGTTATATCCAACAACTTATAAAATACGATCCATAATTATTTTTTTGTGTGATTCAGTTATTTGAAACTTATAAAAAAGATGGGAGCAAGTACATTTTTAGGAAGTGACATAAAATACGAGTATATTAATTGCTTTGTTGTATATGTTAAATTGTTACCTTGAAAAAAATGATCATGAAGGAAAGTTCTGTGCCTGATTTCATTCTCAGCACATCCAACAATTTGTTAGATAATGTGAAACCGTGCACTCATATCGAACGTTATGGGTCAAAAGGGAACATATTCAACCATGATTTAAAATGGATTCATTTCCAATTGGTTCTTATTCACAAAAATTTGTGTACGCTCAACTTGACTAAATCTTGAAAAAAAAAACTTGATTAAATCATACTCATACCTGTAAGTTAAAGCCACATAAACGTATTCATGCGTGCAAGACAAAGTCAAACGAAACAATCCAACTTTTCATGATCAAAACTTTTTGACATTTTTTATGATCCTCGCAAGCGATTACTGGATGTTCTTTTTCTTTTTATCTTTTTGAATCATCACTGGATGGTTTTTTATGTACTCCCTCCGGTCCTAAATATAAGACCTAGTTCACTTTTTTGAAAAATCCTAAAAAAACAAAAAATAAGTTAATTATAAATTGATTTACCTAATTTTTTCTCTTAGACTAGTTTATTTTACCTATAAACTAATGGATTATCTAAAAATATATTAAATATGTCATCATTTAATAACATATTTCGCAACCTTAATCTCAAAAAAAAAGTTAACTAGGTCCTATATTTAGGACCGGAGGCAGTATAATATTTTCTAAATAAAAAAGTCATTCGAAGAAAGTAAAAAATGATGAAATATTACCCTTGATAGATGACAGATTTGCCTGTCCTTTTAAAAGACAAAGTCAATACTTTTCTCATTCTGTATCAAACCGCTTTTACAGTCCAGGATAGATACAAAACTTGCACATGAATCCACCATCTATGTAGCTGATGGGTTCTTCTCAGGAATACAACTAAGAGGAAAGGCTTGATTCCATCAAGAGCAAATGAAGAGAAGATGACTTAATTTTTTTTAAGTTGATCAAACATGTAAGAAGGTACATAACATAAAACAGAAGATAATCAAAGGAAGTCACTTGTAGTAAATGACAGGCTTATTAGAATCGGAATCCCACATGCCTCCTTCCTTGAGATATTCAACATACCTAACCATTTCAGGCTTGGCAGTTGCCTTCTTCTTCCCTGCAAAATCCATGAAGCTGAAGATGGGATGACTCTTCTTCTTTGTTGGATTCCTCTGCAGCATACTTGTGCTTCTTTTGAGCTCTTCCTTCACTGATGCTTCCCCAGCACTACCACAACCTTCTTTCCCCAATTTCTCATACTTGTTGCTTGCTGATCTGAACATTATGACTTGTAAAATCTCTCTAATCACAAAATGATCACCCAATCATGAGTCGGACAGAGAGATGATAGATTACACAGCTTAGCACACCTTTGTGAACCTCTATATATGTCCATTTCTTTACCAACTTGCCTTATAACTCTTTGTTTTTTTCTGGTCAGAACTTGCCTAATAAATTAGCTTGGCAAACGTCATACTCTTTCCTTTTATTAAATGTAATAGATAGTTACCAAAATTACGTAGATTGAGTAGATTGTATTAGTTCATATACCTTTTCAATATACTTTTGAATGGACTAGTTGCAAACCCTTCTAAATTAATCAGTACCTTATATTTAAAGTCGTCTGATCCATGTAGTCGAACCCACTTAGTTGGGATAAAATTTTATTGTTGTTGTATTTCTGAAGTCGGATTGATAGGATGGTAGCCATTGTTGATAAACTCAAAATATGTCCCAACTTAAAAGTCTTTTTAGTAAAATCGTGCATTAAGAATTAGGAGAAATCTTTCAATAAAGATATTTTCAAAAAAATTATATAAAACATTATAGAATTCGGAACTAATTATTGAAAGAGACTTTTTTAAAAAAATATGAATACTGTATATTTAGACATATCATTAAATAATTGTCCCTATTCATACATTTATATTTCAATTTTTTTGTCCTAGAGAAAACCTTTGATTGGGTAAAGTAATATATTCGATTTTCCGCCGTAGAAATGACCCAATGAGAGGAGTATAATGACGGGCAATTATTTCTTTTTCCACCAATGCATCATCATCAATATATAAAGGACAAAAACATTGATATAATAATTGACTATTTTATTTTGGACATATATATATAATAAATGACTGCTTTGAGAAGTAAAAATGATAGTCAACTTTCTAAATTGGTGCAAACATAAAGGATTAAATTGAAACTTGATATAAATATAAGGGACTAAAAGTATACTTTAACATATAATAAAACAAGTAATGATCATTAATTTATGGTTAATAGGGTTCTTACTGATATTTTTTTCTAATGTGAAAAATATCATTTTGTCCTTTTCAAATGGTAATGCTCAAATGGAATTCATTTATTCTACTGTTAAGTTCATGATAGTGTTTCTACGCACACATGCATATAAATTCATTGAAAAAAGACAAATTGTAAAATCTAGTCGCCCATTACATTTCTTACTACCAGTTCTCTACGACAATAAACCTTGCAACAAGCCAACATATCTCCTCACAAATGAACAATTTCAAACATCAAACACAAATTGCACTGACTAATGAAACAAGCAGCTTCTTTTGTGAATGAATGAATAAGGAAAAACTAGCAGCTTCTTCAGTGAATTAATGAGGAAAACTAACATCCATGCCAAAAATCGCTGTGTTTGAAAAGAAAATTGAAAGGAACTGTGGTGTGAGTAAACAGCACAAGAAATTGCTTTTAAGCTTGAGAGAGAATCAAAATAGGCCAAGGTAGTAGGAGAAAGTGAAATGATTAATTATTATATTCGCATCCGCGCTTTTGCCCATATTAAATATATCTATGAAAAATAATAAAACCATATTTATTTGCCAGGTTTGATAACACCCCAAATTTGGTATGCGTTACAAAAAGGAAAATCGGTGTAAACTATGGAGTATGGACAGTGGTCTAGTTTTTCAGGAAAAAAATTAAAATTAATTCTTATTTTCCTACTTTGTGCAACGAGCAAAATCTCCCGTGCGTTGCACGGGGAGATTAACATGTTTTACAAATTTATTTTTTATGACAATCTTTTCCATTTGATTAAAAGGGATTTGAGGAGCAAAAAAAGTAAAGTATCTGCACTTTATTTTCTCAAAATAAACCACCGAAGTAGTTAGAAAGTGAGAAAATCTTTGGTATCATGCAAAACATTAGTGAAATGTTAAATCTAGATTTCCCACGCTTCGCACGGTTTATTTATAGTTATTACTAATCCACAAACATGACATTGATGAGATGGAGTTTTATGAGATAAATCATTGGCCAAGTTACATATAACTTACATGTGTAGTTGGGTCTAATGAAATTGTTATATGATTTTGAAATAACTTGCAAAATGCTCATTTTGAAATAATAAAGCTGAATTTCTCATACAACTTTAATTACAAGTGATATTCCCTAAAAATCAACAAACCAAGTATATCTAGTATTAAATTATTTAATGAATTCAATATATAGATGGAGAAAAATTTAATATACCGAGCATTAACTCTCGTGCGTTGCACGAAGGATTTTAATTCCAGCACAAAAAAATATTTACAATAGTCACACTATAATTGGTCTATAGCACACAAAGATTGCGTGATTGAGGGGTGCAACCATAAAATAGCTCTATGTGGTACATGACAATAAAACAACAAAAATTAGCTAATAAAACCAAGTTTCAATGCATTGCACGGAGGAATTAATTTGATTTCTTAAAAAAATAAGTCCTACAAATACACAATAATGAATCTTGAATACAGCAAAATTTCGTTAGAGACAAAGCAATATCCCAGCAAAATAAATGGGCTTTTTGAAAAAGAGCTAGGGTTATGTGGGGGGAGAACATCCCATTTCCTTTTTTAATTAAAGCATTGAAAAGGACTTTGAGAACCTAAAATCAGCAACTTTTGCCTGCATAGTCATTAAATTCAATCAAAACTATCAAACTATGAAATGAAGATAAAGAGGGAAATTCAATCAGCACTTTGGTCACCAAATTAATTAATGCGGTTGACAATTATTACTATTAAATTCAATCAAAAATGTAAATCAACCTATGTTGCATCAGCTCTACTTGACCATCTACCAACACAGAAAGTTCCATGCCCGTATCTTTCACATATATTTCTAAATTAACTTACAAAAAAGTCAGAGAGCATAATATGTACTAATGTAAATTTGAAGCATGGAGAAGATAGTTCAAGAAAAAAAAAAGAATCAAACTTTGAAACATTTTGATATATTTCAGAAATGTTGAAGCTTGAATCAGCATATAAGTCAAACACTTTAGAACTTACTAAAATTGCATTCATCTATCAAATGCCCCTTCCGAAAAAGTGAGAACCAAAACTTTTTTGCTTGCCACGAAAATTTCAACCAATATACATGTTGAACATTGAAGAAATAGAGAAAACATTTGTAGATAAGAGGGAAAGAATCAACCTGCTAGTAGGTCAAACCTCAATGAATCTGGAAGAAAAGAGGGAAGAAAGAATCATTTATGTAGATAAGTAACGTAGACTGAGCAGAAAAAATATACTTTGAAGAAAATTTACTTTTTTGGGTTGAGGTGATTATAGGTGACTTAAATCATCTAAGCGAAGAAACAACATTGGTTCAATTAATTTCATTCATTACTACTGGATAGTAGATGTAAAGACAAAATATTATTGAAAGAAACAAATTAATCCAATATATTCATTCCAGAAGCTGGAATTTCAAAACATAAGTCCACCAATTCTGCAACAAATTAGCAAAATAGTCCAATCCTTCGTTGAGGTAGACATCACAATGAGAATCATGTTGCAGGATAAATTTAATTTTATGTTCATAAAAAGTTGCAAGTCATTTCCTATAAATGTCTAAAATAATCTGTAAGTTTCAGGAAATTCTTCTCCATCTACATGCAATTGTGAAGCAATTGTATTGCAAAGATCTTCTTAGGTTCATTGTTGTAACAAAGAACAACGATTGACATACTTTGTGCATCAACCTTATTCCATGATATTTACATAGGATTTCTCTATTAGGGGCAGCCAATCTGCTACCTAAAGGATTGGATTGAAAATACAATACATCAAGAATACAATAGACTGACATGATTAACTGAACCTGGAACTGTAACTTAGCACACTTCTAATACAGAATACCTGGAAGTAAATACAACATCATTATCTATATGATATGAAAATGGTTAACAATAACATAACATAATTCACATACGGTGGCTAGTATCTACATAGCTAGTATCTACATATCAAACGACAACAAAATGAATTTTCAGTCACCTCTTCAAAAAGGTCCAGGCAATAAATTACTCAAGCATTTAATCCTTAAGGGAAGGAAAAGGTCTGAATCATTCATACAAAAAGTAAGTGAACTCTCTACCACCTCCCTATAAAGAAAGGTAGTGTGGTTGATATTTTTTATATTTTCATGGAAAAATATAATTCTTCAGCAATGGGATTTTATCATGATCAGTAACATGACACTGACATAAGGCACTCGATGTTTGGGGTTAATCTTATATTAACAGCACTCAATGTCATCTAAATTTCTAATAGAACTTTAATTGTGACAATGAAAGTAGTGTATCAATACAGCCCCCATTACATCCCATATACTGTAATCTTGAATGAACTGATAATAAAATAAAAAAGAGTGTTGAAGATGTTTCTTGATTTAAAGTGTACATTAAAAAGAAAATACATTTAGTTAACTGAAAGAACTGATATTATATTGACAGACCTTTCAAAATGCAGAAAACCATGTCATTTAGATGAAATTAAAAAAGACAAATTGATTGAAGCATCAAACTTGTAAGAAAAAGCTTTCTAAGTAAATAAACACACTAACAAAAAAAGACATGAAAGAAAATGTTGGTGAGATCATGGAGGTTGAGTTCCCTACAAAGACATGAAAGGAACAAAGAGCAAGAAGACAGAGAAATAGATTAAATAGCAGAAATAGACTATAAATGATATAACATAAAAAGAGTTAGGCATATCCAAAGTTAGATAAATTTAACTACAACGATAAGCATGATTGATCACAAACAGATTTAATTTCCAACAAAGGGAAAACATGAGAACATGAAAAAATATACCTGAAAAAATTACAAAGCAAACTTCACCTACAAATCAATCTTCAAAGATGAGAACATGAGCACATACCAAGGAAATGCTCATTGTGACAGAAAACCTGTACATATTTGTGTCAATGCAAAATAGGCAGTATGCATCAGTATCCAAAGAAATCCTTGAGAAGTAAAAACAAAACACAGTTCCTTGAGCCCATAAATATACAGAAAAGGCTGAAGCTAGAGCTATCATATAATGTGAACCATTCTGGAAAAGTTTGAGGGTAAAAAATGTGAACCATATGCATTTCAGGGTATCAATATAATGTCTTTGGAGAAGCAAAGTTACATCAGAAATTTTTTTAATGAATATAACATGCATAGCTTACTTTTACAACCTTATAGCATACTGTTTTTCAGGCAAAATAGAACTTTCTGAGAAAGATGGAGATTTTGCTATTATAAGAACTCAGATCAGATCTCAGTTATGGAGAAAGATGAAACACTAAACATATTATTATAAGAATAGAGATCTCAGTCATGGAGAAAAGCCATAAGAATCCTGAGTCTAATTGCACTCTTTCCCCTTTTCAACAACAAAGGTAGATGGTATGATTACAAATTCCAAGCAAGCTAGAGCAAGACATACGTAAAAAATAAAGATTAAAATCTTATTAAGCATACTTTTTATCCTATTACAAACCTTCATCGGTAGGTAGTTCAAGCGTTTAATCATGTATATATTTTGGATGTTAACAAAATATATTACCTGTTCATCTTGATATTACCTGTATATATTTGATGTATATATTGGATATTTAGATAGGAGAGAGATAAAATACAATTTCTACACGGCATGTATATATTGGATATATTGGATGTTAACAAAAATTGGAAACCACTTGAACACAAAATTAAAAATTCTACACGGCATGTAAAGCAAATAGTCTCTAACATTTTCTAATTTCATCATTGGTAAAAAATGTTATCTGATCTGATTTGATTTCATCATGGTAAAAGATCATACTTTATGTTAACATGGTATCTACACTTATGATATAAGTTTGATGTTGAGATGACATGCACACTAACCATTAAACACCTAAGATAAAGTCTCACCCATAATTATGATTGTTCCCTGTTAGGTTGTTACTCTCATGCCCAACTCATGCATATTTGCCTGAGGCAACAAAGATCACACCGCAGCTATTTACCAAAAAAAATAAAAAAAAGATCACACCACAGCTATGCATCCTTGAAAAACAAACGATTTTTTATAATAACTGTTTAGAAGATATATTAACTTACCCATAGAAAGATGGTGGTAGCAATCTATGTCACCATAATTGAATTGTGAAAACATGGAGGTTAGAAAGAAGATGAAATATCTAACTATACAAAGATTCAAACTTTCCAAAAGATACCCAAATAAAATGGAAACCCATAAGCCAAATAAAATTGAAACTGAAAAAATCCTGACCAAAAACAAAACAATAAGCATCGTGGCTGCAAAAAAAATCAGCACTAAGTTTTTCATTGGGATCAAATGCACTGACCAACCTACTCTCTCTCAGAATAAGAAATATCCTATATCAAAGAGAAGTCTAAAACAACGTCATAATAAAATAAAAATCAAATATAGACAGAAATAGACAGAGACCCACAAATACAATGTAGATATATCACAAGAACTGCTAAATAATTCTACCTGAAAAAGAAGAGCTGCAAGCTGGACCAAGAGGATGAAGGACATTTTGAACACGGATGATACGTTCCACCCTCAGTATGACATCTCCACGAAAAGCACCTACTTCAAGCTGAGAAATTAGCTTCAACTCTCTCCGGCAAGACATGTTCCAGGACAACTCGTCGTTTAGCTTGGTATGGTAGTAGGTGATATGCTTGTGAGTGATCGCAGGGAGGGTTCGCAGGGTTATGTGGGAGTATATTTGAAACCCTTGGTTTGCTTTATGGTGAACAAATCTTCTCCAAGATAGGCCCACCAGACAAATTTTAAAAAATTTGTTTTTGAGTAAAAACAAAAAAGAACCTGTGACCCCCACCATTCCTTGGGCAGTGGATCCTTCTATGCTTTCAACTTGTTCAGAGTTTGAGTGGAAATATATCTTTTGTCAGGCAATCAAATCTAAGTAGCTGTCCAGAGGGCCCCACTATCAACAAAAGAAAAAAGGCTCAAAAGTGTGCAACAAGATGACTTACTCTCCCCAACTAATACAATGGGCAGTGCATACATGGCAACGAAAAAGGGAGAATGAGTGTAGCTAGTGGGGCCACATATGTCCAGAAGATGACACATGGCGCCCAGGTGTAATGAACAGTAACTCACCCAATAGCAAATGGGGATTTTTGCTTTAGTGTTTAATAGATTTCTACTTCTCCCTAAAACAATCTACCTACTTCAAATTTCTGAGCTCTGAGTTAATGACCGTATTTCTTTGCGTGGCTCAGCCTTGGTGCCGGTTTAACGTTTGATATTGCTTGGACTTGCCAATTTGTATTACGTCTGAGACTTGGGAAACAAATATCAATGAAAAATTTTTCATTGACCTTATCAACCGCGTCTCAAACAATTCTACTAATAAATACTCCTACTTCTATTATGTAAACCATCCAGGAATTAAAAACAACTATGAGGATAACGATGTGGTTATATTCAAAGTATGTACTATATATCTCAATTTTCAATTAATTAACCTGGCTTGAATGATTCATCTGAATTTGCAATAAAGAAAACTTGAAAAGCTTTTGTACCAGAAGCCCCGTTAATTGTTTCAAGTCTAGACCATTTTCCATTATATGAGACAATGATACTGCCCCTTGTTTTTTTAAATAAGGCCTAGCGTACTAATTTACAGAAATTAAGAAAACCAAATAAACTAAGTTACGTTACATGTTATATGATATTACTGAAAAATATATGTATTTGGCTGGACTATATATCAATATATAAATTAGACAAGTTAGTGTATAGAAAAAAATGATAAATGTCTTATGTTTAGAATCAAAAGTCGATACAACTTTCTAACCCCAAAAAAAGTCAATACAGCTAACTCTTATACATAAGATATGTGGTACTTGTTGAGTAATAAGGAAGATTGATATCTAACACTTCACCACCACCACCACCACCACAAGAACAACACTACGACCGCTACTACTAATAATAACAACAGCAACAACTGGTCCCTAATTTTTTTTAAGAAAAATGTGTTGCAAATATTATCCCAACAATTGCACAACAAAAATACCTGATACAGACTCATAGCTACACACACAACTTAAATACCTTATATGTAATTCTAATGCTTGAATTTATTAGTGATAAGAATCCTACTTCTGTCCAAATTTTAAGCTATTTCATTTTTACAAATTTTTATTCCAAAAATCTTCCCGCCACTTTGACTTTGGACCCATTCTTGGCGATCCAAGGTTTCTTGCGTTGGATACATTAGTGGTTAGACATTTAGATCACATTGCTGAGAAACATACTTCCAAGTTCCAACAAAAGCAATACATAATCCATCATTTGTATCGTTGAATTCAAGAGGACTGGAAATCTACTTCCTGAAAGCAATCTGAAAGCTAGAAAAAGGTCAGGCGGGCAAAGACTTGGCATATTGATTGGACCCACTAACATGAATCCAGCTATTCGCTGCTTCCTTAAATAACCCACTTGCGCTCATGATTTTTCTTAATTCATCAGCACAATCCCACCTTCCAGTGGCTGCATAATAGTTTGATATACAAGAACAATATTGCTATTTCCTGGATCTATCTACAAGAGATCTTTCGCTATTCACCTCTGTTAGCATCCATGTTAAGACTACAAGCATTCAACAATGCTATCCATACTCCTTCAGTCGGCTTAGTTAGTACTTAGCTCAATCATAGGGGTGAGCAAAAAAAGGTGGATTTTTTGTATAGCATTATTGGATGTAAAGTACTGATAAGGTCTTCATGGTATTGATACTAAGTGGCTTTGATAGGTGAACACTTCACGGACAACTTACAATGGAAAAATAAACATTCAAACTTGTTCTGCCAACAAGGTCATTGTGTTAATGAAGCGTATTATGAATATGATAATCGATCTCAATTCTCTGCAGAAAAAGAAATAAAAAAGGGGTCAACTCAGTTCTAGTCCTCACCTGGTGAGGGTGTTAGGGAAGAGAGTATACTAGGCAGTCTTACTCCTTTTTGAAAAGAAGCTGATTTGAACCCACGACTTCAGACCCCACGGCAAGCAAGCTTACCATTGAGCCAAGTCGACCCTTCAATGCAATCGCTGGATCCAATGCAACAATACAATTTCCCATTATTATAGCAACAAAACAAGCAAAATGGTTATTCACCAGTTGATGCATCACCAGTATTTTACTATTTCATATGTAACTAAGAACGGTGACCTTCTCCGGACTACCAGCAATGAAATATAATCAAGAGTGAACAAAAAACATGACAGGAAAATATTGCTTCATTAATTAAGATTAGGAGATTTGTGGGCAGATGCCTGAAAAAGTATCCGGATTCCACTGTTGTTATGATCAGGAAAGATCCAGCAGAGTTCCTAATTGATGGTAGAAAATGTGCAAAGTGGTGGATCAAATATTTGCATCATAAAAAGAAATTCTGTGACGTCAGCTAGAGCCCACAATTATTGGAAACAAAAGCAGCTGTTCTCCAGTAAATTCTAAATTACAGAGATTGCACACACAACAGAAGATATTAAGAAGCCTTTGGAAGGGGAAGCTCAGCTTGAGTTTCCCTATCATCACCTAGCACTGAATCATATTCCTCATCACTTTGAGCAAATTTCTTCCGGACAACCTTCTCAAATTCGGTCGCATCCAATGGCTTTGCATTTTCAGCAGCATGAGCCTTAGCCAAACTGGCATAGTTCAAAGCTGATTGAGCAAAGAAGGCCATTTCATTTTCTGTGAGCTTCCTCAAGAACCTTGCGGGATTACCTCCCCATACCTATACAATAACACTTACTAATTTTAGCTAGTCTCCAAGAATCGAAGACACATGAGAATAACATCACGGGCATCACAAAAAATCAAGCTGAATCTCTTGTAAACCGTTCACTTGAGACCAGCTTGGATCATTAGGAATGCCCTATATCATCAGCTATACACATGTGGGATGCAGCCAGATCAAAGTATTCAACTTTGAGGGGGCAGGCCAGAAAATAATTTCTTCCCCTCAAAAAACAATATCATACAAACCTCTCCATAGGGGATCTTTGTATTCTGCCTGACAAGGGCTCCAGCAGCAACCATGGCGTTCTTCTCAACATACACACCATCAAGCAAGGTAGCACCCATGCCAATAAAAGCCTCATCCTCAACAGTACATCCATGTAAAACAGCACTATGACCTAGGAAGTCCAATGAAGACAGCAGTCAAAATACTTAGACAGAGTTTAAAATAAAATTACGCTCAACACAATAACGACATGATCACAATTTATCCAAGACTCTGTCACTAACCTACTGTGACGTTATCACCGATGATAGTTGGCAAGACCTTCCCACTCAAGTTTGACTTTGCCACATGGACGAGAGAGTTGTCCTGTATATTGGTTCCACATCCGATACTAACACTGTCAGCATCACCTTCGCAGTTTCACACAGAAAGAATCATTAGATAAATGGAGAGAGCAACAGCTGGAGTACATACATATCTAAATAGTGAAGAGTGGGCAAAATTGATAAGCAACCCCTTCATATGTGTGAAGAGTATTTATGCATATATGTAAGATGGACAAGATGCAGTCCTTGATACCCCATAAATGTAAAATTGAAGCAATAAATGGGATTTAGAAATTTCATTCATCTTGAATTGATTGTCATATCTTATGTTCTTGATAAGAGGAGTGAAGGAAAATTTAAAAGTATAAAAATGAATTCCTTCCTTCAGACAAATATGAACAGCCGAGATTAGGACTCAAAGAAATCCCTCTCTGCATTTTCCCCTCTAGTCTCTTCAGTTATTTGTCTAAACACAATGATGAAGTCATTAGGCACCACTCCCCAACTCTTGTTTTCTATTTTATCTTTATTCAGAATTTTCCTAAAGCATTTCAGATAAAGTAGAGTTATGTTGTCCAATGCTAGTATAATATGTTGAATAAAATATTGGATTGAAAATAAGAACATAAATCCATATGGCTAGGCCGTTTCAGCTCAAATATTTACACGATGAACAAGTACATTTGATGTTTCCAAAAGTAGATGGAAAGGAAGGAATGTATTTGAATCAAAACCATATACATCTACAAGAAGAGAAAGGAGAAGGTAATGTGATGCATTGAGTAAGTAGATGAGGGAACTATACAGTGTTACCTCGGAGGACACATCCGTACCAAATGGAAGAAGCAGGGCCAACGTGGACATCGCCAATGATGGAAGCGCTGGGGGCCACAAAGGCGTCCCTATCAACCACAGGAGCCTTATCAAACACATTCATCAGAGTGCGATGCCTGGACACTGCAGACATGAGGGAAGTCAGCTAAAAATACAATCTTTGTAATGAGGAATTCAAGAATTTGAAAGTAATGCGTACTACATACACTGCTCCTGGAACAAGTAGTTGCCCTGAAGGCGGGAGCCGAGGCGATCCAGGGCTTGCCCTGTCTCGCGAATCCACAATCCCACCGAGTACAACGCTTTCCCCAATGTTCCCATCTCAAAATATGATCACTTTGTTCTTAGGGATTTGATTGATTTCACCACTTCAGCATCACCACATACCACTCACACTCACACTCACCAAAATCACCATTCAGCTTCCAACAACACACCTATTTTTCATTTCTCTTTCTTTTATTAGTTTTTTAGGGAAAATGACTCGTAAATATCTCCCAATCTCCAAAACTATAAAGAACTCAAACTTCAAAAAACACAAGTAAGTAACTTAATTAAAAATTAACAAATGGAACATATTTATTTACATTTAGAACATAGCAATTAACAATTGTCTGATTCCTTAACTGTTCTTTGGAAATTCAGAGATTTTGGAAGTTTGAGTTCCTTACTTACCCTTTTGGATATTCGGAAGTATTTATTTGTCATTTTCCCTTTTCTTTACCATATTTCTTTTATTTAGCTTGGAAAAGGGGTAAATGAATTATTAAGTGCATTCTATAAATTTATACTCCCTCCGGTCCTAAATATAAGACCTAGTTTACTTTTTTGAAAAATTCTAAAAAAACAAAATATAAGTCAATTATAAATTGATTTATCTAATTTTTCCCCTTAAACTAGTTTATTTAACCTATAAACTAATGACTAATATAAAAATATGTCATAATTTAATAACATAATTTGTAACCTTAATATATCCAAAAAAAAGTCAACTAGTTCTTATATTTAGAATTAGAGGGAGTGATTTATAGGAAGATACAGCCAACAATGTGACTATTTTCTCTCGTACTCTTTTATAACCTCCAAAAAACCAGAATGCTCAAAATATCTCTTCAAGCATATATGAGATCTACACAAGTTATCAATTAACTTATATTGTATTACCTGACCTAGTTGACTTTTTTTTGGAGAGATTAAGGTTGCGAAATAGGTTATTAAATTATGACATATTGGAGTATATTTTTAGATTATTCATTATGTAAAATAAACTAGTTTAAGTGAAAAATTAGGTAACTTAATTTATGATTAACTTATTTTTTTTTAGGATTTTCCAAAAAGTCAATTAGGTCTTATATTTAGGACCACATGGAGTACAATGTTTCTATTATACATATATATAAAGGTCCAAAAAAAAGTACACACACACATATAGGTAATCAAATTTTTCAAAGTGCTTTACATGCTACAAAGTTATTCGGAACTTTGAGCCTTTGTTATAGTTATGTTGAACACTGCAGCAACAACAATAACAAGGACTTATTTCACTATCGGTTATATGAATCACACGGTGTCATTTTGTACGATCAATAGTCATGCGTGGATCTATGTTCATAAGATTCGACAAGACTTTTACGTTGTCCGCCGAATCCTAACACGACCCTACTTCTTTATACGGGCTTGGGACTGGCTATAAATATAGGCGGAATATCCGTTACAAAAAAATCAAGTAATAGAAATAATTTTTAAGAATTTTGACACAAATAATATATATTATATGGAAAGAACAAAATAATGAAATAACAAATAAAATAATAATAAACTAATGAGAAAAATATAAATAACTAAGTAAATAAATAGATAAAACAGTAAATAAATAAGTAAATTTATAAAATGAAATGACAGTAATAATAAAAGTGAAATAGAAATTAGAGTGAAGGAATCAGAGATCGTGAATTTGTTGATGGTGTGAATTTGTTGATGGCAAACAACGGTGATGATAAATTCTTATGATTATTTAATAGACCAAAAAATGTAAAGGAAAATGAGATACTCCCTCCGTTCCTAAATATAAGATCACTTTGGTTAATTTGGGGATATTAAGAAAGATAATAAATTACATAATCTTCCCAAAATCCCCTCAATTACTTAACTTTAAAAGGAGGAGGGGTTTTCAATGAAAAGAGGGAGTATAAGGGTAGTTTGGGCAAAACTTGAGATAAAATATTAAGTGATCTTATATTTAGGAACTTATCCACTTCCCCAAAGTGATCTTATATTTAGGAACGAGTATTAAAGACACCATATTATACTCGTTACTGGTAACGGCAACATCAAAGTTAAATCAGCCATATGGTGGACAAGCACAGGAAACCTAAATACAGTAACACTTCAAAATACTTCTACAAAGCATAAGTAACAAAACATATGAAAGAGGAAACAAAGGCATGGTAAAGATACGTAGACATTATGCTGCCTAACTAAGAACTACAATGTTCCCTGCATATTGACTTCAAGTGAAAATCAACGGCCACTAGAAAGGACGGATTCAGGTATTGAGGTACGAGAGAAACAAGGATCAACACTTGAAGATGCAAATGACATTCCAATGTCATCAAAGTCGTGATAACTCCCACATGTGAACCCAGGTGATGACAATGCCAATGGCAATAATTTAGGCAAAGGCACTTCCATATTCAAATATTGCACTACTTGGTGCATGCTTGGCCTATCTCCAGCATTGGAATTTGAACACAAAAGCCCCAATTTCAACGTCAATTCTACCTCCTCGGTTTTGTATTCTATTCCTAAATTTGGATCTTTTGCCTCAATAATCTCACCCCTCTTCCATAACCCATAAACCCAATCCACCAAAATAAATTCTTCTCTTCCACTCTCTATAGGCCTTCTCCCACTTGCAACCTCAAGTAAAAAAGCACCAAAACCAAAAACATCAGACTTCGCTGTTGCTTTTCCTGTTCTTGCACTCTCAGGTGCAAGATAGCCCAATGTACCAACCACATGTGTAGTTGCAGGATCACTCCCATGATCATATAATCTTGAAAGACCAAAATCTCCTAACTTTCCATTCAACTCTGAATCCAACAGAACATTGCTTGCTTTTATGTCTCTATGTACCACTACTTGCTCCCACTCTTCATGTAGGTAGCACAGCCCTGAAGCAATCCCTTTGATGATTCTGAATCTTTGCATCCAATTTAGTGTCACTGTGGGTTGGTTATAGAGGTATTTATCTAAGCTTCCATTTTGCATGAACTCATAAACCAAAAGTAGCTCACCTTTTCGCCTACAATACCCCAAAAGAGATGCGAGGTTTCGATGGCGAAGACGGCCCATACTCACGATTTCCGCAATGAATTCTCTCATACCTTGTCTGGATTCATGAGACACTTTCTTCACAGCAACCTCAAGTTTGGTATTTGACATTGTTCCTTTGTAGACTCTACCAAAACCACCACTTCCAAGAAGCTCTTTCTCTTTGAATCCCTTTGTGGCAATGTAGAGATCTTTGTATTTGAACCTGTGAGGACCGTACTCTTGCTCCCACTCCTCAACAATGTCAGAGAACTTTTTCCTCCTATATATGTAATAAATGATGGATAAGGTCACCAAAAAAATGAAGGAAAGTGATAACAGTGGCAACACAATCATAAAAAACACAGATTGTTTTTTTGGTCCTAGTCTTGGCAGCTTTGGGAGTTTTGACATTTGAAGATTTTGGACCTCCCCATTGAGCTTGAAGCTCCAACCAAGAACATATTGAGAAGTTAACACAGAGCCAGTGGAAGCAGAAAAACCAACATAACTAGGATTCTTTATGACATGAGAAAGATCCCGAGACAGCCTCAACAATGGAGTTTTAGGCTTATCAATGTTGATTGGAGCAAGTGTGACATCAATTTGCTTCTTCCCTCCATCATAGTCCACCCACACTTGCATTGGCATGCCACTGATAAGGCTCAAATTTTGAAACCGAGGCCCATCAACATAATATCCAGCAGGAGCAGATTTGGTTGAATTCAACTCATTAATATCAATTCCAACATGATTGTCATTGATATCATTAAATCCTGAGTTCTCGTTGGTGTCAAATTCCACTGCAAGAATATGGTTTGTGGAGTTGCCATTGTTGCTTCTATTGAAGAGGCCTAGGTAAGGTCCACTCAAGTCGCCTTGAAACGCTGTCGTTATAGGAGAAATCAAAAAAGCTAATCCATGGCCACCCAGGGAAGGGTATTGAGGTCTAATGGCAAAAACAAAAGTGGTGGAGAAGGAAGATGAGTTTGTGAAAGTAAGTGGATAAGGGTAAAAAGCACGACCCATAGCTTGCTTTGTTTCATTTGTAAGTTGAAGGAGGCCATTAGATGTGACAGAAGCAAGTCCTTCCTTGGTTAGATTAGCTGATTGAAATCCATGAAAGGTAAAACTTGTAGTTTTGCCACTCACAAGTAGAAATATTGTTGTTACTACGAACACAAACACCATTATGGCCATGATCTATGTTTTCTTTCAAGCTCTCTTCTTCTATTTGTATCTATCTGCTAATAAGTGAAATAATGTTGAATTTTCAGTGTTTCTCCTCTTTTATTGCGGCGATCTTTCGAAGAATGCTCTTCACTCGTGCATGACGTGGCTGGGGTCCAAAATGGTCGTTGACGTACGTGGGTGGATCACATGTCTTAAGTTCACTATTAATTCAGCAACCTACTTCCATTGAATTTGAAACAAATACTCCTCCTCTCTCCTAAGAGGCCAAAATTTGAATGGTTTTAATTCTAATATAAGAACTCATCTCACATTCTCTCCTCATTTAAAGCGTTTTTTTTCCTATTTTACCCCAAACTATATTTCATATTTATTAATACTTATTTATTTCTCTCTCTTAAAATATCATAATAAACATGGACAGTATTGGAAAATAAACATTAACTTCAGACACCCAACTAACATTCACGTGTTTTCTTAAGAAGCGTTTTTTTCAACTAACTCTTAGATTAGGGACTAGAGGGAAGAGTTTGGGCACACTCGCAAACTTAGGTTTGAACTCAAACTTAAGTTTTGAAATCAGAGCTGATAAGCATTTACAGTTTTTTCATAGTAATTTTTCTGTCAAAATCTAAGTTTCAGTTAAGCAAGACAAACACTCACAACTTTTTTAGAAGAGTTTTTTAACTAAAAGCATAGGTTTTGTGAGAAGCTATTTTTTCTGGCTTTTTCAATATTTATACACATACGTAAGCTATCATTTCTCCCTCTTTTTTTCTATAATTTATGGATCGGATTTGAAATGTGGAACATAGAGTATATTTCAATTGCAAGTATCTTTGAAATTTTTCACCACACGACGCATTGAATTTGGTTGATATAGAATTTATTGCTGTCAAACTCAACCAGTGCATGAATGCAGCATTAAAGCTGCGTGCGGTCCCCGTTCAATTAAGTTCAATTAGAGAGAAAATTAAACGATGTACTCCTTCCTAAAATTAAACGATGTACTCCATTCCTCCTCCGCCCTAATTATAAAATCGCTCTACTAAATTTAGAAAGATGTATGGTAAATTTTTTTCATGAAAAAGTATACACAGGCGTACTTAAGAAAATATGGACAAATACATAAGATATAGAATGGATGAAGTCTTTATAATTATAGGGACAAATTAAATATCAAAAGTGGTTTTATATTTATAGTTAGAAGGAGTACATTGGAAGTGATGAGAGAAAGACCATTCATTGTTATCAAAGATGTTCTAATAAATCATGTTTGTAGAGAATTTATATTATGGCTTCCCAATTAGAATCTCTTTTATCAACTTCTCTTCTATAAAGCTACAAAAACTTCTCTACTACCACCTCTCTATTATAATTAATTAAATGGGCAAAGGTCATATATTTAACATTAATAAACAAAAGAATTCGTTAAAAATTGCTAATATTTTTAAAATGGATCATCTAACTTTCTTTCAAAATAACTCTAACTTAAATGAAATAAATTCTAGTGCATAATCATATTTTAAACCCTTTACGATATTGTTTTAACTCATCAACAAGAAGCACACACATACATCATCGAAAAGATATTAAATATTTAATCTATTAAAGGTTATATTTGCCTTCAGAAGTGTGTATGATGTATTGTATATATCTGCACTACTACAAATTGTCCCTTTACCAGCGCACCTTTACATGCGCTTAGAAGAAACGTATGTATAGAGGGTCCTTTACATGCGCTTTAAGCGCATGTACAGGTAAGAATCTATACATGCACTTAAAGCGCATGTAGAGGCCTTATCTCTACATGCGCTTTAAGCGCATGTATAGAAATGTGCATCAATTAAAATTCACTAAAACAATGACTAAAAAAGGATTTAAGTATTTAGAGATAAAATATAAAATGAACTTAGGTGAAGAGCTCAAAATCATATGGAAACACCCTTTACATGCGCTTAAAGGCACAAACACCCTTTACATGCGCTTTAAGCGCATGTAAAGGCACAAACACCCTTTACATGCGCTTTAAGTGCATGTAAAGGCACTACTGAAGTGCAAAACATGGAGTCAAGCATAAGAGGTCCTCCTCAGACCTCATAAGGTGTTCCTGCTTGTGGAATTAGGGTTTCATGCGCTTTTGGTAATTATAATAGCATCTCATAACCCTAATGTTCCCCTCCTATATAAACTTATCTTTCTCCTTCCCATTCTCTATTTTATAGCCGCATAGGCACATACACCCACCATGAAAACAATACCACCTTCATCCTCTCCCTTCTTCATCAACAACTTCACTATTCTTTCTTCAATCATCATACTCCTCACCATTCTCAAGCTCTTCCTCAACAGTCCCTTCTCTCTTCCTCACTCTACCTCGCGTTTTGACTTCAATTTCTCACTCCCCAGCTATTCCTTCGTCCATTCACCTCTGTCGATGGTGAAGACAAAGAAACCGACGGCGATGTACGGCGGCTCTTAGGTGAGCTTCTTTCTCCTATGGTCTTTTGTTCATAATCGATTTGAGTAATGTTTGACACTACAAAAAAAGGGCAGATCTGCGGCTGGTATTTTCCCAGCGTAGGGGCGGTTCTGACCGCCCCCATGTCGCTCCGGCGGTCAAATTTACCGCCGGCGATTTTAACGTGGCAACGCTGCGTGGGGGCGGAAAGATTTACGCTGTAGCTCCCTTGACCAACCGCCGCTACGCGTTGGGGCGGTCGACCGCCCCAACGCGAATAAAAAAATTTAAAAAAAAAGGCATGGGGGCGGTTACGACCGCCGCCATGTGATTTTTTTTAAAAAAAAATCAAATAGTGCCGGCGTATCGAACCGCCGACATGCTGTTATATTTACTAAAAAAAAATTGCTTCATGCGAACAATTTGATGAAAATGACTTAAATTGAAGACCGAAAAAGGAATAAAAACAAGAAAAAAAAACAAAACAAATGCAGCAAAAATTAATTTTATTGTAATATATATGAAATAAATATATACTAAACCATCTAGCACAAAAAGATCATATCCAAAATACATAAGATATATTACGAAAACAAAATAATAAGAAATAAAAACAATCAGATATAATAAAATAAAAAAGAAAAAATAAACAATACCTATACCAAAAGCAAGACAAACTTTTAGACATCATGTGTGCACCAACAATGAAAACAACAAGAAACACAAAAGGGAGAAAGTGAGAAAGAAGAGATTGCGCGCGGTAGAAATGGAGGGGGGAGGTTATTTATAGGGGGAAAAAACTTACCTCAAGTACTTGACCTCAATTACATCCAGTAAGCCAATAAGAATTTGACATGTGTCCAACTAACCCACACCACTTTCTCCTTCTTTTCTCTCTCCTCCATGTGTTAGTTGTGTATGGGGTTAGTTGGACATGTGTCAAATTCTTATTGGGTAATGGATGTAATTGAGGTCAAGTACTTGAGGTAAGTTTTTTCCTTTATATGGAGAGATAGCAACGTGGGGGCGGGCGACCGCCCCCACGCGACAGTAAATGCACACAAATCTCTGTGCACCTTGGGGGCGGTTGCTCGCCCCAACGTGATTTTATTTTATTTTTTAAATTTTTTTATTCGCGTTGGGGCGGTCGACCGCCCCCATGCGACATGAAATGCGCACAAATCTCTGTGCGCCGTGGGGGCGGGTGCCCGCCCCAACGTGATTTTATTTTTTTTTAAAATTTTTTATTCGCGTTGGGGCGGTCGACCGCCCCCACATGACATGAAATGCGCACAAATCTCTGTGCGCCGTGGGGGCGGGTAACCGCCCCAACGTGATTTTATTTTTTTTTTAAATCTTTTTATTCGCGTTGGGGCGGTCGACCGCCCCCACGCGACATGAAATGCGCACAAATCTCTGTGCGCCGTGGGGGCGGGTGACCGCCCCAACGTGATTTTATTTTTTTTTTAAATTTTTTATTCGCGTTGGGGCGGTCGACCGCCCCCAAGCGACATTGCCGTGGGGGCGGGTGACCGCCCCAACGTGATTTTATTTTTTTTAAAAGTGTTTTATTCGCGTTGGGGCGGTTGCGACAGCCCCAACGCACCGTGCCAATGAAATTTTTTTTTTAAGTTTTTTTTTATGCTGCGTTGGGGCGGGTATTCTTTTTGTGACCGCCGCAACGAATGCACCACAAAAAAAAAAATTTTCCCCTCGCAACTCGCCCTCGGATGGCTTAGACCGCCGGAACGCGTTTTCGTGGGGGCGGTTTTTGGTGAACCGCCGGGACGCGTGCGCGGCTAATCTCCGCTTCTTTTGTAGTGTGAGGAAAGGAAACGTCATTTTGGGTTCTGGGGATTCTGGATTCTAAACTCAACTCAAACATAAATATAAAACTTTCTTCTTATTGTTGTGACTGCTATTTGAAGTAGTTTAAGTTACTAGGAGTGTATGGCTGAGTTTTGTGTATTTCCTGTTATTCCTGTGTACTGGCCGAACTGATTTTGGCTTTGTTTGGGCTGTTATAATTGTTTTTGCATGTTGGACTTTCATTGGGTGTTTGATTTTCTTTTGGAGAACCAAGTAAAATACTCTGTTCTGGTATGGTTTGATGAGGAGGGAAGAATGGAATTAATGTTTAAGTAGTGGATGAGTGGATGGTAATTGAAATGGGAATGTGTTTTCTTGTTGTTGTTCTGCTGTTCGGTTATGATATTATAAGGAGTGGAAGTTTTTGGTATACATAAGATTAAATTGAAAGCATATGATGTGGCATAATTAAACATTGTTTCTTTTCTTGAACTGTGAATTTGCATCAGAATTTGTGAAGGTGGGGATTACTCTAAATATTAAAGAGTTATAATTGATGATAAGGACTGAAATATTACTCATGAATATGGGTTTACCTAATGGTTGTTCTTTTACCCTAGGATTAGGTTATGAGATGGTTGATTTTGAAATGGAATATGGTTTTATTACTAAAGCATTCAAAGGATTAAGAGATATTATAGAAAAGGGATTTCATTTTGAAAAATTAGTAGTTGGAGGCAGCCATTGTTTAATTTGCAATCTTAACAAGTGATTTGTTTTTATAGTTTTAGGCTTTGTAATATAAATGGAATTGTTTGAATGGTGATTTAATCTTAGGCAAATGAAAGCTTTGTGCGCTGCTTGTTATTGGTTACCTTGTTGATATGATTTTATTCAAGGAAGAGAGGTTTTGTTTTCATAATGATTGTGAAGTGTGATGTTATTTATCATGAAAGAACAATGATATAGATGGTATTAAATGTGAGATATAGTTTGTGAAGCTAAACTGAAATTTGAGCTATTTGTTTTTATTTGGTCACGATTGATGAGTATTATTACTGTTTTATTAGACCTTGTAAAATAAGATGCTTAATTGCTTGGTCTAGTTCCTATGAATTGAATTGAATTGTATTGGTTTTGATTGGTTTGAAAAATGACTTCATAGAATAGAATATAGATAAGCAAAAAGGGATTGGGTAGTACTTCTAGGAACGAGAGCGACGTTAATTAATATACATGACCATTTATTAATTTTTAATCATTGGCATGTGCTTGTAGAAGTTGTTTATTGACGCTTGAGCACGTGGGAGCATACATTTATATTTTTGGTTTAAATGCAAGGAGGTAACTACTTAAACTTGTTTGCGTGTGTGTGTATGTTGGTAAACATATAGGTTAATTTATGAATTTGCGATGTTTCTTTTCTTCTTCGACCTTATTTCTCATAAACCAAATATGGAACAGATTTCCTCATGTGAGGCCCTCGAAGTAGCATAGTCATTTATCTATATCAATGTTTCGTATGACTCTTGAAGTAGTATTAGCTGCCTTTTTGAATGATGTGAACTCCCCTTATGTTTCTTCCTTTCAGTTGCCTGATTTTCTCTGTTTAGGTTGTAAAAGTTTATGATTGATAACAATTAACTGACTGACTATTTTATGACTTTGTTCTTTTTATTCTTACATCAAAATGCTCAACTGAAATAACTTGATACATATCTATGAATTACTTTCAGCAATGGTTGACTTCTTTTTCTCAATTTCTTGATGGATAGGGTTTAGTAACACCGGTCTCCCTTTTCAGTTCCGCCCTGAAGTTATTTTATGTCTAGCTCTGTCATTTCATAGCATTTGCATTTAAAGTTTTCTTTTTTCTCTCATTTTCGTTTACTAATTATTTTCCTTTCTTAGGATAAAAATATGCTATACATCTTCCTTGAGCTTGTAAAAGGATCATTGGCAAGACTCTATCAAAAGTATCGTCTAAAGGACTCTCAAGTTTCTGCATACACTAGGCAGATTTTAAGTGGTTTAAAGTATCTTCATGATCGCAATGTGGTTTACAGGTAATACTAGTTACACTACTAATATCGATGCCTCACTGCAATATGATATATGTTAGGTAGGAAGTATAACTAGCTTGGTTATTGGCATTTCATTGATGCTCGAAGGGTTCAAGGGAATTTTTCGGTGCATTATGTGCTAGGAAAAGATATTGTTAAAAATTTTTGGGCAACCAAAGTGGTTCTTTGCGCTTCCTGATGTTGCTGTTTTAAAATGTGGAATTTCTTTTTTGGTGGAGCTGGATAATAAGTGATAACTTTTATGGTGAATGACTTTTAGGGACATCAAGTGTGCTAATATATTGGTTGATACAAATGGATCGGTAAAGCTTGCTGATTTTGGGCTAGCCAAGGTACCTTTTTTCATTGAGATAAAATTTCTATCCAGGTCCCCATTTTTTAAACTTAAGGAGGAAGTTAGGGATGGCCTTATCAATGTTTATTCTAACTGTCACTTGATTGTGCATTATATTGATCTTTTTATGTTAACAGGCAACCACTATGAATGATGTTAAATCAAGCAAAGGCTCCCCGTATTGGATGGCACCTGAGGTTAGTTGCTGCCTTTGCATAATTTGTTTGTTATCGTAATACTACTATAATTCTTATAAATGGATGAGCTAGAATGAATTGACAATTTTCCTTGGGATGCATTTATAAAAATGTTCTGATTTGCTGAGAAGTTTTGATTGGTAAATCTCTAAATCATTCGTCTAAAACATAATGTTCCACTAGTTTTCTCATACCGGAGTTTGCTTTCACTATCTGATGATCATTAAATTTACACTCCTATGTTATTTACTGGAATTTTTTATTGCTCTTATATCTATTCTCATAGTACATGAGCTTACACGTAACTGGTATAAATGAAATTGTTTGATTGTAGGTTGTAAATCTACAAAGCCGTGGTTATGAGAAAATTCTTTTGATATAATGCTAGTTGGTTCTATGAACTACAGCTAGTATTGGTGGTTATATTGGGAAATAATGTAAATTTATAATAATTTTTTTTAAAAAAAAAACATTCTATACATGCGCTTAAAGCGTATGAAAGGGGCCACCTGTACATGCGCTTAAAGCGCATGTAGAGGTATGTACCTCTACATGCGCTTTAAGCGCATGTAGAGGCACATCTACATGCGCTTTAAGCGCATGTAGATGTACATGCGCTTAAAGCGCATGTAGAGGTACATACCTCTACATGCGCTTTAAGCGCATGTAGAGCCCCCCCTCTACATGCGCTTTTTAAAAGCGCATGTAGAGCCTTTAAGCGCATGTAGAGGCCAAAATAAGCGCATGTAAATGGGGTAATCTGTGGTAGTGCTGCCCCAAAAATGTGTTTGGCACAATGTTACCACACAAGTTTGTATTGCGTATTATATTTGACATTTACCATCAATGCTCACGTTTAATTGTCAAATAGACTCACATCAATATTATATACTCTTAATTTATAAATCAACTTTTCAATGTGTGACTTATTATCTTAATATTCTTCTTACTAATTTTTTAATGGGAAAATCATGTACAAGTCCCATATAATAAGGTAATAAATCGCACACATCAATAAGCAAAGTATCAATAGCTTTTTCCAACAAAACATACATCAAAACCAAAGAAATTAGAATACATAGATGAAATTGGACAAGAAATCTAAATAACTCCCGAATTATTTGAAGCGCTGGTTGCCTTCCTCCATCACTACCACCAGAAAAGCGACTAGACACTCATGTTCTCAAAGCAACGACTGACATATTGAATAGATAGCTCTATGAGACTCTAGTGGTAGATAAAATTTTGGCCAAGAGAGAAGAGGAGAGGAGGAGCATGTGAAATTTGTAGGCCCTCTTATTATAATACAAGAGGTAACTTAAAAGACAAAAACCTAATTTTACCCTAAAAATAACCTTTAGAATAATCCATTATTCTAAACAAACAAAAGGAGCATATTTAACACTAGAAGTAACACATGCATTGTCATTTCACTCTCACCAAACAGAATCGGTGTCATGCACGTGTCAGTATTACACTCAGGAGAGGGTGAAATGACGCATGTGTTACTTTCAAGGTAAATATGCTCCTTATGTTAATTTAGGGCATTAAATGGTCTTAAAGAGTTACTACTCGAGCAAACTGGAACTTAATTTGTCCTAACTCAAAACTTTTCAAGTTGGAAATGTTCATAGAAGTTATATATAAATATAGGGAAAAGGTTGAATTCTTTATAATAATAAGTAAATCTCTTTGCCACCACTGAGTTGTTTTTTGAAACATGTATGCAAAAAAAAGATCCCTTCGAGTTAATTCAAATTTAATGTTGAAGAAAGGGCACAAAATTTAATCTTATTGTTCCATTATACAAAAATGTACTCAATGTTGATGGTCTTTTGAGAATCTTGGATTCCGCATATCTGTTACACTGAAATTTCCATTATCCTTTGATTTATTTAATAGATTAAGATGAGAAGAGAAAGCCCAATTTTTCTCACTCATGTTTCCTGCTGATGAAGCTCTTTCTGTACATGCTCATAAATTTGGCTACAAATTCTGCAGAGAATTGCAAATCAATCTCATTTACTAAATGAGTAAGGCTTTGTACTTATTTTTGCATGCAAAAATACGTAACTCTGGTGTATTTCATGCTTGTTTTTCAACAGAGATAATAAGGACATGAAATTCTTTACCAGCTAACTTGGCTAAAGCTGTAGTTCCAGGTGGGAGTCTCTTGTCCTGCAAAGCGAAAAGTATACGACTTGGTATTTTTAATAGTATCAGATTGTGCTAAGTTTGATGAGAAAGGAAAAACTCACATAATATGCATGCCAATAGTATAGTTCTCTCTTTATGTCAGCTTCGATATTTTTCAGAAGTTCTTCCACTAGTTTCTGCATATATCAGAACACTGACGCCATTACAACATGAAAATAGTTTTGGTAAAGCGATACAAGACATTCGATAAGTGCATCATCACCCTGAGAATCAGTTTTGGGTGGACGAAGTCCTCTATAAGCTTCTGAAATTTTTCTCTTACTGACATTTGGCTGGTCAAACGACAAAAGAAAATAATCACAATGAATACAGTATCTGAGAAATTAGTTTTTTAAATCTGGACAGAGATTTTCAATCTCAGTTTGAAATTTTGTACCATGAATTTGATGGATCTGCTATGATCTCTGAAGCAATTTCTACTACAACATCTTCCCACCCAATAGAAATCGGTTGTTCTTCTAAAAATGGATATCTGCACATAGAAGCACACAATTCCTTACCCAAGATGTTGTACAACAAGAAAACTAACAATGAAAACGTGGGCAGGAGACTTCAAATTCAAGCCTTCTAGATCCAAACTTGATCATGCAATCAGAGGAATTGTGCAGTTTGGTCATGCCAGCATATCTTACTTGAATGATTTGCAAGCCTCAAGAGCCATGATGGCATGCCTGAGATTCTGATTAGATTTTGCAGCAATCATAGCAGCAATGTTCTTTGGTAAATGAATATCCTCCTTATTTGCTATCTCAAACAGAACTTCTATAATCTGAGATATTGAGGTTCACATCAGTGTTACATCACAAGTTTTGTAATCCAATCTTAAAGCTCAAATCAAATTAAAAACAGTACTCTAACCTGAGGAGTAGTAGGTGGATGAACTTGAATCACTTTGAATAGGTCTCTCACTGATTCTGGAATGTCAACATCATCTTGGCAACAGAGTATTAGTCTGCACAGTTGGGAGTGGCAGTCTATAATCCATGAGATTATCTGCTGGATATCCTCTTCTGCCTTGTCAACCTGATAAAGAACCATCACTGAACACCAGATTTAAAGTCTGAGCAACTTATTATTAATTAGCCTCATATAGAGTACATTTCTATACTATGTGCATATGCTTTGAACTAACCTTGACAGTTTGACATGAAGTTAAGGTTGGGATCTTGAGGTGTTACTGCATAGATACATCCTATTTCATTCACTAACCCCGTCAAAGCATACTTAGCATTGCGTTCTAATTTTACATTCAGTTCCACATGGTGACCGCTGAAAGTTATTGGGACACTTACTTTCCTAGGACTCCCTTCCTGTCATTTCCCCCCACACTAATTATTAGTAAGCGTGAGATTCAGAGATGGACTTTGATCACTGTTAGAATGAATGGAAATAGGGAATTCTGTACCTGAAAGGGGAAATATCTTATATTGTGGAATAACTGCATTAAAAAAACAAGTGTTCAGTAGTTAAGGTGAGTCTAGCGATGAAGGTGTACATGTGTATTAAAAAGAGGAAGTCACATGAAGATACATACTTTTCCAGACTCTTCGCCATATATTTCTTGCAGAAGAGCCATAGCTAAGGCTCTTTTCCCACAACCAAGTGGACCTTTTAGCAATGTATGTGGAAGTTCGTCATGACTCGCCTGTTACTCAAAATCATCTCAATTAGAGGCTCTAGTATGATATTCAGTTATTGTAATCATGTTGAAGAAACTAAATATGATGACACCTCTCTCAACAAGAATTCTCACAATATACATTTATTCTATACCAAAAGTGAACTACATGATCTTTTAAACTAATTACCAATTATACAATATCTATTTATTTATTTATCTTTCTCAATTTATGCAATTTTTGTTGTACAAAAACCCGCCCCTTATTTTTGTAAATGTTTTATACTTTTATTACTCATCTATTTATATCTAATATATTTTTTAAAAGAAATCATATTTGAACATTAAATATTATAAAATAATTTTTAAATATTGCACATACTAAGTTTTATTTTTAAAAATAAGAAGCATCTCACAAAACTCACCTTTGACAGTAACATGACAAAGAAAGTGAAAAGGATTTTTTTAATTAAATGTATGTACACCCAAAGTACACTATAAGTAGTCTGAGATTACTAGGGATATATACAACTTCCCAATCACCGTGAAGTTTTCAAGTTTAGGCTTAAAGTTAAATGAAAGAAATTAAAACTGAAAAAGATTAGGAGGATAGAAGCTAAAAGTTATATAGAGTTAGAGCAGCATTGCTTAAAGTTATATATATGCAGCAGGAGCATAGGTGGAGAAGTAAGTAAATGAAAGCTTACTAATTGCTTGAGAAGTTGAGCTTCTTGTTTGTGGCAAATGAAGGCATCCAATGAAGCAGGTTGGTGCTTATCTGCCCAGAATTTTGGCAAACTCTCCACCACGTGCGCTCTCTCAATGATTAATGCTTCATCAACCCTCCAACGATGTTCTGGTGATCTTCTTGAGTTCTTGCATAATGTCTCTCCTCCCACAAAGCACTTAATAGAAGTCAATGCTTTTCTCTCCTTCTTTTTCTTCTTGTCTGTTTTTTTCCCTACTCCTGAATCTCCCTTCTTCCTGTTGGTCACTGGGGAGCTAGAGAGGGAAGTTATTCCAACACTGCTAGATCTAAATGATGATGAGGATGATAGTGATGATGTGCTTTGGATCCTCCTGTGGTGGGTGGGATTTGAATGGAAAACATTATCAGATTGAATGGAACTGGTGGAAGCTGTTAGTGATGATGAGGTATGGCCTTGAGGATTTTTCAAAAGTCTTGCCTCTCCAACCATTTCTTTTATTCTCCCTATTGAAGCAGTCCCATGCTTCATGTTACCACTTGCATCACTGCCATATTTTATTCTGGAAGAAGAAGAAGAAGAAGAAGATGGTTTCATTTCTTCTCCAAACCTTGCAGAATGCAGCCTGTGATGTGCCATGGCACTGTGAGAGGCTGAGAAACTACAAGTTATTTGATGAAGGCGAAGAAGAGAAAAAGAAGGGAAGTATGAGAGAGAGATGGTTTCTATATATATATATATATGATGCATTATGGACGATGAACACTAAAATTCTTGTGTGACTCTGAAATATGCCTTTCCTTGTGATTTTGTGACCTGGCCCGAGTTGTACTCCGCGGGTTACTTTTTCCTCTTAATGAAATAAGTAAAACTGACCGGTATTTGTTTTTGGCTAAAAAGGATTATTATCACACTTGTCAAAAGGGAATTAACAGTGCAATCATACTCTGTTCAAAAATTTACCTATGACTACATACAGCTACCTTGAATTTTTTATATTCATTAAGTCAGATTCTCAAAAAGCTACATGTATCTTTTGTATTATTGACAAATATTTCAAAAATAGGACACACAATAACTTGATATAATGAACATTAGAGCATATATCTAAGCGTGTTGCTTTTATTTATTTTTTTCACCGTCGTTTGGTTATATATTATTGGTAAACTAAGTATATAACAATCAACCCATATCACATACAGAAAAAATTAGTTGAGATTTTTTTATTTTTTTTACAAACTGTTTATAACACATGAAATGTTTCAACTTTCATGTGAACTTCTAACATTTGCAGAAAGAAAAAAAAAACCTTTTATTTGCGGCATGCAATTTTGACCAAAAAATAGTTATTGGTATTCAATATTTACGGTAAGACAAGTATAAGAAACTTGATTATGTTAAATGAAAATTAATTAATTCCCTATTTATATCATATATTATTCTTATAAAATTCTTTTTTTGAGTTTAGTTCTTCAAATCGGTTAGAGGCTTAATTAGAGCTTAAAATCAGAAAGGCCAAACAAGAAAGACAATAATTTAAGGATACTACTTCTACATTCATACATTATTTACTTTTAAAAAGTTAAAAAAATTAAATTTTTGAAATAGAAATATTTTAATTTTTTATGATTTTTAATTGTTTGGTCTGTTTTCTTTTTCTTTGGTCTATTTAATTGGAAAGATACTTCTTTCATTGGTGTACAAATATCTTATCCCAATCCGCGCAGATAACATTAGTCCTCAACGTGTTTCTATTTTCTTGAATCAGTGATACTTGGAGACTTGATTTTGGTTTGTGTGTGCTTAGTGATAACTGATAAGAATGCTGCTAACCCTCTCACTGCCAATCAATATGGAGGAGACCCTGAATCTGCTCGAGAGATGCTCAAGCATGAAAGAACTAAAGCAGATGCATGCCCAACTTTTGAAAAACGGAAACTGTATGCCACACACTATAGTAAACAAGCTCTTAGCTTTATGCACATCTTCAGAATTTGGCAACTTATCTTATGCTAGAATGGTTTTTGACAGAATAAGATCCCCCAACATCATCATGTGGAACACCATGATCAGAGCATACTCTAACAGTAACTCCCCAGAAGCATCCTTCCTTTTATACCAACAAATGCTTCATCATCCTACTGTCACATACAATTCCTACACTTTCCCTTTCCTCCTCAAAGCATGCTCTGTCCTCTCAGCTTTTGAAGAAACCAGACAATTCCATGCTCACATTATCAAAACTGGTTTTGGTTCTGAGGTTTATGCAACAAACTCCCTCCTTCATGTTTATGCAAATTCCTGCAGCATTGACTTTTCACGCCGTCTATTTGATCGGATCCCCCAACCAGACATTGTTTCTTGGAATACAATGATTGATGGGTACATAAAATTTGGAAGCTTTGACATGGCTAATGAGATTTTTCAAGCCATGCCAGTGAAGAATGTTATTTCCTGGACCACCATGATTAGTGGATTGGTTAAGGTGGGACTGAACAAGGAAGCTTTGTCACTTTTTCATGAAATGGTGATTTCAGGAATTAAACCTGATACTGTAACTCTGAGTTCTTCTCTTTCAGCATGTGCAGGTTTGGGAGCATTACACCAAGGCAGGTCTATCCATGCCTACATTCATAAGAATGGAATAAAAGAAGATCCTATTTTGGGCTGTGTGCTTGTGGACTTGTATGTCAAGTGTGGTGAAATGGAAAACGCCAAAGAAACGTTTAGAAGATTGGAGAAGAAATGTGTCTGCGCATGGACAGCTATAATAGGCGGTTTCGCGGTCCATGGAAATGGCAGCGAAGCTCTTGAGTGGTTCATTCAGATGCAAGAAACAGGAATTAAACCAACTTCACTTACTTTCACAGAAGTTCTGACTGCATGCAGTCATGGAGGACTAATTGAAGAAGGGAAGTCACTGTTTGAGAGCATGAGTTGTGTTTATAAGATGAAGCCAAGTATAGAGCATTATGGATGCATGGTAGATCTTCTTGGTAGAGCAGGGTTGTTGAAGGAAGCAAAGGAGTTCATAGATTCAATGCCTATACAGCCAAATGCTGCTATATGGGGAGCATTGCTCAATGCCTGCAATATGCATAGAAACATTGAACTAGGCAAAGAGATTGGGAGAATTCTGCTTGAAGTAGACCCTGATCATGAAGGGAGATATATTCATTTAGCAAACATTTATTCTGCAGCTGGAGAATGGGACCAAGCAGTTCAAGTAAGAAGAGAGATCAAAGAAAGAGGACTTGTGAGTCATCCAGGAAGAAGTGCCATCACCCTTAATGGAGTTGTGCATGAGTTCTTTGCTGGGGGTGGATCATTCCATTTTGATGAGACTTACGATGCTTGGGATATGATTGCAGGCAGAAATCTTGAACTTGGAGAGCTCTAATAATTCTCAAGAGGCTGATATTTTCTATTGGGTCAGACAAACTGCCAGAATTAGCCAGTAATTATATTCTGATTGTTAGGTAGGATAGAAGATGCTATGCTAGGTGGTAAATCATGCTTGAAGCAACTAAAATTGTTGCCCATTTACACACAAATATTTAAGAATTAAGTACCATGGTTAAGCTATCATGTTGTGGAAAGGGCGTAGTGCAAGAAAACTTACAAGCGAAATACTATACTGAAAAGGAAGCAATCATGTTCAGAGACGTCATCGAGTTTTTTTTTGGGCCATGGTCATCGAGTTATTTACCAACCTCTTTTATAAATTTTAATTTGTCAACCAAAATGTGAGGTGGAGAGGTACATGAAACCAAACAGAGAACTTAATACACTCAGTGGGTGAATTTTAATCGTAACGCAAAAGGAAATCAAAATAATTTCTTAGCTACCATTATTTAAAAAAAAAATTCGTTTAAAAATCATCATAAAAATATTAAATCTATTTGGTTTAGAGGTAACAAGCGGCATGTATCCATGTACTTGATAAATAGGTAAACTGATTCCAAACGCATGCAAATTTGTTACAGCCGATAACACAATAAGATTGGCAAAAGAAAAGATAACACAGAATAAGGATCTTCCATTAAAACCATTAAAAAAATAGTTTATAGCATTGCATGCAGATGAAACAATATTAAATTTGAATGCTAAATGTCTCCTAAATTTTTTGCACTTTTGGTGCATTATAATTTCTCATTAACATAATATCCTCATGTAAAACCTGTCATAATAAAAAAATAAAGAACACTATTTTTTTATTTATTCCATTGTAGGGTGAAGAATACAAGATTACAAGAGAATGTTTAGTAGTCAAAGTAACAAGAAAATCAAGAACGAGCATAGTCTGGTCAGTTGTAGTACACTTTTGAGATTTTAGTACATTACGGTATGACGTTGGCTTTGGATTGTTCTCTCTCATTATATCTCATCATAACTAAACTTTCATCAACTTTTGCATGAAAGCTTAGCTCACAAACAACAACTAGACTCCAAAGAAATAATCAAATTACATTCCACACAAATCCAAATCAGAAGCTAACACTTTGGAAGATCCTTCGGCGGAGGCAGAACAGATTGATCTTGTCCTGGTCCATTTTCTACCACGAACGCCGTTTTCAATCCCCAACCAGTGTGCAGCTCAAGATGACAATGCATGAACCAAACACCTACAAACATCATTAACCGATAAAAAAATTTAATTATCTATCAAATACAGTGTAAAAGATTCAACTTTATATACCTTCCATTTAGTGCCAACTTATGGTTGCTATATATATATGTTGAGTGGGAACCAGTTTCCCTACTCATAAAAAATGAGTAAAGAGTGCTAGTTATATTTAGACTGTCGGATGTTTCCACAGTATATATTTGATTTAGATTATTTATTTTGATAGATACACAATTTATCTGGACTGTCTAAATGAGATACAAACAATTTAAATATGGCTGGCTCTCTCTACTCATCAAAATGATGAGTTGAGAAACCGGTTCGTGCAAGTACCTGGATTATCAGCACGGAAACGAATGGCAGTCCATCCACCAGTGGGAACACCAACAGTGTTTCTCTCCATAGGATCTACCAAGTTATATTTTGCAGGGTCTTTCTTAGGATCAAAATTGCCAATGCCAGTTCCTACCACAAAGAAGTTATATCCATGGAGATGGAAAGGATGTGACTCAACAGTGAGCAGATTGGTGTCCTGCAGAACCAGTTCCACTGTAGAATTGAATGCAATCTTGCTTACCCTCGTGCCTGTAGAAGCTCCAAGATTAGCCGTCAATGGTGCACCAGTAAAGTTGAAAGTGGTAGGAGGCCTATCAGGGAAATCAGTTCTAAAAACCCCCTTCAGATCAAAGTAATGAGCTTGAAGAAGTGCAGTGTGAGGCATCACAAAAGAGATGTTGTTCAAGGAAGCAACTAATCTCGTTCCATTCAGACATGTTGGGCACGAATTCTTGCCCAAACCAATGGTGTAAAACAAGTTTCTGTCCACTTTGAGAGGCACATTAGCAGGGTACTGAGCAGAGTTCAAGCTTTTGAGTTTCTTGTTGTAGTTTAGAGCAAAAGATGTGTCATTGCTGGCTGGTAATATAGGGAGCTTGGGGAGGACAGTGTTTGGGACACCTTTGTATTGAAGAATAGCTGTGGCTGTTTTGTTATCTACTGGGATTGGAGCATCCATGAAGGCCCTTGTAGACATGAAGTATCTACCTCCTACTTGGTTGGCTTTCACCAAAACATTTGTGGTCTGTCCAGGAGCTATTAGAATTGCTTGTGTTGTGAATGGTTTAGTGTAGACTGCATCAACTTCCACCACTGTCATGTTGTGACCAGCAATCCCGAAGAAAAGCTCGTCATTCAGCGCCGCGTTGATGATTCTCAGAAGGTACGTCTTCCCTTGCTCAACCTCCATTGCAAATGTATCTAACAAGAAATCAAAGCATACTCACAAATTGAATTATTTGGCTTCCTTTAGCGTAAAGATATTACTATTTCCAATTAGTAGATTAATTTCTTTTTTGAAATAGATATTACTCCCTCCGGTCCTAAATAATAAATATAAGACCTAGATGACTTTTTTTGGAGATGTTAAGGTTACAAAATATGTTATTAAATTATGACATATTTGATATATTTTTAGATTAGTCATTAGTTTATAGGTTAAATAAACTAGTTTAACAAAAAAAAATTAGGTAAATCAATTTATAATTGACTTATATTTTGCTTTTTTAGGATTTTCCCAAAAAAGTCAATTAGGTCTTATAGGTAGTATATTAAAGACCCGCTTAGATATAATATAGTAATGACTTAGGCTTTCTAGTTATATATAATTAATTTCTTACGTTTCTCAGAGCAAGGAAAGAGTGGTCCAGGCTTTCCATTGATGGTATGTGCATCAGACATGTTTGGCGGCAACCCCATTTGGTTACCTTGCTTTTCAATCAACTCCACGTCATTGTTCCACCATTCACCTGTGTTGAAAAAATTCATAGTTTCTTACTTGAACATTGATCAGGTTGAAGAAATTAAAGTGTCAATGGAAAAAAGATGGAATATGAGGTGTGAAATGAAATAAGGAAATAAGGACCTAAAATGATTTCGAATTCTCTGGCTGGCTGAGGGAAAGGGAATGGAGTGCCGGGCTTAGGCATGATCACAATGGCACCATACACAGTAGCTCTTAGCCAGAGAATGTGTGCGTGCCACCATAGAGTCCCTCTTTGTCCTGTCACGTTGAAGTCATATGTGTAGCTACTTCCGGTGTTAATGGGACATTGTGTGATATATGCAGGTCCATCAGCCCAACCATTGCGATATTGCTTCAGTCCATGCCTGTTACAATCATTTAATAAATTTGACACATTTTAGTAGGTCCATATCGTATACTCTACAGGAAAAAAAAAAGAAATTGACTTATCATACCAGTGAATTGACAAGTTATAGGGAACATGATTTGTGACATTGATTTGCACCCTATCTCCTTCTCTGGCATATATAGTTGGCCCTGGAAACCTTCCATTCACTGTTACTATAGGCTTTGCATGGCAGAGTCTACTCACGTTTGCCATTTGAATCTGCAGAAACAGCCAAGCCTGATCAATATATACACAAACACATAGGATATGACCAATCAAATGATAGCATGCATCGAGTTCATTACATCAAATTGATATCTCTTTATGGCTGCTTCCGATGGAGAAAATGCCAAGCCCAGAAATACAAAGAATAGGATTGAGCAAAATGTGTGACTTGAGAAGAAGCTCAAGCCAGCCATGTCTGTGTCTAGTACGTACTTCAATGGATTCAATGTGTTTGATACACTGCAAAAGGATGAGACTTGGAGGCAAACATGTTTGAGTATTTATATGAAGTGTGTGAAGGTAGAATGGAGAGTTAGAATTTTGTTTATAGAAACCCGAGGGTGATTAGGTGGCGAAGGGGTTGAAGATCAAAGCTTGTAAGCGATATACTGAAAAGGACTTGAAGACCATTGTGAAATTCCTTTGAGGTTGAGATTTAAAGGACAAGACAAGCACTCAGAAAAGCAACATATAGTTTTTCTTTTTCCTGTTTTTGGTATCACCAAAAGCATATTATAGAGGTAAAAATTGATTCGAGCTTAAAGTGAGAGAGTTACATGAGACCAAACAAAATAGCCAGGAAGAGGTAAAAGCTTTATCGTTAAGGAGAAGCAATGGCTTAAGCGTGATGTTATCGCGCCAACTTTGTTTTAATCAGCACAAGTTCTGTGGATATAGTATATAGTATATAATTCTCAGAGTGTGAAAAACGGTTTTTTTATCTTCGTCATTAATATTATATATTAATGATAGAAATGTTTTAACGTGTGACATGACAAAGGACTTAACGAATTGAATAATCATTTGGTAAATAAAATATGTAAGATTTAAATTTTAATCGTGATGAGATGGTAATAAATAATGCTAGTCTCTGTGTGCTGGCAAATGGATGGGTGGCTGTTTCATTAAGTAGAAACTTAAATGATTGGAGAGTGATGAAGTTGGTTTGCGTGGGAGTTGAGACCAAACTCACAAAGTGTCGTTGGAAACAAAATAAGACAAGTTTTAAGAAACTGCTACGTCAAACTTCAAGTTAAGCAAAGGACAGAAGGACCATATACTGTCTTTATATATTGGGAAATTTGCATTCTAGTCCCTGGGAAGGGAAATTATTACTTGAAGGTCCCTACACATTCCAAAATAATTATTAAGTCCCTTGGGCCTTTCCTGCAATTATTTGCTTATGTGCAATGACCATTTTACCCTTATGAAAGCATGAAAACTCAAAACATGCACAAGATAAAATTCAGGGACTTGCTACCGCGGGTGTGCCTACTTGCTACCGCAGGCTTGGGGACTTGCTACTGAAACGTTAAGTGACCAACATTCCCTCTCAAGTGTCATTCATATCTGAGGGCCCTTTAATAAAGTCAGTGACCACTTTTTGTTATTACCTCGATATGTGTCACACCATGTTTTTCAAAAACCATTTTATTCACATGGGATGGGAGGGACTAGTCAGGGACTTGCTACAGCGGGTGTGCCTACTTGCTACCGCAGGCATGGGGACTTGTTACTGTGTTTACAGATCAGCAAACCTGCAGTAACTGGGAGGGAATGTTGGTCACTTAACGTCTCAGTAGCAAGTCCCCAAGCCTGCGGTAGCAAGTAGGCACACCCGCTGTAGCAAGTCCCTGACTTTTATCTTGTGCATGTTTTGGGTTTTTATGCTTTCATAAGGGCAAAATGGTCATTGCACATAAGCAAATAATTGCAGGAAAGGCCCAAGGGACTTGATAATTATTTTGGAATGTGTAGGGACCTTCAAGTAATAATTTCCCTTCCCAGGGACTAGAATGCAAATTTCCCTTATATATTTATCTATAGTCTTTAATTATAAATATACTCCCTATAATGAGAGGATTGTTGGATCCACTTTTCTAAAACGTTGCCGAAAACACAAAATAAACAGTACTGAGGTGTTATTCATATATGTTTTTCAGGCTGTAAATATCAAGTGATTGGCAAGTTTCACCCTACAGTGGACAATAATAATGTCCTATTAGGTAATCCGTTTGTATTGTAAGAGCTCAAAATTTTAATTAATTTAATCTAAACTATAAGAATTTACTGTACACTTTCTAATCGTTTAATGTGTTTTTTTTTCCATTTTACCACTTATTCTTCTTCATATTCATTTATGCTAATTCATTTGTCCATTTTAATAGAAACATCATAAGTAACATTGATATTGGAAAAAGATTTGTATTCTAGATATATATAATAACTTTCTCATTTTTTCTTAAAAAGTATGACTTGATGATTGGGCTCTTATAGTACTCCCTCCGGTCATAAATATAAGACCTAGATGACTTTTAATTTTGGAAAATCCTAAAAAAGCAAAAAATAAGTTAATTATAAATTGATTTACCTAATTTTTTCACTTGAACTAGTTTATTTTACCAATAAACTAATAGATTATCTAAGAATATATTAAATTTGTCATCATTTAATAACATATTTTGCAACCTTAATTTCTCCAAAAAAAAAGTTATCTAAGTCCTATATTTAGGACCGGAGTAGTATGGAGTAGAGGATTGCGTTGAACTTCATGTAAATAGAAATGGAATTGATTTCCGCACGAGTTTGTTTGGTACTATGTAGAAAAGGTTAAGTTAATTGTTTCTTTAATTTTTTATGTGGAAACCAGGTTATGATGTTCTACACTTAGTTAAGGGTTAAGGCAGTCATTTGGTGCCTGATTGAATGGACTCTTATGTCAGCAAAAGATTCACAATTCCCAATAAAGAATTAACTGCAAGATGCATGTTGCATCTGATTGCTCACTTCTATTAAGCGACACGTTTCAAGTTGGGAATATAGAGGGGAGGGTAAACAAAGCCGCCAGATCAATCAAACGGCCAATAATGTAGACAAGAGGCACATGCAGGTTGATTGGACAGGAAAGGATTGAGTTATAGTGTGAGAGTGCGGATAAGATTGCGCTGCAATGAATTCATCGAATGTAAACACCACCATGCTGTAATCCATATGCCAATATCCACTCATGAAAAAAACAAATTAAGTAAATATATGGGATAATTAATTAGAGGTCCCCCACAAGGGAGTTAATACTGGAAAAATCCCAAAAGTTAAAAATATTAATGTAGGGTCCCAAGGGACCTCACATTAATATATTTGAAAAGTGAAAAGACAGTTTTACCCCTAGCCTTAAAAAAATTACCCCTCCCTCATCCCCCTTCCCCCACCCCTTCTTCCTCCCTCTTCTCCCCCACCCTCCGCCCTCCTCTCCCCCCACCCTCACCCTCCTCCCCTGCCCCCCACCCTCAGCCTCCCTCCTTCGGCCCCCAACAGCCCCCACCCCCACCCCCACCCCACCCCCCTCGGCCCCCCACAGCCCCCCCACCCCCCTCGGCCCCCACAGCCCCCACCCCCCTCGGCCCCCACAGCCCCCCTACCCCCCACCCCCTCCCCCTCCCTCCTCGGCCCCCACCCCCCACCCCCTCCCCCTCCCTCCTCGGCCCCCCACCCCCACCCCGTCCCCCCTCCCTCTTCGGACCCCACCCCCACCCCTCCCCCTCCTTCCTCCTCGCACCCCCACCCCCAGCCCTCCTCCCTCTCGCGGGGGGTCGAGGGGGGTGGGGGGCTGTGGGGGGCCGAGGGGGTGGGGTGGGGGCGGGGGTGGGGGCTGTGAGGGGCCCAGGGGGGGCCGAAGGAGGGAGACTGAGGGTGGGGGGGCAGGGGAGGAGGCTGGGGGTGGGGGGAGAGGAGGGAGGAGGGTGGGGTGGGGGAGAGGAGGGAGGAAGAAGGTGCGGGGGTAGGGGGAGGAGGGAGGGGTAATTTTTTTTAGGCTAGGGGTAAAACTGTCTTTTCACTTTTCAAATATATTAATGTGAGGTCCCTTGGGACCCTACATTAATATTTTCAACTTTTGGGATTTTTCCAGTATTAACTCCCTTGTGAGGGACCTCTAATTAATTACCCCTAAATATATTATCTACATTTTTTAACAACAAAAACATGTAGAAGTTTTGCAAAAAGCAATCATTACATATCCTAGATCACTAGGGATTATTTGGTAATAGAATTAAGTGGGTCTTGGGAGGAAAATTAGTATAAGTTGGATTTAAAATTTTAGAGAAATAAGATTTAAAAACTTTAAATAATTTTTTCTTACTCTTTTAACTTATATATTCTCTTTATTCAAATTTTAAAAAATCATCTCCCCAACATTATTGAATCCAACCAATGAAAGCACCCCGTCCAAATTTTTCATTCCAAACTTAGAAAGCCTATTAAAGATATATGTGTGTAGTTAGTGAAGTGAGTCGTAAACATGAATCAATGATTAATCAATGTGAATGAGTGAAGTGTGAAGACAATTAGCCAGAAAAAGACATAAAAGGCGCTTATACAGGTTGGGAGGGGGGTCAAAGCAAAAGCTAACTGATTAATGGTTGATTCAAATACCACGTCAGATACTCTCACCCTCTTTTTTCATTTCATCAATTCCTTCCTACTTTAATAGGTTAAACCACTAAAAATTAAATTGTGTATAGCTTTTTTTAATTAAAGGGGTAAATACTGACGGCTTAAGTTTACAAGTGGAATCGAACTCGTTCCTCCCATTTTAAGGGAAGATGTCATATCATTGGGCTACAAAGATTAAAGGCGCTTATCAAATGTATAATTTCTACCTTTTATTTATTATTGTATAGATTTTGTTTCCGCCAAGGTATTTTGGATGTTAAATAAAAATAATATTAGAAAGTTGTTAAATTAAAGTTTATAAGGTTTTAAGTTTCATAAATTACAATAAAACATGTTTAAAATGACTTATAAATAAGGTTAGAAAAGTTCCATCTAGTATTTGTTTTTTTCTTCCTTATAAATAATAATTTATATTTTTATAAAAAAGTGTGTATTCACTACAAAAAAAAGAGGCCCTTATCGGCGTTTTAAAACCCTACGTTTCGGCGTTTTTTACCGGCGAAACAGCTCTACGGCGTTTTACACAATCGCCGATGATTTAATGTGGAAAAGTTATTTTTCAGCGTTTTCTGACACGCCGTAGAGAGCCTTCAAACGCCGCAAAGCAGGTTCCATATATTATTATAATATTCAAGCACACCGGCGTTTGTGAGACGCGTCGGTGTGCAAAAATAATAAAATATCCACGCTTACCGGCGTTTGCACCACAAGCTAGCCAACGCCGGTATGTTATTCGTTAAGGCAAAAGCATACCGACGTTGAGCACAAACGCCGGAATGCGATAATAAAATATAATAAAACACACCGGCGTTTACGTCCAACGCCGGTGTGCTTTATTATATTTTACTATCTTACCGGCGTGTGTTAAAACGCCGGAAAGCAAATAAAATTGATTAAAAAAAAGCGCCCCAATTTGAAATCAAATTGGGACGGAAATTTAATATTATGGATATATAATAAATAAAAAATATTGCTATGTAGAGAAAAAAAATAATAGGATTAAAACAAATTTAATATTATCACACATTAAAAGAAAATAACAAGAATGATAATTTAGAGCATCTAAATCAATATAATAATAAAGACAAAATGGCCATTTGCTATTGGCCAAAACACTGTTCATTAGGCCTTTTGTCCACGTGTTCACTTTTTAGTAGATGAAGAATCCCCACAGCCTACTTACATTCCAATTTTTCGTTGTGTAGTGCAACAAGTTGGATGAATGAGATATCTTACTCTTGCTAAGGATGTAGGACTTCTCCTTGTCAGATCATTTTGGTCCCACAAGCTGGCCAAAAAATTATACTTTCCTGACACTTTTTCTCATTTATCTCAAAAGAAGATTTTTAAACCCATCTCCCACGCAGGCTTCATTCACGTGTTCTGTGGAGTCTATCTCCAAAAAGCTAAATCTCTCTTTTGTCCCATCATAAAAATTTAACCAAGAACCAGCCTTTTATTATATATGACCCAAGATTGCAATTGGAGGGTACGGGTCCCACACAAATGGCCATTGGGAAACAGAAAGACGGGGGCAAAAGGGTTCAACTTTGAGGCTTCTTGGAGAAGCCTTGTCTGACTAAGGAGGTAAAAGGCCACCCCTTTCACTTTCACATAGCAGAACCCTCCATCTGAACTCTCACTCCATAGTTGTCTCTCCCCACATATTGTGTCTCCATACCAAAAACCCTCCCAGCTTCGCCCCAGAAAATGTCGTGCCGGAGAGTGCTTAAGAAGATCTCTGAGCTTGAAGTTGGTGCATTTCATGGAGACGTCATCGTGAGAGTGGACCGTATAATCCGCGTTCAAAATGTGCTTCATCCTCTAGGACCCCATCGATCAATGACAGAACAAGAAGCTGTGCATGTTGTTGTTTTTGACGATAGTGTATGGCATTTACGTTTTTCCTAAGATTTGTTTATTTTGTCCCTATTTTGGTTACCTATTCTCATACAATCCTTTCTGGCACTTCTTTTTTAACTCAGAAAATGAGGATATTGCTTCTTTGTGAAAACAAACATGTGCTCGCTAGACTTAGATGCATGTTTGCGGAACAAAGAGTTCTTAGGATTCGTGATTTTGAAGTGTGCTTGGATGAGGCTACTACAGGTGGGACGTTGTACATCAAGGCAATATCTCGTATGCAAGTTGAGCACATCCTCCCAAGCTCTAACCGCTACCCCCAATCTCTGCCAAGTCATTGTTTTGACCTGGTGACAATTTCTGAAGTTCTTGACAAGAGATCTACTAGACGTGGCTTGGTTGGTAAGTGAACCAACTATTACTCAACCAAAAGTGTGGTGCATGAAAGAAATGTAGCAAATCCTAGCCTGTTAGGAGTTTATTTTTTTTTTTATTCATTATTTCTTTTTTTACAAGATGTGTACGGCACCGTGGTCACTTGCTACGAAAAAGGCATGGAAATCGTTGAGGGGATGGACACGAGGGAGGTTGTCCTGGTGCTTGAAGAGTCCGGTGTTTTAGCTACAAGGTTGGTTTTTTATAGTTTGTGGACTCTCACATGTTTAGCTCAATCCTTTACTCCCAGCTAAAAATTAAATTTTTTTAAATGTATTTCTCCTTGGTTGAGTGTTTCCAGTTTTGAGTAGTTTGCTCACTATTATATATGGAGTTGTGTTTAGGGTTGAAATTTATAACTCTTACTCTTTTCATGCATGTGTTATAGACTTCAAATAGGAACCCAACCATACTTACTTGTCTCTTCCATGGCCAATGTGCCGACACAACCCTGAGGGATTATAATAGTGTTGCCAAGGATAGAAGTTTGAAGTCCATAACATGCTTTGTTATGTACTTCAAATAGGAACCCAACCATGCTTACTTGTCTCTTCCATGGCCAATGTGCCGACACAACCCTGAGGGATTATAATAGTGTTGCCAAGGATAGAAGTTTGAAGTCCATAACACACCTCCTACACTTTGTATTACAGCTTTAGCTGCCATACTTTAAGACCTACGAGTAGTTTATCCTAGGGTGTTTCCTTTCGTTGGTTATTTTTGAATATGCCTAGCTATTTCAGTTTACCTTGCAGCACTCTTTAATTCACCACAAAACATGTTTTGTTGTGGTCAATGAATGACACTTTCCATGCTATTTAAGTCCAAACCCCTTTCTTAGTATTTTTTATCTTTGCATACTTTTATTTTTTTCAACTGGAACTAACATTCTTGACAGAATAAATTTCTTTCGCAAAGTATTTGTAGGTCTTTTTATCTTGAATTCTTTCTACACCATGTTTCTATACTTGGAAAATGACTATAATCTTTAAAGAAACGGATGTAAAATTGGACATGGAATTCACTTAAAAAAATTGGAAATGAGGCTTTGCCATGTTACAGCTTGTATTATGCCCAGTACATATTCAATTTGGCATTTTACCACGTGCAGCGAAAATCCCTGAATATTTTCTTTTCATTGATAGGTGTGTAATAAAGACTTGGATAATAATTTTATCACGTTCTTATACAATCTGCCTTTTTCGTATCGTTCCACAAACTTTTAAAATCTTAATTTGGAAAATAATTTGCATTACAATAACTTGAAAATCCGTTAATAGATTAATAGATTGATTCTAGACACACGTTAACATACCATTTAATGTATAAAGAGTTGTGTGTTGTGTTGAATTAAAATTTGTATAAAGATTGAAACATATGTTGTTAATCTTAAATGTGACAAGAAATAGCTACTAAAAATGTCTGTAGAATTGCCTCCATAGGTTGTTGTGTTAAATGCACATTTGGGTTACAATATAGTGGAGTCATTTTGAAACGTTTTCAGATTTCTTGGCATGGAATGCACATGATAATTTTGTAAGAGTTATGAGCTTATTAGATAGATAATAAACTCAAATATGGTAGCACACTAAATAGGTAATTGTTTGTATTGAAAACTTGTGTTAGTCAACTCAGTTTCTGTGTTCTTCTTTTTAGGAGATTTTAGGTCTCCATAATGCTCTTTTTGACAAAGGAATGCTGCTCATTTTAGGAGATTTTGGGCCTCCATAATGCTCTTTTATCTTTCAGCCATGTGTTTAACATATGGTTATACCACGCAAGATAGCATATGTGTCCAAGTAATACTATCATGAGGATAGGTGTGAGAAAACCTTCTTGCCACTTCATTGGAACTGAACTTTCGGTGCATGATAAGTCTCTTAAAGAGTTGGTTAAGTTTCAATGGGCAGTGGAGTTTTACATTTGACAAACCAAACTACTTCTTGATTTAAGCAGAGTGCATTCGCGTCTGACATTTCTCCAACATTCCCTTCTGAACACGCAACTAATTTCAGGTATGTGGCAGTCTAGACTGAAAAGCAAAAGCCTGTTACCCTGATTATGAAATCTCATTTAGTTTATTGAGACGTGGTAATGTACAATATTGTTGTAACTCAGGGTCCATTCACGGGTGTCATCCATTCAACATTCCCAGCTCGACACGCAAGGTAGTGGATTTGTGTGCCATTCAAATATGAAAAGGAGATGCCTCTATATCTGTTTTATGAACTCTGATTATGGATAATCAGAGTTTAAATGTCAGAGTCCATTGCGACCTCTAATAAATGTCCTAGAGTGAATCGAGGTTAGCTTAATGGAGTTGCCTATTGCGTGTTCATCCAGCATATTTGGAATTACATTGACTGGTGTTTTCAAATATTGTAGTACAATGAAACCTGTTAAACCTGTTCATCAATTGTGGTTTAGTAAATTTACATTTAAGGTTCATGTCACATTACTTTAGGCGATAATATGTGCTCCCCGTGCAACGCACAGGAGTTTTTGCTCGTGATTGATAAATAAAGTAAACAGAGAGAGAATAACCATAGATCAAAATTGTATTATATTGAATAATGAAATAAACTGTATTACAATGAATAATTAAATAACTGGACTGAAGCAAAAAAAAATATAAACAAAGAAAAAGAGAATAACCAGAGACCAAGGAAGAAACGATGAAGAAGAAAGAAATAGTGAGAAGGCAGAACGAGTGGGAAGACAAAGTGGGGGGGAGTACCGCTATTTATAAGAGTATGGGAACACACCGGCGTTTCGGAGCCACTCGCCGGTAAGTATAATAAAATAATGCATACCGGCGATACCGCCGAAACGCCGGTATGTTATTTTATTATTTTTATGCATATCGGCGTTGTTGGAAACGCCGATATGCATATAAAAAAATAATTGTACATATCGGCGTTCCTAGAAACGCCGATATGTATATTAACTTATATAATATTGCACACCGGCGTTTGGTGGACACGCCGATATATATGAAATTAATTACATACCTCTGACGTTTACCACAAATCCACTCCCAGAAGTGGACCTCCTCCCTCTCTTGAGTTCAATAAGAACCTGCGGCACAGGCATATCATCGTCCTCCTCGTCGTCGCCGCCACCACCACCGTCACCGTCGCTACTGGAGCTCGAGCTCCCCTCCCTCTCCTGCCTCTCCTCCCTCTCCTGCCTCTCCTCCTCATTCAAAAACTGGTTCATTTCCCCGTAGCTGATATTGACGTCACTCCCCAAGTCTTCCCAGAGCTCGTCCTGCGTCACTCTTGGGTCCCCACCGACGGGGGAATAGGTTCCTGCTCTTTCTCTTTCCGAAGAGCTTCTATACGTCTGGCTTCGTCCTCGTTGCGCAGTCGCTGCTGCTCTTCCTCGTCTATGGGATCTTTACCGCCACGCTGAGACATATATATAGGAGAAACACAATATATAAACCGGAACTGGCAGACAGAGATTCGGTGGGCCCCTCTATCGCTTTTTAGAAACGCCCAAATGCAATCCGTCGGTGGTATATGTAGACACAAACTTTCCGGCGTTTTTGGGGGTGATTAGCGGCGTTTGGGGCGTAGCGCCGAAGAATAATAATATTTTAATACACATCGGCGTTTTCCCAAAACGCCGATGTGTGTATTCATTTAATGTCATTAAATGAAAACATACATCGGCGTTTTGGGAAACGCCGATGTGCATTTATGATTTAAAAAAAAAAAAAGATAAAATGCATATCGGCGCAAACCCAAAACGCCGATATGCATTTATTTTAAATTTAAAAAAAAATAAAATGCCACGCCTCTTTACAAAATATTAAAATATACATACCGGCGTTTGTGCCTCCCGAAACGCCGGTATGTTAACGCCATAAATAAAGGCGGGAAAAGCGCGCCAAAATTGGCGGCGTTTTCTATGGGCGCTTTTGTAAAACGCCGGAAAGTATGTTGTTTTCGGCGATTTCGAAGGAAACGCCGGAAAGCATGCGCCGGAAAGTAGCGCTTTTTTTGTAGTGATTTAACTGTTTTTTCTTAACATTTTCTCATGTAAATCCTATATATAATTAACGAGCTTGCATGTTTTTCTATCTTCTGTTGTTTGCGATTGTAAGTGGCTTCATCTCATGCAAATGAGACCACAAGTTTAAGATGTGGAAAATGTACTCATTATATAAGACAAAAAATACCCTTCACTCTTAAAATTTTTTAAAAAACCTTGGTCACAAAAAAAATGAATTTTAGTACATTGAGACAAATTAATTGGAAGAACTCATACCCTATAATAGCATAGAATTAAAGAGTTTTAGAAAACGAAACAAAATTAATTTTGTATTTCAAATATCATATCAATTAAAAAAGTAATGGTAATGAAGTTCTAAAGGACTGCTCATAACAATAAGATTGTGACCTTATTAATGAGATCTCTATGTAAATGTTATTTGAGCTCATCTCAATTCTAAGTCCTGACAAATCTATGTAACCTAGCCCTATAAACTTTCTTAGATGAGCTACATAAACAAAAAACTCCAGCCACATGCCCACATCCTTTCCTACAAAAGGCAGCCTTATTTATTTATAAATAATGGTCAATTATTAATTTTATCCAAATCTTGAGAAAAAAGGTGAAAGATCGAGGATGGAAAAATCCTTATAAAATAATAATAAAAAAAAGAAAGAAGAAGAAGAGCCAGGTGTAGGAAAGATGCAGTGTACATGGAGAGGGCACAAGATTCCCTGCAATAATATAATAATACTCTCCCCTTTTTAAATAGTATAAGATTTAGTTGATTTTTTTGGAAAATCTTAAAAAAACATTAGTTAATTATAAATTGATTTACCTCATCTTCTCCGCTAGACTAGTTTATTTTACCTATTTTTTTGCCAGTTATTTTACCAATAACCTAATGAATAATCTAAAAATATATTAAATACGTTATAATTTAATAACATATTTCGCAAACTTAATTTCTCCAAAAAAAAAGTCAATTAGGTCTTATATTTGGGACAGGAGGTAGCTAGTACTCCCTCCAGTCCTAAAATATAAGACCTAATTGACTTTTTATGGAAAATCCTTAAAATGACAAAATAAGTTAATTATAAATTGATTTACCTAATTTTTCCCTTAAACTAATTTATTTTACCTATAAACTAATGGATAATCGAAAAATATATCAAATATGTCATCATTTAATAACTTATTTTGCAACCTTAATCTCTAAAAAAAAAGTCAATTAGGTCCTATATTTAGGACTTGAGCAGTAATAAAAAAGGGTGAGTTTTATGCAACAGATGTTGAATGAATGAATAAAAAAGAAGTGGATCCAATTTCAGTTTCAGTTTCAGCATTCACCTCTCTTCTCTTCTCTTCTCCGCCGTTGGCCACGGATCACCCACACCCTACCTTACCATGTTCCCTCTCTTCCCTTCGTCTCTCTCCATCCCCACTCTCAACCCTTCCCCTTGAACATTCTCTCACATTCTTTTCCTCTTTCCTCTCGGTTCGTTCTTCCCTTCTTTTAAAGCTTCCTTTTTTATTATTTTAATTGCTTACGACTACGATATTTGGGGGTGCTTTTATTCAGTTTCTACTTGCTCTTTCTGTTTTACATTTCTGAGTATGCGCATGGATGATGGATGATGGATGATGGATGATGGATGATGTGCAGTTAGTTTTTTCACCCACACCCACACCCACACCCACAAGGAATTGATTCTGGCTGTTACTTGTTTTCCCATTTTTACCCCTTCCTTTTTCATTCCGCGGATTTAAAGGATTGTTACTTTGTTACGCTCATACTCAATAACCAAACCCTCAATCCATATTATCTTTTCATTCTAACTATTTTCCACAATTGAAAGCAAAGCTTAATGGGTGAGGCAAGAAACAAAAAGCTTTGATTTTTACGAGGTTTTCGTTTGTTGTGAATATGTAAAACATTAATGTGGCCATCCTGTTAATGTGGGCTGCCTGATTCATAGGAGTTAGTGCAGGGAATCGGCTAACCCACCAGAGATATGATTCCAATGTATTCAACCTACTGCTAACTCTGCGTTCAGTGTATCTGTATTTTGTATTTCTTATTATAATATGGCAAAAGCTATGTCCTCAAATCCAGAATAGAGGGGTGTCTTAATTCTGTTTCTATTGGTGCAGTTTTGTGTTGGAATGTAATCGATATGATGTGCAAACATGCCATTTAAAAGCATTGTTCGTGAACTTAAGGAAATGAGAATTGGAATGAGCAGCATGTCGATGATGCGAGGTGCAGAAGGTAAGCAATGGCACAGTCGGAAAGCGAAATCGCATATTGCTCCGGATGTTACCTTGCCTCCTGTTGATTCTATTCAACAAGGACGGTGGGCAAATCTACCTCCAGAACTGCTTTTGGATATTATTCGGAGGGTGGAAGAGAGTGAGACAACGTGGCCTGCCAGGGCTGTCATTGTTTCCTGTGCTTCAGTGTGTAAATCGTGGAGAGCCATCACTAAGGAAATTACCAAGACTCCTGAGCAATGTGGGAGGCTAACATTTCCTGTCTCATTGAAGCAGGTAGTGATCTAATTTTCCCTGGTTCTAGCATGGTGCTTTTTATTCTTTGCCCTTGAGGTTGTTATTTTTCTTATGTTATCTTTCTTTTGTGGATTGAATAGCCCGGTCCTCGTGATGCGCCAATACAGTGCTTCATCAGGAGGAACAGAGAAACTTCTACATACTTCTTGCATATTGGTCTTGTTCCATGTGAGTATATTGCTACGTTTCCGTTCTATATTTTATGAATACATAACCCCATCTCCAAGTCTTTCTTTAAAGTCAAACTTTGTGGTTGTGAATGTTGAATTGTGAATTCCCTCCTTGTAATATGTGTGATTCTTTATATTTGAGCTTTAAGATAGGGATGAAGCTGTCATCAATCATCATTTTTTGTGTGGATTGAACATCCATCTTTGTCCATATGTTCTCTAATGGATTTCTTGGTGCCTTATAAGCATGCCACTTTATTGACACTTTTGGAGCAGGCTGTGCTTTGCATGATTTGTTTCTGAATTTAGATGATTATAATGCTTCATGATATTGACCTTGTTTTTGTTTGCTCTTTATTATGTTTACCTTATTGAAGTTTTTGAAATAATGTTTGAGTAAATTTGGTTTTGATTTCACAATACAGCTGAAAACGAGAGAGCCAAGTTGTTATTAGCTGCTAAGAAGACAAGAAACCCAATAGCCACAGAGTTTGTTATATCCTTCATTGCAGATGATTTTTCTCGGGCCAGTAGCACCTATCTTGGTAAATTGAGGCAAGTTTTGACTCTCGGACACAACTAATGTTCTTACCATCATCTGGTTAGTTTTCATCTTTTTCATGACTTTATGATGAACTTTTGGCAGGTCTAATATTTTGGGAACCAAGTTTTCCATATATGATAACCAACCTCCACAGAGAACTTGCACACAAGCAGTTAATCGCTCTATTAGTAAATTCCACCCAAAGCAGATATCTTATAAAGTACTATCACGGAAATATAATGTTGCCAGCATCAGTTATGAACTCAACATTTTTCGCACAAGAGGTCCAAGAAGAATGCACTGCATTTTAAACTCCACACCTATGTCGGCTATTCAGGAAGGAGGCAATGCCCCAACGCCAACAACTCTTCCACAATTCCCTTCCTCACAAGCGCTAAAAGTGAAGAATTCGGTTACAGATTTAAACTCTTCAAACTTAATGGATCCACCGGCATTGAGTCAAGGCCCGGTTGAGCCTCTTGTTCTTGTAAACAAGGCTCCTAGATGGCACGAGCAACTGCAATGCTGGTGCCTAAATTTCAAGGGCCGTGTCACAGTGGCTTCTGTGAAGAATTTCCAGCTTTGTGCTGCCGTTGATCCATCTCATGATGTTCCTCTTGCAGAACAAGAGAAGGTGATCTTGCAGTTTGGGAAGATCGGTAAAGATATATTCACCATGGACTACCGATATCCTCTCTCAGCTTTTGAAGCTTTTGCCATCTGCTTGAGCAGTTTCGACACTAAACCGGCTTGTGAATGATATCGAGTTGCTGAAGATTGTGGCATTATGCTTGTCACTGATTATCCATCATTGTAACAACATGCAGCTGACAATCTTGTATGTGCAGTCATTAGTAATTTTTCCCTTCATTAGCTGTTGATCATGAGTTTACCATGTTCCAATTGTTCTGTAGTTCTACTACTGCTAACATCAAGATCAATGAATTTTGGTGAATATTGGAATCTGGAATATTGGAATGTTTCAGCCATTCTCTAGTCGGCTGAATCATGACTTTACCGATGGAGGTGGAGCACATTTCTATGCTCATCTGCCATAGCGGGTAAACATAATGTGCTGATGATCTGCTTGCTGGCCGTTCAAACAGGGTGGATATAGATTTATTGCATATGTAGTTTGTCTTGGTGACAAATTTTTAGAAAATAAATTAGTATCATTTTACTTATACATCTTTTTAAGTTTTTACTACTGCATGTGATGGCAAATCTGCAAATATAAGTTGTACTTGTTTAGTTTGGGGATAGAAATAGATTAGTTAATCATAACATGTACATTATATCTTAAATACTTCTATGTAATACTCCCTCCGGTCCTAAATATAAGACCTAATGACTTTTTCTAGAAAATCCTTAAAAAGGCAAAATAAGTTAATTATAAATTGATTTACCTAATTTTTTCCCTTAAACCAGTTTATTTTACCTATAAACTAATGGATAATCTAAAATATATCAAATATGTCATCATTTAATAACCTATTTCGCAACTTTAATCTCTTCAAAAAAAATCAATTAGGTCCTATATTTAGGACCGAAGGTAGTATTAGATTATATAGAAGTGAGTCAATTTAGTTTTGGAAAATTGATGTAAGAGATAAAATGGTAAAATGGCTTATATTTATGTACAAAGTGGAATGAAGTTTCATGCGAGACCCAATTCAACTCTCAACTAAGCCTCCTTAGAGTATTAAGAAAATTAAGAACAAAAGGAGTAAAATTTTAATCCCCTCAATGGATGGCGATTTAAAGTAAACGAATAACATGAGGGATCAAACGGTGTGCACCACTAAAATCTAAGCACACAAGGAAGAAGGCATGTTCTTCTAAACGTACTCGCACGCTATAACCAAGCCCCAAGAAACGAAAGTCAGGAATCACATTTCCTGATGATGCATATATGAAATAAATATTACAACGACCTATGATTTTGACACAAAAGTTAATTGGCATTCTGCCGGCAGAAAATCTTATTAATTGAACAGAGATCATTATTAATCTTTCTGTTCCTAAATATAAGATTGTTTTCTTTAATTTGATTAGATTAAATATGCTAATTAAATTAGTTATTGACACATGATATTCCTAAATATGTTAATTAATTTGATTAGATTAAATGTTAATTTGGGAAAAATTTGAGAAAAATTAGAAAGTGATCTTATATATATTTAGGAACGGAGGGAGGGAGTACAAGGAAATATGATTCTGTCACAAGTTAATTGGCATTCTGCTCTCAGAAAATCTTGTCAATTGAAGGGAGATAAATATTACAACGAAATATGATTTTGACTCCAAAGTTAACTGGCATTCTGCTCTCAGAAAATATATATTATCAATTGTAGGGCAGCAGCTTCAAACCACCGCAAATTAGTAAAAAGGTTGGGCCTTTTACATTTCCTCATGGTGAACTACACTCCTCATCTTACAGAAGAGTAGGTAATGAACTCTCTAGAAGTAAATTGAAACGGCTGATGCGGAAAAGGATTCCTGCAATACAAGTTTACAATACAATTAGCTCAATGATCAGGCAATGTTTTTAAAAGAATTCACAAGTCTAAGGAGACCTACGGTCGAGGTCCATAAACTTTGATCTGCCGCACATGAGTATCCCTTCCATTCAGATGGTTAGACAAGACAGCAATTTGCAACATGAAAGTGTTGACAAAAGTTTCCCTATGCCACAAAAAGAAAGGGTTAATGATCATATGTACACGTGTTTTTCCTCAAAGATCACCCAGTACATGAGTTTTTTTGGGTCATAAGTGCACGTGTTTTCCATCCAGGGTCACAAGTCACATTTTCTGTTTCTATTTTCATAAATATGTCAACCTAGATGCCATGCATGTCAGCATGTGTCATTTAATGCACTTTGACTAGGGTGATGAGGCAGGTCTGACCAAAAAACTCTTCCTCCTCCTCCCTCCCCTTCCTTAACCAAAAAGAAAAGAACAGCAGTGTTGGTGAAATGCAATTGGAAAGTTCATCAGTTGATTTCTTAATCTAAGAAGCAAAAGTTAAGGGCTACTATATACCATATTCATACCACATCAAAATTTTATTTCAGTGACCTACACCGGTAATCCCATAATAATATTCAGTTTTTCAGTGCAAGTCCCCAAGGGTTTAACAAGAAATGAAGGCATCAGGTATCCGTATGACAGTGTAAGCTAGCATATGACAGTGAAATCCAATGTTACAGTCTAAGGTTGAGGAAATTAATTTGTTCTTCCCCTTGGTTCATGGTGGGAGCATCCCCCAGAGGAAAATTTGCAAGGGCATAAATCCTTTAGAGTAAAAAAGACTTCAGAGCCTGGTAAAAATCCAGGACAAAGGGTAAAAATTTGCGTAGTTGCAGTGCAAGATTGGCAAAAACTAAGTAACGTTTATATTGGAAGGTAGTAGTAGTTTCAGTCAAAAAAGGAAGGTAGAAGCAGTAAAGTAGGAAAATGAGGAATATAGGAATTAGATAAGAGTAGCCCTGGCGAATTGGATCACTAAAAGTAGCTTCATGTGATGAGGATATCAAAAAAAGGAAAAAGAAATGATGCTATGAGAATATGAAAGAAAGCAGAATTGATTTATAAGATGGAGGAGGAGTAAGGTGGATAAGAGAAGACTGACCGAGGATCAGATCCAGATAAGGATATATAAACCCAACCCGTTGGCTTCACAAGCTCCACAGTTTTGATCTCCTACAGTACAATTGATGACAGAGTGAGAATGTGATAAAAGAAACATTTTTGGGAATTGGGAATTGGGTGAGAGGACCTTCAAGTTATGGAAGCCATCGCCAGCGCGGATGGAGATTGTACTAGGAGTATAACTCTCGTCAAGCTTGAAATCCACGTAGAGAACCACCAACTGGAGCTTCACCTTCTTCTGGAACTGCACGTTGAGCAAGTGAGGCTGAGCGCCGTCGGACTGCCAGAAGGTCTCCAGGCTGGGGTCCCGGAGGGAGGAGACGCCGTTGCCGGGCTTGTAGGAGCTCACGCTCCACGCCGCCTTCTCCCCCATCTCCCGGAGCTCCTCCTCCACCGTCAGCACCGCCTTCCCGGCCTCCGATGATTCCGCCGCCATTCTCAAGAGATTGTGAGTGTGCGGTGACGGTGACGGTGACGGTGACGGTGTGGCGCCGCTTCACTCTATATTTTTTAGTTTACTTTCGATTCCATTCCATTCCATTCCATTCCATTCCATTCCATTTGCCGCCTCCGCCCTCTCCTATTCGTTCATGTCCCAAAAGCCTCTTTCTTTTTTTGAATCCAAACCAAAACCCACTGCTTCTTTCTTTCTTTCTCTCTTTAATTTATTTATTACTACATTTACTAATAATAATTTAATTTAATAATGATTCATAATGATAATGTTCCTTTCATTTACAATTCTCCCTTCCACGTTTATGACTCATCATCATTATGCACTACCTAAATCCCTAACTTCATTCCTTCGTTTACCTTTTCTTTTAATTTAGCCTAAAATATACTTTTTGTCCCTTATATTTGCATTAAATTTCAATTTATGTATGCAAAATATACTTTTAATCTTTTTTGTTAACACCATTAGTTTTGCTTAACGGAAAATGTTAACTTAGCAATTTTAAATGTAACATTTAGGATTAAATATAAAAAATGTTTAAATTAAAATATTTTAGTATAAATTTTATTATATTTTCAAAATTTATCATTTTATAACCTCATTTAATTATGATATATTGTAATATTTTTCCATTAAGTGAAACTAACAGTGTTAAAGGACTAAAAGTGTACTTTCCAAACATAAAGGATTTAATTGAAATTTGATGCAAACATAAGAGAATAAAAACATACTTTAGACTAAATTAAAATCTGGATACAAAGGAAAATAAGGAATGATAATGCAAATATATTCTTTACTTTACTTTCTTGTTTTAATTAATAATGTCCTAAACAATATTTCACATCAAAATTTTTATAATTTTTAGTAAATTATTTTAAATTTGATGACTTCCAAAATAGAGTTAACACACACATATATTAAAACACACTAAAAACATGGGGTGTGTGGTTGAGTGGTAAGGACTCATTCACATTTAACCAATTGTCTGGGGTTCGATCCCTGGCGTTGGGTATGGAGAAGCATTAAATCTCCCAAACCAACTGTCCCACCCTTTGAGGTGCCTACAAATCAGCGGGGGATTAGTCTCTCACTTGTTGAGTGAAGGAATACCTTGATCATGGATAAAAAAAATTAAAACACATTAAAATTAAATAATTGAATTTTAACAATCAAATATTATTATTTTATTATTTTCGGGTTAAACCAATAACCCTTAAATCATAGTTTGATCGGTTGGACGCCCGGTCCAATTTTTTGAACCAGATTATTCCTATTCCTATTCCTATTCGTATTTATTTCCTTCTGATAAAAAAAAATCCTATTCATTCCCCAGTCATTCAATCAACGCAAAACAACCACTCCTTTTTTATAATGAAGTACTACTATTATTATTTGAACTCACTCACTCCTTCCACAAATTCATCTATGCATGTTGTCAATATATGCTTCCATTTCAATTTCAATACATCTAATACACGCACTTCCTTTCCAAATATAAATACGCCCCACTTCACTTCACTTTATTACTAAATACTCCATATAATATACTCAACTCGTTGTTGTTGGATCAATTTTAAGTTTAATTTAATTCCTAAATATAAGATGATTTTTAACTTTTGTCAATTTTTTTTCTCAAATCAAGAGAGGGAGAGTGAAATTAAAGTATATGATTAGGCTAAATTGGTAATATTATATGTTGATAACTAAATTAACTAACATACTTAATGTAATCAAATTAAGAAAATAATCTTATATTTAGGAATGGAGGGAGTAATATAATATCATTTTTTTATATATATACAAAAGATACTGTAATTCTAAATCAATTATTTTCCTCATCAATTTTCATAAGGTGTAAAAGGATTTTTATCTAAATTCTTCATTGAATTAATTTTCACATCTACCTTTTAAGAGTTTAAGCAATATTCAAAAAAATTTGAAAGTCCTTGAGGGACTTTGAAATATTTGGACCTATGTCCATTAATATTTGATAATGATCACAACAGATATATTTAGACAAGGAGTTTCACAAATATCTTACAAGATAATACATTCAATATTTTAATTCTTCGAGGATTCACTTATAATTTGCAATATTATGAGTTGATAAGACATCAAATTTGATCCATCATAAAACAAAATCTACCAATATTATTTCTCCTCCTTTTCACACAAGAGCTCATTTTCATTTTTAACAATGCACTTTTCATGTTATCTTTTCTCAAGTTGCATCTTATCTTTTATGGTAGCTAGTAATCTTTATGTCTATATCTCAAGACATGATCCTCATTTGTTCACACAATATCATCATCAAATCGTTATCGCAATATCATCATTAAATCGTTAACAAAGTTTCCTTTTATGGTTCCTTTTATTACGACATAACTTATTGAAATTTCTATCTTTCATCCAGGTAACTGCACCTCTTCTAAGGTAGTATAACAAATGGTTATGTCGCAAATCTAACCCCTTTGTACAATCATCTTGATTATTTGCTCGATATTTGTTTCTTTTGGAACCAATCACTTTTCTCATACTTTGAGCTTGTATCATTTTTTATATACACTTATTGGAGCAATTTATATCTCAAATAGGAGATTTATGAATTCTTAAGATGGTAAGATCCTCAAGCCTTTAGCTATGGGGAAGCTTGCAAAGAGAATCATCAACCAAATAAATTTCTTTACCCAAGATTACACCAAACCCAACAAACAAGACAGACAGCAATTAGTAAAACCACACAACAGATACGGAATCTGAGGGCCAATCAGAATCCCTGACATACCGCTCGACATCTCCTTTACAATCTGCAATCCAATATAGTAGAGTTCACTATACAAACATATACTCAAAAAGCGATAGAAGGGGTAGTGGGAGAGGGAGATGGAAAAATTAAAAAAAGTATGATGAACTCCATTATGTTCCTCTGGAGAAAATATAGTGCTAACTATTTCTACAAGCTCTCCTAGCTTAACATGCCAAAAGACTACGGATCTATACATCATCATACAGCCTGCAGTTACTCTACAAAATTCCCAAAGCAGGCTCATTGTTTGAATGAATAATTAGGGCTACTAATACCTACAAGATATTAATAAATAATAGGAGGCAGAGGCCAGGATCGATCTACCCATTTACAAAAGATGAGGGCTTCATCTAACCAAGCCCATAATGCCTCCAGCAAGTCATAATCTGCAATCTCCATAGCAATTAACTGAGAATTCAGCTTCATCTCTTGTTTTTTGAGAACGGTGACAATTTCTTCAGAAATCCAGGGGTCTTTGACGATTTCTTTTCTTGGGGCTGATTGTTAGAGTCTTGAATGTCACATCTGGGTTTGATGGACTCTACATCATATTCAACATCCCCCAGGAGACGGAGCAATTCCAATGCACTCACCTTTCCATTGTCACTTCCATTGGTAGAGATCAAGACAAGAGAAGGGATCACACCCTCATACATGACCAGCTGACAATAATCTTCGCGTTGAGAGCATAAAGAGAGTAAAACAGAAAGTGCATGCTCCTGCTCCTCAACACTGCCAGAGTCCAGTATCTCAGCAACTCTAGCTATGCATCCATAAGTTCCCGCAATCGAAACCCTGCCCACCTCAATATCACTAAGGTTTTTCAGCATGCATATACAGTATAGTAAAAGGGTCCGATCCTCAAAAAAAGGAAGCAATTTTGGGATGCACCCGAGAGATGCCATGTGGGAGCAATTCTCACTGTTAAATGACAGATTATACAGTATTCGTATTGCTTGTTCTTGGGAATCTCTGCTGTCAGAGTCCATGATCTTTAAGATGGAAGTGAACACACTGGATGTTGCAACTGTAGCTTTGTTGTGCTGATTTGCAGATAGTTTCTCCATTACAGAAAGAACTTCACCTATCACTTCTAGATCAAGGAAGCTACCCACCATGCCAAATGTATCTTCTCTTAAATAGGATAGATCCTTTCTGCATGAAACACACAAATTTATTCAGCTGGGTAACAAATACATGTCTCCAAGTAAAGAATATGAAAGTAATGTACTAAGCTTATCAAATACAAATATGTTAATGCATTATACTTGCGAGGAATAATGAAATTTAAACACCAAACTTTAACAATAAATAAATACTACCCTCGGTCCTAAATATAAGACCTAGTTGACTTTTTTGGAGAGATTAAGGTTTAGAAATAGGGTATTAGATTATGACATATTTGATATATTTTTAGATTGTCCATTAGTTTATAGGTAAAATAAACTAGTCTAAGGGAAAAAATTAGGTAAATCAATTTATAATTAACTTATTTTGCTTTTTTAGGATTTTCCAAAAAAGTCAACTAGATCTTAAATTTAGGACCGGAGGGAGTATCAATTATGAAAAAAATAAATATCAATCAATTTATGGATTAAGAATCAAACATAGAACTGAACCAGATAAAACTAATTAGCCACATAGCAAGTGTCACATGAACAGGAGGGGATTTATACCCGCAGTAATTCACGAGTTCCAGCAACAATTGAGTTCCTGTTCTCAGAGCCTTTACATCTTGTTGTTCATATGCACCACTCAAAAACTTGTTGAGAAGTTCAACAAAATTTCCAGAAGAGACAGAACAAGCATCTTGGCAATTGCATTTCAAGCGATCTTTCAGATCTTTGATGACCTGGCATTGAGAATCCCATTCGAGTTCATGGAATTTAGACAAAATTATCAGATCGGTCTCATGCAAATGCACGTTAAGTTGTTGACTCCTAGAATTGTCATCGGCCTTCTTTGATGTCAAATTTAAGTCATTAGATTTCTTGACATGCGAGGAATCAGAATTGTGACTATAGTCTAATGACCCAAGTGACATGCTGCTAAGATCTACTGGCAAGTGCAGCGAATTCATAGAACTGCCAAAGCTTCTAATGGAAGTTGAAGAAACCTCCCAAGACAGAAATTGTTTTGCTTGCTGTTGTGGTTCAGCAAGTGAAACTCCGTTAATTCTGCACCACTTGGATATTAAGTCCTTCATGACAGTGTTTGGAGTCAATGACATATGGGACAGTTTCTTCTTAGTTTTTGGACATGTATCATTGCCCTCGTCAAACCACTTTTGTATCCACATTCTTTCATATGTTGCTCCAGAAGCAATAACAACAGGATCATACATTAATCTTGAAGATATTGGACATGTGTATTCCTCTGGTGGTTCTACTCTACCCATCTCCCTGTTGTGAGTTTCAAACTGATTAAAATCAGAGTGTGTTTCTGGTTCAACATAATGATGGCTGCGGTTCTCAGGTACAATAGGTCCTTCACTATAAGGATAGACCATTTCCATCTGTTCTCCTGTGATATTGTTACCATACTTCTTCAATAGATACATGAGATATCTCAAGATCATCTTTTTCTTCTGGTCATTTGGTCCAACTTTATCTACCAACTTCTTAATAGATCGTTTCTCTATTATGATGTTCTTTGAGGATGTAATATTAAGTCTTGCTGCAGCAAACTTAAGAGCTCTAATTTCAGAATTTTCAGCTGAATCCGAAGTTGAAGAACCTTGCTGAAGTAATTCCTTCAAAACCCTCCCAGCCTCTTCTTCAGCTGAATCTAGTACAATGGTCATGCATGCAAGATTGTCAATTATTTGTGAAATCTGCAAAGAGAAAACAAGGACTATAAGATCATTCAATTAAACAAGGTTCTAAAACGTAACCTAACAGTGATAAAAATAGAGAATTAATGAAACTAGTTATTATGTCAGCTCTTCTCCCATAATACTACTTCTATCAAGGAGGTGAAATCACACTCATTACGGAAGTGGTTGAGAGAAATAACTAAGTCCCGAAATAATTTTCTTGTCTCAATTTTGCCCTTCTTTATGATTAAACATATAAGAGAGAGGAGTGAGATAATAGTGGTATAAATGAGTATGAAAGAGAATACAATAGGGAGAATAATGATGGGTAAAGTGGGGAAAACTCATTAAATGTTTCGATAAATTTAGTCAGACTCTTATAAAAAGAGGCAAAACTATTCAAATTTTTTTTGCTCGTATATATAAGGATGAAGGGAGTAGTAAATTAATCAAAATGAAGGTCTGATAATGTGTTGATTTCTAATAAAAGGGAAAAAACTCTTCAACATAACACAGTTGATTTGTTGATTACTAAACTAAAATTTGCGTGACATTCCAGTACCTCAGTTAAATGAGTCAATCAGTGATGAAAAGCCAACTGATTAATGAGAAACACCCAGTTCAGGAAAAATAATTGGACAAACCTCTGCAGCCAACATAACTGGAACTAAACTCTGAACTTGACCTAAGCTTTGCTCCAAAGATTTTCTTGCCTTCTGGAATCTAGAGAGTACTTTATCTCCAGTGATAGCCTGAGAGAGATATTAAGATCAATTAAATAATCGTGCAATCATCTAGAATAATCCATTAAGTCATTTACATTTTTAGTGGCCAAAGTTTTACTCAATGTATGTAAACTACTCGTCTCTTAGCATTGTTTTGGTATAATACAAAAACTAAAAGATAACCTGCATCCAAACTTTTAACTTCCATAAATTAACTATTTCCCAATTTTTCTCTGGGGCATTAAGTATTTTGTCCAAGATTACAGTAATCTATAACAATAAAATACTCAAAAAAAAAAATACATACATACCAGGTAGAGTGCGCTAGATTCGCAGCAATGCTGCAGAAGAAGTTTGGCATTTTCAACTGCATTGTTTAGCAAGCACAGAGATTGTATTCCTGATGAGCATCGAGGGCGTGCTGCCTCAATATCTGGGAAGATCCTAGAGATTCTATCAACTAATTTCATTAGCTCTGTGCACATTTTACGATGGACCTGTCATCATGCAGACAATCAACTGAATATCTGATCTTAATATGTCAGACTAGTTTGAAGAAGATTGAATACAATCGAATCAATAAAAAAAAACCATATTACTCCATTTAATATTAATACAAAATGATAGTTATTAATTATTGTGACATACTGGGAACAACTACCCTATGGTATACTTTAAAATAAAATTTCACACCATACCAACATAATAGTCAGGCCCATCTATTTCTTTTTTGTTTACACTTTTAGCTACTTAAACCATAAGGGTAGAAAATCAGATTAGATGTATATATAACTTTTGCTCTGTAATATTTTGGTGCCAGATATACAGTAAACTAAAATCACAAAACAAAAAAGGGTCAACTCAATTCTAGTCCCCACTTGATGAGGGTGTTGGGGAAGGGAATATACTAGGCAATTTTACCAATTCATGCATAGAAGCTAATTCAAACCCACAATCCCAGACCACACGGCAAGCAAGCTTGCTGCTGAGTCATGTTGGCCCTTCTTAAAATCACAAAACAAAAATTGTGGGATTTCATCGATTTTGTGTACCTTAAAGGAGCGGATATTTAGTACTGTCTCCACTATTTCACCACGATCAGTTCCCATTCAGGAAGTGTCCTAAAGCTGCAAATTAGAAAACAAAAGATCATGGTTTTACTTCATTGACATGCATAGAAAAATGCATACCGATAACTTGAAAGAAGAGCTAAACGCAATAACATTATGAAACTTATTAAGAAGAATTCATCTCATAACATACCAACACAAAAGTCAGCATAAGTATGGCATATGAATTCTAGACTAAACTCTATTTCAAAAGATTTGAAAAGTGAAAACTATCCGCCAGAAGCCCTCATCAGGGGACCTCCAGGTCAGACGTGGATTTATTAACCACATATTTGCCTAATATTTCCTCAATACACTGCAAATATGAGAAAATGTTATTTAATTTCTCTGTTTCTGTAATATTAGAAGGAAGGACAGGTTGCAAGAGCAACAGAATAGCCCATTACAAGAAACGAAAGAAATTCGATATGGTATAATCATACATCAAATATGAACCCAGCATGAAAATGAAGAAGATTAACCTTTAAACAAGTCAAATTAATCAGACCATTGCTAACAATTGAATTCATAACAAACACATGCAGTAAAACAGGAAGATGATTAGAAGCAAATACCTCAGCTAAAGGAGACAATAGTTGCAACAGAAACAAATCTCTTCTAACCACCAAACACTATGAATATGTCCAAACAGCCCTTATCTCTGAGAAGTTGGAGGCAGAATTTAGAGGTTCACAGTGTGCCACGTGAAGCCCTCCCGTAAATGAGTAAGGCGTATAGGAAGCGATTGATCCAGAAAATGTTGGATGAGTAAAAAGACCAAACACCAGGGCTCATAATCAAACCCCATATACCCTACACCACATGAATACTCAGTGCCCTCACAATATAATCAAAAAACAAAATACCCAAAGGCAAGCAAGCAAACACAAGAAAACAATAATTTGCTTCAGAGGAAATGATTATAATCAGCCACCACAAGGTCCAAGCTTTGTTCAGAGAAAGCAAAGGAAACCCACAAATAAAAAAGTAAACTTGTAATGAAAACAAAAGTCTTTGGCCTATAGCAAACTAGTAATCATTGATTCATTCATGGGGAGTTTCAAGGAAGAAAAGGAAAGAGAAAGAGAAAAATATCAGTCAAATAGAAAACACTAACCTTGAGAATATTATTGATATATGGAAAGGAAAGGTGGAAACTTGGTCGAGGAAAGAGAGAAGAAAGAGCTTGGCCTCCATTATCATCATCATGGTGGTGGCTTTTGCATCATCACTGAATATAGACAAAGCAGCTAAAGCATCATACTGAGCAGTCATCATTTTAGAGTGACTTGCCTGTGAAGTCTGTAATTATTTTGCACCGTTCGTTGTGAACCATGTGGGGTCCATGGTTTGATCCGACGGTGGATGGGGAGGCTGTGATTATGAGAGGATGTTCAGTTGGTGATGTTGACGACAAGCGCTGATGTTTCTGCTCGCAGACTATGTTGAATGGAAGGGTATAAGCGTCAATTGCCAGGGGAAGTCAAAACTCAAAAAGGCCGAAATATGGAAATTAAGAAAAGTAATCACAGTAATCCGTGAATATAAAACATGTCCAAAACAAAAAAGATGGATAAGGACAAACGAAACCACCAAAGCCTAGTTCCCGTTTGGCCCAAAAAAAAAGGATTTAGTTTGTTTTAAAAAAAAATAAAGTGTCTCTCTCGACTTTATTTAATTGATTTATCATTAGCATATGGTGGATAATTTATAAATATTTCGTGACTTTTTCAGCGTCAACGTTTAAACAGCTTCCAACATGATATGGTGTTATTTTGTTGCCTAAATCCATCGCGATATGATTAATCAAACACTAACTTCACATTCACCTGGTGGAAGGAGCAACCAATTAGTATTTATATTTGCTGCTTGTATTTTTTATTTCTTTAAACTTTTTGGCTCTTTGTTAACCAATGTTGAAACGCGTGGAAAAAACAAACAAAAGCCAAACAAATAAGGAAGAATTACATCAGAATGTAACGCTAAGAATGTTACTCTTCAAGGGTCATTAACTAATAACAAGTAATTCAGTTAAAAATAACTAGTACTAATAAGTAACATATAACAATAAATTTTGTTGTGTGAAACGACCATAACTTAATATTAGCTTGTTATTAATTTTTTTTTTGTTGATTGTATTCCTTCATTCCGATTCTCCAAAATAAAACAATGGTGAATTGATTTTATTTGTAATGTAAAATTGTGCCCTTGGAGAGGGCAACTCTTGGTGATTTCATAGAGGAAATGTGTTTTCGTTGGCAAACCCATAAACCAAAATAATTGTTTTTGAGGTGCATCAAGAAAAATATAAACCCTTCTCATTTTCCCTATCGAATCAATTGGTCCGTGTGTCACTGCTATACGAAATCTATTTTTTGTTTGATACTAAATGTGGATGTTAGCTAGCTAGCATGGTTTATTAGGCCATTCAAACATTCTCAATAACATTATCAAGCCAATAGGTTAAAATATACTTAACCCTTGCAGTCTTGTATAGATATGCAAAAAAAATTTAATAAAAAATTGATAAAAGAATGTGAAACTATACGCAAGTATTTAAAATATATACCATGCGTCTACTTTTCTTCTTTGGTTTTTCCCTTCCTTTTCTTTTTGGCCTCATACGTTTACTTTTCAAACAACGGAAATCATCAAAGATACTATCAGACTCAACTTCTTTTTCGTGTGGTATGCAACTTTTAATATATTTCTAACATAATTTTGTTTGCAACTTTGGCTTTTAGTTCCAAGAATGATTCTACTGAAAATACTAAATACGGATATAGGTCGCTATTGAACTTTAATAAACCTAAGATTATATATTGCTTCCGAACTAATATATATTGATAGAATTACTCTTTGTCCACTTGAGATCAGCGTTGTATTGGTGCTTTTAATTAATGTTATAAAAGTGGTCTTGTTCAAGGTAGATATTTTTAATACAAGAGGACTGATTATTTTTTTATTTAGCTATACATGTGAGTTAGTTCATTATGAATGTAAACGCACGTAAGTAGCTCTTTTTATATGCTATGGTGGTTTTTGTGAAGGTGTCTAGCTAGAATAATGTTTCATCCTCTCTTTCTGAAAGAGAGAATTTACAGCCAAAAGCTTATAGCTAACATGGAAATTCCACAGTTTTCTTGTAGATAGATTATGGATTCTATATACCTCATCATCAAGGCAGTAAAAATATGGGCAGGTGGCTCGATTGGCCTGTGTATGGTTAATATTTCTAAACAGAGAAAGAGAGTTCTTTAAGACTGCAAATGTAAAAAACATAAAAAATTCTTTTATTTTCACAATAATATATTACAGAGAAAAGATTCGCTATAACTTACTGTAATAATAATTATATATTCTCATGGCAAAACAAATAATTATATATTCTAATAAATCTTAAATGAAATTTGTCATAAAATAAAATAATTTGGAATTAATAAATATAGGAAAGAAACAATAAAGACAAAAGAGATAGATATTTTTTTCCTTTTCTTTTTTCCTTTTCTTTTTGGCACCTAATTACAGATTGTGTTAGATAAGACCATAAATAGAGGTAATCAAATATGTTGTGGCACAAAAAAGGTATGAATTCTCTCATTACTATGAAGATGGATAAAACATATATACGATGATAACATAGAAATACACATGTATTGCAAAAGCCCAAAAGTTATATTTGTGTGTGTATACGTATATATTACTCCTTTAATCGTGATTGCTTTTAATTTAATTAAAATATATGCAATTGATGAAGATAGATGTGCCATGCAATATCACCATGCAATATCCCTGCACATGAGGTTGACGATTGCATTTTCAACAAGGAAAGACATTATGTCTAACCATCTTGCAGACTAGTAATAATAAGTACTAATAACGTCAAGTTAAAGTTCTGTGTTCTCTCACCAAAAAAAAAAAAAAAAAAGTTCTGTGTTCACACTTCTTTTTTTTCATCAGAATTTTGTGTTCACACTTCACATTACAATACTTCGCTAGTTTATTATACGTTTTGGGTAGAATAAGATATATTATATTTTATCGTTCATCACTTAATAATATTCATATTATATTTTTAAATTCACTTGCCAACGAATGAACTTTTTCAATAAATTTCACATGTTCAATGCTATTATGAATTATATAGAATAATATATATTTTATGAATATGTCGATTTATTTATAGAATAATTAATTAAACTATAACTTCCTTTTGTCCATTATAATCTCAAGTTCTCTTTTCGCAACGGTATGTTGTATCATAAGTTTTCAGGTGAATTCATAATTAGTTGATAATGTATTATATATAAATAGGATATATGACACTTTAAAATTGGGGAACTTGACATAATAAATATAACGATTTTTATCCTTATTTATATTGTGCATCAATTAGTCCCTATATAATAGTGCATAAATTATACATAATTACTTTAGATATCTTATGAGGCCGATTTATTAAAAGTTTGTGTTAGCATTCTTAAATAAATATCTTCCTAAATCATTTGGAATGAAGTACCCCTTATGCAAACTGACATGTACAATTACATATATTAGGAACAGTTTAAATATGAAAAATGATAAACATGAAGAACGACATAGTAAACTCCAATTTTATATTTAATCAGACCCTAATTTGATCACATTTAGTTATTTAGGACTTAAACTAAGGATCGGAGAAACTACCAAAAAATGTTTTAATGACGGGGAAAATTGTAGCGCAACCGCAATAATACATGATGGTCATATGGGTTGGATGTTCAACTTTAAAATGTGACTTTTGTTTTACCGTAGGGCATAAGTTTGCGCGTGGGGGAGAGGGTGAATAATGTGATGGTGGGTGAATAATGGGAAATTGACACACATAGACACATCACTTGACTGAGCAATCAACAAGTGTATGGCACTACTCGTGACCACAAAATCTACTGTGATGATATCGTTGCTTCTACCATATTCTGATATAATTTAATTATTCTTTGAGTGAGATAATCTCAGCTTTGAAATTAAACCATCATATCCAATCTCAGTGCCAAACGCAAATCCATGCTTTTACTGACTGTTTAAATTGACTCATGTGGATCTCATAATAATGACAGGGCTGAATAAGTCTGTTGCTCTAAAAGGTTACGTTTATGGCCAAGAGAATGCGACGTTTCCACATATGTTTGAAAGTTGTGACCATAAAAATCAGAAAACAGGCTAAGGCCCGTACAAAACGAAGCATGCATTTTGAAATTTGGGAATGATACTATTATAATTTGAGTGTATATATGTGGTTCACATATGACCATACTTCCCCTTCAATTCTCAAGCCAGTCTCGCTCACTATATATTTTCTCACACTTGCAACTAGGCGGTAGACGACACTATTATCTTATGTCCCATCTTCAAAATCAGGTCTGGCTATACTAGTATGTAATAGCCCAAATTTCAAGTTAATTACGCTTCATATATAGCTTGGGGGCTAACCACAAGTTATTGCAAATCCTTTTTACACGTGAAACTGCAAATATCTCTTCTAGATATGAAGAAACATTGAAGTGTTCTTGGGGGAGCCACTAAACTGCTCCTTCTATCATATCCCTTCCTCGCAACCATATATAATTCTCCCTTCTTTGGACTAATTCAACTGAGAACTAACTTTATTATTAGCCCAAGTTGAAGGGGTGGAGAACGATTAAATGAACCAAAAATTGCCTTCGAAATATGAGATACTCGGGGTGGAGGTTGATTCATATTGAAATTTAATATATGAGATTTTTAAGTATTATTATTATTTAATTATCTGGACTGAAGTATTCTTAATTATTATTATTTATCAATTACTTAGTAAAAATATGATGTGTATTAATGTTTTTCTGCAAATGATGCAATTAGAGAAAATAAATGAAGATGTTGTATTGTTATGCAGTGTATGACTGTGTGTGTGTGTCTATATATCTAAAAACCAGTAAATTAATAACAAAAATTTGAAATTATCTTACTTTTATCATATTTTAAGTGTTAGTTACTATAATACTTAAACACAAAAAGCAACATTATTGCCAAAAGAAACACAAAAAAGTTTAAAAAAGAATTCAGTGATGGAATTTCTTTCATTGTTTAGTTTTGTAATGGAATGAAATGTTTCTTACTATATTTCTTACCAACATGTTTCTTACTGTATTACAATACTTAGTATATAACTGTTGAATTTATAAAAATGTGAAAGTGTAATAAATAATTTCAAACATAAAAAAATTCGTTTGTGCTAAAAAAACATAAAAAATTCTTTTATTTTCACAATAATATATTATGGAGAAAAGATTCGCTATAACTTACTGTAATAATAATTATATATTCTCATGGCAAAACAAATAATTATATATGCTAATGAATCTTAAATGAAATTTGTCATAAAATAAAATAATTTGGAAATAAATATAGGAAAGAGACAATAGAGACAAAAGACATAGATATAGATATAGCTTTTTTCTGGGAAAAAATGAGATAGAATCTTTTTTTTTTGCTTTGAGCCTTCGGTGTCCGGCCCTCTTCGGGGAACCGACTAATCCGAAGTCGCCGCCGGGATTCCCCATTTTGGGGGTGACGACTTCTCAAGGGTTCGAACTCATGCCCTGGTGGGTACACGGTGTCTTACCTTCCCATTTCTTACCAGCTGGTTTACAGCCCCTTGGGCGATAGAATCTTTTTTATTAGCCTTGCGATGGAGCCTTTTTTTCTTTAATTTTAAATCTTAATACAAATGGAAATGTCATACTTATAAGTGAAATTTTATACATCAAAGGTCTATTATTTCATCTTAAACGATTTGCAGCGGTACTTATCCCCCATTTTCCTATAATAAAACTCGTGAATGTGAATAGAAACAAGAATAGTAAAATAATGAAAATGTTATGAAATCCCTCTGATTGTGGATGTGATCAATGTTTAGTTTCCTATATTCCTCTTAGTTTCCTATATTCCTCTTTTCCATATTAACGATGTAACCCTAATTCCCCTCTATAAATAGAGAACTCACTATTGTATATGATCACCCTTGAATAATATATTCTCCTACTCTCTCTTTTTGTTTCTCTTCTTATCTTTATATTCATAACACGTTATCAGCACGAAGCTCTAACCGAGCACGAGACTCACCAAGGTAATATGAGTAATAATATCATTTTCTTCATCTTGTTCTTATCTCTTATATTTTGTGATTTGTGGAACCTATCGTTCCAATATAATGATGACCTGAAGTCATCTCTTCGGAATTTGTAGTTCCAATTTATCTTTAAGGCCTGAAGCCGTATTTGATTTTGATGGAACTTGAAGTTTCATCTATTAAATATGTCATTTTTTTATATAGCCTGAAGCCATATTTGATGGACCAGAAGTTCCATCTAGTAAAGATTTGGCCTGAAGCCATTTTTGATGGAACTTGAAGTTCCATCTCATAAAAAAAATTATGGCCTGAAGACATATTTGATGGACCTGAAGTTCCACATAGTAAAGACTTTGCCTGAAGCCATGTTTGATGGAACCCGAAGTTCCATCTGCTACAAAAATTTCAGTTTTTGTTATGGTCTAAAGCCGTATTTGATTTTGATGGATCTTGAAACCCCATCTACTAAGAATTTAATTCTTGTGTGGATTAAGAAGAAAATTTGTAAACCTCTAGAAAATTGTTTTGGGGCTAGAGATGATATGAAAATTGAGTTTTAACTCAAAGAGATATCCGGACAAAGTAACCTTGGTGTTAGACATGAATTCGATGAAAATATGTGTTAAAGCATTGAGTTCATTATTATTATATAAACAAAATTGAGTTGTTTTGCATGTGACATATGTTCATGAGGTTATGGTGATAATGAGCACCAAAAGCAAAATTTTCCTTTTGAATTGGACTTATTTAAGACTTTATAAATACAGTATCTTTGGATGGAAAATCCCAATCATGTGTGAAGTGCAATTATGAAGAAATAATTGACACAATAATATGATGCATCTTTGGATGGAAAATCCCAATTATAGGTGACGTGCAATTATAAAAAAAATAATTGACACAATATTTGTGTTTAAAGAGACTATGCAATTTAAATTGTAACATTGAAAGATTTTTGAGGCTAATGTGTGTTTATTTCTCTAATCTTGGTTGTAGACAACAAGCTTGTTTATAATTTCTAGATTTTCTCCTATACATTTTAGAATGAAAATGTAGATTTTATACAAAGAGACTTTGCTTCTCTTCCGTTTAAAGTAATGAAGTTATGAGAAATCATTGATATTATGGATCAAAATGATTGAATATTATGGGTTCAAATATATGCTTTTTATTTTGTAACCGATCCAATGCCTTGATCACTTTGCAATGCCATAAAAACTATATTAAACATTGGTGTCTTTAAAGGACTTTATTTCCAAAGCATTCAATTAATTACCACAATATTAATCAAACTGTTTGATGTGTAATGTTTTCATATAATTATTTTTAAATCAATAAACTTATTGTCATGAGAGGGGGCAACGTTCATATATTGTTTTTCTAGAAAAAATGTTTTGCAAATGATAATAATATTTTGATTAAATAAAAAAATGTATTTATGTGTCTATGAATGGTAATGGATCATTTAATATTGCTCATATTTATAAATGATATTACATGGTAAGATTCTAATTCAATTAGAATTGTAATTGCTAAATATAATTGAGATATTTAGTATTATGATGTGCCTAAAATCTAGTTGTAATTTGAAAAAAAAAATCAATTTTTACGACCTGAAGTCGAATTTGATTTTGTTGGAACCGAAGTTCCATCTAATAAATTCTTTCATTTTTTATGGCCTAAAGCCATATTTGATGAAACTTGAAGTCCCATCTCATAAAAATTTGGTATAAAACCATATTTGATGGACCTGAAGTTCCATCTGATAAAAAGTTAGGTATAAAGTCATTTTTGACGGAACCTGAAGTTCCATATCATAAAGAATTGTTGCGAAGCCATATGTGAATGGAACCGCTGATTCCAATTTGTATTTAATGTCTGAAGCTGTATTTTAATGGAAGCTGTATTTTAATGGAACCTGAAGTTTCATATGCTAAAAATTTTATTTTTATGGCACGAAGTCATATTTGATTGAACCTGAAGCTTCATCGACTAAGGGCCTAAAGTATATTTGATGGAACCTAAAGTTCCATTGCCTAACGGCTGAAGCCTATTCGATAGAACCTGAAGTTTTATCACATAACGGTCTAATGCCATACTTGATGGAACATGAAGTTCCATTACATAAATATATCAATTTTATGTTCAGAGCTAACGACTCGAAACAATAAATATTACTCCCTCCGTTCCTAAATATAGGACCTAGATGACTTTTTTGAAAAATCCTAAAAAAAGCAAAAAATAAGTTAATTATAAATTGATTTACCTAATTTTTTCTCTTAAACTAGTTTATTTTACCTATAAGCTAATGGATAATCTAAAAAGATATCAAATATGTCATGATTTAATAACCTATTTCGCAACTTTAATCTTTCCAAAAAAAAAGTTATCTAGGTCCTATATTTAGGAACGGAGGGAGTATATTTTTATGACCTGCAGTCATATAACATTTTTTTAAATGGCTAAAGCACCATGGCCTGAAGCATCTTATTTTTATGACCTGTAGTCATAAAAAGTAAGTTTTTTATATAATTATTAAATACGATACTCAAAGTCTAACCGCCATAAAGATTGTATTATTATGGCCTGTAGTCATAAAAAATAAGTTTTTACATGATCGAATGGTCAAATTCTTATGGCATGAAACTATGAAAGTTCTACTTTTATGACCAAAAGTTATATAAATTTTATAAATGTTCTGCTTAATTGTTAAATGTGCAAAACTCAATAGCCTGAAACAATAAAGATTTTATTTTTATGACCAGAAGTCATATAAAATAATTTTCTAATATAAAGTGGTCAGAGCCATAAATATGACCTATAGTCATCAGATTATTGACCTAAAGTAATGGCAATTCTATTTTTTTTATGACCAAAAGTCATATAAAGTGGCAAGAAGCCAAATAAAAAAATTAATTTTATGGCCTGAAGCCATAAAAACTATATTTTTATGACTAATAGTTATAAACACTTATATTCTACTCAAACATTCAATGACATGAAGCCACATAAATTTATGTGCATAACAAGCAATATCGTTCCTGAAGAACTATATGCATTAGATGCAACGATATTAGTTCCTGAAGAACTATATGCATTACATACAATAATATTAGTTCCTGAAGAATTAATAACGTATCTGCGAGTCGAAAGTATTTTTTACATAACTCACTTGAGGGGAAATTATTGGAATACATGTATGAGTCACGTTGAATGGAGTTATACTCCTATACTTTCCTTAAATCTCGTATAATATCCCTATAAAGATCAAATTAATAATTTGACACGATAACCAGAAGTTATCAATGATGAATATTACAATAAACCTGAAGTTTGTGAATGTTATATTTGACAATGACCGGTTGGATCATCCCAAATCATAATGATGCAAAATAATATCAAAATACTCATTGATGAACCAGAAGATTCAATTGCTTGTTCTCAAAAGAATGAAATATGAAACATCACTAGTTTTGGTTGAGATTATACACATGTAGACATGTATTGTATGCATTATATATGGGCCCATACATATATCATATGGACTAAATATTAGATGCATCTATGAAATGGTCACATTAGTGGTGTCCATGTTACATGATCAACTTGCAACTGAAGTTTGCAAATTTGTTCAGTTAAGTACATTAGTCATATGATTTTCATTGAAATCACTAGTGATTGTTAATTTTGTTTTTAATGGTTATATGTTATGTGAGAGCATACATATCTAGCAAAGCCTCCTTGAATAACTAGATAGATCAATATTCGTGAGAACAAAATTTTCAGTTTTAGAGTTGGATAAAATGTACTACAACTATAATTGCATCATGCCGATAAAAGAGAATGAATTCTCCCATTGACTCTTGGTCACTAGCAAAATATTTTCCATCTGATATTTTGAAATATTGATTCATATTGTTCCACCACAATAATACACAGATGGATATTAAATGAAATTTGGGATAAATATTGGTGTTCCCAATATGAGGGGGAGAAATGACTAACTGGAAGAGATATATGTTGTATGCAACAAATATGAATCCTCAAATATTAGTAATGTGAACTAGAAGTTCATCAAATGTTGCAAAATATTTGTCAGACACTATCATTGACCAAATAAGGATTTTTATATCTCATGATCCAGTTGAAATGCTCCAATAATTGTATATGAGAATGCTTTGTTCAAAAAAAAATTGTATATGAGAATGAAATATGCTTGAAGCATGAGAAATGATTGGTTCCAAAAGAAAACGAAAATGGAGAAAATAATTATGATGATCATTTTGAGGAGGCTTTACTTGAGACATAACTATTTGTAAGACCCCAGAAGTGGCTCAGGTACTTGAAAGAAATAAAAAGAGAGCTCAATATGTTATATCATAAAGAAAAGGAGCCGTGAAAGGACAAATTTGTCGACGGTAATATCACGTGATAAATGAGGATCCGGTATATAAATATGTCATGAGTAGACATAAAATGACTAGCTAGTAGAAAACTAAAGACGTTATATGAAATGTGACAACATGAATCTATGCACCTGAAGTGCTATTTGAATTATAAAAAATTAGAACACTTATGCGAAAAAGGGGGAGAAGTATGGTTAGAATGATCTTCGCAGTAGTTCAATATAATAATGATAGATGTTGTCTCGTGGTGGAATGAGCATTCATGTTTTGATTTGGTAGTCTGGCAATATATGAAATTTTGATTAGAGAATATGATTATAAATTATGGGTAGATATTGTGAGTTGAATCCTATAAGGATTTCAAATACTATAAGTATTATGAAAAATGATTGCATATATGTATAGATTTATATATAAACATATGAAAATCCGTGAAGGATTCCAACTGCTAGAAGCATGCACTTTGAATTCACGAGAACAATACTCGATAAGGCTAAAGTCCTTGTATAGATTAAAGCAATCTGGGTGTATGTGATACAATTGACTTAATGAATATCTCCCGAAAGAAGGATATAAAAATGATCCAATATGCCTATGTATATTCATAAGAAGATATGGAAATGAGTTTGCTATAATTTCCGTATTCGTTGATGATATAAATATCATCGAAACTCTTGAAGAGTTAGATAAGACAATAAATTGTCTGAAGAAAGAATTTGAAATGAAACGAAATGAAGGAAGCTAAGAGTGTTGCTGGTTGAGATCATTGATACATCATGTACGATGTACTTGTGGTTTATCTTCTAGTAAAATGAGCTCCACTGGTCATATACGAGGATAATTGTATATATCTTCCAACTCAAAGAATGCTACATCAACGGAGACAGAACTAAGCACATTTCACAAAAGTTCTTCTTAACTCAAGATCTCCAAAAAGATGGTGTAATTGATATCCACCAAATCCGGTCAAGTGAAAATCTAGCAGATATGTTCACAAAGTCACTTCCTGCTGCAACATTTGAGAAGCTTACTTATGGCATTGGACTTCGCCGACTTAGAGATATCAACTGAAGTGGTCAAGAGGGGGAGATGATACACGCTGCACTCTTTTTCCCTTGTCTATGGTTTTTTCCCACTGGGTTTTCCTAGCAAGATTTTTAATGAGGCAGCACCAATAAGTGTATCACTAAGCATTGTACACTTTTTTCTTCCATTAAGTTTTTGTCCCATTGAGTTTTACTTAGTTGGAGTTTTTTTAACGAGGCATATGTTTAGTCTTGGACATCCAAGGGGGAGTGTTATGAAATCCCTCTGATTGTGGATGTCAATGTTTAGTTTCCTATATTCCTCTTAGTTTCCTATATTCCTCTTTTCCATATTAACGATGTAACCCTAATTCCCCTCTATAAATAGAGGACTCACTATTGTATATGATCACCCTTGAATAATATATTCTCCTACTCTCTCTTCTTGTTTCTCTTCTTATCTTTATATTCATAACAGAAAATTATTATTTCAATAATTCTAGCCAATAAACTATATTGAGTAACTGGGTAAGTATCATTTCACTCAAGTATTAATAAATAGTATATTTTTTACCAAGTAAATTTTAAAATTAAAGAAAATGGTCAACACCACCATCAGATCAGATGTATCTAAACGATGTTAAGTCTTTGCCACATTTTGATATACATTACTGGTCTATGTCATTATAGCTGACAATCCACGTGGATGAGTGACATGTCGACACGTGGCGCATGAACATAACATCGTTTGGTTATATTTTGACGATATTGACCATTTTATTCAATTTTCAAATGTAGTTAGCCCAAAATGATATCATTTGTCAATACTTGTGTGATTTGACATTTATATGCAGTATGAGTAGTTCATTAACCAAAATGATCTTCAACCCAAAAATGAAGTGATGAAACAGGAACATCCCACAAAATCTTTTCATATTTAGAATTACTGAATTGTTATTTTTGAAACTTGAATTGAAAGTACGTGCTTGCATTGCTACTACAAAAATGTAATTATTGCCGGAATTTACCAACCGAATTTTGGCGCTAATTTTGGTTTTGACAAAAATGGCGACAAAATTGAATGTACCTATAAATTTACTGACAACTTGCACACATGGTGATGCCTTGATCAGTTGTGCTATGAAAACTATGTGATATTAATTAGTTACAAACTAACTATTATTTTTATAATACTTGAACTCCCACTAATATAGTTATATTTAATCATGTTAATTATACGTACGTTATGTTATACTAAACTTTATGTGACGAAAATTATTAATATAAAATTTATATAACAGGAATTATATAATTTATATATTCAAAGTTATATTATTATATAAACAATCTTTGTTCATATATATACTTTCCATTATATTTAGTATTTCAATCTAATATTTAAGATAACATTCTTTTTGTAAATTACTTAATATTTTTTTTATTATTGTTTTATTATATATATTACAAAACTTAGTCAGAAATTAGTGAAATTCGATCGAAAAAATCCGTTGATAATCAAGTTTTTTGTGGTGTGCCACCAATGGGTTGAAATTTTGAGCCATTAGGGAACCGAATGATTGGCTCAATCAGGTGCCAAAAAGAAAAGGAAAAAAGAAACTGCGGCAGTTTCTGACTCTGTAATCAAAGTTGAAAATAAAATAGTGCAAAACTATGTAATATCTAAATAATACTCCTACAAGTTAGTTTTTTTTTTAAAAAAGCATGATAATTGTGGCACATTATTTGCTCTTGAATTAATATAATTTGAGAAAAGGAGGGGTTCTGAGGATTGGCGCCGCTGAGAATATCCGAGTCCAACTTCATTCATAGATATGGTTATAAAATGGGATTTGACAAGTGACTTGAATCGCAGGACATGCAAGCTATACTTCAGTATTCAGTATTTCAGAACATGTGTCTCATACGCCAAAAAGATTACTGACAAGTGACAATAGAACAAACTCTCTTAATTTATAGGCTCAAAAATATGAACTTGGAAGAAAATAAATTAATGACAACGACAGTGTATGTCAAAGCTAAAGAACTAGTTTCCCTCTTACTCACAAAGTTTAGCATTAAAAATTGCAATGTTTAGCATGGAGAATTAGTTAAACTTGGATCCTTCATATGTATGCGTAAGCGCGCACACTAAATTATCTATATTTGATTTTTTAAAAATAATATTTAAATTTTTCTAATTTTAATTGGCATAAAATAGAAAATAAAGATAATTTTCAACTAATATTTTCAAAAAATAAATCTTTAAGAGAAGCTTATTATTTTTTAAAAAAATCAGATATAAATCATACAAGTCAAACATAGAGGACTGAAAATTGATTAGTTGTTTCTTTTTATTATGAATAAATTGATTGATTGATAAGTAGTTCTTTCTACTAAGCTTTTTGGTTAATAGGCAAGTTAGTTTCTACTCTTAATTAAATTGCTTGCGAATATTTTGGAGCTTCAACACAAGGATTCATTATTAAAGACCCCCTACCTTTTCTTTTTGAAACATGACAAGTTGAATGCTGTCTTTCTAATATATCTATGTAAAGTTGTAAATACAGTTTGAAATAGGTCGAAAAAATACAGTACCTTTATCCCCCGTTGCGTTTTGTAAGTATAGCATTTAATTCTTACATGTATATTTTACATCTCTCAAGATTAAGTTCCTACTAGTTACTACTATTTTCCTGATATTTATATATCAATATGATTACAACTCGAGTATATGTGTAATCTTATTTGAAACACCGTACCGTCGAATAATTTTCAAAATTAAGCGTCTAATTTGTTTGACTTGCAGCTAAAAAGTAAAAAAGATAGTTAGATTCTTTTTAAAGTATATTTAGTTAAAAGGGAAGAGGGGCAAAAGTCCCTCTCGTTTCACAAGCATATCAATGTGATGAAGAATATCTTCGCCAACTGTTCCTTGATTATATTCAACCTACAACTATTCCTATATTTTTTTTATGAGATTACACTCACATTTGAGTATTGTTGGACGCAATTGAAAAATAGTTCTTTCAAAAATACTTCATATATTTAAAAATAGAGACTTCACATTTAATTAAATGCTTATAACCCTATTTAGTTTTCGTTAGAAATGAACACTTAAAATATAATAAAAAAAACAAAAAAATGAACACCATAGTTGATATAACAATATAAGACCCTGCTAGATTACTTGAAGTATTAACCAGTTTGAGTCTTAGACACTTAGTTTGTATGGGAAGGGAAATACATTATCTCTAAAATTGAGTATAGTCGGTTGTTGTTCAAGTACGTAACGATATGATATGGAAAAGGTGCAGTAGTTAAATTAAAGTATCAAAAAAGAAATAACACTTGCTCTAGATGTTGGCTTGGGGCTATAAAGTGGTCGACTTGGGGGCATCTTACCCTTGTATTTATGGTAAGGGCAACTGGAAGGCCAAAAAATTCGAAGTGGGCAAAATTATAAAGAGAGGTAGGAGTAAAGGTGCTGCTGAGGAATTACACTATTGTATTCGGGTCAATGGGATGATGCCCTCGATCGATCTTACAGAGTAGAGGGAATATTTGCAAGATTACATGACATCTTATATGGAACCCGTTGGGCCTTGTTTTTTGTTTTTGTGGGTTAATGGAAATGGACGTAAGGCGATAAGGATTCCATTCTGAAATTTTTGGACGTCATTGTGCAACAACAAGCACCACTCAATGAAGATTCCCCCCACACATTTTGCAACCATGTCTCTCTCACCCAATAATTATGACTTTGTCCCAACCCCAACTGAATTTATCCCCTATCTAATCTTGTTTCTGGACCAGATATAGAATCAGCATCATCACTAAACCCAAGAATATGCCATGACGTGCTTATAATAATACTAATATGCATGAGATATACAGGGAACAAGCAAAAACAATTTTTTGGCTGCTTGTGCCTTCATTGCCTTGGTTTCAACAAAATTGAGATTTTGAGATATGTCTGAGGCATATACTAGCAAGGAAACAGAGTTTATTTCTCAGAACTAATTTCATAACTTGAGCCAGAGAGCATGTTGTCCTACCTAATGTCCAAGATCAGTGCACAAATATGCCAAAACTCCACTTGTGAAGTGGCAGTCCCCACACGTATATGTGATTTCTTTTGGTATATATAGGAAAGAAATATCTCTAAATAAATTACTCACCCCACTAACAAACTTCTTCGGGGGAATTGTGGTTAAACAAAGTTGCTACTATATGGTGGGAGAATCAAAAGCCAAGTAGTGGTGTGTACACACACACACACACACACACACACACACACTACTTACTGTTTTCTTACCTGAACACACAGTTAATAGTAGATAGATACATACCAACAACCCATCTTTGTTGGTACATTGCAATAAAAATAAGTTTAAAGAGAGATCCCATACATACATATATGTGTGTATGCGGGCACACCTACCGATGTTTTACTTGCCTCTTTTTCACAGCTCATGAAACTATGGTTTAGAAGCAGAATAGCCTCTCATAACCATGATTTGGGCTTCAAACAAGAGTTGCATAAACTGTACCAAACTGGTCAACTTATTAAAGGGAAGAACCTCTTGAACTTGTAAATTATCCCACCACAATTGTGGGCGTCATGGGACTTACACTATACATGATATGAAATGCAACTACAGAAATAAAAAAAAATGTATGCTGCTATTTGATAAAGGGCCTTTTAAGCCCGTTTCATATATTTTTTAATTAAAAAAACATAAAAATTACAACAGAAAAAATAATTAAAAGTAAAGAAAATCCCCGTACCTATTTCATGGTTGATGATATTTATGATGATGTCACAATGTTGTTGCTTAACTTTTCTGGTTACTTAGTTTATTTTGTGTGACTTATTTTAAAAATGGACACTGTTTATCATTGCTTGATAATTTATTAGTGTTTGACACGATGTTTGTATTTTAACTTGAAATATTTTGAGTTTATGATAAAGATTTTATGGCTCTAATTTTTTTCTATGGAAAAAATAAAAGAAAATTGTATAAGCGCTAATTGGGCCGGTTCGACCGTTAACCCGGCCATTTAAGGGTCAGGCTTTGAAAAATATGGATATTTGCAATACATAGGAATTCAGGTTGTCTGCCCCTAATTCCAGCACTAGGTTTATTCAGGTAGTTTATTTTTTTATGAATTTGGGGAGTTGATTTTAGGTTTTGAATTATGGATGTATTCCTAATTGTCAATTTTGTTCTTAAATTCCCACATTTTTTCAACAAGAATCAATCAAGTAAAAGAGGGGGAGTTGATGAAAAATGATTATGTAGTTTCATAAACTTCATGTCATATTAACTAACTTAGTTAATATCATTCGTCTAATAAAAATATGTGAATGAGTAATATAATTAGGAGCGAGGGAATGTACGTAATAATTCCGAATGAAGATGATAAATAAGGATTTTGCAACTTATTAGTGGCAAAATGAAGGAGTATCTTAGATTTTAACAATAATGAGGCATGTCCATTGATCCTGATTCTCTTCCACTTGTTGTCCCCAAGGGAACGGATCCCTTAATCTTCTTGTGTCCTTTTGAAAGATATATTCGATGACCCAACAAGCTCAACCCCATCAACACTTTTCCAGCCTACTTATAAGGTGGTAGCTTGGTCATCTCTTCCCCCAAGCAATCCCTTCACTAAAACCAGCCATCTTCTTTCTTTCTTTCTTTCTTCAATTCTCCCTATCCTCCATCATATTAATTGCTCCAATTTAAGTTAACTACAACAGTTTCCTTCACATATGGCATCATCTTCTTGGACTCCAAGGCAAAACAAACTGTTTGAAAGGGCTCTAGCTTTATACGACAGGGAAACCCCTGATAGGTGGCAGAATGTTGCCAGAGAGGTTGGAAAATCTGTGGAGGAAGTCAAAAGGCATTATGAGATCCTCAAAGAAGATGTAAAACGCATAGAGCATGGTCAAGTCCCCTACCCCCACTACAATAATCACTCATAACAAACATCTGGTCAGGTAATTTCTAGCTCCACTTTTTCCCTTTACATACTATGCATGATTGAGTCACCATTTAAGGAACAATTAATAAAGTGTGCTATTTTTTTTTTCATAAAAATTTGCCCTCTAGTACTTGAAAGGACTATTTTGTGGGTGGGGTCAATGGAATAATATAACAAAGTGTGAATTGACAGCCTTAAAATGCCAGTACTCATCATGTGGTCCATTAGAATCGTATGGTATTATATTAAGCCAATATATATTCTGCATGGGCATCTCTTCTATATCCCATATTGTGAAGTAATAAACAGGGGTTTGTTCCTTTTTCATGTGTCTCCATGAAGATTCTGCTCCAAACCTATCTTCAGTTTCTTCTGTCCATAAATTCCTCAGTCTACAAGCTTTTGAAGCCTTCTTATCATTATTAACTAACTTATATGTATTAGTCTGATCTGCATATATATCCCTTCCCTGTAATTTCGGAGAGGTTACAATTTAAACTCACTCATTGACATTAATCCTTTTCTCTCTGTGCTTGGCAGACTCTTTATACCGGATCGTAAATCCAACTGAAGAAGCCGCAGCATATATATGACTGATGATTACTAAATAAAGTTCAGAAACGAAACTTTCGTCGTCATACATACTGTACCATGTGATTAATTATCAGTGTCTTCCTCTTGCTTGTTTCTCTTCCTTTTCTTTGTAAAACCATATCTGCTACCTTGAAGTCTTGTCGAATCACTCTATGTATGTATATCAACATTATTCTTTGTCCTTAACTCTTTATTAATCAATGAAGTAGTACTTATTAAGTCGTCCCCACCTACGAACAAATGCTTATATATCCATGCATGGAAAGACATCTGTATAAGATTCCTATATACAAGACATACCATTTATTTATTTTATTTTTATTTTTTTTTTGAACTGATATTCTATTTTTATTTGGAAACTTATAAGAAAGTTAAATAAATTACTAATGAATTGATCAAAGTGAATTTTTTCTTCAAAACTAACTAGGTAATTTAATTTATAAGCTAACTCGTAATCTAATAATACACAAAATATGTTATAAATAAGTGACTTGTTTCGCTACTTGAATTCTTTTAATTAAAAGAGTCCGTTAAAATCTTATATTTATGAATGACCGAAGCATGTAATAATTCTATTATATTATAGATGTTAGTTAATTTAGTTAACGTCATACTTCTCCATTTCTTAATTATAAGACTTGGTTGAGATTTTTCACAGTAAAGGAATTGCTAAGTAAGATACTTAATGAAAACATGATATATCTAACTCTTTTCAATACATAATATAAATCCTAACTAGTCGTCAAAACACGCTTCTTAAAAAAACTCATAAAAGATAGCTAAGTTTCTGAAGTTGATTCATTTTTTCAATTGCACCCTTATTTATCATGATACAATTAAGAGAGAGAAGTGTGGAAGCATTAATAAATATAAAAGAGAGTTAGAGACAAAGTAGGAAAAATACAATAAATGAGAAGAAAATGTAAGGGTGAACTATATTTTAGACCAAATCCATTTAAAGTTTGAGCTTTTATATTATGGAGTGGAGGAATTTTTTTTTACCTTTCGAGTGGAGGGATTATATTATACTTCTTTTGTATATTAACATATTAGTTTGGAAAGTAAATTTAATTTAAGGCAAAAATTAATAGGTAGCTTAAATTTTCTAAACAACTTTTAAACGGGTCAACTCGGTAAGCAACAAATTAAGGGAGTATATTTCTTAGCTTCTACCTCTAAACTATTCTAATCATATATATGTTTTTTTTAAATATCATAATCATCTTCCTTAATTCTTTCCATTTGTTGATAGAGAATCAATAGATATAATAATTTGAATTTGAAAAACAACTGTTAAAAAATAGTAGGTCTAACGTTTTAGAAAAAGAACAACTCCTCAATTAGCTAGCTTGTAGATTAACCACTTTGTATTAAGTACATGATGCTACCGAAAATTTTGATTAAAATATCAGCAAGTGTACGGCTCGTAAAATAGTAAAATCAAGGTCGATCCCACAGAAACTCAGACAATTAGTACTTAGGCATTAGAATTCCTACTTTCATTTAAGTTGAGTAAAGACAATGAAGTTGATTTTATAACTAATGAAAAAGATTAATTTAGATCTAAAAGAAACTATGATAATAGGGGTGAAATTCACGAGTAAAAGGAACAACCTAGAGTCACTAATCCCTTATTTGCTTCTCAAATTTTATTCCCACTAATTTAATTATGAGTTAATTCAACTAGCTAATCTAGAGTACTAGTGTCTATAAATGCCTTTCGGTTTTCATCTATATCCTTGCCTAGCTTAATTACACAATGTCTTGCACTAATTTACTAAGCTAATTTATATCGGTACCGCTCTAATGTGACTATGTAGGGCTTCTAGGTATATGTCTATCCTAGTCGCAAATCAGATTAAAAATTCAATCCTACACTATTTAATCTCATGGTCTATTTAAAATTCCCTCTTTCGAGTCCAATCCTAAATTCCCTAAACATGTTCAATGGTGGCCAATCACTAAACAAGTTAATCAATAATAGCAAGATTAAATAAACTAATTAAAATTAACCATAACTAAACAGTGGGAAATAAGTATCTAAGTCACAAATAAATTCATAGTGCCCTAGGTTGTAAGAAAAAATTAGTCATACATGGGTTCCAAGTTAATCCCAACAATAATTGAAACTAGATCTGAAATCATAGTGCCAAAAGAAATTTTAATGAAGTAGGACCAAGTAGCACAAATTGCTCCCAAAGCTGATTCCAATCAGCTCCAAGAAGAAATAAGAACTTTTCTTCCTCGCGTCGCGTGCGTTGGTGCTCCTCGTGCTCTCTGCTCTCGTCCCGTTCAGCTCTCCTTGTGTGCGTCCAAAAATCTCTTTCCCTTTGTGCTTGCCTCCTCTTTATTTCAGCGTGTGTGTATGTATATATGTTTTTTAAATTCAGCCGCCACCTCGTGCTATCTCTTTTTGTGTGTGAAGCTTGCGTGAACCCCCCTTCGTGTGCGTGAATGTGTGTGTGTATATATCTCAATCAGCTTCCTTCGTTTCCCTTTTACCTTTCTTTCTTTCCTAATTCTTTTTCTTCCCTCTGTTTTAGGAATGCAATCAGCTATGCACCCTTCAGCCGCCACCTCTCTTTCCTTTTTAATTGTGCATCTTCCTTTTTGTTTTTTTTCTTTCTTTTCTCTAGTGTATGCTCTTAGGAAATTCCAATCAGCTCCTCACTTCCAGCTTGATCTTGCCCTCACGTGACTTTCTATTTTTCAGCTTTTGATTTCTTTTGTTTCATTTTTTCTTTTCCTGCATAAGTTTAATTGAGAAACAATCAATCAAATCAAATCATATTTATTTCCTTTCCTATTTTCTATTTCATTTCCTATTTTCTAGAGCTAATTTCCTTTTCAAAATCTCTTAACCAAAAATATTAGTACATTTATATTTCACATGAAATCTCTTAATTATTTAGATAATGACTCCCCAAATACAATAAAATACTTATAAAAACTCACTAAATATGGGGAGTCATCAGTACATTAGATAATAAAGTGAAACGCCACTGAACATGTATGTGATTTTGAAGTATATATGTCATAACGGTCACAAACAAGCTATGATAATGAATTAATAGCATCAATAAGGCTAAATAACCAAAAAAGTAAGGGAAATGGCGAAATAAAATTTGACAAGATTTATATTTAACGCCAGCTTCTTCTAGTAGGAGTATAATATTTGTTGGTACCAGAGATCTCGTATAGTCGAGTACTGTGGCATCCTCTCAAAAAGTTGGAGGTTGGTTTAATCCCACTTATAATTTTAAGTGGTTAGTGTCTGCCCATTAATTAAAAAAATCATGTCTGTTGGTGCTATCATTGTAATCGAAGTTTAATGACTTGTTCAACTGCCATGGATGCACTGTTATATATGTTGATTGGCAAAATGGTCAATAAATATCTTGTTAACTACGAGTAGATCAGTCATTCCATTTTGGAGCGGAAAACAAATGGTTCAACTTAATCAGGCCTAATAATATTATGATGGCAAATAAGCAACAATAGAAAAGGGTTGGGTATCCATGTCCATTCACATAGATTGGGTTCCCCTCTTTTTCCGCTTGATACGAATCTTTGTCACTAGATATGTTCTCCTAAAGAAAAGAAATTTATGAGAGGAATATTTCTTTTTGTTACCCAAAGGTATCTCACCCGCTTATCAAGTGAGACTAATTCCTTGCTATTCTGAAGTCTTATATTTTTAGTATATAGCTTTTGCCCCCTACTATGACCATTAAATATATATTTTGCATTGATGTATATAAATTGGACCAGACTTATATCCAGCTCTACAATAAAAGCATGTCGTTTGCCAACCAAAGGCAAAGCTTAGTTCATTTAATTTATCCCATATTATTGTTATTATCTTCGATTATTGCCTTTAATTTGTCTTAAAATTTAAATCTGTATTTGTAATTAGTCTAAACCGTATTAATAAATCTGATGGAAGTAGTGATTTTTTATAAAGAAAAAAATTACTATTAAAATTTCCATATTTTTCAATTCTACTAAATCCATATTTTTCATTTTATTTCCAAAAAATGTGAGCTATGCTTATTCTTATAATTTAATTTAATTGTTTAATTATTTAATTTAATTTAATCTCATATGCCATCATATTCTCCTAAATTTACACCTTCCCTAACTGAAGTTACTTCTGATGTGTACGATTTTTAAAAAGAAATTAAAAGCCGGTGAAGAGTGAGTAAATAACTAAATATAGCGCTATGTCGTGATTCGTGAAATATATTATAAAAATAGTAATCATAATATTTCTTTCATCATTAATTTTAAAGTAGGCGGGTTTAACAAGTTAAGTAAACAAAAAATAAACATATATATGCATTGTTATTATTAAAAATTTTTCAGGTTAGTGTTTAATTAATCCTGGGAAACCAGCTATAAACTATAAAAAATAAACATGAACACATGCCTCCAAATTTACTTGCCCGTACAAGGCACGGGTACCAACTCTTGTTGTATACTCATACAATGCTTACAAATTTATAAATAGAAGAGCGAATATTTATTAACAAATATCTTTAAGAATAAATATAACTTAAAAACTTTATTTAGAAATAACGTTCCTTTGATTATTCACACTTACCTCACAATTTTAACCAACTTTCTTTTTGTCTGACGTGTATCATTAACAAATCGTACTACAAGATTTTCAATTATTCAAGTACAATGTTTATTATCCAAAAATTTTTATGATGCATGAATAAATCTGTCGAGTTATCATTCAAATGACTCTTCTCAAATACAAAAGTAAAGGCATATGTGAAATTGGGTTCTTAAGCTTAACACTTAGACAAGTATATTGGCTTAAACAACACTAACATGTTTTCTGCCTATACAAAAATATGCGCGCGCATAATGCGTTGGATTAAATTAATCCGAGGAAGGAAGATTGCTATTCAAACGGCCGAAACATTCTAGCTCATACGTGTGGGATTGGATAATTCAATCTTGTGTAGCGCAGAAATTTCTACTTGAAAACAGGATGAGTTGTAATAGATTTCTACTGGAATAATGCGTTGGATATCTGTAATGCATTGTTCGAAATTAGAAGTACATTATAATTTTGGATTAAAAAAATATAAGAGAATAGCTTATTATAGTAAATTCAATCAAGTAATTACTTGATCGCCTTTGTCTACGTGAAAACAGGATTAATGAGAGAACATGAATCACTTGAATGATGATATATAGTTTGCCCGATTCAGGCACAAAGGCGTTGCTACATCATTCCTTATGTTGTATCATCATCATTAGTATATATAATATACAAATAATTGGATTGTGCAGCTCAAAAGTTGGTTAAAATGCAATTAGATTATTAGTTAATAATTAATAAAGGAAAAAAGAAAAATGCTACAGATAAAATTTTAGACAGACTATTAATATCTTATAAAAATAGAAAGATGAGAAATTTTAATGGATGGATAATAACTATAAAAAGAATGAAAATGAATGGAGAGACTAAAAAGTAAGGAGTATGGTGGTGATGAATTTAAGGAGGCATGAAGGTGCGTGAAAAGTGACCTCATTTCGTGAGTAATGGAACACGTGTGGAGAAGGCAAGATTTCCACATTTGAGGATATATAGCGTATAATAATAATAACAGCAAACCAAGAACTTAAGAAAAAAAAGAAGGAAGAACAGCGACAACAAAATGGGAAATACAAAGGTATTGGTGGTGATGTTTTTGATAGCAGTGACCGTCGGAGCATGCAGGTGTAGCGTTGAAGAAGTGGCCAACGCGGCCCAACATAAAGCAGAGGAGGCTAAAGACGCCGCCGAGACTTGGGCCCATTGGGCCTTCCACAAGATCTCCCAGTACGCCATTCCCTATCATCATCATCTCCCATTTCACCTTATTATCTACCATCTCGATTTCTTCATTCGTTTCCATATTGTTTCTCTTGTGTTGTGTCAGAACCGCAGGGTTGAAGGAGGAGGAGGGTGGAGATCACCATGTGTCTCAAACTCGCAAATTCTCCATCAATACTCATGACCCACACGGTAAAGTTCAAAGTACGTCATTAATTAATCACTAATTCTTCCATTAATCAAGATAATGAACCATACTTACATCTTACTACTACATCAACTTCTCCTATCACATGCATAAGGAAATAGTCATATTTTCTTAGAACAAATTTTAGGAAAATGGTTTAACTCACCCATAATCCAATGAAGAGGGGCTAGCATACATATTCATTTTCATTGAAAAATAGTCATATTTTTATGAGGTTTTTTAATTAAATGACATTATTTTCAAAATTAATGCGTGTACATATGTAATTGGACAACTCAAACAGCAGCGGTAACATGAAATACTTGACATTAGTATTTTACAATATATGTTTTACATATTCATTAATAATTAAAGAGAAAACATCAGGTATGGCTCACAAAGCAAAAGGAGAAGCGGCCCATGTTGCAGGCAAAGAGAGAGGAAAAGCGGCCCATGTGGCAGGCAAAGCCAGAGGAGAAGCGGCCCATGTGGCAGGCAAGGCATCTAAAAGGACATCTAAGGCAAAAGAGGGTGTCAAACACACACTAGGAAAAGGTATGAAGAAGTCCAAGGACACTGTCATTGCCAATTCAAGAGTTTCACAAGCCACAGAAACAATGGGGAAAGGTGCCCAAATAGCTAAGGACACTATTATCACAAAGGTGTCACAAGCCACAGAAACTGTAGGGAAGGGTGCCCAAATAGCCAAGGACACTATCATAGACCATTCAAGGGTGTCACAAGCCACAGAAACAATGGGAAAGGGCGCCCAAATAGCTAAAGACACTGTCATTTCAAAGGTTTCACAAGCTACAGAAACTGTAGGAAAGGGTGCCCAAGTCGCCAAGGACACCATCATAGACAATGCAAGGGTGTCACAAGCCACGGAAACAATGGGAAAGGGTGCCCAAATAGCTAAGGACACCATCATTTCAAAGGTTTCACAAACCACAGAAACTGTAGGAAAGGGTGCCCAAGTCGCCAAAGACACCATCATAGACAATGCAAGGGTGTCACAAGCCACAGAAACAATGGGAAAGGGTGCCCAAATAGCTAAGGACACCATCATTTCAAAGGTTTCACAAGCCACAGAAACTGTAGGAAAGGGTGCCCAAGTCGCCAAGGACACTATCATAGACAATGCAAGGGTATCACAAGCCACAGAAACAATGGGAAAAGGTGCTCAAATAGCTAAGGACACCATCATTTCAAAGGTCTCACAGGCTACAGAAACTGTGGGGAAGGGTGCCCAAATAGCTAAAGAGACCGTCATTGGAAAGGCATCAGAAGCAAAAGAGGGTGTGAAAAGCAAAGTATCATCACAAGCTAAGAAAACGGTAGGAAAGGAAGCCCAAAATGCTAAGGACACCACCACTCATAAAGCCAAGTCTGCCAAACGAGCGGTCACGCAGCCCATTAGCCATATCTGAGCTGGGACAAAGGTTTATATATGAATGTGCATGGAATCCATCATCTTCAATTCTTTCATGCATAGTGCTTCATGTAAATATATACTAGTTTTAGTCTATTATATGGTAACTTCTAGTGTTCTATGATGTATTGACACATAGATGCGGCACATGAATTCTTTTTAGTTATAGAAGGTCCTCCGTTTCGCTTCCTATACTTTCAGAATTATGGTGATGGATGGGCGGCCTCTGTACGTATTTGTAATTTATAGGATATATATGTACTATTTTGTCATTTCAACGCATCCTTATTAGCCATGCGTTACGTTCAAGTTCTCCAATAATACTTGTGCTCTTATTGCTCTACTGCGAATGAAAATCATTATTAGTTGAAAGTGAATTGTTTTATGATTTGAGCTTCTTCCCGGTTCAATTGCTGGTATGTTTCTAGCTTCTATAGTAATATTTGTTAATACTCCCTCAAATCTAAATTATAAGATTACTTTAAACTTTTTTAGAAATTAGTTATGTAAAACTAATCATTTTAAATTGTCTATTTTTATATTTTTTTATTGAAAACTAATTCATTTTACTTAAAGTTAAGCTAACCTATAATCTAATCACATGTTGCATATGTTATAATTCAGTAGTCTTATTTGTTTTCTTAATTAACTTCATAAAAAAAGTTAAAGTGACCTTATATTTATGACTAGATTGAAGAAATATATTGCAAAGCCAAGTGTTATCGTAGATAGCAACTTCAACGTTTTATTCATGTGGTGCAGTGGAATAACTGTTAAAACTTAAAAGCACATTTCACTCATATATCTATATGTACTCAGTTGTTAGCTAGATATAAAACATATATTTTTGCCTCATCTGATTTAATTAACTATGTTAGTTAAATTTGTTAAAATCACATGATATTATCAATATATCCTTAGTACCTTTATCCCGATCCTCCTTTAATGTGATATATCTTCCTTTATAGTGTAAATTAAATGACTGAACATATATCCTTAACATATGGTGATAAAGTGTAATTTAATACTCCCTCCGTTCCTAAATATAAAATCACTTTGGGGAAGTAGATAAGTTCCTAAATATAAGATCACTTCCTATTTTATCTCAAGTTTTGCCCAAACTACATCCATACTCCCTCTTTTCATTGAAAACTCCTCCTCCTTTTAAAGTTAAGTAATTGAGAGGATTTTGGGAAGATAATGTAATTTTATTGTCTTCCTTAATCTCCCCAAATTAACCAAAGTGATCTTATATTTAGGAACGGAGGGAGTATTATTGTTTTGTTTGAGTACACTAAGACAAAATACAAACTCATACTGATGTATTGGTATTTGTTGTTTGAAAAAACAAATTGGCTTTGTTGTTCTTTATTTGAGTCGACCATTGCTAAACATGATCTTGCTATCTCTTACATATGCCATTTGTTTTATGAACTAAACAAGTGAACTTCCTCTAACTAATAATATATGTGGTACTTAATATTAGATCTGATCTATATCTTAATATAACATGGTGTACTACTACAGATGATGTATATTATGATTGTAGTTCGGGTACATATATAAGACCCAATACAAACTAATATAAATGATGTAGACAAGATGAGGTAAAAGCGGGCAATGTCCGCTAGCTACTAATTCATAATGTGTCAGTGTCACAATTAAAGAACCAGATATGGCATGGTTGGGTGGGATCTCTTTCGCCCCATAAGAATCTGCAAGAAAGTGTATGGGTTTATTACACCATTAATCGGGTTCACAATGAAACCAGTTTTCCATGATTAAAGGATTTATAATAAGACATGACAACACATAAAGTTCTTCTAATAAGGAGATTGTGCATGAAATAATGTCACTGCTTCAGCAAAAGGAAAAAACACAAAGCAGCTAGTTTTGAAATTGTCGTTTTATATGTCTCTTTCATTCTTTTGTAAAATCCTCAATCAGATGAGAACGACAAGGAGAAGGAAATGCATATTACTATGACCAAAGTTTAACTTTTAGTCAAAGAACATACACAAGTTATTTCGATTAACATATAGATAACAAAATGAGTCAAATCAATGTATGTATATGCACGAACACCTCTTATATATATATAAACTTCTTCCTCACTCAAGAATTCTGATATTGCTATCATTATGGTTTTCTCCAAACAATATTATTATGTTCGTTTAATTTGGGAGATAGATAGATAGATAGGGAGGGGTCTTTAATTTTCTTACTAGCTACACTTGCTGCTGCAGCTTTATCCTTTGCTTATTGTTGTGCATCCAAATCTTGAAAACCTGCCTCTTCACTCCCACCTGTGAACAGAATAGCCCCACTTCTTGCTCATCATTCTTCTGCATCTTCCACCCTATCTTCTCTGCATATTCCATCATCCTCTTCTTCTGTTCTTCTGTAAACTTCGTCCTAAACCTCTTCCCCCGAGGAATCAATCTGCTTTGTTGTTGTTGATGAAGAGACGGAGGAGGAGGACGAGGAGGAGGGACAACTAAAGGAGAAGCAAATGATCCATGACGTCTTTGATAATAGTCTTCGCTTTTGTTGGAATAATAGTAGCTGCAGTAATAATCAGAAATAATATGTTGTTTTGGTTCTTGCTTGTTATTATTATTACCTTGTACATATATTTCCTTCCTGTGGAAATTCCGGTGGCATCCACAAGCATCACACCTTAAAGAAACCAAGGTGTCTTCTTCTCCAGTGGGCATAAACTCTCCACATCCATCCACAACATGACACCCCATGCTCGCTGCATGATTCTTCAAACATTCTCTGTACTTAACAATCTTTAAGCTTGCGTACGGATCACTTTGATGGGATGATGGAGGAGAAAAATAAAGAAGATGCTGGTTTTCTGAAGGAGTGTTATCCCTTTTTCTGGTGTGATTATCTTCATCTTCACCATAATTCTGAGTTGTTGTAGTCATCTCTATATTTTCTGCTTCCATAACTAATTAAGCGTATGTACTGTGTTTCTAGCTAAACCTGGATCATTCTCTTCATGATCTTGCTCTAATTAAAGATGTTGAGGTTGTGAGCTCATCAACCCTAATGCTTTCCATCTTATCAAAGGGAAAAATTTAATTAATCAAAGACATAATTACCATCTACTAGACACAGTGCACTACACGCCTACTAAAATATTATTATTCTTTTCTTTCTTTATTCTGATATTGACGTTCTGGGTGCTTAACCCACCAACTCAATTTTACTAATTAACCCTATTCCCTAAACCAATAAGCCAGTAGTGATTATACTGTTTATAAGTTTGTAAGGGCTAAAAAAGTTGTTAAATTTCAATAAAGCAAAAAAAATAAAAGGATAACTTCAATTCACACAAAATACCAAAAACCGGAAAGAGAAAGGGGTCAACCTGGCATAGTAATTTATTGAAATACAAGTCTATGAGCTGGGTCCCTAGAGAGAACTTAAAGAAGAATCTCTGAAGAGTAGAAAAGTTTGATTTGAACCTGCAAAAGCTGGAGAGGGGGGAGAGAGAGCAAAAAAAGATATATGGAAAGATTTGTTAAAGATAAGGATTGTGAGATATATAAAAGAGAAAAATGGGAAGGATGTTAATATTAATTAAGGGAGGGGCAAGAGTGTAATGTTTCCCTTAAGCCATCCAGCCCCATGGAAACCAACAGGAAAGGGTGGTTTACACTCAGAATGAGTTTGTCTTGCAGAACAACCGACAAGCTCATGTTAGTCCTCTGCCACACCCTCCCAACTTGGTCCTTTTGCTCATTATTGATGTCCCTTCTTAAATCCTAGGCAAACACTTGTCTCTTCAAAATCATCATCCATTTCTTTATTAAGAAGACCAGTAGTGAGGGATTCGTGTTCATTATTAAAAAGATTGAAACCTAGATATGTGAAAATCCAAATTGAATCCTTCTTCAAAATGACAATTACAGCATTCAAAATCATATTTGAACTTATAATTTATGCCATACCAGTATATAAGTGTGCAAGATTAGTTTTTTAATTTTGTCTTGGTTTACATGAACGTATTATATATATATATATATATATATATATATATATATATATATATATATATATATATATATATATATGATAAGCCGCTTCAAAGAATTAAGCACAAAGATATTCTAAAAGTCTAAATGAGTGAAAATCTAAATTAAGGAATTGTGTGGAATGACGGATAGTGGAGCCTTAAAAAAACATATATATTCAATCACGATTAATATGTATTACGTAAACATGTAAAGGTCAAGCTATCTATCTCTATATATGGGACTTTAGAACAATGAGGGATTATTAGTGTCACACGTGGGTGAGAATACCTTAGGTTATTAAAAGATAAGCATATAAGATGAATGTTCTCTCTATTTACATACTTATGATTACGATTAGCAACTAATGGGCTGCAAAGGAAGGATTTTTGAGTTATCTAGTTATCGTCAGGTGGTTAGGAATTAAGGGTCGTGGTAATTAAAGTTGGAAGTGTCTGACTGTTTGGGACACAGTGAGTAAACAGAAGATGTAGTAGTGTCACCGTGCTTCTGATTAATTAATGTCAGATTCTTTAGCTCTCAAGTTGCGGCATTGTGCAGCTGCATTATGATTTATGTTTGCATGCATTCCCCACTTTCTCCTTTCGGCCTTCACCCCTGCCACAGCCTCACACTTCTTTTATGGTACCCTTCACTTCTAACCATCCTTTCAAAACCAAGTAGTGTAAGTATGTGTGTTTATCTCATATCTGGATCTTTTCCCAAATGATGATGTCAGATTGTCATGTGCCATGTTTCAAAATATGAGCTGTTCATGTAGTTTATTAACTTCTAAGGTAAGGTACCAGCACCACTTCGTATTTCCTGAAGTTGGTGTTTATGATATTACTCGCTCCGTTCCTAAATATAAGATCACTTTGGTTAATTTGGGGAGATTAAGGAAAACAATAAAATTACATGATCTTCCTAAAATCCCCTCAATCACTTAACCTTAAAAGGATGAGGGGTTTTCAATGAAAAGAGGAAGTATAAGGGTAATTTGGGCAAACTTAAGATAAAATAGGAAGTGATCTTATATTTAGGAACTTATCCACTTCCCCAAAGTGATCTTATATTTAGGAAAGGAGGGAGTATTTTGGTAAATTAATTGAAACTTTATCATGCCAAAAAAAAAAAACATAAGGTGACCACTTGATATATTTAAGTTATTCCCACCATCAAAATCCTAAAATAATAATCCATCTAACTCGTACATAACTTATAGATTTAGTTAGGCTAGCTAATCGTACGATTTTTTTCATCAATTAATTTTTTTTACACGTACCCCTCAACCACATACACATTAATTCCTTGCTCTCTAATTAACATCACCAATGTCTTGAAATCTGTCACACAACAATTGGGAAACACAGTATTTTCTGGCACCCACACTATGTCGTATTATTAATTAGTTTTTCTTTTTGTAAATATAGTATTTATTTGTTTCAATTTTTTTGAACGGTATTTATTGTTTTCACTTCACTTTACATTAATTGCTAATAAAATTGTTATGTGGAACAAAAAAGTAACTACTTTCAATTTTGTTTTAGAAAAATGACATGTTTAAAACCGATTGCTGGCAATATCATAATGCTACTTTGGAATGTGGATGATATTGCTTGAAGCTAAGTAAAAAGTAATAAATTTAGGATTATGTTATGTTTCAATAAATAACATGACTATTTACTAGCATGGGAAATAAATAATATTGTTCGAGGGAATAAGAATAGAAATAAGTTTTGATGCTGCTAATAAATTACTTCATACAAATCTTATATTATTAGAATGTCTTACATGCCATATTATAGTAACATGTTTCTATATCAAGCATTAATTATTTCCCATGCATCCTAGTTATAAAATCTTCCAACAACTTAATCATACCCATCAACTCTTACTAATAATTTTTGTAGAGGATTTTTTTTATAATTCTGTAGAGGATAATTTCTAGTTGCTATAGATAAAAGTAATTGATTTTAACTATCTTTACTTATGTACTTAAAGTAATCAATTATAACTTATAATTAAAAGAGGAGAAAGGTTTCGATAAAAAAAAAAAAAAGAGGAGAAAGGAAATGAAAGGGGGTCACAAGACAGGGGTGGGGGGAAGTCACGTCAGGAATCGCACGCGTGTACCATGGAGTTAGTGTTGAATAAGATCCCACTAATACCATTTTCCCATCAAATTTGGCTTTATCATTATTCTTTTCTTTCTCCTTTCCATGCATTTACCAATTACTACCAGTTTACTGCACCCCCATTTTCATTATCCTCTTCTTCTCTCTTTTTTTCTAATACAATTGCTCTTCTTATTTTGATACAACCAGTCCACCATGAGTAGGAAAACCCGATCTTTCCGCTCTAAAAGAGTTGTGGCTAGAAAATCTGCCTCACCCTAATGCACCTCATAACCACGTAGATATCTTGATATTTTCTATCATAAAATATAGTGAAGTACAAATTTATTCAAAATTTTTGGTCATAAACTATTTATTTGAAAGTTATTTTATTAAAATCGTTTCGGAAGTTTCAAAACATATTAATTTTACCTTTATCATTGAAATATCAATGGTGGATGTCAATTTATTTAACAGTCAATATTGATATGTTACGGGAAAGGTCAAATTTGTTTTCTTTTTGTAATTTTTAAGGAAGTTAAGGACCAAAAAACATGACAAAAAAGCTTTACGCTAAAATTTTCATAAAATATTTGCATCTTAATAATAATGAGAGTTGTAAAAGATTAACAAATTTTCAAAGAGATTTTAGTTCGTTACGGATAAAATTGAATAAATATAGTTATGAAAATGGTTAAAACATAATCTCAAATGCAAAAAAAAGGTACTATGCAGGTTTTAAACGGGTTGGCTTGACGCATAGATGCTTGGACTTCAAAAGACTTATCTTAAAAACCAGTTTTGCCGTTTCTAATAAATGCCACAAAGAAATTACCAAAACAACAACAGCACCAATTCATTCCTAATATTTTCCCACACTATCGCACGTTAATACACCCGTGAAACAAGATTACTCCAAATTTAGCCACTCTGTCTTTTAGTTTACTATATCGGCAATCTTCTCCTTTTTTTTTGCATTGTAATTATATCCACTTCCCCCACGTTCCTGCCGTTGTATGTTCACTAATCTTTTATTTCCCACAGCTTTCATTAATCGCCCCCTACACACAGAATAAATTTTTGGCGGCTTCAATAGTGCTTTTTTTCACTTCAACAATATAATAAGTATCACATATCTCAGCACCTTCTGAGGATTTCTGTGCAAGCCATCAAAGGATCTCCGGTCCAGATCATGGTCATGGAAGTTATCAAAAGAAAGGACAATATTTTATGAATTACAACATAAATATAAACTCCTAATTAAGATGGCGATCATAGTAAAATTGACCTCTTTTTGTATATATATATCACTTGGGTACCAATGATCATTAACTAAGAAACGATAACTATGTCATGAAATATGTTTAATAGGATAGAAGAAAAATAATTGAAACTAATCATTAATAATTGTAATTGAAACTAATAATTAATAATTGTAAATTTTTTTGCTGATAAAAAAATAATTGTAAATTATCTTCTAACAGCACAAGTGATGCAAAACGAAATAGGCAACTTTTCACTTTTCAGGGTGAAGAAGATTTTGTCGTGTAGTCTTTGTCCGATAGCGGGCTGGCGCATACTTGTAAATACAAAAAGCTGGTGATAATACTGTTGCCATATCAAATTACTATGATTTTGCCTTTTGTCTTTTTCTCAGGCGTTATTGCCCCCTATCCTTTTCTTCATTACTCGACCCTTTCCTCATCCTCGTGGATTCTACTTCAGCTCACTTTTTTTTAATGAAAAGGAGTAGATTCATTCACTTTGTAATCTTTGTAATTACATCATGTACTGAACGATAAAAACATGTACATCCAGCTACATCCTAGTAGTAAACCTAAGCACCTAAATACCTGCCTAACCTATGCCTTTATTAACTATGCTTTGCATAACGATGAAGAAAATTTAGAGAAACAATTGATTGAATGTAAAACAATGGATCTAATCTAACTGAGGATTTCATCAGCTCAATGATCACTACAAGACAAGGTGTCGGTAGTCACGCCATAAAAGTCATGTGTCACGATTTTACAAGGTGCGACATAACGTATTGTCCGAAACAAGACATAATGTGGGCGCAACAAGAAAAAAATAATATATGTATGTCGCGCCTCATCCACAAAGGCAATTGTTGCAAAAAAGACTGTACAAGAAAAGTGTCGGTAGTCACTCTATAAAAGTCATGTGTCGCAATTTTACGAGACACGACATAATGTATTATTCAGAACAAGACATAATATGGGCGCAACAAGAAAATAAAATGTGTGTCGTGCCTCGTCCACGAAGGTGATTGTTGCAAAAAAGACTGTGCTGCTTAATAAGAAAAACGATGCTAAAAATTTTTTAAAAGGCATTTTGTTATCGTGATGCTCAATAGAAAAATATTATTTCTCTCAATATTATAATTTTCTTTTTAATTTTTGTAGTTCATAGAGAAATCCGTATGTCGTTTTTTAACTTATTTAATGCAAAGCTTAATATTTGCAATATTAATTTTTGGGAGTATTTAAATTAGTGAAAACTTAAATAATTCAATCAAGGAGAAAATTGACGAAGAAAGCGTGGACAGTTATTTGATTGAGAAGATAATGGGGAAAAAAATTAAATGGAGGGCTAAGATTGCACCCTACTTACAATCGGTATTGATTCTCTAGGATTAATTCTCTTGCCCAGCTCACCTTACTAAGCATTATGCTTAGCATGGCGAAGTTAGCAAGTATTTTCTTAAAACGTTATGTTCCTTCGCTTTGAGTGCTAACACAGTTCTATTCAAGTATTCATCAATTCATTCGATTCTCTTGTTCATTTTAATTCGTGCTGTGCTTTCTGTGGAAACAGAGGTTTAATTTTTATGCTGCTTCAAATTTTTTTGAACTGAAATTATGCTGCTTCAAATTCAACGAACATTAGTAGCCTTCGTTTTTTGGGCACATGAACGACTCTAATCATCCAATCATTTATTTCCACTCAAAAGTATTTGAAATTCTCTTTGGATTATCATAATGATGTGTGCCATTAATTGTTTGTTTTGGTCGAATGTGCCATTAATTGTTTGATTAAATCACTCCTCTCATACTTCCACATGTTCATTATATACTCTCTATTACTATTTATATCTGATATTACTAATTTATAGGGCTTTTTAAGGAAAATTTTGAACATTATTAACTTCTCACTAAAGTCTAACAAATTTCCTATTATGTATATATTAAATATCAACTGTACTACATGAAAACAAAAACAAAGTCACAACGACTTATATATAAGATAAAAAAAGACCTGCCCTATATATATAGGGAGAGTATAAGTGCATGTCATTCAACTCTATCGTCTTACGTGGGAGAGATTGACGAACCGGCAAATTATTGAAACCTCTGTTTTCACACATAGGAGAGCCACCAAAAGGAATGAGTTGAATGAACATGCGAATAAAGTTAATTTCCAAAGAAAATAGAAAACAAAAAAAAAACATTTTTTTGACCTGTGTAAAAATGGAGGCTTGGATGAATGCAGGACTAATAATAGTCAAGAACAAAGTTAGAGGTAAAAGCAAGAGGCCTTCCAAGATCATCGGATCCCATGTCACACATTAATTTCCATAGCACTTCTACGTACGTATTTGTTTCTGCTTATCAACCTATCATAACGAATGGCAGTCTGAGAAATGATGACAAAATAATTTTCTATAATAACTTGGAGTTTGCTTAGAATTTGATCATCCCGCCCAAGACTGCAACAATGAGTAGTTTGAGGGAAGAAAGCAACGATGAACTCAGACGGCCCCTCATCCGTCACACAGGAAGCTGGTACAAAATGGGCAAGCAATCCAGCCTCGTCGGCTCTCTCTCTTCCATTCGAGAAGGCTCCATCTCTGTTCTTTTCTGTGTCCTCATCGTCGCATTGGGTCCTATTCAATTCGGTTTCACCGTAATATCATACCTTATATATCACGTGACATCTCTATAATCATTGTTCATCATTAGTATGAATATCTTGCTGATTTATATATTCTACTTTTATTTCAATGCAATGCAGAGTGGGTATTCCTCTCCCACGCAAGAGCAAATAATACGTGATCTTAATCTCACTATATCCGAGGTTTGAAACGTATTTCAGCAATGTCATTCATTTCCTTCTATTTTTAATCATTCATTATGCCCAGCTTATCTTTTATGAGTGTAACATTATCTGCAGTTTTCTGTTTTCGGATCTTTGTCCAATGTGGGTGCCATGGTGGGAGCTTTGACTAGTGGTCAGTTATCAGAATTGACGGGACGTAAAGGGGTACGTGTGTGTCTATATATATATATATATATATATATATATATATATATATATATATATGATGGAGTATTTTATTTTCTTTGTATGCTTTTGACTTTAAGGTGACATGTTGAAAAACTGTGAATTGAACATTTGGCATGTTAAATTGCAGTCTCTAATGATTGCTTCAATTCCCAATATATTGGGATGGATGGCTATTTCTTTTGCTAAAGTAAGTGTAGATAGGATGTGAATTTCTGTCATTCTTTCTACTACATCTAACTTTCTTACTTGATAAAATATCTCACTCATTTTGTAGGACTCATCATTTCTGTTTATGGGCAGATTGTTGGTAGGGTTTGGAGTTGGGATAATCTCTTTTGTGGTAATCTTGAATTCTTGATATGTCTCTTATATATATCCCCCTATTCGTTGGGATAATAGGAAAGCTTAGTGAATCTAATGTTCTGACCCTTTTTCTCATTTAGGTGCCTGTTTACATAGCTGAGATAGCACCTCAAAACATGAGAGGTAGCCTAGGATCTGTTAATCAGGTTTGGTCCATGATCCTGTTTCTTGAGAGAATGTTTTTGGCTCTCCGTTTTAGATATCAATATTCACATATGTTTTCCTTTCGTTTCAGCTAGCCGTTACAGTTGGAATAATGCTGATGTATGTGTTTGGCCTTTTTTTCAACTGGAAAATGCTAGCTGTTCTAGGTAAATTCCCAATCATTATAGGAAGAACGATTGAATCAATTGTGATTATTGAGAAACAATTTTCATAGATATAAGTAAAAGGACCATGCTTATCAATGGATATCGGTCATTTTGCCTTGCCTAAAAAGAAGTTGGTCTTAAAACTAGATAAACTGTTTTCAAGTTCAATTAAAGTACTCCTATAACTTCAATTATATCAGAGTTTTCCAAATAATTTATAGATAATTATTTATCAAAAGGGTCCTTCAAAGCATTGAAGTAGAGGGAGCATATACCCAAAAGGATGACAACAAACATGTTCAATTTCATTACAGGTGCTTTGCCTTGTACAATACTAATTCCCGGACTGTTTTTCATACCAGAATCACCCAGATGGTTGGTATGAACCATTTGTTATGTTATGAATTGTACTAATTGAATTCTTCTACGAGTATCTTTCAGTTTTGTTCATTTATACTTGAGACCACTGGCAAATTGAGAGATAACTTCTTTCTTTATTTTCTCTGGCTTGGGGGTACCCTGCAACCTTCAGGCCAAGATGGGGATGGCAGAAGAATTTGAGACTTCATTGCAAATATTACGAGGATATGACATGGATATTGTTGCTGAAGCAAATGAAATTAGGGTATTTAGCTCATTATTTTCTTTATACATGACAGGATGTATATGCTAACCATGCTTGCTGAAGAATGTGTTTAAATCCATATGCCACTAACTGGGTGCTTTCTCTAGAGATCTGTGGCATCAACAAACAAACGAGTTACGATTCGGATGTCTGATCTAAAGAAAAAAAGATATTGGTTTCCATTAATGGTATGCTTGAGTTTCTTTTATATCAGTAATGTTGCCATTACTAATCCCTCCTTTCCCTTGTACTAAGCAGCGCTTAAGCTACTTCCAATTCTCTTCCCAAGCTTCTCCAATTGTCATTTATTGCCAAAGTTTGAAACCTAAACATTTTTGTTGTTGATTGCTTATAGGTTGGTATTGGATTGCTTATGCTCCAGCAATTGAGTGGTATCAATGGAATACTGTTCTATTCAAGTATCATATTTGAAAGTGCAGGTAAAATCTACCTCTTTATCGATAATTTCTCAGTTATTTTTTTCTTGTTTTGATTAATTTTGGAGATGTAGAGATTCTTTGAAATGTCAATGAGATTTATATGTTACTCCATCCCGTACAATCACTAAATTACCAAAACAATATAACCATCATCCTTTATTTTTAACCTCCCTCTTTTACTTGTTTATTATTAAGGACGACCAGCATAGATAATTTAGGAAAGATACAAGGAAAAATAGGAATAAGTTTTATATTTAGGGACAACTTCACTTCCCTAAATAGATCCTATATTTAGGACCGGAGAGAGTATTTTATTACCGTATTTTAAGATACAGTTGAACTTTAGCTGTGTCTTGAATTCAATGTGTGTCTTGAATTCAATGTAACTCAGGTTTTGAGGTTTTTAAATGATAGATTAAGTAGCTCCAAGTTGTTATTTTGCTTCTGTTTCGGAATTTGACTCCCTTGTTTAACAGGAATTTCATCCAGTAATATTGCTACAGTTGGACTCGGAGCTATACAGGTTAGGAGCTAAATTCCATGCATATACATATTATAACCTTGTATTTATGCCAAGAAATCATATTTCTCCATATTAATAACTTAATATCAGTAAGGAAAATTGAAGTCTCATGATCAAGATCTTTTTCAGGTCGTAGCGACTGGAGTTGCCACTTGGCTGGTGGATAGAAGTGGACGAAGATTGCTTCTAATAGTATGTTGGGCCAAATTCAACTATTACTTAAGACTTAATGTACATATCACTTTTAAAGATGCAAAATATGAAATCCATTATTGCTTCTGCAGATATCCTCAACATTAATGACATTGAGCCTCATTGTTGTTTCAGTGGCATTCTATATGAAGGTTAGTACTTTTTAGTGGTGAAGGTTCAATCCATTCACTGCTAGGAGCTTACCTCTGTTTATAACTGATTATTATTTATTGATACCAGGGAACGGTTCCAGTGGATTCTGATCTTTATAACAATCTGGGAATACTATCTGTTGTTGGTCTCGTGGTAAGTTATGTCGATTTGGTTCAGCGCCTTTTTATTAGCTTGCCTTCATGATTTTTGTACTAACCAGTTTTATTTAACTATTCCTGTCCAGACTATGGTGATCGGCTTCTCTCTAGGACTTGGACCCATTCCATGGGTTATCATGTCTGAGGTATGCAAAATACTAATTGTTTTTGCTATTTAAGATATTTTCTCCTTTTAGCCAGATAAAATTGGCTTAAGATGGATCAATTAGTTGTAGGACTATTTCTTGCTTTGGTCAATGCATTTCATTTCCCTGCTGTTTTCTCACATTGTTGATCCATGCATGTTTCTTAGTCATAGATTACAAAGTAAATTATACAGATAATTTAATTTATTTTCTTGAGTTATTGTTTAAGAGATCACTGAGTAGTTTGGATGATGCTTAATTTCAGATCCTTCCTATAAATATAAAGGGACTTGCAGGAAGTGTGGCCACATTAGCAAATTGGATGAGTTCCTTTCTGATCACAATGACAGCAAACTTTCTTCTGACTTGGAGCAGTGGAGGTACATATTTCTTTTATATACTCCCTCTGCTACTAAATATAAGACCTAATTGACTTTTTTGGAAAATCCTAAAAAAAAGCAAAATAAGTCAATTATAAATTGATTTACCTAATTTTTCCCTTTAAACTAGTTTATTTAACCTATAAACTAATGGTTAATCTAAAAATATATCAAATATGTCATAATTTAATAACATATTTTGTAACCTTAACATCTCCAAAAAAGTCAACTAGTTTTTATATTTAGGACCGGAGGGAGTATTATATACAGACATATAATATATATCTATGTCTGTGATTGTGAATATAGTGTTACAAGTCTCACATTGGAGAGGTTTCCTGACAAGGGAGCCCTTATAAATCTTTAGCTCCCCAACCTCAACAGCTAGCTTTTGGGGTGTGGTTCTCCCAAGGACCTGTGCTCGTTACATATAGTTAATGTTGTTTCTTCACTGCAGGAACCTTCACAATCTATGCAGTAGTATCTGCCTTAACAGTTGTATTCGCGGCAATTTGGGTCCCTGAAACTCGAGGAAAAACTTTGGAAGAGATTCAGGCATCCTTTAGATGATCCTCTTAGCTTGTTTTCTTCTCCCACCTTTTTATGTAATGCCTTTTTTTTAAATACTGTATAATTTATGGGATGGATTAGAATTGGACGACAGGTGAAGAAGCAACGTAATATTCAAGTCCAAGTAGTCTCCCCTTTGGATCATGATCTGTCAGTTTTGTTTATCCGATCTAACTCCCATCACAAATGCTGAATGAATTTAGAATCAGACCACTTGGTAAAACATAGGATTGATGTGCATTCATGCCTTACAAGTTTTTATGTAGGAGCTTTATGTATCCGTAATACTTTTTGGGTTCAATATCATCTTACAAAAGTTAAAACAAGAGCGATAATTTCCCTACTCTAACGGTAACCAAATGGATGTCTGTCACATAAGACTTTATTATGTCACATATATTTTGTTCTACGTCTTCATCCATTTTTGGTAAATTTTATTTTTCATTTCGTTGTTAAATTTGGGGTGTTGGTCGTTTTTTTTCCACATTTATAGGAACATTGCCCTTTTACATATTATGGGCCAAAAATAACTAAAAAGTAAAACATAGTCAAACCTGTGAGAAATTATACACGACATAATGCTTAAATTGCAAATATCTGTTTAACTATTTTTTTTTCTTTTTTAGCCCGTTTGTTTGCAAGAAATTAGGACTATGGAAATGGAAAGTTTTCAAATTCCATCAAGTTCATGTGTTTGGTTGACAAAATCCTTATCAATTAAATTTCCTTGGCCCACTAAGTTTCTTAACCCATTTTCCATTATATATATGCAACATTCGATTTCCAAGGTTGCTAAGGCTTATCTCTAGTTACCACCTTCATAGTTACAATCGATTTGAACAACTAACATTTGATTTTAGATAATTACAATTAATTTTAATAGATTATATACGATTTTAGTTATCTACATTCGATTTAAATTACTTGTCACGTTTACTAAGTTTTATTAAAATCTACTTTAACGTTTTTGGACAATCATGCCAAGGTGCACATGAATTTACTCCTTATTTCTCCTTCCCTTTTCTGTTTTAATGAAACATGTTCTAAAAGGGATTGGAGCGAATAATGAGATATATATATAATAATTTAGAGATGCTAATTAAAGTAAACTGTACTTAATGATTTATATATTATTGAAGTAAGGAAGAATAGTTGAGGAGTAGAGATTACATTTGAGCAATATAATAATTAATTAGTTAATTAGTTGTGGCCTGTGGGAGTGGGGAGGAGCAGAGAAGAAAGGAAGCGCTTGAGGCATCTGTTGTAGACGCAAGGTCTCTCCAAATGAACCAGATGTCCTCCCTTCTTTATCCCTTCGAAAGTAGTATTCTCCCCCAGTTGCCTGTCATCCATATCCATTGTCAATTTTGATAAAAAAACATATCCATTGGTTAATTTCACTATTCACGACCAATCTTAATTATACATTTAATACAAATTAAATTATAATAGTTGTCTAATAACTTCTATATTTAACATGGGAAGAATATATGTGCATACTCTTTCATGTTGTGCGCAAACTCCACCTTGAAGATCTGGTCATTCTCTCCCCATAAAAGATGTATCCTCTGCAAGTGATAAAGCCTCAACTTATCAAACCAAACCAAATAAAAGCGCACGCGCAGATATTAATGCATAAAATTTGAACACACACACACACACACACACATTTAAAGAACCTGCGGAAATTTTGGAATTGTGATGTCTTTGTTGCTGATGACTAACCCCTCCAATAGCTCACCTCGCTCTTTCCTGTTTGTAAACATCACCTGCACACTTACACCATTGTATTTTATCATTCAACACGTACTACCTCCAATCCTTAATTATATATAAGGCTGATTTGTTTTTTTCTTGCTAGTCCTAATAAGTAAAAGGTTTGTTTTTTTCACTTGGGTTGTTCATTTTATCTATTATATTTATCATTTTGATTTTTATATATAAATCAATTTGTCTAATTCATATTGACATGTAATCTAATAATAAATATAGGTTTTTTTTTTTTTACTGAAATACCACGTTACAAAAGCTATGATTTACTTAGTGTTTGAGTAGTAACAAATTGAAAAATGTCTTACAACATTACATCAATTACAAAATACGGAGTAATATATAATACTCCCTCCGGTCCCTAATGTAAGAGCTCAAAATTTGAATGGTTTTGGTCCCTAATGTAAGAGCTCACCCCATACTCTCTCCTCATTTAATGCATTTTTTCCTACTTTACCCCTAACTCTCTTTCATATTTATTAATGCTTATGTATTTCTCTCTCTTAAAAGTACCATAATAAATATGGGCAATTTTGGAAAAGAAGCATTAACTCCAGACACCCAACTAACATTCACATGTTTTCTTAAGAAGCGTTTTTTTGACGGCTAGCTCTTACATTAGGGACCGGAGGGAGTACTGTATTTAAAACTACATCATTATTTATGACTAATCAACAACTTGATTTATTATTATTTCAAAACATAATTACTATGGGAGTGTGTGCGGATAAACAAAAAAGTCAACAGAGACAATTACCAATAATTACCAAAAAAATGGAAATTTGGGGTACAATAAAAGTAATTAGATGCAAATAATAAATGTGTCGAAAGTAGCTAGTGGTAATTTGTCAAATCAATCAAAGAAGAGAAGATAAATACTCCCTCCGGTCCTAATTATAAGTCGCCTTTGATTTTTTTGGAAAATTCTAAAAAAGCAAAATAAATTAATTATAAATGGTTTTACCTATTTTTTTCATTGTACTAGTTTACTTTACCTGTAAACTAATGGATAGTCTAAAAATATATCAAATATATCATAATTTAATAATCTATTTCGCAACCTTAATCTCTCCAAAAAAAGTCAAAGGCGACTTATAATTAGGACCGAAGGGAGTATAATTGATCCTTAATCTTAACTGAATGAATATGGTTGGCTGTTGAGCGAGTAGTTGCCTATATCTCTTAGGAAGTTAGGTGCCTTTAGTTGAACTAACCAATTCTTTAATTTATCTGTCCCTTTTCTTTCGCCTCTATGTTTCCACGTTTAAGTTCCATTTTACTCTTCTTTTCGTCCTTTTATTTTCCTTAGTTCTAGGTTCTCTTATTAGTTTCGAATTACATGTAACATGGAGTTTAATCATATGCATCTCATCATCTGGCCGGTGACTCTAAAATTTATTAACATCTGAAACAATCATTAAGAATATAAAACGATAGTACAACGTTCCAACTGTCAGTTCCTGTTTTTAAAACATCAAACAAAATTAAGAACCGAGCACATATTGTCACATATCTGCCCCCCCCCCCCCCCCCCCCCATGGATCACTTTCATGATGGACCTCCCTTAATTAACCCTTTTATTTAATGTTGTGGGTCTAAATTGTTAGATATAACTTCGGTACTTATTTTTCTCATATAACAATAAAATTGGTTAAATGCATTTAATTTATCATAAAATAATTCAAATACATAATTATACTTATTTCCAAAACTATTAACTATTATTACTCTCTCCTACTACCCGTGTTAAATATGAGTATATATAAGAAAAAATAATCAATCTACATTGGAAACCATGAAGTGACTTATAAAAAAGACCAAAAAAAATTGGTAGTTAGTGACTTATATTAAGGATCAGAAGAAATATCCCAAATCCTAAAATATTGAGCAACTTGTGCAGCTATTAAACTCCTCGATGGCCCATCTATCTACCATTCATAACAAGTCCTTTTCCTTCGATAAATACATTTTTTTAATTTTATGTTCTTTATTATGAAATTATATTGTTTACCACATCAATGAACACCTTATTAGTAGAGCTCGCTTTTTAAATACTTTGTTATTTTGATCAACATTATAATTTCTTTTAATCGTAAGAGCATAATTTCATTAATGACATACTATCTTTAAAAAACAATTACCATAAAAAAATAAAGAAATATAAATTATCTAAATAAATCGTCATCCAATCCAAATTGAATCCCATGTAAAATGTGTTAAATATAAACAAGTTATCATTGAGAAATGAAGTGAGTAATTAAAGAAGAATAAAAAGATATTGGAGGAAAGAGTGAGGACCTCAAGAAAGTCTTTATGGAGACGATCAGGGAACCAAAGTTTCTTGTAAGTGGCCACAGACAGAAGAGACTTAAGTCCCTTAACAGAAGTAGGCAACAAAAGCTCCGAGGACGACGAAACTCCCAACTCCTTCAAAGTACTCTCAGTTATACTATCAGTCATAGCCAAAATGGAGCCTGATATCACAAGCCCTTTCACCATCTCTGGCCACATCTCCGCCATCTTAAACCCCACCATCCCTCCATAACTAAACCCAACCACCACACACTCCTCCACCCCCACCTTCCTCAGCCCCTTCGCCAAACATTCCGCTTGAAAAGCCGGTGATCGGTCCGGCTTATCGGTGACCGAACCACCAAAGAAGAGCAAGTCGGGCACGTAGACTGAGTATTTTTTGGTCAGTGCACCCACTTGGAACTGCCACGTCACTATGCCCTCCCCGGCGAAGCCGTGGACAAGAACTAGTATTGGTTTGGTGGGCTTAGCGATGATTTGGGGTGTTTCTTTGGAGTTTTTGGGCTTAGAGACTGTGTTGGAGGGAATCCAGAAGGTCATGATGGTGCCGGGCTCTATTTCCACCGTGTAGGGTGTTATGCCGGCCATCTTCATTAGGCAATGCAGTAATGGTTTCTGTGCTGCCACGAGGTTGACCATGTTGTTGTTGTTTATGATGATGTGTGTGTGAATAAGGGAAAGAGAAGAAGATGGTGTTTGTATGTGTTTGAAGAGAGTGTGATGAAGTGGATGTGTTCTTAAAGGGAGGGGAAGTTGGGTTTGGTGGCGGGTTGTTATAGCTTGTTATAGTGTGGAAAGCAATATGTATGTGAGTATGAATTTCAAACAATGTCACCTCATCATCAAATGTTGGCAAGCTACATGGCCTTTTGACTTTACCAACGAATGATAGCTGGATTGTGCCATACTGCACATTAGATTTTATAAAATATTGTCCCCACATATCATGTTAGTATTTTCTGTCATTTATGTCTGGTTACACGTAGTAGTAATTAATACTCTCATCACTATATATCTGTGTTTTTTTCTTTAAAAAAATAAATTTTAGGAACAAGGATTAATGTTCTATAATCATTGAAAGACATGGTTCTTAATTCAAAATCTACTAGAGTTTATTTGTATGTATCTAGCTAGTCTTCGAAGTATAAAATGGGTCTTAATACATTGCTTTCGTTCCTCCAATTTAGATTTTGTTGAATATTTTTCTCTGTGAGTTTATCAAGTTATTTTCTTTCAATTTAGGTATTTGTTCTAGATATGCCATCACAGTTATTACTTAATATGGTGTACAAAATTCAAATATATTAAATATGGTAAAAAATTAGTTATATAATGTATTTATTACTCCATATTCTAACCATTTTCTTTGATTTACTCTATAATATTTTTTACTTGATATTATTAAGAGTGTATCAATAGGTTAAATTTAAGAAAATTATAAAAAAAATAATATATATATATATATATATATATATATATATATATGTATGTATGTATGTATGTATGTATGTATGCGCGCGCGTATAAATTATTTGAGACTAAAATCTGTGTCTGCATTGGAAAGAGTACACCTGGTAATGTAGTATGTCAAATGCACATATATATAGTCACTACAAAAAAAACGGGTCATTCCGACGCAACCTTACCGGCGTTTTGGTCCAAAACGCCTATATGAGACGCATACCGGCGTTTTTACCCAAAGCGCCTGTATGAAAACGCCAATAAATTTGGCGCGCGCTTCCCGCCTTTTTTCCCGCGTTTCCATATCGGCGTTTTGGGTATAACAAACGCCGGTATGGTTTTTAAATTTAAAAAAGAGGGGCTGACAGTTTTTTTTTATTTTTTTATTCAGAAAACCGCATATAGGCGTTTCTTCAAACCGCCTATATGCGATTAAATATTATTTTAATCGCACATAGGCGTTTTGAGAAACGCCTATGTGCATAAAGTGCATTTATAAATATGCACTTTATGCGCATATCGGCGTTTTGAAAACGCCTATCTGCGCATTAAGTGCATATTAAATGCACTAAATGCATATAGGCGTTTCTCAAAACGCCTATATGCGATTAAAATAACATTTAATCGCATACAGGCGTTTTGCGGAAACGCCTATATGCATTATTTACATTAAAATCATGCATATAGGCGTTTCCCTGAAACGCCTATATGCATTATTTTAATGTAAATAATGCATATAGGCGTTTGACAAAACGCCTATATGCATTATTTAATATTAAAATGCATATGGGCGTTTTCCAAACGCCGGTACGCACCTCCGTTCCCTATAAATAGCACCTCCCTCCTTCCGCAAAGTTGCTCATTTTCTCGTTTTCTTCTATTTTTCTTCTCTTCGTCTCTCATTCAATGTTGCTGTTGCTTTGTTTTGTTTTGCTAGTTTTGCTGATGTTTTTTATTTCATGTTTTTTGGTGGTATTTGATTTTATAATGTTGATATGATCTTATTGCTTTTCTTTTACATATTGCTTGTTGTTTTGATTTTATATATTTGGGTATCATGTTTTATGAATTACTCTTGTTATTGCTTATGTTTATATATATTATTCTTTATGTGTATGTAACTTTGGGATTAACATATTATTCCTTATGTTTTTTAACATTTTTCTTCCTGGTTCTAAACAATCAGGAAGAAAAATGTTTTTTATTTTTTTTTTGAAAACACATACCGGCGTTTTGCAAAACGCCGGTATGAAATATTATTATTTAATACCGCACATAGGCGTTTTATAAAACGCCTATGTGCATAAATAAAAAAATATTATTTCCGCATACCGGCGTTTTGCCCCTCGTCTAGGCGTTTTCCAAAACGCCGAGATGCCGCATTTCGACGGCAAATTAATAGGCGTTTTGTCAAAACGCCGTAGCGCTATTTCGCCGGAAAATTCCGCCGATGCGAGGCCCTATAAAACGCCGATATGGGCCCCGTTTTTTGTAGTGAGTATATTATGGGTAAGTAAGAGAATTAGAAGGAAGTCCTCTTATATATAGACACACACACACATATTGACACCGTCGTATATATAGAGATGTTGGTGCTCAGATAGAGATTGATGTTGTCTCTCTCCAATATCTGTTTCAATTCTCAGTTTATGTTTTAATTTTGAATATGTTTTATATGTTTTGTATATTAGTAAAGTGTTGTAATAGTTAGATCTTAATTAATATCATTTTGCCTTTTATAATAAAAATTATATATAGAAGGGGACAGAGGGGAAGAGACAAATTGGATGAGCAGATCAGCTAAGGATGAGAGAAAAAAAGAGAGACAAATGGGCGGTGGCCACAATTAGATGGTGTAGAGAATATGGAAGGCAATGGAGAAGATGATGATGATGTGGAGAAGATGGTGATGATGTGGTGATGTGACATGTGACGTGACATAATCAGATCAAATCTCAGCTTACATTTATAATATTAATGGTCAAACCCATAAAAATTGACCGGATTAGTACATAAGCATCACTTTTGTAATTGATGGGTATTAGATTTTACATTCAAAATTAATATTTATGTTCGGTGCACTTTAGCTAATATTTGGGTGCTAGATTTGCACTTTAACCCTTAAATGAAAATCACCACAAATTATATGAGTTTACATGAAGATACCTTTTGTTATTAAAATATAAGTTTTCCAAGAAATGTTAATTCAATTGGTATTTTTTGTATTAAAAAGGAATTTTAATTATTTAGTTTCCTATCTAAATTGACATATCCTAAGTTTAAAAAAAAAAGCAATTACCTTATATTATACTTTGACTTTCAATCACTTAAACATAGAGATAAAAACACAAGATTCAATTCCAAGCAAGATATATGAGAAGCTCTGCCGTCAGTCACAGGCATCGCCGACATCGGAGCTCCAATGTTTGTAATTGGTTGAAATATGTTGGTAATACTAAATCCAAAATTATATATTAGACCATATCTCTAATTAATTTGGAAATCTTTTACACAATTTTGGGATCAAATAAAACAAATTGACAATTAGATAAAACATGTTGGTATTTTATTATCCAAATCTGCTAATGCATTACCCTATTTTGGTAATCCTTTACATATTTCTGGAACCACTTCCACTAACCGTCAAAGCTCGGCCATTAGCAAGCCGCAACCACATGACAACTTGGTTTTTTATTTATTCTCAACTCAGAATTGTGTAAATGATTACCAAATTAGGTATTGGATTACCAACTTTGGATATGGATTACCAACGTAACATCTTTAATAGCATTCCCAAAATTGTGAAAAAATTACCAAATTAGGGTAGTGTATTACCGACGTCAATTTCTTACATTTGTTCCCAAAATTGTGTAAATGTTATCAAAATAGGGTAATGAATTACAAATTTTGGATAATAGATTATCGAAATGTCTAATTACTAATTTATTTTCTTTGTTTCCTGAATTGTGTAAATGATTATCAAATTAGGGTACTGAATTACGAGAATTCTCCTAAAATCAAATTAATTTTATATTTAGTGCCAGAAGTAATACTAAGGAATAAAAAGGGTGCTTGAACAACACGTGAAAGGGTATAACCTTATAATTAAATGGAAAGAAATTCAAGTTAAGTTACTATTCTATCAGTTTTTGTATAATTTTATCCTCTCACACTATTGTCTACTCACTTTTTCACCCTATATGTGTGTGTATGGGGTAAGTGCATGTATATGTAAAATATTTTCAAAGGATTACAAAACGATGAATTAGGCTAAAAGCACGTGAATTGGAGTGGCCAAAAGAGTTGATGAAATCTTATCAAATGATAATACAGTTCTCTTGCACGTAATCTATCACCAAAAATGTTTAATATTATTCTCTGTATTAAAACTTTCGTTGTCAGTTGTCACATACAATGTTGTTTTAGTCTTGACCGACTACTTGCTCTAACCTTCTCCTGGCCCGACGCTAGGCTGCAATTTCCATACACTTTCTCTCCACCTATTGAGTGCTTGAGTTTATTCTTGGGCATTATATTTTAATTTAATTTATCTCTTTTATATTTCATTTTTCAAACAATCTATAGTTTTATTTTGTTAAGCACATGTATCTTCTATTATGTAATTTGAATTGACATAATTCTCACTTGTCAGGCATTAAATGTGAAGACATCTCAACGATTCATTTTTTTATAGGACATCGTAACAATTCAAAACTCAATATTAATTTCATGAAAAAGATATTTTCATCAAATAATTAAATCAATGTAATTGATTTTGAAAGTAATAAGTTAGAGAAACCAACTCACATTTCCAAAAATAACTTATTTAAATAATTTTCTTACCTTATACTCCCTCCGTTCCTAAATATAAGATCACTTTGGGGATGTAGATAAGTTCCTAAATATAAGATCACTTTCTATTTTTTCTCATATTTTGCCTAAATTACGCCTATATTACTCCATCTTTCCCTCTCTCCTCCTTGTCATCAACACTTGTCAAATTTAAGTGAGGGACATTTTGGGAAGTTCATGTTATTCAAATGTCTTCCTTAATCTCTTCAAATTAGCCAAAGTGATCTTATATTTAGGAACGAAGGGAGTATTAAAATTTGGAATTAGTATGATTTGTGTTTCAATTCCATTGTTTATTTCACATATATGTAGATTTGATAGTAGTAATATTTTTGTGAGTTTCAACATGAACAACTCAATTTTGTAGTTTTATAATATATCAACATTTCCTTATTGTAGTTACATAACTAAAAGGTAACTGACATCATTGTCAGCTAAATATGTCTAGTGTGTGTGTGTGTATATATATATATATATATATATACAGCATTGAACTTTTTCCACGAGGATCATTTTAAAAAAAAATATATAACTTTGGTGATGATAAAATAATTGTGCAGTACAACACTCCTAGATATCGTAATATAAATCATGCTGACTTATCTAAAAATTTGAGAAAACAAAATATATTGTATTTAATAATAACAACGTAAACCTTATCCCACTTAAGTGGGGTCGGTTACATGGATCACACGACTCCATTTTGCTCAGTCCCTAGTCATTCCTGGAGATAAACCTTTCACTAACATATTTCTTTGAATAACTTCATCAAGAGTTCTCTTTGGTCTCCCTCTATTTCTTATATACGGCTCCCTTACCATTTGCTCCACTATTCGTACTGACTTATCTAATTCTCTTCTTTGAACATGTCCATACCACATAAACTATAATAACAACGTAAACATTATCCCATTTAAATGTGGTCGGCTACGTGGCTCACACGACGTCATTTTGCTCGGTCCCTAGTCATTCTTGTAGATAAACCTTTCACTAACATATCTCTTTAAATAACTTCATCAAGTGTTCTCTTTGGTCTCCCTCTATTTCTTATATACGGCTCCCTTACCATCTGCTCCCCACTATTCTTACTGGCTCATATAGTTCTCTTCTTTGAACATGTCCATACCACCTTAAACGATATTCTCTCATTTTCTCTGAAATTGGTGCTACCCCAACTCTTTCACGAATGTGATCATTACGAATCTTATCTTTTAGTGTATACCCACTCATCCATCTCAACATTTTCATCTCTGTCACATCCATCTTATGTTCTTGTTGTTTTTTAATTGCCCAGCATTCACTACCATATGACAATGTCGGTCTAATAGCTGTTCGATAGAATTCTCCTTTTACTCTATCTTGAACCATGCGATCACAAATAACACCAGAAGCTTTTCTCCATTTGCACTAACCAGCCTGAATTCTATTATTGACATCTCCATCTAGCTCACAATCTTCTTGTATAATTGATCCTAAATATTTAAACTTATCCACCTGTTGAATAACATGCTCTCCTAATTAATTCATGTGACTAATAAAAAGACATATAGCATGCATGTATCATACTCCTCTCTACTTCTGAGTAAAGAATTAAGTTAGTACTACTACTACTACTACAGAAAATAACTTTATCGTCGCACCTATACAAGCGTTCATTAATTGTAAAGTGCAAGTATATATATACATGCGCTTTAAAAACATGTGAAATGTTAAAAATTAATATTTTTTAGTTGAGCCCTATACATTCGCTTAAAGCATGTGTAAAGGGGATGTTTATTTTTAAATTTTAAAAAATAAAAACATTTACACACGAAGAAAGCGCATGTAAAAGCCACCGTTTATATGCGCTTCATGAGCGCGCAAGTAAATATTTATCGTGTTGGTTGTACTTGTGTCTATGAAGTGTGTGTAAAGACCAGAATTTGAGCGCTTCTAAAGGGTTTTTTGTGGTAATGTAGAGATCTAAACTTAGTCTTGAATATTGTATAACAAATGTATGCTTTTTTGTTAGTCTTTTTCTCAAATTACCCTTAATATTGCTCTTCAATAGTAACCAAATTAAATAAAAGAAATATGGAGAAAATTAATTAATAGATAAATAGAGCATTGTAAGAGGAATGACCTATAAACTAATATAATCATTAACATAATCAAATTAAGTATATATAACGTGTGTGTGTGTATAATCGGATGACGAATAATTAAATAGTTTATTCAATTTCTTCCTTAATCATCATCCTAATAAAATAAAAACCTTATATTAAAGATGAGAGTTTGATTATTATATTATTGGAAATATCTTCCTGATCGCGTATATTTTTAACTAACTAGTTATATGTATATACTTCAGCATATGCAAGGCCCAAAGTGAAATTCTCTAAGATATATAGGAAATAATCTTAATTTGCATCGAAACCTAACTATCATCCACCAGAGTCTGCTTTATATCCAAGTTCTAATTAATGTCCAACGTTAAGAGTTTCGAAGTAACGAGCTAAGGTAGTTAAACAAATAAAGGTTGAACTGACAACAAACCATATATATATATATTATGTGTGTTTGTGGAACCAATTTGCTAGCAAATTAAAGTTGTTGTCCTACATTCCCATCAACCTAATCCAAATTTTCATAATCCTATGATTGGAAGAAGAAAAGCCCCGAGGACACGATATTAATTAATGGAGGCGGATCATCATATATGAATATGTACTCATTTTTGATACGCTACCATTAACATATTTTATATATACAAACCACAAAATTAGAAAAGAAAGATGGGTACCCATGTTAGGTTGGATATTTATGATAAAAGTAGCCTCAAGCTCTCAGTTCTCCCAGCCTTATTTCTTGCCCCTTTGAACTGTTAGATTCGATGATGCAGTCCAAAAAGAGAGTTCAGATTTTTACTGTTCTGAGCCGCACAGTGTCCGGTTCAGACACTGCAGTGTGATCCGATCCAACATTATATAGTCATTAACTCATTGGTCGAGAAATACATTTATTTTAATCATAACTCTTGCAGAATCAAAGAGAATAGGGAAAATGACATATAAAGTCTGCCCAATTGGGACTTGGACAATTGAGGTGGGTAAATTGTGGAAAGTCCAAGTTGGGTCATTTGAACTTAAAACAAATTACCACATTTGGGGAAAAGACTAAAGTGCCCTTAAAATTAAAAACTCTTCATCCTTGTTCTCTCTGCAGCCATCATCTTCTCCTCAAACCCTAGCCACCATCTTCTCCTCAAACCCTACCTAGCCCACCCCCACCCATCATCGGCCTCCCTGTCTCCCTCATCTCTCTGTCGTCATCTTCACCCATCGTCGGCTTCAACAAGGCCCTCTGCACAAGCGATTTTGTCAGAGCGAGTTCGTCATCTTCACCCGCCATTTTTGCTCCCTGTAACATGCCGAATAACCAGAGTAACATGCATATTAACCACTGTCTCATGTATTTTAACCATAGAAACATGCAGTTTTATTTCCAAAACTTAATCAATGCAACTGTGAATGAACATCTACTTCATCATCTTCATTACATCTAAGTCCACCTGAACTTCTTTTTTCACCAATAAATTCCAAACAAGGTTTTAGGGTTATACAATACATATACATAATTTTTCTATTTCATACCCTAAAAGACACCATGACCAAATAAACTTGAAGAGAGTAATTTTTGCTTCCCTGTAACATGCTGAATAACCACAGTAACATGCATATTAACCACTGTCGCGTGCATTTTAACCATAGAAACATGCATTTTTATTTCCAAAACCTAATCAATGCAACAGTGAATGAACATCTACTTCATCATCTTCATTATATCTATGTCTACCTGAACTTCTTCTTCCACCAATAAATTCCAGACAATTTTTAGGATTATACAATACACATACATAATTTGTCTATTTCATATCCTAAAAGACACTATTAGCTTTTCTTTTGAACATGAATTATTATAGATCACATACTTCATCATCGTGATTTTTCTTTTTGTTTAGTGTGGGATTCATGTTTGGTTGTGTTGTAATATATTAGATTAGTAAAGGGCATTTTAGTCTTTTCCCCAAATGTGGTAATTTGTTTTAAGTTCAAATGACCCAACTTGAGCTTTCCACAATTTACCCACCTCAATTGTCCAAGTCCCAATTGGGCAAGCTTTATATGTCATTTTCCCAAGAGAATAAATCAATTAATCCATATTTCAATCCTTCTCTCCGCTGAAGATCCGTGTCTGATTCATGCCTGTCGAATTCAGGAAAATAATACAAACAAAATCAACCATGTTTCTTTTCCACACATGGGAAGAGAGAACTTAATTAAGCTCTCAGTCTTTGCGAGCTCTGGTCCATATATATGTGTGTGCGCCTTTACTTGAATTAAGCGAAAGGTCCATAAAAGATTGGAGAATGAATTCATTAAAAAAAAAAAGATTGGAGATTGAAGCAAGAAAGGGAAGTGAAGAAAACAGAAAGGTAGGTCTATATATATGTAATTGATTGACTGAAGAAATAACAGAAAAAGAAAAAGAGGAAAGTAAGTAATATAGCTAGCATAGACTGTCCCATATTGTAACTCCATCTTATGTGCGAGACGGAGAGAAGAAGCAAGCCAAAAAAGTTGGGAACGGTCAAAAATCAAACATTAGGGGGAAACAAAAGTAGGAAAAGAAAAAAAAATATTTGAACAGAGCATTCCTCCATAACTAACCATCGCCATCAAAAAACACCCTCCAACAATCTACATCATCATTATCATCATCGTAAAACGTTGACGACGTAGACCTGCGTGATCTTGACCGTTCAACATTCTCATATCTAGTTTGTAGCACTTTTGTTAATAAAAGTGTTTATGCATGCTTAGCTCGTGTTGTTGTGTTACAATATAGTAATGGTGTTCATCTATCTGGTGAAGTCATGGACGAGGCTTGGCCTGTCAGTGACATTGAGCCTCCAAGAGAGGAAAGAAGACATGCCATTGTCGGAATCAGCGGAATGTTGGTTGTACCAGTAATTGTCCTGATGATGTCCGTACATCCCCTGTGACTCCATCACTCCCCCAGATGCGGCTGCGGCCGCCGCGTTCGCCCTCCTCTCTTCCTTCTTGTATCTTATCCCACACGCATTGCACAGTGACTGCCATTCCCATCCCAACATAAAAAAACAACCGTTAAAAATATTCTTTCAGTGCATAGCATTAATTATAAAAAAGGATCATACTATATAGAAAACAACTAGTTGATTTTTTTAGAGATAAACAAACAAAATGAGTTACTTAATAATAACAATGTATTTTGTGTATTTATTAGATTATATATAGCTTACAAGTTAAATGAAGTAGTATAGTGAAAAAAAATGTTTGTGAAATCAACTCACAATAAAATTAGTTGATTTTTTTAATATTTTTTTTCAAAACATGAACTAAATTATATATTAAGAAGGAGAAGAAGTATATGAAAAATGAATAATGAACAAAAGTAAGGGAGTACCTTGGGGCCTCTGGGGCCATTTCTCCAAAGGGGAGTGGAAGTGGTGTCACAATTGGCACATCGGCGAGCAAGAAGAGTGTCATTAGAGGAAGAGGAGCCACCTTTATTGGGCTTGTTACTGCCGTTACTGTGGGATTGGTTGGAGTGTAACAAATCCCAGCACATGTTAGACACAGAACGACGCCGTTCGCCTCCACGGCGGTCGTCGTCGTGTGTCAAACGAGTGGAAGGGGTTCCCAGAGAAAGGGTGCAGTCAACTGAGGAAGAAGAAGAGGGGGTGAAAGAGGAATACATGTCGGATTCATCGTAGTCATTGTTATAGGAGTAGGAGTTTTGGTATAACATTGGGAATGAATTTGTTTGGCTGTGATACATCCCACATGCGCACGCCCCCATCACGTGCCCCTCGTAACCAGACATGGCTCTAATAGTAACTTAAGCTTCTATATATCACCCACTCGCTCTTCTGTTTCTACCAATTCAATGAATGAGAAGTGAGAACAGATGAAATGTGAGGAGGACTTGAGAATAGTGGTTGTGTATAATGTGATGTTAAGTGGGTGAGATTATATTGATGGTGGGGGGATGAAATGTTGGGACATATATATATAGCAGTTGGTCAGCAAGCAACGGTGGTAGGCCACATTGCGGATCGGGAATAGGGAACAGAGATCGAGGGATTATAAAGACATGGGAGATATGGACCCAGTTATTATAGTTTCAAACATCACAAAAAAAAGAGAGTGGCTTCCTAACTAAGAAAGAAATACAAAATCAAAAAAGAGCAAGTGAAGTAGTCAGAGGGCAAGAACAAAAGTGTTGGAGTTAATATATGAATTTATATAGGAAAGGCCAAGAGGAGTGAGGAGTACACATATTAAATTAAAGAAGGGAGCTTAGGATTAAATTTGGTCATGGAGGGTGGTCAAAAGAGGCCACGTGACCAAGAGGCAACAGTGTTCCAAGGATCTGCCTTCTCCGATCACGAGGCTTTAATTTTCTTTAATTTCTTTCTTTTTTATTCTTACCCAATTCACTAATCAAAAATAAACCTCTGTGCTCTCCGTATATCTCCCTCTGCCCCAAGCCATTTTCCTGCAATACTGGCCCCTAGCTCCCACTTGTTCCCACACTGTTTCATCCCAATAATAAACCTCTCCCATGTATATCAGTCATTATCCCCATACTAAGACTCATTAGTTAGCCCAAGCCGTAAAACGTACACATGCATACATAGTTGTTAATCTGCTTTAACTACTACTACTGCATATCTATTGCTTGATTATATATATATATATATATATATATATATATATATATATATATATATATATATATATAATACCCCTCTAGTCTGATCCTATTTATATGATAAGGAGAAATTTTTTTTATCCTATATATAAGTCATTTAATAAAATATTTAATGTGAATGTACACGTTTACCTTCATATATTTTGTATTTTATGTTGACTTTATTTTCATGTGATATAGATACATCTAAAAACTTTGTTGAATTTTAGTATAAAGTTAATAGTTTCTAAGGTATTTTTTGTAGCGTGTGAAGCAGATGAATAAGTAATAACCAAACAATTGAAAGGGAAGGGAAAATTAATTAGAGGTCCCCCACAAGAGAGTTAATACTGGAAAAGTCCTAAAAGTTGAAAATATTAATGTAGGATCCCAAGGGACCTCACATTAATATATTTGAAAAATGAAAAGACAGTTTTGCCCCTAGCCTTAAAAAATATATTAATTAATGTGGCAAATTTTTTTTAAGGCTAGAGGCAAAACTGTCTTTTCACTTTTCAAATATATTAATGTGAGGCCCCTTGGGACCCTACATTAATATTTTCAACTTTTGAGACTTTTTTAGTATTAACTCTCTTGTGAGGGACTTCAAATTAATTTTCCCGAAAGGGAAAACTCGGGAAGGGGCAAATTTTGATGTTTGTTTCGCGCACTTTTATGAGGTGTGTCGTGTGGGACATACATATCCAAAGGCCGCGTTGTATATTCCTCCCTAACACATACTAGTACATACTTGCGCGACACTTAAATTTACTTGTTACGTTCAATTACACTATATATACAGTAGTCTGAAGGAAGTGCAATCATAACGAATATTTTTGGAGGTGAAAGAGAGAGAAAGAGGGTTTCATCAGATATGTGAGGATCGTACGGTATAGGGTCAGTTGAAGCATGCATAACACAGGGGCTCATCAGTTGGTCATATATGGACTACTGATGAAGCAAACCTGGTGACTTTATATATGGTCCCAGTTTGCTTGTGGGAATAGTATTAGTATAGCAGAACAAGTATATATCACAAGATCCTGCCATATATTGATTTTATTTTGGATGAGAATAATAAGTAGGGAGAAAAAGGGAGGGACAGAGAGGGGGAGATAAAGGTTGGTGCAATGATCAAAGCAAGCCCTTATTCTTGTGTTTGTGTCTTCCACCTCCAACATAGAAACTCCATTGAAGTTTAAAAAAAAACGTACTCCTGTGATAGTAGTATAATAAAATGTTGATGTGGGGGACCCCACAATCATAATAGCGAAAGGCACACAAAGTACCATGGAACATTGACCCCATTGGATCGAAAGATTCAAAAACAAAGAGAGAGAGAGATTGAGAATCGGATCGTATGGAGATTGGTGAAGCAGAATTGGACAAAACGGGACGACCACCGCTTTCCAAAAGATGCTCTTCTCTCCATTGGCTTTTGCAAAACCTGCGATTCCCCCAATACTCACTCTCTCACATTTGGCCCTTAGCTTCAATTCTTTCTCACCACTTTCATCATTCCTTCGTTCATTCCCACACGCCATCTCTCCCTGATTGCGCGTCCTCCCCACGCGCCTGCCGTGTGTGTGAAGCAACTCACACACTCATCCAGTCATTATTAGCTCAATCTTATTCTCAATCTTCTCAGTTCTTCTTCACTTGATGAGCTCCACACTCCCATTTCGATTTCCTTCATTATGCTCTTCTTCGATCCTGTCTAATTAATGCTCTTAATACTACATGCAAATCCTCTTCTTAATCTTATCAAAACAAAATCCTCTTCTTAATCATCACCTTACGTGGCTCCCCAACTTCTATTTGCTGGGCCCCCACCTGCCTAAGCTATGTGGCAAATCTATCCTCTTTGTTTGGGAAAAAAAAGATACTCATAATAAACAAAAACCCGTGTAAGAATATAGTTAACCGCTAAAACTCTCATTTTCATTTTCTAAAAAGATAATATAAATAAAATCAGCTAAGAGCGAAGACATTCTCGAATTCTGGATCTGGGGTAGACAAAATGTTAGCTTTTTACGCACATTCGCATTCCTGTAAATCATTCCATAATGTAGCTAAACTCCCCACCCAAACACAGAAATTATACATGGACCGACTAGTCGACTTGAGATTGCTTAAAAAAATGTCCACCACATATATTCTTTGAAAATACTAAACTTAGCTTGCTCAGTTTATATATCTTTAAGAAAGGCGGTATTTGTTATGAACCATGTAAATTGTATATACTATAGTGGTTTATGTTCTCCAAAAATCTGTCGAGATGCTTAGTTTAATAGAACGAATGATGATAATAACATCAATCAAGTTGCCACGTGGGTGTCGTGGACGGATATGCGTCCATGCATGCATGCAAATGTGTCGAATAATAAACATCGCCCGGACCCATATTTTAAATACTGTGTTATGATTTGTGCCGTAGGCATATTATATTATAGTCATACGTACAGAATAATACTATTAAACAAATGGGACAATTATGAGTAAAATAAACTTTGGGAACACATAAAATTACATTCCTCAAAAGCAACAAGATACAACTGGAATGTCTGTCTTTCTCTCACTTTGGGGCCAGGGATATTTCTCCCCTCTTTTTCCATTTCTTAATATAATTTGATATCTCTAGGAACAGAGAGAGAAAGAGTTTTGTTTGTGGTGATGTGTATAGATAGAGCAAGGATTCAAAGTGGCAAAGAATGAGGAAGAAGGGGGGAGAAAAGAGAAGTAGTAAAACGAGGGAGAGTGGGCAACAACATAAGAAAAAGGGAATATTTGAGGAGGAACAACTCATAAGGTAGCCGTCCTATATTTATGTGTATGTATAGTATATAGAAAAAACAGAAAGAAAAGGAAAGTTGAGTTTGGTGTCAGTATCAATAACACATCTGAGACGACACACTGTAATCTCTAATTGTCTCCTCCAAGGAGGTCTAACCTTTTTGGTCAAACACTCAAAGTTGGTCATATACCACTGTGCATTATGTGTCCTTCTTAAAAGAATTCCCTTGCGCTTTTTCATTTCACCCTGTTCATTCTTAACCCTTTGGATTATCCTTATAATGATCATAGCATATATTCGTTGGTTCCTGCCAAATTCGATCCCTTGCGTGCCTTCCACTTTTTCTTTCTACCTAATGTTTTTCACGCTCCACCCCAATTCATCAATTGCATACACTTTTTCCTTCTCGATAATCCTTAATTATCGTTAAAATAACAAATTTACTAGTAATTATTATCTGAAAATAATTAAGTAGTGACTTTTTTAATGGAGATCAAATAAATTCGAGGGCGGGCTGTCTAATTTGCTGCTACAAAATAACAAGAAATAGAAGTGAATAGTTTAAATCTGTTGCTAAACAACAGGAACCTATTATATGGTGCGGTTTTAGAATAGTAGGCTGGAAGAGTATATGCTAAAATTTAGGCACGAGAAAATTTAATAAAGGGTTGAAATAAAAATAGTAAACCCAACTGTAGTACTGGACTGATCACTGACATAAACAGACAAATATATATGAAGTTGGCGAAGAGCTAGGATCAATGGCCCAAATATTCTTTAGACATATATGGCAGTGTCCATCGATACACAATTAATGTGTCTCTCTCTGCATTGTAGCTTATGAAATATTGATAAAATTGGAATTTTTAAGGAATAATATTGAGTTTGTCCTTAATTGTGATAAAGCGGGTTCTGAATCGTACATATATGAGAGAGGGATTTGAGGAAGTGTGAAAGTTTGAATGATGTGGGACATGGCAACAGTTTTAATTCTGAATGATGTGTTTGTATGGACTTTCCGTAATAGCTATGCCTTTTGATTGGTAGCCTCCAATTAAGTTTTTTTACAACTACACAGTTCTTGAACAAAGAGAATCTTAGTTTGAACCCCTTTTTTAGATGCTCCCAATCTTTTTTTTTATGTTTTTATTATTATCTATTTTTGTTTCCTATGTTGTTTATATATAACAATATAGTACAGCAGTATCTTTATTTTCTTTTTCTTTTCTTTGACGCCACCGATGCTTCCAAATCTAGACTGTAACTTGATTTTTAGCAAATGTGTTCGTTTGAGTAACATGCAAAGTAGCTACTTTGACCAATTAATTATGATATTTTTCTTTTATTTTTTATAAATATTTTCCAGCAAGGGTATGTATAGTAGGGCTGAAACTTAATTTAGGAACACTTGTTGAGTTTTGTGATTGGCACTTAGTTTTAGATATTTTATTTTTTATAAATAATTTGATATCCTTCTTATATATGTCTTTCTTGTAGTTAATGCTTGATTATATGGTGTATACAATAAATTCTTGTTACAAAAATCATCAGGTGATATATGTATGTAGAAGGAAAAATGAATTATAAATATAGGACAAATTAAAGATAAGCATAATGAATCTAGGTTACAGATAATCTATATAATTGTGTTGACTATAGTCATAGCTCAATGGATTTGATAAATTTAAGAGTTAGTTGAGAGATTTTTATTAATTTTCATTAATTACGTACAACTTAATAGATGAAGAGATTAATATGACATATTTGTAGTTATCGTTATTTTTTAGGCTAAAGTATACTTTTGGTCCCTTATGTTTGCATTAAGTTTCAATTTAGTCCTTTATGTTTGGAAAATACACTTTTAATCCTTTTTTGTTAACACCGTTAGTTTAACTTAACGGAAAATGTTAACTTAGCAATTTTAAATGATTATTAAATATTGAAAAAATGTTCAGATTAAAATATTTGAGTGTAAATATTCTTATATTTTCAAAATTTATCATTTTTGGTCCAATTTCATTATAACATATTTATTTAAAATTGTTAAGTTAGCATTTTCCGTTAAATAAAACTAACGGTGTTAACAAAAAAGGACTAAAAGTGTACTTTTCAAATATAAAGGACTAAACTGAAACTTGATGCAAACATAAAGGACCAAAAATATACTTTAGCCTATTATTTATAATTGAGATCCAAATATCAACATTTCAATTAGTCTCCCTACATAGATGAACCTTAATCCCCTGGTCTAGCCTGAAGTATTGATATTCAAACTCATCTTAATTAGCTCTATTTTGGTTGAGCAAAATGGTTATGAAGTTTTTTATATGTATTCATTTTAAAATATTTTGATCTAGCTTATTGGAAAACTTGATAATTTTTTTTTTGTGCTGAAAGAAAATTGATATATATATAAAGAACTTGATTTAATTATGATTGATGCTTTGTTGGTATTTGAATTTAATTTATTTTATATTTTTATATTATAAATGATCATAATAGTAAATTAGTATTTATATAAACTCCCTGTAAGGTTCGATCCCTGCAATTCTTTAAGTGAATTTATTATTGTGTTTGACCTGGAAATATAGCTGTTTACTTTTTATGACAAAAATCAGCAATTTATGCCAAAGCTCCACAACAGAACTGTTAAGAAAACTACTGCATTGATGAATTCAACATATGTCTGCCCATAGAACTTTTGCAAGTGGAGCTACAGAGGCTGACTCTGTGGGTCTCTGCTTCTTCACTTTAATCTTCTAAAGAAGCCCTGGTGGATCCATGAAACCTTTTCCTCATCCCATTGCCCTTCAAATATTACACAGAAATAGTATAACAGCAATTAATAATCAACCTTAAATTCTTATCAAATCTCAAGAAGACACACTCAATTATCTACAATGAGTATCGTAATTGAATCATGTACCACCCTGCTATAAGCACACTTATATAAGAATTTTTTGGCCCCACATAATACGTCAGCTAAATGTTATCAATGAATGTTTTTCAATTTTGTCCTAATTCAATTTTGTTTCTTGCGGGAAAGAAACAAAGAGGGCATAGGGGAGTGTGAAAATTTTTTAAATGTAGATAAAGAAAATTTAAATACAGGTAGAAACATGGGGAAACATTTAACATTTTTATGAGTTTTTCCTCCTAATATTCTCCCCTACTTAATTTTCTTTACACAGTTGAATTTCAAAATCATTTTAACTAGTTGAATAACATGATTAACTAGTGAAGTAGAGACATTTACCACTCAAAATTCCCTTTTTGAGATTTTGAAATTCATATGTCATTTATCTGAGATTTCTCCCATTCTTTTCTTCCAAACAACGATACAACCATATGATAAGCAGGGGGCATAGGCTCTAGAACTAATGCCTATTATTGGCAATCTCCGTGAAGATTCAAATATTTGTAATTATTGAATACATAGAGCACGAGCGGAATTGATTAGAGATTGGGTAAATACTATAATAACTAAAATTGAGTATCATTTGTCATGCTCCAGTTCTTATAGAGATAAGCCTCATGAGTTGGGAGCCCTACCTTACGTGGTTGAGTCAATCCCTTTTCTTAATTTTTTGTGAAAAAAAATTGAGCTTCATCTTGCTCTTATTCTCATTACCTCAAGGGACCAGACAAACTTGGCACATCTCATCATCCTCACCAAGTGTCAGTCACTCGCAAATTAATATCAGTCAATCAATACTGGGAATTGAACTAAAATTGAAATTTTTCTATCAAAATCTGTTAACAGGTCTGAATAATACATAGCATTCTTGTATGAGTTGAGTTAATAAAAGAATTTGCAGAGGCAAACACAAATTGAAGCACAATATGCATGTGCCATCATATGTAATATTGCAGCAGACTATAGAGCTTCCATCAAGAGTCTCTCCGTTAAAGCTTTAGAAAGTCCCATCACAGTATCAGTTGATCCAACCTACCAAAGTTCCAGAGAAGTTTCTTTCAGAAGAGGATATATAAACCCTACAAATCTAGACATTTATATCCACAGATGTGTATAAAAACACTAACGAATAATTGGTTAACAATTCAAATATTTCTGCTTTCACATATGGCCTTGATGCTAATGGTTTTCTAAAGATCTCAAAGATAACTAAACTAACCACTGCATCAACAAAGGGCAACGTCAGAGGATTTTCCAGCATCAAACCCCCGGAAACATTGTATGTAACTTCATCATCGATCTGAGAAGCTCCCATCAAGTAAGTAAACTTATACAGTATTTAATGAGAAGAATTACCTGAAAGAAAGTATCGAAATATCTTATATTCTGAGTAACTCATTAAAGTACTCTTTTCACCTCCATGCTCATATCAGTGCAAGGGTGAAAAGTGTACTTGTGGAACGCTTACCGCCGCATCAATGACCTCATCCGGTATTTCAAGGAAATACACCTGCCATGAAAATAACAAAAGCTACTAAAGCTGCTGACTACAGGAAAATGTTGAATCAATGAAGTATATATGCACAACAAATATAAATACACCCTACCCTCTCTATTTCATTCTTCATTGTCAATTTAGACTTTTTTTATTTCTAGGCCTGGTGAACTATTTAACTTCTCTAGCTATATCATACCCTCCTCAAATAATGATATCTCTTTCTTATTACCCTCATCTGTCTATCATCTATCTATTCTATTAATCGCAACATATTGCATCAATAAAAGATTAATTAATCTATGTTCCATAGCATTAAACAACAATAAATATGGAACGAAGGTAGGTGCTTTTAACAATTAAGGCGTTTAAAATCCTGAGGAAGGGAAGGGAATGGGGAGTCAGAGCTTCATGTGAATAAAAGAAGACTTGACAGCATATGTTATGAATAGCAGTCTGATAGTTAGGAATTAACAAACTCTGGATGTATTTAACAATTGAAATGCCATTCAATATTATGATTTTACTGTCTCAGTTTATGATAGGCCTAAACATATGATCAGTCAGCAGCAAATATTACCTCAGCGCTTTCCCATCCCCCACATCTTTTTCCAGTCTTAAGGTTGGTTATCATAACAGATCCTACCACTGCCGCATTACCACCAGAATATCCTGGAATTTAGCTTGCAAGAATGGGTATAAAGCCACATATGACATTCAATTCACATTAGAAATTCATAAAATTCCACAAGCAAACCTTTGATATATTCCCTTGCTTGCTCTCTGCTGGTTGGTTTTTCCCTGATAGTTCCTTGGTATTCCACTACCTACATACATGGGTAAAACCACATCTAATCTTGCAAATTGTTTAATTCAATGAAAGATAATAACTTCAAGTGGAGTATATAGGAGCAGGTTAGGCAATAGTGTATTATAGAATGTTAACAAACTGAGAGCTAGAAAGATTTTATAGAAATAAAAATAGGGATCAACCCAGTTCTAGCACCCACTTGGTGGGGTGTGCTGGAGAAGTAAATATACTAGACAACCTTACCCCTGCTATTATGTAGAGTGGCTGATTCGAACCCACAACCTTAGATCTCATGAAAAGCGAGCTTAACGCTGAGTCAAACCGGTCTTCCACTATGGAAATAAAAATGACAACTTTTTTTTAATAAAAAATCAGAAGAAAGCTGGTACTAGTTGCACAAAACATCCAAGTGAAACACATGCACTGACATGTATTGAATGAAACTTGTTGTACCATCAAAGTTCAATTACGGTTCAACTATTGAGAAAGGTAATCAAAGTTATATCTGTTCTTGTCAATATAGGCACCTCTACTGGAATTTTATGTTTCCTGCAGGTTCATGCTTAAATTTCTATCATCATTTGCCAAATTAATAATCTTGTAAACTTATAAACATAAGATAAGAGAAAATAGACCAGAGTTAGGGTCAATATTCTAATTAATGAATGAAAACGTTCATACTATATATAGTAAATAAAATTTTAAATGGAATGTGAATCAAGACAAACTCCATTCACGATGAGGCCAATTTATTAGACAGAAGTCTCTTCTCAAATGATGTCCCTTAGAACTAAGAAATGAAACATAAGAGTCCAGAAGATATAAAGTGAGAGATGACAATCAAAATCATGCCTTTCTGCTGTAAATATACATAGCAGATAACTTTACTTTCTTGTCATGAATGTAGATAAAACAGCCAAGTAAAGACAAAATAAAGATGCATACCGTATCTGCAGTAATTAACAGTGTTGCCAGAGCATCTTCCTTTAATGAATTTCCCCCAGCTAGAAGCTTTTTTATAATAGCATCTGCCTAATAATATAAAGCATAGAGATTCAGTATTTCAAGCATTAGCTTGGAAAATTCACATCCTAAGAAGACTTAAAAATTGCATATGCACACTCAACCACTTGTCATGCTTTTCTTCTCTTATACTCCCTCCAATCCTAAATATAAGTCCACTTTGACTTTTTTAGAAAGGTAAGGAAGCATATTAGACCACGAAATTACAATATATGTCACATGTAATTAAAATATGTTAGTTCATAAATAGAATAAACTGTTTTGAGAAAAGAAAAGATAATTTTAGAAAATTTAAAGTGATCAATTTTACAAATTTATTTTTTTTATAAAAAAAAAGAAGAAGTCAAAGTATATTTATGACCAGAGGGAGTAACTTGTAGAGGTTTATGTGACTAATGTGAGTAACAAAATAAGTGATACCTTTGCCTCAGCTAAGGCCATTACCAAGTCTTGTGCTTTTTCCCTTCTAATACTTTTCTCATCAATGTCTGCAGTCTAAAATGTAAGCTAAGTAAATTCTTCAACCGTACATTGCCATCAAGGACTATCAACTTTACATCAATTAGCAACAAAGTATACCACAATGGTGAACTCATATCCCATCTCTGCTAGAATTTCCTTCCGAGACTTAGAGGAAGAACCCAGAATTATCTGTAACAAAACACAATAAGAGCTGTTAATATTCCAAAAATGGAAAACAACGTTTGGAAATGTTTTGTTAGAACAAAATGTCCAAAGAGTATGGAAAATCACATTTTGCATTTTGGACATGAGTCCTAGTAAAAGGCAAGTACACAGCATTAGTTACAATGAAAAGGCAAACCTTGAAGGGTGGATATGTCGTACCCATCTCCTTTGTCTTCGCATGCGTGTGTTTCAGGCTCTTCTTCCTGTTGAGCATATTCCTAAACAACAGGAAGATATGATAGATATGATATCTAAGTTATTTTTATTTTCCTTTTTTTAAATAAAGGAAATTGAAGAACTGCCGAACATGTTAGTCTGAATATGTGAGAAACAATTCATGGGCTCTGGCCCACAAGTGGGTGGGCTTCGTGTTGAAGTCATTTCATTGGGTTATTTATGCTTAGTGCTAATGCTAATAAGTAATAACAAACTAGTCATCTCATTTTCAATGCTACTTTCGCAACTTGTTGCTCGTCTGGTTCCAATTTCATGTAAATATTTCCATATTATTGTTGATATTAAATGCATACGAGACCTTGTCTTTTAATTGTTATGAAGTTTACAGTTTTTTTATTTTTCTGTGACAGAATTTTACTATGCATTAGCTAGCAATTTGTGCCATGCATATCTATCTGTAATCATTTATACTCCCTCAGTCCCTCCCTCCCCGCTGAATATAAAATTTTATTTAGAGAAGTGAATATAGCTCTAAATATGAGATCTTTTATAACTTTTCTTAAATTTTTCCAATTAATATCTGTCATAAGAAGTAGGTATTAGAACCGTGTTGGCCCTTTTAATACCCTTCAAATATTCAATACCAAATAAGCAAGAGATGGATAGTAGAAATAAAAGTGGATGTTTAAGGTGTTTTGGTAATATTATACACTTTTAATCAACCTAACTGACATCGTTAATATTAATCAAATTAGGTAACTGATTCTAAAATTTAGAGGCCGAGGAGTATTATAATTTAAATCTATGGAAATTTAAAATTAGTTATATTAGCTTTGTTCCAGATTTCATGCTCAAGGGCCAAACCGATGAGAAGCCCATATGTACTGCATCATATGTAACAGTAACACTGAACTTTGAAAAGGAAAAATATGCCTCCACTTTATTCTATGATTTCAAAGGAAAGTTATATGCATAGCCTTCAATCTTTTTTTATTAGAATAGCCCTTCGATCATCTCCTAAAAATTAGAAGGTTTTTGTGACCTTTCCGAGTAAATCAAATGATCAGCACAATAAGTTTACTACACCCTCCATTCCTAAATATTGGATCCCAATGACTTTTTTTTTTTGAAAAATTAAGGAAGCTGAATAAAGTACTTAATTTTAAGGTATATTACAATTATATGAAAGTTTATAAATAAGGTAAATTGGTTTTGAGAATGAAAGATAGCTATAGACATTTTAAAGTAACTAATTTTTCATTCTTAATTTTTTTCATAAAAGTTAAAATGATCTTATAATTAAGACCGAGTGGAGTATTTACGTGTTACTTCCTTTGAATATGATATCATCTTTTTAAACTTCATAATTATGAATGATGAGTTTATTACTCCCCCCATTTGTAAATATAAAACCCTAAAGAAAAAGATAATCGCTAATTTTGAATCCTTTTTTTTAGAAAAAAAATATTAAAGGAGTCTTGTAATTAAGACGGGAAAGATTATTCACTAATCCTTGGAAATATGATTTTCTGGACTATGTTAACATATTCGTTCACAAAGAAGATTATTTTGCAATGTGATCACTTTGAGCTGATGCTACTTTTTCTCACATTCCTTGCCATTCTGAATGGAAGATATTTATTTCATACATGGATACACCTAAAAACAGACACATGATGAATGCCCGAAGGCCAATGCTAACAAACAAGTGATGGAGAATTGACTACTACAAAAACTTTCTCATCTTTACTTATGAAGTCATTCCTCATCAGCTCAGAGTTACAAGTTCTATAGAGTCATACTTCATCAGCTCAGAGTTTCAAGTTCCTCAACCTGCAGATAATGTGTCAAGAAAAGGAGTGTTAGCGATCAGGTAAAACTATGTATTAACTATTGAATTTCCTTTTCCTTCTACAATATAGAGTCATAAAGCATGTCCTTCATTTTTTTTCCAAATTATCCTCTTTTTTGGCTTAACAACCCACATAACCAAATACTGACAAGGCTCCAACCTTAAGAACCAAATAATGCACCAAAAGAATAGTGGTCTACATAAAAATTTATTAGAAGCAAAACTGTAAGATACAACATATTGCATCAGGAAGCTAAATGTTAACTATGATCTGAACTTAATGAGTGAAAAAGGAGGAAAAGGTGGTAGTTAGGGAAAGAAGCGAGGTTACCTCTGCTCAGAGGTGGTGATGTCGGGTCTGCTACAAGAGGCATATCTATTGTAATGAGGGAGAGGAACCTTGCCAGACTCAATTTGTTTGATATCTTCCAAAAGGATCTCATACTGCTTCTTCACTTCAACTTCAGTGGTGAAACCAACATGAATGGCTATGTTGCGCCAACGATCAGGTGTTTCCTTGTCATATATAGCCAAAGCATCTTCAAACAGTTTGTTCTTCTTCCCTGTCCATCTCTGGCTGGACTCTCCACTAGATGAAACTCGGTTTTTGGATGCCATTAGAAAGAAGATAATGGGTACAAGTTAGTCTCTAGCTAACTAAAAGTGCTTTAACTGTGGGAAGAATCTTTTGAGATATAAAGAGAGAGGGGATAGGTGGTGGGGAGAGTAGTAGAGGGTAGGACCATAGGAGGGTTGAAACTGATAATATAGAGGAGGCACAGAGTGAGAGATAAGAGGACACGGGAGATGAGCTAATTGGTGCAACCATTTAAATTTAATTTGACAAGTTGTAACTTGTACAGCAAACAACATGTTATTAATGCTCTTTATGTGTAAATTAATTGAGCTGCGGTGAAACGTACCACTTTGCTTCTTATTAAATGTCATATATTATAAACCGTTCACCAAAATACAAAAGGTATCATTCTCATGTTTAACGAGCTCATCAAAACCAAAGAGAAGTGGATAAGTAGTTAACTTTGTGTTTCTTCATGCCTATGCCATGAGTTACTCATTGGGCCCCTCCCCAAGTCCCAACTAAATGTTAGTAGATATCATGACAATTAAGTCATTAAATTTGCCCTAAGTGATAAAATTTTTAAATTTTCTATTTTTTAAATGATGTGATTTAATAATTTTTGATTCTGAATGTCAACTAGTAACAAGGGTAAAGTTGGAGAAAATAGTTAATGACACTTATAATGATTTGAACTTACAATAAAAAAAATTGCTTGTAGAAGATATCCTGTAATACTAATAAGGACCGTAATTCACAAGGGGATGAATGAAATGATAAAAAGAGAAAATCTTAAAATAACAATACCCTATTTAGTCTCTATTTTTTCATTTTGGAGAATGTGACTTATTATAAAAATGGAGTGGTATACTAAATAAAGGAATGGAACCAGATCCTAGTTTTTCCTGCTGATTTACTTGCTTCCATTTTAAGTATTCTTTCTGTCATAAAATACATAACTAAATTTATTTAGCTCCACTACAAATGTTACAGTTCATTATTAGCATGTGGACTCCAGACCAAAGGCTAAGCACGAATACATTTGCAATTTGTTTTCTTTCAATCAGGATGTCACGTACAAATGAATTTAGCAGCTTTTACTGTTTTCTGAGCTGAATCGTAAAACTTACAAACTGTACAATTATTACTTTATCAGTTTTATATTTTATATCAAAATGATGATTTGGAATATTTTGAAATCGGACTTGATAGATTCAAATATTAGATTTGGGACTTTGGGATTGATATAATGTTTAATTAAATGTTAATCAACATCAAAGATTGTATTAAAATACCATTTCATATAACTGATTAAAAAATTGGGATTAGATATTTAGTATTAAAAGTTTGCTTGAAATCTTTTCAAGATAGTATGTATAAGAGTTAGTTATCTTTTTTTATAACATATGATATAGTTATCTAATTGTGTTATAACTTATATGTCAATATTGTTAGATCCAACTTGGAGCATTTATTTAGAAAAAGTTAATATTGGAGCATTGAACTTAAATAGTTAAATCCCATTCATATAAATATGTCACTTTAATTTTGGGTGAGAATATATAATGCAAATATAAATTTGGGAACTTAAAAAGTATAGGTTTAGATAAAAAGAAAGCAATAGAATTGTCAATTAATCCAAGCGAATCATGTACTTAAATGGGTGAATGCATTTATTTAGAAAAAGAATTGGATCAATTTGAAGTTAAAAATTATATCAAAGCCATAAACACCTCATACTTGCTGCATTTGGGGAGCTTCAAATTCTGCCGACCCTAATGAGAGAACGTGTAATCATCCAGGTTCCAACTATAACTTGTACGGGTGTGGCTCATTTTTCTATTGGTTGGCCATGAGATTCCTGAAGTTTCACCTTTTCAGTTATCAAATATGATGATGCGATAGGCTTTGGCCTAAAATAAAAATTATGCTGATAGGCTAATAAGAGACAAAAGGCCACCAACTTGTTATATTCGAACCTAGATATTATTATCCACCTTAGAAACAGCATTAGCGTATCATTTGTTAAATTTATCTTTAAGCTGCAGCTTTCAAAGATTCTGAGACACAAAATTGCAGGAGCATTATGGGGATGCAATTATCTTCTATCTTTAGTAATTAAGAAAACAATTTATGGGGGATCTAAAAGCACCTACCTGGCAGATTTCACACTCATTTTTATATGTACACTCAACCGAAAAAGCAGACAAGAAAACGGTTTCCAACAATGAGTTCTTCATCTGCTTATAATATTTAAAAAACTTGACTCAAGTCTCAGATTATGAACTGACATGTGGGGTTGTGGGATTGTAGCTACCTCTGCCTCCGCTATTTTTCTATCTAGATTCTAGATCTAAAAGCCAACAATTAAAGGTATTTGTATGGTGAATATTTAATTGATAAGAGAAACAATTGTGGTTAATACTAGGAGTATTATATAATGATACATGGTCTGGTAATTTCCAGAAATTGGGAAACAATAATGTGATTTAGCTTATAAAGTTTTTTTTCTTCTGAAATCCTTATATAGCAGATTACTGACCTGTGAATTATTGTTCTATTCACAAGGATTTGGAAAAGAGTAAATATAAAAATTAAGATAGGTCCCACCGAGATTTGAACTCGGGTTACTGGATTCAGAGTCCAATGTCCTGACCACTAGACCATGGGACCATTGCATTAACAATTTTCCACTTAAAACTACTTGACTAAAAGTACCACCAATAGACACCAAATTCCCCATCTTGTAAAAAATTAATGTTAAAACGGTAAAATCTCACCCCTCCTAAATAAAACATACTTTTGTTTTTTACCATAAACTGAAGTTCATTACCAAACTTTACTGCGTATTTTCCTGAGCTGCTACCAATTCAAACAAGTCGATTCTTATTGGATAAGAATGATAATGGAGTGAATAAAACATGCTCCAAAATCTTAGGAGAACAAAGTTGTCTACCCAAGGATGAGTTCCAACCACCAGGGATGGAAGAAAGAGGAGTATGCATAACTCAGTTTGTAAATATTTCTAACTTTGCACTACATGACGAACAAAGAGGGTCATTGAGGAGAACAATAGCCAATATCTAGTATAGGAGAGATAAGTAAGAAATATCTCAAGGCACCTGGATTAGGAGCAAAATACTAAAAAAAAATGTACATAGCTGAAAGAAACAGTAGTCAAGTTCAATCCTGGCTGGTACTAATTCACTTCTCCCCGTTCTAAGTCAGGCAATCAAATACACAAGTAAAAATGACAGATTAACTGGAGTTTTTTAATTGTTCCTCGCCCAATATAGTCAAGAGTAGCACCAATTCCGTTCTTGGCTGGATTTAATTCTGTCCTTCAGCGTATGTAGTTTAACATCAGATTCAGAATATATTCAAAAATAAATGATATCCACTCTCCTGATAAAAGTGCAGCCCAGTCCTTCACAACAGTTGGAACGTACAAATGTAATGAAGACCTCCATAAGCTTAAATGACAGTAATAGGCTATCGCGTCCTCCAACCAGAAACAGATTTTGCCACAAGGTTGATAGAATTGGAGGCCGCTTCTTGCCTGCATCATGAAAGATGCACATATATAATATTATGCACTTAGGGAAAAAATACATTGACTTGACTTTCAAAACCTTGCAAGTTGGAATTGTACTAGAAGAAGGAGAAAGGGGTGGGGGGCAGAGAGCACCTTGACAATTCTTCAATGGCCTTCATAACCTCGGTTGAACTTGTTTCCAAGACCTGGCCTCCAAGGATAATCTCATCTATAATAGAATGCATCTGCAAATACCATCAAATAGAGGGAAATGTGAGATACATTTATTACCGGTAATCTAATAGGCTTGAGAAAATGAGAGTAATTTCCATCCTTCAGGAACACAACACTAACTAAGAATCATGATTGTCACCAAGTAGTCGAATAGAGAGATTTTTTTTTTTGGGGGGGGGGGGGGGTTGGGGGGTGTTTGGAAAAATCTTAACGGTTAAGAATCAAACAAATCTGCTTGAGAAGATATAGCATATAGTAAATTATACAATATAATTTATATTGAATAACGTTGCATATCAAACCAAGATCTGTTTTGGATCAATGTTTAAACGAAGACCAATACAAAAAAAGTGCAGAAATGTGTAGAAGAAAAGATCTACAACCTTGCTATAGTTGAACACCACGTCAAGCTCACAAACATTTCTGAAGCATTTGTCCAGTGTCTCAACAAAGACTGCAGGCAGAAAGATCATATTAAGAAAGTTACCCAGCCAATTAAGCAGTCCAAGAGAGGTATAGAACAGCAAGCTCAATATTACACAAAGCTCATCAAGCAGAAAGTAGGAGAAAATACAGATTTTAATGCTGATTTTAAGCTCATTAAGCAAAAAAAAAAGTTGCTGATTTTAATGCTCAGGAGGATCAATGTTGGAGGAACATTTGGAGGCTCAAGGTTCCTCAGAGATGTAAAATGAAGATGTGGTTTTTTATGCATGATAGACTTCCTACTAATGAGAGGTTGCTTGAATGGAGAATTCATCCAGATAGTTCTTGCGCGTCGTGTCATTCGCAGTTGGAATCAACGGTACATGTGCTAAGAGAATGTGGTAATGCTAAAGAGGTTTGGCTTAACTTGGGAATCTCTTTTGCAAATAAAGAATTCTGGGAAAGTAATTTACATGATTGGTTAAGGAAGAATGTGAAGATGCGTAATGGGTATGAGATGGATAATTGGAATGAAGTTTTTTGTGTGTCTTGTTGGTTGATTTGGAGAAGAAGGAATAAAGTGACTCATAATAATGAATGTTCAAGTGTGTATGAAGCCATAGCAGAGATCAAAGACATTATTAGATGTATGCATAGAGCGAATTCTGTCTTGCCCAATTTAAGGAGTACTTTGTTTCAACAAAGGAGGGATCTTGAAAATGTCAATGAGTATGTGTTGATTCATGTGGATAAGGCATATTTTGCTAATTCACAGATTATAGGATGTGGGGGCATCATTTCGCTCTCTGGAGGAGATATTCAGGAAGGATTTGTTTGCACTATGAAAGGGAATGCGAGTTTAGAAGCAGAATTGTGGGGATGTATATGGGGATTACGTCGTGCTTGGACTTCTGGTTACAGGTTGGTTCAGGTTTTATGTGATGCGAGTCAAATTATTGAAGGAGTATATGGAGCATATATCGAGCTGCATGAGGATAGGGAGCTGTTTATGCTACTCAAAGAGTTGTTGAATCAGGATTGGATGACTGATATAAAGCTTGTTGAGTGTGACGAGAATGAGGGTGCAGATCTGTTGGCAAGGCGCAGCTTCTCCTATGGCTTAGGTGTCCATTTCTTATCGAAGGAGGACGTTGCAGTGCTACTGCAGGATGGTTACACGGATGTAGTTTACTTTTATGTTTGTTTTTCCCTTGTTATAAAAAAAAAGAATGTAGGAGAAAATACATGGATCATATTACTGTTGCACGCAGAAAATCCTCAATATCAAAAGCAAAAGAACTCAAATGGCAGAAGAAGTCTTTGATTAAAGTGTCAAACTTGAATATCCTATCACATCACTCATCACCACCACCCACTACAATCATCATAAAGACAGCACGTAGTCAAGAAAGAAAGATTTTTCATTGTCATCAAAATCACATTTGGATGAATGAAAATTTGCTATTACTCATTTTGACACACAAGATTTTCATGTTACGCTCTTTCAAAATTAAAAGCACTTTCCAGAATATAAGCTCAGTGCAACTCTAACTCAGTTTACAGGGATTAGAAGCAAATGAGTTCTTTCTCAATGTTGAACAGGAAATATATAACAAAATTCAACCTACTTCAATGTGAGCACAGAAAAGATGATAATGGAAACACTCACTTAATTTATACTTCACATTTACCAATTTATACTTCACATTGACCACCAACGCACCCCATATTTTTTGTCCACATTCTATTCTATAGAACAGTTCCAACCACCTGTATTTGAAATTTCCCCCTCCAAACAATATTATAAAATCACACCATTATCTGTACCCCAAAGTTGATATGGTTACTATAAGACACATAAATGATAGGATGATACCACTTCATGGGCCAGTCCATGTTTTTCTTATAGGAATTCCAACACTGTAGAAGTATACATCCTCAAGAAACCTAAATTCCAGATTCAACCAACTGGGGGAAACACAAAGTAGTTGCTATTTCCAATAAGAAATGTACCTTGTATTAAGTCAAGCATGGCCAGCTCATTTTCAGAACTATCAAATATGAACACAAAGTATAGAGTTGCATAGTGCTTGTAGACAAGGCGAGCATCCTGAAGGAAAAAGAAACAGATGATTTCACAAGTTCTATTTTCTATCAAACACACAGATGTTTGCAATATTATACGCCATATTCAAATGTTAGACATTGTTACAAAGAGAACAGACTCAATCAATAATGTCACACAGCAGGACATCAAATAAATGTAGCTCAATAATGCATACAAATGCATATTGCTTGTTGTATTTAACTGGCCTAGTATCTGATACCAATAAATAGAGAAAGAAGAAAGCAAAGCAATAAGCAGAATTGTTAAAAGAAGAAAGTACCTGACCAAAAATGGACTCAGCATCCACGAAACTACTAACATTTTCAGCTCTACTGGACAACACTGTATCAACAATCAAAACAAAAGGCAAATATTGAACAAAAGAGGACAATGTAACATTTTCAGTAAAGCATTGTGAGCAAGTAAAGGAATTCAAATACTCTCTCCAGTCCTAATAAAAACATCAAGCTGAGTTTTTTGGGAAAATTAAGGATGTAAAATAAATCACTTTAAAAATATTCACGTTTGACCTTTATTTTGAAAGCTCCTTTATTTTTCTCATAAACTACTACGTCCCGTCAGATATAAGGGCTACTATTTGGGACATGTATTTGGTCCTAAATACAAATATAGTAAATCTATTTCTAATTCTTATCAATATTTCCATAAATTATCCCATGTAATAACACAGGGAGATGGGAATAAAGGTAAATGGCGAGAGTATTATAGTAATATAACATTGATTAGGTATATTAGTAATATGATGTCATTTATTTCAATATTTCAATGTGTACACAAAAAGTGAAATAGTAGTAAGTAAAATAATGCATAAGATGGGGAGAGACCTGAGAAGACATTACGAATGAGTTGCTGCTGCTTCTCCACGGGCTGATCTAGGACAATAAAAACTAATTAATCATATTAACAATCACAGGAGAGGATTAAGATTAAGAGAAAGAAGAGAGAAATGTTGAAGGACCTGGAATTCGTAAAATTTGGAGAGACGGGGCTTCCCCTGAGTATTCATTACCAATACACCCTTTATCATCTTCCTTTCCTTCCTCAATCCTCAAACAATACAATTCAATACAATACAATCACTGTTCATTGTTGTTACCATATAACACATTTAATTAATGGTTGGCCAAAAAAATATAACACATTTAATGGGCTCGCAAAATCCACTTAATGGGCTCCAAACTCCAAACAAAAACAAACAGCCCAATACCATTTTTGACCCGTACAGTACATTATTATGGTGGTGGATGTAGAATCCTACATTATTATGGTGGTGGATGTAGAATCCAAGTTTGGCAAAAATGGTCCCGGCGGGGCTCGAACCCGCGACCTTCGGCTCATAAGACCAACGCTCTAACCAACTGAGCTACGGGACCTTCATGCTGCTTGCGGATGACTCAAGTTTAATAAGTATAAGGTTCCTGATCGATAGTCCATTTTTTCGTCCGTTCGAATTATATTTTTTGATCGAAAGTCTGTACAAATTATAACATCGTGGATTCGTGTAAACTGTAAAGAAAAATAACTTACATTTCTCCATATGTTTTTTATTGCAAAACTTGCATATTATTTTGGCTAAAAAAATAATTCATGGTATAAATGTATCGTGATATGGTAGAATTGTGCTACTATTTGATATTTAGAAAAAAACAAATTAAATGTATAAACATCATCCCATTAATTAATATAGAACGAGCATTACCTCACGATCATTGCGCGCATGAAAAATAATTAATGTGACATAAAAAAGCAATAACATATTCTTGAGGGTGGTGGCCACTCTGATGTCAATTTAATGGTAATGTCATAGAATAACTTTGGAATGTGTTTGTCTTTGGGTTGGAGATAAAAAAGTTTTTTTGGAAGACAATTTTTTTTAATATTTAAGGGAGTATTGCATAATGTCTGAATTTTGAATTTGAACATCAGAAATTTTGAGTTTTAGAGGATCAGAAAATGCTATTATTAATGCTATTGAATATTGATTGCATTAACAATAGCTTTTTAAAAATATTATTCAAAATCCACAGCTCATGGTAACAGTTTTCTCTTTTAGTCTTTTTTCACTTTTTCTTTTTCTTTTCCTCCTTTCTCCCTGACATTTTAAAAATATTTGGATAACCTATTATATTTTATATCTCCTCCTATTTTTCCATTTCCATATGCTCTCATTAATAATAATCAATTTCCTAAACCCAATTTTGTATGTTCACTATTTTATTTCTTATATATTTTGAATTTGAATTCATTTTATCTCGCTACATTTCGTTCACTTCCTTCCTTTAATTTTTCGATTCCTTTCGTTTTCAGGGTGCAAGTTCTTGCATTCAACAAGAAAATTTTTTGGCATTGTCATCAAAGTTACTACAAATATTAATGGAATGATTTGGATGAATAAAATACGTTGTTGTATCTTATAAAAAAATACGCTGTTGTATTAAAATTGTTACCTTTTTATGTGTCATGCAGAATTGCTGATAGCACAAGTTCGCGCATTTTTTGTTGAATGCAAGAATTCCTATTTAATAGGATATTTAATAATAGGATATTAAACAGATATTTATGTTGGTATAAATTTCATAAGTGGGTGAAAAGCTGTACATAGTTGTATATTAATAAATGTCTGAATTTTCATTTTCAGTTAACAATTGATTGGAAGAAATATAAATCATGCTTCTTCACCGTAATAATAATCAACATAATATTAGCTAACTCAAATTGTCACTGGTTCTGGCACTACCTCTGAACTAGAATGTTCATTTCTATTGAGGAATGATTAGTCGTCTACATACCCCAGAATTTAGCAGTTTTTACATCATCTTCTATCATCATCCTTGAAAATTCTTCATGGTCATACTTCAATGTTGTTTTCCCTCCAAACTCATTGGGAAGATTTTCCACGTCAAACAGTGATTTCATCAGCTCTTCACTCTCCTTGTCCTTGGGATAAACAAATTTTACCTTCTGGAATGTCTTGGGATCCAAGAAATATTTCACGGCCTATCCGAAAGAAACAATGTTACTCGCATATAATTGAAGCAGAACAAGTGCATTAGTTATAAAAGAAACGAAGAAACAAAAAGGACAAACCTTCCATAGAGCTTGAAATATTCTTGGTGGATTATACAGAAAAGCAATCCCAAGCCTTTCGGGATAGTGATTTTGTAAGATGTAAATGATATCACGAGACGTTTTGACAGAAATATTAGTGTTGAGTGAAAATCCAGTAAAATCTATCAGCCATGACATCTGTTCTTGACCTTCATGGAGATTAAGGATAGCATTCTCCATGAGATACACTAAATGCTTTATATTATCTTCAGTACATGCCGTGGTCTGACATATTAATGTTAATAACCACAAGTTAAATAGGTAATCAGGTCATATATGTAATTATAATGATCTTAATCAGTCTTAGTGATTAATGATAATAGGAGTAGGCATAGGTGAAACAAACCTGAATTCCTGGCCTCATTATAAGCACAGCTCTTCCAGATCGATCATGAAAATTGGCTCTTGACACTTTTCCTGTCACACCCTCATGCGCCACTTGAGGCTGAGAGTAAAGGAATAAGAAATGAGTTTCATGTACGAATCTCTTGTTAAAAAGAAAATGATTATTAAAATCTAATGATCCTGTAGCCTAGCGGAATGACGATTCTTTTATAAGTGGAAGGTCTTCATTAAGCTGTCAAGACAAGAGAACTGACAGCAAGGGATTATTAATTACATACCCATCGAATTTCCTCAGGCTTGAAAGTGGATCTCCATTGAGTGTTTCTTCCAACATTTTCTTGGATTTATCAAGGTTCCAGTTTCTGGCTTCTAAATATCCCTTAGGCATGAGTCTGAACAATACTTCTGACTTCTCCCTTGTAAGGGCCCCAGAGCAGCCCTCAGTTCAGCCAACTGATAATGTTTCAGATGTGGGTTATTAAGCAATTTATTTAGCTATTAATTTTGTGCTTCTATAAATAATTTTTGCTTTAAAAAATAATTGATAATCTTAAATTAATAAAGACAAGTGATAACTTCAGAGATCAACATTTGATATGTTGTTTTACTGAGCATGATGTATTACATTGCCTTTTATATACATAACCTTAATAAAGGTATACAAAAGATGAAATTTAACGATTTTTTTAGTTATTTGATAGCAAAATTGCATAAGAATGGATTAACCAATGACAATGAAATCAACTGAGTAAAAGGCTGTCTGCTGTGTCTATTTCTTTTCAACTTAGCCCTCGAGATGTCATAAAATTTGCCATTGATATTTTTTTTATAACATTGATATCTTTATTTTAGCATAAGATATTTTTATCTCCAGATATATGCAAAATGTTTTGAAAAAAACAATAAAGAAAGGAAAAAGAAAATATATGGGTAACAGAATCAAAGTGAATGCATCAGGTTGTTTTTGTAAATTTTTATCCGTTTTCAAGTATTAATGAAAGTAATTAAAGAAGAAAAAAATTTCATCCTCGGAGCCAAGACGACAAGGGAGTCAATATGTAACTTATGATGAAAAAATGAGGCATATAAACTATAAACAAGCTGTACCTTAGCATCTTTGTACGAGGGATCACTCTCCAATTCAATCTGGGTGCGCTTTTTAATGAGGAACATGTTGGATCTCAATTATTGCAATTCAACCTGCACGCCATAATGATCTCCATACTTAATAATCAATCTACCCTAGAACATACTGACAAAAATGTCACGCAGATTTAAATGTGAGAAAAAATAAGCTCATTCCTGGACTTCCAACTTATGATGGCAAAAACTCAAAGCACCAGATTTGAGATTTCTAGAACCAAAAACCAAACATTGAAAAGATCAAAACTTGGGTCTAACATCCATTTCAAAGTCTTGGTATACACGAAAGTCAACCTTTAAAAGCTTAATGTTCTTTTTCAAATTACTCAAGAATGAAACTTATGACCAGCTTTGAACAAAAGGGATTTCCATTCGCTGAACAGTGAAACCGTGAAACCATACACACGTACAGTGAAATCTAAAACGATAAGCATTTCAAAACTCAAGTGTCTCTCTGAGTTAGACAATTTATTAAAAGAGCTCCAGAACTGAAGCCAAAAAAGGCATAAAAATCTAATGATATCTTAACAAGCATTTAAAGCAAAGCAAAGAGAAAGATAAACACGCTTTTAAAGAAAAAGGAAAGAGAACACTTAACAAGTAAGAGGGAATATGATTCCCACACAAACAAAAAGAAACTCAAGTGTTGTGAGTAGAATATGACATGAAAAAGAAATCTAAAACTCAAGAGAGAAGATAGAGAACTAAATATAAAGGAGTTACCTGAGAGGAAGGTGAGAGAAAAATGTTGCAATTCATGAAACCTCTGTTTGTGTTTGTAGCATTTAAATAACAGAGGAATCAGAAAAGTATGCGCCAGTTTCTAGTTCAATAGTAATCCGTATTTTTGGGCCAATGAAGTGATGAGAGCAATTTACTATTTTCAATATTGTATAAATTGAAAGGCTCCTAAACTATTTGGTATAAAATAATCATGTGATGTTCCACGAGGTTGGTATTTAGTACCCGCCTATCCTTTTCATTATCAACTCAGAGGCTCAGAGTTCTTGCCAAGGTTTTAAAACCCGAGCCGGACGTCGAGCCGGAAAACTGAGCGGGTCATGGTTGAAACGGTTGAAACGGTTGGACCGTTCGGTCGAACCGGTGACGTAATAATTTAATGAAAATTAAATATATAAATATTGTTAATACTTAATAACTTAATATAATTAGGATAAAGATATTTTTTTAATCAAGTTCATTTTTTTTCTGTTGATATATTTTTTTCTGCAGTTGTCAAATTCTGGCCGGGTCAAAAACGGGTCAAAAGCGGTTCAACCCGGGTCAACCCCGGGTCAACAGCGGTCGACCCGGGTCAACTCCGGGTCAAACCGGTTTGAACAGTAAAACGGCCCAATCGAGGTGATTGGGCCGTTTTAGTCACCGGCCGACGGTCCGACCGGTCGGACCGTCCGGCTCGGTCCGGGTGTGAAAACCTTGGTTCTTGCCCTGCCTGACATTAACCTTTGTTTGGTGTCAAACTATATTGTTTTACCTCAAACTGATGTCACATGTTTTTTTTTGGGTGATATGATTTCAAATGTTTTGGTGCACTACAAACACACTTATAAGGCTTTCTAAAATAGGGCAAAAGTGCAAAAATATCCACCGTAAATTTAAAAATGGGCAACTATAACTCTGGTAAATTGAAGGGGGTAAAACTGTACACTGTAAACTAAAATGGGGCAAAACCATACATTGTAAACCAAAATGAGGCAAAAGTAACTTCTCTGTTAGGCCGAGTTAAACAGGCATTTTCCAGACGTGGGCTCCACCATCAGTAAATGACATGTCAATTCCAAAATCTAATGTGAAAGCTAAAATGCATCCAATTGAACCCTAAATTACTAAAAACAAACTCTAAACTCCCAAATCATTTCGATAAGAAACCAAATTGAACCCCAAATCATGTGAAATTCATCTTACTTCTACGTAATTATCTGAAAAAATAAAGTCTCATAAAAAAAATTAAAGTTTCATCAACACATTGCACCCTTAAATGTATTACACATCATTTACTGATGGTGGGGCCACGTCTGGAAACGTACGTTTAAATTTACGATGACTATTTTTGCACATTTGCCCAATTTTGCCACATTTTGATTTACAGTGTACAGTTTTGCCCCATTCAATTTACCAAAGTTATAGCTGCACATTTTTAAATTTACGGTGGCTATTTTTACACCTTTGCCCTTCTAAAATATGCGTATAGTGTGCATAATTATTTTTTAAAATGGGGGTTAAAGATGACGCCTCTGCTGATGAATAATTTTTTTTGTGAGCCCTACCATATTGTTTCTAAATGGTTAGTACTTACTGCATTTGTAAACAAGAATCTTTCTATTCATATTCTTAAATTTTGTATGGTGTTAGTTACACATTTATGAATAATAAAAATGCACTCCGGACTGAGAAAATGTTAAGCGAATGCATATCATGTGTAAATAATGTTTAGAGAATGCATATAATGTGTAAATAATGTCCTTTTTTAGCTAACAGTCAACCTCATTCTTCATTAGTTCATTTATCTTGGGCGACATATTTGCAGTGATTTAATTACATTTGAAGGGCCACATAGCCTGGCAAAAAAAATAAAAAGAAGGGCCACATAGCTCCTGCCTATAATTTAGGATAGAACCTTGCATAAATATTTCAGAATGTGGTTGGCTTAAATGCTCCATTGCCCCTCGATAATTCATCGGAAAATGATAGACGGCAAATAATACTACGCATACTCGTATATTCTGTGAGAGTGATATACTCTTTGGTAAAAGCCATGTCTCTACAAATTTTACGAATTTAAGAGGTGTATAGAAGGATGAAGAGATGTGTAGGAAGTTGTAACTCTGAATTTCATGTATTTCTAAATCTTTAAAACACATGTGAAAAAGTATATCTTCGTATGATTTATGAATCTACTTATGGGTGAATCTACATAATATAACTAGGGCTGCACAAAAATCCGGTAAGACTAGGTTAGATATGTGTCTTAAGTCATGTCCCAAAAATCTCTAGGCGGACTCTTTTTGCCAAGTCTGGCCTAGTCTTGGTTGGCCCATGACCAAGATTGTGTAGAACATGTCCTCTAAGCCACATGATATATTTTATTGGCTTTAAACCCTCTAAATTTGAAAAAAAAATTAGTTCACAAGTCTTTGAGTGTGTTTGGCAGGACTTTTTTGATAAATAAGTCAGCTTATTTTGAATAAGTCAGTTTATTTTTTGGTGTATGACTTTTTTTATGTTTATGTTTGACTGGACTTATTTTTCACCTAACTTATTTTAAATAAGCCAACTTATTCATAAGCCACTTTTAGTAGCTTATTTCATAAAAAAAACCAGATTATTTTTCTATATGACTTAAAAATAAGATAGCTTAAAAATAAACTCATTTTAAACAAAAAGTCATCCAAACATGTTTATAAGTCAAATAAGAAAATAAATAATTTTTTCAAAGTTCATCCAAACATAAAAATAAGTAAGCCTAGAGCTTATTTTCTAACTGACTCAAAAATAAGTCAGCTTAAAAATAAGTCATTTTTCCACAAGTCGAACCAAACACATTTGTCTTTACTCTCATCTCTCATACTCATTTAAATAAAGGCCTCGGAAAAAGAAAAAAATATTGAAATTATAATGTTATATGGTGTAGTAATCAGCAAATATTAAGTATTATCTAATTAAAATATCGATTTTTTATTAAAATAATAATATTTATTAGCAGGGCCAAGTTGACGCAATAGTCTACAACCTATGCCCTAGTTCTGTCCTACTTGATGGTCGGATTTGATCTCACTGGCCTCAACCCAAGCTAGAGGGTCGAGCTGTCAACACACCAAGTTTTTGTGCATACCCACTACATATGAGTGCATTTTACCTATCTATGATTAAATATTTCTATTCAAAAAATGTTGCTTAAATAAACACCTTTTCAAGAAAAGTGGTGTGTATATAGCCTTAATCATTCAATTTGGAGATACCAAAAAAGGAACAAAAAACAATTTTCTGCCTAAACATGGATAAAGTCAAATTATCACTTTGTAATAGTAATTGTTGTCACAGCTTGAGTGTTGTGAGTGCAAATCATACTCAAAATCACCATTGTAACCTAAAAAATCATTCGTCAGTCCAAGTGATCGTGACACTCTATAATATAGGATAAGTAAGAGTGAATTAAGGTTTTAAAAAATGTTGCACATGCCTTGAAAAATATTGGGTACTTTTTTTCTTCTTTCTCTTTTCTTCTTTTACTCCCCAAAAATCCGATCCCACCAACAATCTTAGGATTATTTGCAACATATTCATAGTAGTTTTTTTGAAGTTACTCGGACATGGCAATTCAAGGGCCATTTTGAACCATTATTAACTCTTCAGTCTTCAGTCTTCACCACCTTAAATTTCTAAAGCACAAGGTGAAAGAAAATAAAAAAGTTTGAAAAATTGGGTGACTTTTTTTTGGCTCTAGGTGATTTCAAGTATCACAAGACTTATTAATTACAGGATATAATGATAACACATAATGATCTGTCAACACTAAAAATGCTATAGATTTATTTTTAAATAAAAGAGTTTGTTCCATAAACTCTTTGATCGTGTTTTCGCTCTTTCCCTACCTTTTCATACGACTTTATTTTGTATTCTGATATTACCCTTTTCACATCAACACCTTCACCTGTTTTTTTGTGCATACATAAATCAGCCTAAACATTTTTTCACCTTTTTTATAATACGTAGTTCTGATTACACGCATGATGAATTCACTTAAACAGTATAATGGCATAACCTATCATATAATATATAAAAATAAGTATAAAGAGAGAAATAATATTTCCTGTAGACATGAGAACTTTGTTGTTCAACCCTTCGTCTATAATATCACCATGTTTCTTTTGTAAACTTGGTTTTAAAATAATATTGGTCATGTACAAGTCTCTTCAAAGAGTAATTAATTATAGTGTTATAGTCGGCGAATGTCAATGAATTAATTCTCTATGAACTGGATAATTAAATGAGGAGGAAATTAGATACACTTGTCAATTCAGGAATTTTTTAATGACTTTAGTAATTTTTTGCGCATGTGAAAGTTAGATTAATTGTACTCTTAACAAGTACTCCTTCAGTCCCTTATTATAAGAGCGGGAAAAATCACACATATTAATTAGGAAAATAGATTGGAGATAAATATGTATCATATAAATATTTTTCCCAATTTTCCCTTTATTTATTTATGAGGGCATATAAGAAAGAGAAATATATAGTAATAATATAGTAATTGAAATGAAATATTTAGAAACAATGAGTAACAATATGGGCAAAAAGTCATTATTATTCTAACCACCTCATATGTATATTTCTTATAATAAGGAACCATACAGTTCAAATTTATGCTCTTATAATAAGGGATGGAGGGAGTTCTTACTGCACGTTTAATTATGATTGTGTGTATCCATCAATGGAAATACCGAAATAGTGTTTAGGGATGTGATGGCATTCAAGGGAAAACCATGCATGTCTTTCTGGCGCATTATGGATTCGATCTGATCATCTGAATAAATCCAAATGACTTGGCCAATAAGGCAAGATACATGATTTTGGTAACTTCATTTTCTTCTTATTTTTTTTAAACACCGCCAGTAATTTGGCGTCTATTGACAACTAATTGATCTATACTCGAGAGGTAGGAGTGTTACCCACATAGGTAGGGTTGTCCCCCTCCAATGAGAACACTTCCTGGGATTGAATATACATTTTTATCCTTACGGGGGTTGAAGCTCAATTACTAGCTCAATATCCATTTATCGATGTTCATCATATTCTTCTTATTATCGGCATAGTATATATGGCGATTGATTTGATCTCTCACGGTCTAGGGAAACATCATCATCATGAATAAATAAATTTTTGGACAATTTAATCATTCAATTTATTTATTTTCGCTCCATTAAAACATAATTATCATATTAAACTTTGATGTGGTGAAACTCATTTCTTATAATTATCTTTCGGCTAAAATGAATTGTAAGAAACGACTTGTTTCATTTTTTTTAAAAAAATGTAATGTAGTACAGTTGTATATAGTAGGATGCTGTCTTAATTACTTCATAGACTAAAGTAATACTCCCTCCGGTCCCTAATGTAAGAGTTAGCAGCCAAAAATCCGCTTCTTAAGAAAACATCTGATTGTTAGTTGGCTGTCTGCAATTAATATTTTTTTCCATTTCTACTCTTATTTATGAGTAGTTGTATTAGGAGAGAGAGATATTACCACATATTGGAATAAGTGGAGAGAGAGCTAGATAATAAATGAGATAGAGAATAAATGGAGAGAGAATGATGAAAATGAGTCAAATAAAAAAGGGTGGAGAGAAAAGACTTGGAAGAAGATTGGTGTTTACATTCTCCAATGTTCTCATTTATTCCTTCATCCCTCCTCCTAATATCTCTCCACCCAAATTGACTAGGGGTAGAATTGGAAAACTTGCAATAAATGTTTAGACAAAGTAGGGTGAGCTCTTACATTAGGGACCAAAATCATTCAAATTTTGGGCTCTTACATTAGGGACCGGAGGGAGTATTATTCTCTTAGCTTGTACCGAAAAATTCAGCCGTTAATGAATTTATGCAATAATTTTTTTAGGCGAAGGCAATATAATTAATTGATTTGCTTTGCGTGGTGCCCATGCATGCATTGAAAATATTGGCCTCGCGATTCGTGGTTATTAAACTAAATAACATAGGGATTGTATATCTGTAGCCAACAAAATAAATAAATAGATCCAAGAGTTCCATGTTGAGATTGTGTGTGAATGTGTAATAAAAAGATGTTGGAAGGTCGTTAACCAAAAAAAAAAAACATGTTGGAAGGTCGTTATAATTAAGAAAGATAAAGGTCAATGATGACCTTTATGTAAAATCAAAATCAATAATAAAGTAACTTCAATACTCATCAAAATCAATAGAAAACATAAATTATCTTACTATTAGTGAATCATGAAATAATGAAGTAATTCGTCTCAACTTTTATTAATAATAATAGACATACAAGTCACTCTAAGTTGATTACAAACTATCAATTGAAAAAAATACAACTCAATTTCAATTTAGTTGAAGTAGAATTATACTTACATAGTTATACCAGCTGAAAATAGCAGATTTAGAAGTACTCCCTCCGGTCCTATTTATAAGTCGTCAACCGCCACTAAATTTTGGTCCTAATATAAGTCGCCAACTACCACTAACTAACTCATTAATTAAAGTTTTCCAAATATGCCTCTGTCATTGAAAAAAGAGATTTTTGCATTATGACTCATTTAATAGTTGTGAGGAGGGGCAAAGATGAAAATGAAAAATAAAACAAGACCAATTTAATGATGTAACAGCCACTAACCGTCATTCCTTAATTTGTACAATATGGGCGGTTGACGACTTATAAATAGAACCGGAGGGAGTATGATGTAATAAATTAACTACTCCCTCCGATCCCTAATGTAAGAACCCAAAATTTGAATGGTTTTTGTCCCTAATGTAAGAGCTCACCCCATATTCTCTCCTCATTTAATGCATTTTTTCCTACTTTACCCCTAACTCTCTTTCATATTTATTAATGTTTATGTATTTCTCTCTCTTAAAAGTACCATAATAAATATGGGCAATTTTGGAAAAGAAGCATTCACTCCAGACACCCAACTAACATTCACATGTTTTCTTAAGAAGCGTTTTTTTTACGGCTAACTCTTACATTAGGGACCGGAGGGAGTATATTATAACATCATACATATCAATTTATTATTCATTCCTCTCTCAATAAATGCGCCTCTAATTAAAATATTCAAACTTGTTCTGTTTCCTTACAAATACGATACGGACCATCTTAATCAACAATTTTTTGGTTAACATTTAAAATATTAAATTTTAAAACTAGTTAAATCGGAAATCAATAGCACTCCAAAAAGATACTCCCCACCGAAATATAAAATCAAACTGATTTTTCTTAGAGATTAGTACAATGATAGAAAAAATGATACTCTCTCCGGTCCTAAATATAAGACCTAGTTGACTTTTTTTGGAGATGTTAAGGTTACAAAATATGTTATTAAATTATGACATATTTAATATATTTTTAGATCAGCCATTAATTTATATGTTAAATAAACTAATTTAAGATTAATAATAATTAGGTAAATCAATTTATAATTGACTTATTTTGTTTTTTTAGGATTTTCCAAAAAAAGTCAACTAGGTTTTATATTTAGAACCGGAGGGAGTATTTAAGTATTTGTATTTATTTTTTTTAAAAAAATAGTTAAGCTTCTTTTTCTTTTATTTTTTTTTTGCAAACCTATTAAGTAAATTTAATGTATTGTCTAGTTATATATAATATATGTTAAATTAAGTAATCTATTTACTCGATCTTGAAAAAAATAACTTGATTATATATAAGATTGGAAAGAGTAACCTGTCGGATTGGCGTGAGTGATAAATACTCTCATTTCTTAAGCAAATGATTATAGATTTGATCCATAACCCTTGTCAATGGAAAAAAATTCAAAGTTCAGTTTGTATACTGTTATATATGAGACTTCGGAACAGTGAATAATAAATTCCACCTCACACGCAATCCGCGGAAAATCAAATGATCGGAAAGAATATAGTATATAATAACTAACTGTTTATCCCAAAATTGTGAATGAAACAATTAACAATAATGTTCTAGTAAACATAAAAGGAAATGTATTTGTACGGGTTGATCTATTATTTTCAAGTACTTATGAATGTGAATATAATATGAATCCATCACAGTAGTGTCCCTTTCTCAATAAAGAGTATGCTCACGAAGCCATGTTACGAGTGAATGGGGATTCAGGAATGGAAGAAGAATAGAGAAATAATGTATATTATTTATTGGGGTATACAATAATTTACAATTTTTTTTAAAAAAACTAATGTTTACTAAAAGTAAGGATAAGAGGATTGGAGTATTCATTAACTTTCTAATCATTATCATGCATGCATTTAGTGCCGCTGAATTTGTTAAAATTTCAATTAACATCAATGGTGCATGTGATTTTAATTTAGAACCCCACCTCACCATCTTATTGACTTGTGAAAAATAATGGTGTGTGATCTGTTATGTGCCATCAACAAACAACAATTTTAAAAGCATATATTATGCGTCATAATACTCCTTCCGGTCCCTAATATAAGAGCTAGCTGCAAAAAAACGCTTCTTAAAAAAACATGTGAATGTTAATTGGATGTCTGGAGTTAATGTTTCTTTTCCAATATTGCCCATATTTATTATGATATTTTTAAGAGAGAAATACATAAGCATTAATAAATATGATATGAAAGAGAGTTAGAGGTAAAGTAGGAAAAAACGCATTAAATGAGGAGAGAAGGTGAGGTGAGCTCTTATATTAGAGACCGAAATCATTCAAATTTTGGGCTCGTATATTAGGGACCAGAGGGAGTATTGTTTAGCAAGTTATCATTTAATATTTATAAAATTGATTATATTCTTCATCAAGTCGAAAAGAACCAACGATGCTGAAAATTGTCAGTGCCTCCGACATCCACGACGTGCCTAGAGCCAGGAGGTAATGGAGCAAGCGGAGTTAGAGTGAGTGAACAAAGAAGAAAGAATGAGATCATTTTTGAATTAATCAATTTTTATTTTTATTCAATTCTTTCAAATTCATATAACCGATAGTGAAATTTTCCATATACAGGATTTTGATATTTTCTCTTTTTATTTTCTCTAATTTTGCACGTAAATTTGAACATTCATGAACAATACGCAAATTATGTGACAGTTATGTAGTCCCTATCATAATTCACAGATTGCCAACCAATACATGGCCCTTATTTATTAATTCATCTACTCTGTCCCATTTATTAGATTCAAGTTGTCAATTGACTACTACTAGTCATTATAATTTTGATTTGACTAGATCTCGCATATAAGAAAGGGAAGCTTAGACATTTCATATATATCATGAATTGATTGACTTTTATAAATTTTTTTATGAGTACTTAAAACCAATGTTTATTAATCCATTTTTCACACATATTCGATAAAAGTAAAATTGAAAAAGAAAAGAGGTCATCAATGAATCTCAGGACGAATATATATTTACGATCAAATTTCCTTGACCAGTTGAATTTATAACATAGACGAAAATGCTAAGTGGAGAATGTATGTGCCTTAATATATGCTGTTTCAACTGATGAAAACAGACCTGACTTTTCAACAAACAACTATCTAGGTGGGTTTGTTGAAAATAAACTAAAGGCTAATGAAACGTATGTTGAAATAGATGCCTGCATTCTTTTGAACAAGTAACAAAGATGGAGATAGAGCTAAAACGATGTCTAGGAATTATAAACACAACGTAGAAGAGCTTGATGGTAACATAATCTTGCAGTAAAACTCAGCACAACTTCGATCTATTCTCCTATTTGACAAGTTAACAGCTTAGAAGTATTTGCTGGGGCTTTTCCAGGAAGTCCTTCGTTGATCCAATAGCTCGAGAACTTTCTGAGTGTTTTTTGACTCCAAAAACAAAGGAACTTTCTAAATGCTGCTAGTTACTAGGCCCACCTCCTTAAAAATCATAACTCTGTGTTGCTAATGATATCTTCACTAACTTTTTGTCTCCAATCTCAATGTAAAAAAAAATATTTCAACAACTTCTATTTAAATTTGTTTGCTCACTTACACGGTTACACGTTACATAGTCATTTTGTTTAGTATTCAACCCTCTTACCAAGATTCGGTTGTTCCCTGGAATGTGCATCGCATCCAGATTTACCTTTCCTCTCCTTTTTTTCGCACTTATCAACTATTTTATTTGAATTAAAAATTCACTTATTAGTTAATTTTTTTTATTCTATATATTATTAGAAAAGGTTGTCGAAAATATAGGTTGTATTTATTTTTCATATTTTTTTCACTATAACTGTTGCATCTTTATGGTTTACACCTAAGTGATTATGGAGATTTAAGACAAGCCACAGAGACACAGAAGTAGGTTACTCTGCCATTTTTACCCACGGAACAAAACAAAAGATAAGTACACCTAGAGTTTTAATTTCATAAATAAGTCATTAACAGTATATTGACTATCACCATAGCGGTAGGCTCCGTAAGCACTTCTCTCATTTTTCCTTTGTGCTTAAGAAGCGGGCGTCTCCTAAGTGACCTTTTTCATATTACTCTCCCTTCCTCTTTGTGCGCGCGCGTGTTGGTGTTTGTGTGTTCGTTCAATCTAATACTCCCTCATGTCCCTAATGTAAGAGTTAGCCATAAAAAAAACGCTTCTTAAGAAAACATGTGAATGTTAGTTGGATGTCTGGAGTTAATGCTTCTTTTCCAAAATTGCCCATATTTATTATGGTATTTTTAAGAGAGAGAAATACATAAACATTAATAAATATAAAAGAGAGTTAGGGGTAAAGTAGGAAAAAATGCATTAAATGAGGAGAGAATGTGAGGTGAGCTCTTACATTAGGGACCAAAACCATTCAAATTTTGAGCTCTTACATTAGGGACCGGAGGGAGTAGTCACTACTTTCTTACCCTCGTTTTCTGTATTGTAAATTTGTAATATGCTTGCACCTTCAAGTCCAATGTAACTTGTTAAGATTAAGTTGTGTCTTAAAAGACTAGCGCACGATTTCATCCAAAAACTTATGAGAAAAAATGAAAACGTATGGAAGACATACATTGATGACAATGTGACCAAGCAATAGTAGGAAGGAAAAAACTTACCTCAAGTATTTGACCTCAATTACATCCAGTAAGCCAATAAGAATTTGACACATATCCAACTAACCCACACCACTTTCTCCTTCTTTTCTCTCTCCTCTATATGTGTTAGTTGTGTATGGGGTTAGTTGGACATGTGTCAAATTCTTATTGAGTAATGGATGTAATTGAGGTCAAGTACTTGAGGTAAGTTTTTTCCTAGTAGGAATGCATGTCAAAACTAAATTTTCACCTCTTTTGCTTAGATGAGAGGAAGTGTGCTAGCCTTGTTTCCTTGCACAATAAGAAATAATAATACAACTATATAAGGTGAATGGCAAATGTATAAAATCCTAAACCTTGTGTCTAGAAGTAAAATAAAAAATATCAGATAAATTATAAATAATAATTTTACTAACAACCTATAAATTATTGATATTATATATATAAATTATTGATATTATATACACCGCATTATACATAATACTGTGAATTAATATTAAAAGCCTATAAATTATTTATAATATATACACTACATATTATATATAATTCAGTAAATTAATGGAGTATGAAATTATACCTTTCTTTTTTTTTTTGACCAAATGAAATTATACCTTTCATGTTCAATTTAACAATGCATACAAGCCAGACCTTTTCTTACTAAAGTTACGCTCGGGGCTCGGCTTGCTTGGTGCAGCATGATAGCTCACGTTATCCATTTCTTCAAATGATAAAATTATTCCTTATTCAAAATACAAATACTTATTATTTACAATACATTTAATCATGACATATTTTGTGTGGGATTAAATTGAATGTCAAGTTATAACTTAAAAATTCTAATTCTAGAAAAGAAAAATAAAAAACATCAATTTATGAGTAGCTAATTTATTTTTTAAAAATTATACCAAATAAATCAAATAGATTGAAGCACAAAGAATACAAACAATCCAACTCATGTTTTAATAATCCGTTCAATACATGGTAAAAAAAATACTCAAGGAAACTTTTACGCCGCCAACATTGGAGAAAATTACTTGGAGAAAAACCCTTTTATTAGAACACTCATATTGGATACAACATACAATTTATAATTTTTTTAACAAGCTCATCCTTCAAACATGGGCAAGAATGATAACCAAACATTTTCATTTTTCAGTCATTCAATATATCAACCTTCTATAACCGGAGACGATAATTTGTGTGCCTTAATAGCTTCGAGAACTTCAATACCTCCATGGTATCATAGCTTTCTCCTATACAGGGCAATTTCATCTGGATTCAACAATAAATCAAAGTTGATATCAAAGTTAAATTACTGAGATAGTAGTGATATACACAAGCAAACTGATTTACCTTTACATAAAGATTGACCAAATACATACATGGCCTATGCATCTACAAATGATTTACTCCATGTACCATATTTACTAACCATTCAAGTCACATCATGTGATATAACCAGCTCAATAATTTGGCCAAGGAACACTCCTTTTACAAAATCATAATTATCCCATTGGCATTAAATTACTTTCAGAAACACTAAATGTAGCCTTAAAAAACAAAGACTTTGTTTGGTATGCACAATGTTCATTTAGCAGAGCATAGGTAAAGGAAACAAATGAAATACTTTGACGGAATAAAAGATATAGAATACTGTTTTCTTGCTTTGAATTTTTATATTTCCTTTCAGAAAAAACAACACTAGGGATAATGGTAAGAGCTGAACTATTTAATTGCAACACTATTGGTCTGATTGGTTGAAGGGTAAATGGGGGAGGTGAGCAAAAGGAAGAAAAGAAAATTGGGGAGTATATAATCACCAATTAGTCAGAAGAGAGGAAAATAATGAGTAAATGAGAAGGAACATGGGTGGACAATAATGACCATTATTCTGTCAATAATCTCTCCACTTAAGAAGAAAAAACTTCAGAAAAATTAGTCATGATGCCAACCTTTTCCTCCACACTTTACTTTCCTCCCTCAATTTTTTCTCATCCAAACAGCGTCCCATTTCCCTCTCCCATTTTCTCTACTCCCCCAATTTCCCACCATTCAAAAGACCTAAGCATTGGAAAATCTTTCGAAAGAATAAAAGCAATGAATAGCAATTGGTTAAGTGTTTGAATTAGATTTGGACAAGTACCATTTTAGCTGATAGAAAAATAAGGCTTTAGTGCATCTTAAATCATTGAGCATATTTGAAAACCAAATAACCGAAAGATGATTCCCCTTTTTGTTAAACACATCAAAGCGGAATAGGAAAAAAAGGGCTTTAGCGAAAAAGAAAAATCATTGAGCATATTTGAAAACCAAATAACCGAAAGATGATTGTCTTTTATTTTATTTTTTGTTAAAGAACGCCACTAAAGATTGGCAAATAACTAATCCGGACTTGACAAATTTATCCTCTCTTCACTCCTTACGAGAGTGCTTCACTCCTTACGAGGTTCACTCCTTACGAGAGTGCTTCACTCCTTACGAGAGTGTGAGTGCTTCACGGGATTCAAACACCCGTTCCCAAGCTTTCTGGAACCAACTAGCCAATGCCATTTAAAACAATTTAACTCTTACATGCAAACGTCGAAGAGCCAAAAATAAACTATGCTTTTAAAAAAAAACTGTACAGTCAATATTCCAAAAGACGTTCAGTTCAAAAAAAAAAATAAATCCAAAAGACGGGAAAAAATATACAGGCTAAAGGTTCGGAAAAGATATCACCAATACGATCACTAAATTAAAGTTCCATCCACCACCCACCGAGAGGGGACAATAATTTTAATGAGGCCATTGACCGAGACACTATCAATCAATTCTCAACATTAACTCGATTTTATATACAAAACATGTAATAAACGTCAGAAAAATAAAATTAGAAACAATACCACAACTTCAACGGCACAGAATAGATAATGATTCATCATTAGCTGAAATATTGTCAAACAAATGTCAGCATAAACTCGATATTAAATTAAATATAACATGTAATAAACGCCAGAAGAAAAGATATAAAAACAAAACCTTCCAAAACTTAAAACCTTAACAAAAATAAATTATTAGTACATATGTAAATTAATGAGCTGGAATCGTAAATTTACAGAAACTGACGAGGCATAACTATCACTAGATAATGCAAAGGGCCTATAAAGCTCACAAAAATAATAAGTGTCACTACAAAATCAACATCCCATGTTTGCAGCCCAACTACTGTGAATATATGGCGTACAATTTGTTAACCAATTTGCACTTGGAATTTTACAAGACTTGCATAAAGATAGGTACCTCACAAATGGTACAAAACTAAATAAAATACATCCTTACAACAAATTAACTCAAAACCCACTATACATCCAGCTTTGAGCGACGAAATTTCAATACCAAATTAACTAAATAACTAGTACTGATATCATAATATAGCCTCAAAGGTGAAGATAATAAAAATCGCTAACAGCATATGGCCATAAAATGTCAAACCAATATTTCCGATAATTACCGAGAATTATGCAATTAAAATTCGTGAGATAAGCAATTAAACTTTCACATTACAGACTGAGAGACGAACCGTGCAATTATATTAACTTTTGAATTTAAAATTTGACGTTCAATTATATTATATTTATGAACTCATAAATTAAATTAGTTAAAACCCAATTGACCTGGTATGCTTCAATTTTAAAACGTAAATCCGCAACCCAATTACCTCGTGAAACTAATTATCCTGATCTCCAGTACGCATTCTGCCAATAAGAATATTATGCAAGAATCCATATCAATATCACCACCAATTTTAAAACAAATTGTACGATACTGCGACGATGAATAGCTCGTGTGTGGTTTTATTGTTCTTTGGGATGAGATTAACTGTAAATAACTAAACCTGTTGAAACGATGAGCAAGAGATTATATCGATTAGATGATACCTTATCTGATTGGGAGAGTTGCGTCGAATCTGCTGACGTGTCCGTGGGCGCTATGTGATGATAATAAAGGGAGAACGAAAAAGCAAGCACACACCACACAGGAGGGAGACCCTGGGCAAACCCCCATGCGATCTCCCCCCCAAACCAAAAATTCTTTTTTTTATTAATTATTTTTTTGGCCTGCCATGCAAGCGCACCCGTCATGGCAAAGGCCGGATGACAAAGATTACCCGGGCTTGTGGGCCCCACCTCTCGGTGGGCCCTCGCCCCGAAATCTTTTACATCCTTCCATATTTACCCTCATCACAGAACCTACTAGATATTACAAATATCCATCTTCTGCCTCCAACGCTACATTCATTCTACGCCCTCAGGGGCAAAATCGTCCATCCGTCAAGAAATTCCCACGATCCACGTTAAAAAGTCCGGTCATCCATCGTGCCTGCAGAATTTGCATAGGGGCAAAATCGTCCATCCATCAAGAAAGTAAGTTCCCACACCTCGTGACGGAAGATCCGAGGAGAGAAATTCCTCACGCGACTCAGATCTGAAATAAAAGTAGGAAAATAACAAGATTAGAACAAGAATAACTTATGAGAAACCCTAATTGTGAAATAAACAAGGACAGAGGACTGACCCTTGCAAAAGTGGCATCGGCGTGTAGGTCTTGGGCCGATCTATACGGATCTGGAGCCCAATATCGGAAAGAACGGTTGAGGAGATGCAGATCTGAGCGAAAGAGGGAGGAAAGATGGGAAAATTGGGACGAGGATCGGAATGAAGGGTGGGTGGTTATTTATAAAAGGATGTGAGGGATGAACGGCTGAGATGTGTTGGATGAACGGTGGAGATGCGGTGACGTGTAGTATTAGCTGTCTCTCCCTCTTATGTCGGCAGACCGTTGTTGATTTATGACCTTATATTTAGTTTTTTTAAAATTAATGGAATATTCTAGATTAGGAATTAGTCAAATAAAATGAGGGGTAAAGGTGGTATTTCGTTTCTAAGGGTTGGGATGCACGCAAAAAGGCGGTGTTTCACACAAATGCCAGAAATATCTCAACACACTTATAAGGTGCCTATGACTTGGATCAGCTCTTAATATAAAATTATTAATATATCTCCTAATAGGCCTCCTTTAAACAAAACTATGGTATGGGATTGAACCGATATAGGCTATTCTCATTCCTAGGTTTGATCTTAGACTTGTGAAATGAGCAAAATTATATGCTAGCTAGTAAATGAAACTTCAGAACAACAAAAGATTAATCCTACTTGGCACGTGAGTGGGGATACCTTAAAGGAGGGGCTAAAAGAAGTGTGAGTCTCTCTCCTCTTTCTTTTTTTTATCCTATGCTTTCATTGTTTTTCCTCCTTTTTTTCCTTCAATTTAAAAACATGTTAATTGAAAAAACAGATTATTTTCAATTTTGATATTTTTATCAAAAGTCGTCCACATTGCCTCCTACATTTTCTCTATCCACTTGTTATTTTTGGAGTTTTTGGATTTCTCTTGTTCCAATTAGTTTTTAATTCCCTCTCTTCCACTAATTGTCTCTTATCTATTTGTCTTTTTATTTTGCAGAGTTCCCTTTTTATTTTGTCATATTTGAGTTTCCTATTTTGGATGGAAAGAAAGAGTATTACTATGACAAAGTTTTCGCTTGCGGTATTTACGAGACCCTTTTTTATGGCAACTTGGATCACAAAGAAGAAGCCACTGCACTTTGAAAGTTGAATGTTGTGATCATCATATCATTATAATGGCGAGAAGATGGGCGCCATTGGTGAAACAAATATTGAGCAAACCACAAGTATGGTCTAACAAGCGATGTGTGACGTACATGCCTCGTCCCGGGGATGGCATTACACGTACCGTGACGCTCATTCCGGGGGACGGAATAGGGCCTCTAGTAACGGGGGCGGTGGAGCAAGTGATGAAGGCAATGCATGCACCGGTGCAGTTCGAGACATATGAGGTGAGGGGGGACATGAAGAGAATGCCAGAGGAGGTGATGGATTCCATAAAAAGGAATAAGGTGTGTTTGAAGGGCGGTCTGGCCACTCCCGTGGGGGGAGGAGTGAGCTCTTTAAATGTGCAGCTCAGGAAGGAGCTTGATCTTTACGCTTCTCTAGTCAAATGTTTCAACCTTCCTGGCCTCCCCACTCGCCATCACAATGTCGATATCGTTGTCATTCGCGAGAACACTGAGGGCGAGTACGCAGGTTTGGAGCACGAGGTTGTCCCCGGCGTCGTTGAGAGCCTCAAGGTCTTAATTTCATTTCTTTATTAATACTGCTTTCATGTGGAGGACCACATTCTTTGTTAATCACTAGTTCATTGCCGCTCTATTTCCTTTTCTCTGTTGCTTTCTTTGTTTCATTTCCTCGAAACCTTCCTTCAAGTATTTTGTTGTGTTCTAATTCATATTCATTGGATTGCACTCTCATACTATTTCATGCAGCATTGCCCTTGATCTTAGCTTTTTTTATCAAACCCCTTGATCATGACTGAATATACTAAACAATGGCACACATCTATGAATTTTTGGCCTTTACACGTAATGGTAAAATCGCATGGATCTTTATGTAATACACTAATTTTACAAGCAACATGTATTCCTTTTATAATTCCACACCCTTCAACTTATATTTATAATAATTGAATTTCTATACATACGCTTTTTGTTGATTTCATTAGATTTCCTTTCATCAATGCAATATCTCTGTTTTCTATTGTTTAAAGAACTCATTTTGTTAAAGGTGTAAATTCCTTCTAGACGACTCATTTAATAGCTAAACCACCTATAAACAAACGAAAAAAGTTAGTCACTATATGTTATTCCTTGTTCCCCTAAATGTTCATTGTGGCATGTTCTTATTATCATGTCTTGTGTTCTGCAGTAAGAATGAAATATGTGTTGGCAGGTGATAACAAAGTTCTGTTCGGAACGCATTGCGAGATACGCCTTCGAGTATGCTTACCTGAATAACAGAAAGAAGGTGACCGCAGTTCACAAAGCAAACATCATGAAGTTGGCAGACGGAATGTTTTTGGAAGCATGTAGAGAGGTGGCCAGCTACTATCCTGCAATCGAATATAACGAAATAATCGTAGACAACTGCTGCATGCAACTTGTGTCAAAGCCAGAGCAATTTGATGTCATGGTATATACATACTATCTGTGTTATTCAATAATCACATATTCATAGTTAATAATTAATGTTGTTGGAAGTAAGCATGCGATCGATGATTAGTGGTGATAAAGTGATGGTGGGTAAAGTGCAGGTGACACCGAATCTGTATGGGAATCTAGTGGCGAACACGGCGGCGGGGATAGCGGGAGGAACAGGGGTGATGCCTGGAGGGAATGTGGGGGAGGAGCACGCGGTGTTTGAGCAGGGGGCATCGGCAGGGAATGTGGGGAATGACAGTCTGGTGGAGCAAAAGATAGCTAACCCTGTGGCTCTCCTCCTCTCTTCTGCCATGATGTTGCGTCATCTGCAGTTTCCGACCTTTGCCGACCGATTGGAAAGTGCTGTGAAGGATGTGATCATGGAGGGGAAGTGTCTCTCTAAAGACCTAGGAGGTTCCAGCTCCACCCAACAAATTGTTGATGCTGTCATTGCTTCCTTACAATGATCATAGTCGACTCACAACTCTTGTTTCAATAATATATTATTCTTTTCTTTACTCAACTCCTCCAGCCACCATTTTCTATACTACCTCCTTGTCTTTGTGCATCCACTTTTTAATTTGCTCTTGTTTGTAACTTTAACAAGAGTCCTTATCTCCTTATTTATAAAGGGATGACTAAAAGTAGGATTGACAAGAAGTCACATAACCACGGTCTCTCTCCTCTTTTTTTTTTCTTAAAATTGTCATTTGCATCCTTCGTGACTACTTTCATTTTTTTTCCAGTTTTTCCTCCTCCTTCCCTTCAATTTAGAAGTTATTCCAATTTTTCCCTCGACCGGTTTACAAGTTCATTCCCTAATTATATATTTTATTTGGATTAATTTCATTTAATATAGTTCCTATTATCACATTAATTTTTACTGTCAAATTTAATATAGTTCATTTTTGAGTTAGGCTTCATAGCTCCATGTTCCATTTTTTGTCTATGCTTTTTTCTTTTCCTTTAATTTGTTTCCCTTAATATCATGGATTATATGATTATGATTTTAGTTATTAATTATTGTCGATATCTTGATAATTTTACAAAAGTCTCCCACATTGCCTTTTGCTTGAAAAATGGCCTCTAATAAGCCCCTTCAACAACACGGGTAGGTCAGGATTGGGTTGGTATAGGCTTCTCACCCCTAAATTAGATCCTCAGTCTTGTTCCCCAGTCTTGTGAAAGGAACAAAATTATATGCTAGTTCTCCATCCATATATAAGATTTAAGAAAAGCAAGAGATTAATCCTAGTTAGTATGTGGGTAGGGACACCTAAAGAAAGCGTGGACGGCCTTCTTTTATTATATTATTGAAAAGGAAAATGCCGTTTCCAACACGCCTCTCTCGACTCTATCCTTTTGCTACGCGATAAATCATGGATGGCGTGCCGAATGCCGTATCACATTCAGTGCTTTTGTTTTTCCGGATAAACGAGCTCTTTTCCCCAACACTTTCCTTCACAGAAAATGTCATTATCTTTCCATGTTCTTTCACATTTGATAAAACTGAATTCCTCGTGTTCTTTATAAACACAATCGTGGTAATATTTTTATTTACTTTTGCCACAAAATAAGCAGTAATTTTAATGTATTTCTATTTATTTTTTAATAGCATAAAGATCACCCCGGAAGTTTGTTACGACATAACCATTATGCGAGATAATTGTTTGTAGGTCATAGTAAAATTATCCATAAATTGGACTACTATTCCTTCATTGCAAAGTAACAAAGACTTATTCATAGAAGGATTGAATTTTTAAAATATTGATATCCATAGAGGATATTCCCTTAGGCTACAGTATGTTTTTGGTCCCTTAACTTTGGAGAAAATCATGTTTTGGTCCCTTAACTTTGAAAAGTGTGTTTTTGGTCCCTTAATTTTGGACAAAGTCATCTTTTTAGTCCTTTAACTTTGAAAAGTGTGTTTTTTGTCCTTTTAAATTCGATTTAAGTATGCTTTCGCTCCCTTAAGTTTGCAAAAAGTCATGTTTTAGTCCCTTAATTTTGAAAAGGAAGGGACTAAAAACATTTTTATCCTTTTTTTAAAGGACTAAAAACATTACTTTATCCAAAGTTAATGGACAAGAAACACACTTTTCAAAGTTAAGGGACCAAAAAAACACTTTCTCCAAAATTAAGGGACCAAAAACACACTTTTCAAAGTTAAGGGACCAAAACATGACTTTGTGCAAACTTAAGGGCTAAAAACATACTTTAGTCATTCCCTTAAATAGAATTTACTCCTTCTATTTCTAAGTTAAGGTGCATTATATAGATAATTTATAAAAATTTGAAAAAATATAAATCTCTCTTATATTTAGAAATAACATTTTTTTTTAAAATATGCCTTGTATATAGAAATCGGAGGAGAATATGGTAGTAGGATTGAAAATTAAGGTAAAAAAAAAGATTGAATATTTAATCTTAATCCACAAACAAAACTGATTCGTTTTAGATGGAAAACTTTCAGAAACATGACTTACAATTTTTTAACAAGGCAAGAGTTAAGTTTTTTTTTACCTTGTAAGTTAATGTTGAGTATTACAATAAATAAGAAATCAGTTACTCCCTCCGGTTCTAAATATAAGACCTAATTGACTTTTTTGAGAAATCCTAAAAAAAGCAAAAATAAGTTAATTATAAATTGATTTACCTAATTTTTCTCTTAAACTAGTTTATTTTACTTATAAACTAATGGATAATCTAAAAATATATCAAATATGTCATGACTTAATAGACTATTTTGCAATTTTAATCTCTCCAAAAAAAAGTCATCTAAGTCCTATATTTAGGACCGGAGGTAGTATTATATTATGTCAAAAAATGTCTTCTATGATAGATTTTGACGAAAAAACATTGCGCATAATTTGATACAAGGATCAAAGGTCAAGAAGATATGCTGATTCATCTGTTTGTGTGAGTGTGTTTTTGTTTTTTTACTTTTTGAATGTGAAATAATGATGCTTTCTTTGTGATTACATTTTTCACAAAGAAAAAAAATAAACTTTCATTTGGAAAACTGTTGATACACAAATATATCAAATCGAAGAATAATGACTTTATTCAAAATGGGTGGACGGACCACTATGATAATACAAGAGTACAGTCGCCTAGACTTTAGTCGACTAGCGAATGAGTGAAATAGAAAGTAGAAGATTCAGAGAGTATTGGATGCCCCCTTTGCATGGATTGTGTTTCTATATATAGGCTACAAACTTCCTTCCCGTTGGAATAATCAATTCCCATACTTATGGATATTTCCGTTTTGATTCCAATTAATATGGAGGTTACAGTGAATTAATGGACGGTTACAAAATATCTTTGACCAGCAATAAAGACTTTGTCGACCTTCTGGCGCTTTGGGCTCCTTCAGACTTATCTCTTCTTTGGGATTAATGGGCCTCCTTCATTGATCTAAATTATGTCGTAACACTAAGTCCCCCACTTCTTGATGACGTTGCGAATAGTCATTGGGAAGTAGCGGTTAAAACATCTAACGGCTGAGATTAATCCGTCGTTTCATTTTCTCACGTCTGATGGCTTAGATTTATTTCTTTCGTAATTGGCGCTATTTCCGCAAAATTGGCGCTCTCTTCTTCTTATATCTGAAACTTCCCTTCTTATTCTCGAGCTTTATCTTCCATCGCCTTAGATTGTTCTTCTTTCAAGCATTCTCATTGTCTCCACTTCAGGTATCTTCTACCTTTATCTTTTATCACGAACATGTCTGGTTCCGATTCTAACCCATCGCATGTGAGTTATCCGAGTGAGGATTCTCCCAACCTGTCTGATTCTGGGTCGAGTAGTAAAACTCCAAAAAACATTAGTAATCAAAATGTACCCTCAGAAGGTACGAGTTCGAAATCGCCACCCCTTAGGTCGCTAGTTAGGGTAATACCTGAAGAAGTAGTTAATACTGAAACCAAAAGGTCTTCTTTGGTAACTGATTTAAAACCTGTTAAGTTGAAAGCGATTGAATCTAAGAAGTTAGAGGAAAAAAGCTTGTATTTTTTCAACTCCCTAGTACCTTTTAGGATCCCCAAAAATCATGAAAGGCTTGATTCATTCTCTAAGACCACTATTGCTTTAAGCGTAGAAGCTTTTCGCTATGCTAGTTGTTTTCCTATCCCTCTTATCATTGAACAACTCTGCGTGCATTTTGACCTATCCCCTTCTCAGCTTATGCCCCATGTTTGGAGGGTAGCGTTAGTAGCCGACATTTTAGGGCGTCATTTAGGTGTTCCCCTTGACCTCCTAGATGTTTTGACCTCTTACTCTATTAGTGAAGTTAAGGCTTCTTCAGGAGAGGTTAGGGCAGGGATTTATACTTTAATCCGTAATCGCAAGGGGCTTGAGACTTGGACTTCTGACAAAGGCCCTAACGACCGACAATGGGATGAGAGGTTTTTAATTATTCCAATTGCTAGCCTAGAGCCTCCTGGCGTCAAACTCAGAAAGGAGTGGCGTCGTCTAAGTAAGACGACTATCCTTATTTCTTATTCATAAATTATCCTTTGACACTTATTCTCATTTTATTTTTATTTATAGGTGACAAGCTGCTAAGTTACTCTCATCCTATTGAAAAGTCCTCCACCGACAAGATCAAAAAGATCCTCGCTCTTCCAAAAGAATCTAGGCGCTTTTCATCCATCATCTCAGGTAAATTTTAACTTTAAAAATAATTTTTAGAAATGATAATCGCGCAAAAGTAACGACAATTTACCACATTCCTTGTAGGAAAAATGCCTCCCAAGTTGACTGCTGCTGAACGAGCTCAATTTAGGGCTGAAGCAAAGAATGCTGCCGCTTCTGAAATCAGGAGCAAGAAGAGACACTCTATGAATGCCGCCACTGTTACTCCCCCTGTTGTTATTGCTCCTCCTCCTCTTCCTCAGAATGAGAACCTCAGCCCTTCTAAGGTTAAAGGCAAGGAAACAGTCATTGCCGTAGCTGATCCCCCTGCCACCAGAAGTAAGAGGCCTAGAGGAGCTGTCCTCCCTGGGATTGTCATCCAAGAACCTTCAGTTCACTCTGCTCCCCCGTCTCCTAAGAAGTTCAAAGCCGCCTCTGATTGGAGCTTACAAAGTGCTTCTCAAGACTTAATCTCCCCTGAAGAGTTGAAGGGCGTTGACCTTTCTCTTCCTGCTGAGGCTTCTGCTTTTCATAGAAAGCCTTGGGCGATGACCCTGGACATTCTGCAAAGACTTCCAACCCCTACTGATAGGGCAATTTTTCAATCTCTAGAGGTGACAGAGAACATTGACAACACGATGAGGAACCTTTTCCTGGTAATCCACATAACTCACACTTTTTCACTTAGTTAATATTTGTAAATATCATATTATTACTTACAAACTTTGTGAGCCTTTTCAGGCCCTAGAGTTCATGTCCTTGCATAGAGAACAAGTGAAGTCTTTAGTCACCCAGGATCGCCTTGCCCAGCTGGAAGCAGACAGGAGTGAGAGGATTGCTGTTCTAGAAAAGGAATTAAAAGCTCTGCAAGCTCTGGTTGACAAGGGGAAACAATCTTTGGCCAAAGAGAAATCAGCTTCGCTTCAAAAGACTGATTTAATTAACAACCTTCGAAGAGGCGTTGAAGAATGGAGGCAAAAGGTTACTGAGCTTAAAGATATCAACACCAACCTGGGTGGTCAAATCTCCAGCAAGGCACAAGAAATCACAGAGCTATTAGTGGAAAACAAGGCCCTTAAAGACAGAGCAAAATACCTGGAGGGGGCCATTGCTGAAGTGGAAATGAGGACTCAAATGGAATTAATGTTAGAGTTCAAGGAGGGTAAGCATGTCAACTGGGACCCTGAGGCCGTAATTAATGAATATTATGCGACATTCCCAGACCCTTTTGTTTCTTCTCCAGAAAATGAACCTCGCAGTCCCCCAGCCCAAGATGGTGGTGGCAAAACCGATGGAGGTGACAACACCGATGCTCCAACTGCTTAGCCTGTATTTCAGCTATAACTTGCTTCAAATTTCCGCTACTTTGGCTCTTTATTTTCTTTCCTTGAATTTTATTTCCCTGGATATTATCACAAACATATTTATGGATGTTAAGTTTTATTTGCATTTGCAATTCTATAACTGCTATGAATCTTAGCATAACAAGTTATCTCACCCGCTTTTGAGTTAAACGACTAGCATGCTTAGATGCTTGGTTGCTAACTCTCGTTTGGGAAAAAGCATTACTCTCCTTTGGATCAATCGACTAGTTCGAATGCTTGGTCGACTATCCTGTTTTGAGTAAGCATGGTCGACTATATTACTTGAATTGTGTCGACTTAAGCTATTCTTGACAATTAGTCATTTAGCTTGATCTTTGGATTTTCATCAGCTATCATCCGAGGTAGCTTTTCTGCAACCTGCAATAATCATAAACAAACTTTTTCGTTTTGACTATGGATCAGAATTTTAAGTGCCACAGATTAACGTCATGATTCCATGATCCTGTTAGCACGCCATTCATCATTTTCCAAAGTTCTTGACGACTTTGTTAATATCAAGCAATCTGCATTCAATCATCAACATTAAACTCGTGATTAAAAATAATATTTTTTCAAATGTATGGCATTCCAACTTCTTAAAAGCTCTTTATCATTTTTATCGACTAATCTATATTCTCCAGGTCCTGAAATTTCAACAACCTTATAGGGACCTTCGAATGTTTGACTCAACTTACCATCTCTACTTTCTTCAGTATTCTGGAACACTTTCCTAAGAACCCAATCGCCTACTTTAAATTGTCTTTCTCGAATATGTTTATTCCAAAACTTAGTTGCTCTATTTTGATAAGCTGCTATCCTAATCAATGCTTGTTCTCTTCTCTCGTCTAACAAATCTAAATTTAATTGTAACCCTTCGTTATTAGTTTCTTCTCGTGACCACTTATACCTTAACGAAGGTACCCCTGCCTCTACAGGGATCATTGCCTCCGTCCCATACACCAATGAAAATGGTGTTTCGCCAGTCGACGTCCTTGACGTTGTCCTATAAGCCCATAAAACAGCTGGCAATTCTTCGGCCCATCGGCCTTTAGCCTTATCTAACCTTTTCTTTAGCGAATTAACTATGGTCTTATTACTTGATTCAGCTTGCCCATTAGACTGAGGATTTCTAGGTGTCGAAAATTTCAAGTGAATATGCCATTTTTGACAAAACTTTCTAAAACTTTTCCCAATGAATTGTGATCCATTATCACATATTATATCTTTTGGTAGACCAAACCTACAAATTATATTTTTCCACACAAAATTAATTACTTCTACTTCTCTGATCTGAGCAAATGCAGCTGCTTCTATCCATTTAGTAAAATAATCTGTGACTACTAGTAAGAACACAACATTCCCAGGGGCTGCTGGAAACTTCCCAACTATATCCATTCCCCATCTCATGAACGGCCATATAGGTGCAATTGTATGTAATTTTTCGGGTGGTAACCTATCTGCATTGGAATACTTTTGACAACTATCACACTTCTTGACTAATGCTATTGCGTCGCTCTGTAAAGTGGGCCAGAAATAACCAGCTAGACGCACTTTCCTCATAAGGCTTCTACTACCACTATGATCCCCACAATCTCCTTCATGAACCTCCCTAAGGATATAAGTTGACTCTGAGGGGGACACACATTTTAATAACGGACCTCCTGCATAAGATCTTTTATATAACTCATCTCCTAACATGGTAAATCTAGCTGCCCTAATAATTATTCTATGCGCTTCGTTCCTATCATCTGGTAATTGTCCATCTTTTAGGTAGGCGACTAAGGGTGTTCTCCAATCCCAAGTCAAATTATTACTATTTACCAATTTATCAGAACTTTCTAACGCTGAAGTTGTTAAAAAATATAAGGGAATATGTTTATCTTGATTAGCATCTAAAGTTGATCCTAAATTGGCTAAAGCATCAGCTTGTTGGTTGTCTTCTCGACTAATCTGTTTTATTTCAAAACTTTCGAATTTGTCTACTAAACTTTCCACAATACCTAAATATTTTTTCATTCTATCATCCTTTGTTTGATAACTTTTTTCAACTTGATTTGAAACTAACTGTGAATCACTGCAGACTATCAAGGATGCTATTCCTAAACTTAAAGCTAATTTTAAACCAGCAATTAGAGCCTCATATTCTACCTCATTATTAGTTGCTTTAAATCCACATTTTATAGCTTGTTCTATTTTGTCTCCATGTATGTTCTGTAAAACAATTCCTACCCCTGTTCCTTTAGAATGGGTGGAACCATCGACATGCAACTCCCATGGAGCTTGTTTAGTATTTTGTCGACTTTCACCTAACGTACTTTTATTTATTTCTTGCTGTAAATTAGGGCTAAACTCAGCTACAAAATCAGCTAAAGCTTGAGATTTAATTGCAGTTCTGGGTAAATACGAAATATCAAATTCACTAAGCTCTATTGCCCATTTTACTAGTCGACCAGATAAATCAGGTTTATGCAAAACATTCCTTAAAGGATAATTAGTTACTACCACTATAGGATGACATTGAAAATAGGGCCTTAACTTCTTAGAGGCTGATATCAAAGCTAAAGCTAGTTTCTCCATTAAAGAATACCTGGTCTCCGTGTCAAGTAGCGCCTTACTCACATAGTAGACTGGATGTTGTTTCTTTCCAATTTCTTTTATCAACACCGCACTTACTGCACTTTCTGCTACAGCTAAATATAAATATAGTACTTCACCTGCTTCAGGTTTCATTAACAAAGGTGGACTACTTAAATAATTTTTTAGACTTTGCAGAGCTCCCTCTGCCTGATCATTCCATTGGAAATCTTTACATTTTTTCAGAACTTCAAAAAATGGTTGACACTTCTCAGATGACCTGGAAATAAAACGAGTCAAAGCAGCTAGACGCCCTGTTAGTTTCTGAACATCCTTAATATTTTGAGGAGAAGGAATTTCCATTACTGCCTTAATTTGTGCTGGATTAGCTTCAATTCCCCTTTTTGAAACAAGATACCCTAAAAACTTTCCTGACTTTACCCCAAAAGAACATTTTTATGGATTTAATTTCATATTATACTCTCTCAACAAATCAAAAGCTTGCTTCAAATGACTAACATGATCTACTGCTTTTAAAGATTTAACTAACATATCATCTATATAGACTTCCATAGTTTTTCCCAGATGTTGATAAAACATTTTATTCACTAACCGTTGATAAGTTGCTCCTGCGTTTTTCAAACCAAATGGCATAACTCTATAACAATAAGTGCCTCTTTCTGTTATAAAAGATGTTTTCTCTTGATCATCACTATGCATTAAAATTTGATTATATCCAGAAAAAGCATCCATAAAACTTAACAACTCATGACTTGAAGTAGCGTCAACTAGTGTATCTATATGAGGCAATGGAAAAGAATCTTTTGGACATGCTTTGTTTAAATCTGTAAAATCAATACACACTCTATGCTTACCATTCTTTTTAGGTACTACTACCACATTAGCTAACCAATCTGGATACTGTACCTCCCTTACTGAACCAATATTCAGTAATTTGTCAACTTCATCATTTATAATTTTATTTCTTTCAGATGCGAATTTCCTTCTTTTTTGCCTAACAGGTTTAAACGACGGATCCACATTCAACCGATGAACTATTACCTCCGAGCTAATTCCTGTCATGTCCTTATGAGACCAAGCAAAACAATCCAAATTGTTAGATAAAAATGTAATTAATTTTTCCCTAATTTCTTTACTCAAATCTGCTCCAATGGATAAAGTCCTCTCAGGTTTTTCAGGAATTAAAGAAATTTTCTCCAATTCGTCACCTAAGCCCCCCTTATCCGTTGGAGACAGATTCTGTAATTGCTATACGGGCTCAAGACTTTTTGAAATTCCTTTTAAAGCAGTTTGATAGCATTCTCTTGCAATTCTTTGTTCTCCTTTAATTTCTCTTACCCCCCAAGGAGTATGAAACTTGATGGATTGATGCAAAGTAGATGGTACAGACCTCATTTGATGAATCCATGGTCGACCTAACAACACATTATATGCTGACGGGCAATCCATCACCTGAAATTTGATTAGTTGATTGACACCCACAGCCTGGGTGACTAAAGAAATTTCTCCTACCGTTCTATCTGGTGCTCCATTTCCGAAGACCAATATTGTAGGTGCTTGTATAATTTGAGATTCTAAATTTAACTCTTTAACTGTTTGCAAATAAATTATATTAACAGAACTACCTGCATCGATTAAAACTCGTTTGACATTGCAATTAGCTATCATTAAAGTTATTACCAAAGCATCGTCATGATAAGAAAACATTTGAATTTCACTACTCTTAAAAGTTATTTGTTCATTAATATTACTAGTCAACATAACGTCGCCTAAGTAACTAGTTGACGAATCATAATTAAACAAAGAATGAGCATGTCTCTTTGCAGCAGAGTATGTACTTCCACTTACCTCGGACCCACCTATTATCATATGAATGGTACGAGCATTCTGTGGTGTAGTCGATGAATGGACTGGCTTTTGTTGTGCATCACCTGCACGAGGTGTATTTTTATTATTTTTTATAATATCTTTTAACATACATTTCTTCATCAATTCCACCACTTCTTTTCTTAGTTGAATACAATCTTCCGTCCTATGTCCATGGTCGTCATGAAAATGACACCATTTATCCGGGTTACGCTTTTCTGGCTCACGTCTAAGCTTATTGGGCCACCTAACAGAATCGCCTAGCTTCTGTAATGCGTTCACTAATTCCGCCGGGCTTACTGAAAAATTATGTTCACTCAATTTGGGCACGGGCGGCTTTTTGGAATCATCTCCATGCGATCCTCCTCGATTACCTGTGGAATAAGGTTCAGATCTCCAATTCTTACCTCGAGATTGCTGGGATCGCCTATCGACATAACCACCTTGCTGTGTATTTTTCTGTCGCTCAGCTAACTCTAATCTAAATTTTGCATCATCTTCCTCCCACCTTATCTGAGCCCAAGCATAAGCTTGGACTTCCACCCAAGTCTTAACTTGATGCATAGTGAGCTCTTTATAAAGTTGCGAACCTGGAAGCAAACATCTACGAAAAGCTTGCACAGCTATAAATTCATCACAATTTGGAATACTTACCATTTCTTGAGTAAACCTGGTTAATATTTCCCTAGTAGTTTCATTAGGTCTTTGTAATATTCTATATAAATCATCAGATGTTTTGATCAAATTACGACTACTAGCAAATTGCTGCACAAACATTTCAGTTAGTTGACTAAACGAATTAATACTACCTGGTGTGAGGTTTGTCCACCATGACAATGCTGGACCTATTAGGCTAATGCCAAAACCACGACACATCGCAGCTTGACGTTTTTCAGCAGGTATGACGGCAGTCATCATAATTTGTCTATACTGTGCCATATGCTCATCAGGATCTGTTTTTCCACTATATTTTGGCAAAACAGGAAACACAAAACGTTCAGGTAAGTCAATTAAAGCAATTTGATCGACAAATGGGCTATCGGAGTAATTTCCCAATCTAGCAGACTCAAATGGTTTTCTAATTCCTGGGATTTGCAACACTGTTCTTTCAAGAGTTTGCACTTTCTTCTTCAAATACTCTGTTTCAGTGGCACACGTGTCACCTGTATAAGTGGATGCTTTGGTGGATTCTTCTTCTTCAGATCCTGCATCATGACTAAAATTGTTAGGCTCAGCATCTTTCTTACCTACTCCTTCAGAATCGTGAGGAATATCGTCCTCGCGCTCTCCTTCATTCTCAGGATGCTTATCAGCAATGGCATCTATTTTTAGTGTAACTCTTGATTTTCCTTCTGCAATCGTTCCAAAGTTTCTGTTTGAATGGCAATGGCTTCGCTCTGCTGTGTAACAAATTGCTCCTGCCTAGTCATCCTTTCAGATTGTTCAGTCAACTTTGCTGAAATTTGAGAGAACTGATCACCATGACTAGGTTGTTCCATTGTAAATGAATTGCCAAAAAGACGGTAGCTTATATGAAAAGACTATCGTCCCCACGGTCGGCGCCAAATGTTGATACACAAATATATCAAATCGAAGAATAATGACTTTATTCAAAATGGGTGGACGGACCACTATGATAATACAAGAGTACAGTCGCCTAGACTTTAGTCGACTAGCGAATGAGTGAAATAGAAAGTAGAAGATTCAGAGAGTATTGGATGCCCCCTTTGCATGGATTGTGTTTCTATATATAGGCTACAAACTTCCTTCCCGTTGGAATAATCAATTCCCATACTTATGGATATTTCCGTTTTGATTCCAATTAATATGGAGGTTACAGTGAATTAATGGACGGTTACAAAATATCTTTGACCAGCAATAAAGACTTTGTCGACCTTCTGGCGCTTTGGGCTCCTTCAGACTTATCTCTTCTTTGGGATTAATGGGCCTCCTTCATTGATCTAAATTATGTCGTAACAAAAACAATAATCAATTGGAACCTAAGGACTAGTAGTCTGATGGTTAGAAAGGTGAGGTAAGACACATGCTCACTTTCAAGGTTCTGGGTTCAATCTTTGGCAATCCTCTCGAACAAATTCTAAATAAGTCGGTACCCAAAAAGAGCCAAATACCAGAGATTTTAAGCAAAAAAAAAAATTGGAATATAATTTGGGTAGGTAGCTTGTTCTTTGGTCTAAGCCTGCATATCTGTCGGACTGTTGCTAGCTCATGCCTCGTCATCGCCTAACAAAGGAACAATATAGCACTTGTTTGTTTGTGTTTCTAATTTGTGCAAGACTTAAGACGTTTCCCATATGAACACAATTTTTGGAACAGCAAAAATCTGTTTGTTTGAAAAATATATGCATCGAAACAATGTTTAGTCTCTTAAGTTATACTGCTATTTATTATGATTCTGCCTGTACAAGATGTGCTCATTAGTTTGACTGCCCCCGCTTTGAAATATAACTTCAAATACTGACTGGTAAAAATATGAGCGAAAATAAGGGATGGAGTAGATATAAAATTAGTAGGGATGAAAATGAGGAAAAAACCTGTTAAATAATAAGATAAATTTAAGCTTATACAACCTCTGTTCTTAAAGAACTAGTTGACTTTTCTGGAGAACCCTAAGAAAACTAAATAGGCTATTAAAAAATTGATTTTCGCTAATTTTTTCTTTAAACTAGTAGTTTATTTGACCTATAAAGTAACATACTATCTAATAATATACAAAATATATTATGATTATAAGTTATTCATTTCACTTCATAACTTCTAAAAAAAATTCAATTAGCTCTTATATTTTGGAACCAAGGGAGTATGTTAAATTGAATGTGAAGTTTTTTTATGCATATTGTTTCAATCTCCTTTTCTTGTCCATGGTATATTGATTTTCACTATAGATGTTCAGACTCTTTAACCTATACGGGCACCATCAGCCCTCTATTAGGGGTGAGATAGCCCAATATCAGGAGCCTGATCTGACCTGTTTATTATCAGTTCAAGCCTAGGTTTAGTCTTTTTTGCCTATTAAGCTTAATATGTTAGAATTGGGCTCACTAAAAAGCCTGTTGAGTCTGTTAGGCTGGCTTATTGAGCAATTAAATAATAATATTTGACTTTTTTAAAATATATTTTCTTTTGCATATTTTATAACATTTATTTTTCACATATAATATTGTACTTAATATAAAATTATTAGACCTCTTAATAGGTTGATAGCCCGCATGTATATAAACTAAGCTGGCTTGAAAACCATGCTTATTTTTAACAATACTGACAGGTTTCTTAAGGCTAAAGCTTGACATTTTTTTGTTGAAATAATAAGGCTTCACATTATGACCTGGTCTGTTCCCACCTTAGCCCTCCACTTATATGAAATGGTCCCCTTTTGTATGTTTTCTTTCTTAAATCCATCCCCTTTCCAATGTAAATCCACTCTTTTAAGCGCAAATCACCGCTCTCTACATAGGTTCTTACGGAACCCACTTCTTCATACATACCAAACAAACAAAAAAGTTGTTTCCACTTCCTACCCTCCAACAAATAAGTTGGAGATGGATTTTACAATTCCAATTCTGAAGTAGCTTTAATCAGTCCATAACATGACCTTTGGAAATTTTAAATGATTCTTGGCATCTAGTATAGATATCGATTAATTAGACTTTCTCATGCAGACATCAATAAGTCTACGAAGGCATAAATACCCGTTCACAGGATCAAACACAAGAAACTTTCACCATAACTGAATACTTGATACATGATTGGGCCATACAATTGTCGTAGGCTTTTAAATTATCTCCTATACCAATCCATTATTTTTATCTCTTAGTACTCTAAGAATATAAGAAGCGATGGTCAAGCAAGGAATATTACCAATAATTTACTGTTACATAAAGACTCAACTTTTCAAATAGCAGAAACCATGTCCTTGTTATTTTCATCATTGTGCATCTCCGTTTAGTTTTTTTACTGCTTGCCGTATTTGGCAATGGAGCCTCTAACTAACAAAAAAAAATAAGGACCAAAGACATACCAAATTGAGACGCATCCTGAGATAGAGAGATAGAGGTATTCGTCATGTCAATGGTCCCTTTTTAATAGAAATGCTAGTTTAAAGCTACACACACACCACAAAGACACAATGACTGATATATTCAGATCTTTCTCAGTTCTTCAGAAAAAGGAGCTCGACCACCACATCAAAAAGCCCTATATACAATCTGCAATACAATCAAACTGTTTTTTTTATTAAAAACGCAATCCAAACGTTATTCCAAAGTAGTCATTGTTCAATTGATTGGGCCAGGCCTCTCCTTGAGCTTAACAATTCTATTGATGTAAAATTTATAGAAGTGTTGGATGTTAATTTTTGAAGTAAGAATATTTTTTTATGTCAAATGCTAATTATTATGTTTATATGCTATAAAAATATTAATTTCTATATCATCATTCATAACTGCATGTATCAATGATTTTTTTCAATCGGCAACATATCAGTGAAAGTTTAATGACATTAAAAAGAATAAAATTTCGTCTGTATAATAGAAAATCAATAAATAAAAAATTATAAACTAGAAAAATAAAGCAGTGCAATTTTTTTTTATTCTTAGGCAGTGCAAATTTAATAACTACCCACATGATTCGACTTGGAAAAATATATTACACATGAATATTCAATCCCAGAGCCAATAGGAGAAATAAACTTTGTATCAGGGAGAGGTTCGCCTTTTGACATGTCACACTTCAAAAATTAGTTTTTTTCATCTACAAGCATCCGAGCTATTTTTTTTTTTTTTTTTTTGCCAATACAAGCATCCGAGCTATACAAGCAATCAATTGATTTAATTTGAGGGAATGTAGGCCCCACACCGGGTGGTACCTTACTTTTTCCAAATGATAATTGCTGCTACATAGAGAAGGTTCAAAATTAAGACTACTTTATCGTGACAACCTACACGAGGTCTGAGCTCGAGATTATGTTTAAGAAAGAATAACTCACATTCAAGTTGTTTTAAGAAATAAGAATACACGACAGTTAAACATTTGGCCTCAAAACCAATTTTTGTTGTTGTAAGAATTATGGGATATTTTTTTAATAGAAAAATCTCGAACCTGTTGACGTAACATTACAATTATCGTTTACAGGGCGACATTATGGAGAATGAAAGCTCCAAGCAGCCAAGTTTGTGGATTTGGTAATTGGAAGGTAGCGACAATTAAGCTCAACTTGTAAATATTGAGTGACACAGAACAATATTTATTTCATTATTATCTATTATAGAAGAATACGCACTTCAAGTGTTGATCCATATAACGTGTGTCTTCGCAGACCATAGAAGAAGATACATAATTATAAAGCAACTCAGAGTTTATATCATTGCACCCGACAGCGAAACTTAACCAAACCAGGAGACCGCCATCAATTAACCCCTCTCATTACATCGATGGCCATCATCCTGCTTTGTTTCACTATGTATATATCATAATTATGCCTTATGATTGTGTATTCCTTTTTTTTCAAAAAAAAAAAAATCTTCTACTAATGCACACTCCACACATAGAAACTAAAATTTGATTTAGGTGTTGAGTACAATATTTTTCTCTTCCATTTCAAACTTTATTTGATATATGCTTGGTCTTGGTCTTGATAAACAGTTATTTATACCGCTTGGAACAATTTCTGAGTTTAGAAATACCCGCTCCGTCCTTAATTATTAGATATAAGACTACTTTTGAAATTTAATTTGTCCCTAATTCTAAGACCATTTTTTTACCATATAATTATAAGACCTTTATCCACACTAGCTATCTCATATATTTGTCCATTTCTTTTCAAAAAACCCATATGTATACCTTTTTTACAAACAAATTATTGTATCATTCACACTCTCACCCATTTCTAATTTTGAAAGAGGGACATTATTGGAGAAACACATAAAATTATCTAACTCACTTATTTTCCTTAATCTCTCCAATAGGTACAATGGCCTCATAATTAGGATATGAAGGAGTGAATGGTTTGAAATTTGAATTTCATTTCTTCATAAAAAGAGAGGAAAAGATTTCAACGGTTTTAATATGTGTGTGTGTGTTGCGCTGTTGAACACGGTTAAGATCTTATCTTGATAGTTAAAACCATGTATAGTACTCCCTCCGGTACTTAATGTAAGAGCCCAAAATTTGAATTATTTTGGTCCCTAATGTAAGAGCTCACCCCACATTCTCTCCTCATTTAATTCATTTTTTCCTATTTTACCCCTAACTCTCTTTCATATTTATTAATGGTTATGTATTTCTCTCTCTTAAAAGTACCATAATAAATATGGGCAATTTTGGAAAAGAAGCATTAACTTCAGACATCCAACTAACATTCACATGTTTTCTTAAGAAGCGTTTTTTTGGCGACTAGCTCTTACATTAGGGACCGGAGGGAGTAAGTCACAAAAGTTTATGTATAAAGCTAAGGGTTTCGGCAAGGTGCGGTGCTTAATTTTTTTTGTTACCCAAGGGTATCCTCACCCGCGTGTCAAGCAAGACTAATTTCTCATTGTTCTGAAGTCTCATATAAGGGGGTAGACAGCTGACTTGTGAATTTGCTCATTCACAAGAGCTAGGGATCGAACCCCCAACCTTTTGCTTAAGGGACGAAAGTACTTACCGCTCACACCAACCATCAGGTTAAGGTGCGATATTTTTAATTTAGTGTGTGAATGGGTACCAATTCTCCCGGTATATATAAGAGAGAGACTTAATAACCTGGGTTTTCCTCTCCCCAAGTGTAGTTAATTCATCATCATCAAATGAGGGTATATTAGTGTGAACTTTTCGTAAATAATGCATTAGATTTTTATGAGAGAATTACATAGAAATTCTGTATAAAAAAAGAATCACATTGAAATCCTAAAGAAAATAATTAATACTCCCTCCGGTCTTAAATATAAGATTTAGTTGACTTTTTTGGAAAAACCAAAAAAAGCAAAATAAGTCAATTATAAATTGATTTACCTAATTTTTTCCTTTAAACTAGTTTATTTAACTTATAAACTAATGACTAATCTAAAAATATATCAAACATGTCATAATTTAATCATATTTTGTACCTTAACATCTCCAAAAAAAAGCCAACTAGGTCTTATATTTAAGACCGGAGGGAATACTCCCTAACTCCGGTCTCTAATATAAGAGCTCAAAATTTCAATGATTTTAGTTCAAAATATAACAGTTCATCTTACATTCTCTCCTCATTTATTGCGTTTTTTCGTACTTTTTTGCCCCTAACTCTCTTTCATATCTATTAATGTTTATATATTTCTTTTTCTTAAAAGTATCACAATAAATATGAGCAATATTGGAAAAGAAGCATTGACTCCAGACACTCAACTAACATTCACACATGTTTTCTTAATAAGCGTTTTTTTTGTGGCTAACTCTTATATTAGAAACCGGAGGGAGTATTGGATAATTTTAAGCTAAGAAGTTGTCAATGACACTTTTTCATTTTCTTTAAAAAAAAATTCACCTCTATCCTAAACCTCCCCATAGGAGGAAAACTTACACCCACTCGTATACCCTTAGGAATTGATCTACAATCACCTCTACAAGGGGCGAGGTTGATGCTATTTGAGCCAAATGTTGAAAGGCAATAACACTTTTTCATTTGTTAACATCTACTATTTCAATGTTAATAATAATAATTTCTTGAGATTTTTTTTTTATATAAATGACTCTCTTGAAACATGAAAGTAATTCTTCCAATTTTTATCTTTCTCCATATGTTAATTTGGTTAACAAAAGTGCTTTTACGGTAATAATATCTTCATTATTAAAATTCTGACATACGCAAATTGATTGATAGTTAGTGCAACATGGAATTTTATTAGGATGCCCAGCATTCCAAATGCATTGGAATTATTGAAAGATTCATAAAGGTGGGGGTTTGGTGAAATAATCTTGGGAAAATTCCAAATAAATCCCTCAGAATATCTAAAAGGACAAGTGAGGAACTTAAACTTCCAAAAGGACCATGAAGGAACCAGCACCTATCTGTCATTTTACAATTTTGCGAAAAGACAAAATTGCCCCCATCCTAAAATACAAATTCCTACCCCACCCTAAACTCACCCTAACACCCACCCTGTTCTCGCAATTTGTGTTTTAGGATGGGGGCAATTTTGTCTTTTCGCAAAATTTTAAAATGACAGATAGGTGATGGTTCCTTCATGGTCCTTTTGGAAGTTTAGATTCCTCACTTGTCCTTTTGGGTATTCGGAGGGACTTATTTGGGATTTTCCTAATAATATTTGGCTCACTCTGTATATCTACTGTATGTAATCACTCAAATCATTACGAAGTCAAAAGAATTTGCAACTTGTGCCTGAGACAGACATCATTAGTCTCGCCCAATAAATTAAAGATACAAATTAAAAACCTACGTTCTATAGAGAAATACTATCTGATCTTTTTTAAAAAAAACTGAGATAAATACTATACATATGATCGATAGACACATTATTATATCGGTTTTCTAATTTCTAGCTAGAATCCAACAATGAACCATGAATGTAATTAATGAGAGTAAGTCTCCAAGCCAACTTGCACTATAAAAAGTCTTCGAATACAATCATTTCATCTCTGCCTCTTATATATATGTAACCGTTTATATCCGAGCACAGTAACATAATTGGAAGGTATAAGATATACAATGTGATAAACAAAAGTCTTCGTTTAATATATTTGTGTCAACTGGCATACATGTGTTTCCATAACTGAGACAGCGAGGCTAGCTAGGAGCAAGATCTTTTCTCGCTTGAAAGGATAAGTATATATAACTGAAAAGCAAGGAAATGGATATAATATATGCGCACACAGTTCAAAAAGGTAACATTGTGAAGATGCATGGTTATATAGAGGTGAAAACAAAATATATACTATGATCATACATAATGAGTCATATTCTTCGGATATGTCCTGTCATTTGGGAGGAACACCCACACACACATGTAGGTGTTTGGTGGGAACGAGGGATGGGTAGAAATTGTAAAAAGGATCGAAGAAATATAATGTAGAGAGCTGCAGCGGAATAAGTAGAAGTGGTCCTACGACTGCTTAATATGCTGCGCATACCTGATTATTCATTAACTCTCATTTGTCTTCCCATTTGTTCATACAAAAAATTCAAAAGGGACTTTTGAATTTGTACGCTCATTATTATATATGAATCATCATTTAATTTGTCTCTAATATATGTGTACACACACCAAGCTGCCAAATTGTCGCAGCGGCAAAATCCAAGAGAGACGTAAGAAGAATCGGCCATTAATTAGGTTCTTTCATAAAAAACGTTATATGTATTATGTAAAGCGGTGTATGCTTCTTTCAAAAAAATTTATTTGCATGTGGCGTTTTTATTATAAATGAACTTGATGGATATATATATAACAGATTATATTCCTAATAATAATCATAATGATCATATTTAATTTCCCCTAATTCTGCAACTGTATACATATATATGGCTTTATATAAATGGATATATCAAATCAAGAGTGACGTTGGACAGTAATGGGTAGGCCTTTAGGAAAATCCACAAAAGGGTAGGCATATGCTTGATCAGTCTCATCAGCTAAGTTCCATTGAAAGTTGAGTATGAGATGATGAATGAACACTGCCATTTCCAATTTGGCCAACTCCGATCCGGCGCAAAGCCTTGGTCCTCCGCCGAACGGCATGAAGCTTTGATTTGCCGTGCTGCTGCTACTGCTTCCACTTGGGCAAGAGCTTCCATTATTGTTGTTCTGCACAAAATTCCAATCTATCTATAATTATTTATATGCAAGGACTTGTCTATTATGATGCATGTATAATATATGAATCGAGATGATTTTTTCTCTAATATAGTAAACAAGACAAAGGCCATATCCCACAATCTGAGGCACAAGATGGATTGTATAGATTTGGTTTTCTTCATCTCCTTCTAGTAGTGGTGGGGGTCCGTGTCGCTTTCATATTGTTATTTGTTATAAATTGACATTACCGTTTTGGGCCCTATTCCTCACTTGCCACTAGCTAGGAGCTACAGCTACGTGACTCTCTCCAATCCTAACTTAGAATCCTATTTTATTTATGGTAACAGTTGAGAAAAGATAAAGTAAGGAAATTTTAGGGGGTTAGGGACTTAGGACCAGGGCAGAGAGTAAAAAGAGAAAAAAGGCACAAATGCACGTGCACGTGAGAACCCCACTTCCACATGGGTATTAATGATCATCTGAACCTCCCGTGGCCCTCGCCCACACGTTCACAAAAAGGGCCATGATCATTGATCATCATCGTCTTCTTCCTCGCAGCGCATCCATTGGGTCCCACATGCCCCACACACATCTTTTTCTCATATAGTCATCTAAACCGGACTGCCTTCTATTCAGACATTGTTAGACTCAATAAGTGTGGTAATATACAGAAAAATGTTTTATACAATTATTAACAAGGATTTGAACTCAAAACCCTGTGTTAGAGCAGACTAGGCTCTTCAACTTAGATCAACATCTCTAATTGGTCCCACAAATATCTTTCTAACAACTCTTTGATATGAAAAACTCCTCCATCCTGGATGATCATGACATTTCATCTCAATGATATGTCAGCACAACGTTAATTTCACCATCCATGATACACCCCCATCTTGTTCTCTCGTTGTATTGTTTCTTGTAATGTGCCCCTTATCATATTCCTATTTGTGATACACTTGCCCTAACGGCCTCGATGAAGATGGCTCTGGACCCCATGAGTCCCACACCCCATGGATGGTGTTGTTTCACTGTGTGTGTACCCCATTATCACACACACACACACACTTGATTATTAATAATGTATATGCTTCAAAGCAAAAGAATAACCCTAATCATTCCCTGGGCATTCTGAAGAAGATGCTTTTGAGAAGCATTAATGATTTGACCATGCCCTTTAGATTAGTGACCACCATAGATTATTTGAAGGTAAAATTCTAGACCACCTAGGATTTAAAATAATGAACACCCAGTATGGGTCGTCAACACAGCAACAAGGTCAAGACTTGGTAGGATATGTAGGTTGGTTGGGGAGGGGGTTTTTTTCAACGCCGTACAACGTGTACCTACGTGAGAAATATGAAACGCCGTACACACTCGATAAAAATAGTGTCGTTTTGTGGAAAGGGAAGAAGAATAGAAGATAAGAATAAGATAACTAGAGGAAAAGAGAGTAAAAGTGTAAAACTCTTATTTGGGCAAAAAAGCCAACCCCCTCAAGTCTACCAGTTAGAGTGTCTGGTTAACAGGGATGGAGGGAATGATTTGTTGTGGGGAAGGACCAATTCAAGTGCTTCCCAATCTTTTCATACCCATGATTATATTTGGAAAAATTAAAAAAAAAAAAACATGGCTTTAGAAAAGGGGTAATAATTATAGAGAAGGCGTGCTGTCTAGGAGTATATGCAGAGAGAAGGAAGTGACCTGCCATCTCCATGGATTGAAGTGTTGAGGTTGGTCAAAAAGTGAAGGATCCAGATGCACGGCTGCAATCACAGGCAATACTTTCCACCCACATGGAATGTCATACCCTTTCAATCAAAACAAACTCACATAGTTGGTATTGCACATTCTTTCCCTTCATTAAAAAAATCTTTTTGGATTTCACTCCAAAGACTTTTCTAATATTCTTTGAATCATATCAAAACTAAAAGGAATTGAAATATCCACCGCCCCTACCTTTGTACCTAACATCCTTGAGAGCCTTCCTGTGAAGGAACCTCACAACGTTTCCCAATCGAAGTGTCTCGTTCACCACCTTCACAATCAAATGTAGAAAATTTACTAACTCCCAACTAATTTTTTTACTATTCAGTTACTTCTGACTTCTAAGCAGTTAAATAATATGATAGGAGAGAGAGAGAGATAGAGAGAACTTACACAGTGAGTAAATTCCATACTTTTATAATCTTCCCAAGTCAATTCCACTTCTCCTGCTTCCTTCTTCGCTTTCGCTATTTTCATGTGTTCTTCCTATATAATTTTCCAGGATACCAATAAAGGGATTATGTCACGTGTGAAAGAAGAAATGGACTTGGTAACTTCAATATGGTCGTACTTGCTTACCCTTAGTTGCTGTACAGCTTGAGGACAACCGGGTAAGAAGTAAATAGCAAGAGCTATAGCAATTGATGAAGTTTCATGTCCAGCAAAGAGCAAGCTCAGAATCAAGTCCAGAATCTGCTCTGTTGACAAATTTGAATGCTTCAAAACCCAATTCAGAAGATCATCTTCCTCCAGATTTTCATTCCCCTCCTTCATTCTCTTCAATCTTTCCTCCATTTTCTCCTCTATGAAATTCAGTATGATTGACCTTGACTGAAACACATATTGTTAATCAATCAGTACAAGGATTTGAAGATGAATGAATATTAAATATTTAATTTTTAATATTCTCTCTCTCACCTTTAAGGCCTTCCTGTACGCAGTTCCTGGAAAATTCAATGGAGCTGAAACCACCCCCTTCATGAATGTCACATACTCTTTCTTCAATTGTTCTGTTTCAATATTCCCAGGATCCAAACTCATAATATGGTTCGCCATCAAATTGAAGGTGAACTGCAATTCATCAAGACAAACAAACTCTTTAGTTTTCACTTCAAATCAACATACCCAAAAAGAACAAAAGAAGAAAAGTTCAATTACCTTTTTGGCCTCATCTTGAGCAGAGAACGTACAATTTTCCCTCCATGAGCTAAGAACAAGGAGAGTATGCTTCTCAACCTCTTTCAAAAGATGTGTTCGAAGCCTGGCATGGCTGAGAAAGTTCAAAGATATAGCCCTCATGTCTCTATGCATGTCACCCACCAACACCAACATAGACCATTTTCCTAGGATCCCTCCAATGCTTCTGGGGTAGCTACATTCGAACAATTTCCCTTCATTCTGTAATATATACCTGTTCAACCCTGCATCGGCTGACACTATAGCTGGCTCCCCAAACAACTTGGACTTGTAAATCTTACCATACCTGAAAACCACAAGCTAAGACAAGTTCACTAAGAAGTTGTAAAGATAAGGAAAAGGTAAAAACTAAAATTTGGTACCTTGCTATGTGCTGCTCCATGTGATCTCCAACAGTTGTGGCAGAATAAGGCCTCAAATAGCCAATGGTTTCTCCAATGAAAGGCCAACCCATTCTTCCTGGTGGGAGATTAAGCCTGGTGTATTTTCTTTTGATGAAGAAGATGAGAAGAAGAGGAATGAAGAGGGATATAATAGAGCAGAGAGGAGTGAGGGGTGAGTCAGAAGACATGGATGAAGAAGGCATGCTTAATGTCGTGCTTTGTCTGATGTATTCTATGTATGTATTATATGCTGTTCTGATAGCTCTCTGTTCTAAGCAGAAAATAAAAAGAGGAGAGTGCAGTTTTCAATGAGGAAAAGAGAGTGAAAAGGGGTTTTGATTTTGTGGAGTAATAAAATGGAGAAAAGAAAAGGTAGAGAGTGGTTTTTAGAATTTTAGAAGTGAAATGGGAAGCTAATGAAAGCGTGAAGGTTATAGGCTGCTTTTATAAGCTTCTCTTTGTGTGTCTTTAAGCGAAAACAGCGGAAAGTAGGAACCCCCCAAATTGGCTTTACACTTGGAAAATCATTCCATCTCCCAATCACACCATTTAGTTTATGTGTGTTTATTCTTTAAACCCAGTTTCATTAACTCTTCACTTTTATTAATTTATTTGATTGTATCTCATTCTATGTGCAATGGTCCTTCCCTCCATCGATGTCACTTGTACTTTAGATTTTTGTCCTAAACCATATTTTAAATCTTAACCCCTACTTGGCATCACTCTTTCCAAACACCCTTCCTCGTACATAGATGAGTGGTATATGTAAGTATCTCTATATAAATGTTCAATAAATTTCAAAACATTTCCTAATTTTAATTTTTATTTCACCTAATTGTTTTAGCGTAAGAAAAAGGGGGAGAGGAAAACAATATGAAAATTAAGTCAAATAAAAAAAGAAGTCAAACAATGATAGACCATAATCCACTAACCCTTCACTTCATTTTGTGTTAAAAAAACACGCTATATGTGTGAGTGATTATATAGTATATTTTTTTCAACATAGTGTTAATGATACTCCTTCAGTGTATCGATTTTGACTTGATTTTCATGATTATTCATAAATTAAATGGTATTTTCCTACGCTTTACAATATAACATAGATTAGTTTTTAGCTCAACTTGATTTAAAACATAAGTCCACCTCTTGTATTTTTTGTAATATGGTTGTTTGATTAAATCATATTCAAGCATTGTTTGGCCAATTATTATTTACTCTCAAAATCATTTCATTCATTCACACAAATTAATTTTTTTTTTAAAAAAATATCACTAATATGCTTTCTTTAGTTAGCTACTCCCTATATGTTTTCTCACAGGCTTTTAAAAAAAATTCAAACATTATACTTAAATGGCTAAGACTCCTTCCACTAATATAATATCTATAGAAATTAGTAATCTACAAAATCCCTATCTATCTATATATATATATATATATATATTAAATAAAATAAACTTTTAAAATTTATATATGTTGTTAAATTAAATAATCCATACATTTAGTCTTGATGTGGAAATATAAACATAAATAAACTTTGCCCAGAAAATCGGGTCTAAATGGAAACAAGCCCAAACATTAAACTGAAGTTATCAAGATTTTAAATTGCTCAGAAATTTTATTTTTGGTTCATCTTCGCTTCTACACTTTATACTTTTGGTCCAGAATTTCTCAAACAATTTTAACTTTTTTTATTTCACCCTTCATAATCCAGTGTGAAGAAAAGGAGAAAGCATCAATCCTTAATGTTATAATTGATTGACTTTGATGACATGGCTCAGAACTAAATCCACACTGCACTGTCAACTAATGAGAACAACAAATTATAACTGGACGACTTTATTAATACTATATAACAATTTAGAGGAAGAATTGCTAAATATATTATTGATTATATATGGAAGACATCATTAAGCTTTGCAAGCCATTGTTGCTTAAGGACTTGTTTGGACAGCTATACAAATAGCTTTTCAATTGATTTTGTAACAATTTTTATATATCGTGATTTACATTATACAACATAAATATATAAGATTGGTTTTATGATTTTATCTCGATTAATATTCTTATAATTAGAAGTCCAATACAAACACCAAATCTATCTCTCGCATCCCGTCTTGTTATAATTTCTGATTATTGTCGTCTGTTTGTAATCAATAGTGTTCTTTCATGAATCATTGAACCCATATTTGTCTATATTAGTATTTTATTATTTCTTTCTAACTTTTTTACTTCTATTTCGTAGTAAATTAACCACCCTATCGTAAAAGTAACATTCAAAAACAAAAAGTGGAGCAAACATGTGATAAAAAATTCTACTAATAAAATTTATTTTCAATTATTTTTTTTAAAAAAAATACAGTTTTCACAATTCCATTTGAAAATGGGCGATCAATGCATGGATCAATGCATGGCTGGGAAATTGAAGTTGTAAATTAACCAGCCTATCGTATAACATTCAAAAAAAAAAAGTGAAGCAAATATATGATAAAAAAATTGCCATGGAACAAAAGCATATAAAAAAGTCATGATACAAATTTATATAATTTAACATAACTAAGTTATTGGGTGACAACTAACGACAAAAATCGATTAGATATTTGGAATTTGGATCGAACATGGACAAGATATAAAACATTATAGGATGATCATGTCTTACATTTGGCGATTTGCGTACTTATCTTCGAATCCGCCCATAATCTGGGATGGATATTTCAACTTGATAAAATTTTCGTATTATACGAATAGAATGGTATGTAACTATGGGTGTTCAAATAGGCCAAATACCCTTAACAGTGATCTATGACCGAGTCTATGATGGACTTAGTTTAACCTATATTTATTAAATAAATAAAACTTATATTTAGGTCCATTGTTAGACACTTAGACTTATTTAAGTAAATACATTTTTTGTGACGTCTAATCTACAAGCCTACAAGATCGACTTGCTAATTTTTTTGTAATTTATATTATGAAATATAATAGAAAATAAAGAAATTATATAAATGAATGATAACATTAACAACTTGTTTTTCACTCTAAACTTTACATCGATCACAAACTTCAACGCTTTCATTAGTTGGTGGAACACCTCTTTGAATTCGTTTCATTAACTTATATACATTTCTAACTCATTACTCTTTTGGCTTCTCTAATATGATTTTGTCCAACATTATTGTAACTATAAAGTTTATTTTAAGGGAAATGACCTATTTTGTCCTTCACGTAACCACCCTGGACCACTGGGCACCCTAAACTAACACCGGGTACAATTTTACCCTTGAAGTAACCAAAGTGGTCTAATATATATTACCCTCTAATGAATGTAATGTTGACACGTGTCCACGTGTCAACATTACACTCCACGTGTCAACATTACATTTGTCTGAGGGTAAAATTGGACCAGCACTTTGGTTACTTCAAGGGTAAAATTGTACTCATTGTTAGTTTATGGTGCCCAGTGGTCAAGGGTGGTTACTTGAATGACAAAATAGAGTCATATTGCCCTTATTTCAATTACGCATATATAATTTGTCATAGTTTATACTATAAAAGTAACAAAACAATATAGTTTTATAGTTATAAAATCTTTTTGAGACATACTTATGTGCTTAAATAGGTTTAAAGGTAAAATATTAAATTAGAGGAATATTTTAAAGTATATACATTTTTATTTTTGAATTATGCTTTAAATAAGTTTTTAGGCAGGCCTAAAACCATATTACGTACAAGTCCAACCTAAGGCCTAAAAATAGCTAACATACAAGTCCAGACCTGGGCTTAAATTTTAAATTTTTAATGCAAGTCCAGATTTATTCAGTTGAAGCTTGCTCAACCTAATTTATTTTTACAACTACGTACAAACATACACACACATGTTCCATTTTTGACGTTGACAATTCGTTTACTTGTGTTTTAATTTTCAATTGACAAACATTATGCCTTTAATTTTGTCACAGGTCCTCTCTTGGTCATCCGCGTGTATGAGAGCGTGTGAGAGAATTTATATATAGAAACTATAATTAATAATTTCACATGTATGAATATGACTCCTCACATGGTGTACGCCGAACAAAATTATTAAATTTTGAAAATCAAAATGATGCACCATGCACGATCCATGATTACGACTAATCACAATTATATATTCTATATGATGGTTCAATTTTAGCATCTATGGGGTATTAATCATGGAAATTTAATAATATCATGAAACGTTGTTGGGCCCCCAAAGTCCCAAATTACTATATATGAATTTCGATATAAAAATAAGAACTACTATATATGAAGGCTTTCAGTTTTGCCGAGATTCGTTATTTAAAATCTGACTCCATAATTGACTTAAAAACAAATAGTAACTGGCCTAATTTTAAATTTCCTGGTTGTTGTTTTGATTCCTTCTGCTGTGAAGAACAACTAAATTTTTTTGAAGAATAAACAATTATCTCTATTAAAAAAAACAAAACAATCGAATAAATTTGTTTTGCAACTTCCACGTCATTGATCCATATCTTTTGGCAAGCAAGCAATCAATTTGTAAGAATTACTATTTAGTATCACAGCTCTCTTCAATATAATTTAGATTAGCAGTCACGCACACAATGCAAGACAAGTTTTAACAGTGACACGGATTCGGAATTTTCCAAGGAATGAGCTCTGATCCTAGTTCGACTCAAGTCGTGATCCTAGTTCGACTCAAGTCGTAAAGTGACCCAGGAACAATGTATATATAGTTCATTTTCTTACGTGTCTTGTTATCTGTCATCTTGATCTGGTAACTGCTCAGAATACGATGATGTATTTTTAAGGCAGAGAATAAACAATGGTGCATATATAGGTTCTCATCAACTATATTTTAATTATATTACATATTCTATTATAGAAAATCTCATAGCTACCAGCAAAATCTAATTTAATCTCTCAATATCTGAGGGAGAGAGACTCATTTGATTATGACATTACAAGAATTTTTACCGGTAGTCCCGAAAAAAAGTAAAGGATGTCGCATATTATGGCGCGACAAGAGGCTGTATCGCAATTTTCGTTGTCCGCTATAAATGTGAGGGAAAACCAAATGTACAGTTATGGAAACACACATAATGTCGCACCACATGGCGACATAAGTTTTTATATCTAGTGTCGCATCCCAAAGCGCGACATCAAGTTTTGAATCATTAAAAAATGATGCACCACTGAGCTGCGACATAATTTTTTAATGATTAAAACCTTATGCAATATCAAAGTTTAACGATTAAAACCTGGTGTCGTGCTCTGATGGCGCAACATAAGAGTTTACAAAAAGTCTCCATCTTTCGCTACATTGTTTCGGGCAAATTTCTTAAAGTTGCACATAAATGCACGGCATTATTTTATTATTTACCAAAAAACATAAACAATTTCTTCATGTCATGTCGTAGTGTTCATGCCTCGAAATATGGCACTCATATTATTTTTTATTAAACAAAAATAAAAAAACTATTGTATGTCGCTATTAAGGAAAAAACCACAACATTCCCATAGCTATATGTCGCGGTTTGATTTTGCGCGCATGTGGGGCGTGACAACGGACTTATTTTCTTATAATGTGAAATGACGAGATATAAAATGACCAAGCGAGCATTTATAAAAGACATATACAAAATAAGAAATGATAAATAATAAATATAGGATCACTTTTCCATCGACTTACAATATATTATATTCCCTTTTAAAACTTAAATTAATTAATAGAATGATGAATTGTCAAAGTTTGTAAACTCAGAATACAATATCTACAATGCTTCTAGTTATCAATTCATACTTTAAAACTGGCAAAAGTTTTCCGGATATTTTTATAACTAAAAAGGGGAAGAAGTTTTATGTGTATTGATCTATTTATGAATTCCATGTCAATTTAATCACACGATCACATTATTGCTCTTCACACGTCTTTTTCTGTTCTTGCAGTCTCATCTTTCAACCTTGCAATGTTGTTACGTTGGATAAATTTTCGGGTTGTTTCCCTTAAAACAATTTATATATATTCAGCTTACCATTCATGCAAAACATATTTGTGTTCTACTCCCATCAGATTTTAATATATTTTGAGGTTAGCAAATTTTAAATAATTTACTAGCAACAAACTTCAATGGTTCCCAATGTCCCCCTCAACGCCTCTTGTTTTCAGATGAACAATCTTCGCACCCATCGTTTGCTCCAATAGGAACACGAGACGAGAGTATAGCATATACTATAAAGTAAGGGTCACGATTTTGTATAAAGTGAACCATGTACGTAATAACTATCACCAAAACAACAACGACAACAATACATATTTATGTAATAATTATAATAATATACAGATAGAGATTGCCCAATGACTTTTCCATTCTTTGGCATCAATATTCCAACTTCAGTTGTTGTTGTTGTTTTTGTTTTTTGGATTATGGTGAATTAGTTTCATTGAAATTATCGTGTTAACAGTACGCTAAAATGGAAAAGATATATAGTAGTTGTTTGTGTTAACACAATCATATTTACAACAAAGAAATCTCTTGAATAGTTTGGTAATTAAAGTCACACAAACAAATCTGGCCATTGCAAAAGCCAAAAACCCCACTATATGAGGGGACAACCTTTGATCAACTCTTGATTTTATCATATACTTCTTTAGTTAATTATAAGACCCCTTTAACTTTTTTGAAAAATTAATGATGTAAAATTAGTTGCTTTACATTGTTTATAGTTATATTTTCCCTAAAAATAATTTATTCTGCTTATAAATTAACTTATAATATAATTACATGTGGAATATATTATAGTTCAATGGTGTAATTTGTTTCCTTAATTTTAAAAAAAAAATCAAAAGAGTTTTATATTTAGAATAGGAGAGGAGAGAGTATCTTTTTTCATTTTGAAGTCTTGTGTACTTGCCTATGCAATGATTTAGTTGTCGAAAGAAAAAAAAGGATATTATGGAGAACATATGATGTGAAGAGTGATAATGGAGAAGCATGATATATACCTGTCGGAAAGATTTAGCTTTATTAAATTTGGACATTCTCAATTAGATTCGGTATAAGTCCATATTAGACTGACTGATTTCTACTATATTTATTCAGTTCCAAAAAAAAAAAAGATTTCTACTATATTTATGACAGAGCACCGAAATTGATTTTGTGCTCATATATATTGATTGGAAAGGTTTTTCGAAAGTCCAAACTTGCCATGCTAAACCTATGACATTATTAATTGCGTAGTCGACAATGAAGAACTTGATTACTCTGTAATTAGAACTTTTGCAGGAATACTTACATGTTTGATGTTCAAAATAAAGATTTTGGATTAGCACGGGTTATTCGCCCATACAACTTCAATTATTTATGCAGTACTAGTGTACTACTTTTTTTCTCATTGATGATGAGATTAGGTAATTGTTGGCAAGGGGAAGGAGACAAATAGCGCATATGCTCCCCATGTTTCCTTTTCTTTCCCTTTTCTTGGTCAAACCTCTTGCTTCGGATATATACTGCTACTCTGGTTTTATTTTTCGGCTGTTCTTATGTGTTATGCCGAATAAAAAAAGAGTTCTTTAATCGATCTCATTGATCATATTTTTAGATTTAATAACTTTTAATTTTCATATATTTAATGTATATTATATCTCAAGATAACAAAACTTATACAATAATAACAGGTGAAGTGCAATAATGCTGTACATTTACATAAGAAATTTTATGAATAGACTTATATAAGAATAAAAAATTTCTCTCAACTTTATAAATATTTTATGAGGAGGAAGTTGTTTCCAACTAATTTACATATACCAATAAAACAATCAAAATTTGAATTTGATTTGAAATCTAAGTGTGTTAATATTACCTTTATTAATTAACAACACTAAATTTTAACATCATATTATTTTTTATTTTCTCCCACTTTTCTCAATAAATATGGAGATAAAGAAAAATATTTAGTGCCCCTACTTCTCACAACTGTGAAATCGTTTGTGACAAGAACAAATGATTCGTTTTAAAATTAAAGAGTCAATTTCTAATTTTCAGAACACTTTAAAACTTGTTGGTGTCTGAATTATTTTTCCTTCCTTAGAATTTTTCTCTCAAATAAATCTACTCCAGAAATAAGAAAATATATGAAGACTTAAATGTTGTGATTAAGTGAACAAACGTGGTACAATGGTATAAAGCTGGGGCAGAAGTTGGGATTTTCTACAAAAAATTAGGAAAGAAGGGTTAATTTGTTAACTAAATAATTTTTATACTCTTTTATCTCACATCTTCTCTATTAAAATTTTGTCATTCCACTTCTTCATTTTTTATTTTAAATTCAAACTCAAAAACTTTTCTCCCCCAAACTAAACAACTCTTCAATTATACATGTGCTAGTGTACTACTTTATCTCATTGATGATGAAAGTAGTTCTTTGTTTGGGGAGTAGCTTCTCTCCTTTGTCACTCCCTCTTTTGCTCTCGTTTGCTTCCCTCACGTCCAAATTTACTATTTTATAAAAATAAAAATAGTTTTAATAATAAGTAATATATTCTCATTAATAAATTTAATCTGTCATGGTCTAAGTAGTTTAAAATTGCAATAAAAAATGAAAACAAAAATATGAGTTTATAATAATAGTCTATCGTCTTAATTGTTTAGACCAAACTTTGACATATTAAATTTATCTATGAAATTTTCAAATGTAATTATAGTCATTTTTACTCTTATAAAATGCTAAATATGGACCATTGGAAAATGGGGATGGGGGGGGGGGGGGGGGGGGGGGCAAAGGAGAGAAGCCACTCCCCTTGTTTGCAAAGTGATGGGGGACAATAGTAAATATATTCCCTCTTGTTTCAAACCTATACTACTCTTCAACGTTTATTTATTGGTTGGTCTAATGTGTTTCACCAAAAAAAAAACTTTAACATTGCTCATGTTTTTAAATTTATCAATTTCTAATATTAAATTTAATTTATATTAATTTGACCAAAAAAATAGTTTATTGTATCACATGATAACATTACATATTCAATAATAAACGAAGGTAATTTTTATATTTATATAAAAATGTAATAATATTATTGATAAATAGGATGAAAACATTTCTCTCTACTTTGTAGATAATTTAAGAGGAGTAAGCTGTTTCTACCTTTTTTCAAAGTATCAATGAAAAAGGTAATTAAAAGAACTTGATTTTGTAAGCATCATGCGAGAGTTTTTGAGAGTTTAAAAAATGGATTTCAGCATCATTTTGAAATTTAAATGGTGAAAAACGAAAAAATTTAGTTTTCTCCTTTACTCCCCGGTTTTTATTAACTGACTTTAGTCCCTAGTTTTTTTGAACTGAACTTCACTCCCTAGTTGAAAGCATGACAATTGATATTGAATTTTGTGTTTTTTTATTTTCATGAATGATGTGTTCCTATAATGGAAATCAAATTAGAACTCTTATACTTTAAATATCACTTTCACTCATTTTTAAAAGTTAAAGAAGTAAAATAGAACTTTATGCCACATGTAATTAGATAAATAGATTAGTTTATAAGTAGAATAAATTAATTTTGAAGAAAAAATAACTATATACAATTTAAAGTGCTAATATTAGACAGTAGAGTTATGCATATTCTGTGAAAGTAATCAATCATACACATTTATTAGCTTTATTTGGTAAATTTTCAGATTTATTATTTTATAAAATATCAAAGGTAAATCAAGGATTTTCAACCCTCAAATGAAGCAGCTCAATCCGATAATCGATACTCCATTTGGCAAGAAAAAAATATACGAGATGAAGGAGAGAAAAAATATAGGGAAAATTAATTTGAGGTCCCCCACAATGGACTTAATATTAGAAAAGTCTCAAAAGTTGAAATAATTAATGTAGGGTCCCAAGGGACCTCACCTTAATATATTTGAAAATTGAAAAGACACTTTTGCCCCTGCCCTTTTATTGATGGGAAAAACCTGACAACTTAATTGGCAGTCGTGACAACTCGATGGGCATAACTTGACAACTGAATGGGCAAATGTGACAACGTGTTGGGCATGTGCTTTAAGTTAATTGCCCAAACTCAGTTAAGTTAATGGGAAAAACCTGACAACTTAATGGGCAGCCGTGACAACTCGATGGGCATAACTTGACAACTGAATGGGCAAATGTGACAACTTGTTGGGCATGTGCTTTAAGTTAATTGCCCAAACTCTATTAAGTTAATGGGAAAAACGTTGTCACATTTGCCCATTCAGTTGTCAAGTTATGCCCATCAAGTTGTCACGACTACCCATTAAGTTGTCAGGTTTTTCCCATCAATAAAAGGGCAGGGGCAAAAATGTCTTTTCAATTTTCAAATATATTAAGGTGAGGTCCCTTGGAACCCTACATTAATTATTTCAACTTTTGGGACTTTTCTAGTATTAAGTCCCTTGTGGGGGAACTCAAATTAATTTTCCCAAAAATATATATGAGATGAAGGAATCATATGAATTAGGAAAGAGTATAGTACATAAAATTAAAACGACTACTCCAAAAACGAGGAAGGAAAACGTAAGAGAAGGCCCATCACAATTCACAAACCCACTCGTGCGGCTAAGCAGCACCACCAATGATTGCTTCCACAAGCCTTTTCCAATAGGAAATTAATATTTGACATTTGTCTACTTCGCACGTGCGGCTGACATGACCATTTATTGTGCACCAACTCTGTACTTCATTTGTTTAATATGCGCCTCTGCCCTTTACAGCTCCTTATGATTTGACTCCTAATCCCCTCACTAAACTCCCTGTTTAATCCAAGTCTAACAGTCCCACCTATTCGTAGGCCATAATTACTCTCCCCTTATTCTTTTTTTATCCATGATCAAGGTATCCCTCACTCGACAAATGAGAGACTAATCCCTCGCTGATTTGGAGGCACCTCAAAGGGTGGGACAGCTGGCCTGGGAGATTTAATGCTTCTCCATACCCAACGCCAGGGATCGAACCCCAGACAATTGGTTAAGGGTGAATGAGTTACTCTCCCCTTATTCTCTCATCTATTATATTCAGCAAGCTTTTGAAACCCGGACCGAGCCGGACGGTCCGACCGGTCGGACCGTCGGCCGGTGGGTAAAACGCCCCGATTGCCTCTGTTGGGCCGTTTACTGTGCAACCCGTTTTTGACCCGGAGTTGACCCGGGTTAACCGTTGTTGACCCGGGTTGGCCCGCTGTTGGCCCGCTTTTGACCCGGCCAGAAATTGACAACTGCAGAAAAAAATATATCAACAGAAAAAAAATGAACTTGATTAAAAAATATCTTCATCCTAATTATATTAAGTTATTAAGTATTAACAATATTTATATATTTAATTTTCATTAAATTATTACGTCACCGGTTCGACCGAACGGTCCAACCGTTTCAACCGTTTCAACCATGACCCGCTCAGTTTTCCGGCTCGACGTCCGGCTCGGGTTTTAAAACCTTGATATTCAGTATGAAATTAAATAAGATTTCTCCATACCACACAGCTGAATTGTGTGCTTGTTTGATGGGACTCAGAAGAGCATAGAATCCGGTAATACATAGAATTGGGTAATAACCCCTCCCTCAACATCAACACCAACACTAACACCACCATACTACTATATAACGTCGTTTTAATGGAAGGATGAATTCTCAAGAATCTGTTCAAAGCAATATTCAAGTAGGTGATAATTTTTTAATTTTTTTTCCAAAAAACGCCTTCATTAATGGAAGAACATAAAATAGAGTAATGATATAAAGTAGGATATATAGAGAATATAGAGTAGTTATAAAAAAGAGGAAAAAGAATACTCCGTATGTGGAGCTAGATGATGCAACTGTGACATGCGAGAGAAAAAAAGTTAAGGACAATATTAAAAAAATGTCATTTATTATTTTAACAACCCAAATATCACCTTATATTATCAGACATGATTGTTAAAAAAAATATCCACCTTATAATATGGGTAAGAGGGAGTGCCTACTAAAAATATCATTCTAAAAAATAATTCAATTGAATTCACTTGATTCTTACTGAATTCTACCCTAACGACTTAATAAGAGATTTTGTGACTAATTGCCAGCAACAACCTCTTTTCCAATTGATTCTATTGCAAATTTCATGGCTAATTCAATATTATTTTTGTGTAGTTATAATTATAAGTAGAAATCATAGTTTTATGGCATATTCTTGTCTTGCGAAATTGGCATTAAAATGTTGTACTGCATATTCTTTATATATCTAGAGATATTCTTGATATTTTTTTTGTCTCTGTTGCAAATTCTTTTTCTTTTGGCCAAACTGCTGTTGCAAGTTCTTGACCTCCTTTTCTTCATTAAGAAATAATTCCTCTAATCTCAATTGTAGAAAGATAAAATTAATCTATTTCACATTTTGAAGGCACACACCCATAACCTCTTAAATTGGGTTCTTTGATTAAAGAGGGTGTGTGCTTTTTATTCTTTGCAACGAAATATTTTTACTGATTCAAAATATAATCCTTTTCTTGAAACTATTTCAAAATTATAATATAACTCTTTACATCTTATTTATAAGGTAAATACAAAAGATTTATTTTGATCCTATATATTTATAAGTTACATCGTTATTTTTTTATTTATATGTGCTATTTTACCCTTCATTCTCCCCTTCCCCTTATGTATTTCTTTCTATTTTATCCTCATGCAAATATAAAAAAAAAAATAAAGGGCGTTTTCTCTCCATTGTTTAAAGGTCTTCTTCCTCCCATTCAAACTAGTAAAAAAAGGGCGCATCGTTAAAAAAATGGCGCATCGTTACTTGATGAATATGCAGATCAGGGCTTACATTTGACTGGCCGGACGAAGAAAAAGGACAACATGGCAAAAGCACGTGTGGGTCTCTTTTTCACCAAAGAAGACAAAAGGAGAATTTGAAAAGAGAAATAAAAAGCATGCAGTGACATTAATATTCCTTTTGCGGGTAAAAGACAAATGAGCAAGTCATGACCATATATACTGTGTACGGATATATGCATTAACCATCTTCTAGCTAACATCGTCCTTATTATAGTAAATGCTTCCTTCCTACACACCACGCGAGAGGAAAAAGTGAAATCACAGGGATTCACATTTGAATGTTGATAGTTGAAACCAAAAATCAACCCCTCATCGTCTGTAGTGGGTGAAATTTTGGTACACAGAGATCATTGAGCAAAACGAAGCTCAATTTGGTTGGGTGTGCAGTGTTTGCCGCATAAGGCTGCAGAACAGTTTGACTTGAACAGTGATGATGCTCCTAAATTTAATCTGTGCATATCTCAGTATCTCACTATTCACCAAGTTTATCTGCCATATCAATAAAGATAGTTACATAAGAGTATTTAATAAGAGTGCAATAATTAAAGATTTGGCCCAAAATAAAGCCTGGGAGTTGTGACCAATTTCTGTGTAATGTTGGGATGTGTTTGACACTAACGACTAACGAGGTGATGAAAAAAAAAAATAAAAGGAAAAGAGAGAACAAGTTAAGATAGAGAGGTGAGCAAACCAAGGTGAGGGTCAATGATTGCAGAGTTGGATGGTCCAAGTAGGGAGAGTTGTGTCGTGTGAAGCATTTTGTCAGACTATAATCATAGCCTTCCCCAGGGGGCTCTGCTTTTCATGTTGCAATCTTTGACTATTTCCACCCGGCTCTCTCCTTCAGTCCTTCATCTTCCCCTCGTTTCTTAATAAATTCTGAAGTCCATAATTTCCAAAAAGGTTACAATGACAAGTCAGAATTATTCACCTCCTTCATCAAATTAAAGCCCATCCCTGGCAATGAAGTGGAATTTGATTTAGGACTGAAAACGGCGTGAGATAGTTTAAGCATGTGGTTAACTAGAGGGTTCAATTCTCTCAAGTCATGATGAATTGATAATCTAGCTTTCTCCACTGTGTCTCTTAACGGGTGTTTGGGATTTCCCTTCTTGTTAACAAATACAAAGATTCTATATGCAATAAGAAAACACTTTTAATTGTACCAAATGATTTTTTATCATATAGTCAATTTTAAGTTTAACACATGTAGTATGTGATTTTTGCTTACTATCTTTTTAAAAGGGTAATTAAGCACTATTGGCTTGAAGTTACAAGTAAAATCGAACTCACATACAACTTCCATATAACGGGGAGATGTAATACCATTAGACTACAAGCTAAAACTCTTCGTGTGATATTCACTTTCACGAGAAGTATAAGAGAAGCATGGTTGGAGTAAAATGTACACTTTCTCTAAAGGCCTTTGTCTACTCATGCTATGAATAGATTAGCTTTATCTCTAAAGACTACTCATGCTACTCATGCTATGTAAGAGTTTGGTTGACTGTAATTGAGAAATGGAATTGGAGGTGAGAATTATTGAGGGTAAGGGGTAAAGATAGAAAGTAGAGGTAAATTAGGTAATGATGAGATGTAAAAGTTTGTGGGGCCCAAGAAAAGTGTGAGATTGAGAGAAAAAGCTTGTGGGCTCTGGTCTAAATGGAAATTCCCATTTTCAATTCTCCTTCTCAATTCCCTTTCTGATTTCATGTGGAACAAACAGGCCCAGGTTTGTGCATGACTAGAGGGATATAGAAATTAGTGATATATGTTAAAACATGGGGAGTACCTTAACATACAAAACTTGTAAATGACCAAAAGTAAGCATTTGTTATTTGAAATATTATTTGGAAATATCTGATGAAAATGTGAGGAATATTTAAATCACGAATGGAAATGTACATGAGTGAAAGAAGTTAATTTATACTCATAAGTCATAATCCTTATTATAAAATTAAAGCACAAAATTTAAATTGATTTTTTCCAAAATATAAGAGCTTATCTTACATTCTTTCATGAATTACCTTTTTTTTTATTTTGGCCTCTAGCTTTCTTTCCTATTCATTAATGCTCATATGATTCACTCTCTTATTATAGATTAATCATAAATAATTGTAATATGGGAAAAAACGTATGTTTCAGACACAACCAATTACCTTTACAGATTTTTTAAGATGATTTGACGACCATAATTTTATAAATAATACCGGACGGAGTATACTAATGATTTTTGGCAAACAAGTGTCGATCAAATACCATACCCACCACCCCATCACCACTTTGTTAACAATTATATATATTTATATATTGAGTGACACGAGAGCTTTATTAGATTTTATATGACTGTAATGTAAGTAAGATAAAGGCGAGTACATAAATACACAATATAATTGATTGGCCAAAAAAATACACAATATAATTGAGAGGCTAATCTTTTTTAAAAAATGACAGTTAGGCACATCAACTAATCAAGCATGAATATATAAAATATACAGTTTTAGAAAATACAAAAGAATCTAAATTCCTGATATGATGGCGTAAAGAAAAGAATTATGATTCAGTAAAAAAAGAACAATGAAATAAAAAAGAAAAGAAGCATGCAAAAAGCTGCAGGACTTTGGCCTTAAAAGAAACCTCCGAAAAGGGTTTGGAGGGCAAGGGGTCCTTCCCTTTTGCTTTCGGCTATGTCTCATCAACCAAATTCCACGTTCGTGTGGGTTTTTTTCCTATTTTATGGAATAAAAGTAAAAATTCACAACTGATCGATACAACCACCAAAACAACATAATGATTAATTAATGTTCAAACATTTATTCAATGCAACAATAACAGTTGTTTAAAACTTAATGAGTTTAAGCTAAGTGATAATCCCTTTCATTGGCCACTTCAGGAGTTGTTTAATAAGGCTTCATATCACGCAAATGTTGCAGTTTAATAACTGTTTCTTGTGTATTTACATAATTCAAACATGTGGTTTGAATTATTACCAATTGTCTTATATAGAGTTCGGTTAGATAGATGGAATGATTTTGATAAGAATGAAATATTCCCTCAGCTCCTCACACTTTTGTAGATAAATTTAGCGTATAAATGTAATCACTTTAAAATTTTTATAGTTATTTTTTCTCCTCAAAACTAATCTATCTTACATATAAGTTATCATAGAATATAATTACATGTAAGGTACATTAAAATTTAATGGTTTATGTGACTTTCTTATTCTCTATAAAAAGTCAAAGTAATCTTACATGGGACCTGAGCAAAATTGTGCCAGTTAAATTCCTTTTTTTCTAACAAAACCTTTAAGGGAAAAATGAAACGGGGACAAATGATTGTCTTGAATAGATTTTTAAAAGCAATAAAATAAATTTAACACTGTTGAATCATAATAAAGGCATACTAGATATTTCACAAACTAAAGTTATGTACGATAATGTTAATGATTTTTTTATAACATATATATATTTTTTAAAAAAGTATCAATAAAAAAATATGAAACTTAAGCCATCAACAAGCTAACATCTATTTTGGTCAAAAAAGAAACAACCTAATATCTATAAACAATTATACTATTTATACATTGTGAATAATTTAGCTTAACACTCATATTGTTTTATACTAATTGAATTAAAAAACCATTATTCTTAAGGACAAAAAAAAAATACATGGTTTGAAGGATTGAAGTGCTCCCTTTATTCGTCCGAAACCCTCATTTTCATCGATCCATTTCCATATACTGTCTTTCCCTCGTTCATTTGAAACAAAAATATATATAACAATCTAATTTAATTGCAGTTCAATCCAAAATCAGCACAAACAAAATGGATTAGATTGGTCTTCTTCATGGAAGTTTCTTCTACATAAAATGGATGGGCGCGGGCCTTTTGGCATCTTTCTATTTTTTGATCAGGAGACTTCGTGTAATGATGAATCGTCTTCTTCCTCCAAGGGCAATTTTGTCATGTAAGCTATAAATAAAGTCCTCTATATTTGAAAATAAACTCCTTTTTAATCTGAATCAGGATATCCCTGGTACTTAGAAAGCAAAGAGTTTTTACAATTTCGTATAACATCATCTTAATTAACTTCCTTCCATGGGACTTCGAATTAATTTTCACTAAAAAGTACCATCTTATATATTTTAATGATCAATAGCAAGAATTTTATTATCTAATTCATATGAAATGTTATTGCTTTATGTTGTTAAAGAGCATAACACTGATTTTGATATCCATCACCAAAACTAAAGGTAATTAATTCATTTCATGGAGGCAGAAAATTCATTCCAACGCGGGCTTTTCTAATGTGAATGAATATACCAAACACGCTCAAGTCTGTGGCTCTAATCCCAGGCAATTGCCTCATTTTTCCCTTAAAAGATTTAATCTCAAGCATGCCTTTATGTTTAAGGTAGGGTTTGGATTGTAAGAAAAACGCAAAATAAAAAAAAAGAAAAGAAAATAGAGGCATTTAAATACAACAATGTTTATTATTAACAAGCATTGCTTATAGTGAAAGGGGCTTGACCCGCTTAATAAGGAGGTCTCAAATATGAGTCTATGTGAATGCTGAAAACACATTTGATAGAGGTAACTCAAATGGGGCACATTCCTGAATATAAATAAGTCAAATAGCCAGCGAAAAAAAATATAAGTACTAGTATACTATGATGCATAACCCTATCCGAGTTTCATGGTGCCATTTCTGTCTCAAACGTGCACATACCTTATCAACTCATAATAAATTTATTTAGCTACCAATACGTGTACATGCGTGAATATAGTAATAATGGCATAATTTCAACTAAACCATTTACTCTAAAGAGTAACTAAATCTTGCAGCTACTCAGCTCAACCAGAGCACCATACAACTATAAATATATCACCAATAAACCAATCAAGTAGCATTCCACATGCGCGACAATATGAAAAACATTTCAAAATGTGGGATGTATCAACTGGAAGATAATCAGATAGGGATTATTCTTCCTCAGTGCACGTCTAAGTTATTAAGGAGAAAATATCATAGTGGTGCAGCAATAATTCGAGGACATCATTCATACTCGACTATTTACCCAAAAAGAAGCCCTTGAACACATTTGAGAGACACGTGTTGGAGGGCCACATTCTCATTAATTTAGAGCAATCATGCCACCTGTGTGACACCAAATGCAATCCCATTTGATTAAAGCTTGTGCTACAATTTTTGGATTTTCTCCTCTTGTTCATGATATTTTATATGCCTTGAGCAATATTCAAAGGAAAGCATAACAAGATGGACCCCTAGGGGACCATAACAGCACTTCATCATATTACCGAGAAACTTGGACTTAACTATATTTGTCAATATCTGCTTCTGAAGTTATACCTGTTTCTCTATTATCAGAAACAGACATGAAAGATCTTCAATAACCAGAGGGCCAACAAGAAACTAAAAAGGAGCCGACATGTACTTTTGAACTCATAACTATTTTTCTATTACCATACTAGCTGATTCATGTCTCATGGGTTTAATACTTCAGCTGCAAGTGCTAGATGTGAGTACGAGTGAGTAAGAGTAAGAGTGAGTAAAATAAGATAAACAGATCGCATGAGTGGCTCAAGGCATATAGATTAGTAAAGATATGGCCATAAGGTATTAAATAACCAGGGTGCCAACTAGAAACCGATATAAGCAGCCAAACAAAGTATCTCTAAATATGACAAGATGGACATATGGACATCAAAGAATGCAAATACTTCATAATTTACTTCGTTTGCCATCAACTGCTGATGAAGTTATACCTATGACCTATTTCTCGACATCAGACAAACATGGAAGACATCATATAAGCAAAGTTTCTATGAGAATCTAAAATAAGTGACCAACCAATGTCATTGAAATATACTTTCACAACTAATTTCACAATTTCTAATCAGCCACAAACACACAGAAGTATAATTTATCCGCACGTTAAGAGAATATCTTGAAACTCGCAAATGAGAAACAAAAAAAATACCTCAAAGATGGGTGGGGCCTGTTCTAATTTGTCAAAACATACCCCCTAAACCTAAATTGTTTGCATTATGTTATCCCTGCAAGGAAAAAAATGATCTTGGACATATATTGTCTCTAGATCAAATGATGTTTGATAAGTTCTTTACCATTTCATTATATCCTGAGATGTAATCATGTAACAGAGCGTAAGCTCCAAAGGAACCCAAATGCCACAATTAACATCAATGATATATGGCCATTCCCTGTTTCCAGTACTAGGTCCATTTGCGTAGTATAGTTGTAAAATTGTAGTGTTCTTCCTCACCTAACGCAAACACCACTTTGGAAACTGTTTTTATCATCAACAAAGGGCATATCTAGACTTCCAAAATGACTTGGTGATCTTTCAGAGGTAAGCATGTCAAAATTTGTCTTAGCAAAAAACAACTTAACCTGTTTCATCAATGTATATAATTTATATAAGTTGCAGTGACTTGACAATATTATCCTAATCCTCACCATCAAATTTCAGATGGGACTTTCATTTCAGAATATTTATATCCACATATATGGACTTGATCTTTTTATCCAAATGAAGAGTCATGCAGCTCTAATCTATTCAAATATATGAGGCATCTCTACATTACAGAAAATCAGGGACTGAATTCCTTGAAAAAATTTACAAGCTGATCACAAAAAAGGGGGGTGGGGGAGGAAAAAGAACATAAACCCTGTGGCTGTTGATTGCGCTCAATTGTATGATCTATACATTTGAGAAAAAGTGAAAGATGAACTCACTTGGGCATACAGATCCTGAAACTTAATATCATTGTTTGAAAAGTGGCAGGCAAAATGTCCTTTTTGATCTAACTAATACTGTCTACTGCAACATCCATGAATGACCAAAATGACCAAACTAACTAAAAGCCATCAAATAAGCCATTGTTGGACTACCATGGTGTTATGCTAGATATCATCACAATAAAATGTTCATATGGACAATGGCAGTCTTCTTTCTCTCTTTCTTGCCAATGTTTGTCTAGAGACTTTTAGGCGTATAAAGAGCAACATACTGAGGCATACCACAACCAAGAAAATCCAAAGGCGCCTGAAGTAAAGAGTTACACAGGCTAAAGCTGAAAGGATGCAGAATAATAAGGCGAAAACAATTGCCACAGCAACATCAACCCTGAAAGATGTGTTAATACAAATGTCAATTATAATATTACATCTGAAATTTCATGGACCTCAATAAAATTAAAATCTGGACTAACCCCGAACAATATCATTAAATAGTCAAATTAGAACACACCAACACCCCAAGATGCTAGTGCAAAATATTACATCCAATCAATGACAAGGCAGCTTGTCCAGGAAACAACTACATCAACCAGGTTGAATGCAAAGAATATTGATATATCTGGAATTAACTATGTATATTGTATCTAACAGTGGGCCTGGCATATCAGGTAAGTTTATGGGAGGAAGAAAACAACAAAAGAGTGATGAGCTGGCAGAAAACACCCCCCAAGGGGTGGTTGGGGGGGAATGATATAAGGAATTCAGACACGCAATGGTGTGGTGTATTCTAAGAGTGCTAGGTGGCTAAGCTGTGCTCACTGGTTAAATATCATCATACTCCTACTGAGGTTGGCTATTTATCAGTAATTATGTTTCTGTAATCTAGTTAAAAAACAGCTGGGAATAATACAGTAGCGAGGTTCCACAAGATTGATAACTCAATTGAATTCATCCATGCCCACTCACATAACTTTTCAGCCACTCTATCTCATTTCTATATTACCCTCAATCAGCATCCATTTAACTCAGTGTTAAGGCTGCAAGCTCATAGACATCTAATATTTTAATATGCCGAACTCTCTCGATATGAGAATCACATCCTCATTTCAACATCAAGACTGGAAAAAGTGATCTAAGGGTTTCATATGTTGCAAGAATAATGACAGCTCTTCAAAAAGAGTATTTAGGATTACAGCCTAAATATAAAGCCATGTAAAGGAAACTTCATGCCTTTTCTCAACTACAAAATAGCCTGGCACTCTGATTAATCTAAAGTGTATGGTCAAGCCCAGCTCAAGCAGTAACAAATAATTTTAAACATAATGTCATATTGTCAGGATAATGCATGACAAATGCTCAACAAATATTTAGAAAAAAACCCACACCCTATTCACAACTATAAATTCTGACCCAATTGTAAGCACTTTATTTTAATGAAAATATCAGCACTACTATAAACTCATGGGCTCAAACTGCATGGATAAAACCACAGATTACAGGGAAACTCATGTGCAGCTATGTCCATCAACTCACATTTGACATCCCTTTCATCCTTTGGATAGGTGTCACAGTAAATAACGGGCCAATCCTTTGAACAAAAGGGTGGAAATTGTGAAACTGTAGATTAATAAGACACCATTTGGCATATACATGACCTTGACAACAGACATTAGATCTACATCATGTGTCAGATTCCAGATTTCAGTGGGGGTTAATAATATATGATGTGAAAATGATCCTAACCAGAAATATAATGCCTTCTGACCAAATAAATGTGCAAAGAAATAGAAGAAGTGGAAGAGAGTTGGGAAGGGAAGGGAAGGGAAGGAAGGGTACCTGGAAGAGAGAAGGGGTTTGGGGGAGAAGAGGATGAGAGGAGAGTACTTGTGTTGGGATCGGATCTGGTAATCTCTCAGCTGCTCAACAAGCTTCGATCGCGTTATCATTTCCACCTTTGGCTTTTGACCTCATTGCTTCACTTTCATCATCATATGATTCAAAACATCCTCATGCCCTTCCCTTCCCAAATATGGAACTTTTTTTCACATTAAAATTTTATTACTCCTATTTGCTTTTTTAAAAAAAGAGTAGCACGATTATCAGAAAAACACTCTCAATTATAAAAATCAAAAGGGCACGAATTGTTCTATATTTTTCAAAGGACGTCAAATGATATGGATGGAGGGATTAGTTCTTTCTTGGATTCAGGGGAAATGGTTCAAGTGGCATCATTTGGGTTTTAAACAATTTAGCCTTATTTTTTTAGGGAAAAATATGCAAAAAGGACTATTAAAATTGGGAAAAGACAAGTTAATGACATGGTTTGATTTGTTGTTCAATAAATTTACAGGAAATTCCTAAATTATGTTAGGGTTCATTTAAAAGGTAAAACAAGTAAGGTTGTTGCTAACTTCATATTTTGGTTTACCAACTCTATGTTAAGATATATTTATCGACTCTTTATTTGAGTTTACCGACCTAAGATGAGTAACCCTTTATCTTTATTGCCAAATTTATTTGTTAAGAAACTTATTACAATTCCTTACATATTTTGTGTTAAAACTTCTATGAATGTGGGTATATATAAGGTTGTCAAACTCATGAGTTTAAGTAAATTCGTGGAGATAAGGTAAACTCGGATCATAGACTCGAATCGTAAACTCGTAAGAGTTTACGTTTATAAAAAAATGTATTTCTTTTATATAATTGAATAAAAAAACAAATAATAATAATAAATTGACTTGAATTCATTTTAAATATAGATAGTAAATTTAAATATACCAATATTCATACTATATCAACCTCGATAGATAAATTTCTATGAAATCCATATTTAAATCTATTAAATTTTGTCAATTAAAAATAATTAAATTTAGTTTAGTAGCAAGTTAACGCAATTTTCTATAAGGTAAAAACGTAAAAACGGCGAATTCACAATGTAAACACGTAAGTTTCTACCGAATTTTCAAAGATTGAAAATTTAGATGACTCGTGACACGTTTTGGTTAGGTAGTGTCGTAAAAACGGTAAAATCGGAGAGTCAACTCTCGAGTTTGACAACAATGACTACTATATACCGTTTCCTTACAAGTTATAATAATTTATAAATCTAGTCAACTACTAATGTTTGATATTTACTATATTGTTGTTAATTCATTATAAATAAGAATTTCAATTTTATTCATCAAAGTACTATAAACACATGGATCCAGAAGATAATATATGAATTAAACATTACTTTAGTTCGGATCATCTATGAGTCGAACTAATTAAATGTGTTTCGAATGCAAAAGTTTAATAGTCGAAAATATGCAACGAAGTAAGAATCCATATGTTTGATTAATTCATATAGGTATATATATACATAATTTGTAGTGTTTGATTATTTCACCACTACGTACATAACTACATATACGTATATACAAATCACTCAAATGAATATTCCAAAAGAAACGAAAAAGAAATATAAAAAAGAATATATATTATGCCTTCACCAATCCGAAGAAAACTTCCATATATATGGAATAATATAAATAATTATACATAACGGAACACAAACCAAAGTGATTAAAAAAAAATAAGGTCACATTGATCAGTGTTTTAGTTTATACAAGATCTTCCGTCAGAGTACCAAACTAAAGGACGGGGAAAAAATTCCTTGTGCAGATTGTGTCTACTCAAAATGTAATTGATCAATTCAATGAAAGCAGTGTTTATGAATAATTAGAAACCTGGCCATGACCCTGAGGCATTTCTCCACTTGATGACTCACTGCTTCCCAATTCTTGGCTTGCCAGAGCTATTTGTCTAAACTTTTTCATATCGGCATGATATGCACTTGAACCATACTCTGATGAGCCTGATAAAGATCCCATAAGCAGGCCATGACCTACATTTGATTCGTTCAAGTCTTCTAGTGACACATCTCCTTCCAATGCTCTTACAATCTGCATGTAATTAACCACATATATACATGTATGTATATTACATTAATTTTACATTCCCAAAAGTGCTACCTTATTGTTTTTTGCTTTTGTGTTTTCATAGGTTAGAGAGAGGTACATGTATCTACCTGGCTCATTTTAGGACGTTTCTTTCCAGAATGGCGAATGCTGGCAGAAATACAAGCAGCAATGCGAGATAATTCCCGGTTACTGTAGTTGCCTTCCAAGAATGGATCCACCAATTCTTCAAAGTTCCCATCCTCCAGACCTCTTGTCAGGAGTGGCCGAGCCTAATCCACACACATATTCGTCAAATATGGCAAAACAAAAAGCTAAGACTCAAAATGCATGTTTTTAGTTGAATATTGTGATAACTGTTATCATCAATATTCTTGTCCTTGTATAAGATCAAGTAGTTTACATTGTAAATTAAATCAATCAATTACTAAATTATCTCTTGTATTAAGAACTAAAGGTCTTAGAAGTTTTTGTTGAGAAATATTAGTACTAACCCAGTCTACTAAACTGTCATCTGCCATATTTTGGAGATCAACAGGCCGCCTCCCTGTTACTATCTCTAATAACATCACTCCAAAAGAGAACACATCTGACTTCTCCGTCAATTTTCCACTTGACGCATATTCAGGAGCCAAGTAGCTATATTGGGAAACAATGTCATTAATTATGGGTGCATAAAACATTTACCAAGCCTCTAGTGATGTGATTGACTAGAGCATGCGTAGAAGAAACAATTGTATGTACCCGAATGTTCCCATGACTCGAGTTGAGACATGAGTATTAGTGTCAGTAGTCAACTTTGCCAATCCGAAATCAGCCACCTATATATGATTGAAATGCACGCATTCATCACATGAGGTTTTGAGTTTGCAATTCCATATATGTATAGCTGAAAATTTTGTAAGTTTGTGGACAGTATAGTAATAGTAAGGCTGCAGATTGCCTCAAGTATACCTTAGCTTCATAGCTATAGTCAAGGAGGACATTGGCCGATTTGATATCACGATGTATAATTCGAGGATGACCTGATATTTTATCATACATAATTTGTCAATAAAAATCAAAGATATTATAAAACCAAATTGACACCATTTATGACTAAAACAGACGTGGGGTAAGCTTGCTTGGTGGGGTGCTGAGAAGGCCAGGGGAATATACTACCAAGCTCGAGTATCTCCGAAGGGAATATAGAACATAATAGGCACTTGAAACTTCACCCTTGATTTTTTTATGTAAAAAGATTGGTACAAAATCATGACCTCAGACCCCACAGCAAGCGAGCTTATAGCAGAGCCAAGTGTGACCTTTTTCATGCCTGAAACAAAATAGGATGAAACTCACAATCTTCATGGAGGTATGCGAGCCCTTTGGCAGATCCTAATGCAATTCTCATTCTGTATGACCAATTCAAGGTAGGGGACTTCCTCGCTGCATATTACAACACCATCAAATATAAATATATATATTAGACATGTATACTTCAGTGTACTTTTAACCCTCTAAATTTATATTAAGCTTTAATTTTGTCTCAAAAACTTATAAAGTAGTGTGCTTTCAGTTTTTTCATCTTAACATTGCTAACCTTTTACTTTCACTCTCCACAAAATATTAGCTCGACGTGCGTACAAAGTTAAACCACGACTCTACAAATAAAACCTTGAGAACACATACGTACAATGAAGGTGATACTCAAGAGTGTTGTTGGGAACAAACTCATAAACCAATATTCGTTGTCCACCAGAAATACAGTAACCCAAAAGAGTTACAAGATGACGATGATGAACACGACTAATGATTTCAATCTCAGCCTGGAACTCACGATCTCCTTGGCCACTACCAGCTTTCAGGCACTTAATAGCAACTTCTTTACCATTAAGGAGGACACCCTTATGCACGTAACCGAAACCTCCTTGCCCTATTAAATTTCTTAAAGCGAAGCCGTCCGTTGCAGCAACCAAGTCTTCATAAGAGAAGGCTACACAGTTCACCCCAAAGGACAACCTCGGCGACGACAATGGAAGCGCCGATGATGGGCCCCTTTGAGAGAAATTCGAACTCATGTCAGAGCTATGTTGTTGGGGAGTAACTGGGCCCCATTCACCACTGTCCATGCCTTGTGATTGCTGCACCCTCACAATATGGTCATTCCCACTAGGGTGCCAGTCACTTGGGTTTTGTGCTGGGTTGTAATAATCACCACTTCCTGCACATTATATATATACATGATTTGGAATCTTTGTATATGACATCTCATTAATCTAGATATATGTTGAATCCACATTCTGAATCCCTTAATTCTATATAAATTGCACTCATGTCCTATTATTTAGATCAATTCGACTTTTTTAGAAAGATTAATTTTGCAAAATTAAGTACTTAAAATCCTCTATTATTATTTTCCATCAAAACTAGATATGTTATAGTTTCATGGTTTTAATTGACTTCCTTAATTTCTATAACAATTCAAATTGATCATATACTTATAATTGGAAGACAGAGTAGTTATTAGTGAAGAAAAAAAGCATTAATTTGAAGAGCAACATATATCAAACTAGTATCTTATTTATCAGTCTAAACAGGTATAATAAGAATTAATCTCAAGACAATTTTCGAAAAGTTAGAACAGATACATAGTATTACATCTAACCTAATTAACCATTTAATATTATACCTATAAACCTACCTTTAACCTTCTACAATTATTTTTCCACTCCTAACAAATAGTTATGGAATTATGTCAATAAGAAATGAAGTTTTGTAATAACGGAGAAAAACATTACAAAAATTGTGTAAGTGATCTAAACTTATTTCAACTTTAACTCTGATACCATTTTTAACATATTAACATCTCATATTCAAAGTCGTCAGTTTTTACTTGGGGATTTTATCACCTCTTTTGAATCCCTTATGAGTTTGCATTTGTTTTACCCCATCCAATGAAGAATTCATCACACAAACATGTACAAAGATTTATGTTTAAAAATTAAAAGGATTGAATTGATAATAATGGAACAAAAGTCATACCATTGTGGCTGTTTTTGCCATCATCGCCATAGTAATACCTAGGCTTTCGTCTCCTCCTCCTTCTGCAACAAAGAAAGCAGATGCCAAGCATCATAAGGAGTAAAAGCCCAACACTAACGGTTGCTACAGTAAAGACTCTACTATTATTGTCACTATTGTCGATTGATCCATTTGAAGCAGATGATACACTAGGTGAATGTTTGTTCTCACTAGAAGAGTTTGGTGTTAATGTAGGAGTAGTTGACGGAGATAAACCAATAATTGGTGATGATTTACCATCACTGGGTGTAGGAGTTGAAGTTGGAGATGGCGAATTCGAGGAGCTATTAGAATTGGAAGAGTTCTGGTTAGGTGACGGTGGAGAAGTCACAATTATTGGATCACCTTTTTTTCCTTCAGACGGTTCAGGTGGTGGGGGTGATGGAGATGGGGGTGATGGAGGGCTTGTTGATGAATCACCATAATCATCATTATCATTATTATCATTGTTGTTACCAAGATCTAATAATGGAGGGGATGAGAAGAAAGACATTGTAATTTGTGTTCTTTATTTACAACATGAAGATCTTGAGAGTTTCACCTTTAATTCCTCGTAGCTGCTCTTATGAGAAATTCTGAGAACGCATGACAAACAATAATTGTATTAGAAAGTGAAATGATAGATGGCTATATATTGGGAAAATGAGAGATGAGTTTTGAAGGCCTGAAGACAATACTAATGAGATTTTTTGAGGAATTTTGGTGGGAAAATCAATTACCTGTAGTATGGGGAAACAATGAATAAGTTTTCAGAAGAAAGAAAAGAAGATTTAATTTGTTGCATGGGATGATTTTTTCATGCTTGACTGTTCATGTCATTCCTCAATGGTCTCCTACAAAGGAGGAATTGTTTTCGTCTCTGCCACCCTAAGCTTTGTTCGATTCTGTTACAGATTTTTGCCAATTTTTTAATGGTTTCTGTTTCAATATGGGCTATACTTGTACAACCTCTACCATTATTTAATATAATTTGTTCTTTGGTCATGCCACTTAATAAATGATATTTACACAAAATTTTATTGCTAGCCTCCAATACTTTTGGAAGCGTCGACGTCATGAAGATTACACTCTAGAGGGCTTTAATTTCCTTAGTGGCTTGCACTAACGGCTCCTAGAAATACAGCAATCCTGGCTTTGGTGAATCAAGTTGGTCGTACATCATCCTCTTCTATATATAGCAACTCCCAAGCGGCGACATTCATGATAACTCCTTCAATAGTCTCCGCAACTTTTCTCAGCCTGTTACAAAGCTCTACTTTTTTGGTTGTTGCTTTGTCTATATTGGACCAATCCTCTTCACAACGTATTTTGTCGAAGTAGCATTCAGGATTGGCCCAATACATATGAAGTTTAGTATGTAACTACTATTTTACCTTAATATATGTATTGGCTCTATATATAAAAAATGGATCATTTGCATAAAATTAATGATATAAAAACATTTAACATTAAAGAATATGCTTTTTTGTTAGTAATTTCCATTGGATATGTAACCTTGGCTCACTAAATATACTAACTACTCCCTCCGGTCCTAAATATAAGATCTAATTGACTTTTTTGGAAAATCCTAAAAAAGCAAAATAAGTTAATTATAAATTGATGATTTACCTAATTTTTCCCTTAGACGAGTATATTTTACCTATAAACTAATGGATAATCTAAAAATATATCAAATATATCATAATTTAATAACCTATTTCGCAACTTTAATCTCTCCAAAAAAAGTCATCTAAGTCTTATATTTAGGATCAGAGGTAGTATTAATTAATCTCAAAATTGTTATTGTATTTGTAGCTAGCGATGTTAGGAAAAAGATTCAACTAGTTAGAAAAGAATTTCCGTAATGATTTTTATAAAACAATTTCAAAGGTATAACTAGAAAAAGAATTTCCAAAATAATAAATTAATTCTATCATAGTTAAAAAAGAATTAACCTTATAAAAGCAATCCATGTTAGGAAAAGAATTTCCTACAAAAAATATTAAATGGCTAACATGGATAATTAAAAATTGAAGTAATTAAATATAAATTAAATAATTAAACAAAAAATTATAAAACATATCTTTGATTCAAAAATGGAAGAAAAAATTGAAACAAAGCACAAGCATATAAAAAATGTATAACCTTAATTGTGGCAATAATCTATGGCATGATGACTCATAATCCCACTTTTGTAGTGAGAAGTTCCCGATCCTTTTTCCTTGACCTTCTACTACATTACTAATAATAGGTGCTAGCAATGTGTTAAGTTGAGCATTACTATATATATAAAGCATGATTTTAAGTAATAATCAATATATTCACTTAAAATCTCATAAATAAAAATTTCTAATCTAACAAAAAAACTCATAAATAAAAACTTTCAATCATAGCCCTTGCCAGACCGGGCCAATCAATCAGTGTCACTGAAAGACACTGAATTTACGGTTGGTGTATGTAGTGTGCCTCTCGGGACCACTCCTTCAAGAAATTTATGGACCTCAGGGTAAGCGGAAGTTATCGCCGAGTATCGTTCTCATAGGAGCCTATTTATGTAACCAATTACCCTAGAACTAGAGGAAAACTTGTTTGAAACTAAGAAAAATTTATTTTTTAATTAATTTCTTTTTGTTTGTATTAAAGCCGGGAAATATTTTGTAAGATTAGAAATTAGAATAATTTTTTTTGGATAAATGGATAATAAAATATTCTCAGTGATTGGGAATTTCAAGAATCATTACTTATAAAAATATTTTGGGGTAAAGTGGTTAAGTCAATAAATCCCTGGAGGAACCTCGATCTCTAAGCTAGGCTTAGATCAATATAATTAATGCCGGGACCTCTAACTTTAATTATCTCGATCTAAGTTGATTAAGCACATGACCAAATTAAATTTACTAAACACAAGGAGCTATTAATCCTACGACCGGGATCTCGAATTGCAACCTAATTAACTTACTAGCGTCGATTCATTTTGGGACCCCAATAAATAAATTAAAACTAGTAAGTTTAAGTCCAATGCTACTCAAGTGTTTTATAAATTTATTTTACTAATATCTAAGCATGAATGACAACATCATTGTCCACTAAATAAGAACTCTTACTTAGCACAAGATTTTAACTAAAGTATGTATTAAAATCATGAATCCACAATATTAAAACATGTTCAAGTCAAGAAGCTCAATGTTGAGAGTTCAAGCTAAAGAAATTAACAAATGAGAATTGTTCATACACATCCTCAAAAGATAGAGATAAAATATACAACCAATTAAATATATCTATTCTCTAAAACCCTAGAAAATTGAAATACATAAGAGGAAAAGATGTGTGGACATTTACCCCAATTTGAAGTTCACTTAACTCATCTTTTCATTCCAATCACCAAGAATAAGGAGAGTTTTAGTTGCTCATGTGGAAAGAGAGAACACCAAAAATGAGTGGGTGTGTGAGATTCATCGTTAACTCTTCTAAAGTCTTCTGATATTTTCCCAAAGTTTTGTGTTTCTTCAATGAATTCTGTCTTTTCCCAATTAATTTTCAGGTGGTTATATTTAGTGTCTACTAATACTTCAAACAATATGGCGTCTTCCAAAAATAAACAAAACTTTGGGCATATATATCTCTTTTAATCTATCTCATAAAGCTATCTTCAAATGACTCGTTGACCTGCACCTAATGTCCTCGCAAAATTATTAGGGTGAGGCACATTGACCATTGTAACAACAACTTGCAGGTTGTTTCCGATTTCTTATTAAGTTTAGAAACGTGAGACCAAAGTTGAAATTAAAATCATATTCAGTTCACTATTTAGCCGCACTAAATTTAATATGAAGTGCAATTTTCATGATATATTTTTTAATTAAAGATAAAGATGGTCGGCCTCATTTTTTTAAATATAAAAGTGAGTCAAACTAATCTAATGTAATGACAGGTAAACATGTCACAACTCACAAGCTATATAGATTTTATAATATGATGGATCATTATACTAAAATGGAATTTAAAAGAAACAGTCGAGTTAAATTACAGGAATTATCACTAATAATAAATAGAGGGTGATGAGAAAACAAGGAAGGATATCCACAAGATGAAGATAGAAATGGAGTGGTCCAGAATTGAAAAGTAGAGAGAGAATCTAGCCAAAGCACTGATCAGCTGGGAGAGGACCAGGGATGTAACCCTGCTCCACATACTGCAACCCAAAAACCACCACAATGGCCACCAAAGCCAGATAAGAGAGCCCTTCAACCTCCATTGGGAAGGCCCGAACCGGTCTTGGCCTTTGTATATATTGACCAACCAACTATTCCCAACACCACCAGGTAGCTCACTCCTTCTAATGCACCTATTGAACCAGCCGGTCCTGGAGGCAAGCCGCAACCTGTTGTTTTGAGGGTGTAAAGTGACCATGCGATGACTGGGGTTGATATCAGGCCTCCTGCTATGGCTGCTTTCTCCGCCGTTTCTCCGCGGTCGGTGTCGGTGTTATCCTTTGCCATTGCTGTGACTTTGAGTGGTTTTGGCTTTGAGGAAGAGAGTGATGGTGTGGATCTGAAATGGGGTGTTCTTGAAATGGAGGAGGGTAGAGGAGAGAGTAGTAACATCCTTGAGGCGTGCATGTTTGGCTCTTTCTCGCTCAAGATTGACGAACTTACCAATATGATTCTGAGATTTGATGAGACCAAGACCAAGTTATATATTTTCAAGACTTTCGAGTTTCTAGCACATTGCTTGTTACTCGGAGTATTTTATACATATAGTTTGTTTAAAATTATTGAAAAATTGTAATTTTAATACTCCCTCCAGTTCTAAATATAAGACCTAATTGACTTTTTCTAGAAAATCCTTAAAAAAACAAAATAAGTTACTTATAAATTAATTTACCTACTTTTTTCCCTTAAACTAGTTTGTTTTACCTATAAACTAATGGATAATCTAAAAATATATCAAATATGTCATCATTAATAACCTATTTCGCAACCTTAATCTCTCCACAAAAAAAGTCAATTAGGTCCTATATTTAGGACCAGAGTAGTACTAAACTACTATGGGCAAAAGAAATACTAATTAACTACATAAGACGACCTTTCATCGAGCTTTTTTTTGGTCAAAACTTTTCATAGAGCTAGACATAAAGAATTACTCGAGGAAGAAAACTCGTTAGTTTTCCAACTTTTTCATGAACAACTTTTCATGTAATTTAAATAAGTATTATTTTTCTGTTAACTTTATATATATGTGTCAATTTTTTTGAATGATATAAAATAGTCCTTTAATTAGGCTCAACATAAAATAGTTAGAAACTTTAGAGCACAAGAGGGAGATGTTCGGAGAATTTCAACTAACAGGCTTTATATTTGTATTCCCTCTATTCCTAAATAAAAATCATTTTCAAATTTTTAATTTATTTCTAGACATAAGGTTATTATCTGTTTGTTTCCATTTTTTTCCAAAATTAACCCTACTAAAACTTATAAAAATAGATAAATAAGAGAAGGAGAGTGGGAATACAATTATATAGTTAGGGAGTAATAACTAACTTAAATAACATTCTTAATCTAATAAAATTAAGTAAAGTGATCTTATATCAAAGATTGAAGGAGTATACGGTTTTTTTTCAAATATGATAACTAAACATGAAATCTTTATGATTAGCTTGATGTCATCTCAATAAGGCAAATGTTAAAATACACAAACAATTTTTTATTTCGTGTTAAACAAATTGGTTCTAAACAATCCGGCCTTTGATCATTCACACACTTTTGTATTACTACTTATTATGTTTTTGACATATGGAATCAACTTTTATTGCTAGTTAGCTTGTAAACTGCTACTACTGTGATAACAGAGCATTTACTGTACGCTTCTTAGCAAAAGAATATACTGTACTACTACTGCTGCTGCTTCTTAGCATATAATGTGTGGAAATTTTCAAAGAGAACATTATTCTCGACAATATTATGGTCATATGCTAAATGGATAGCTGCTACCATGGGATGATCCCTCTTCATGAAACCAAAACAGAGGCCAGCTTTTTCATAACCAATTTCGAGCTGAGCATTTGAATATAGAGTAAAGCCTAGAAGTTTTTTAGCAACCAGGTCGCCAACAACAAAACCTTTGTCCAGGCTATTTTAACACCACAAGATATACAGAGGAAATTTAGAACAAGCTTGTTACAATTATCTTGATCAAATGAAACAAAAGCAAGAATCCTTCAAGTTTACTCTGTCTCTCAAAATTTTGTATTTCAATTTACTCACCTTATCAAACTGCCGAGATTCTGATGTTGACTGCTGGGCCGAACCAAATCCTAATAGAATACACATTTCTCACTTAAACTAGCATTGTAATTGTACGCACTTAAATGTTAAAAATAAATACGATGATTTCCGTAATTTTAATTAATTGATGCTTATGAGAAGACAGAGTTTGAGTAAAGAGCTTGTGTATATGAGTATAAATGATACAAAAATGGGATCCACAAAGGAAATGTAATACTACATAGTAGTAATAATTACGAATGAACTACGTCTGGTGGAGGCAAAAAACTTTCCATGCTCAATCCCCAAACGTTAAAATCGACCTCATCGATCTTCCATCTCTCCTCTATTTCTCTCTTATGATTAGAAGATTGCTCGCCATATCTTAGAATTGTGGTTCTGGTCTTTCCTCCATGGGCGATATTCACATTATCTACAATTCGGTAATCCTCAATCACTGATTCAAGGGTTGTTTCCCAGAAAATGTCGTCCAGGTCTTTGTTTTTCATCCCTATGAGTCTTGAATCCTCGAACTGAACTAAGAGACCAGACCTCTGGCTGAAATATCCCCATATGGTGTGGTGAATCACGTCGAAATTTGGACCACTTTGAGCTTTACGAATTGCTGGACTTGTCTCCACCTTGAGAATAAAGCAATCATCTCCATTTATTATCTTCTCTCCTATGCATGCTGCCCCCGCGAACAAGTTCGCCGTTGCCCTTGGATCCAATCCCTATGATCATACAGACTCCATTACTTAAAGACAATTTAAGGGCCTACAATAATAGCAGATATTTTATGTATTTTTTTATATTATTTTGTTTCAGATATCCGCGATTACATGTCATTTGAATAAAATCTTATATTTGGTTCTAAATATAATAGTTAGATATTTAATTTGTAAAATAATTATATGAATCAGCTAACTTGTCTCCACCACCTTGAGTATAAAGCAATCATTTAAATATGTCATGTAGATTATAACTAGGTCTTGATGAAAACAATCTCACTAAGCATAATAGAGTTAATTCAGAGGGAAATTAAAAGTTTGGAAGGCAGTGGCCTTTAATATTACATTTATGATCAAAGTAAATACCTTGTCTAGATCCTCTATTTAAAAATTATTAATGGAGGTAATATCTCCCAAGTGTGAGTTGTTGGGCAATTGGCCTAATTCAAGTTTAGGGTATTTACTTAGTTCATCTAATGTTGAATAACCTTGATAGTGTGTGTCTGTGTGTGTGTGTGTGTGTGTCTAGGCTAGGTTGGAGCAATATCAGGTAAAACTAATTTGTTTTCTCAAGGATTTCTGATGGGTAACACTTTTTGCCAAGTTGACAATCATTATGTCTACTCTTAACAAGAAGGATCATAACATACTTTCTCCTCCTAATTAGTGCTTTGTGTTTTCAGTTGTCTATATTTCATATCATGAGCGCATTGGATTAAAGTTTAAACTCATCCCTGACAATAGTCATTTTCAATTGAAGTACTATTTTATGATTACATGATATTGAAGGATGTCCTATATATGTACATTAGATGACACCGTAACGATATGTTTTCATTTGTTTTATAATGTGTTACAAGTTCAACTTAGCTTTCTAAGAGTGCATATATACACATAAATATTATTACCTGAAGGAAACGGCGAAGAGGTCTAGGAGCACCTTTGGAAATGGGGCCTTGTTGATTAGAAGAATGACGCCATGAAACTTTACCATTACTTCCGCTAACAACCTTGCAACCTGATGCAATCATCTCCAAGCTCCACAAGTCCGGATCCTTTTGCCACAACACAAACGCTGCAATCTCCTCTGATATTTTCTTCAACTCTACGTTATCGCTACTTTGATGAAATTCTGAGGCGCTTATCTTGATCTGTCCCGTTACACACATGCTTTGTAATGCATTCAACGCAGGCCCTCCTGTTGCCGCTATATATTGTTGCACTATATACTTCGCCGTCGATGCTTCCTAGTTCATCATCCAAAATTCGAGATATTATTCGCTATATATTATTATATTAGACTATATTCTAGGGTCAGTCTATTAGCATCCGGTTTGCAACTATATAATCATGTGTACGTTCATTTATTCAAAAATTCATACTATTCATATTCTTGCATTTTTATCGCTACCACATGCTATGATTATTTGTTTCAATTTTTCTTAAAAATCGAATGAAACTAGAAATGATCATGAAAAGTGTAACGTTGGTTGTTCTTACGATGGAAGAATCTCTGACGGCACGATGAATGGAATGGCCTAATTGAACCTGAAGAGGGATAAGAGGAGATCCGACAAGATAGAGCAGAAAGCGAAGCTCATTGAGGCGTTTGGCGTATATGGGAGATTCTAATTTATCTGGGGTTTGAGCCTTCATCCATGTTAACATGTTTTGAAATCGCAAATTCACGTTGCTTCCCATGCTAGAGAACATTTCTTCTGGTATGGGAACCTCCAGAATTGTCTCCAACATATCTTCTCTTTCTAGGTTTGGACAGAGCCTTATGATGGATGCTTTTGATTTTGTATGTTTCATTGTTAGGGTTTCCTTGAGGAAGAAGCTAAAGGAACTTGAAGATTGTGGGGGGAAAGGAAAACAAAGAAGAGAGAGCTAAGAATGTGGGAGTCAAAGAGGCTAGACAATTTTTTTTTAGGAGAGGAAGTCGGGAAAACGAAACAAGGCTGCCCTTGATTGTAGGTGTCTTGTGGTATACACACCAAGTTTTGATTCATGCCATTTGGTTTTGTTTCTATTTTAAGGATCCGAATGATGAGTATTTGTTTGGTTTCCATTCCCGGCTTCGGCTCTTATCATATACTCCCTCCGTTCCTAAATATAAGATCACTTTAGGGATGTGGATAAGTTCCTAAATATAAGATTACTTTGTATTTTGTTACAAGTTTTGCCTAAATTACCCTTATACCACTTTTACAAGCCTATCACTTTCTCAAGCCCACGTTTCACTCCAACAGCTCACGCAATGTTGACCGCCACCGACTCAATCTCACTCGGCAGTAAATCTAACATCTCAGCTTCCAAATCAGTCAAACTATTAGCAACAAAGCCTCTATATTCAAACTCAGCATGAATGATTTCAGTGAATTGAGCTGATTTCAAGCCTACTTCTTGTGATTAACTGATCGGAATTATCCGGCGCTGGCGAACCAATTCCGGTTTGCCGGAAAGCCGTCGGGCCGTCGGGCTATAATGCACAAGGGCTTGCATGAGCGCCGATCACCTCCATCTTCAAATGAAGTCTTCGTCTTCGTCCATTAATCTGAGGCCACCACACCATCATATAATGCAAGTGCTTTCTTGCAGAGTTCACCGAAGAAGCGAGGATGGGCGAGTGAGAGGTGAAGTGTAGATGGAGGAGTTTGTGTTTGGTCCCTTTTTGTATTTTTAATTTAAGTGAGGGATATTTTAGGAAGATCATGTCATTTATATGGCTTCCTTAATCTCTCCAAATTAGCTAAAGTGATCTTATATTTAGGAACGGAGGGAGTAATATTATTTCATATTCGAATAATCTATGTCTCCCTCGCTGGGCTCATTTTTTAAATATAACCAAATTTTTTTTTTGATCAAAAATATAACCAAATTGATACTATACATCATGAATAATCAATATATGGGATAAGCAATTATAAGTAGTTTTAAGAAAAATTGAAATTTAATAATTTTATTTATGTTTTTATGCATAGGAAATATTACCCTGTTAAAATATTTATAGGTTTATTAAAAATACAAACCGCAATCTAGCTCATGAAAATTATAATGCTTGAAATTGAATTGGTAATATTCGGCATATATAGTAGTATATATTGTAATAAATAATTAATGGGATGAGATTGACCAAAACAATTTAATTCGATGAGAAATTAACAATGTAGTAAAAGTCGGACCGAAATGCGAGATAAAAAAAAAGTCTTATATTGAGGATCCACATCAACCCTTATAACATATAAGCATGTCATGTTTTATTACGATGAGCTATAGCTAGGCAATGACCGAAACAAAGTACATGTCATTGCATTTTTATGAAATTAACTCTACTCTACGGTCTACACTGACCTTTCACCACCATAAAAATGACATTGACCCTTCCAAAGACATTCAACTTCACTAAACACAAAACACTAAACACTAAACAAACACCCTGGTAAAAAAACACTAAACAAACTCACATAAAGCTATGTAGAAGAAAAAGCTAATTAAGCATTCTGAGCAGACTGAGTGCCTTTATCCTTCTTCTTGGTGAAAAGCATCTCAATCTCCTCCAAGGACTTCCCCTTCGTCTCAGGGCAGCAATAGTAGAAGAAACCCCAAGCAAAGGCAGCTATCCCACAGAACAAGAAGAATGTCCCACCAATAGTAATCGCCTTATAAATACTGATAAAAGCTATCGAAATGGTAGCATTCATGAGCCTGTTCATGGCCACCCCTACACCCGCACCTTGGGCCCTCAACTTCAAAGGCCACACCTCCGAACTGTAGACCCATGTCACAGGCCCAAGCCCACAATTAAAACAGGCCACAAACCCATACACTGCCACAATACTCACAACCAAAGCCCATTCCAGCTTCTCCTCCGAATGATGCACAAAAGTAAGAGCAGTCCCCAATATCATAAGCGCAACCATCATACCTCCAACACTAGACAACAAAAGCTTCCTCCTTCCCACCCTATCAAGCATGAAAGTGGACAATATCAAGAACGAAACTTTTGTTGCACCTACGCCAATAGTTGCTAACAAAAGCTTATCTCTTGATGTTACACCAGCTTTCTTGAAGATCCTCGGGCTGTATAACATGACTGCTTCAATCCCCGTGGCATGTTCAAAGAAGTGAATCCCTATGGCAGCAAGCATTATCCTGCGAACTGTGGGAGTAGGCATCAGAAGCTCCCTCCAAACACTTTCTTTTTCTTTTTTCGGGATTTGAACGACCTCGTCTTGGCAGTTTTCGTCGATACCAATCGCCATTTTAATGCCTCTCATGCGAACTTCAGCTTCTTCTTCAGTGTTTGTTGTTATCTGCAGCACTCTCTTGGCTTCTCCTAGACGACCTTTGAGCGCAAGCCACCTTGGAGACTCTGGCATTCTCAGGATAACAAAGATTAATACAAATGAAGGAGCTGCAGCTATGCCTAACATCAATCTCCACCCTACTTTTAATGGCAACTTTCCGAAGATATAATTTGCAACATATCCAAGGAAGATTCCAATGCCGATGCCTAGCTCTGGTAAGGAGGAGAGGAAGCCACGTGTCTTGGCGCCGGCGATCTCAGCAGCGTAGACGGAGGCGACCATGAGGGCGAAGCCGACGCCTATGCCTGCGGTGCACCTTCCGATGAGGACGTAGGCGTAGTTGGCACCAATTCCCATGAGGACTGACCCCACCATGAAGAGGATGGAGGCTATTGCGATGGTCCAGCGGCGACCGACGACGTCGGAGGTTTTTCCGGCGATCAGGGAGCCCACCAAGGCGCAGATGTTGAGGATGCCAGCTAGCACTTGGAGCTGAATGTCACTGAAATGCAGTTCTTCCTTCATGAATATCATGGCTCCACTCATCACTCCGGTGTCTACACAACACAACACAAATATTGGTCATACTCAAATTAAAACAAATCAGGATAGATGAGCTTAGACGAAATTGGACCATTCAAATTTCAACGGTTATATATGTTTGATTTTAAATACAGAGTTGAGAGAAAGTATTAGTGAAGAGTGTCAGAAGGAAACGGGTTTCCTTTCATTGATACAGAGTTGAAAGAATTATATTAGTGAAGAGTGTGAGACTTAAGATATATAAACTGAGTGTGAATTGGTTCCCAAGTTTATTTAGCCTCAGTTTTAGGGGTATTTTTCAAATATTCTTTTTATATTTGTTTTGATCATTAGGTATTATAAAAAAAAAAAACAAGTGTGATATTGTCCGCCTAAACATTTGTGTAGACACAATTTCTAGCTGTGTATGTATTGAAGTAGGATTAAGAGAATCCTAACCTAAATGTTAAAGTGTGTGAGATTAAGAAAGTCTACAATACCTCAAGACCCTAGCGTTAAGAAGTGATAAATTCACCACCTCAAATGAGTAATGGTCATCAGCTCATATGAGGGGATGATTTTTATCTAATAACAAGATAAAAATTATTAGATTGTTTTTTTATATATATAGTAGATTGTTTTTTTTTTGTATTTGTCATTATCAATAACAAGATTTTCACTGTTCAACTTATTCCTTTTCATATCTATATTGTCAACCCGAAGAGAGCCAGGTTTGTTGTGTGAATTGTCTTGTAGAATAAATTTTGTATTAAGTGTGGTAAGAGAAGATAGCATATCATTGAACATTAGTTATGGTTTATCACATTAAAAAATCAATCAAATGCAGAAAACAAAAGGTACAGAGATTATCGATAAAAAAAAGGTACAGAGATGTAACAAAAAAAAGGTACAGAGATGAGAATTAGGTGAATTACCATAACCAAATATGATGGTTATCATGGAAGCGACTAAAGCAGAAGCAAGAGCATATTTATTGGCGCGGAACTCCGCACCAACGGTTTTGTCAACTGGATCAGCCATGTTGATATGCACTAACTCTCTCTTGTTTTGTTCTCTAGGAGTATGTTTTGTTTTGATTCTGTGTAAATGCTTTTAGATAGTACTGGAAACCAAGCTACTTAGTGTAAGAAAAATTCTTGTGGTTCTCACCTTTCCACACACATTGAAAAAGTACAAGACACTTCACGGATGGTCTTATATATATATTAGTCAAGAGATCGTGACAGCTGGGAGGAAAGTGTGGAAGACTTCCATCAGTCTCGGAAATATCTAACTATGGATTATTATTAGTAGAAAGTAATTAACTTTTATTGTTATTATTTAGGAAAGGATTAAATAAAAATCTGATCTGATCTGATTTGATGATCTGTCGCCAGATCTCTACGTTTGCCATATATACATACATTTTGCTGATGACCAGGATGGGTGATTTATCTTTGAATAGGATGAAAATAAAGTCTATCCACATGAATTGCAAATATAATTATTGACCACTCAATCAATGCCATTTCATTTTTCCGTACAAACATCTCCAAAACATTACTACTATAATTGTAAATTTAATGTATTTGTTCATCAAATTAATAAAACATTTGAAGTCTTTATCCGTACCTGTAAGGTTGGAAAAGTAATTGAATGATTCATGTGGATAAACTGTTTTGACTACGTACGTGAAAGGTGCTATAGATCCATTTATTTTGGATTTGTATCATTCCCTGATTTTGTTTTTAGTGTAGCATTTCGGTAAAAAACCTTTTTTTAGCAGTATCATTCCCTGATTTCCCTCATTTATTTACGTCTTTTCTTGGTTTTTGTACCGAAATGCTACAACAAAAAAACATTATCAATATGCTACATCAAAAAAAAAAAATAAACACTAATATACTATAAAACATAGAAATTGTTCTTGTCAAGAATGACTTCTAAAGTCGTTCTTACCAAGAAAGACTTTAGAAGTTGTTCTTTCTTCCCAATAATGACTCGCTTCCAGATGTGAATTACATCATACACACATACCTTACTGCTTTCTTCGGATCTAAATATAAGACTTAAGTGACTTTTTAGAAAACTCAATAAAGCAAAATAGGTCATTTAAATATGATATATTTGATATATTTTTATAATATATGTTAGTTTATATGTCAAATGAACTAGTTTAAGTGAAAAATTAGGTGAATCAATTTATAAAAAATTTATTTTGCTTTCTTAGGATTTTTTCAAAAAAGTCAAATAATGACTTCCACATTGTATCTTTGATTAATAAATCACATGCAAATAATTTGGAACTAGATGTAATACGAGCGGTCATTATTTATAGAGCACACTAATTTATTTTCTATAAAATTGGTTATTAATTTTTATTTATATGCTATTTAGATTTAAACTAACATGTAATTTATTAAATTTATATATCATTATTTTTTAAAATCACATTAATTTTTCTAAAAATAATAACAAAAATGGAGAAAACTAATGATGATATAGGTTTGATATGCTTAATTCTAATTAAGCTAAATAAATATATGAGATAGTTTGAGGTTAAATAATGCTACATCCGGTTCTAGTATAAGACCTATTTGACTTTTTGAAAAAATCCTAAGAAAGCAAAATAAATTTCTTATAAATTGATTCACCTAATTTTTCATTTAAACTAATTTATTTGACATATAAACTAATAGGTATTTTAAAAATATATCAAATATATCATAGTTAAATGACCTATTCTGCTTTATTAATTTTTCTAAAAAGTCAATTAAGTCTTATATTTAGATCTGAAAGAAGTAGTAAGGTATGTGTGTGTGATGTAATTCACCTCGAGAAGCGAGTCATTCTTGGGAAGAACGAAAGTTTAAAAGAATGACTTCTAAGAACGACTTTAGAAATCATTCTTGCCAAGAACGATTTCTATGTTTTATAGTATATTGGTGTTTATTTTTTTTATGTAGCATATTGGTAATATTTTTTTTTGGTGTAGCATTTTGGTACAAAAATCTCTTTTCTCCCTCTATTCCATCACCATTATTATATCAACAATTGATGGTTAAATTGAATAATTTTAAATATTATTACTAGGTTAAATTTTAATAACATCAACATATTGATTTATTTGTGTAAAGTATTAATATTTCATTTCACATCTAATTTAATATTAATAGTTTATTTTAGAGAAACTCTTGCCTAACCCGGTGCAACATTTCATTTATGACATGAACAATCAAAATTAGACAGATATGGTCTGACGTGGAAATTTTAATTTGATTTTGTACCCTAAAAATATGAACCAAGCGATTAAAAAGTTTAAATCTCATGTTCTCTATGTTATTTTATTTTACAATGTAAATAAAAATGTTTTTTCAAAGTTAGTTGAGTTTGTTAGGGTATCACATCAAATTATAAATTCCACGTCAGATGTATGTGTCTATTTGTAATTGGTTAGACCACAAATGACGTGGTGCACTGGGTTTACACAAGAATTTCTCCTAAATTTAAGGATACAGAGAATTGGAAGTAATTCATATTTAATTCATTAAATTAGAAATTATAAAGACATGATTGATAAACTATATGGTGTGACATCCTAAATAAAAGGAATATATATATAAATATAAATATATATATATATATATATATATATATATAATTCATAAACTTCAGCATTTTTAGCATTTTTAGTAATTAGGGTATATTAATCTTATATAATCAAATCGGTCTTAATTTAAACAAAAGAAAGTTAGGGTCAACCTCATGAAAAGTAGAAACTAAAAAGAGGGTATTATTGTAATTTCCCTTGGCCCAAACCATAATATTCCTCTTCCTTTATAAGCTTATATTTCTTCCTCTTTCTTTCTTTGTCTTGCCGTCACTACTCTCCCTCCCCATCACCATTGATCTCTTCCCCACTCCCTTAGGGCAAGAGGGGCCTCTCCATTTCCCTTCGCAGTTTCGCTCCATTTCTCCAAAATAAATTATTTTTGGGTCACATTTTTTGTTTAATTTTATCCTTAAAATCTACATAATATTGGTACATTTTGATATTTTGTATACAAAAAATGGTTATGTTTTCAATTTTATATGATTTTTAAAAAATTCATTACATGAATTTTGCATTTGTTTTAAATTTAAATAACTGAATCTTTTGAAAAATCATATAAAATTGAAAACTCAACCATTTTTTGTCCATAAGATATCAAAATTATGCCACTAATTTAATGTAGAATCTATTTTAAAGACAAATAAAAAATGTGACCCCAAAAATAATTTGTTTTAGGGAAGTGGGGGAAGGAGAAGTGGAGCCCCTTCCCCATATTTATGTGAGAGAGATTCAAGGAAATTAAAAGGAAATGTTAGGCTCATATGCTTCACCTCCAAAAGAACAAAAGACCAATTTACATTTTGTAAAGGCTAATCACAATACGACTCCAAAATTTGTGTTCAAAAATCCATTTCCTTCAAATAAATTATTATAGAGTCGTCCTATTTTTCTTTTCCTTGTTTTCATTTTTTTGAAATCATTTCGCTCAAACTCTATTAAGTCATAAAACATTTGAGTAAACTGATAAGGTTGTGTGAGTTAATAAAATGGGCTTCACGGGCCCAGTTCTTTAGGTCCGATACCGAAAAAAACTCATTTTTAAAGTCTTACCGTTTTACTCATGGGCTCAAGCTTGGCCCACAAGCTTCAAGCACATTTCATTAAAGAACTAACCTTTTTAAAGAAATTCTGACTTAGAAGTTAGACCACTAAAATGATTGTAATATTATATCATTTTTACTAAATAGAGTAATTTTTGCTTTCCATTTATAATTTTTTTAACTAAATATAGACTCTACCTTTCATTGCTCATATATGAGTATTGACTTCTTTTTTCGGTAATCCTCATTATATCTTCAAACGTCTCAAATACAACTAAACAATTTCTTTATTTATTCAAAGTACGTCAATAAGAAATAGTAAAATATTAGCAAAATTATAGAAAAACTTACTGTATGAAAAATTCTTACAATTCGGGCAATTTTTTTTATAAAAAAAATTGATTAGACGACTTAGCAAAATATTCAGCATTTATTTTAAATAAGTTCAAAAATTCAAGTTGTGAACATAATAATGGCACTCACGTTAATATTCTTGAAAATTGCTAGATACAACCTGCATGGTATAAAAATTAACTTAAAAAATAGGTCGAAAAGCTGTAAAATTATTTTAAAGAAACAATTGGTGAATTTGAATGGGCCCAAAATTGCATGAGACTCCGAAATGGACAATTTCGATAACCCGAGCTGATATATTACAGTGAAAAACATGATTCAAAATCAAATATCTAATACTCCCTCAGTTCCTAAATATAAAATCACTTTGATTAATTTGGGGAGATTAAGGAAGACAATAAAATTACATGATCTTCCCAAAATCCCCTCAAGTACTTAACTTTAAAAGGAGGAGGGGTTTTCAATGACAAGAGGGGGTATAAGGGTAGTTTGGGCAAAATTTGAGATAAAATAGGAAGTGATCTTATATTTATGTACTTATACACTTCCCCAAAGTGATCTTATATTTGGGAACAGAGGGAGTACATAACTTATTATAAGGACACACAAAATTAGCAACACAACATCCAATTATCTCAATGCACATACAGTTGTTTCAAAATAAATCTCCAGTCCAAAATCGCGTAACCTTTTCTTACTTGGAATCTACACCCTGGATGATTAGCTTGTTCTTGAGATAGATTGACCCGTACGTCAATGCACCGCAATTAGCAAGCAATGCCATATCAGAATCCAAAGCTAGGATTACTCAAATCCATTAATATGTAGCAACCATTTTACTTCCTTCAGTCATTAATATATTATCCACTTCATAGTTTATTTTTTTTATTAAAGTGAATCTCATATTTTTTTGAACTGAAAGTGAATCTCATATATAGAACCAAAGGAGAGAGTGAGTACTAATTAATCAAAAGCTTCTTTATGCAACAACTAAGCACTATTACCATTGAACTGATCTGAAGGCTTCAATTTGTTGTGTGACTTGTAATAATTCTGGCTAAAGATAGTCTCGATGTCTTCCAAGGATCTTCCTTTAGTTTCAGGCAAAAAGAAATAGAAGAAAACGCAAGCCAGAACAGTGGAACCACCAAGCATGAAGTAAATCCCACCCATTGTTATCTTCTTATATATTGAAATGAACGTCATAACCGAAACCACACCTATGGTTCTATTCACCACCACACCAAACGCTTGTCCTTGGGCTCTCAACCTCAGAGGAAATATCTCACAACTGTACACCCAAACCGCTGGACCCATTCCTAGTTGAAACAAAGCCACAAATAAATAAGTAGCCACGACCACAAACCATGGGGCCCACATTGGTTTATATTCTTTACTCTCCACTATGCTCAAGCACACCCCTAACGCTAATAGTGCCATTGCAGAACCTCCTGCACTAACCAACAAAAGAGCCCTCCTTCCAACTCTATCCATTAAAAATGAGGCCAAATATGTAAATATAAATTGGGCTATTCCTATTCCAATTGTTGCTACATGAAGCATGCTCTTATTGACTATTCCTGTTCTTTCGAAGATTCTTGGGCTGTATGATAAAATACACTCTATTCCTGCTATTTGCTGAAACACGTGCACCATCGTGGCTATGATCATAATCCTACGTACACAAGATGAAGGTTTAAAGAATAGCTCTTTCAAAGCTCCTTTTCCTCTACTAGTCTTGTTGTCATCTTTGTCAGCAATATCAGCAGCGATTTCGATCTCCTGTTACATAAATTTGAGCCAAGTCAAATCAAATTCACTGAAACTATTTTGGTAGAAATTCAAACATAACGCATATAAATGCTCACTATGGTGTATAATATAAGAGCTAATACAATTTCTTAAGAAAACATATGAAGTTGTGTTGAAATTAATGTTTTTTTCTTAATATTTCTCATATTTCTTATGATACTTTTTAAAGAGATAAATACATATGCATTAATGAATAAGAAAGAGGATTAGAGGCAATACAGAAAGAAAACATATTAATCTAATTAATTTTGGACAAAAATAATTTAAATTTTAGCTCTTATATTACATACAGTAGCAAATATTTAATACCTGCAAGCGCCTTTCGGCTTCTTGTTTTGTATTAGAAATAAGTATAAGGACTTGTTTAGCTTCATCAATACGACGCTGCATCACCAACCACCTGGGTGACTCTAGTAGGTTGATGCTTGAAACTGCGAGAATAAGTGAAGGAATTGAAGGGAGACCAAGCATGATCCTCCACCCAAGTTTGAGAGATAACTTGCCGAAGAAGTAATTGGAGACATAGCCAAGCAAGACACCAAATATAATGGAAAGGTCTGGAAGAGAAGCTAGGAAACCTCTATGTGAAGGAGGTGAGATTTCTGCGCAATAAACTGAGACGATGTTAAGGGAGAAGCCTACTCCTATTCCGGTAATGCATCTTCCGGCGAACAAGACGGTGTAGGAAGGACTAAAACCAAGAAGAATGGAGCCAAGAAGGTAAATTAGACAACAGAGAACGAAGGTGTAACGACGGCCTATGAAATCGGTGGTTCTCCCAGCAACCATGGTTCCGGGAATAGCACATATGTTTAAGACTCCTACTATGAGTTCCACTTGGAAATCGCTGATTTTGAGCTCTTCCTTTATGTACAATAATGCTCCAGCCATTACTCCTACCGCTGATCAACATATATAAATGCCATTGCTTAGCAGATAAGTAGTATAATAAGACATACAGCCGCTCTTTAAATATATGACATAATTAAGGAAACCTAGTTGTTATAAGGCCTATTTCTATATTTTTTCACATTCCTTTAAATTAATTCTATTGATACCATCAATGATAAATAAGTAAGAGGTTTAATTATCATCACTACAAGAAATGGTGGTCGAATATTTCGGTTTCATCTTTTCACTTTTCTCATGAATGACTTTTTTCCGGTTTTCAATAAAACCCAAAAAACACAAGGATATCAGTTGTATTTTTTCGGTAACAGCGGGACTAATACTTTTGATTAGAAAGATAATATTCAAATAACTAAATTACTCTATTAAGAAGGAAAGCTGGTTAAAAATTGGGAGTATAACAAAATACATACTCAATCATTCAAAACAAAAAAAAATCAAAAAAGAATATATTCTCACAAATTAGAAGCTAATATTTTGAAACCGGAGAGAATAATACTAGAAGTTAAATAAATAACTAAGATTGATCAACATTTGATTATACTAGACAGAATGGAAGATTGTTGTTAGCGCATTATTTTGGTATTTTTTCTCATTGTTCTTCCCATTATATTCCGTAGGTGTTTTTTTTTAAAAAAAACGATAAAACTAGACAAGAAAACTTGTGTTTTACCTTATAATAATCCCTAGTTATATATTTATATGATTCATCAGCTAGCTAGGAATTTCTTGTCTGCCACAATCAACCATTACAGTTAACAAACTTATAGCAATATACTCCTTCCATTCTTAAATATAATATCACTTTCAACTTTCAACTTTTTATAAATATAAGATCATTTTCTAATTTTTACCAAATTAATCCTAATAATGTTTATCTATAATAACAAACAAGAGCGGGAGAGCGAGGATAAAAGTTCATGTGTTAATAATTAACTTAACTAACATTCTTAATCAAATCAAATTAGAGGAAAATATCTTATATTTTGGAACGTGTTGTATCATTAACACTTTCGATTAGTTATTGAAATCTACGAGTTAAAGATGCTCACCGTAACCAAATATAGATGAGACAATAGAGGCAGCCAAAACACAAGCAAACGCATGCTTGTTTAGTTTCTCACTCTCACTTTCCCATTTTGCTTTTGTACCCTTCACTTGGCAATGACCGTTTGCTTCTTCTTTTCCCCTCGACATTTTTGTGATTAAGATCCCTGACTTCACATGTGGTTATATATTTTTCATGGAGACAAGAACTCGAGGATGAAATATATAACGCACGCACGCGCCCGCAAGTATTTTTTAACGGTAAAATTAACAATTTTAAAATGATGAGATAGTTACTTTTTTCTTCGAAAATTTCACAAATAAAGTTGAAAGAATGCATATTTTTATATATGACGCAATTTCATTTTTTAAAATAAATGTTATAGTTTTTAAATAACAATATGAAAATGTTACTTTTCCAAAAAAGAAGTAATTATTGTGTTTACATAGCTATATATTGTTTTAAAAAATGTACATTCTAGTGATTTTTAAAAAATGTATATTGCGTGTGTGCAGTGCTAGTAATTTTTGAGAGAGTGCCTCTTCAATAAATTCTAGTGTTTTTTAGGCCAAATAACTCTAGTGTTTTCCAGAACACGGAATAATGACCCCTCAATGTGATAGAGAGGCTAGCTTGATCTTTTTTGAAAGTGTATATTATTATATAGAATTTTGAAAAGATGGTACCTATTGATTATCGATAAAACGACTTATGAAACAACTAAATAATTTTATATAATAACTTATATAATGAATTAATTAAAAAATTAATGATTATTGTTATTATTTACGTCTTCCATTATATGACCTATTTAGGGAGGTGATGAGTTTATTCCTAAATATACTTCCTCTATATTTCACATTTTCCCTACTAAATTAACCTCATCAATCACTACAAGAAAATAGTAGGCTAGTCACGTGGGCTATGTGGCGCATGGGGCAAGAGTGACAAAACAATCTTTGTTTGTCACGCATGAAATCTCCCAAACGTGACATACACTGCATTTGCTTATCTTTGTTGCGTATGGAGATGTTTGCGCGCGACAAAGGAATATATTTATTCATTTTTCATTTCTTTCATGGTTTGTCACGTACTAATAACGCAGCAAAGTAAATTCATGCGTGACGCATGCATATAAACACTTGTGGGTTATGTAACGTATGACAGAGTCATACGTCACATGACCCACCTCTCGAGGTGGGTTATGTGACTTATGTCACATATGGCCCTTCCATACGTGACATATATTTCACGTATGGAAGGGCCATACGTGACATAAGTCACATAACCCACCTCGAGGTGGGTTATGTCACGTATGGTGCTGGCCATACGTTACATAACCCACCTCGAGAAGGAGGTTATGTAGCATATGACCATGGTCTTGCGCCACATATACCATACACCACAAAAGGTTCATGCGTGACATTGTGATGCATGTTTAATATGGTCATACGCCACATGTCTTCATGCGTGACATATATCATACGTGACAAGTAGTTCATGCGCCACAGTGTTCAATGGCCAAATGTATTCATACGCCACATGTCTTCATGCGTGACATAAGTTCATACGTGACAAGTGCATAGAGTGAAATTTTCCCGCCAACAATTCCCCTATATAAACTCACTTCTAAAATCTCCATATTCACCTCATTTCATTTATTTCCTTTACCATCTCCATCTTTCTTCCTACCCACTATCATTATTTCTTCACTTAAGGTAATGGCCAACTTGCATTTACACATTTTCTACAATTAATTTCATCTACTATTCTTTCACTTTCTTTACTCTATTAACTAACGTTCTTAGTCTATTATTAAATGAATTATGCTAATCTTGTTATTTCATTGTGTAGGTTGCTTTCAACGTTTGGCTAGCTAAATTTGGGACAAAAGACTCATTGACTATTTAGTAACACAATAAATGACCAAGTTCCAAAAAAGGACCCTTAAAAATAATACATATTACAATAAAAACATTTTAGAACCAGAAAAATAAAATTAAAATTTGATTTGGGTAACAATTTAAATTTCCCGCGAGTGCATAAAAAAATTTAGCATATTGTGTCGCGTATGGTGTATGGTGTATGTCACGCATGGGCACCAACTTTAAAAGAAATTATGTCGCGTATGATGTATGTCGCATTTGGACCAGGTCCATACGCGACATAAGCACCTACATTTTTTGTGTCTCGTATGGCGCTATTTGTGGCGTTTTTTTCAGCTTGTCACGTCATGTTTTGTGGCGTTTGCTTCACACGTGACATACCTATATTGTCTCGAATTTCAACGCCACTAACCCCTGATTTCATACGCCACTAGCCTATGTTTTTCTTGTAGTGAATGTTAATAGCCATCAATAAAAAGCAAGTAAAAGAGGGAAGGTGGGAATAAAAAATGTTGTCAAGGTATTTTAGTAACATCATACTCCCTCCGGTCCTAAATATAAGACCTAGTTGACTTTTTTAGAAAATCCTATAAAAACGAAAAATAAGTTAATTATAAATTGATTTACCTAATTTTTTCCCTTAAACTAATTTATTTTACCTATAAACTAAAGTATAATCTAAAAATATATCAAATATGTCATGATTTAATAGCCTATTTCGCAACCTTAACCTCTCCAAAAAAAGTCAATTAGGTCTTATATTTAGGACCGGAGGTAGTATCATTTTAGTTAACGTCACTGAAACCATTAATGGAATCAAATTAAGTAAATATTTATGTCTTATAATTAATTTTATAGGGACGGACAGGCTGATATATTAGGATTTTTAGTTTAAATTTAATGAAATCTACCTACCCACAAATCATACAGGGCTAAAGTGCAAAAATGACCATGTAATTGTTATAAAGTTGTAAAAATGACTATGTAAAATTTTTTGAAGCGAAATTGCCCTTCAAATTTTAAAACTGGGGAAAAAATGGTTAGCACAGTTAATTTTTTTACTTTTTTACGCATCATCTTCTGTCGATTCATCTCTCACTAAAATATGTAGCAGACTTATGTATTTATTTGTCATTGTGTGATAATGATGCGACAGAGGATAATGAGTGAAAAAGTCAAAAAATCAATTGTGATAACCATTTTTTACCCAATTTTGAAATTCGATGAACAATTTTGCTCTAAAAATGTTACATGGTCATTTTTGCACTTTCGTGACAATTATGTAGTCATTTTTGCATTAAAGCCCAATTATATATAGTTAAAAATCTTAAGTGCCTAAGAAGTTTTCTCAAAAAAGCACTTAACACTTTGAAATTTATCTTTATCTTAAATGTTTTAGAAGTATTATTCCATAGCAATTGTGTCATCTAGTTAATAAGATAGATGTGAAGAGACATTTGCCATGTCATGCTAAATGCCATGTCAAGGTCAACCGTACCATTGTTGGATGATGAGTGATGATGTAGGGTACGTTAAGGCTTTTTAATTAGAGGTTTTTTTGAAAGAGCACCTAACCTTTACAAGTTTTATTTTTTATCTTTGATATTCTAAAAGTATTTTTTGTAGCATTTAAACCTAGTTATCATTGGATCTAGCCACAAGAAGAAAAGAATGTTTGACTGATATTAGGTTGATTTTTAAATGTTGAGTTATATTCACTCCTGAAGTATATATATATTTACAGAGGATCATATTATCTACGTACCCCTGAAATATTTTTGGCTTAAATTTGCCCTTGAAGTGTTCATCAAGGATTATATTTGTCCCTGAAGTTTACACAAAGGGTCATATTTGTCCTTAAAGTATACAATAATTAAGGATCATAAATCAAAATTACATGTGTTTTGTGCTTCTTTCAGAATACTTCTGGGGTAGTTAAAAACTTAATTTGATCTATGTCATCACTTATTCAACAACAAAGGCTTGACTTTAACATACTGTTCAACTTTTTTTTTTGGACAGGCATACTGTTCAATCTGATGTGACAAATATTTATCTCTATTTGTTAACTTGTGGTAGTATTAACTCTACATATAAAGTAATACTCGTAGGACATTTAATCTTGAAACGAATTGAACTTCGGCATTATTTTGGATGCCGTTCTTTAAAAAAACTTTGAAGATATTAAAACCCTTAACCCATTGTATATGGCCAACCGTAACTATGCACACCAAAAATATGCCTAGTTGGCATTTTTTATTGCTCTCAATAGTAATCTTCAAACCGAAGAATTTTAACAGGACCAAACGAAACTGATATGTTGTATGCTTATTGTAGGGTAATTAAAGTAATCTATTATTTAATGTTAGTTCTGTTAAATTCTGACTAGAAAAACCACAAAAGCATTGCCAAATGTAGTATCAAGAATACACAAACTTTCAGGTTTATTGGTACATGCTAATTACTATGGCTTTTGAAGAGTTGCGTTCCAAGTTGTGTTAGCAGGAAGTTGTACAATGTTAACTTTTCAGCTTAGTAGGCAATTGATTCGACAGATAAAATAAACTTTTATTATTTATTTGATTACACGCACCCATAACTACTTTATATAATTCACAATTTAGCCTCTTGTAATAGCGGAAAATACACCGATGTTGTAGCGGAGGCGAAAAATATCTTGAAAAGGTGTTTCGATTATAAGACTAAACTTGACTTTAGTGCCACGCGAACAAGGATTTTTATGTCACGATCAATTTGCATAATATCGCGTGTACTCGTACTCTTTTTATTCTATTGTTTGCTTTCCAGAGTGCTATACGTCATTTATTTAATGAATTTTCATTCCACTTGAAAAAAAGCAGTAGACTTACATATATGGTCTATCCCCAAAGATAAATATGACTATTTTATCCTTTATAGTTATATTAAATTGTAATTTATTCAATTAATTTTATTTATAAATTTGTTTCATGTCAATAATTTGTTAATAACTAGGGCCTAGGGGTGGGCATGGCAAAGATGTCCTATCTAAAGAATGAATGGACAACATTTGGTATCATAATCCTAACCCTGCCATAAAGGATCCCTAATTACTATGCGCTTATTGGGCTAGTTTGGTGGAGATGTTCATATATATATATATATATATATATATATATATATATATATTTTATGTATACTTGAAATAAAATAATACACATTGAGTAACATGCATTTTATGTAAATATTATAGGTGAATATACAATTTTTGACCAAAAAAAGAATAAACACACAATTTAAATCAATATTGTGTAACATTTTGGGCTCAACTATATGGGTAAGTCAGCACCCTTGGTCCGAGCCTACTGATAAGCTTTTTTAATTGCACACATATTTCATCTGAATTTTCTCATTTATCACATGTTTTTGGTAAATAAATAGATAGAAATATAGCAATACTCATAGGGTAAAGAAAATGATATGAAATACTTGTGTGCGAGATTATGAGTTGAAATTGCTTAATTTTTGATAATGTGTTGAGGAACTCACCACCCCTATCTAGTTAATGTGAGTAGGAACAAATGGACATGCATATGAACACCAAAAGAATGGAAGCAATGAAGAAGAGAAGAAGAGAAAAGGAAAACAGGGGTTCGCTGGACATTAGCTCTCAGCGAACGGACAGCGAATCGATCCAAAAATGCACCCTCTCTGCCAAATTCTTCGCTGGAGGTTCGCATTTCGCGAACGCATAGCGAACCTGTGAAAATGGGGTACACTAAACGTTAGCCATCAGCGAACGAACAACGAACCTGCGAAAAAATGAAACTTTCCGTTTTACACCATTCTCACTCGAAATTTAAGGTTTAAAAGAGGCAAAACAGAGGGAGCTCGTCATTCTTCACTTCTTGGGCATATTGGGGAGCTTTGTGGTGTGATAGGGTATGGAACTTGGTGAAGATTGAGTTGGGGTTTGAAGTTTTGAAGAGATTTGGGCTTCACATCTTGGTTCTTCTTCTCCATTCTCCTTCCCTTACTTTTGTTCAATGTTTATGACTATTATTGTATATTTTCCTTTGGGTTTGTTGAACATGAGTAGCTAAACACTTTGTTTTAGGATTATTTTGAACCCTTGTATGGATTAATTCTTGATTCTTCCTCTCCTTTTCTGATTAATGTTATATTTGTGTTTATTTTACTCTAGCCCTAATGCTTTTAAATGCTGGATCAACATTTAGTTGGTTTGTTCATTTGACTTATGACTTGAGAGAGCTAGGTTAAGTGTAGAACTTGGGTAAAATAGTGTGAGAACTTAAAGTTTGCATGACAAATGAATGGTTTTGTTAATAAGATAGACATATACTTATTAGCCTCACATAGCCACATTAGGGTTGAAACTTAGAAATTGGGTTTTATTAATTGTGACAAGAGATTGCATGATTAATGGAATTAAACACTTGTTCTTGACTTGACGGAGCGTTTACAAGTATTTTAGAACCCTAGGTTAACACCTATATATAGCTATTAAAAGCAATTGTGAGAAGAGACCGTTTTAAGGTTTGGAAATACAAGGGGGATAAATAATTTAAGTCCCAATTTATCCTTGAAGTTGGAGAATCACTTGTTCATAGGTTTTCTTATTTGTTTGAATTAGTTGTCCTTCACTCATGATATTTGTATCACTCAAATTAAGCGAGAGTGCGATAATCTCTACTTGACTGGGTTTTGGAACCAAATCCTCGTGGGAACGATACTCTACTTTCACTTTATTACTTGACGCGACCCGTGCACTTGCGGTGCGAACAAGTTTTTGGCGCCGTTGCCGGGGATTTGGCAACAAATCTCTCGGCCAACCTTGGGCTAGTGATATTAAATTTCGCTTGAACTTGTAAAAATTGTTTATAGTCTTATTTTCTATGTTATTTTCTTAGTAGCTTAATCTTGTGTTTTGTGTATATTTGTGTATGTCTATATTTGCTCATTTGGTGTGTCTTTGATTTTTGTTAGATTTTTTTTAGAACTTTGTGTATGGACCATCCTTGGTGGACTAATGGGGGAAGTGATAAATTTGAACATGATAATGGTTATTCAAATTCTTCTTATGACCCTTACAAATGTCAAACTCAATATGAGTACATGTGTTGCAATTATTGTGGAGATAACCATTATAATGAGCAATGCCCCCATTTATCAACCATGGATTTTGTAGAGGATGATTTTCCTAAGGTTCAAGCTAAGTTGCATGATAATTCTTTTAACCTTAGTTGGAATCATGAACATTCATTGTCTAGGGATCCAAACTATTCTTTCTGATAAACTCCATAATTTCACACATTTCATCTCTATTTCCTTCTAGTTCACACTCTTTTTGATGATACATAGATAACAAAACACACAAATATTACTAGAAAGTGATGCAAATAGGAAATCATTCAATTGTGTGAAATTTGGAGTTTAATGCTTGTATATTTGAGACATGGAAACTCTTCAACCCTCTTTCTAGCTTGTGTAAGAAGAGGTGGACAGGTATTAGAAGCTCGATGAAACCCAAGTGCTACAACAAAGGAGAAAAAGGAGCAAGGGAAAGCAAATTTTAAGTCCTTAGAAAAGCTGCATGCCAGTCGGCGAGCCACTGGCGAGCCATAAAGCCAACTGGCACGCGAGTGGCATGCCGTCTCTGGAATCTCGCCAGTGGCTCGCCAACTGGCGAGCAACTGGCGAGAGCACTTCGCAGCTGCGCGTTTTGACCTATTTCTCAGCATATAAAAAGGGAAAGTTGGATTTTTTGAGCAGGAGACTTGAAAACTCGATTTGGCACACCTCTAGGGCACTTTTGAGAGGTTTGAAGAGCTTGAAGAACATTGGGATCTCTTGGGAATCAAGTGAGGAGCTTGGAGAGATTTGGGTACTCCTCATTTGTGGTTGTAATTTCTTCTCCCTATTCTTCACCACTCTTCAATGCACTCTTTCATAGTTTTAGGGTTTGTTTTATTTGCATTTATGTGTAACTAAAACCCTAATCTAGGGTTGTTATGAACCTATTTATGGATTGAACCATCTACTCTCTCTTTCTTTAAGTAATTAATGAAGTATATGTGTAGTTTTTATCTTGCTCTCTATTTATTTTAAGTGCTTGATCACCACTTAATTAGTTAAATGAAATATGACTTGGGAAAGTGTATTTTGTTTTAGAACTTGGATAAGAACATGTTAGACTTGAAATTTATGGTTTTAAATGGAAGGTTTGTTGATAACATAGGGATATAGTTATTAACCTAACATAGTCATAATTAGGGTGGTTAAGGAAAAGAGCTAGCATTTATTGTGACAAGAGATTGTGCAATAAATGCTAGCATAAATTTGATCTTGACTTGGGAAAGCTTTTTCAAATGATTTTGAACCCTAGACTTGCACATATTTTCATTTAATCACTTAAAGAAAAGAGAGAGAAACCTTGGTTCATGAAGTAAATAGGGGATTAGCAACCCTAGGCCTTAATTATCATTGTTAAATCGTGTTTGAACTCCAACTCTTTTTACACTTATTTTCCAAACTCTTTTCTTAATTGAACAACAACTCTCAACATGTTTTTACTTAGGACAATTAATGATACAATTAGTGCTAATCACTTTGTTTAAACTATAATCTCTGTGGAACGACACTTTTTCTATACTACACTTGACGACCCGTATGCTTACGGAAGCACACAAAATCCGCGTTAAGTCACTTTCCCTTCATATGTACCACAATGTCAAACATCATCCAATCTTGTAGATGAATCCATTCCCATTCATGAGAAGAAGTCAAGGATAATGGATATACTTCAACGTTATATTGATAATGAAAATGAGTGTAGAGCTAGGGATGATGAAAAATGGAGGGGACAAACATTAGCTCTTGAAAATTTAGCAATCAAATTAGGTGAACTAACTTCTCAATTTGAGTCTTTAAGGCAAAGAGGTGTTTTCATTGATGCATCAAATGACTCTTGTGTAGAAAATACCTCAAATGGAGAATTGACCATGGGAAGTGATGATGTGATATCAAAGGTTTGTGACAATTGTGAGGGTGATAGTGACTTAGAAAGTGAAGAGGGAGAGAATAATGTTGAGTGTCTAATTGAGGTTTCAAGCTTGGAGCCTAGTTCTTGTTATTGTGAACAAGTAGAAATCCCTACAATCTTTGTTCAAAATCCTCAGAGTGATTTCATGACTCTTACTGATGAGAGTCAAATGGATTTTATTGGGTTTTCAAAATATTTTGGGGCTATTGAGGATAATTGTGAAGCAATTGAATTAGAGCCCACCATGTGCTATATTGAAATATGTTTCTTAAAACATGTAAGTCTTGTGTGATTGAATTCCCATTGTCATTGAAACCTTGTCTTTTAAGGAGAAATGAAGACAAGGTGATTTTAGTTTTTGATACTTATGATTAGTGAGTTTGTTGGGAAGTCTGGTTGAAGACTATAAATTTAGCGCTTCTTGGGAGGCAACCCAAGTTCTCAACTCTACTATTTTGTTTTTAATTTCCATGTTGTTTAGTTCAGTTTGGTAGATTTGCACTTGTTTTTTTTTTCATTTTGTAGGAAGGAAAGTTTATCCTGATACTTGGATTGCTTTGATGGGGAGTGCTAGAGCTTACAGTTTTGGAAGGCAAGAAGAGGTCTACAAAGGGAAGTACATCTTAAACCTCATCTTGGATTCAATTTTGAGTATTATTGTGGTTAATTGCTTGGAACTGTTTTGTTGGACTAGATCTGTGGTGGTAGTTTATGCCTATTGGTTTATTTGAATCCCATGAGCTGAATTGTCATAGGTTGTGTTCTTATTTGTTGTGAAGTGACCTTCATGATGTGTTTGTAAGTGAGTTGTAATTATGAGCTGAAGTGCTATGAATCTTGATTTTAATATGCTTTGGATGGCTATGTGTCAGTTAAGTGTAAATTTTGTCTTACCTAATCTACATTGCATGTGTGCATTTTGATTGATGAATGAATCTTGAACCTATGGGAAAATTCTGGTGTTGGTTACTATAAGTTGAGGACTTGAGCTTTTTGATGCCTTTGAATGCCTATGTGTGAATGTGATATATTTTAGCTTGATTTTGGCTTTCAATTGAGTTTGGTGGTGTGTATGAGGTGTTTTTGTTGTTTTGGTATGTGACTGAAATAAATGTGTGTGAGAGGGAATTAGTTTGTTGCTTGTATGGTGCAAAAAAAAAATTCTGCAGAATTTCTGCAGTTTGTGCAGAATTTGTGCAGTGGGAAGTTCGCTGTGGGTTGGCTGACAGCCAACAAATAGCGAACCCTCGTTTTTTTTTTTTGAAAAAAAAAATAAAAATTAAACCTTATCCCTCTCCACTCACCATACACTTTCTCTTCTTCGTCTCTAACTATTGACCCCTTCTACTTTTTCTTCATATTCTCAATCACTCTTTCTTATCCATATTTTCTAAATCTCCACCATCATTCCCAATTTTCCTTTTTATACCTATCCCTCTTACACATACCCACACCCAAGCACCTTTCTAAATTACTTTGTCTTCTCTAAATCCTCTCTAAACCAACACACCTCCACCTTTTTTATAGTCTCTTTGACATTGAACTGCTGATGGTTCATTTATTTGTGGTGTGAGGCTCTTGATAGCCACCTTTTGGAGATCTAATATCATGTGTTCAAGTTCAATCTTTTGTATGATGACTCACTTATCAACATATTTGTTGCTTGCTTCCTTGTTCCATTAGTACTCCATGGTTTATGATTCATTGCATGTGTGTTCCATGTTTGTTCCTTTCTTAATCTTAGTCAACAGTGAGGACACTGTTTGATTTAAGTTTGGGGGAGGGAGATGTTCCTTTGCTCATTTTGAAACTTTTTGAGAATATGAATAATTTTTACATGTGAATAATAAGTGCGTAGGAAATTTGTTTTTGATGTTTTTGAATGATGAATGTGTGAACTATTAACCCAAATTGGAGTTGTTGCATTTTTGAATCAATTTGACCATGAGTTTTCTTGAAAAGATGTATGAAAATCCAATGATAGAAATATGTTGCTTGACTAAGTGACCTGTGAAAAGTGGATCTATATGTCAATGTTAAAGCAAATGTTTCCCTGCTTCTATTGACCAACCTAAGCACTAATGGAGTTAGAGTTATTTGATGGATTTTGTGAAGGAAACTTGTAATAATCCTATGCATGTATTTTCTTTCATTTGATAATTTCAAAATTCTTTTTGGAAAACTTCATCGTTTTTAACTTATGGCACATAATTTTAAAAAATGATTGAGGCAGTTCTTAAATGCGATTGAGCCTTTCAAGCCATCATTGACAATTTTTATCCCATTTACACCCTTTTTTGAGCCTTATAATGAAAAACCATGTGAAATTTCTTTTTGAAACCCACATTGGACTTAACCCTTACAGCCCGAAAAACCATGAACTACCTGAATCTTGAGATAATTGACATTTCATTAGTAGTGAGGATTTGTAGGGTTGTCAAAGTTGTGTAAATGTAAGAACATCTTGAAAAGGGAAATATGGATTGAGAAAGAAAAGTTTGTACTCCTAAGTCGAAAAAAAATGAGGAATGAATGAATGAAAAAAAAGTAGAAAAAAAGAAAATAAGTATGAAAAAAAAGTTTGTTGCAATAAGACTAGGAGTACAAAGAATCAATTTGAGATAAGTTTGGGGGAATTTCAAGCTTCTTGGAAGAAAATTTTGTGTGTGAGTGAATCTAATGAAATGTTTTCATTTATCTCAAGATATTTGAATTCCCTTATCCCATTCTTTCAATTAGCTAAGCACTTGAACCCTTAGCCCCATTACAAGCTTTAAAAGCCCTCTTGATTTTGAATTTATGTGCCACAAGTTGAAAATGGAGAAGTATGAAGAAAAGAGTGGAGAAATTTGAAAATGAAACTTTATACATGCATTGAATTATTGCAAGTGGCTGAATTAAAATCTGGATAATCTCTCCTAACTCCAACACACACACACACACACCAGTTCAAAGATCTTGGAAAGTTTGTTTTAAAATTGAGATGCATACATCGTTACATATAGCTCATACTTTCTAAGACTCAATTAAGAGAGCAACATGTGAGGATAAGTAATTAAATCAAACTAGGGAAAACATTTGGTCAAATCATAAAGATTTCTAAATTGCTTGAGGACAAACAAGGACTCAAGTTTGGGAGAGTGATAAGCTTCATAATTGCACACATATTTCATCTGAATTTTCTCATTTATCACATGTTTTTGGTAAATACTCCCTCCGGTCCCTAATATAAGAGCTAGCCGCCAAAAAAACGCTTCTTTAGAAAACATGTGAATGTTAGTTGGTTGTCTGGAGTTAATGCTTCTTTTCCAAAATTGCCCATATTTATTATGGTACTTTTAAGAGAGAGAAATATATAAGCATTAATAAATATGAAAGAGAGTTAGGGGTAAAGTAGGAAAAAATGCATTAAATGAGGAGAGAATGAGGGGTGAGCTCTTAAAAATCATTCAAATTTTGGGCTCTTACATTAGGGACCGGAGGGAGTAAATAGATAGAAATATAGCAATACTCATAGGGTAAAGAAAATGATATGAAATACTTGTGTGAGAGATTATGAGTTGAAATTGCTTAATTTTTGATAATGTGTTGAGGAACTCACCACCCCTATCTAGTTAATGTGAGTAGGAACAAATGGACATGCATATGAACACCAAAAGAATGGAAGCAATGAAAAAGAGAAGAAGAGAAAAGGAAAACAGGGGTTCGCTGGACATTAGCTCTCAGCGAACGGACAGCGAATCGATCCAAAAATGCACCCTCTCTGCCAAATTCTTCGCTGGAGGTTCGCATTTCACAAACGCATAGCGAACCTGTGAAAATGGGGTTCGCTAAACGTTAGCCATCAGCGAACGAACAGGGAACCTGCGAAAAAATGAAACTTTCCGTTTTACACCATTCTCACTCGAAATTTAGGGTTTAAAAGAGGCAAAACAGAGGGAGCTCGTCATTCTTCACTTCTTGGGCATATTGGGGAGCTTTGTGGTGTGATAGGGCATGGAACTTGGTGAAGATTGAGTTGGGGTTTGAAGTTTTGAAGAGATTTGAGCTTCACATCTTGGTTCTTCTTCTCCATTCTCCTTCCCTTACTTTTGTTCAATGTTTATGACTATTATTGTATATTTTCCTTTGGGTTTGTTGAACATGAGTAGCTAAACACTTTGTTTTAGGATTATTTTGAACCCTTGTATGGATTAATTCTTGATTCTTCCTCTCCTTTTGTGATTAATGTTATATTTGTGTTTATTTTACTCTAGCCCTAATGCTTCTAAATGATTGATCAACATTTAGTTGGTTTGTTCATTTGACTTATGACTTGAGAGAGCTAGGTTAAGTGGAGAACTTGGGTAAAATAGTGTGAGAACTTAAAGTTTGCATGACAAATGAATGGTTTTGTTAATAAGATAGACATATACTTATTAGTCTCACATAGCCACATTAGGGTTGAAACTTAGAAATTGGGTTTTATTAATTGTGACAAGAGATTGCATGATTAATGGAATTAAACACTTGTTCTTGACTCGACGGAGCGTTTACAAGTATTTTAGAACCCTAGGTTAACACCTATATATAGCTATTAAAAGCAATTGTGAGAGGAGACCGTTTTATGGTTAGGAAATACAAGGGGGATAAATAATTTTAAGTCCCAATTTATCCTTGAAGTTGGAGAATCACTTGTTCATAGCTTTTCTTATTTGTTTGAATTAGTTGCCCTTCACTCATGATATTTGTATCATTCAAATTAAGAGAGAGTGCGATAATCTCTACTTGACTGGGTTTTGGAACCAAATCCTCGTGGGAACGATACTCTACTTTCACTTTATTACTTGGCGCGACCCGTGCACTTGTGGTGCGAACAAGTTTTTGGCCCTACCCAATAATTATCCCACCTAGCGATACCCAAAAACTTGCGTAAAGATGTAGATCTAATACTCTACAATTTCCTATAAAGTGACCTGAAAATAAATAACAATTTTGAGGGTGTTTTCGATACCCATAAATTACCAAGTGGAGCATTTGCTGTAATTCCATCAAATTGAGAAAACATTTGTTAAGAATGGGTTAAGTGGCATATGATAGCTCGAAATTTAATTGGATAAAGTTGCAGATCTAGTGCTCTACGATTTCCAAAAGCGCACCAAAAATAAATAATAATTTTGAGAAGCACGTTTACGATACCTATTGATTACCAAGTAGAAGTCTAAAACACGATTAGGGCAACACTTCATAAGCATCTTAGAAAACTCATCATAATAATTTTGAGGGGCATTTACGTTACTCATTAATCCATTCAAATAGGCTAATGAATTCAGTAAAGGTGAACTGATCAAATTCTTTTAGAAAACTTGTTTTGAAAACTATTTTAAGAAAAAATTAAGAAAAAAATGCAAGAAAGTTTTAACTATCGATGAATAAAGCCTAGGATTAACTTTCACTGTTGAATTTCATGAACTCTGACACTTTTCCCTTTTATCTAGTCCTTAAATGCTTGTTCATATTTGTCTAGTGTTCTAAAGCAATTGAAATGCTCTCTGAAGTCAAAATTAATTATGTTGCATTAATCCATTCAATCTCTTGTTATGCATTAATAGAAACATCCTTTAAGACCTACCTTAATTTGACTAAATTAGGTTGATAGCGATCCTGTGTTAGTTTATTCAAAATTTATGTCTAGTTTGATTTATCCTAAGTTCTACACCTAAACTTTCTCTTGATGAACTTATCAATCTAATAGATGGCTAATCTAATAGAAGTATGAAGGACAAGACAAGTTAACACAAAAAACATTCAATTACTAAAATAAGAGGGAATAACAAAGGTTTAATCCATACATGATTCGAATTAATCCTAAAGACAAAAAATTTAGCAACTCATAATTTGAATACAAGTTCAATTACAAAATGGAACCATGTTCAAATAATAGTCTTTTTGTTCCTATGAAATTCAAGGTTCAGAGGGGTTGGATGTATTCTAAATTTGTGTCCTAGGCCTTTTTTAATCATAGAAAAAGTCTATTCATTTTTAATATTTATACACAATGGCATGACAATCAGGCGTTGTGCAATGACACTAAAAATAATTTTTCAGCACATTTCAAAATTTATCCTCCAACATTATCCTCGATTTCCCTTCCATTTCTTTCTTCCTTACAAGCCAAGAATATAAATCTTTACGTATCCAAATCATGCACACAAGTGAGGGAAACATGTCAATCAAATTTTCTACTAATTTGTCATACCAAAATTAATAAATTTAGGCTCATATGACATATTAATTAAACTGTTTTTCACATAAAAACTCTAAAATTCCTATAATTAGCATTGATGACTCCCAATATAAATCCTAAATATGCCTAAAATCAATGTAAAATGGGGGGTCATCACCCTCTAATACTCTGGTCCATATATTATAACAGATCATTTGCAAGTATTTACTCATGGGTTCAAAAAATAAACTTTTAATTCACATTTTATTGTGAAATGAATTTGCAGGTTTTATTTGATAAAAAAATTTTGCGGGTATTTTTCTTCTTGATCATTGAAAAAGCAGTCCTGCATAGGGGGAGGGGGAGGGAGAGGGAGAGGGAGTAATAAACATTTCCAACAAGTGAGAGTAAAAAACTTTTCTGAAAGGTATTAACATGATAGTTGGTGGGTCGATATGGAAAATTGGGTGACAGGTTAAGTTTTTTTTTTTACCTGAGTTACAGGTTAAGGTTGAAGAGAGGAAAAAATTAAATGGACATTATGGACATTTTCAGATACTTGAGACTTTTAATTTGGAAATTTCATGTGACTTAGCTCTTAAATATATCCTTTTTAATATGGGAGATTTAATCAATTACCTTATGAATTTCTCCCCAAGCACACGAGGGGGATGGATGCTAATATTGTTTTTAAAACAAATCAATCAACTCTTACGAATTTTTCATATAGTACGCACTTCATAGTATTGTATAGACTTTTATTTTGTTAATTATTGATAGGATTATTTCTTATTGATGTAAGTTGAACAAATAACGAAAATTTTAAGTGTATTTTATTTGAGATATTTGAAGATATCATGTAGATTTTCAGTTAAAAAAGTAAATACTCACACATATTGAATAATGAAAGTTAGGGTCTATATTTAAGATAGAATTTTATGACTGGAAAATAAAAACCTTATTGTATAACTGGCAGATCAAATATTACACTTTTTATTGTTCTAAGTCAATTTCTTGATTAAAAAGTTAAGTTTTATCTTGAGGACTGTGGGCCAAGCTTGAGCCCACGAGTAAACAGGCTGAACTTTAAAATTCTTATATGTTTACTCCATGTTTTATGACTTGTTGAAAAAGCTAAATTAATTTATAAAATTAATAAAAGATAACAGAACGCCCATCCATAATAATTATATATGAAGGGGATGGATTGTTGAACACAATTTTGGGTTAAAATTGTTATTATCCTTTATAAAGGTAAATTGGTCTTTTGTTGGTTTGGAGGACAAGGGAACGAGCGCAAGTTTTTCTAATTAATATCAAACACACACGAACACACAGACAATTAGATTAGCCATTGATTCACGTATGACATTTCTCTATTTTATTTTCTATGCATGTGCTTCAGTTCCATTTGAATAGACCGAGCCCCTAATCATAATCATAAAATTGATCTTGTCATGTAAATGAGCAGATATAAGATTTTGTTTGTGGATGTCATATATTTGCGGATTGACTTCACTGTTGTATTAAAAATATAGGGAAAATTAATTTGAGGTCCCCCACAAGGGACTTAATACTAGAAAAGTCTCAAAAGTTGAAAATATTAATGTAGGGTCCCAAGGGACCTCACTTTAATATATTTGAAAAGTGAAAAGACATTTTTGCCCCTAGCCTTAATAAAAAAATACCTCACCCTCCCCTTCTCTCTTCTCTTCCTCTCCCCTTCTTCATCATCTTCACCCATCCCCACCCCCCAAATCATCCGCCGGCCTCCAACCCCCACCACCTCCCTCTTCCCCGACCACCTCCGATCCTCCCTCCGCCATGCTCACCACATCTCCAAACTTCACCTCCGAAAAATCAACTACTCTTACAAAGTTCAAGAATGGGAGGAGAGGGAGTCGGCCGTCGTCGGCCGCCGCACAAGCTCGCCGGAAACAATCCTTTGATGGTTGGCTAAGCTGAAAGAGAGAGGGGGAGCTGTGGAAAAGGCGAAATGAAGTTGGAAAAGGAAGCACCACACAAGGAACAACAAGAAAAATCAAGTCTTTCACCTCTCACCGCTATCCACGCCGGAAAACGAACTCGCCGGAGCCGGAAAATGAAGAGGCCGATGCTCCACCCAAAGCAACAGATCGGACTCGAGCTTCACGGATTTGTGGAGGAGAAGAGAGATGAAACGCAAAGGAGAAAGATTTTTGGAGAGGGAGGACCGAATGGGAGAGTTTGTGGGTTGAAGAGAAAATGAAGATGATAAGGGAGGGGGTGGCCGACGCATGAGAGGGGAGAAGGTTCCGAATGTTTATGTAATAAAGAAGAAGGACATGTTTGGTTAAGGGAAATAAGGGTGGTCGGGGAAGAGGGAGGTGGTGGGGGTTGGAGGCCGGCGGATGATTTGGGGGGTGGGGATGGGTGAAGATGATGAAGAAGGGGAGAGGAAGAGAAGAGAGAAGGGGAGGGTGGGGTATTTTTTTATTAAGGCTAGGGGCAAAAATGTCTTTTCACTTTTCAAATATATTAAAGTGAGGTCCCTTGGGACCCTACATTAATATTTTCAACTTTTGAGACTTTTCTAGTATTAAGTCCCTTGTGGGGGACCTCAAATTAATTTTCCCAAAAATATAAATGAGCAGATATTTTTATTTATGAATGACATATAATTGTGGTTCAACTGATCAATCAAGATAATTTAAAAGGAATTGGCCCAATCAAACGTATATATGTATTTGTGTGTGTGTGTGTGTGATTCATGAAGTTTGAATAATTAATTAAAGTAAAGGGTAAAGGGTCAAATCTAGCATTAAACTATTGCCAAAAGTACACCCCACATAAAAGTGAATCTCTTAGCTCAAATCTAGCACTGATCAAGTACAAATTTGGTCAGATGTAGCAAAACCGTCAATTTTGACGGGTTTGACCGTTAAGTTTGACCCGAGTATGCCACGTCACCTGCCAAGTCACCAAAGTTAGGCCACGTCACCTGCCATGTCACCCAGTTATGCCACGTCACCTGCCACGTCATCACCACATATATGAAAAACTTTAAGGTTCAAATTTAGCACTCAAGTATTAGTAAAGTCCACCCAACATAAAATAACGATTTTGAGTTTCAAATATAGCACTCATCAGTTACAAAATGGTTCAAATGTAGCAACTACATCAATTTTTATGAGTTTGACTTTTAATTTTGACCTGATTAGGTCATGCCACTTGTCACATCGCCCTATTAGGCGTCATGCTACTTGTCACATCATCATCATCTTCACTACATCTAAATAGAGCATACGCGGCAGCGTTACCTAGATAGAAATATAAAATATTAACGTTCTCACATATAAATAGGCGCAACGTAATTAAGTTTTTTTAAAAATGTCATGTCACTTGCTACATCAGTTCAAAATTAATGGTCAAACCCTGAAACGTTCACAGAATTGCTATATTTGTCATAGGGTGATGTGGGTTTCAGGGATTTATTTTCATTTATGTGGTGATGATGTAGTGAAGATGGTGATGATGTGGCAAGTAACATGGCCTAATAGGGCGATGTGACAAGTGACATGACCTAATCAGATCAAAATTAAAAGTCAAACTCCTAAAAATTGACGTAGTTGTTACATTTGAACCATTTTGTAACTGATGGGTGCTCTATTTGAAACACAAAATTTTTATTTTATGTTGGGTGAACTTTACTAATACTTGAGTGCTAAATTTGAACATTAAAGTTTTTCATATATGTGGTGATGACGTGGCAGGTGACGTGGGTGATGTGGCAGGTGACGTGGCCTAACTTGGGTGACGTGACAGGTGACGTGACATACTCGGGTCAAACTTAACGGTCAAACCCGTCAAACTTAACGATTTTGCTACATCTGACCCAATTTGTACTTGATCAGTGCTAGATTTGAGCTACGAGATTCATTTTTATGTGGGGTGTACTTTTGCCAATAGTTCAGTGCTAGATTTGACTCTTTACCCTAAAGTAAAAAACATTATTCTAAATCAAATATCTATCATATACCTTATCACAAGAAGTACACAGAATTATCAATATGAACATCCAATTATCTTACATGCACATACAACTGTTTCGAAATAAGTCTGCAGTCAAAAATCGCCTAATTAACCTTTTCATATTTCAAATAAAAAAAGAACATTACGATATATTTTCAAGAGAATAGCTAGGATCACCCAAATGCATTCATGTAGCAACCGTTATACTTCCATTCAATCATTAATACGTTTTCAACTTCTTAGTTTTTTAATAACGTGAATCTTTTATTAAGAACCATAGGAGAGTTTGGGTACCAATTAATCAAAAGCTACCTATACAACTAAGCATTATTACCATTCAACTGATCTAAAGGCTTCGATTTGTTATGTGACTTGTAATAATAATCCTTGCTAAAGATAGTCTCAATTTCTTCCAAGGACCTTCCTTTGGTTTCAGGCAAGAAGAAATAGAAGAAAAACCAAGCCAGAACAGTGGAACCACCAAGCATGAAGCAAATCCCACCCATTGTTATCTTCTTATATATTGAAATGAACGTCATAACCAAAACCACAGTTATGGTTCTATTCACCACCACACCAAACGCCTGTCCTTGTGCTCTCAACCTCAGAGGAAAAATCTCACAACTGTACACCCAAACCGCTGGACCCATTCCTAGTTGAAACAAAGCCACAAACAAATAAGTAGCCACGACCACAAACCATGGGGCCCACATTGGTGTATCTTCTTTACTTTCCACTATTCTCAAGCATACCCCTAACGCTAATAGAGCCATTGCAGAACCTCCTGCACTAACCAACAAAAGAGCCCTCCTTCCAACTCTATCCATTAAAAATGAGGCCAAATATGTAAATACAAATTGGGCTATTCCTATTCCAATTGTTGCTACATGAAGCATGCTCTTACTGACTATTCCTGTTCTTTCGAAGATTCTAGGGCTATATGATAAAATACCCTCTATTCCTGTTGTTTGGTGAAACAAGTGCGCCATCGTGGCTATGATCAGAATCCTACGTACATAAGGCGAAGGTTTAAAGAAAAGTTCATGCAAAGCTCCTTCTCTTCTACGAGTATTGTTGTCACCTTGATCATCAGCAACGCCAGCAGCTATTTCTATCTCCTATTATATAATTTTGAGGAAAGTCCTATTAAATTGAGTTAAACTAATAACTTGATAGAAATACAATTCATTCTAACATTCAAATTTTGATACCTGTAAGCGCCTTTCAGCTTCTTGTTTTGTGCTGGAGATGAGTAACAAGACTTGTTTAGCTTCATCAATACGGCGTCGCATTACCAACCACCTGGGTGATTCTAGTAGTTTGATGCTTGAAACTGCGAGAACAAGTGAAGGAATTGATGGGAGACCAAGCATGATCCTCCATCCAAGTTTGAGAGATAACTTGCCGAAGAAGTAATTGGAGAGATAGCCAAGCAAGACACCAAAGATAATGGAAAGGTCTGGAAGAGAAGCTAGGAAACCTCTATGTGAAGGAGGTGAGATTTCTGCGCAATAAACGGAGACTACGTTAAGGGAGAAGCCTACTCCTATTCCTGTAAAGCATCTTCCGGTGAACAAGACGGTGTAGGAAGGGCTAAAACCAAGAAGAATGGAGCCAAGAAGGTAAATTAGACAACAGAGGACGAAGGTGTAACGACGGCCTATGAAATCTGAGATTCTTCCAGCAGCCATGGTTCCCGGAATAGCACAAACGTTTAAGACTCCTACTAAGAGCTCCACTTGGAAGTCGCTGATTTTGAGGTCTTCCTTTATGTACAATAATGCTCCAGCCATTACTCCCACCGCTGAACATATATAAATCGCATGGCTTAGCAGATAAGTAGTATAATAGAGCCTCCACTTTTAAATCAATATATCTCCAGTACTAAGTATAATAAGATTATTTTAAGATTCAATTTGAATGTAATTATAAGACTATTGTGACTTTGTGTCTTATTTTGGTCTATGTTTTCTTAAAATACTGTTATTTATACTTTAGAATGTTTGGGCCTATTGTGTATTTTTTTTAGTTTAATTTGAGGTTAATTATATTTGGAGTATATGACTTATTTAGATAGGTCAAGATGTTATGCGACCTATTTTATATCTTTTTACATTTTTTCATTGAATTATTTTTATTAATACTCATTCATGATAAATAAGAGAGAGATTATACGAAGAATGAAATGTGGTTCTAGTGCAGGTAATGTCATATGATTTAATTTAATTTAAGCATCGTCTTCAATTTGTACAAATTAACTACATATGTCTTTTATATTACTCCATATTATATTTTATGTGTGTGTGTATGCGCTTACTTATACAAATTAAATAAATGAGGGACTAGTTATGTATAAATTAAGTAAATAAGTCTTATATTCATAAACAAGACTAATACTTTTGATTTAAAATATAAGATTTAAATAATTAAATTACTCTATTCAAAAAGGAAATTTGGTTAAAATTGGGAATACAAAGAAGCATATCCTCATTAAAAGACAATAAAGAAATATATCCTCACAAATTATAAGATAATATTTTGAATTGGAGAGAATACTAGAAGCTAAATAAATAGCTAAGATAGATCAACATTTAATTAGATCTAATTAAATATCCGCAGACAAAAGGAAAGATTGTTGTTGGCCAAAAAAAAAAGGAAAGATTGTTGTTTGCGCATTAATTTTCGTACTTTTTCTCATTGTCCTTCGGTTCTTCCCATTATATTCCGTAGTTTTTTTTAAAAAAAAAACGACAAGACCAGTCCAGAAAACACGTGTTAATTATCTTATAATCCCAAGTTATTTATAAGATTTATCAGCTAGCTATGAATTACTTGTCCGCCACAATCAAGCGCGCGCGCGCACAGACACAGAGAGAGAGAGAGAGAGAGACCGTAACTAGACATAGAAATCTACCAGTTAAAGACGCTCACCGTAACCAAACATAGAAGAGACAATAGATGCAGCCAAGACACAAGCATAAGCATGCTTGTGTAGTTTCTGACTCTCACTTTCACATTTTGCTTCTATATCCTTTACTTGGCAATGATCGTTTGCTTCTTCTTTTATTCCCCTCGACATTTTTGTGATTAAGATCTTCGACTTCACATGTGGTGATATATTATTGTACATGGAGACAAGAACTTATGGATGCAATAGACGCCCCCGCAAGTATCTTTCAATGTAAAATTAACAATTAACAATTTTAAAATGATATGAGATAGTGATTCTTTTTCTTCGAAAATTTTAATTTCAAGAATAAATTTGAAAGCGTGCATGCAGATTTTTATATATGACACAGTTTTATTTTTTTTTCAAAATAAATGTAACTTTTCTTAATAAAAATATGAAAATGTCACTTTTCTCAAAAAAGAACTGATTATTATGTGTATATCGCTATATTAATTTTTTTTGAAACAAATGTACATTATATTTGTGCCCAAGCACAATAGACTAATAATAATTTTTGAGAGATTACCTCTTTAATTAACTCTAGTGTTTTCTTTCTTTTTTTAGGCCAAATAAATCTATTGTATTCCAGAATATGGGATAATGACTCTTCAATGGGATAGAGAGCCTGGCTTGTTCTTTTTTTTAAGTGTATATTTATATAAATTTGAAAAAAAACTATGCTTATTGGTATTCTTCAAAATGACTTATGAAAGACTAAATAACTTTTATTAAATGACTTTTAAAATAATAAATCAATGAAAAAGTAATGACTATTATTATTCACTTCTTTTGTTATATGACTTATTTCAAAAGCTATCAGGTGAGTTGTTCTTAAATATGATACCTCTTTCTATCTTTCACATTTTCCCTACTAAATTATTCCCATCAATATCAATCAACCAGAGAGGGGAAGGTGGAAATAAAAAAATAAATTAGTTTGATAATATCATGTGATTTTAATTAACTTAACATGAAAGAATTAGTGTAATCGAATTAATTAAATATGCATGTCTTATAAATATTTATATAGGAACAGATGCACTGGTATATTATATACTTGTTATATTTAATCAAATATATCACCCACAAATTATATAATAGTTAAAGGTCTTAAATACCTCATAGATAAAGCACGCAACACTTGGATTTTTTTATCTTAAATCTTACAAGTATTATTTGGTGTAGCCATTATGCCCTCTAGTTAATTGGAGACGTCGTAAATACCAAATATTTATCATCATATCCAATGTTGTAAAAGCCGGACCGGAAAGCGAGCCGGAAAATGTTTCGGGTAGATCATGGTTCAATATGGTTTAACTGCTCAAACCGATGGTTGGACCGGATAACCGTTGAGACGGAATGTGAAGTGGTCGACGGTTGGACCGGTTCAACCGTCCGGTCTCATCCGGTTCTTACAACACTGATCATGTCATGCTAAATGGCGCGTCAAATTAAAGTTCAAATCAACCCTTGTTAGATGAGTGATGACGTGATGGATTAAGATTTTTTAATACCCTAGAGGTTTTCTTGAAGGAGCACGTAATCCGTAGAAGTTCTATTTTTGGTATTTAATATTCTAAAAGTAATTTTTATGGCATTTAAACCCAAGTTAATAAAGAGCCAAAAGAAAGTTTACGGCCTAATTAATACTATACCACACATAAAAAAGTGAAATCCTATTGAGTTAGTTAACTTGTATAAATTAAAGCATTATATCCAAAACAGCAAGTTTTGGTTACTCTACAATTGCATATCCTTTTCAAAGGTTTTTATTCCCTTTCCAGTTGCCATTGTGGTCAAATTATAATGAAGCCATTTTTTTCGACATGGATAAATAAGAATCTAACTATACTCTTAAATGATATTTTGTCTTATGTCGCAGCTACTCATTTGTCTCTCTATTAAGTTTATTTATAAATGCTAATAATAAATAATATTTTCATGACATGTGAATTCAAGATCCAAAACAAAAATTACGGGTGTTATGTGCTTCTTTAAGGAAACTTTTGGGTAGTTAAAAATCTAAGATATGTCATCACCCATTTAATAAAAGTTTGACTCTAACATACCGTTCAATATGATGTAACAAATATCCGTTTATATTATTGTTAACTTGGAGTATATATTAATGCTACATATAAAGTAATACTTACAGGACATTTAATATGTAAAAAACTTTTCTGATAAAAAAATATATAAAAAAACTTCAGCATATTGGAAGCTCTTCTAAAAACACTTTTAAGGTATTAAAACCCTTAACCCAATGTATATGGCTGAACATAACTACAAACGAAACTGACATGATGTTTATTATAGGATGATTAAAATAACATTATATTAATGTTGTTCTATTAAATCTTGACTAGAAAAGCCACAAAATCATTGCTAAATGTAGCATCAATAATACACAAGCTTTCAGGTTTATACGAATATGCCAAATATATTATGGCTTCTTTATTTTCTCCCCTTCTTGAAGAGTCACGTTCCAAGTTTGTGGTAGCAGGCAGCAAATGTTAAATTTCAACGTACTGCTGGGCAATTAATTCAATTCGATAGATGAATGAATTTTTTATTACTTAATTGAATACGCCCAAAACTACTTTAGAAAAGTCACGATTTAGTCTCTTGTAATAGCGGAAAATACATTGATGATGATGTAGAGGAGGCGGAAAATACATTGATGATGATGTAGAGAAGGCGAAAAATATTCTTGAAAAGATGTATCAATTATAATACTAAACTCGACTTTAGTGCCACGCGACCATGGATGTTTATGTCGATCAATTTGCTTGATATCTCGTCCATACTCTTTTTATTCTGTTGTTTGATTTCCAGACTACATCATTTAATTAATGAATTTTCATTCCCCTGGCAAAAAAATTAAATTACGCATATGTTATACTCCCTCCGGTCCTAAATATAAGAACTAATTGATTTTTTCTAGAAAATCCTTAAAAAAGCAAAATAAGTTAATTATAAATTGATTTACCTAATTTTTTCCTTAAACTACTTTATTTTACCTATAAACTAATGGATAATCTAAAAATATATCAAATATGTCATCATTTAATAACCTATTTCGCAACTTTAATTTTTCCCAAAAAAAGTCAATTAGGTTTTATATTTAGGACCGGAGGTAGTATATGTTTTTTTTTTCCTTTTGGCACACCCTCTTCTGTTTCTCCGTTCCCAATACCTGATTAGTTAATTTTTTCATTCAACCAAATCCAACTATATATAACCAAAATCTACTTCAATGTTTGAGCAGTCCATGTCTTGTTAATTTCTTTTCCCTCCATGTCATTGTTTTTGGTTTATTCTTTAATATTTCAATTTATTTAAAGTGATTGGTTGCTTTAATGTGTCCTCATATCTATTAGTTCCATAGTAATTACAATGAATATGTTATCTCTATTTATCGATTCATGATTTTCTGTTTAGAATATTTAGTCTCGTTGTACATGAAAAAATTGTGTCACTTCCTTGAATTGTGGATTTTTTTTTTACCTTGCTTTAAAATGTATTGGAAAATGCCAGAGTATGGGTAGTAAACATTTCATACGATATTGGGGGCCACCTTTATGTGGATTTTATCTTATGAAAAAACCCATACAAGTATGCTAAGAGATCAGAGGGATTTGAGGGGACTGCATTCTGCTGTTTTGGGAGCAATGAAGATAAGTGTTCTAAGTATACGAGAAGAACTCATCCAATAGTACACTTCAAACCTAATTCCTAAGCAATTTAAGGCCCCACAGCATCCTTCAAGCTTCTTCTACAAATATATCTGCCATACATCCCTTAAACATAAAGCAGCCTAACACATGAGCATTATGATTTATCACTATCCCTCCACAATCTGCTCCCCTCAAAGACCATGCCCCATCTACACAGACTTTTGCAAATGTGGGAGAAGGTTGTACCCAACGAGGTATAGATACCCCACACACCAGATTTCTTACCTCCCTTGTACAAGCCCATCTTGCGGAAGCTTTAGGTTTTGCAATCACTTGAAGGACACTAATTTAATGGTCGGTGTAGTGTGCCTTGGGTCTAATCCTTCAAGAAATTTTAGGACCTCAAAGTAAGCGAAAGTTACGTCGGGTATCGTTCTCAAGGAGCCTTGTTTAATCTAACTATCCTAGTAAATTAAATGCAATTCAAGATGAATTTGGGTAATGAAAATATATTTTGATGATTTTTGAAGATGGAATAAGGGATGCAAAACAAATAAATATTTTTGGTATTTTTGGATAAAAGGGTGGAATGGAAGTGAAATGGATAATATTACTCTTGATGGATGGGAGCTTAAGAAATCCTTACTTCAAAATATTTTTCGGGGGTTTTAATGTTGTTAGCTTCCAAATTAGACCCTAGAGGGACCCCTCTAGGCTAGGCTTAGATTAACTTAATTAATGTCGGAACCCCAAACATTAGTTAAATTAATCTAAGTTGATTAAGCTCTAAGCCAAAGGATTAATTAATTATGAAGGACTTGTAATCCACAACTTGGGCCACCCCACAATTGCTCTAAATTAACCTTGTAGCTTCAATTTATTAATGGTCACCCAAATAATAAATTGAAGCTAGTCAAGGTTTATGTCCAATGCCACAACATAGTCAATAAATCCTATTATCATTTCATCAATGCAAATAACTTGACTCACAATTCCACTAGTCAAGCCACCTTGTACTAGCCCAAAATATTCACCAAGAGAAAACAAAATGATGAACCCATAAATTACATTCATCTCAAAGTTAAATAGCACCAAGTCAAGTATTTAACAAGAACAAAATGACAATAACAACATAAAAGTAGTTTCAATCCCTAATACAACATAGACCATATGAAGTATTCAACCAAACATCACAAGTATACTCCTAGAACCTAGAAAAGCATAAATGTAAGAAAGGAAGGGGGATTAGAACCACAAACTCCCATAATAAAGATTCAAGCTCCTTCTTTGTTTGCTCCCACCATCAAGAATCAAGGAGTTTATATGCTCATATGGAAGGAAGGATGGAGGAATTTGAGAGGAGATGGGAGAGGAATGAGTGAAAACCTAAAATAAAGAGGAAATGGGGGTTTGTTCAGGGCCGCCCCCCTCCATTTACTTCTTCCTTTTTCCTCCCTGCGTCTTCGCCCCCTCTGCATCCCAAAAAAGAGAAGATGATCATCCTCTCCTTTGCAGCCCCCTCCTCCTCTCTTCAATTCTTTTCTTTCTTCCCTTAATCTCAACAAGTCCAGCCCAAAACATAGTCTTCAAAGCCCAAAATAAATTCCCTTTTCTTTGTCTTTTTCAAACAGCTCCCTCTTCTTTTCTATTCTTCCTTCCTCTCCCAATAACAAAAACAATAATACTACCTCCGGTCCCTAATGTAAGAGCCCAAAATTTGAATGGTTTTGGTCCCTAATGTAAGAGCTCACCCAATATTCTCTCCTCATTTAATGCATTTTTTCCTACTTTACCCCTAACTCTCTTTCATATTTATTAATGCTTATATATTTCTCTCTCTTAAAAGTACCATAATAAATATGGGCAATTTTGGAAAAGAAGCATTAACTCCAGACACCCAACTAACATTCACATGTTTTCTTAAGAAGCGTTTTTTTTACGGCTAGCTCTTACATTAGGGACCGGAGGGAGTACTAATAATAACCTTGATATATTTTTTCTATCTTTTCTTTGCCAAGCCCAACAGCATGAGATTTAATTCAATTCAAACCACATGTTGCCAACCTAAAGAGAATAAAAAGAAGAACAAGCATGTAATGTATTTTCCATTTTTCAGTTTTTACTCTTAAATATGCATAAGTGGGTTAAAATTGCATCTTCAATATGTTAGTAACCTCAATTTAACATAATAAAATCATACAAATCTTATGATTTGTCAAACTAGTTTCCTTATCTTGAAATACAAAGACATTTCTTGCCAACCATACTTCTCTACAAGCCACTTGGAACAGAGTACTCTGATCAGAACCACGAACTATGTAATTTCTTTGTAATTCAAAACCTATAAAAAAACTCGTTGAATTCCTCCGGTTCTTCACTTAGCTAACTGTCTTTTATTTTATTATATTTTTTATATTCATTTTTATTCCCTTATTATATAATCCCTATTGTATAACTCGATCAACTTTTCCTTTTCCTTTCTACTTTTTTACCTCCATTACACTTTAATATATCATAGTACTATTTAATTCAGATGAATATTATTATCTCGATCACTATTAATGATACTAAACTTTGTCACTAGGAGTGTTTCTAATACTTAAGTTTCGCGAGGTGCAAAAAGAGTATTCAACTTGGGATCATGTGTAAATATAGTATTTTCATTAAAATAATAAAATTTCGTCACTTTCATTTCCTTAAGGGCTCTTAAGGAAATTAAAGTGACGAAATGGGAAAGATGGGGTTGGGAGGAGGTGAAGGAGAAAGAGAGAGTGAAGAAGAGGCAAAGAGAAAGGAAGATGGCAGAGGGGGTCCTGGGGTGGTGGAAGGAGAGAGGGGGTGGAGAGAGAGAAGTAGAGGATTGAATGAAGGAGATAATAAGGTGGCATGAGATTTGACATGTACTATTAGATGTCATGACATGTAGTATGTATGTGAGGGTAATCTTGATTCATTTTGTAAACTTTAGGGGTAAACTTTGGTCCAAAAAAACTTTCACGGTAAATTTAATTCTTGCCTAAAACTTTCGGTGTAAATATGATTTTTAACCCTATATTAGATTGTAGAAAATGATTTTGACATAGTTCAAGTCCCAAATTAAATTTTGAAGAGTCCTATATTTCATAAAAGTATCAAATAAAACAAGTTACGCTATGGCCATGCCTCTCTATACAGGACCTTAGACCAGTAAATGATTAATCTATCTCACTTGATATACAGGTAGGAATGCTTTTGAGATAACAAAAAAAATGTATTGATTTTCCAAATTTGCCTTCTCTCACATGTCTAGAATTAGATTTACTTCATTTTTAATTTTCAATAATGCCTTGTAATATTTCAAGCAAAATGTATTCATTTACCATGTGAAACTAATCCATGAACAAATATAACTCAAATTTTAAACTAAGAAAAGAATACATAACTTACATACATGATTATACTTGATTAAATTTTGCATCCTTACTTTCTCTAGAAAAAAGTCAAAGTGGTCTTCTAATTTGGACCGGAGGGAGTACATAATCCATATATATGATCACATGAAAATGAATTAAACTTAATGACAAACATTTCAAAGACATCTTATGAACATTACACTTTCATTATGTTTAATGATAAGAAATCCAGTAGATGAACATCACCATATGGGTTGGTGAATATAATGTTCTATTTGACATTTTTTTTTCTAGAAAGAAGATTTTAGAAGCTTTTATTTAGGGCTTGAACCATGCTCAAATAATTTTGTGCAAATAGTTATGATTTTGCAAAGTTAATGGCAAAGCTTTCCTTCAAATTTTTTTTTTTCAAAAAATAAAGATAAATATTAAAAAGTTGTGGCTTTGATGTTCTGTATCCCAAACAAGTTTTTTAATATATTTTCAATTGCTAATCTTGATTAGAAATGAGTCCTAAATGAAGGATGTTACAAATCGCAAGTATATTTTTTTCCGTTTTTAATGAAAGTTGTGATACTTGACTTTAATTCAGAAACTCATAGATCACTTTTAATAAAATAAAGGATAATGACCCTATTTTACCCTTCACGTAAACATCATGAACTATTGGACACCCTAAACTAACACCGAGTACAATTTTACCCTTGTAGTAACCAAAGTGATCCAACTTTACCCTCTAGCGAATGTAATGTTGACACGTGTCATTCACGTATAAACATTACATTCCACGTGTCAACATTACATTCGTCAGAGAGTAAAATTAGACCACTTTGATTACTACAAGGGTATTTTGTACAGTTGTTAGTTTAGGGTGCCCAGTGGTTAAAGGTGGTTACTTGAAGGGCGAAATAGAATCATTGCCCTAAAATAAAAGGCAATTGTTTTTTTTTATAAACTTTTATTACAATCAAGTGGATTTTTTATCCTACCATGCCCCGCAATGTAAGGATCTCTATCTTTTAATTGTTTTTATTATTTTTTTAATTTGTCTAAATTACATGGTCTATAAAAAAAATTTCAATAGATACATAATCTAAATTAAATTTAAATAGAATCGATGATAGTGGAGAAATTCTTGGAAAATCTGTTTGGATCCTATTATTAATAAATAGAAAAATTATTAATAAATTTAAGTGAAATCTTATAAGTCAAATAAACTAGTTTAAAAAATAATTTATTAAAATCGATTATCAAATAATCTAGTTTGTTTTCCTAGAAAATTCAACTAGTTCTTGTTATAAAAAAAATTCAACTAGTTGTTATATTTATGAAGAAACAAGCGAATAACTTCTAATCCTGGTTAGTTAGTTTTCCATTATATCATAAAAAAAGAGAGAAAATTTCCCAAATTTTTTATTGGAAAAACAATTTCCAAATGAAAAAGCTCATAATCATCATCATCATCATCATCAAAGTCTTATCCCAATTAAGTGGGGTTGGCTACATGGATCACACGACGACATTGTGCTTGATCAATAGTCATGCTTGGAGATAAACCCTTCACCAAAAGATCTCGTTGAATAACTTCGTTAAAAGTTCTCTTCAGTTTACCTCTCTTTCTTTTATATGTCTCCTCCCATGCGAGTGTGATAGCCCTTGTGAAGTATCATGCTCAATAGATTCGACATACTTTTACGTTGGCTGCTGAAGCCTAACACAACCCTACTCCTTTATCCGGGCTTGGGATCGGCTATAAATATAGGCGGAGTATTCTTACAATAAAATCAAATAAAAGAAATAGTTTTGAAATTTAAAACAACCTAAAATAAATAATAATAATAAAATAATCAAAAAAATATAAAATAAAATTCAAAATATAAAATGTAAATGATAATAATAGAATAAATTAAATATATCTATATTTCAAAATAAAATAATAAAATAATAAGATAAAGGTTAAAAATTTGAAGAAATTAGTAGAAATAAAATTACAATTCAAAATAATAGATATGGAAGAAGGTAATAATTTAAAGGATCAATTCAATTTTTAAAAGGCCCAGAAAAAAAGAGGTATGGTTGTGAAGTAAAAAAGAGAGAAACAATTTGTTCAATTATGAGGAAAACTGATTGCAGGATTAGAGAGAAAAGATGAAATAAATTATAATAAATAAGTAAATAAATGAATTCAAAAAACAATTAATGTAGTGGAATGATGATAAAAAAAAAGTAGTGGGCTGTTGAAGATACGGTCAACAAATTTAAACTACAACAAAACAAGGAAAGTGTTATAAATATAAAGGAGAAATAAGAGAATGTATGAGAAACAAGAAGAGAGTCGTAGTATATTATTCATAGGTTAAACAGTGTACAATATGAGCCCTCTATATAGAGGAGAATTAGGGTACAATAGAGAAATATATGGAGATATTCAAGGAGAGGATGACTTGGTGATAGGAGACTTGACATCCACAGGATATTCATAACACTCCCCCTTGGATGGCCAAGACTAAACATATGCCTCATTAAAAAAACTCCAATTAAGTAAAACCCAGTGAGACAAAAACTTAATGGAAGAAAAAGGAGTGCAATGCTTAGTGATACACTTTCTTGGTGCTGCCTCATTAAAAACCTTGTTAGGAAAACCCATTGGGAAAAATCATAGACAAGGGAAAAAGAGTACAGCGTGTATCATCTCCCCCTCTTAACTACTTCAGTTGATATCTCTAAGTTGGCGAAGTCTAATGCCATAAGTAAGCTTCTCAAATGTTGCAGCAGGAAGTGACTTTGTGAACATATCTGCTAGATTTTCACTTGACCGGATTTGGTGGATATCAATTTCACCATCTTTCTGAAGATCTCGAGTGAAGAAGAACTTTGGTGAAATGTGCTTCGTTCTGTCTCCTTTTATGTAGCCTTCTTTGAGTTGAGAAATACATGCAGTATTATCCTCATATTTGATTGTGGGGCTCATTTTACTAGAAGTTATACCACAAGTAGTTCGTACATGATGTATCAATGATCTCAACCATACACACTCTCGACTTGCTTCATGCATTGCAAGAATTTCTGCATGGTTAGATGATGTTGCTGATATAGTTTGTTTCATGGATCTCCATGAGATCGCTGTACCACCACAAGTAAATAAATAACCTGTTTGTGATTTTCCAACGTGTGGATCACATCTAAATCCAGCATCTGCATAGCCAATAAGATCTGTCTTGTTTTCATTCGGGTAAAATAGTCCCATGTCTAAAGTACCCTTGAGGTAACGAAAAATATGCTTAACACCATTCCAATGTCTTCGGGTTGGTCAAGCGTCATATCTTGCTAATAAGTTAACAGCAAATGCTATGTCTGGTTGTGTATGGTTAGCAAGATACATCAGTGCCCCAATTGCACTAAGATATGGTACTTCTGGACCAAATATTTCTTCATTACCTTCTTCCCTCATTTCTCGAGGTCTAAAAGGATCTTTGTCTTCCTCTAATGATCTTACGACCATTGGAGTACATAATGGTTGTGATTTATCCATATAAAAACGTTCCAGGACTTTTCTAACATAGGTTTCTTGGTAAATGAAAATTCCATTTTTCAAATACTCAATTTGTAACCCAAGACAAAATTTTGTTCTTCCTAAGTCCTTCATCTCAAATTCTTTCTTCAGACAATTCATTGTCTTATCTAACTCTTCAGGAGTTCTAATGATATTTATATCATCAACGTATATGGAAATTATAGCAAACTCATTTCCAAATATTTTCATGAATATACATGGGCATATTGGATCAGTTTTATATCCTTCTTTCAGGAAATATTCATTAAGTCAATTGTACTACATACGCCCAGATTGCTTTAATTTATACAAGGACTTTAGCCTTATCGAGTAATGTTCTCGTGAATTCATAGTGCATGCTTCTGGCAGCTGGACTCCTTCAGGGATTTTCATATGTTTATATGTAATCATTTTTCATAATACTGTTTGTATTTGAAATCCTTCTAGGATTCAACTCACAATATCTACTCATGGTTTATAATCATATTCTCTAGACGCACATCAAAATTTCATATATTGTCAGACTACCAAATCAAAACATGAATGTTCATTCCACCATGAGAAAAAATCTATCATTATTGAACTGCTACGAAAATCATTCTAATCATACTTCTCCCCCTTTTTCGCATAAGTGTTCTCATTTTTATAATTTAAATAGCATTTCAGGTGCATAGATTCATGTTGTCACATTTCATATGGCGTCTTTTGTATTCTACTAGCTAGTCATTTTATGTCTACTCATGACATATTTATATACCGGATCCTCATTTATCACGTGATATTATCGTCGACAAATTTGTCCTTTCACGGTTCCTTTTCCTTATGACATAACATATTGAGCTCTCTCTTTATTTCTTTCAGGTACCTGAGCCACTTCTGGGGTCTTACAAATAGTTATGTCTCAAGTAAAGCCTCCTCAAAATGATCATCATAATTATTTGCTCCATTTTCATTTTCTTTTGGAACCAATAATTTCTCATGCTTCATGCATGTTTCATTCTCAAATATAATTATTGGAGTATTTTTCAATTGGATCATGAGATATAAAAATACTTATTTGGTCAATGATAGTGTCTGACAAATATTTTGCAACATTTGATGATTTTCTAGTTCACATTACTAGTATATGAGGATCCATATTTGTTGCATACAACATATATCTCTTCCAATTACTCATTCATCTCCCTCATATTAGGAACACCAATATTTATCCCCAAATTTCATTTAATATCCGTCTGTGTATTATTGGTGGAACAATATGAATCCATATTTCAAAACATCAGATGGAAAATATTTGGCTACTGACCAAGAGCCAAAGGGAGAATTCATTCTTTTTATTGGCATGATGCAATTATAGTTGTAGTACATTTTACCCAATTCTAAAACTGAAAATTTTGTTCTCACGAATATTGATATAGCTATTCAAGGAGGCTTTGCTATATATGGATATGCTCTCACATGACATATAAACATTAAAAATATACTTAACATTCACTAGTGATTTCAATGAAAATCATATGACTAATGTACTTAATTGAACCAATTTGCAAACTTCACGTTGCAAACTGATCATGTAACATGGACACCAATGTGACCATTTCATAGATGCATCTAATATTGATTAAGTATCATTCAGTCCATATGATATTTGTATGGGCCCATATATAATTCGTACAATACACATCTACATGTGTATAATCTCAATAAAAAAACTAGTGATGTTTCAAATTTCATTGTTTTGAGAACAATTAGCAATTGAATCTTCTAATTCATCAGTGAGTATTGATATTATTTTGCATCATTATGATCCGGGATGATCCAACCGGTCATTGATAAATATTACATTCACAAACTTCAGGTTTGTTGCAATATGATTCTCATTGTCAAACTAACTTCTAGTTATATAAGAGAAAAAAAACTCTATACAATACTCATACTTGTATTCCAATAATTTCCCCTCAAATGAGTCATGTAAAATACTTTTCACTCACAAATACATTATTAGTTCTTCTAGAACTAAAACTATTGTATCTAATGCATATAGCTCTTCAGGAACTAATATTGTTGTATCTAATGCATATAGTTCTTCAGGAACCAATATCATTAAATACTTGAATAGAATATAAGTTTTTATAAGTATTAATCATAAAAATAAAGTTTTTATGACTTTAAGCCATAAAATTAATTTTGTATTTTGCTTCTTGCCACTTTATATCACTTTCAGTCATAAAAATAGAATCTTTATTACTTCAGGTCAATATATGACGATTATAGGTCATTGGGCTCCAACCACTTAAAACTTAAATAGAAAATTATTTTATATGACTTCCGGTCATAAAATAAAATATTTATGGCTTCAGGCCATTGAGCTTTATAAACTTAAAACTTAAGTAGAAAAATTTATGACTTCTGGTCATAATGAAAAAATATATTGAACTCTTATGATTTCATGTCGTTAGAATTTGACCATTACTTACTTTTATGACTACGGGTCATGAACTCTTCTTGGCTTCAGGTCATGGTGCTCTATCCATTTAAAAAAATATTATATGACTTCAGGTCATAAAAATATAATATTTATTGTTTCGATCCGTTAACTCTGATCATAAAATTGGTATATTTATGCGATGTAACTTCAGGTTTCATCCAATCAAGTATGACTTTAAACCGTTAGGTTATGGAACTTCAGGTTTTATCAAATAATTTTTAGGTCGTTGGGTGATAGAACTTCATGTTTCATCAAAGAGGCTTCAGGCCTTTAAGCGAGGAACTTCAAGTTCTATCAAACAGGCTTCAGGCCTTTAAGCGTGGAACTTTAGGTTCCATGAAATAGGCTTCAGGCCCTTTGGCGATGGAACTTCAGGTTCCATATCAAATATGGCTTTGGGCCATAAAAACAAAATTTGTAGCAAATGTAACATCACGTTCCATCAAATTACTGCTTCATGCCATAATACAAATTGGAATGAGGGGTTTCATTCACATATGGCTTCAGGCCAAATCTTTATTAAGTAGAACTTCTGATTCTGTCAAATATGACTGCACGCCAAATTTTTATCAAGTAGAACTTCTGGTTCTACCAAATATGGTTTTTTACCAAAAATTTATTAAGTAGAACTTCTGGTTCTATCAAATATGGCTTCATGTCAAACTTTTATCACATGGAATTTTAAGTTCCATTAAATATGGCTTCATGCCAAAATTTTTATCAATGGAACTTCAGGTTCCATTAAATATGACTTTATATCAAATCTTTATGAGATGAAACTTCAAGTTCCGTGAAAGATGATTTTATGCCAAACTTTTAATCGGATAGAGCTTTAGGTCCAACAAATATGGTTGTAGGCCATAAAAAATGAAAATTTTATATTAGTAGACGGAACTTCAGGTTCCATCATAATCAAATATGACTTTTCAGCAAGTTACAAATCCATTTGATTTCTTCAAACATTAGTGCATGATGTGAAAAAAAAATTTAGATGCATTTTTGCAGCAACAAAAAATAAAGGAGCACCTCAGACGTTTTCGGTGAAATAATATATTATGCAAAGAGAACAGTTATCTTCCCTCAATATATTATGTAAAGAAATACATGCAACTGTTTACAATCACTACTTCACAAGATAAGGGAAATGATCCACAAGTATAGGAATAATATGCATATATTATATCATTAATAATAAAATAATAGAAATTATTTTATGACTTCTGGTCATAAAAAAATAAATAAATAAGATATTTATGACTTCAGGTCATGCAACTGATTATAATCACTACTCCACAAGATAAGGGAAATGATCCACAATTATAGGAAATGATCCACAATTATAGGAATAATATGCATATAATAAATATATACTTAATTTAAATGCATAAGGGAAATAAGATGTGATCCACAATTATAGGTAATGATCCACAATTATAGGAATAATATGCATATAATAAATATATACTTAATCTAAATGCATAAGGGAAATGAGATGTGATCCACAATTATAGGAATAATATGCATATAATAAATATAAACTTAATCTAAATAAAACATTAATTTCCTTTGCTTTGACAATTCTAATTCTAACTTTCATATGCATGTACACGCGCACACACAATTCAATAAATAGAAATCATGAAAAATCAACCATTTATCTTCATTAAATTCTTAGTAAAGTGAACTTCATCATGTTAAGCCAACCCTCACATCGATATGATCACACACAAACAAAACATAAAATAAATAATTATATATGTGGGTCATTCATTCCCTCTTCCTTAAAACTATGATGCTGCGCGCTCGCACATATAAAACATACACAATATTTTTAATAAAATTGCTCTTGTTTGAGTGCGTTAATGATGTAAACACATTACCACTCTAATAATCCTATGAGTTGACCCCTTCCTTAATCGCCAAGGCATATTATGATATTATTTTGTGGAACAGAGTTATATCTACTTTTATTTGATTTTTTTTTCAACACTAAATTTCTCACTCGTGCATTAATGTAGTTATATCTAGGGCTGCACAAAAGCCCGGCGGCCCGGTTGGCCCGTCATGACCCGATCCGGTCCTATGCCAAAAATGGTCTGTCACGAAGTGGCCCGAGACCAGCCCGATTAGGACATGACCGACCCGGCTATCGGGTAGGACATGACCAGGGCATATGCTCCATGACCAACAGGACGGCCCGGCCCGATAATTTTATTATTTTTAGTAAAAATATTTTAATTAATTAACACAATTATCAAACTATTTCATAATTAATTAATTACTTATTTAATTTAAAAATAGTTGATTACAATTCTTTATTTTTCCTACATAATACATCAATTTATTTAATGGTTGAAAAGTGGAAGTTTTTTATTTAATTGTACAAAAAAAAAATTTGGGACCAACATGGTCCGTCATGTGGCCCGGTGGTCATGTCCGGCCCGATCTCGGTGTCGGGCCAAACAGGACATGACCGGGTCTCGGGCCAAAAATTCTGGCCCGACAATTATTTAGGACATGACCAGGGCATATAGGTGGCCCGGTCATGTCCGTCATTTGTGCACCCCTAGTTATATCTACTTTTATTTGATTTTTTTTTTCAACACTAAATTTCTCACTCGTGCATTAATGTAGGGATGTCCTATTTTCTCCACTAATAATTACAAGCTGTTCTTACAACAGTACAAACACATTCAATACCTATTTCAACTAAAATTTCAATAGGAAATAGGTTGTATTACACATATATGTATATATGAGAGGATAAAAAAAATTGAACACTGCACATACCCGGTTAGATTCTCGTGCTTGATTAAAGCTTTGTGCTTTTGTTATATTCCCGTGCTCGGTTAGAGATTTGTGCTGATAACGTGTTATAAATATAAAGGAGAAATAAGAGAATGTATGAGAAACAAGAAGAGAGTCGTAGTATATTATTCATAGGTTAAACAGTGTACAATATGAGCCCTCTATATAGAGGAGAATTAGGGTACAATAGAGAAATATATGGAGATATTCATGGAGAGGATGACTTGGTGATAGGAGACTTGGCATCCACAGCATAACAGAAAGTTTAAAATTTAAACTACAACAATTTTTCCAACAAATTTTGAATTGGCTAAAGTATGTTTTTGGTCCCATAACTTTGGAGAAAGTCATGTTTTGGCCCCTTAACTTTGAAAAGTGTGTTTTTGGTCCCTTAACTTTGGAGAAAGTGTATTTTTTGGTCCCTTAACTTTAAAAAGTGTGTTTTTGGTCCCTTAACTTTAAACAAAATGATGTTTTTGGTCCTTTCAAAACAGGATAAAGTATTTTTTGGTCCCTTAATTTTCAAAGTTAAGGGACTAAAACATGACTTTGTGCAAAGTTAAGGGATTAAAACATACTTTAACTGAATTTAAAATGACTAAAATCACATTTTTCAAAGTTAAAGAATTACAAGATGATTTTGTCCAAAGTTAAGGGACTAAAAACACATTTTCCAAAGTTAAGGAACCAAAACATGATTTTCTTCGAAGTTAAGGGACCAAAAACATACTTTAGCCTTTTGAATTTCCAAATGAAAAAGCTCCTTTTTATAATTCAATTAAAAATTTATTTTACCACTCTCAAGTCTTATCCTATTTATAAGCCTATCTTTTCTAGTATTTCTAATATGTGTGCGTGTGCGTGTGTGGGCTTTAAAAGTTAGTTAAGTTAATGCAAGATCATCATCATCAATGTAAACCTTATCCCATTCAAATGGGGTCGGCTACATGGATCACACGACGTCATTTATCTCTGTCCCTAGTCATTCCTACAGATAAATTATATCTCTTTGAAAGATCAATCTTTTTAAATAGTGTAAAAGAGAACGATTTCCCGATGAAATAGGTTTTTTTTTATAACTTTTAAAAATTCAATTGAAATTTTTTTTACCATTTTGATCCTATTCAATTGAAAGGTAACTATCTCCTGTAAACCGAAATATGTATCTTTCTTATATTCAACACAGAAATATGTATTTTCTTTTGTTTTTGTATTATATCCTTTTGTGATCTGATTATTATATCTTTTTTATAACACATTTTTTATATATATCTGATTATAATTTAATATATCTACAAAGATACGGATATATCCCGAAAGGTACGGAACCACAACCTATATAAATATATCTCCTTCCCTAATGATTCGGTCAGTTTGATTACTAAGCTTTCCCACTATCTCCGAGTCGAATTAGGTCTCTTGTTCTTCGATAAAACCACAAGCTCCGACGCCATTTAATTCATCATTCCCCTCAATTTAATTAATTGCTTTTCTTTCCCATTTTCGAATTCCCATAATTGGGGCCCTCGCTATAAATTCTTGCTTTTGACGTAATTAGATTTTGTAATCTAAGTTACATCCTGGGTTTGCATTAGAGATTAATAAACAATATTTAATATGCCTCGTGGTTATTTATCAAAGCTAAAGGCTGCCGTGGAAATAACTCGTCAGCAAAGGGTGCCATATTTTCCATTTAGACATTATTCACGTGCGCCTCTTTCTTCAACTTCGACATGCAAATCTGAACGTGAACACGACTTTGGAAAGCCCAGTGGTCATATAAGAAAACATTCATCAAGTGCTATTGATGGTATTTCAAGTTTTCCTCACCGACCATGGTTGATGAATTTCTCTACTACATTTTCCACTTCCAACTTTGGTGAAAAAGCGTACCATCTCTCAGTTGAGCCGTAAGTCTTCCTCTCTCTGCATTACTCTATTTCAACCATCATAACTTTGAACTTATCAAAAGAGAGTCCAAAAAAAAAGGAAATTAAAAGAACTTTTGCTGGATCACATATAAATAAATAATAGGGAAAATCCCAAATAAATCTCTCCCAATACCAAAAGACAAGCGAGGAACCCAAACTTCCAAAAGTACCATGAAGGAACCAGCACCTAAATGTCATTTTTAAAATTTTGCGAAAAGACAAAATTACCCCCATCCTAAAGCACAAATTACTACCCCACGTCCCCACCCTAAACTCACCCTAACACCCACCTTCTTCTCGCAACTTGTGTTTTAGGATGGGGGCAATTTTCTTATTTCGCAAAATTTTAAAATGACAGGTAGGTGCTGGTTCCTTCATGGTCCTTTTGAAAGTTTAGGTTCCTCACTTGTACTTTTGGTATTGGGAGAGACTTATTTGGGTTTTTCCCTAAATAATTTCCCATAGGAGTTTGTGTTGGAAGAATAATTCAACACTTACTTGATCTTTTATTCTTTTGAATATTTATTTTTATTAAATAATTAGGAAAAACTGTTCAGATTTTTAGGCATGTTTTTAGGAAGTTGTTATTTAATTAGATCATTTGTAAGAGTTTATAAGTAGATCGGCCTCTGAGACTCAGAAAATAGTACAAGCCGTGGAGAATATTGAGGTGTTGCAGGATTCTGAGACTCAAAAAGGAGTACAAGTCATGCAGATCGGCCTCTGAGACTAGACTCATAAAAGAGTACAAGCTGCATAGAATACTTTTTTTTTGTTTCACAATGTTTGTGAAATACTTGAGTTAAAGAAATTGTTTTCTTTACTCTTTTTCGCGTGCGAGCATTTATTTGCTCTTTTTTCGTTGGAGTGAGCACAGACTTTGATTTGATTGAATAGAGACCCTTCTGGACGTATCTATGTACCAGGCTGCAACATTGCTTTTTTCTTTAGTTAATGAACTGGTCACTTGAAAAAATTGTTTGCTTTTTGCTGATCATATTGGTTGTGTTGCTTGCAGAGCAATTGATTATGGCGAGACTTTGAAGCTTGTTTCAGGATCTAGCTGTATACCTCATCCAGATAAGAAGGAGACAGGTGGGGAAGATGCTCATTTTATTTGCGCTGATGAGCAAGCATTTGGTGTTGCTGATGGTGTTGGTGGTTGGACTGAAGTTGGAGTTGATTCGGGACTGTTCTCTCGTGAACTTATGTCCAATTCTGTTCGAGCAATCCAAGAGGAACCAAAAGGTTCTATTAATCCAGCCAGGGTGTTGGAGAAGGCTCACTTTGCTGCAACAGCCAAGGGATCATCAACAGCCTGTATCATTGCCCTTGCTGAGAAGGTTTTGCTTTTTATCATAAGTTCATACTGCCCAAATAATCTTGGTCTGTTTTCTGTATAATAAGTTCAATGAACTCATCACAAATAATCTTGGATGTCCAGAGCATGACTCTGTATAGATGGAATTAAGTTAAACTTTATCCAACTTAGATTCAGGCTCATCAGTGTGATAATGTCGTAGTGGATTGATGGATTTATTATGCATGCAACCAAGCTTTAATTTGAGAGATAAATAGAATTAATGCATGTAAATTTTTCTGCTAGCATGTGTTTTGATGACATTCTCTTGACAATACTCATCACACGCAGTCACATGCACATACACTTCTGGTCTAACTTGCATATACAATAAAACTGATGATTGGCTGGTGTTCTATATCCTGCATCTTGTTTGATTGAACTGCATTCTGGGCTACTGAATGGTTCATTTAAGTAAAACCTGGCTAGTTTTTACATATATGCATGATTACATATCTATATAACAAGGAAAATTCATTTCTTAATGTTCACTTCCATCCATTTGACTTCTTGGTCCAGGAGCTGCATGCTATTAATTTGGGTGACAGTGGATTCGTTGTGATTAGAAATGGAAGAACCGTTTTCAGGTCCACTTTTCAACAACATAACTTCAATTTAACATATCAATTGGAGAGTGGCAATGGAGCTGACTTACCCAGTGCTGGTGAGGTAAGTTCACATACTAACGTCCTCACTTCTTGTTGGCAAGACATTAAGATTTTATATTGACCTGTTTATGTTTCTTGTAATTGTGTAAACAGGTGTATACAGTGCCTGTTGAAAAAGGAGATGTTGTGGTTGCTGCAACCGATGGATTGTTTGACAACTTGTATGCCAATGAAGTTACATCAGTTATAGTATATGCAACTAGAGTGGGACTAGAACCCAAAGCAACTGCGCAGAAGATAGCAGCGCTGGCCCATCTCAGAGCACAGGAAAAAAATAGAATGACTCCATATTCTGCTGCTGCTCAACAGGCCGGCTTCCTGCATTATGGTGGCAAGCTCGATGACATCACCGTTATTGTTTCATACATAACATAAGCAAACTCATGAGTCATGAGTTCCTGGCCATCATGCTTTTGCTCATCCTTGATAAGTTAGTATTTGAATTTGTCACACTGGTTTGTGCCTCGTGTCTGGTATTTATATTTATAATTAGGAAATAGAAGAACAATTAGTCATAATAGTACATTTTTTTTTACCATTTTCGTTTTCATTCAGATTGCAGTCTCAATAATGAAAAGATTATATTAGAAGTTTTAGTTATATGAATGAATTATATAATCTTGAATGAAAGTTATGTTTTACTCCCTCCAGTCCTAAATATAAGACCCAATTGATTTTTTCTGAAAAATCCTTAAAAAACAAAATAAGTTAATTATAAATTAATTTATCTAAATTTTTTTCCCTTAAACTAGTTTATTTTACTTATAAACTAATGGATAATCTAAAAAAATATCAAATATGTCATCATTTAATAACTTATTTCGCAACTTTAATTTCTCCAAAAAAAGTCAATTAAGTCCTATATTTAGGACCAGAGGTAGGTAGTATATGAGATCAAAGTTGCGGTCTTACGCACAAAGGATCTATTTAAATCATTGCAGTAAATTAAATTGGAATAAAACTCATGATTTTTTCCAACAAAGCAGATGATATAAATATGATAGTGTTGTAATTGGTAAATGATAAGAGCAAGGACGACGAAGTTTTGGTGATGGAAAATGTCTATTTATGTTTTAGTTAGAGAGTGCTAATTACAACTTTAAAAGCAATTGAGGGTGTTCATTGCCTTTGCCCAAAGGACGAGGAAAAACTACCATGACTCAAGACTAAGGTGGCACACACATGAAAAATAAGATTTGGAAGTCTGAAATAACTTCATACCATTGCAAAAATCAACTTTATCAACTTTTTATATATGCGAAGGGCAAAAGTATTAATCTAATAATTAACTATTTCAACTCTAATATAAATAATAAATGATCATTTCGTGATATAGAAATAATATATAACTTTTTGACTCAGTGCAAAAATGATAAAACTGATGCTAAATGTGTAGTTACGTACTAATACTATTTTTCAAAGTATAAATACCATTTTAGCCCTCTTAATTACAACTCAAACTTTCTTCTGATGTTATATTTATTCAAACTAAATATAATATTAATTTGATTTTTTATATGAAGGAAGTCAAATAAACGGTTTAATTTGAATATATGTTAAATGTAATTAGATTATACGATAATTTATAAATAAGGTAAACTAATTTTGTGAAAAAAAGTTATAAAATAATTTTTAAGTGATTAATTTTTAATAATTAATTTTTCCATACAATTTTTTCTTTTAGGAGTTTTCTAAGTCAAATACTTTTAAAGAGAAAAAATTATTGAAAAATGAAATATATTATAGATCACATTATAAGTTTTTACAATCAGTAAGTGGCTGCACTATAAGTTTTTATTTTTGTCTGTATCTTGTCACTAATTATTGATCACATTACAAATTCTAGGTGTAGTTAAAATAATTTGTCAGTCTTTTCTTGTTCTTTATTTTTGAAGCTAAATATTTCGAAGGAGAACTATATGTTTTATTTATAAATAAGTCAAATATTTATTATCAAATTTGAAATGAAAAAGACATGATTTTAAGCTTGAAATAAAAAGAGGCATCAATTAAATTTTAAGTATAGGTATGTGCCTTTGAAATTTTTTCCCCATTTTTGTATGCAAAATTACAAATTATTTAGAGGGGCCACAAGGGGTTCATCACATTTAGGAAAATAGAATCCTTCATCAATGATTATTTGGTTGAACTGGTAAGTAGGATACAACTCGTAAGGATGATAATACGTGTTTGAATCTCAGAGACAACCTTGCCTATGTGGGCAACACTCATACCCCTCGAGTTCGGATTAGTCGGTTGTCAATAGGCGTCAAATTATCAGACACTGTTTAACAAAAAAAATAGAATATCCTTCAATCAGACTAGTCACGTGATGACGTGATGAAGAATACTTTTGTTAGTTAGATTCCCACCTTATTGTGAAGAAAACTTAATATCTGTGACCCGGACGACTAAAATTCCCTTTTTCAAAGTGGAATACACCAGAGTAGGCAACACCATTCATTAATTGAACACCGAAGATGGCTTTGTATATCTTTTTAACTATTAAAATTTAATATATACACGTAATTACTATTACTATATATAATATGAACTTATATAAAGCACTCTTTATATGTCAAAGAATAAATATATAATATTATATTTCTTAATCTACAATATAAGCTCTGCTTTTAGCTTAAGTTTGTTCAAAACATTAAGCCCGACCTGCTGTACAATTAAATTTTGTAAATAATCTTTTTTTTATAATTAATTTTATCATAATTAATTTTTTGTTACAATCTTATCATAATTAATATGCGCAATATAAGCTCTTAACTAATTGTTTACAATTTTTTTAACATATTTGATTATCGTTAATGATATAACATCTTTTAACAATTATTTTTTGTTAACAATAGATAGTTAAGTTAGACGTATATCATGTAAATGTGATTGTTTATTATATAGATTTGATTCTATGTTTTATTATGTTAACAACGTGCAATATTAACAGGCAATAATTATCAAACTCATCTCAAATTCTATCTAACTCATATTTTTGGCATAAAATGTATCTTCGATTTGAAATAAGACAAAGAAATATTATATCATCATACCCCTCTATTTCTAAATATAATACTCATTTAGATTTTTTTTAAAAGTTAAGGAAGTAAATTTGACAACTAAATTATAATATTTGCAACATGTAATTAGATTATAAGTTAATTTATAAGTAGAATTAATTGATATTGAGGAAAAAATATAACTATTGATGTACTATTCAAAGTGATTAATTTTGTATCCTTCTTTAATGAAAAGATATTAGAGGGGTCTTATAGTTTGGATTATAGGAGTATTGATCTCTTTTAGATTATAATTATTTTCACTGATCTTCAAGCACTGTCATGACTCATGATCAGGCCGAATTGAAAAAGGCATGGGAAAATACAGAAGCCAGAAGATCAGGTTGAATTGATGGGGTGGGTTGTTGGGCCCGACATTGGACTGTGGCTACACTATACGACTGTCCTCCAACCCGTTAATATAAACTAGATACTAATACCTCCGGCATCACCGGGGTAGCATTGTCTTTTGAGGGACAAATTGTACTTAATCTAGAAGCGGAGGTAGTGGCTATAGTAAATTTATGCATGGTAAGAAAGAATAGTAAAACAACAAATTTCGAAGGTAAAGGAATGTAAATGTAATTGGAATGCATATGGTTAAGTAAACGAAAAGAAAACACAATGTATACATTGATATGTTAAAAGAAAGATAAAGGGCTGTTTGGATACATTTTCAAAAGTTTTTCTGGCTCATAAACCTAGGTTTCACACAAAAATATCTAAACACTAATTTTGTTGGATAAGTTATTTTAAGAATAGTTAGATTTAGGGTTCCAAAAGCTATTTTGAGAGAAACTATATTTTTCTCCAGCTAAAAGTTTTAATCTCTCATTTAGGAAAAACACTTATTTCAAATAAAAGAAATATGAAAAGCTATTCATCATAACTATTTTTCAGAAAAGCTATATTCTACTCAGAAGTTATTCTTAAACACTATTCTCAAAGTGCTTAATTCAAACACCCTCATTTCATCAAAAACTATTTTTTAGAAAAACTATTCTACTCAAAAGCTATTTTCTGAAAAGTTATTCTCCAGAAGCTAAATCTAAACAGGCCCAAAGTACAATGGAAAATGTTAGATTAAATACTAACATTCTGAAAATTTTCTATGAATGTGAGTTTGAGGCAAAGTAAAAAAATGCTTCAAATGATGAAAGAATTTAAGGGTGAATTCTTATATTTTCGAAAAGATTTACGGACCATAAGAATACTATTATTTGATGATAATGATAACAATAGTACTCTTCTCGTTCTTAAATATAAGGTGAAAAAATCACTTTGTTGTATTAAAAGAATTAAAAATAGATAAAAAAATTTAATGTATCACAAAATTTTTTTCAACTTTATCTCTCTCTTTTTTTATACAGTTTTCAACTTTATCTCTATTGATAAGATAGAATTTTTAGGCATAATAAAGATAGAATGTGTAGTAAAGAAGAGAAATAACAAAAACCTAATTATAATATGTAAAGTCAACAAAAGGCAAAATGGTAAAAAAAATCATATTAAACCATTGCGATGGACATAATGAGAGAAATAAATCATAATTTTTTTAAAAAAACTACCTTTTTCAAAAAAGAAACTAGATATAATAATTAATTTTTAAATTTAAATTTATTATATTATATTATATATAGGGAATGGTGAAACACTGTTAAATGAACAATGATTTCCACCATTCCCTTTATATATATAGGATATTATTCGCGTCGCTTGATCACTTATTATAAGAGATAAAGAGGTAAAATTACTTTTACCAAAAAAAAGAGGTAAAATTACACATTTCAAGGAGGCGTTGAGAGAGATAAAGAATGTGTCTGAAATAATTTTATTTCCCTCAATTTTGTCTGATGACCTTATTTATTATTGAGTATATAATGCATGCGATAATAGTGTTATAAACAAATATAAAAGAGAATGTAAATAAAATAGATAATGATGGGTAAAGTGAGAAAAAGTCATTAAATATTTCGACAAATATGAGTAGTCTTTTTTAAAAAGGGATAAAAGTATTAAAAGTTTGGCTCTTATATATAGAGGGGAGGATGTATTTCTTAAAAATATTGTTTTAAATTTAATTTTTTCACATATCTCATCACTCCCAACATCTTCCTTGGAGGTCATCAACTACAATCTTATAGATCATAAAACTTTCAGAAAATTGTTTGGTGTCATTACATGACAATGCCGCCCCAAACGCAAGACATACTTCTATTGATTATTTTTATTGTTGTTAAGTAGAAATTGTTAATTTTAAATAAAAAATGGGCAATTATACATAATCTAAACTTGATCAAGGTTCATCTCATTTAAATGCACATCACTGCCAGTCCTTGTCTGATTCGGTCCATCCCGTTTTGTACGATCTGCTTCGAATTTTCAATGTTTAATCGTTGCGTTTTTGAATTCTCAAATCAATGAAAAAGAAGTATACCTACGTATGTTCTAATTTTATGATGGAAAGCATTATTTTCAATTAGAATGGGATCCAACGTTGAGTGACAAAAAGATCAGGTGCAACATGCGGAGGAATAATGCACGCGTGGAAAATAAATTGTTGCGGTATTAAAAAAATAAAAGAAAACGAGTATTAGTATGTTACAATAAATAAAAATTTTCAAAGGAAAAAAGTAAAGAAAGAAAGAAAAAAGAAAAGAAAAGGGACTTTGATAAGGAAAGCAGAAAAAGAAACATTACGCTGAAGAAGATCCCATGCCATATTGTAAAGAAAGATGTAAGTAAAGCTTTGGGAGTGTGCCATTATTTAGGGAAAAATAAATGAGAAAAGAGATCCATCAACGTAACTACAAACACACAGACTGATCATATACAGATCCGAGATAGATAGATCAGAGAGAAGAGAGAAGATGCATGGTGTGTATATAAAGCATAACATATATATAGTTCCATTTCCCTATAGATTTGAATTCGAAATTAAATATGTTCTCAATTTGTAAGTGAATTCCACCACAAACTAAAGACAGGAGGCAGTTTAAAATACTCCTGCTTAATTCCCTATATACCCCTGCTTCCAATCCACAATAAAAGTAATTAGTTCATAATACTTCGTTGAAAATTGAACTCATTATTAAATAAACTATAAATTAATAAAAAAATAGGTTTTGAAGGAGAGATAAAATATAGTCATACTCGGGCATTTTCTATATATATGGACAAATCTAACAAATTAAATGAACATTTTTATTTAAGCAATTTGTATATATGTATTGTGGATCACAAGGAATATATGATATCTAACTGACTTATAGCTATGGTACAAAATAAGTTGTTCAGTAAAGACGGCCTATGTTGCAAAATCATATGTGACAGACTCATAGCTGTTACGATAATACCAAGGATGTTCATCATGTTTGAATGAGGTTTTAGATTTTAAATCTGGTACGTGTTAACATGTTTGTATGTGTGTGTACATACAAAAGAGTATATAATACTCAAAAGATTAAAAGTTTCGCTCTCAATAAGGTAATAAGAGGATGGGCAAAAAAATGGAAGAAGAGATATATGGCGCACTTAAGAAAATCAGGCTTTAGCTTTAACTTTATGGAGTGAATGGGGACTCACTTTTTATTATGAAACTTGGAATCTCTCCACTCTTTCTTTTGTGCCCGTCAAGCTTCCCTCCTTCAACCGCGTCTCTTTCCTCATCCCCTCTTTTCTTCCTTAATTCTTAAGTCTCCTCATCATAACGCCAAAAAAAAAAAACTCAAGTAGTACAGTCTTAACCTTCCCTCTATCCATCTCAAGTCTCGACCATCTCCATCCACATATTTATTCTCCTTACATTTTTCCCAATATATGACGCCATTTGAACAGTCTTTGTATTTTTGTCAAATTGAAGATATTATATCACACATGAATGCTGACAAGGGAGAAGAAAACTACCATATAATGCAACTTTGAACACTATGTATATTTCGATTGTTACACTTGCTTTCTAGTCCATCTTTATACCAACTCTCATAATATAATATGGTTTAAGTGTATGAGAAAACATGCATGTTAATCAACTACCTACTTATCTCTTTAGTTTAATTTGTTTCCTTTTGGTGATAAAAAACAAAATATCTTCCGCGTCTGCATGGGATTTTTAGCATTGGATCCTCGTAAACCATAAAGAGGAGACGCGCTGTTCACACATGAAGTAATGAACGATAATAAAGAAAGGCCGCATGAGTAAAATAAGAAAATATGAATTCATAATCCTTGAAAGTGGATTGCGGAGCACATTTAAAATTGATATAAAAAGTGAATACTGCAGCATGCAGGAGTTAAAAAAATATACTTACTTTTGTGTGTATTATTGGTCACTGATTGATATGATATTATGCCTCCAATACATAGCAAATGGACATAAAGACACTTTTAAATTTGGGTAGCCTAACTTTCTGCCTTGCTCGTCGCTCTTCATCTACGAATTAAAGCATGGTCTCCTTCTAGACCCAAGAATATTACTCACATTGCTTTCTTAAGAAAAAACATATGTTATGCAACAAACAAATCTTAATTGACGATGTCTAAATTGTGTTTTTTTAAATGAATAAAAAGATAAATAATCAGGTTAATTAACTGTGTGTACGTGAGATAATGTTTTAAAAATCCAGACAGGAAGGCCAACTTATAAGAGGCTAGTTGATCGGGTTTGAATTCCCTCCCTTTTTTGTTATAATCCGTTCTCAGCCATTACCATTGAATAACTTCATTTTGAGATTAAACTTAAACATGTTTATACTACCAAATTCTGCATAAAATCAGTTACAATTTTAATATCTTATGGGTAACAATCGGTTCTGTTTCAATTTTATATGATTTTTCAAATACTTAATCTCAGAAAATGTTGTGTTTTCCAGGTAAAAGCATTAAATATTTGAAAAGAAAAATATGAATTTGAAAATAAAACTGTATTTATATATCCATAAGATATCACAATGATTTTACGTAGAATCTAGTTGTATAAACAGGTTTGAGAAATTTAACCCTAAGATGAAGTTACTCAACGACAAATAATGGGAGTGGATTAGAACTGAAATGGATGGAAGCTAAACTCTAGTGGATCAAGTTTACACATCCGGGTCGATAAAGAATTGGACTGATCACATGCATAATCATTAATTAGAAATATTTTATTATATGTATGTGTGTGTGTGTATTATAATATAATTATTTTAATTTTATATAACTTAGAAAATGAATATATTCCAAGAGTTATGATACAACATTTTTCTCAAATATCAAGTCATGTTGAAATCATATTACCTAATTTGATTATCATCTTTATACCTTTATGGATTAAAGGATATTTTTAGACAAGAGTAGTTTCTTTTTTGTAGATCTGGATAATATATATATATATATATATATATATACCTATAAGTTCCTAGCTGAAAGCCGATCTTTCGAGGGGAAACGAACGGTTTGAAACATCCCAAAACATAAAGCAGCTATTAGCTAGTTATTCATAATTCGTAAAAGATTGTTTTGAGAAACCTGAGTTTTAAAGCATTGGAATGCAATACGTAAATGAAAATGGGGAAAAAATATAGCACCGTTAATAAATTTTTTTGTTTCATTAACTTTAAGTTGATTTTGATTTCAGTCCATGAAATTAAGATAGATATAGTATTAGTCATTAAATTTTAGGTCAATTACGGTATGGTCTTTCAACTTCAAAACTGACATTTTTGTGCATGAATATTCGGTCAATTTTATTTTTAATTCTTGAACTTTTAGTCAATTTTTAATATCGGTGTGTTCAGTCAGTTTTGATTTTGGTCTCTAGACTTTTGAAGTATTTATGTTTATTTTTTAAAATTCAGTTATCAAGACTAAAATTGATTGAAATTTAAAATACTATAATAATAAATTTTAAAATTTATAGAATAAAATTAAAATTAACTGAAAGCTAAAATTCAGATCAAAAACCAAAATTGAATGCTAAATTGAAAAGGTTGTGGGAGTATTAGCCCAAAATAAAAAGAGGCACACGTTAATTGAGGGACGGTCGGATTTCAACATCAAATTGGATGCTCTGTCGCCTGTCACCTATCATTGGCCCTCCTCTACTCCGAACATATTCCATTTCTCTTCTCAAATCGCAATTCTTGGGGCGTGTTTCCTCACGCGCTTTCTTTCACATTTTTCCCAATTCAACACCATACATACATGGATGCATATCCGACAAAACTAAAAAAATGAGCCACCCTGTAGGGTCCACCAAAGTGTGTGTCCTCCTGACTAATCACGTCACGGTTCCACGTCAAGGGTCAGGTCCACCTTTAAATTACTTAATTAATTATATAAAGGAACATTAAAAGGGTGATTATATTGAAGCTTCTTGAATCGCAGAAAATTCTGTTATATTTACTTATTTTTGTTTCCAAGTGTGAACGTTCCATACGTTTGATTCCTGAGATATGACAAATACGATCTTTATTCAATTAATAAATTGGTAATGATATATATCAGGAATATATAATCATGTTGGACGAAGATTATGGGAGCCTCCTCCACACACCTCCACACAACGAGCAACACGATCAGTATTCTCCATGTTGTTTTTTTAATCAGAATCCACGTTGTTGAGTTACATACACCACAAACTAAATATTACAAACTATTCCAGACGAAGGTGTGAATGAATATTATAAGTTAACAAAACCTAAAGCTTTAGTGATATATAGTACTCCCTCCGGTCCCTAATGTAAGAGCTAGCCGCCAAAAAAACGTTTCTTAAGAAAACATGTGAATGTTAGTTGGATGTCTGGAGTTAATGCTTCTTTTCCAAAATTGCCCATATTTATTATGGTACTTTTAAGAGAGAGAAATACATAAATATTAATAAATATGAAAGAGAGTTAGGGGTAAAGTAGGAAAAAATGCATTAAATGAGGAGAGAATGTGGGGTGAGCTCTTACATTAGGGACCAAAACCATTCAAATTTTGGGCTCTTACATTAGGGACCGGAGGGAGTAGTAAGTAACTCTCTTGTAACTTATATAAAATTACTAGCTACGAGCTACTATCAGAGTATAATAGACTATATCGTCCCTTAAGCAAGTGGTTGGGGATTTGATTCTTAACTCTTGCGAATGGAGCAAATTCATAGGTCAGTTGGGGGTTCGTCCCTTAAGCGAGGGATTAGTCTCACTTGACACGCAGGTGGAGATACCCTTGGGAAACAAAATAAAAGCGTATAATAGACTAAATGATGCTAGTAACAATTTTATCAATGTTAATATAGAAACAGTGAAGTATCAATATTTCATAAGGGCAAAATTGTAGAAGTATTAAAATGTGTAGAAAATTGTAGGAGTTTTGCTTACAAATGATTGATAAACTCTATAATTTCACATATTTTATCTCTATTTCCTTCTGTTTCACACTCTTTTTGATTGATACATAGATGAAAAACACACAAATACTTATAGATATTGATTCAAAGAGAAAACAATACATTTGTGTGAAATTTGGAGTTCAATGTACATTTGAGGCATAGAAACTCGATCTTCAACCCTCTTTTTAACTTGTGTAGTAGGAGGTGGACAGGTGCTATCAGCTCTACAAAGCCAATGTGAGACATCAAGGAAGAAAAGGGGAACAAGGAAGAAGCTGGAAGAAATTATAAAAAGGGTGATCATAATGCTGCATGTTTCGAACAAAAAAATAATGTTGCATGTTCGCTGTTCTCGTCAGTGGCTCGCCAGCTGGCGAGCAAGACCCCTTTGGTGCTCGCCAGCTGGCGAGCAAGACCCCTTTGAAGTTTGTGGTTCTCATCAGTGGCTCGCCAACTGGCGAGCCTATTCGCTACTGCGCGTCTTGACCCATTTCTCAGCATATAAAAAGACTAACTCGGGCATTTTGGAAGGAGGCGAAAAAACACGAAAGAACACACATTTAGGGCACTTCTTTGGAGTCTTGAAGAGTTTGAAGAACTTGGGATCTTTTGGGAATCAAGTGGGAAGCTTGAAGAGATTTGAACATTCTCCATTTGTGGTTGTATCTTTCTCCCTCTTCTTCACCTCTCTTCAATGAACTCTCTCATAGTTTTAGGGTTTGTTTTATTTACATTTATGTGTAACTAAAACCCTAATCTAGGGTTGTTACGAAACTATTTATGGATTGAACCATCTACTCTCTCTTTCTTTAAGTAATTAATGAAGTATATGTGTAGTTTTTATCTTGCTCTCTATTTGTTTTAAGTGCTTGATCACCACATACTTAGTTAAATGGAATATGACTTGAGAAAGTGTATTTTGTTTTAGAACTTGCATAAAAACATGTTGGACTTGAAGTTTATGGTTTTAAATGGATGGTTTGTTGATAACATAGAGATATACTTATTGACCTAACATAGTCATAATTAGGGTGGTTGAGGAAAAGAACTTGCATTTATTGTGACAAGAGATTGTGCAATAAATGCTAGCATAAATTTGATCTTGACTTGAGAAAGCTTTTTCAAATGATTTTGAACCCTAGACTTGCACATATTTTCATTTAATCACTTAAAAAGGAGAGGGAAACCTTGGTTCATGAAGTAAATAGGGATTAGCAACCCTAGGCCTTAATTATCATTGTCAACTCGTGTTTGAAACTCCAACTTTCTCTGCATTCAATTTTAAAACTCTTTTCTTACTTAAACAGCAAACTCTCAATATTTTTTTACTTAAGGTAATTGAGCATGCAATTAGTGCTAATCACGTTGTTTAAACTATAATCTCTGTGGAATGACACTTTTACTATACTACTTTTTGACGACCCATATTTTTACGGAAGCGCATCAATTCAGAGTTAAGTCAATGATGAATAATGCAATTAAAGGATCTAAAAGATTATATAAGGGCAAAAATTTTTATGCATATATGAGTCTTGTTCCACACTTCCACCGGAAAAATATAAGATTGTGCATTCTATAAAATAAATTCTCTCAATCAACAAAGTTTGGTTCAGTTGGTAAAAATGTTTGACTCATAACTATGTGGTTGTGAGCTTGAATCCCGAGGACCTTTGATGACTCCCCATATTTATTGGTTTTTAGGAAATATTTTATTGTTTTTGGGGAGTCAATAATTAAGTAATTAAGTGATTTTGTTGTGAATTGGAAAGAAAGTAATTTGAGGATCATATGAGTGATTCTTTTGGAAATTCTGAAATTTAATTGAAATAGGAAACTTAATATATTAAAAGAAATATTTTGATGAGAAGTTTCCTATTAATGAGATTATGTGATTGAGTCATTGTGATTATTTCCTATTTCTTTCTCTTTATGAATGCAGATTTAATGAAAAAGGAAATAAAGAGAAAGAGGTTGATTTGATATATGTGCATTCATCATACAAGAAAAGGAAAGAAAAGAAACTTAACATGCAAGGCAAAGGCAATATGGTGTTGGACTATTTTATTATAAATATACACATGCAATTGAGGAGAAGGGAGGCTGGACACAATACTTCCTATTTTCATAGCCTAGAGAGAATTCACGCAGGACAAAGAAAGAAAGCTCACGCAAGGAAAGAGAAAGGGAGAAGCAACAAGTTTCGTCTTTTCTTGGAGGCATCCATTCATTCACAATCTGAACACACACACGCATAGGCAAGAGGAGCAGAACACACACGCATAGGCACTTTTATTCTAAATCTTCTTGTTTCTCTTATAATTTTATATTGGGTTTTGATATCTTTTGGGATTGACTTGAACCCTATGTGTGACTAGTTTTCTTTTACAACCTAGAGTACTATGAACTTGTTTGTAACTTAGTATTTTATTTCCCACTATTTAGTCATGGTTAATTTAATTTAGTTTATTTAATCTTGCTTTTAGTGATTAACTTGTTTAGTGCTTGATCATCATTAGACATGTTTAGGGAATTTAGAATTGGACTCGGAAGAGGGAATTTTAAATAGACCATGAGATTAAATAGTGTAGGATTGGATTTTAATCTGATTTGCGACTAGGATAGGAATATACCTAGAAGCCCTACATAGTCACATTAGAGCGGTACCAGTATTAATTGGCTTAGTAAATTAGTGCAAGACATTGTGTAATTAAGCTAGGCAAGGATGTAAGTGGACCGGAAGGCATTTATAGACACTAGTACTCTAGATTAGCTAGTTGAATTAATTCATAATTAATTTAGTGGGAATAAAATCTAAGAAGCAGATAAGGGATTAGTGGCTCTAGGTTGTTCTTTTGACTCGTGAATTTCTTTTGTGTGAATATTTTGTTTTATTTATTTTCTTAGATCATAGATAATTAAAATAAATTTTCTTGTATTTACGCAACTTGAATGAAAATAGGAGATCTAATGCCTAGTTATTAATTGTCTGAGTTTCTGTGGGATTGACCTTGATTTACCACTTTACTAAAATACGATCCGTACACTTGCGGATATTTTTATCAAAATTTTGGTAGCATCAACCTTGTTGGTGGGCGATTTGTAAGTACTTCTGTAAGTGCTTTATGAGCCCGGAGGGCTGCCCTGACCCTAATGATATCTGAATTTTAGCTTTCAGTTAATTTTAATTATATTCTATAAATTTTAGCTTTCAGAAATTTAAGTAGGGATGTGCAAATTTTTCTCGTTCGTCCCCTTCCTTCCCCATGGCTTTTATTTCCCGTCCCAAAAATTTTCAGGACGGGATGAAATTCATCTTCAAGAAATAAGACGGGGTTGTCCCGATCCTATCCCGCACCAAATATATGTTTGTTTATATATATATATATATATATATATATATATATATATATATATATATATATATATATATATATTGAAAAGATGCATGTATCATTTATATCATATATCAGTAGACATTTTTATGAAAAATATGATCCTAATAAAGTTTTACCTTATTATGTTGTGTAAGATGTATTGTAGAAGTAATATTGAATTAATTTATTTGTTTGCTACAAATAAAAAGTGTTAAATTTTTTATAAGTATTACCTTAATAAAATGTTTTAAAAAATCGGGATTTTCCCTTCCACATCGGGGATTGGGACAGGACATGGGATAGAAACCTCATCCTGAGCCTTTTCGGGATGGGACACGGGACAGAGTGTCTCAATCCCGTCCCGTAATGTGAACACCCTAGTGTCAAGTGAGGGTTGATTTGAAGTCTCATACAGAGCATATAGCTGCATTGTGAGTTAACTCTATTTACAAGAGTTGAGAATCAAACCCTCAACTACTTGTTAAAGGGATTAGAGTACTTGTCACTCACATGTCACAACAACCCCGTCGGGTTAATGATATTATTTATCTTTAAAAAGGGAATCGCTGAAATAAAAATGTGAAAGAAAGTTGAAATAAAAGTTAGCTAAACACTAAAATGGCGATGTCCTAAATATTTTTCTTAAAAACAAAACTGCAACAGATGCAGTTTTTTGGGTGGCAAGAATAAAGCTTATGAAACTTTCATCATACGAATCGATAAGATTCAATGGAACATGCAGTGGCAAGCCTAACGAAACATACATAATCTCAATTTACGAAGATACTGAATCCCACCATTTTTTACTGCTCATAAAGACCACCGATCACTTTAATAAAATATAGGAAGTATATATCAAAAAAGCCAAGATTCGTGAGGCAATATTGAAGTCTCTTTTTTTTTTGGTATTTGAACGTGGCTTGATCGATCCTTTTTCACATTTGCGATGGAGCTTTTAATTTGTGGGTGAGTGAAAGTTGGAAAACAGGCATGAGAGTGAGAGAGTTAAAGGCAAAAGGAGAAGCATGCCAACATACAAAGTAGTTAATAATGTACCTTTCTCAAAGCTTTATTTGGGAATTGGGAGGGTATAAAGAAAAAAAGTTGGGATTGGGAGGGTGCTAGTGCGCTTGTCTTGGGCTTCATATTAGAACCTTTTGTGGGTCCATAATTTCCAACATGGAGCTAGCCATGCTTCACTATTGCAACTTTAACGATCATTATTTGACTTTTTGTCTTTTCACGATTCAAACCTCCTTTGACATCTTATTAATACTGCGTAAATTAAAGTTTCTTCAATTTATAATGTTTATTTTTTTTATAAAGTGCTTCAAAGAGTGAAAATGTAAAAGTGGTTCACTTATTTTTACTAACTTTTCTAATAAAGAAGTTTTGACATCTCTAGAAGATATCAATCCTTTTGATAAGAAATTAACTCTTATTTGGTAATTTTGATTTGTGAATGAATGAATCCCAGGATTTGCTTCCCAATCCAATTAATATTTTGCTAGACGACAATATAAACATACTCTTTTGTCATAATATAAACATGTTTCCATTCCTAGCTTTTGCAATAACAAATACCACCCCATCCTTAATGTATGAGCTAACCAATCAAAAAGCTTATTTCGGTTTTACATATAGGATTTCAATTCAAATTGTCCCCCAATTTTATGATTTTTCTTGAACTGATGTCCCTAGCAAGAGCTAATTGTATCCAGATCAGCTAGATTAATTTGGACTATTTAAATTGTGTATACATTAAAATATATGCATATATTAAATTAAATTTAAATCGTTCATATGAGATCCTACCTTAGCTCTCCCTACTTACCATATGTAGAGAAATTGGTTTTGATTTTTCCTCAAATTATGTTTAATTTATCTAATACTTAAATAAATTACAGACTGTTTACATCACTTTTTAGTTTCAATGCGATTGATTAAACAGTGTGTTTTATGAAAATCAACTCGCATTTTCTCTAAATATTATTTTTTTAAAATTTTACAAGTTAGTTATCTAGCTCCTAAGTTATTAAAGTAAGGAAATGAGAGAGCATATATGATTGAAATATTTGAGCAATAACATGTAAATCTATAATGAACCACTTGTAAAAACACGTCCGTTCCTAAAAGGAAATCCTTGTCATGATGGAGTGAATTCAACCAAAAATCCCAAATTTAGTTTTCAGTGTACTTATTAATCAAAAGGTGTAATTAGATTTCTAAATATGAACGAATTAATATTTGGTACACTAATCGAAGTTGATATGGTTACATACTTTTTTTGAACAAGAACTTTGATTTGATTTCATAATCATAAAACCAAGTAACTAAAGGTATACTTTTTAATTAGGAGTGACCAATCATGTCATATAGCTCACAAAAAGTCCTGCTTTGAAGATAGGTTGTGGCAAAATAAGCCAGAAAATAAAAAATAAAACAAGGAAAAGACGAAAGGTTGAGGTCAACCTTTAGAGGCTTCAACTCGAAGCTAAGCTTCATGGAGATAGAAAGCGATAGGGTTGTATATCTCACGCACACAAGTTGGTCATATTATGCATGGCCATGCACTAATGACACTGTTAACCAATATATATCACACATGGCATCTCCCACAAATATGTATCCCACAAATATGTATCCCCATTCTCTCCTTTACGTGCACTAGAAATTAAAGATAGAGATCCCAAAACCCAAAAAGAAAAGGACCATCGCACACCACCATATCATCATAATCATGATCCCACCCCCATCATGATCATCATAAACACAAACAATAGGGCTCCTTCTCCTCTCACTATCACAACAAAAACCACACAAAGAACGTCTCTATTTAGAAGCATATAGGTATATATCATCCTTTATCTTAGCCCCTCCTTCCATCCTTCCCTCCCTTATTCCCTTAGCTATGAGACTTCCCATCTCATCTTCATCCCCACAATCATCCATTAAACCCTCTCTCTCCACCACCACTACCTCAACCAACACCGCCACCGCCACCTCCTCCACCAACACAACCCTAAATATCTCCCTCCAGAGCCCTCCCCACATCAACCCTCCCCTCTGCTACGAACCCACCTCCGTCCTCGACCTCTGCCGCAGCCCTAGCCCTCCCACGGATCACTCCACCATCATCGAGTCGTCCGTGTCAAAGCCCCCAACGGAGGAGCCCGTGGAGGCCGACGACGAGCATGCTTTTCACGGCCTCGACTGGGACTCCATTATGAAAGACTTAGATTTACATGACACCTCCTTAAAAACCACTTCTAACAACAACAACAACATCCCTCATCACCCTACAAATCCATGTGACCCTCATCAAGTAATACCAATCCTTCCCGATTTCCCTCCTTCTTCCCATGACCCTTCCTTACCGTTCGATCATACCTCCGCAGATTTCACCCTCTCAGATATCTACTCCAATCAGAACCTTGGCTACACCATCAACGGTCTGGATCATTTGGTTTACGAGTTCAACCCTAACGGTTTCGATCTCATCGAAGTTCTCATCCGAGCCGTTGATTGCTTTGACTCAAACCAACCCCATCTCGCTCAGGCTATACTTGACCGCCTCAATCAACGGCTGAGATCTCCCGTCGGAAAACCGCTACAAAGAGCAGCGTTTTACTTCAAAGAAGCTCTACAATCTATCCTCTCTGATTCAAACCGTACCCCACGAGCTTCTTCCTTGTTAGACATCGTTCAAACAATCAAAACCTTCAAGGCCTTTTCTGGCATCTCTCCAATCCCTATGTTCTCCATCTTCACAACAAACCAAGCCCTCCTTGAAGCTTTTCATGGATCTTCCTTTGTCCACGTCATCGACTTCGACATCGGCCTTGGAATCCAGTACGCTTCTCTCATGAAAGAAATCGCAGAGAAAGCCGAGTCGAGTAAAATCAACGCGCCTCTTCTCCGAATCACCGCCTTGGTGGCCGAAGAATACGCCGGCGAGTGCAAGTTGATTCGTGATAATCTCAACCAGTTCGCTCTCGAGCTCAGAATCCGTGTCCAGGTCGAGTTTGTCCCCCTTAGGACCTTTGAAACGATATCGTTTAAGGCCGTTAAGTTCATGGACGGAGAGAAAACGGCCGTTTTGCTCTCTCCATCCATATTCCGCCGCCTCGGCTCCACAAACAGCTTGGCAGCGTTTTTGTCTGATGTGAGGAGGATGTCGCCGTGTGTGGTGGTGTTTGTGGATGGCGAGGGGTGGACGGAGGCGGCGGTGGCCACATCGTTTCGGAGAGGGGTGGTGAGCAGTTTGGAGTTTTATTCAATGATGTTGGAGTCGTTGGATGCGTCCACGGCGGTTGGCGGCGGAGGGGATTGGGTGAAGAGGATTGAGGTGCTTCTGTTGAGGCCGCAGATGGTGGCGGCGGTGGAGGGGGCGGGCCGGATGGTGACGCCGTGGAGGGAGGTGTTTTATGGGGCAGGGATGAGGCCGGTGCAGTTGAGCCAGTTTGCTGATTTTCAGGCGGAGTGTTTGTTGGCTAAGGTGCAGATTCGAGGGTTCCAGGTGGCGAAACGACAGGCTGAGCTGGTGCTTTGCTGGCATGAGAGGGCCATGGTTGCCACGTCAGCGTGGAGGTGTTAGGTTAATTGATATGCATGGATGGCATGTTTTAATTTTAGTCGTCTTTGATATGGAAACTATATATATTTGGTTAATAATTAGTTTATGGAAAATCAATGGTGGGGGGTGGGGTGAATAATTTTTAGGGTGGGTAAGGGAAAGCCTTGAAAAGTACATAAACATATATAACTTGTACTTAGTCATTATCGATCATCAGCCTTTTTCTTTCTCTTTTTTATTTTCTCTATTGGCCTGGGATAATATAATAGATAAAGGGTGGAGTCTTTGTTGTGTTAGCTCAGTTTAATGAAGCTTGATCGATCAACTTTGGTTGTTCTTGTGTTACCAATTGGTATTATAAGTTGCTTGTGTCTTTTTTTGTGAATGCACGTTCCATAGAAACTAGTAAGTAGAAAAGAGGTGATGAATAAAAGCATGTTCGGTACATGAGGAATATGTAGAAGCATTAACTTCGTCTTCCATTCTTTCCAAGAGACATGATCAGGCATATCGGAGAGCTGTATGGGTAAAAGATATTCTGTTAGCACATAAAAATTAATCACGAGCATATATCATATCTCAGGTGCATTATTTCATATATGATTTTTTAGGGGTGGTCCATATATATGAGAGACTTTACGCATGAACCCTTCAGCTATACGACTGTTTCAATTTTCAAGTTCTTTGATTTCTGTAACAACGAAGCATGCCTTTATGAGCTTTGAAGTGTCGATAGATTAATAATGATCAGGTTCAAGTAAGCCACTGAAATTAACAGAATGTTGTACAACCTTAAAGAATTGTAGGATTTTGCTTTTTCCTATTCTTTGTTTTTATACATATAGACACATATATATCCTCCTATTCGAGGTAATCGTGTTTCAGACACTATAGGCATCTGATGTAGGCATATTTTCCAGTAGAAGTTTGAAACTTAGTTCAACGTGTTATTTTATAGGACTAATATAAGCCCATTTCATTAGTCACAACCTCCGCTAGTTCAATTGTTTTAATTTGCTATTTTCCACCAGAATCACATTCACAGCCAACAGTCCAACACAATTAAAAGTGCTTCTCGCTTAAACTACTCCATTTAAAAGTGCTTCTAGCTATTACCTATTAAATCTTACATCTAATAATTAGAGGAATAAATATAAGGATAATAAGCTTTATTAAATAGTTTAAGCTATTTATTTGATATAAAGAAAATAAGGGGAAGAGTTGAAAATGTGAAAAAGCGTTTAAATGTGTGTGGGAGATTTTTTTATGGTGGGTGTATTTAATATGACCCAAAGCCGATTATTAAATGTGCAAAATATTAAATATATGCACCTGATTATAGATTCTAGAATGAGAATTATCATGGAACATATATGTGAGTTGTTCTAGTACAAGATATTTGAGTTTGGTGTGTGTGTGTGTGTATTTATTTGGATCAGAATGAGTTTGGTGTATATAGCGATGCAAGTTTGGTGAAATCAAAAGCTCTGGCAGCGACATATTCAGGTTCCTTTTTTTTTTGTGGCACATGAAGGCTTTCTTGTTCATGTGTTGAATAACTCATTCGGGTACATGTCTACAAGCATGGGAAATTAATATCCTTAAAATCGATAACACATATTCTCAACATATAATCTGATTTCAAATACACAAAAAATGTAACAAAATTATTGGCTCGATCGGCTGGCAATGATACCACTCGTACAAAATAATGGGGTATGAATTCAATATACACTGTAGCATATTCTTTCACGCCACCATTTTGTGTAATTGTTCATCTTGAAATTTCATAAAATATCCAATAATGTGTGTGTGTGTGTGAACTTGAAAAGAAAGGAAAAGTAATGTAGTTGAAATATGAATTAATGACATTTATACACTAGAAATTGTTAATTCTTTTTTTTTGATACATGATCAAGGTATCCCCTCACTCGACAAGTGAGAGACTAATTCCCGCTGATTTGCAGGCACCTCAAAGGGTGGGACAGCTGGCCTGGGAGATTTAATGTTTCTCCATACTCAACGCCAGGGATCGAACCCCAGACAATTGGTTAAGGGTGAATGAGTCCTTGTCACTCAACCACACACCCCAGGTTAAGTTTAATGCACCCCATGCTTGTAGACATGTATTGTTAAACTTTAGTCTCATCGCATTGACTAAAGTTTAATCCACCTCTAACACTTTAAAGTCCACCTCTAACACTTTAAAATCCACCTCCCATTAATAGATATTGTTAATTCTTTTTTAAAGCTTTAGTCAATGCGATGAGACTCAACTCAATATTAAATACGATGTGTTGAAATATATATTAATGGGATATATATGTTAGTAATTGTCAATCCACTACAAAAGTTTAACCAAATGTAATGAGATTCAACCCAACACTATTACATACCCTTAACGCACCTCTATTACATTCGATTTCAATGTGAAACTTTGATTTTCTCTCATAGAAAGAAACAAAATACATAAGGAAAAAATAGGATGAGAAAATTAATTTGAGGTCCCTCACAAGAGACTTAATACTAGAAAAGTCTCAAAAGTTGAAATAATTAATGTTGGGTCCCAATGGACCTCACTTTAATATATTTGAAAATTGAAAAGACACTTTTGCCCCTGCCAACTTAATGAGCCGTGACAACTCGATGGGCATAACTTGACAACCGAATGAGCAAATGTGACAACGTGTTGGGCATATGCTTTAAGTTAATTGCCCAAACTCTCTTAAATTAATGGAAAAAATCTGACAACTTAATGGGCAGCCGTGACAACTTGATGAGCATAACTTGACAACTGAATGGACAAATGTGACAACTTGTTGGACATGTGCTTTAAGTTAATTGCCAAACTCTTAAGTTAATGGGAAAAACCTGACAACTTAATGGGCATCCGTGACAACTCGATAAGCATAACTTGACAACTGAATGGGCAAATGTGACAACTTGTTGAGCATGTGCTTTAAGTTAATTGCCCAAACTCTTAAGTTAAAGGGAAAAACCTGACAACTTAATGGACAGCCGTGACAACACGATGGGCATAACTTGACAACTAAATGGGCAAATGTGACAACTTGTTGGGCAAAAGTGTCTTTTCAATTTTCAAGTATATTAAAGTGAGGTCCCTTGGGACCCTTTTGGGACTTTTCTAGTATTAATTCCCTTGTGGGGGACCTCAAATTAATTTTCCCAAATAGGATTACAATTTACAAGGCAAATGAAAATAATATATGTAAACTGGTTTAATATAATCAACGCGCGTATGTAAATGTGTGTGTGTGGAAGAGTGGGGAAATGATGTCACAAGTTTAATATTTTAAGTTGTGATGAAAAATTAGAGTTGCTAATATTGGCGGGTCTTATGGGTTCAGGCCGGGCCCAAAAGGTCCACAAAAAACAGGTCGGGCTAAAATTAACCGCCCTAAGAAAATGGGTCATACTAAAAAAACTCTTAACAAATTTATTCGGGTTTTGGGCAACCCATATTAAACTTATTTTTAATTCATTTCTACTTTTTTTAATAGGGTTATCCCTCTTTATTTGCATCATAATTATATTTTGTAATAATATGATAGTTAAGACTAATTTCTAAATTTTATATTTTGTATTTTTAAAATATTTTTAAAAAATATTAAAATAAAAAATGTTTGTATGGTGACCATCAGTTTGGTTGACACCGAAGGTAATAAGGAGTGTCTACCAAGGTTTATGGATCACCTATGGAAACAAATGAGATTGCTTGCTAGGCCCAAAATCTAGTCTATAAGGAGTTTTTGTCTATAAAAGGTGAGGTTTGTTGGACCCAATATAGTATTGTTCACAAAATTTCATTCCATGGCTTGTTTTATTATTGAATGACCTAAAGTTTCAATTCAGTCTCGGGCACACATGCAATACTTCTATCGCCCCAAGCAAATTCAACGATGACTTAATTTCGAATTCCATCGCACCCACATTATGCAATATCTCTTTTTTTATTCAAAACTACATTGTGCAATATCACTTTGCACTTTCCATGATAATCATAAGTAACGTACTCTTATTTTCTAACAAAACTTTTTAGACCATGTTAGTTATATAATACACTAAGTGTGTAAATTTTTTAAACAAATATGCGAATAACTACTGGGAGTTTTGCCTGAAAACCTGAAATTGACCACAATTATATGAATGATTTTTTATGAAAACATTATAGGAATTGTTATTTAATTTAAATAAACTACAATTTTATATATGGATCAAATACTTTGTTATACCGTAATTTTTATATGCCACTATTGACTGTAGTGCTGCTGTTAGTTAAAACTCATGAATAAATGAGTTGTACTTCGAACAACAACTGACTACTGAATTTAATCACAACAGCCATCTTTTTGTGAACCTTTTAAAAAGGTTCCCTTCAATAATCTTGTCCAAAAAAAAGGAGGTTTCCTTCAATCACTTCAATTAATTGACGGCCATGATATTAAATTGTATTTTCCCTAGTGGCTCCCTATTACGAATGATATGAGATTATTATCTCAAACAGTATTTTGGCCAGCAGATATCATTTGTTTGCAAAAAGAAGATTGCATAGATGAGTCGTGGGAATGTGCATATATGGTTCGACAGATGAAAGTAAACTCAAAAAAAGACTTTGTTATTGAATTTAAAACAATAAACAAAGAAGTATCCTTTTAGTCTTTAAAACATGATATATTCTCGAATATCTTCCATTATAATGGGTGAAGAAGATGAAGATCGATGAAGATAAAGATGAGACAAAGTAATTGATAGTTGTAATGTATGTAATGCCTTACTTTAGAACTTAAAGTTTTAATTTAATGGGCACATGTGTTACCCTAAAAATCTGGTAAAATATATACGAATAGATAATGTGAGTATATAAAACTGGGGAAAAATAGAAAAACATTCGGTTTTATAGGAGAGGAATGTCTCCACTGACCTTCGTCTCCTTTTCTTCTCTACTTAATACCTACCTCAACCATTTGATATTTTATTAAAATATATTCATATTAAATAATTAAAAAAGTAACATAAATAAACGTAACATATAAATTAATTGTTCAGAAGTGAAGGGATAAAAAATTTAAAGATTACAAATTAATTTTTTAATAATAATAATAACACAGTTTATTTATTCGAATATATAATCATATCGGTTCAAATTTATTAATATGTATTTTTATGTTAACACCTAACACCATAAGATACTATTCTACAGTAACAAATCTAACAATTGGAGGTTTATCCAATAATAGAGATAGTAATTAAGCGAAGACAATTTCAATGATGATGTATATGATCTGTGAATAATATATATATGAATTCCAATTTTTTTTTATATTTTATGTTGATATGATAATCATTTCTCAGATTTATCATTAATCTATAATGCATATACTGGATAGTTAAGTAGATTGATTTATATTTATCATTTGTTTGTTTTTATAAAAAAAAGAGAGATAGAGAGGGGTCCCAATATATGCCTTTTATGTTTGGTCTTTGTTTTCTTCTCTGTTTTTCCAACAAATCTATGGTTTTTCTTTCCATAATATTTGGAAATTTATCAAGTCATTCTCTAAGCTTTTGTTTGATTCCGCTTTAACTACAATTAGAACGTTTTTTTTCTTTCACACGGTCCTTTTTTCTGAGCGTATGACCCTATATTATTGTCGTATGATTTTAGATAAAGTGAACAAATATTATCGGTTCAATGCAAAATAAAAAAAAGATAGCAACTTTTTATGCAGACATTGTTATCTTATTCGTAAGAAAATATCATTTTGACCCTTTTTTCTGGCTGAAAACAACTTTTGATTTACTTCCAAAAAGTAGGAAGATGCACACGAAAATTAAGCAAGTTTAACTATTATTAGGTGTTCAAAAATTCATTGGCCTCTCTCTCTCACACGCAGACACACACAAGAATAGTGCAACTTGGAGACAAAAGGCTATTCATAATTATGGTGACAGTTTACCATAGGGAGGCACACAGACACAAAGTAACTAAGCCACTCGCTAGGCGAGCCATTTACATTTACATATAATTGATCAATGATGAGTAATCATATATATATATATATATATAGGATCGGAGCACCAAATTTAGCTACAACTCCTCTGAGTTTCATTTGTAAGAACTTAGCCATTCCTGCAGGCCATTCATATAATGATCAGTTGGGTACAACAAGATATCATCGTCAACCATATCATAACCTTGGACACCAAATTCCCCGGAAAAGAGTGGGTCCACCATAGCCTCCATTGTGTGCGATGAGCTTGGGCTATTGGTGCCATCGTTCGACAACGATCTCTCACCTCTCGTTAACAGCCGTTGGATCTCCATCTCTGCTTTCAAAAGCTGCTCCTTCAGCTTCGACACCTGCATGAGCCAAAGGCAAGGGCACATTCGTCAATTAGATTCACATGCAGATAATAAACTAGTGACATGTAAAGCCTATTATGAATTAACCGTTTTTATATGCCCAACATAGCTTTTGGATGGCACATGTCACCAAGTAGTGAGTCATAACTGGGCCGAAGGAAGCCCAAACTGTGCCACGTTAACGTTGTACGGATTCATCTCGATGATTGATATAGACATAGTGCATTTTGCTGCCTTGTAAGGTGGCAGTACGCTGTTCCTTATAACATTATCCTTTTAATATACTGTCCCCCTTTTAATCTTTTTAATGTCAAATACTTAACTCCAAAGCACGACTAATCATCACTCCTTTCTTCGAGCCCAGAGCTATTTCAATTCCATATTCTTTTTCTTTAATTTGCTTCATTTAAAAACTCAACCTCAAGCTGGTCAAGCTCTAAGGGAACTAGAGTGAAAGGGAAAACCAATGGAAAAAAGGACTGAAACTCTTAACTTTAGGACTCTATAGATCGCACGGTCTCTTCGTTGTCAATGGTCATTCGTGTTTTTTGAAACATCATATAACTTGGAACATATACTTATGAATGGAATTAAATTGATGACAAGTACGTATGTGTGTGTACCTCGGATTCGAGGTAGGATTTCTCGAGGAGGGTGGTCTCATGGAGTTGCTTGAGGTTGGAGAAGGCTTCTTCCAGCTTCTGATTCTTCCATCGAGCCCTTCGGTTTTGAAACCACACGGCCACTTGACGAGGATCAAGACCAAGTTCTGAAGCAAGCCGGTCCTTTCTCTCTGACTCTAACTTATGTTCTATCCCAAAGTTTAGCTCCAGAAGTTTTATTTGCTCTTCGCTTAGCTTCCTCTTCTTGGCTTCTCCCACAGCTTTGTTCTTCTCCTTCTTGCTACCACGACGTCTTCTCTTAACTTCCCCTGAACACGAGATAACAACAAAGATCAACAATACTGAATGCAAAAACAGAAGAAGAAAAACGTTGATATATAAATGAAGAGGCAATGGTAATTACTATGTGACCTTGTTGAGGGATGATTTGAGAGTAAGAACCAGGTGGGCATAGGTGAGAGAAGAGGGCCATTTGAGGATCAATAGGATGTTGATTCATAATGGTTTGTTATGTGTTGTGTTGTATTGTGTTGCGTTTGTGTTTGTGTGTGTTCTCATGACAAGAAGGGTATTGGAGGCACTTATTTATAGAGAAAAATGATGTGTCCTTTGTATGGGACTCATCTCGTTTCTTACCATTTGGCCCTCCTGTTTTGTTGAAATTTTTGTATCACTGCCATCATGTCGTTTTTTTCTTGATCACATGGTGCAGGTACAGGTGCGTGCACTAAGTAATAAGAAAAGAAAAACATATACTGCTCAGTGTACGGCATTTAAATATACATATGATCTAGGATATATAAAAGATGTCACCAAGTAATATAATAGCGTTTCATGTTGACCATACTACATTCTGTAATATATTCACAAATCACAGCAAGTGATAGCTAGGCGGCTAAAAATAAAAAGCTTCTAGAACTTTTCTAAGCTAGTTTTTTTTATTAACATAAAAGGTAGATAATTAATTAATAAATATTAAAGAGATAATTTTTTATCGAAATTTTTATATTATAAATATGAAATCATAACAATGAAATATACATCGAGCTCAGTCATATATATCTTTCCACAACAAGTTGCTAATTAACTAGACAACATAGCACAAGTCGATGGGGATTGATGGATTTGTATAATGTATTGATTCAAAGCAAGTCAATTAATATCGAAAGATGGGCTAATATTTGACCATGTAAGTGTAAATAAATCAAGTGTTTGGCTGATGATAAAAATATAAATTATAAAGATAATTCTTTGGCCTTTTTTATAAGGGTAAGGGACCTAATCTGCCCCCGAAGTAACCACCAAGGAGCGCTGAACACCCTGAACTAACAACAGACCCGTATTTGCACTCCAAGTAACCAAGGTGTTTAAAAACTACCCCGATTTGACGGTCAACAACGTTTGACCGTTAGTATGCATATGTGGACGCCACGTGGAGACCTGTTTTGCCACCCGGCGCCTTGTCATCGCCACGTAGGATAAGTTAATGTGGGTCCCACATTAAATAAAAAAAAATTCTCCCTCCCTCTTCACCTCCCACCCGCCGCCCCACCCCCCTCCCTCACCTCCCTTCCCAGCCCCCCCACCACCAGCCCCACCTCCCCCCCACCACCATCTCTATCGTTCAAGTTTATGCATTGCACTCCAGGCATTTTTACAAGATTGCAACTCGAAAATACTAACACATAACCGAATAATCAAGAATCAAAAAACAAAGAAATGAGAGAAACTCTATGGTGGGTCGAGATCTGCGCTGAAATAGCTGCGGCGGAGGAAGAGAACGGCGGCGAACGGCTGAGGTGGATGAGAGATCAACGGCGGCGGAGGAAAAAGGTAGTGAGGAGGATTCGGTCACGCGGTGGAGGAAAGGAATGGCGACGGTGAGAGGTCACGGCGGCGGCAACGGCTGAGGTCGGCGGTGGTGACAAAGGTCTTTGGGCAGAGTTGAGGAGAAAACTGAGACAGCGGCGATCACACAAAAAAAGAAAGGAGGAGGAGATCTGAAACACGGAGGTAGTGGAAGTAGTCGGCGGTGGTCGGCGGTGGTCGGAGACGTGGACAGCGAACGGCTTTGGAAAAACTATGGTGGTGAGAGAGACAAGCTCTCCAAACTTTTTGAACTTGCCACAACGGGAGAAGGAAGAGAAACCATCAAGGAAGAGGCCGGAAAATAAGATGTAGTGAGGGGGGGTGGGGCTGGTGGTGAGGGGGAGGTGGGGCGGGTGGTGAAGTGAGGGAGGGAGGTGAAGGGGGGTGGGGCTGGTGGTGGGGGGGCTGGGAAGGGAGGTTGGGGGGGTGGGGCGGCGGGTGAGAGGTGAAGAGGGAGGGAGAATTTTTTTTTATTTAATGTGGGACCCACATTAACTTATCCTACGTGGCGTTGACAAGGCGCCGGGTGGCAAAACAGGTCTCCACGTGGCGTCCACATATGCATACTAACGGTCAAACGTTGTTGACCGTCAAACCGGGGTAGTTTTTAAACACCTTGGTTACTTGGAGTGCAAATACGGGCCTGTTGTTAGTTCAGGGTGCTCAGCGCTCCTTGGTGGTTACTTCGGGGGCAGATTAGGTCCCTTACCCTTTTTATAATGGTTGTATAACATTTTGTTATTCCATTTATAAGTCACACGCTTTCACTTTTGATATAAATGTATAAATTTAATCATGTATCTATTATTGTATAAACCATACTCTCAGTTTCATAGCAATGAATAAAATTAAAATATTTGTTAAGATTTACGTCATATTAATAATGAGATTTAAAATTATTCTTAATTTTCATGAAACATGTTAATAAGATAGGATTTACAGATCCTCCATCTATTATATACATAATAATAAGAGGTAACGTTTAAAAATTAATATAATAAATTAAATGGTTTAACTTCTTTTCTAAAGGTGTATAGTTTTTTGAATGCGTAAGGAGGCAGATCGTGAGTATATAATAAATGGTACTCACAAGGGTAAAATTAGAAAATTACATCAATTTTACCGATAATAAATGACTTAACAAATGTTATCTACTACTCCCTCTGGTCCCTAATATAAGAGCCAAAATTTGAATGGTTTTTGGTACTAATATAGGAGCTCATCTAATATTCTCTCTTCATTTAATGCAATTTTTCCTACTTTACCCCTAACTCTCTTTCATATTTATTAATGCTTATTTATTTCTCTCACTTAAAAGTATCATAATAAATATGAGCAATATTGGAAAAGAAATATTAACTCCAGACATCCAACTAATATTCACATATTTTCTTAAACAATATTTTTTTGCGGCTAATTCTTATATTAGGGTATATCATTTACGTGATTTGGTTTATCATTTCTTAGAATGTAGACGTAGAGGGGGCATATATATGTTTGAAAAGAAAAGGATATAGGGGTCGTGGATCCCAATGGTGACACGCGGAGGGGGAGGAATCAACTAAAGTCACTAAGGCAGGGTTAGGGTTATAAATAATATAATGAATAATAATGGCATGGCATTGGCCTGGAAAGTAAAAGGGAAGGATAGAAAAGGTATTTGATTTGATGGGGAAAGAGGAGAGCAGCATAACTGCAGAAGTATTGGTGTGTGCATATAAAGCCAAAGCAAAGTTGTGTATACAGCTTAGCTTTGTAGGCATGCATGGCTCGACATGAGTGAGTGTATGTTACTATGTTTAACTTTGCATCTTTCTCTCCTTCACTCTTGCATCTTTCTCTCCTTCACTCCCAATGCCTTCCTTAACATGGGGCGTGACCCTGGATTGGTTTTTGTAAAGAAATTAATTACAGGGTGATCATAGGAATTTAATCAGACAAAATCTCATGGAAAATCTCTCAATTAAACTGAGGTCATATGAAATCATCTCAGTAAACTAAGGTCCATCATTGTGGCTAGAAAGTTTAAGTTGTTATATATCATCCGGTAAAACAATGTTAGTAATCAATAGTTTTGAAAGTTGTGATTGTTATGGTATTCATAATGATGTTATATATAAATGTCCAAAAAAAATATTGTGTCAAAAGTTAATTGCTAAAAACCGAGAATTTATAACATTGATGAATTATACTTTATACTCATAATGTTGTTACATAACCCCAAAAGTTATCTTCATCTAATCAAAAATAAAGTAGAATAAAAAATTAGTTTTTTTTTAAAAAAACAATTATAGACAATTTAAGTTGATCGATTTTCAGTCTCTCTCAAATTGATAAAGTGATTTTACAATTAGGGAGCAATTTTAGTATTATTTTCTAGAACAACATAGACATCTTCTTTAGTTCCTTCAACTCTTTTTTTGTTTTTGATGAAATAGGAGTTCCTTCAACTCTTTATTGCTTGGTTATATCGTTGATAAATAGAGATAACTGGTAAAAAAAATATTGAAAAAAAATCAAATTTACATCTTATAATAATAATAATAATAATAATAATAATAATAATAATACCAATTCCTTAAATAAATCAAACTTTAGAATTGAATGGGTATTTTTTTATGATTTCATACGCATAGAAAAGCTGATAAAAATAAATTAATTAATTATACATCTCCTTTTCTCGTCCCTCCTCTTACTCGTCCTTTGTCATATCCTTGGTTTAGATCTTCGTTACAAAATTCTTTTGAAACTTCAAAACAATGGTTACATATAATAAGATTATTGTTATAAAAAATAAGATTATAGATTAGTTTATAAGCAAAATGAATTACATTTAAGAGAAAGAATTATAGATATTTTAAAGTGATTAATTTTTTATCCTTAATTTTTCTAAAAAAGTTTAAGTAATCTTATATTTGAGATTTAGGACCGAAGAGAGTATTTCAACTAACTAGCAGAGTGCAAATAACTGGTGTTTTACATGCAGGCCTAAATCAAAGAATAAGAATTCATAGGTGATTTACGGGAACTTGCAAAACTTCATGAAGCGAACAAGTAGCTATTTATTTGGATACAATTTCGTTGCGAAAATGCCCAAGCATTGGCGTATACCATCCACCTCAAACACATGCGTTTTCTTTTTCTTGTAAAGACATAAGTCGATGTTTCCGACAAAAAATAAAACATAAGTCGATGCTTAATGGGTATATAATAAAAAACATTTAATTTGTTTATCTTCATTTAAATATGCAATCTATATCATGTCCAATTCTCCATATTATTGTCGACAACAAAAATTGCTTTCCTTTATTTTTCCCCTTACGCTGTGGCAAAACAAGTTTTTTATCCATAGATTTATTTTCTAATCCATTCTCGACTTATTTTATTATATTCATCGAATACTCTATAAAAGCAGCGCGAGCGCACACTCATATTACATGAATCATTTTTCACATATTGTTTAATTTAAACTACCTATCTCTCACATAGAGTCGGTAATTCAGGCTGAGCATGTAGGGCCAGCCCGCTTTTACCCAAGCCCGAGGAGGTCTGAGCTTGGGATTCAGAGGCAAAATTGTGAAGCCCCTATAAGGGCCGGCCCTTCAACGCTGAGGGCTTTAGCTAGCGTGCTAGGCCAAAGGTCAACTCATTTTCCCCTTCTTTTATATTTTAAAGTTTAATTAATAAAAAAATACAACTTTCCTTAATTATTTAGTTTATGATAGTGCTTTCCTTAATTATTTTTTCTATCAAAGTTCCTTAATTATTTATTTAGTTTATGATTCTTTACTTCTTTTTTTATACATGCATGATACTAATGGATTATCTGTTTATACATGTATGATATTAGGGAAAGTCTATAAATCTTTAAAGCTAGCTTTGTGGTGTTTAATTATTTGACACTTTGAATAATATGGTGATTTAGTAATCTAAATGTGACATTAAATGTGTGAAGTGCCTCATTTCTCTTGCCTTTTTTATTTCAAACTTTCAGTCAAAAAAATCTGGGAAAATTATAAATATATACACATTGCATGACTTTGTGATGACTATGTTTATATTATGCTTATATGCACCATGTTGGGGTGACATTTCTTTCCTTATGAAACGGTGCTAATGTTTATGTTATGTTTGAGTGACGCAGTGACACTTCTTTCTTTGGGATTTTGTAAGAGATGCTTATTTTCTTCATGTGGTACTGGTTCTTCTAATCTTGTTTCTGATATTACATACTTTGATATATATTGCTTAATCATTAATGTTTATGTCTCATCCACGCGCTGTTATTGTAATGTATTAAATGATTATTTTGTTGTGCCAAAACGTATATGGAAAAAGAAGACTAAAAATATGGTTGAAAATGTGTTAAAAAGGGCCAACCACTACTACAAATTGTCCCTCTACCAGCGCACCTTTACATGCGCTTAGAAGAAACGCATGTATAGAGGGTCCTTTACAGTAAGAATCTATACATGCGCTTAAAGCATGTAGAAGTCTTATCTCTACATGCGCTTTAAGCGCATGTATAGAAATGTGCATCAATTAAAATTCACTAAAACAATGACTAGAAAAGGATTTAAGTATTTAGAGATAAAATATAAAATGAACTTAGGTGAAGAGTTCAAAATTATATGGAAACACCCTTTACATGCGCTTTAAGCGCATGTAAAGGCACAAACACCCTTTAAGGCACTACTAAAGTGCAAAACATGGAGTCATGCATAAGAGGTCCTCCTCAGACCTCATAAGGTGTCCCTGCTTGTGGACTTAGTGTTTCAAGGCTCCATTACCACTTTTGGGTGCTATGGAATTGGTGAAACACCCTTTACATGCGCTTTAAGCGCATTTAGAGCCTCTACATGCGCTTAAAGCGCTTGTAAAGGCTTGTTCTTCAATGGAATTCACTATAACATTGTCAAGCACAAGATTTGAGCATTTTGAGATGAAGTATTGAAACAATTTAGTTGAAAAGCACCAAATCATATGAATATCCATATAATTAAATGGACATTGGTCTTTACATGCACTTTAAACGCATGTATAAGCCATAAAATATTAAAATAACAAAGGAAAGCCAATACATGCCCTTAAAGCGCATGTAAAGGCTCCAACTTAATATAAAAGCTAAACTTGCCCTATTTCAGAGACACCCACTCACCTTACTCGTCCTTCTCTCCCTTCTCTCCTCCTCCGGTGACTTCGGCCTGGGTTAGTAGAGAGCGACGCCGCCGTCACTCAGTGATGGAAGAGCTCCCTCTGCTGCCTCTTTCTCCTTTCACTTGCGGGGGTGTGTTTGTGGCGAGAAAGAGAGAGTGAAGTGATGGGTTCGTGGTGAGCCGTCTGTCTAGGTGTTCTCCGGGGAGTTCTCCGGTATGGAGACTACATTTAGTTCTTTAACACTGGGTAATGACTCTTATTTCTCTTTCCCCTTTGTTCTTGATTTGGGAGATCCATTTCTAGGGTTTTTGTGCAAATTAAATTATGTACCTTCACGGATGAAATTGGTTGTTTGAGAATGAAATTAAGGTGATTTCTAAGTAGTCTTTGGGTTAGGATTGTTTAATTTTGGGTTAGATGAACTTTGGAATCGTGTATTGTAGGATGATTGGAAGCTTTAATTTGAAGGTTGTTTTATCCTTTGCTTGCATCAGATTGAACGTATGCTTGCTCTGCTTGTGAGTTGTTTTAAGATGGTTACTTTATGTGCTATTATATTTTTGATTGAGCGTATCCATGCAATTCTTGATCATTAGATTATGTTGTTGCTCTATAATTTCTTGGTTGTGCTGCAAAATTCTTCATCACTTTATGTTGAGATCAATGTTATGTGTTTATGCACATGTGCTATTACCTACCAAGTGTTTGATGAAATGATTGTGAGAGTGCTTTTTAATCATATATATATGCAGGTTTGATTCCTGTTCTGATTGGGGGAAGTTTTTTTTAGTTGAAAAATGTGGTAATTTCAAACTTCCCTATTTATTTGACTTTCATACTTGAGGCTGAAACCTTTATAAAATGTTCTGATTATTTTCACTCTATTTTTGTGTGATTTTTCCATTTCCTGATTGTTTTTTGTACAAGATTGATATAATGTGATTGCTTTCCATTTCCTGGTGCTAAAGTGAAATTTAAGTGCTCACATGGCAATTTCAAGTTTAATTCTATCTACAATGGCATTTAGATTAAGGAAGGAGTTGTGAAAACGGTGAGGAATCTGTCAATTATTGATTCCAACAGTTCTGATGTCAGTAAAGATAAACTAACAGGCCTGATATATAATGAAATATAGACTTGGTAAGATTCACCATGTGGTGTTGAATGAAAAGAAAACTAAACCTTAATAAATCTTTCTGTATAGTATTTGTTGGTGTGTTAATTAGTTCGCTTAATGGCAGAGGCTGAATCAATTTGTTATTATAACTGGACAATTTTATTTAGGGGTATCACTCATTATATCCTACCGTATTTATCACAGAGCGTCTTATTTGTTGATGGGGGCTTTTCATTTTTATCTAAATACCAGTGCTATCTACACCATGTCAATATTATTAGTTCTCTCCAGTATTGAGGGAGATCTCTGTTCCTCTTATTTGTCCTTTGTTGGTTTTGATCTAGTATATAAGTTTGTCATCTGAATATTGTTTTGAGATGCATGATTAAAACCTAATAACTCCCGCCACTCACAAGTAGTGGCATATTCTGAGTTTATTTATTTTTCTATTGCTGATCATTGAGCCATGAGCATATGAAATTTGCATTTTTGTTAGTGAATATTCTGAATATTGTTCTTCTATAAAAGTCCTTTGGCATGTAACCTCTCCGGTCTTCGTGTGATCTGCAATGAGAATGATCTGCAGTTCTTCTATACAAGTCCTTTGGCATGTAACCTCTCCCGTCTTCCTGTGATCTGCAATGAGGATGATGAGCAAGATCAAGCCGAGGAAGAAATCAAGTAAGTCAGTTTCTTTAGGTGGGCTTTAGTGTTTACCCTTAGGTTGGTGAATTATATGCTTCCAAGATATTTGTATACTATTGCAATCTGTTGTTCAAAATTTACAATATGTACATATGCACTAGAGTTTTTAGTATAATGCCAAATGCTTATTTGCCACTATACATAGGAATTTTTCCACCTTCACCCAATTAGTTTGATTTGTTTACTAATAAAAATTTAATTGCATTCTGGTTGCTTTATAATGTTACAGGCGAATGAATTATAAACTAAGACTCTCATGTACATTACTTGAGCATAGCAAAAAGAGCCTGACATTTCCAGTAGAACCCTCTATATCCTCTAAAGAGGTAAGAATTAAACTCTGAGCTTAAAGAAACTCCCTTATCTCTTTATGATGCAAGTATGCTGTATGCATATAAGAACAATTGAGCACTAATAGTTGGTGGTTATTAATTATTAATTTCCTGGAAGGAAGGCACATACAACATTCTTGTGTGTATGTCTATATATATATATATATATATATATATATATATATATATATATATATATATATATTTGTTTCATTTATAAAAGGTTGATCTTTTCCTTTCATACCTCTGCCCTGATTGGCATGAGCTGAATTATAAAGACTCTTATTGAATGAAGTTTAGATTAAGCTTAGAATAAAATTTTCTTATAACTTAAATAGCTATTTAAGCCTCAACCTTGGTATTGTTGGTACGTATTTTTCAATCAATCTCACTGTCCCCCTTGAATAATTGGACAATTTTTTTCAATTTCTTTTTTCCTGGCTTATGCTCCAAAGGACTTAACATATATGCTTTCTCATAAGAAATGGATTATAGTCTAAAGTTACAGGTTTTAGAAGCTAATTTCATTCTTTATTTCCCCTGTAGGATTGGAGATCAATTGAGGAGTGCTTTTGTGAGAGAATCCAGGCAAGCATTTTGATCAAGCATTTCAATACTGAACATGTTTACTTTGGGTATGATTGTTAGGCAGAAGGTACGAATGCTGCACATAGTTCTTTTTGCTTATGTATATATAAAAAATGAATCATACATTGTTATTGTTTTGATATTGATATATAATTCATTTTTGAAGATATTAAGTAATTGACTTTTTCTGGTAAATTCTTTTGATATAATGCTAGTTGGTTCTATGAACTACAGCTAGTATTGGTGGTTATATTGGGAAATAATGTAAATTTATAATAATTTTTTTTTAAAAAAAAAATTCTATACATGCGCTTAAAGCGTATGTAAAGGGGCCATCTGTACATGCGCTTAAAGCGCATGTAGAGCCCCCCCTCTACATGCGCTTTTTAAAAGCGCATGTAGAGCCTTTACCAGCGCCCCCCTCTACATACCCTCTACATGCGCTTTATAAGCGTATGTAGAGGCCAAAATAAGCGCATGTAAATGGGGTAATCTGTGGTAGTGAACATGTCCTGAGGGCCTAAGCTCGGTCCGATAACTCTAGGGTCGGACTTAAAAATATGGGATTTCTGAAAATGAGCATAAACAAGCCAACCCTAAAGGGCCAAGCTAACCCACATTCCTAGCTATACTCTCACAAGGGAAACTTGGGAGGTTAAACTACCATTTATTGTGAAGAATGGTAGATGATTGAAATCCCCCTGCTACACACGCGTGGAGAGAATATAATCTATTTCTTATGATATTAAAATGCCACATTATATACTCCCTTTGTTCCTAAATATAAGACCTAATTGACTTTTTTGAAAAATCCTTAAAAAAAGCAAAATAAGTTAATTATAAATTGATTTACCTAATTTTTTCCCTTAAACTAGTTTATTTTACTTATAAACTAATGGATAATCTAAAAATATATCAAATATGTCATGATTTAATAAACTAATTTGCAACTTTAACCTCTCAAAAAAAAGTTATCTAGGTCCTATATTTAGGACCGGAGGTAGTATTATTTTTTTGCATAAGTAAGTTCAAAAATTGTGGTTTATTTTATTGAATTTGACATAACTTAAATTCAAGAGAACTAGTCAACTGTAAGTAACAAATATGGTCATCAAATCATATGCCTAAATTTCTGATGTCTTTATTTTAGAACTTCGCAAATAACCAACCTTGTTACATTGAGTCTCTTGCAACTTTTTTTGAAGTGTGTCATTGCATGTGAAATTAATTAAATTCCACATAAAGACGTATAATAAGTTTGAGAGCAATGAAGAAAAAACTTCAACTATTTAATTTATAATAAGTGAATGGTAAATTAAATTATGACAATGTTTTTAAAATATAAGCGAATATACCCACACAGTTTGATTCGCATAAGTTGGATGTGTAAAAAATATGGCGCTATTGTTGTGGGGCATATTCGTTGGATGATGATTTTTGCCTGATGCTTTATGGTAAAAGAGATAAATATGTGAAAAGGAGCACTACAAGTTTTTAAGGGCCATAAGAGGCAATGAAAACAGGAAAACAGGTACTACCCTACCCCGAAGGCCCTCCTAGTTTTATGCCTTCGAGGCGTGTCGCTTTAGGAGGAATATTTACCGTTGGTAGGCTTAAATGAGAGTATCCGACGGCTGGGAGGAGCACAGCTATTGGGTGGTGGGGCCCATGCAATTGAAAAGTGATGGGATGGGAGGTCGGAAAGGATAAGGAAGCACATGGGGGGTAGGGTGCCCTAAAGAAAAGGGACGCGTGTCTTATTTCCACAAGTAGATGTGGGACCCATAATCTCCGCCCGATCGCCCACGTGTAGCCTTCCCATTCACCTATGGCCTCCCTTTCCCCGACCAATCACCACCCCTCTCCCTTCCTTCGCTCAACTTCAAATTAAATATTCCTCTCGTCTTTTAATATAGGTTAAGGGTCAAATATAACATTCTACTATTGCCAAAAGTTCACCCAACATAAATAAGAATTTGATGGCTAATTGTAGCACACATCTTTTCAAAAATTGTTCAAATGTAGTATTTCCGTCAATTTTAACGGGTTTAACCGTTAAGTTTAACCCGATCATGCAACGGCACGAGACACGTCACTCATTTTTGCCACAACAGTACACCCGCCACATCACCCAATAATGGATAGTAAGTGGGCCCATTGGGTGACGTGGCAAAACTGGGCGACGTGGCGGGTAACGTGTCATGATCAGGTCAAACTTAACTGTCAAACCAGTTCCCATTGAATGAAATGTTAGATTTGAGCCATTTTTGAAAAGATGTGTGCTACATTTGAGCCATCAAATTCTTGTTTATGTAAGGTGAGCTTTTGGCAATATTAGAGTGCTAGATTTGACCCTTAACCCTTTAATATAAACGGAAAATGATTGCCCAAAGAGAATAATATACATAAAAACAAACATATAACTGCGTACTGATTCTGATTGATTGTTTGCGAATACTTGATCCTATGTCAAAATATAAGCTTTATAATTGTGAACAAGTTTATTTTAAAATATAGGCTTCATTTTATGGTTCTTCAAAAGTATATTACATTTTTTCAAAAATTCATAAGCGGCTAGGCATGACGAGGATGTGAGAGGATTTATGGTGGTAATCGGTGATTGGCAAGATAGAGGAGAGGAATAATAGAAAAATGAGGGATCTTTGTGTAGATAAGATTGGCAGTGATTGATGATCTGAGTTCAAAATTGATGGTAGAAGAAAATGAATGAGATTCTTGGGCAATTGTTTTTAAACTAAAATAAAATATGACTCACTCAAAAAACAAAAACAATATAAAATATGATTCACTTAAAAATAAAAACAAAATATAATATGGATATATGAAGATGATGCGCAGGTCACGTGGATATAGCACGCCTCTGCATTTTTTGATCAAACTATATAAACAAATGATCAATCTCGTTACGGTTGACACGGAATTACTATATAAATGCGCTACTTCAAAATAAATTGATACTACATCTGCACACATCGCAATAAATTAATTTGCACATTTACAAATAAATTGATACTGCATTTGTCCATCCAAACTGTCAACTATTTTCAGTGCAATTTGAATAATTATTGGGTACTATATTTGCACCTTAACCGTTATAAGATTTTGGTTTACTTTTTAGATTTTGAAATTCTATTTCATTTAAGCGTCTGTGTCCCTTGTTTGTTTTCTGAATTATAACAGGAAGCAAACTCTTTATCGAAGAATAGCACGTAGATTTTATCCCCCATTTCAGAAGCACTAAAATTTTAGTCAAAAGCGTAAGAACTTTCTAACGTCGACACGTTGTAAGAGAGGAGTGGAATATTATATAAAGTAACGATTAAATTCGATGCTTTCACACAAACACACACACACACACACATATGAGCAGAAAATCAATTAATTAAATTGACCAACTACGAAAAAGTTGTTTGTCGAAAACGAATATTCACCTCAGTAAGCAAGGATTCTTCCTTTCTTTTCAAGATTTCTCTAAATCGAAATTTCAGGCCAAATACAAATAACTTTGAAAGCAGATGTATATAACAAAACCATTGATTAATAGAAATGTACAATATTATATTCAAATACTGGGGGACATATAACTTTTATCATTACTAAAGAGTTTTACATGTTGCATTCATAGATATACATATTTTATCTCAACATGGATTTAGTTAGATCGTCTAATGATGCAAATTTCTATGTACCCAATTAACCGTGAAAAGTATTGATCAATGCATGCATTCAATTATGGGATCTCATGACGTGGAAAAGATACGTCGAAATTTCGTTTATAATGGTTAAACGTCCCTATAAAGAAGGCAAAATTCTCCTTGGTCGAAAAGAGAAAAAGAGTTGGCCATATTGGGAGAGAGTAGTATATAAAGAAGGGTAACAATAAAAAAATGATGTTTGGATTCAATGAACCAAGCATAAAGCAACGAACATAGAGGTGAAATTCGTCAGCATTTCAACATTTGTCAGGAGTTATAGTAAGAGCATTGGTTGGTATGAGTCAGGTCTATGTGTGTACTTTAATTTATTATCTACTCATCACTTATTGTTAGAAACTTTGAAGAGGCAAAGTGAAAATCGGATTATATATTCACGACACCTCTTTCCGTTTGTGGGTGAAAATTTTGGGAGTTACAGTTACGGTTCCGAGTGTCCAATAGATTTATTGTTTATATGAGGTAAAAGAAGATAAGCATGGGGATTGGAGATTCTTCTTCAACCTATATATATATAGTAATATACTTGGCTAGAGTTATATAGCTAATTTGAAATACTATCAAATGAGGTAATCGAGGATAAGGATGAAGCTAGACAGGGCAAGCTTAGTCGTTAGTGAAAAAGCGAGAGAGAAAAGAGGGAGAGATACACATACAGGGATTCGTCGTTACATGTAACGTTGAATGTTTAAAACTTTAAATAATATGCGAAATATGCGCATATGCCACCACACAAATGGATTCCTTAAGTGTTATTATGATGCTTTTGAGTTGTTTTTGCTAGTGTAATTATAATTAATCTCAACTTTATCTAAAATAATAATTAAACCCTTTAAACAAATTGGTGTCATGTTTATCCCGACACATCCAGCCCTTGTTTCCCGTATACCAACTTTGATTATAGTTTTGGTTTCAGATCTTCGATTAGTACTAATATGATCAATCAAGATTCTGGATCAGTGACACCACCCTGGCTAATCAAATTGACAACTACGTGTTATCAAATCATTACGCTTTTAATTTAAATTAAAGGTCTGATTTTATTAGTTGATAAGTACAGTCGGGTCCATTCACGAACTAGTGCTCTAATAGATATTATTTGATGAGGAGCACGTAACAATAATGAGTGGTAGTGGTCCAGCTTAGTGGGTCTTAATTAGTTCATTAATTAATTAGCCTTTGTGTTCCCTCCGGTCCCTAATGTAAGAGCTAGCCGTCAAAAAAACGTTTCTTAAGAAAACATGTGAATGTTAGTTGAGTGTCTGTAGTTAATACTTCTTTTTCAAACTTGCCCATATTTATTATGGTACTTTTAAGAGAGAGAAATACATAAGCATTAATAATATGAAAGAGAGTTAGGGGTAAAGTAGGAAAAAATGCATTAAATGAGGAGAGAATATGAGGTGAGCTCTTACATTAGGGACCAAAACCATTTAAATTTTAGGCTCTTACATTAGGGACTGGAGGGAGTAATTCAGAAAATTCAAATATAAGACTATATTTTTGTAATTTATCAACTCCAAGGTTAACCACTTTTTGTTGACATGACACCACATTGCGTTCACAAAATAAGTATAGATATGTAGCTCATAGCCAAGCAGGACCCTCCTATCATTCAATAGCTAAGTTAGCATTTTATTCTGAAGATTTTATTGAGACATGACCATGTACAAGTAGAGGAAGACAATTTTGCATGGATTTATTTGGGAACGGATTCTCTCGTAATCCCTCCTCATCCTCTCACATGGGTTCTTATGTGGGGCCAGTCAGATTCATCTAATAACTCATAATTTGCCACTTGTACCATTAAAAAATATAAAATCTGTATTATTGATGCTACCAAAATTTTGATAAAAACTCCGCAAGTGTACGGATCGTAAATTTAGTAAAGTGGTAGTTCAAGGTCGATCCCACAGAGACTCAGACAATTAATAACTAGGCATTAGACCTCCTATTTTCATTCAAGTTGAGTAAATAAAAGAAAATTGATTTTAATTACCTAATATCTAAGAAAATAAAATAAAACAAATATTCACACAGATGAAATTCACGAGTCAAAAGAACAACCTAGAGCCACCAATCCCTTATATGCTTCTTAGATTTTATTCCCCACTAAATTAATTATGAATTAATTCAACTAGCTAATCTAGAGTACTAGTGTCTATAAATGCCTTCCGGTCCACTTACATCCTTGCCTAGCTTAATTACACAATGTCTTGCACTAATTTACTAGGCCAATTTATAACGGTTCCGCTCTAATGTGACTATGTAGGGCTTCTAGGTATATTCCTATCCTAGTCGCAAATCAGATTAAAATCCAATCCTACACTATTTAATCCCATGGTCTATTTAAAATTCCCTCTTCCGAGTCCAATTCTAAATTCCCTAAACATGTCTAATGGTGATCAAGCACTAAACAAGTTAATCAATAATAGCAAGATTAAATAAACTAAATCAAATTAATCATGACTAAATAGTGGGAAATAAAATACTAAGTTACAAACAAGTTCATAGTACTCTAAGCTGTAAAAGAAAACTAGCCACACATATGTTCCAAAATCATCACAGAAATTAATTTAAAATTTAGATCCTAAAAGCATACTCAAAGTTCACAAAGGAGGCTCAAGAACTGAACAAGGTTGAAGAGTAATAGTGCTCCCTCCCTTAGTCCCTTTTGTGCGTCACTGTATGTGTTAATTCTCCTCCTCCTCCTTGCTTCTTTTCTTCCTTCAGTAGTTGATTGAAAGGCTCCACGTGCGTGCTTTGTGTAATCTCAAGCTTGCTTCCTCTAGCTTAGTTTCCTCTTTTCTTTCTTCATGAATCTCTCTAGGCTTTAGAAAATAGGAAGAATTGTAACCAGCCTCTCCTCTAGGCTTTAGGAAATAGGAAGAATTATGACCAAACCTCTTTTCTCCTCAATTGCATGTGTATATTTATAATAAAATAGCCCAACACCATATTGCCTTTGCCTTGCATGTTAAGTTTCTTTTCTTTCCTTTTCTTGTATGATGAATGCACATAATCAAATCAACATCTTTCTCTTTATTTCCTTTTTCATTAAATCTGCATTCATGAAGAGAAAGAAATAGGAAATAATCACAATGACTCAATCACATAATCTCATTAATAGGAAACTTCTCATCAAAATATTTCTTTTAATATATTAAGTTTCCTATTTCAATTAAATTTCAGATTTTCCAAAAGAATGACTCATATAATCCTCAAATTACTTTCTTTCCAATTCACAACAAAATCACTTGTTTATTTAATTAATGACTCCCCAAATACAACAAAATATTTCCTAAAAACCACTAAATATGGGGAGTCATCACACCCCCACACTTGCATTAAATCTTGTCCTCAAGATTTCAAATTGTTAACACATTAGCACAAAAATGAAATCAAGTTTTTATCATCACAAAGTTGGAATCAATTCAAACTCTCAACAATTAAATCCTCTTAGAAATCTCTCTCACCATCCCCAAATGCAAGAAATAGGGCAATCAATTTGATAGAGATAAATCACAAAAGCATGTCCCTCACCGGTCAAGTGTTTACACTCTACTCTCAAAGTATATAGGGGTTGTGTTTCACTCAATTCCATCTATGTAATCCAGCTACCATAGGCTTGTTTATCATCTCGATATTCACTCTTATATCTCAATGCACACACAAATCAAAAGGACTTTTAAGGGTTGTAATGAAAAAGGTAGGATAATGAAATGAAAATGAGATGGAGGTATATTTGAAAAGTGCTAAACCATTTCAATTATAGTAAGGAATGAAGGAATCACTTAACTTGATAAGCACATAAGGGTTGACTCTTTTGAACTCCACAATTCTTCAATTCTTTCGATTTTCATCTTCTTCTTTCTTTCTTTTTTCTTTTCTTTCTTCTTTTTTTTTCACACTTTGTGTGATTTTTTTTTTCTTCTCCTTTTTCACCTTCACTTTTTTTTCACCTTTATTCTTTTTTTTTTTCACTTCTATTTCTTTTCTCCTTTCTTCAACACTTATATTTCCCCTTTTCCTTTTCTAATTCCTTCACCCTTTTTCATATGAATATAGCTTAACACTTTTCAAAGCATAAATGGAAGAAATAGATAAGAGATGAAAGATCGCATCAAAAGAATTCAAAGGCTAAAATATGCAATCTTTCTTTTTAAAAAAGAAGCAGGCTCAAAGGGGTTAAGCAATGGAAATAATGTAAAATGGATGGCTTTTTGGCTAAACTGGCTATGAAACGAAGGTCTTAATCATTTTTGTGCATGCAAGAGATTTGAGCGTCAAAAGAGATTCAAGACAAGTTCTAGAGGGGAAATTACAAAAGATATACTCACTCATGAAAGAATAAAATTAAGGCTCAAATTCCTCACAAGGCTTTTTGACATACTAGAGTAATTTATCTAAATCAAATAGTTTGCCTTTTCACTTACATTCAAAGAAGATGAGATCAAAGTCTAATCAAACCCAATTGTTTCAAGTCCAAATCAATCCCAAAATTGGCAAAAAGTTTTTTTTTTTTGAGAAAATTTTACAAAATGAAAGCTTGAGGACAATCTTTAGAGAACAATGATACCCTCATACCCCCACACTTAGATGTCACATTATCCCCAATGTGAACATGTAACACAAGTAGTGGAATTACAAAAATATCCATAGCAAGTGTAAAGATGACAAATATTTCAACTTTCATATAAACCAAGCATAGTACTCGAGAGACACATCATCAAATATAACCATCACACACATATCAACCAGCATAAAGACTCATCACCAAAACAATTCTTAGTTAAATAAAATCAAGAAAAAGTTAGAAGAATACTCCCCTTCCTCTTCTCGATTTCCACTCTTAGCTCCTAGTCCATCAAGATCAAGTTGAAGCATCCTTTGGGGTCAAAAGAAGAAAAAAAATCCTACAAACTCAAAAACAAAGCATCAAATACCAAAACCTTGGGTTGCCTCCCAAGAAGCGCTAAGTTTAAAGTCTTCAGCCAGACTTTCCAAACAAATCCTTAGTCATAAGTATCAAAAACCATAACCACCTCATCTTCATTCCTTCTCAAACAGTATAAGTGATCAACCAAAGTAATTACTTGTGCCTTTTCAATCATAGACAATTTCAAAGAACAAGCAATCACTGATTTCAAAGGAATTAGAATATGCTCATACAAAGAGTTAGATATATGTCTTTCTAAGAATAATGAGCATCCAATAAAATCAATTTGACTCTCATCAGTAAAAGTCACAACAGTAATAGGAGAATCATCCAAAGCAGCTATAGGAACACTCACATCAACATGTATATCAGAATCACAAGCAGTTAAATTCACACTTTGAAGATCAATTAAACACCCATCAATTTCTTCTAAACAAGTTTCAGGCTCTATGACAATCTCTAAATCTTCTTTAACTTCCTGGTCATCCATATCCTCAACTTCCTCATATTCAATCTCATTAGATAACAAAGGGGAACTATGATTTAAGGAGGGATTTTGTTTCACTTCTTCAAGGTCTCTGCACATTTGACTCATCTGTGCTATAAGATTTTGTACTCTTGATTCAAACTTAGTCTCAATTGAGTCTAACCTTTTGAAACATTTCTCTTGCCATTTCAAACACATATCGGCTAATTTTTCTAATATGTCAAATCTTTCTTCTCTATGAGAGATTTCACCATCCTCAAAATTGTTTCCTTTAACATGTGAATAAGATATGAAGGGTGTGTTTATTGCATGTGAATAAGGATCAACATGTAGGTTCCAACACTCATCCTGCTCAAAATTCCAACTAGGCCTAGAAAAATCATCAACATAAGTTTGTTTCCTAGTGAAATCATCTCCTATATAATTTATGGTAGGCAAAAATGGACAATTTCCTGGTACATGATTATTTCCACAGTGATAACATCGATACCATTTATAATAATTAAGCTCTGAAAAGTCCATCTTTCTATTTTTTCAAAAGAAAAAAAAACTCAAGCTAAAACTACTAAATAATTTCTAATTCTAATTACTAATTGCCTTGAGTCCCCGGCAACGGCGCCAAAAACTTAATGCTACCAAAATTTTGATAAAAACTCCGCAAGTGTACGGATCGTAAATTTAGTAAAGTGGTAGTTCAAGGTCGATCCCACAGAGACTCAGACAATTAATAACTAGGCATTAGACCTCCTATTTTCATTCAAGTTGAGTAAATAAAAGAAAATTGATTTTAATTACCTAATATCTAAGAAAATAAAATAAAACAAATATTCACACAGATGAAATTCACGAGTCAAAAGAACAACCTAGAGCCACCAATCCCTTATATGCTTCTTAGATTTTATTCCCCACTAAATTAATTATGAATTAATTCAACTAGCTAATCTAGAGTACTAGTGTCTATAAATGCCTTCCGGTCCACTTACATCCTTGCCTAACTTAATTACACAATGTCTTGCACTAATTTACTAGGCCAATTTATAACGGTTCCGCTCTAATGTGACTATGTAGGGCTTCTAGGTATATTCCTATCCTAGTCGCAAATCAGATTAAAATCCAATCCTACACTATTTAATCCCATAGTCTATTTAAAATTCCCTCTTCCGAGTCCAATTCTAAATTCCCTAAACATGTCTAATGGTGATCAAGCACTAAACAAGTTAATCAATAATAGCAAGATTAAATAAACTAAATCAAATTAACCATGACTAAATAGTGGGAAATAAAATACTAAGTTACAAACAAGTTCATAGTACTCTAAGCTGTAAAAGAAAACTAGCCACACATATGTTCCAAAATCATCACAGAAATTAATTTAAAATTTAGATCCTAAAAGCATACTCAAAGTTCACAAAGGAGGCTCAAGAACTGAACAAGGTTGAAGAGTAATAGTGCTCCCTCCCTTAGTCCCTTTTGTGCGTCACTGTATGTGTTAATTCTCCTCCTCCTCCTTGCTTCTTTTCTTCCTTCACATGCGTGCTTGTGTAGTTGATTGAAAGGCTCCACGTGCGTGCTTTGTGTAATCTCAAGCTTGCTTCCTCTAGCATTCAGTTTCCTCTTTTCTTTCTTCGTGAATCTCTCTAGGCTTTAGAAAATAGGAAGAATTGTAACCAGCCTCTCCTCTAGGCTTTAGGAAATAGGAAGAATTATGATCAAGCCTCTTTTCTCCTCAATTGCATGTGTATATTTATAATAAAATAGCCCAACACCATATTGCCTTTGCCTTGCATGTTAAGTTTCTTTTCTTTCCTTTTCTTGTATGATGAATGCACATAATCAAATCAACCTCTTTCTCTTTATTTCCTTTTTCATTAAATCTGCATTCATGAAGAGAAAGAAATAGGAAATAATCACAGTGACTCAATCACATAATCTCATTAATAGGAAACTTCTCATCAAAATATTTCTTTTAATATATTAAGTTTCCTATTTCAATTAAATTTCAGATTTTCCAAAAGAATGACTCATATAATCCTCAAATTACTTTCTTTCCAATTCACAACAAAATCACTTGTTTATTTAATTAATGACTCCCCAAATACAACAAAATATTTCCTAAAAACCACTAAATATGGGGAGTCATCAATTATAATATAAAATAAATGAAAAACTTTTAATTTTTTTATTTTTAAAATTTTTTTAGCATAAAAAATTTCAACTATCTACACCTATTAATTTTAACTATGTAGACCTATTTCATTTCAATAGAAGGATCTATAAGAGATACAGACTTATCCAGTTAACTGTAAAATAATTTTACAGTTAACTGGATAAGTCTGTATCTCTTATAAATTCTTCTATTGAAATGAAATATATCTAAATAGTTGAAATTTTTATGCTAAAATTTTTCAAAAATAAAACTTCTTCATTTATTTTATATTATAATATCGTTTTCTTATTTTTAATGGTACAAGTGACAAATTATGAGATCTTAAATGAATACGAATGGCCCACATGAGAACCCATGTAAAAGGATGAGGAGGGATTATGAGGCAACGGATTCTGAGAGAATCCGTTCCCGGATTTATTAATGTCAACATTGTTTTGTAGTGCGTGCCTCAAACAGTAATCTCGCGTGTTTCCCTCGTCCCAGCCTAATAATGCTCTTCACGGCCTATCCTCTAAATCTGAGCTTTAATTTCATTTGATATTATTAGGATTTCTTGTACTGCTCGCTCATGCACATATAGACCATATATATAGAGCATTTCTTTATCGGGTATGCATATCCATTATTTAACCCATTAATAGGCCTAGATTTCATCACTATTTCCCTGGATTACGCCTTAATTTTAGTCTTCACATGCTTATTAATTTTACCACTTAGCTATCTAGGTTGCTCGTTACGTACAAGTTTCAAACTCTAACTTCAGGGTCTTGCTCTGTACCTTTTTAGCAGTAAAATTGCAATGAATGAATAGCATAGAGCGGAGCTCAATTTAAGTCAACATGATATTTTTTATGAGTTAAATACTGGATTTGTCATAGAAGTATTCACTCGTTAGCGATTTTGTCTTGTAATTTTTTTGGACCAATATTGTTGCTCCAAAAATGTCAAAAGTTTAGCAATGTCGCCTTGAATTAACACGACACGACACATTAATTAATACCGTTATGTCATAGTCCACGTCAGAATAGAGTTGAAGCATTTTTACCCCAAGAGTTTACACAAGGACTGATTTCCCCCCAAAGTTTTAAAGATTGCAATACTCCCTCAGATCCCTAATGTAAGAGTTAGCCGCCAAAAAAACTCTTTTTAATAAAACATGTGAATGTTAGTTGAGTATCTGGAGTTAATGCTTCTTTTCCATTATTGCCCATATTTATTGTGATGCTTTTAAGAAAGAGAAATACATAAGCATTAATAAATATGAAAGAGAGTTAGGGGCAAAGTTGGAAAAAGCGCATTAAATGAGGAGAGAATGTGAGATGAGCTCTTATATTAGGTACCAAAACCATTCAAATTTTGGACTCTTATATTAGGGACTGGAGGGAGTATCTTTTAAAATTTACAAAAAGGAAAATTTCACTGAAAAAGACTCTCCAAATAACAAAAGAATATTTTGATACACCGAATTGCAGAAATGACGAATCTATGTAATTGACAGAACTATCCAATGCAAAATTAAAATCAAAAGTCCAAAAAGCCCCCAAATATTTTCTCATCATTATAAGCATAGTACAAGGGAATACCAATTTCTTAACAAAGAATACCAACTTTGATTAAATGATTATTGATAGCTCTAACTACATTGATACTCCCATATACCATTTTGGTAATGACGATGAAGAACTTGATATTCTTTTATACCATTTTGGTAATGAAAAATATGGTATTCCATTATAATAGTTTGGTATTTCCCTATACCATTCTGGTAAAGAAGAGAAAGATCTTTGAGGGCATTTTGGACCTTTTCCTTTTAACTTAGATTGGACATTATAGTCAATTGTACAGATCTGTCATATTGCAATTTTAGTGTATCAAAGTGTCCTTTTACTTTTTGGAGAGTCTTTTCTGGAATTTTCCCTTTAAAAAACCTTTGAGGGCAAAATCACTCCTAACGAGATAGTTTCAGGGCATAAAAGGTTCATATTTATCCTAAGTAAGTAGACCATATGACATGGAGTTTGTTAACATCCCGCTAGTTCAGGCAAACATGGCTACATTTTTCTTATTTCTAGGGCATCATTAGTTCCAAAAACAATTTCAGAGGAAAAATTGCTACCCAACAAATACTACTATACTATAAAGGAAAAATTGAAATTTAAATATTTTATTATTAATATCCTTTTCTTTTTCATTATTATTCCTTGGAAAATATATATTCATGCCCCGGCTCACTAATTTAAACACGCATGACCATTGCCACCGAAATTAAATAATATGAATTTTTGTTTAAAAATACATGCATGTCATATAGACTTGTATATGATGACTTGTTTTCTTCCGAATTCCGAATAGCTGAGTAATTAATTCAGGGAGTGGGATTAGCTAGTGATCAGTTAAAAATGAAAAGTGATAAACGGCAATTACCATTGGAAGATTAAGTCCTAGCTAAGCAGGTCGCTTTCACCAAAAGCTGGCACATTTACAAAGCACATAAAGTAGGATTAATTATTGCATAATCTTCAAAAGTAAGAAATCTCTCAGGCGCACAGCTATATAGTCTGTACATTCCAGAGAGGGGCGTTAACATTATAAGAAACACACACACACACACACACATCAATAAAAGATGCTGGTCCTTGATTTGATAAATTAACAAGGTACTGAGATGGAATTAAAAATGGAGGGAGGATACGAAACGTGGCATGGGGAATATATAGACAAAAGTAGTGGGGAATGGGGATGTACGTATAAGTCTGTCACACTCTTTAAGGGATTCCGAGTTGGCTGTCCTTCCTTCTCTGCAAACTACCACTGCTCATTAGCACATGTAGACCACTGGCCACTCATCTTTTTGTTTTCCTTTTCCATTCCTTTTTGTTAATTCTTCACAAATCCTTGAATTTGTATGTATTTAATGTGTTAAATTGAAGTCATTAACATTTCAAATATGCAATATTAAATTAAAATGGATTAATTATAATTGAAATGAATTACAAATAATTGTGAGTGAAAAGGGGCAATATAAAGGCATAATTGTTACATTTAATTGTTTATCTTAAGTGATTAATTTTTGAGATGAAAGGTATTATGTTGTTGTAATTTTTTCATTGCAGAAAATGATAAAAATGGGCTGAAATGATGATTCTGGACATTTGGCAGAAATTACAGAAACGGACCAGAGTCCTGAAAACACTGCAGAACAGTCCTGGGAAAATTACAGCTGACCCAAAACTTTCAGACATTGCAGAACAGTCCCTGCGCGAACTGCAGAATTTCAGACTCGTTTTTTGCTGATTTTTTGACTATTTTGACACCAATTTGGACCCAAATTGAAGCCCAATCATTGACCCAACTTCCATTTGATATTAATTGAAGAATTAGGCTTAGAAAACTTAAGTTTTGGGGGTTGGATGCTCCCTAAAATCCTAGTTCCCTCCATTCCCTTCATCCTCTTCTCTTCACTTCTCATCTCATTTCTTCAATCTTCCACCTTCCTTCCTCCATTCATGCCTCAATAAAGTTCCTCCTTGCTCTTGGAGTTGATGGGAAGTGGTTTGAGTTATGGTTCTTCAAAGGGGAGCCCAATTCCTTTCCTTTCTCTTTATATTTTTGATTGCCTAGGTTTAAGTTAGCATTTATGTTTTGAGATTGGACTGGATTTGGTTGTTATTGTGAGTTTGATTTGTGGTTTTGACTTGTAATGAGGAATTTGGACTCAACAATATGTATGGTCATACATATGTTCTTTATAATTCATTAAATATTTCTATTTACTCATGGTATTGGTAGATAGTTTGTTGAATTGAATTGTAATTGAACCTAATGCATTGCAATCAATAATCACACTCTAGGGTAATTAATAATGTCTATTTGAATGGGTTCATGAGACTAGGCATTAGACTTACCGATTGGTGAAGTTTGGTATTTTAGGAAACTTAGAGAAAACTCAAAGGTACTAAAGAGCTTAACAATGCCGTTGGATGAGGTTTCAACAACTAGGTATTGGACTCATGGGTCCATGAGGTTTGGTAAATTAGGAAATTGGTGCATTAAACTCCCCAAAAATATTTAGAAAGCTATGATAGCCATCGAAAATCATTTCCAAGAGCACTTCACTTCCACTACACCCTTTTATTAAAAATACCAAAAATATTTATTTATTTTGCATCCTTCAATCCTTCATTATAAAATCAACAAAATATATTTTCTTCACCCAAATCCATCTTACATTGCGTTTAATTTACTAGGATAGTTAGATTAAACAAGGCTCCTTGAGAACGATACCCGGGGTAGCTTCCGCTTACCTTGAGATTCTAAAATTTCTTGAATGATTAGACCCAAGGCACACCACCGACCGCTAAATCGGTGTCCTTCAATTCTTATTTTGTTTTCATGTTTTCATTGGTTTCATGGTTTGTGCTCTGAATAATTCTGACGTACTTTGAGTTTTGTGTGTGGGTGGGGTGATAATAAGCCATAGCCTATGGATTTTGGTAGCCTATGGATTTTGGTTTGCGAGGTTGGGAGCTAATAAGAAAAGACGTGTTCGATTGTGTCGTGTCGATCAAACACATATGTGGACGGATTCTCGAAGAACCAAAAAAATCAGAAGAAGGAAATTAAAGAAGGGTCATTGATCATCCATTTATCTGATCTATACCAGACCATCGCAAGAAAACTTAAACATAATAAATGTGTACTTAATATTCGTGTTACCTTTTGATTGCTCTCGGTTGTGTGGTCTTTGTTTAAATTCAATTCTTATATATTACTCGCCTTTGTTAAGAAATTGAAAACCACACCATTGCATTACTATAAAATATAAACATGTCACTCATTCCATATAAGATACAATGCAACAATCTAAAGATAACAAATTGGGAAGACATGCGTATTAAAGGGATCCATTTCTGGTGCCATGGCATTCTGTTAAATGAAGCTTTCCAACCCAACTTATGATCGAGTGAATTAATTAGAAAAAAGTACTACTTCTTGGACGCTAATGGAAGCGATTGGATCATCTTATTTGCCAGCATCAGTGAGAAACTAAAAACAGATATCCAATTTGTGCACTGGGATTCGGGTGTTTGATTAGTATATTAACATGATAGTTGATATTGTACGAAGCAATTGAATTTTCAAAGCCTTAAAATCTTTTGGTGGTCAATTTTGTCAATGTAGTCTAGGCCCAAATATCTTATATAATGTGGGCCATTCCTTCTGATATTTTGGGTACAATTATTAATGCATCTAATAATTGATTTTGATTATAATATATCCAAGAAGGCTAGTGTACGTGAGCCCAATTTGTCTGCGATATAAAGGCCTGTTGAAGCCCATTAATGTGCGTCCCAGCTTCATATGTTGTTTTGATTGCTGACCACTTGATTCTCTATCTCACTTACGGGATAAAGAATTAAGAATTTGTTGGAGGTGTGAACATCAACCTTCATCAGTTTTTGACATACAAAATTTGAAACTGTGCGTACGCTTCCATGTAATAACCTCTCTACATCAATCTTTTATTTTATGGACAAACTCTCTAAACCAATCTATATTCACCAAAGAGTCTTTCTTAGTTGAAACTAGTCCAAACCTGCCAAGGAAAGGCGTGTCAAAAGTCAAAATAGTTCATAAAAACTTGTTAGGCACACAACACGATTGCTTCTAGTATTTGTCTCTTGCAACTTAAGTTAAAGTGTAAACTAAATCAACGTTTTTTTCCCTCCCAATGATTTCTTATTAGTCCCCCCCCCCCCCATGAAAAGAATTACTTATATATAGGAGTGGGAATAGAGTATACCAGTCCAACCTATTCCATAATTGATTTGTCCCGTGTTATTGAAAGAAGACATTAGTGTAGTGTGTCATGTGACCTATTAGAAACCATTTTCAAGGCTTGAGCTTAAAATGTGGCTTGGACTGACCTAGTTATTAGTCTACTAGGAGGTATGATAAATTAAATAGACTACAATAAGAGGTTTAGAGTAGTGAATGGTGAGTGACATCATTTGAATGAAGATATTTAGAGAATGAGATGCAACAAAAACCCTAAAATAGATGATACAATTGTAATTTTATATTAAGAATTAGTAATAAATAACACCAACTAATTATAATAAATATAATTTCTTATTTAAATAAATATTATTTAACTTCTTCATATGTCAAGATAATAGACTAATAGGTTTTTTTTAAGTCTAAGTCTGACTTGTTATGCAAAACAAGTCAAAAAGTCTGTGTCTGACCTAGAAATAAAGAAGTTAGTCTAAGGTCTTAACGATCCACCCCTGATAGCCGTCATGAGTTATTCCCATCCCAACTTGTATGAGATTAGTTTATACTTAAGTGTCCAAAAAAGAAAAAATACACTAATAACTAGTGTTATAACTATTGATATGTTCCTATATATTATACAAGTTTGTAAAGTCCATATCACTTATAACTAGGGGTGCACAAATGACGGACATGACCGGGCCACCTATATGCCCTGGTCATGTCCTAAATAATTGTCGGGCCAGAATTTTTGGCCCGAAACCCGGTCATGTTCTGTTTGGCCCGACACGGAGATCGGGCCGGACATGACCACCGGGCCACATGTCGGACCATATTGGTCCCAAATTTTTTTTTGTATAATTAAATTAAAAGCTTCCACTTTTCAACCAATAAATAAATTGATATATTATGTAGGAAAAATAAAAAGTTGTAATTAACTATTTTTAAATTAAATAAGTAATTAATTAATTATGAAATAGTTTGATAATTGTGTTAATTAATCAAAATATTTTTACTAAAAATAATAAAATTATCGGGCCGGGCCGTCCTGTTGGTCATGGAGCATATGTCCTGGTCCTGTCCTACCCGATAGCCGGGTCAGTCACGTCCTAATCGGGCTGGTCTCGGGCCACTTCGTGACGGACCATTTTTGGCATAGGACCGGATCGGGTCATGACGGGTCAATCGGACCGCCGGACTTTTGTGCAACCCTACTTATAACAAACAACCTATTATACTTGCTTCATAAATTAAAAAACAAAAGAGAGAAAAGGGAAGCACTTAATTCTTTTTAATTGTATTTAGCTTCTAAGAGGAATAAATTAATTTCAAAGAAAAAATAATTATAGACCATTTAAATTTATTAATTCTCCCTCGTTAATTTCTAAAAGAAAAAAAAAAGTTTAAGTGTTGAGAAGGAGAGTATATCAGTATTTATTAATTTGGGTGTCTATTATCATTATTCCATAGAAAGAGTCCAAAAGCTTCAACTCTTTCAGTCCTATCTGTCACAACTCACACCCTTTAGAAAATCAATTCCCCAAAAGGCAAAAGTCCACAGCTTCAATCCATTCAACATCAAATTCAAACACCACCACCATTCCCTACAATCCAAGATTCATTTTTTTTTTCACACAAATACCATTTTTTGTTCTTTTTATCTTCAATGGGGAAAGGAGGAGGCTGTGTTCCCAGCAAGACCAAGAAATCATCATCAGTCATCGACGATCCTCCAATCACAGAACATTCCACAAACCCACCAATCAATACCGATGCAGAAGCAGATTCAGTTCAAGAAAGAGTGTCAGAGGCAAACCCAGAAGTAAAGCTGAGAATTTTCATAGTGTTCTATTCAATGTACGGACACGTGGAAGGATTGGCGAAGAGGATGAAGAAGGGTGTGGATGGGGTTGAAGGGGTGGAAGGGGTTCTGTATAGGGTGCCTGAGACTCTGCCTGTGGAGGTTTTGCAACAAATGAAGGCTCCGGTGAAGGATGAGGCCGTGCCGGAGATTTCTCCGGCGGAGTTGGCGGCGGCGGATGGGTTCTTGTTTGGGTTTCCGACGAGGTATGGGAGCATGGCGGCGCAGATGAAGGCTTTCTTTGACTCCACAGGGCAGCTTTGGAAGAAGCAGGAGCTTTCTGGGAAGCCTGCTGGGTTCTTTGTTAGTACTGGTACTCAAGGTGGTGGTCAGGAAACTACTGCGTAAGTGCTTTTCTTCTTATTCTTATGTGTTTGTTGCTTCATTGTTAAATTGGTTTATCAATGTGGATAGTTGATAAATTGGTACAGGAAAAGTAGAAATGAGTGCTTATGTGTGTGCTTATGTTGCTTTTCTTTTTCTAATGTGTTTCTTGCTTCAATTTGGAATTGGTTTATCAATGTGGATAGATAATACTACCTCCGGCGGTCCTAAATATAGGACCTAATTGACTTTTTTTTTGAGAGATTAAGGTTGCGAAATAGGTTATTAAATCATGACATATTTGATATATTTTTAGATTATCCATTAGTTTATAGGTAAAATAAACTAGTTTAAGGGAAAAATTAGTAAATCAATTTATAATTAATTTATTTTCCTTTTTTAAGGATTTTCTAGAAAAAGTCAATTAGGTCTTATATTTAGGACCGGGGGGAGTAGTTGATTCATTGGTACATGAAAACTAGAGATGAGTGCTTATGTGTGTGTGAATTAGCTTATATATAGGACTTATTTGGGATATGAGTTTGTCCTAAATGCAAGACCTCTTTATAATTGTTCCAACTGTTAGGTGGCATTGGTACTATCTAATCATTTTAACTAAATTAACTAGCATATTTAACTGAAGGGCCGGGGCTGGCTTGGCTCAATGAGTCAATGGTAAGCTCACTTGCCGAGTTGCCGTGGGTCTGAGGTCGTGGATTCGAATCAGTTACTTTGCAAAACGCAGAGGTTAGACTGTCTAGTATATTCTCTTCCTCAGCACTCTCACCAAGTGGGGAGTAGAAATAGGTTGACCCTTTAACTAGCATCTTTAATCTAATCAAATTAGGTAATTAGATTTTATATTTTGGAATTGGTTTCAATGTGGTCATAGTTGATACTCCATTCTAAATAGGAACTATTATTTGGGGAGTTAGTCTTGGTACTAAATGTTAATGTAGGACATAATTCTCATTTTTGTCAATTTTCTTTTTTTGAATGATCCCTTTTGATGCTCCTCCAACAACAACAATCAAGTAAGGGATGGGGAGGGAACATGAGAATATGATTGGGGGTACAGAATACTACTAACTAACACAACCAACATCCGTAATTTGATCAAATTACTTAAATAAAGTCCTATATTTAGTACTGGAGGGAATACTTTGAAATGGATGCTAATGTGTCACAACTTAATAGAAGTCTGCATTGGACATCTTTGGATTTGGTCTCTTAGTGCTAATTAATTCTGTCTAATGAAACACAATTATAGCATACAAATTAATGGCTGCATGTTCTCTCCTTCTTGAAGTCAATCTGCATATTTTCCCTGAGAAAGGAAAGTAACTTGTTGGCCCTGAAAATGAAACTACAAAAATGAAATATTGAACTCTACACTGGAGAAGGTAAAATTGCTCTTTGATTGCCTGCTTTCTGTCAAAGGTGTAAAATCATTTGGAGTTACTATTCTGAAGTCCTATCTTGTTGTGGATGCTTCACTTTATTATGACGTATCTGATGTGGAGAATAACATTCGGAATTGGCTTGAATGAGTAATTGATATGTAGAAAGTTTATAAGTCCATTCCAGGTCACTTAACCTGAACACAAAGTCTCTAATAAACCCCTCCTAATCAGCCTAACAACTCCCAATGAAATAACACGTCATAAAGGTTAAAATGGTATACGAACTCCCTAGCCTTATACTCCCTAGTCCCTCTAGTCCTAATTATAAGACCACTGACTTTTTAAGAGAAATTAAGGATGTAAAATTAATCACTTCAAATTGCCTATTACCTTTTTTCTTCAAAACTAATTTATTCTACTTATAGACTAATCTATCATCTAATTACATATGACATATGTTATATGTTAGTGATGTTATTTTCTTCATTAACTTCCACAAAAAAGGTCAAAGGATCTTTTATTTAGGACCAGAGGGAGTTCTCATTAAATATTAGTAGTATTACATGGGGTGAAGGATTAGATTGCAGTAATTCATACACAAGTAACCTGATCAGAGATAGAATTAGCTACATTGTCTGGATTGTCAGTTAGCATGGCAAGAGTTCAAATCCCTTGTAGAATTGGATTGTTTCTTTTACAAATATTTCCTTTGTATTCACACTTTTCTTTATCGGATAATCCATTTAAGATGGAAATAAACATATATTGCGAGACTGTGCATTATGTTCAAGTAGGCTTTGCTCTTCTATGTATTTAAGCAAATCTCCAACAAGAAAATAATGTCAGATTTAGTTTTGATTTAGTTCAAGTTAATGTGAAAAACTGAAAAATTGTACCATGGAACAATCACACTAGGAGAGTATTGATGGGAATACACAAGAATTCTGTATTAATCAATGTAAAACAATCCTTCCAAGTGTAAGTCTAATGAAGGGAACCTAAACAAGTAAGAAGAACAAAGAACATTAAAAAGGGTCAACTCATGTGAGCAGGGGTACAGTTCAAGTAGGCTTTGCTCTAAATCAAAACTAAATCTGACACAATGGGACCATTCTTATACAGCCATTCTCTCCACCTTATGCCCCTAATTTCGTATTTTCTATTCCAACAAGTGTACATATGGTTGAGTTTTTCTTGGAGTGGAAGGAGGAATGTGCTTTGCATCCTTCCTGAAATTAGAAACTTTCCTTTTCATTTGAAGATTATCAGATTTTCATGGTTGAGGGAATTTACTCTTTTCTGTGTTACCCCACTTTTTTGTTGCAGTTGGACAGCAATCACTCAGCTGGCACACCATGGGATGCTGTTTGTTCCTATTGGATATACATTTGGAACTGGCATGTTCAAGATGGATTCCATTAGAGGGGGTACCCCATATGGTGCTGGAGTGTTTGCTGGTGATGGCACAAGAGAGCCAAGTGAGACAGAGCTGGCACTTGCAGAGCATCAGGGCAAGTATATGGCTGTGATTGTAAAGAGGCTGGCCCGGTCTTCTTGATGCTTCCTTGATTTCATTGTCTATTATTGTTGGCAATCTATATTTTTCTCCTCTGTTTTGTGGAAGATTGGTTTTGGCCTTTTGCTGTTGCATTAGGTCCCCGGAATATGGTAGTCTCTTACCTTGTCAATTGTGGTAGTCTCTTACCTTGTCAATTCCCTAGCTGTTCATGGTTCTGCTTGTTGTGGAAGGTATAGATTTTTTTTCCAAAGGGTGAAAAGAACAAATAATACTGTGAATTTGTGTATCTTCTTGTTCCCTAGTTGTGGTCTGTTCTTATGGATGTATAGTGACGATTTGGTTTAATGAAATTGATTAATTTTTGGGAAGACAATTCGATCATTCCTGGCCATTATGTCTTCTTGATGTTTGTGGATGTCATTGTTTCACCTCTGGCTCTAGGTGACTTGAATGGCATGCGTCTGTCTCAACATATAATTATAAATATATATATTGAAGTAACAATAAAAGGGTGAACACAGTTCTAGTTCCCACTTGGTGAAAGTGCTGGGGAAGGGAATATATTAAGTAGGCTAACCCTTGCTTTTTGCAAAGTGACTGATTTGAATCCACGAACTCAGACCTCACCGTAAGTGAGTTTACCGTTGAGTCAAGTTGGTAAGACAAATCATGACATGTTTCCATATATTGAAGTAATATTTTGTTCAAAATATTTTAAATTGCTAGATAAGACCAATCATGACATGTTTCCAAGACATGCTTCACATAAGCAAAACATATTGATAAATGAGCCTTCAGTAATCACTGTCATTGAATTCTTGTTTTGTTTGTTTGGGCTGTACGTATCGAGTTCAAATGTTTACAAAGGGGAACCCATGGTCTATTAGTTCATTGGTAATTATACTTTCTCACTATATGGGAGATGTTTCAATTCCCCACTATAACGCCTGAAAAGTATCTTAAGGGAATGAGAATGCTTAGGTTCATGTTTGGTTGTATATGGCGTACTGCCTGACATTGATATCACTTGGAAGGAGCCTTTTGAATGCCCAACATTTTACGAAGTCCAAGCCTGTTTATAAAATTTTATAAGAAAATGTGCGCCAAGGGAATATGACTTCATGCTAAAAACTAGATGGATACAACAATTTATGCAAGAAATAAATGACAAGCAATTTTTTTGCCTTTCGTTTCAATTAAATTGCTATAGTTTTTCCAGGCCATTTAAGACTAAGTTGGCTTATGAGAAGAGTCACCGATTATACAAGGAGACATGTACCATGGAAGCTGCAATAAAAATGGCACTATGCAATACTGGTTTGACGAGTTAATAGAAATTAGATGTCATTAACTCGTCAAACAGATTACAGCCAAAACACCTTCCAAACGAGAGGTTCATTATCCTTCATCAATCCCCACCTGAAGAATATCAGCCAAATTATGTTCCTAAAGCCTTTTATCAAACACAGATGCAAACCATGAATAAATCCCAATAGTTTTGCAATCGTTGTGGATACATTAACTAATTTACAACAGAAATCAGCGATCCAGGATCCATTACCATCTTGAATGACCCCTCCACATCCACTCCTTCCATCTTCCAAAACTGGTCCATCCACAAGTACATGCAATCCTCATGACTAATAAGCACCTCTACAAATGATTATGTATAGCTTACTAAATGGTCAAATGTCATTTTTCTTTCAATTATTATTTTATATTAATAATCTAATTTCAAATATATAATATAAATTAAATGAATCCAAGCTGTCCTAATAAGCATATCTACATTTGATTATGGATTTTATTATCATTATGTTTAAATTAATTAGGAGGGAAGGAGAATTCAATGTTTTTGACTATATTTATCCTTTTTAAATTTTTGTAGATATATTATTTTGTATCTTATAGGTATTGTACTATTGTTTGAAATTTTATTAAAGAAGCTAAAAAAATTAGAAATATAAGAAATACATGTAGGTAAAACAGTCCAACCACAGTAAAGTTACACTTCCCCTCCAAATCGGGGAGATTAGGGAAATTTTCATAAAATCTTCACTCCCTTAAAAGTTTTGGCTGCACAAACAAGGATTTTAATGGGAGCAAAATCCCTCCATTTCCTTCCCATCCTTACAACAAAAGGCCACCTTCATAGGATTAATATAAAGCTCTAACTTCTTGCACATTTATTTTGCTTATGCTTTTTTAAAAAAATTATGAAACTGTTCATTCCGCTAATCAACCTTCAATTCTATGCTCACTGTTCATTCCGCTAATCATTATTCTCACAGTAGTTTCTTAATGCCAGCTACCTTATGTTTACTTTTCCTTCTAACTCTTCGTACATACTATTCTTTCTAACTCTTCTCCTTAACAAATGCTCAATTTTGATTGAAAAATGAGGAAAAAATTCAAAGTTAAAAGGACTAACGGCGCCTATATGATATCGAAATAATTTTATGGTTTTGATTTTTCAAAATTATTTATATTTATTTATGGAAAGCAAATATGATTGAACACTCTGATTTCTCGTGACTCATGAGCATCATCATTCATTATCAACAATTCATCATCCCAATTCTTTTCATGTCACTAAATATTCGTCATTAGTTCAATGATTGCGAATCTGGTTGATTTGGTCAGTAAGATTCTAGGATTTCATATCACGGTAACAATTAATCAATGTTATTGATCCATTTCATTAGTCAGCTAATAATTAACTCATTATCTACTCTTCAGATTTCTTTTCACTTTCAGTTCGTTATTGGGGGAAAATACATTTTACCCGTACTGATCGAGTTATAATCACAAAATATTACCACAAGTTTCAAACTTAATTTTTTGGCCGCAATTTCAAACTAAAATTTAAGAAATTATATAAGTTTACTTTTATTTTATTGCATAGCATGCGTGTTATTTAAGACAAACAAAGTATGAACCCAAATTGTTAAAACTACATATTATAAATTTATATGCATTGTCTATTGATAATACTTATAGGAACCAAAATGGTAGCAAGAAGTGTTATTTTTTATTTGTCTGAACCATGAAGTGTTGTTTTGCATTCGCATCTGTTATTAAGCGAAATGGTCCCAATACACAAGTTATAACAAAATGTGTACTTTTTGTTATCATAGGGACCAATACAAAGAAATAAGTGTTTTGTTTGTAGGAAAATCATAAACATAAAATTGAGATATACAATATTTTTGTGGTACAACCGTAAAAAGATATACAATATTGATAATACTTAATTGGTTAATACAATTATATGATTTGTCTATTTTTCTGAATTAAGGATAAACTTTTTTGATAAACAAAATCTGCAATCCCCTTTTTGATCTTGAAAGTGTAAACCAAACCACTCTAATTAACTTCCTCTATTTCTAAGTATAAGACTCATTTTAGAAGGTGAGTTTGGTTCTTAATTTATTACCTCTTTCTAAGTCTCCAATCTTTTCTCCAAAATATTTTTAATTAAGCTTTCAATAGTAGGATTAGCAAGAGAGAAATGGGGAAATAGGTAGATATTTCAGAGTTCTTTGGAAATATCATATGGATTTTTTGATCAATATCATATGAATTAAACTAACATCTTTAATATGATCAATTTTAAAAAGTGTCTTATATTTAAGACCTAAGGAAGTACCAAATTACATCATACATGTTTTTAGAATAAATTGTGCAATGTACAATGTTTTCTATTTGGATTAATTTATTTTACGAGGACGGAAACAGATGAAAGTGTTTTCTGTTGGAACTTTGAGCAAGAAACTGATTTTATTTCATCAAGTGATGGATAATTCTTTTCTTGCACGAATGCTTTATCTCTTTTAAGATAAAATCACAACGTAACTATAAATATTATTTTTTCTCAATTATGAAGTTGGATTAGCACAAATAATTTAACTAACCAATGAGAGGATATACGCTGTATTAAAAAACAAAGAGAAAAGCAAAACAAAAATAATCTAGCCAATTTTCAAAGGTTGGGGAGAAAAAATGATTGATTAAAACCTATTACCCGAAATTGGCCCAACCTATGTCGATCTAAAGCGGTTTATATTTCGCCAACACCTCAATAATGCATCAGATCAAATTCCACCACATGTGTGAACTTTAAACATCAAGTTTTTTTGGTCAACGTTTGTATTTTAACCGTTAAAGACAAATTTGCACCTCTCTTAACACATTCAGCAAGAAATTGCTTCTCAACCAACTTCCAAATACTCAACACTCTAAAATGATTACTCCTAGACATAATAGCACCTTAACCCTGTATTAAAAGGGTTGTTCTAAGGTAACACAATCTATTTAACAAACTATGTGACATCTTGACTCAATGAGCTCCAAGAACCCAAAAACCCGACTCGCTTATTCACCAAAGAGAAAGTATGGCCTAGACTCTAGCATGATCCACGTAAGATAATGATCTTTAAAGAATTTAACTGGCAGCTTAAGATATTTCAAGACCTGCATCACACACCAATTCATGGCGTTTCCATTACCCTTGTTATTAATGCCTGGAGTAAAAAGGAGGGGGGTTGAAAGGGAGAGAGTGCACCGACCAATGAATCTTGTCTATGCCTTCCTTGAACCACATCCAACTAATAGATCAAGATACAGATAGAACACAAGTGTTCCATTAACGTTCTACTTGAGTGGAGGATAATAAAGTTTCAGGAATTAATCCCCTTACTCCACCGAGACGAATTACAGACAGGGAGGAAAGGAAGAAAGTAAATTGGTAGATCAATTACACAAACCATGGGACCTGGAGCTGGAGCTTTGATGATATATTTTGAACAGCGACTTGAAGTCATTGGCCAAAGGTTACACAGCGAGGGAAAAAGATTTGCCCCACGTACCCACCAGCCATAGCCCTCCTTACATTAGACTCGAATATTTTGGGATTCTCTCTCAAAACTGCTGCGGCGTCATGATTGAGAGGGTCCTCATAATTTGGCTCCTGCACTCAGAATCTGAGAAATCAGAATCTTAAAAAAGTCATGGAAAACGACCCATAATAGTTAAACCGAAGTCATACCGTGAAAAGATGATATAATCCATAAATAACAGTGTTTATATTCAGAACAGGTTTCCAATCTTCTCGTAATATATTTAGGCAAACATTTCCTTCCAAGTCAATATTTGGGTGGTAGACCTGTGAAGTAGAGTCAATGTTGCACAAAAATTGGTTAAACATGTACGAAAATAGACTAATACATAGAGGACATAAATATGCAAGATTGTCCTTCCTACCTTTGTCTTGCACTTGACTTTTGGTGCTTCATGAGGATAAATGGGAGACACTTGGAAGGAAAACAAAAATGTACCACCCCTGTAACCACAAACAAGAAATAAAAGAAATGAAGAAACTTTTCTCCTTTTGTGTTTTTGCAGTGTGTGTACCCCCTTTTTGTAGTTTTTTTTTCCTTGCTTGTTTTCATAGATGCAACGTACAGCCAACAAGTTTATTTGCTTAGAGAAAGGTATGGAAATTTGTTAAGCAAGATTCATGTTTAAACAGATTACATGAATCAAATGAGTGTCTTAAAATTTCCAGATAAAAGAAAAACATGCTTACAAATAATATCCTTCATCAGGCCGAATTGAAACCTCAAAGTTCATCAGGTCATCTTTACCATTGGGGAATTGCATAACACAAGATTTTGGTAGATTCAGCTCACTGATATCTGCAAAATGTTACACTTCACTAATATGAACTGTCGTTACAAAGAAATCACAGAAGGTATTTCAAGCAACGCTTTAATGGATTTTTCAAGAGAAACTCCCGAACTAATACGTGAGAAACAATATTATAGTTGAACTCATAAGTGGTAAATAATTACAGAAACAGCAGTATCATGACCACATAACTCCATAAACAAGCAATGTTTATTAACCAATGGCCATATAACTCTCCACTGTTTGACCCATCCTTTTAAAGAATAATCCTCCAAAGATACTAGGATGCGTATACACAGACTTCTAAGATATAAACCCAATGTAAGAGCATCACATGTATATCGGTTATCTTGTCCCCTTAATTACAAACTACCCCAAACCTGCCCAGCCTACAAGCTAATATTATCAATTCAAGGAAAAACTCTTTTGAGATCAATGAAATCCCTTTGCCTTACAGATTTTTTTTCATCTTCTTGCACCAGTTTTGAAAGTTTTGTTGACAGTCCTTCACATGGAGGCCTTGTTGCATCAAACAAGAAATTTAGTAGTGGTAATTCTACTAGAATGAATATAATGATATACACTGACGCCAATTATCAAAACCCATCTTCGATAATAACTCAACTCCAAATACATCGAAATTCAGAATTCTTTAAACTGGAAAACTAGAAATATAATCTCTCACAAATACAAGTTGCTAAGCCCATACACTATAACTGTCACTTTAAAAGTCAAAACAAACAAAGTTTACTCTTTTAATAGCATAACTATAATCAAAGAAAAGATAATAAAGTATCATGGTCAGGAAATGGAAATAGTTATTCTGTCCACTACCCATGTCAGCCCCACAAAGTAAATGAAATTTTTTAAAAAAAAATATTTGGAAGACACAAAGTTAACCAACATTGCTGATATGAAGCAATGTAGCCTAGAAAATGAAATCAAGTTTCCTAGAGTTCATATAAAAAGCAACAAAAAGAAAAACAATTACACAAGAACTTCTGTAACTAATATCTTATCAATTTTGGCTTAAATCAACGCACATCCTGCTGAAGTTGAATTGCAGTCAAAACGACTATAAATTCACTAATGATTAATTAACAGCGATAAAAATGCTCAAGCTATATATTTCTGCGTTGTTCAAGCCCCTCCCTCATGCCCCAAACACCCACAAAAGATCTTGTCATGGCAGAGGAAAGTCCATAAACTACTTTTATACATCCAGATTTTTTATCCAAATATTTCTTCAGTTTCTCAAGCTGAATCGCAGCCAACATACCCTCTTTCCAGGGAAGAGGGTAAAGAATTGCAAACAACAAATGAACATTACATATCAGAGACAGAGATAGCAAGAAGAAAACCTTTGTGCAGACGCAACTCCCCAGCACTTTGCTTCTTAATTGGCACCCCACCACTTGCATTCTCAGCAAGTTCTCTTTGCTTTTCCTTTACTTTGAACAGTTTAATCATATTCCTACATCAACAATACCAAATCTATCATCAACACGCAATCCATACACCAAAACATCACTCAAGAAATAAAACATCAACAACTCAAGGAAGAACCACAAACAAATCAGTAAATAAAGACCCCAACATGGTAAAAGCTGCCAAATCAATAGAATATAAATCATATTCAGTTCCCAAACCTCACAGAGAACCAAAAAATACCACACAAGCATTCAACCTACCATTCAGTTCACCTCAAAGCCTCCAAGCTTATGAAAAAAGTACTAAAGTTCTTTTATAATCATCTTTATAAACATGATTAACAAGAAAGCACTAATCAGTTCCTAGCTCAGAAATCATACAATAGTTTACAGTTATCCATTAAAACACATATATCAAAACATGCTGGATCGAACTATAGTGAAAAATAAATAGCAGATCATGTTCATAAATCTCACTAGTTGAACAAGCGGTGCAAAAAATGTAATAACAGAACAATAATAGAGTCCGATGGAATACAAAAGATAGCATACAAGGGGATTGAAAAAGATTTATGTAAGTATTAAAAAGAAATAAGCAATGAAAATGAAACCCTAGAATTAAGAAAAGAAGTCATACGAGATGAGGAGGACGGAGAGAAAAGGAAGGGATCGGATTTGCAGAGAGAGAGAAATGAATGAGGAAACAAATCTGAGGAAAAGGGAGAAAATATTAGCGAAAGAGAGATTAGATTGATATTTGATAGGAGAAATTAAAATATATTGAGGAATATGAAATGGAAGAACCTGATTTTAGAGAGAGAGAGGGATATTATATTGGCGAAGAAAGAATTGGAGGTTTTTGCAGCTGGCAAGGTGCTTATATATTCCTAAATATTAATTTTTTTTCTTAAATTTATCCTCAACCTTTTCACTGATTATCCTTATTGATACCCTACAATAATAAGCAAGTAAAAAGAAAGGGTGTGAATAAATAAAGATGGTTAGGGCGTTTTGGTGATGATATGATTTTAACAAACTTAAGTAGTACATTTAATATGATTAAGTTAGGTAAATAGATCTTATTTGGAATTAGAGGGGCTGAGTGAGTACTTTAAAATAATGATTAATAAGTGATTTCAATTGCATAATGGTCTGATTTATAAAAAATTTTATGTTGGTTTTGGGTAGTAGTCAAATAGAAGGACGAAGTATTGATATGATTTTGGGCAAAATGAATAATTCAAATTGATGATGGACTGAAAGAAGAACTAGTTGTGGCCTATGATTAATAAAATACTCCAAAATTATACTCGTTTAAAAATCTTTTCAAAACCATCAGCTAAAGGTCTTTTCAAAACTATTTTGGTGAATAACCACTTCTTATAGAATACTCCATCCGTTCCTAAATATAAGATCACTTTGGGATGTGGATAAGTTCCTAAATATAAGATTATTTTCTATTTTTTCTCATATTTTGCTCAAATTACCCCTATATTACTCCATCTTTCCCTCTTTCCTCCTTGTCATCACCACTTGTCAAATTTGAGTGAGGGGTATTTTGGGAAGTTCATGTTATTTAAATGTCTACCTTAATATCTCCAAACTAGCCAAAGTGATCTTATATTTAGGAATGGAAGGAGTACCACTTAATTGTGTTTCTAGTTACGGTGTTTGGAGGCGTCTTCACAACTAAGTGTATCCAAAGGAAACCTACTTTTGTAGATGGAATGAATGACTTATTTGTCCTATTACAGAATTCACTGTAGGCCCAAGTGTATAATAAGTTAAGAGCAATGCCCCTAGATCATGGATGAGCTAAACTTTTTTCCTAAAAATGTTTATTTAAAAAAAGCCAATACATATTTTGGTCTTAAAACTTTTACTGAATTTTAGTTTTGATCATTAACCTTTAAAATTGGTGGTTTAGATCTTTGAATTTTCAGTCTTTATTGTCTTGGTCCTTAACTTCTTAATTAACTCAATATTTAATTTTTGAACTTTCAATTTATTTTAGTTTTGGTACATGAACTCGTGAACTTTACAAAAAAGAAAATTAGAAGAAATTGGGACCATTGTTTATAAATGACATTAAGTTTAGGGATCAAAACCGCTAATATAAGGTTCAACAACCAAAACCAAATTTAACCAAATGTTCAATGAGAAAAACAATTAATTTCAAAGTTCAAGGCCAAAAGCTTAGTTAACAAAAAAAAATCTTTTCAAGATATTCACAAACAATAATGATATATGAGAACTTTTTTTAAGTATATGCGAGATTTTTTTTACACTGTTCTGTTATTACTTGCTTTATTTTCTAACGAATCTTACGTGACACACAGAAAATGAGAGGTTAATAATGGGAGTGTTGGGTTGCTTAGAGAGGACGCTGAATTTAATGAAGGAAGTAGAGAGTAGAATACGACGGCGTTTAGGGAGCAGGTGGGGGCCCGGGGCCCAGGGGAGTGAAGCCTGTGGGCGCACACAATTTGGATATTGTCTCAAGGGGGCAGGCCTCCTGTCATTCACTTTTAATATATTTTTAGTTAGGCCTAACTCCAAAGTGAATGAGTGATGGAGTTGAGTTGATGAGCACAAAGTGTACCATATACAACCCAACCCTCTCTTTGTCTTTTGGGCCTACCAACTTCTTCTGTCTTCTCCTCTTTATTTCCATCTCTCATCAGTCATGCCTCCTCCTTCCAACCTCTCCTTTTTACTGGTCACTCTCCATTATCTTCATAATAAATCATAACTCTATCTAATTATTTATGACTTATCATTGATACTCCCTCCCATTCTAGTAACGATTTTTTTTTGAATTACAGCTGGTTGAAATTAATCGACATCAGTCATGCCTCCTCCTTCCAACCTCTCCTTTTTACTGGTCACTCTCCATTATCTTCATAATAAATCATAACTCTATCTAATTATTTATGACTTATCATTGATACTCCCTCCCATTCTAGTAACGATTTTTTTTGAATTACAGCTGGTTGAAATTAATCGAAAGCAATAATATGTAATGTAATCAAAAGAAAAAAGTAATAATCATTGGGTAAGTTGGTTGAGCTGGTAAGTGGGCTACAACCCCCGTAAGGATGAGAACGCGTGTTCGATTCCCGAAAAGCGCTCTTATTGGGAGAGGGGACAACCTTGCCTATGTGGGCAACACTCTTACCCCTCGAGTCCGGATTAAACTGGGCGGTGATTAACAAAAAAAAAAGAAAAAAGTAATAATATGTAAGATATTTTATTTATTTATTTAAAAAACTCCTGCATAAAAACCCTGAAAATGCTCAAAAGACATATAGATTTTTTTGTCAAAAAAAATATTATTTCTTTAAATACTGGAAATGCAATATAAAGGTATGCAAAAATAAAATTCAAATACAGAAAGATAAAATGCTAAAAATAACATAACCCTAACATGGGTATGAGAGAGTCGTCACAACCAAGAACCCTACCATTTGTCTACATCATTACTTGATTATAATTCTTGGGTAGAAAAATATCGTCATCAACATCGAATTCATTGTGTGTTGTGGCTGTTTTAAGAATCATCTCAAAGGATTCACTTCTTATTGACAATAAACTAATTTAATTGGTTTTTGAAGCATCTCCATAAGTATATCTCACAAAAAGAAAATAACCTACAAACACCAACTCGAAAGATGAAGATTAGAAGAAATTTTCATTGTTGTCTAAACTCTCAAGCCAGTTTATTCTCTGAAAGACAAACAATACTACCATAAGAAACCAAAAAACATGGGAAAAAGAAGACAGTTGCAAAATACAGACGTCTCCTTCTATGGCTAGAGATCCAAATCTAAAATTTCAGGCAAAAAAGCTATTCTAAGGTTTTTGTCGATGTTAAATCCCTTAATAGCTAGCCAGTAAGCTATTCTAAGGTTCTAAGTTTCAAACAGACTCTAAGGCAGGTCATTGTGGATGCTAAATCCCTTAATAGCTAGCCACTAAAGCTTTTTAGAGGAGATCAGAGACTATATAATAGAGGTACTTTCTAAGGTTTTGTTGGAAATGATCGGATTTTGACTATTATTTATCACATGCCACGCCAATGAGAAAATGCTCAAGACTTACATGTTTTTCAATAACATGGAAGGTAAATAAATGACTGAGTTTTATTTATCATTGAATAAGAGAATAGTTAAATAATTGAACCAATACACAGTTTAAAAAACTAAAAGGAAAATTTTGTATTTATTGCTGTTATATTGAAAGTAAGAACAAAGTTCAAAAAGTGAGCATAATATAACAAGAAATCCAAATTGATAGATTTTGAATTGCTTTTTACTAATTGATCGCACTAAATTCACATCGGGCGTGCTTTGTAGAAAATATGGGTGGCGGACTGGCGGTATTGGAAGTCAATTCATATATTGTTTTGTAATTATCAAGTGCATTTGATAATTCATATTTACACACACACACACACTAGGAGGTTCTGCTGTCGTTTTTTTTAACCGAATAGGTTCTGCTGTCGTTGAATGAGATGCATAAGACTTTTTTTTTTTGGTGACATGACTATATATTTTTCTATAAAGAAATTACCGCTTGCTAATAATAAGTTGACTCAAATGCATAAAATTGTGAGTTCAGACCTAACTATCAATATGAAAACCTTGTTAATAAAGGATAGACATATACTCCTACTATGTTCTAGAAGCATGAAAGCACACTCTAGTCGTGATAAATTCATGAATTTGAGTGTTAATTAAGATATGATCATATCTTTGCTCCCTAAACTTTTACATATAGAGTTGGCAGCAAATACTAATGAGCATTTGAGTGAATGAGTAATTCATGGAACATATTAATTACGGGTTACCTACGTTTTGAAGTTCTTTCTTTAATAGCTTCTTAGAGGCGTGTTTTCGTGCATGCTAGGATCAAGCTAGGGTGTAGTTCATAATTCAACAATCTAGGATGAAATATGAGATATTGATTATTCCTAGTAATTTTCAATCATGAAGATAAGAATTAGTGAAGATTATTGGGCCTTGGTTCTACTAGACTTGTATTACGAATTCAAATTGATACTAGGCCTATGCATGGTTGTCAAAATCGCGAGTCAACTCGGTAAACTCGGTGAGTTCACGTTTATACCTCAAGAAATCGTGTTAACTCGCATACAGAATCGTCCTATACACAAACTCGGTCAAACTCGGTCGTGACTCGGTGAAATCGGCGAGTTAAAACGAGTTAACCGAGTTACATGGAAAATAAGCAAAAAAAAAAAGAAATATTAAAAGACTGAAACCCTACAAAAAAGGAAATGAAAACGAAACCTAGTTGTTGGAGCATATACAGACTTTGAGCGGCTGCCTCCTCATATTCTTTTGCAAGTTGACACCTTTATATTTTCATTCTTCACTCAACGTTGTGCCTTTGAAGATTGTTGCAGTGAGCCAGTGAGGAAGAAGATAGAGAACATTCTTCTTGTTGATTTGAACCAGTTGGAGAATAGAAAAAAAAGGAAGAACTTCTTTGAACTGGTTGGAGAAGAAGAAGAGGCGTGGTGAGACTTGAGAGACAGAGCCGAAGAGGTAGAGGTGTGTTGTGTGCAGTATTGTTGTTAAACTTATATCTCTAAGGCTGACTTTTGAATTGTTTACACTTACTCAATGACTCGGTGTATTTTATTGGTGTGTTGTGAACTAGGCGTGACTTACAAGTTGAGTAAAAGCCTTGAGCCTTGTGAAGACTGAAGAAGCAGACTGCTACTTAGGGGTGGGCAAAACAAACCGAAAACCGAAAATCAAACCGAACCAAATGGTTATCGGTTTTTCGGTTTCGGTTTTCATTTGGTTCTCATTTCGGTTATTGGTTCGGTTTCGGTTTCTTTCAAAAAATAATTGGTTAACCGAAAAAACCGAAAAAATCAATATGCTTTAAAAAAACCCAATAAATCAATATCAATAATAAAATGAATTCGGTTAAAACCAAAAAATTAATATGCTTTTTCGGCTCATTCAACATGTTCCTTTTCCTTTTTCACCCTCTCCATATTCCAATTTTTCCTCTTATTATTTTTCTGCTCATTCAATGTCTAAGATTATATTCTAATTTTACCTCAAATGTCTTTTACTGAGTTCAATAGATAGTTCCATGTTAAAAGGAGAAATTACTAATGTTGAGACTTTTAACATTTTGTAGTTTTCATTTGTTCCATCTAAACTTGTAAAGGATAAAATTTTTGCTTTGGTTGAAGCAAAAGAAAAATACATGTTGACTATGTGCTTTTGGAGGATCTTTAGTAAACAATGGATTTGATGTTTATATTGAGTTTGCTATCCTCTATCCAAGATTAGGACAAACTGGGTGACTCTATCATTTTTGTTGGTTGTTGTCCTAAAAATGCTTGCTATTTGAATGTAATTTTGTGTTTGGTTGATACTTTGAATTTTAGTTGCTCTTATTTTGCGAGAAAAAATTGTATAGATTGTGTTGAAAGTTTAACTAGGTGTGGAGGAAACTTTAAATTCATGGCCAATCTTAAAAAAATTCGTTTGGGCCATAAAACAAAAAAAAGCCCAAAAATAACCGAAAAATAACCATAACCGAACCGAAATTAATTCGGTTTTTCGGTTATGGTTATTGGTTATTCGGTTTCGGTTTCGGTTTACAATATGTAAACAATTTGGTTATCTGTTATTTTCGGTTTCGGTTCGGTTTTGAACCGAAAAACCGAATGTCCACCCCTATTGCTACTGCCCACTACTCTGACATATATGCAGATATTGGGTATTATATTTTGTCACTTTCCTCTCACTTTTCAATTGTATATATATTAATAATATTATTACTATTTTTTCCTTTAATTGTTGACTTGTTGTGCTGTAAAGTAGGAGTAGGAGTGTAGGACTATAGGTGTAAAGTAGGATTGTAGGAGTACTTGCACTATGGAGTTCTATGGAGTTGGCTTCATATGAGAAAAACAAAAAGAAAGCCACATGATCTTTATATAACTAAATAATGATATAGTGATGGGGTAGGAATTATGATATAATAGGATAGACAACTCATAACACATTAACTCATAAGAGAAAAGTATAACAATAACGATGAGATAGAGGAAGCAAATGGAGATAACAATATTGAAAGTGAAGAGTTTGAAGATATTGTAGATGATGAAAATCTATCATTCGATCGTCTTTTTTGAATTTATATTTGTTGGTTTTAGTTTTTTATGTTAAGCATGATAACTTTTTGAAATTGATGGATTTAACTTCAATTATTTGAAATTTTGTGGATTGAATTTCAGTTTCAGAATTTATATTTGCTTAAAATAAATTCTTATCATTTTTATGAACTTTAATTTTAATTATTTAAATTAATTATTAAAAAAGGTAGATTCTTACGAGTCTACGATACGATTCTACGTTTCCGATTTTACGTCCCTCTCACGAGTTTACTTAAACTAGCGATTTTGACAACCTTGGGCCTATGGGTTTGGTCACATCTTTGTCTCTTTTGGGTTCAATAAGGGCTTCAGGTTGTTTCTGCTATTATATATGCTATGGTTTATTCTATTTTAACTTTTATTTCTTTTTCTAATCATGTTACGTTTGGGTCAATTATATATACTAGAAGGCGTTACTTGTAATATCTTATTTTGATGAAATTGTTTTTTTATAGAAAAAAGTCATTGAAATATGTATATTTTACAAGAGATTCCATTTGGGGATAATGAGTCCTGGAAGACGGTCGGCTCAGCACACATCATGTTTGATTTGCCCACTAATTAATTAAGTACTTTCAGCCATCTTCTCTCTGTCACACTATTTTGTTTGCTATTTTTCTTTCCTTTTCTCTACGTCAATGGCTATGCTCTACTTAGTTAGAGTTCATTTTCTAAAATATCGTCGTCAATTTTTCCTCATCTTTAAATTAAAAAGATGAAGCATCACATGACGTGTTAGGTCGTTAGAGTTTAGTTTATTTTATATTATACTTTTTTTAAAAAAAAAACATCCTAATTAAGATCACTTTGATTTTTTGGATAATTTAAAGATATAAAATTAACCATTTTAAATGGTCTATGATTATTTTTTTACTCAAAACTAATTTATTCTTATTATAAATTAACTTGTAACCTAATTACATGTGTCATATATTATAATTTAATAGTATAATTTGCTTCCATAACTTTCATAGAAAGTTAAATAGTCTTATATTTAGAAACGGATGGAGTATTTTGAAAAAATTGTTTTGATATTTTTAAATGCAATAATTACGTTGTATTTTGAATTTCCAAATAAATTATTCTGAATTCATAGATATTTTATTAGTTTACGTAGTCATGCAATGACATGTCACGCTACTTAGGACAACTGTAGCCGTGAATATGCTAATATACGGATCGAGTTGACTGCTTTTCTTTATATTCCATCTTGACTTTTCTTCTCTTTGAAATGACCAGTATTTTATTCATTCTATTTTGGACTAGCCATTGGTTTTTTACTACCCAAGTCTCGACCGTGTTTGACTTCTATCTAAATGAAGTCATACACCAAATGGTTTGGTTACCATGTATGTTCAAGCCGCCGATATAATAATGACACAAAAATAAATAAACATGGAAACTATATGTAATAATATTGTGAAAAATAAAAGTTTTCAATTCAATAGGTTAATTACATACTAGAGTTAAATGTTTCAGGTGCAGAGTGATTAGGAAACACAATACAGCAAAGGTAGAGACGTATAGAGTGGGAGTGTGGGAGTAGTGTAAAGATCACTATAGGACGGTAGTAGTGGCCATAAGTTTAGAGAGCACTCATAACGAGTAATAGGTTTTTGACTTTTTAATAGACATATATAATTAATTATTTTTTGAAACACTTTTTACGCTGGCTGTATGACATTAGTTCGTGTAAAATGCCATTTTCTATCCCTCTTGAATAATCGACATAAAAAGCGCAACATTTTCTACATATATACGCAAAAGTCATTTTCATTTTAATGTTAAAGACAATGAATCCCTTATGTATGTTTTCATTTAGTCATTAATATTTTATATGGGTAAAGCTACAATTTTACGGGTAAAATGTTGCGATAGCCGTATTTAACACAAATTTGTTTTGAATGGTGCTAATAAACCAATAAACTTTTAAAATTGAGCAAAACAACCAACACAATTTATTTTTCCCAAAAGTTGGTTAATTTTTCAACTCATCCACCGTGGGTTTGGTCACATGGACATTTAACTAAAATAAATTATGTTAGTTGTTTCATTTAGTTTTAAAAGTTTATTGATATTTCAATACCTTTCAAAAGGTTTATTGGTATTTTATATTAGATGCTCTTAAAGAAATACACTTCATTAGTAAAATTTCAAGATTCAAAAGGTATATATTTTGATTGATTATTTCTTTTGATTATTCGTTATGTATGTGGATTGACTTAAGATGAATTTGAGCCTAAGTTGAGTTCATATTTTTTTAAAAAAAAATAAAAAGCGCACGAGAAAAGCAAAAATGATTTTTTATTCATTCAGTATTATTGGGTCTGGTAGACTTTTTTTTTCTCACTCCCAACATTTTATCCACGTGCATGATGAGTGGTAATCGATCTTAAATTCCAAGGCGAAAACTCGGGTACGTTTGGTTGGAAGAAAGAAGGAAAATGAAAGTGAAATTGAAAGGTTTTTTGTTCATTTACATATTTATCGGGCCACAAGTTTTCTCTCTCTATTCCACACTTTTTCTTGGACCCACACACAATTCACTTCTCATCATTACTTCTACTTTACATATTTACCCCTTTACAGTCATTTTCAATTTCATTTCCATCATCTTAATTCCTCCCAAGTAAACGAGCCCTCAGTGAGTGGAGTACTATATATTTGAGGATCACTTGTGTGGTGATTATATAAAGCGATTAAGAAGATCGACATCATTATAAACGTTTTATCTTAGAGCTAACTTGATTTACACGCCTACTGGAATTCTGGAAATATGAATAAAAAGGTAAAACACATTCATTTCATCATTATATCTTTCCATTTTACAACTGTATTGTCACCATGTTACTCCTTTAGTCCTGCATATGTTATTTGTCTATTTGATAAAATTCGATTAATGGTGTTATATAAGTTGAACAATATAACATGTTTTTCTAAATCCACATAATCATCTTGATCTTCTTTAACCCTTAACTTTTTTAAAGACAATTGTTGTTGAGTGAGTATGAATAGGTTTTATGTCACCCATTCAATCTTAAATATATGATATTTTTATTGAATTTGTAGATATTTGTGGTGCAGACATGACATCTATCTATCTATCTAATATATCTATCTATTGAGTGTAAGGAATCTTTACTGTTCACACTTACAATGGTGATATAATTGTGTGTGACTTCTCTGCTTCTTTGTGGAGCGTTTTTTTTTCATGAACATTATGGAACATTAATGCTTTCTTTTCATTTGGATTTTTTGTTCCATTCACTCCATTGAGTCAGATCACTTTATTTTCGCTATGCATTTACAATGCTTTTATGGGCCATTCATTCAATGTCTTTTCTCATTTCCGTGCAAAGTACAGAGACAAGCAAAAAAACTAAAACCATATTCTGATCCTCATCATCTTCACCGTTTCAGCCTTTGCCATCGTCTTAATTTTAATGCTTCATATTCTTCCTTATCAATCATTCCAAAATAGCCACCGAGTCACGCATATCCACTTACTCTCCTTCTCTGCCGTAGCCCACCCTCTTTTTCTTGCCAACAGAAATCTCTTCGACCCAAAATACCCAAAATCTTGACTTTCTCACTGTTATAAACACTTGGTTCATCACACTGCTGTAAAAACGTGGTTATATGCTGCTGAGGTTGTTGCCATTGTTTTCTTTAACACGGGGAAGCGTTTTGACTTTCCGAGTTTTTGGTATGTTTGTGTTAAAATTTTTGATTTGGAACTTTTGATTTGGTTGCATGTTGTTTTTAACTTAGCCTCTGTTGTTTTTGTGAATATGAATTACTTTCTGGGTTTCTAAGTAATTTATCAGTTTTTTGAAGCGACAGTGTAGTATTGATTTATTATTTTAAGATACTTTGATAGATGTGATTATATATTGTTCTTATTAAAATACACTTTGATGATTGTCTTTGAGTTTTTTTGTCATATACTGATGTTTTTAATTACTTAATGATATGAATATGTTTGTCTCACAATCAATTAATAGTAGATGAACACATGTAAGAAGCTTTCTTTCCGTGGGATACTCATGAATTTTTGAATTACCACATATTGTCAGTATTTCTGATTTCTAATGTCAATTTTGAATACATTTCAGGTATAATATAGATCTATAGATGACTTTACATCTTCATGAAGAGAGTCGTTCTTTGGATATATGACAAAAGCTGATGCCAAATCAAAAATAAAAATACCAAACCTTTGAGATTAAGGAAGATGTAATGGGAACAAAATTTAGGTATCGAAGTTTTCAGGAATAACTAGATATGATATGTTAATGAGAAAGAAGACATCCTAATGGAAGTAGGGCATCAATCTGAATCTCACCTACTTTTTTATTTGCATACGTGTATTTGCCAAGTTTGGTTTCCATGTTAATTGACCTGATCTTCTGCTTTGTTAAACTAACTTTTGTTTTGTAGGCAACAACAAAAATTATGATGAATGAGACAAAGGTAACATTGAACTTTATTATTCTTTATTATATATATTCACCTTTAATTTCTGTGAATGATGAGGGATTTCAATGTTTAAATAGAACCTTTTTGAGCTTCATTCTGATTGGACACTGTGTTACTTCATTGTTTCCATTATATTTGCCTCTCAACTTTTCATCAATTTACTTGAAAAGGATTGATTATTGTTGTGTGCTACTTCCAACTTATGTTGATTTGATAAGTAAATTTGCTCTTAAAATTACTTAGGAAAAAAGCTTTTTCATCAACTCCAAACCGAAGTGGCGATTTTGTTGTACTTCCACCTTCACCATACATTTCATTGCTCTTCCTCAAATAATTTATGCTTGCTGCAATTGATGGTCCAACCTACAAGTTTTATCAACAAATTGATTTAACATTTCAACTTAATATTTGACATTTGTCCTCCTTTTCATGTTTTTAAAGTAGAGGCAATATCAATGCTTGGTTTTAGGTTAGTTAATAAGCTTTTTCTGCAACAAGAAAGAAAGTGCAAGAATAATGAATGACAAGGACTGATTCTGTTTCAAATGGTGCGTTCCAAAGCAAGTATCATTGTCAATAACCATAAACAATCCTCAAAGTCGTTCTGTTTGTGTTAGTTTCTTCTTTGTTATATTAGATTGAGATTTGGTTTTTTATATTTTGCAACTACTGTACCAATTTCTTCTTTTAATTTATGCTGCTTTATGTTTATTTTGTGTAGGTCGTTTCTCTGCTATTTTGTTCTTAAAGTTCTATTTCATCGTTTTTTTGTCAATATAGGACTGACAATGATCTGTTAATTTAAAGGGATATCTTGAAGAGTCTTGCAAACCAAAGTGCATGAAACCGTTACTTGAATATCAGGTATGGAGTTTGAGAATTTTCTTTTTAGTATGGAGTTTGAAAAGCTTTCCTATAAAGTTATGGATTGAAAGCCATATCATTGCATTGGTTATCTCAAATTTTAGGGCACATCCCTAAATCTGTTTCTTTTACATCATCTTTTGGAACCCTATATTTGAAGGAAATCATTTCTGTCATGATGGTAAGGGATATGTATTAATGATTAGTATAATATGTATTAATGATTTCTGATCAATGGTAAGTACAATATGTATTAATGGTAAAGTATAATATGTGCTCACATTCATGAGAAACTTAGAATGGCTTCTTATCAAGTTGAGATGAAATCCTCTAGGCCGAGAAAACTGCCCTTAATCAAAAAATGATTTAAGAGGGCGTTAAAGGCTGGAGAATAATGGATAAACCACATATATCTTTCTTGCGGATGTGTCTACTTATATTTATGGCTCTTTAGGTCTCACCCTCCAATAGGAAGCTTAATAGAGGACGTTGCACTTTCTTATGCTATATAATCAGTAGTATGTGAGCTTAGTAAGATACATCAGTTACACAATAAGATATATACTTGCAGGTCTAAAAAATGTTCTCAATGTGGGTATTGCGATGTAGTACAGTACACACTGCAGGTTATTGCAATTGGACATTCAATAATGGTTTTTTGCCCCACGTATAGTTTTCAGTTCTTTTTTTTATCAGATATAGGTTTCAGTTTTTAACTCACTGTGGTTAATGTCTTTTTTTTATACACATATGGTTAATGTCTTTTTTTATAACAGCACTTTATAAGAAGTTAAGAACACATGCATTATATTAGATGTCATGGTATTCCATCTTATTAAACCCATTGACCGTTATTTTTGTAGTGTAGAATGCAATATCTCTGTATTGTAATCATAACCAAGGATGAAGGAGCTGGTATTCCAAAGAATTGTGAAGGTGTGATAGTGACTGAATTTATAATTAATGCCGGAGTGGGTGACTGTCTTTTAGCTGAACTGTGGGCGGTTATATGGCCATTGAACATAGCTTGGAACCTAAATTGGAGAGCTTGGGATTGTCTTCCTTCCCACCCTTATAAATTAATTGTCGCCCGGTAAAAGTTTATTTAGTTATAAGGGCATTTTGGACATTTCATGTCTAATATTATTGTCATATTAATGAAAATATCATTTTTGATCACATGGTAAAAGTTTGGTATCATTTTTGTACCTCGGAATAATTATGTACTATTTTTGTTCCTTGGCCAATAGTTGTGTATCATTTTTGGGTCTTCGCCCTTGTTTTATTTAGGTTTAAAAGTTTGTTAATATTTTCTGGGCTAAAGTGCAAAATTGATCACGTAATTATTACAAAAGTGAAAAAATGACCATGTAAAATTTTTGAAGCAAAACTGGCCATCAAATTGCAAATTGGGACAAAAATGGCTATCACATTTAATTTTTTTACCTTTTCACTCATTGTCATTAGCGCATCATCATCACACAAGGGTAAATAAATACATAAGTCTGTCACATATTTTAGTGAGAGATGAATCGGCAGAAGATGACGCGTACAAAAGTTAAAAAATTAACTGTGCTGGTCATTTTTGCCCCAGTTTTGAAATTCGATGGACAGTTTTGCTCCAAAAAATTTTACATGGTCATTTTTGCACCTTCGTGACAATTACATGTTCATTATTGCACTTTAACCCTTTTTTTGATAATATTTTTAAAGTTTGTTAATATTTCAATACCTTTCAAAAGGGTTATTGGTATTTTATTCTAGATGCTTTAAAGCAACACTCTTCAGCAGTAAATTTTTTTTTGGTAAAATCATCATTAGTAAAATTTCAACATTCAAAAGGTATATATTTTGATGAACTATTTATTTTGATTATTTATTTTGCTTACTCTCATCCACTATTGTCAAACTCGTGAGTTGACACTCTGATTTAACATTTTTACGATTCTACGTAATCAAAACGTTTCATGAGTAACTTAAATTCTTAGTATTGTAAACTCGTTAGAAAATCACGTGTTCACATGTCAACTTCACTGGTTTTACATTTCTATCTAATAGGAAATCGTGTAACCTGCTCTTAAACTCATTTTAATTTTTTATTTAATCACCTTTAATGACTTTATATATAAATTTCATAGAAATTTATTCATTGAGGTTAATAAAGTATGAATGTGGATATACATTTAATATAAATTATTTATATTTAAAATATATTAAAGTTAAATTATTGTAATTTTTGTATCTTTAATTTAATCATATATAAGACACGTGTTTATCAACAAACCTAAACTCTCACGATTTTGATATTTAAGTTTACATTCCGATTTTAAATTCTTTTCACAATTCAACTTAAACTCGCGTTTTTAATAACCTTGTTTCCATTCTTTTAAACACGTGCATGATATAAGTGGTAACCAGCCTTAAATCCCAAAGGCGAATACTGACTGCGTGGAGCACTATATATATTTGAGGGATCGGAGCCCTTGTGTGCTGAGGATATAAAGCGATCAAGAAGATCCCCATCGTTATAAACGTCTTATTTCAGCTAATTTGATTTACACGCCTACTGGAAATATGACTCAAAGGTAAACACATTTCATTTCATCACTATCTTTCGAGTTAACAACTAGTACTGTATTGTCTCCATGTTACTCCTTTAGTCTTGCATATATTATTTATCTATATGATCAAATTCGATTAGTGATGTTAAATAAGTTCAACAATATAACATGTTATTCGAACTCATCAACATAATCACATGATCTTCTTTAATTCTCAACTTTTGTTTAAAGATCATTTTTGTTGAATGAGTATCAATAGGTTCTATGTCACTCACTCATTCAGTCTTAAATATATGATATTTTTATTAAATTTGCATGATTTTTTTAAAAAACATCATTAGTGATATTCCTTATTATCCACTTATTTGTCTTACTTGATAATGGCTAATGAAGGAGTATCAATAGGGGTGATTTTGAATTTAAAAGAGTTGACAAATATTTAGAAAATGTCATAAAAAGATGAACTTTACAAATAAGTGCTACGTCAAGAACAAAATGGATTCCTCGAACAAGTCCTATACCGATAACATGAAGAGGCATCATAGTACTATGTATCCAATGGTTTCGACTTTGATTTTTATGACAGGTTGAAGGGTAAGGTTGCTCTAGTCACCGGAGGAGCTAGCGGGATCGGAGAAGAGACGGTGAGACTATTCGCCGATCATGGAGCCTTCGTGGTGGTGGCCGACGTCCAAGACGAACTAGGCCACAAAGTGGCAGCCTCCATACCCTCAAACACAGTAACGTACCACCACTGTGATGTAACAGACGAAACACAAGTGGAACAAACAGTGAACTTCACTGTCCAAAAATATGGAACCTTAGATATCCTTTTCAGCAATGCAGGAGTACTAGGATCACGATCCAGCATCCTCAATCTCGACCTCAGCAATTATGACAACATCATGGCAGTCAATGTTCGAGGCGTGTTGGCCACGATCAAACATGCTAGCCGTGTCATGGTGGAGAGGAAAATCCGTGGATCAATAATATGTACCACAAGTGTGTCATCTACTATGGCGGGGAGTGGGCCCCATTCTTATACAGTATCTAAGCATGCACTTGTGGGGTTAGTGAAAACAGCAAGTTGGGAGCTAGGAGGGAAAGGAATAAGAGTGAATAGTGTGTCACCTTATGGGGTGGCTACACGAATAGCTTCTGAACATTTTAATGTGCAACCTAAGGATGTGGAAGAGATGATTTGTTCAAATGCTGTGATTAAAGGGGTTACGTTGAAGACTAGGCATGTTGCTGATGCTGCGTTGTTTCTTGCTTCTGATGATTCTGTTTATGTGAATGGTCATAATTTGGTTGTTGATGGTGGCTTCTCATTGGTCAAAGGTGATTTTCCCATTATTGACCAGTAAGGGCAACGTGTATTAATATTGCCGTTTTGTGTTTTAGATTATGCAAGTGAGAGTGAAAATAATGGTGCAGATGTATCAAAAAAAGAGGAAAAAAATAAAATAATGGTGATGATGTGTTTCTGAGCACCATTGTTTATGAGATGATTTATATTTTGGTTGAATAATAACAGGTCCCTTTGACTAGTCTCTCTTTATTCTTAATTTTCCTTTCCTTTTTTTTGGAGTGAAAAAAAAAGTTTGTTTAAGAGTGAACTCTTCACAGTCCTAACAAGTTTGATGAAAATGGACATAGGCTTCTTGCATTGTGGTTACTTCAACTTCAATTTACAAAAGGGAACTGAAATTAAAGTGATCGTTCCCTACCTTAATCTAAACACGCGGAATGCCAATTAGATATCTTGCGGCATTTGTTTTTTGCTATTTTTGAGCGGATAGTCCTTACGTTTTAACTCATTAAAAACTGGGTTTAGGCCCAACCTTTTGGCGTGGGATTAATTTGATGTGCTGGTGTTCAAATCCAATTTCACATTTCCCTGACACAGTGACACCTGACCCAATTAGTTGCTATAACCTGCTTTTTAAATGCAAGAAATTAAAAGGGACAATTGCACAAAGGTACCAAATAAGAGGCCTAATTTCAAAGTGGTCCCAAGGAGCTGTTAATAACTACTATTAACAAATACAATAATCTTCATTAACAAGTGGTAACAACTCCTTGAGACCTCTTTGAAATTAAATCTCTTATTTGAGACCTAGGTGCAATTGTCCCAAATTAAAAAACAAACCGTCACTCTTCGATTAAATTTCATAATTAAATCCAAATTTGACAATTTATTATTAATTTTATAATTATATAAGGTAACACATGGTTAAATTTTAAAATATAAAATATCTTATGATCAACTTTGAATATAGGTATCACAAGGTTAAATTTTAAAATAATTACAGGTAACACATGGTTAAATTTTAAACATTTTAATTTCAAATTAATATTTACATTTAACGATTCTGCATTTCTTCTTAGGTGAAATTTACCGAGTTAAAAATAAAGAATTAAAATTATATTTTTTTTAAAAAATAAAGTATGAAATTGAAGCCTGTAGCAAAATTTAAAAATCAATCAAACAATTTATTTAGAAAGTTGAAAAAAAAATTGAATAAAGAAAATAAATTTAAAATCAAAATATTTGGAAAACAATTTAATTTTTTAAATGAAATGAGTAGGTAATAAAATTACTTTCATGTTTAAAAATAAAGTTGGAATCGCCTGTTAAATTAAAAATAAAATCAGAGAAATGAAAGGAAATAGAGTTAACTGAAGTTGAGATATTTTTTATAATAATCATCAACTTGAACATGCGAGTTCAGGAATATCTCCATCTATGATTTTTTTTTTACCAAACTCTCCACCTACCTATGATTTTACTCCTCGTTTTCCCACATATTTTTTCTGGCTCCTATATATGTTGTCTGTCTCAAGCGGAATATAAACGAGAGTACATGAGGGATCTAAGATTTAAAAATAAGTTTGCAAAATTAGATGCCCAAACTTGTCGGTTCTCTATATTATACTACATCTTCATTACTAAATGTATGATCATTTTTCCTAGTTTAATTAAACTAAAGATATTATTTAAGTTAGTTATCAACATATAATATTATCAATTTATCCTAACTATATATTTTTATCCTCATCCTACTTCCCTTGCTTGTTAATTACTATGGATAAACATTATTAGGATTAATTTGAAAAAAAGTTGAAAAAAATTAGAACATAATTTTATATTTAAGAACAAATTGAAATTTGAAATTAATCTTATATTTAGGAAGGGAATGAGTACATATCATATCTAACAGTTGCTGCCATAAAAAAAACTTGTTCCTACAATAGTTATTATACAATTTTGAATATTGAAAAATAGATTTGTTAGAAAAGATGAAAATTCTAAGTTTTGAAAGAATTTTAGTATGAACTCTAAAGTGCCTTGAACATACTTTGTCGTTATTAATTGCAAACGATTACCTCCTTCACGTATAACTTGTCCTTATTAATAAGAGGCGTCTAGAGAAACTGTTAATTTTTGTTGTTGATTTCCCATTTTTATTTTTATTTTCCTAAATTAAATTTTAGATGAATGTGATTCGTTTATTTATCTCTTTTATAAAAAAAGCAATGGAGTGAGTATAAAATTGCACTAGCGATAAGGAAAACTCACAAAAAACCAAAGGTCATACACACCCATACTCATCCACCAAACTTTAGAACTAGACACTACATGGTATAATAAATTTAGAACTAGACACTACATTGTATAAATTTCTGTGCCTCCAGCAGTTTATTTGGTTGTATGCCAGGAAACAAGTTCTTGAGAAAACTATATTTATATTCAGATAAGGATGACACATAAGCGCCACATATAAAAACAAGTGATTTCAAAAATAATTTTTGGGTTTAATGTCATTCTAACTAATAAACTATTTTGAAAGTATCAATTTAGAACTAGACACAAGCTACATAATATAATTTTCTGCACCTCCAACAATTTATTTGGTTGTATGCTAAGAAACAAATTCTTGAGAAAACTATATTTATATCCAGATAAGGATGACACATTCATGTCACATATTGAAACAAGTAATTCCAAAAATAATTTTTGGATTAAATATCATTCTGATTAATAAACTATTTCAAAAGTATCAATTTGACCAATGAATAATAAAAGGTCTCATTCTGTTCAATGAACAAAAAATGGTCCATTTTGGCCAATAAACTATTGGAGAATACTAAGATACCCTTAACTTCCCCTGGTTCTCATAAGTCTCTCCACCTCCACCATCTTTACCCTAGTCAACACTTCAACTTCCCCCTCTGGCCCACCATCCAGTCCAATGCCGGCCACCCCGTCCTCGCCGGCGGCGGCATCCTTCTCCGGCCCCTCACTCAGTCACACCTCTCTCCTCGTTCCCGAGGTGTAATCTAGTGAATGTAATAGTAGCAAGTTTTCAGCTCACTCACACCTCTCTCCCCGTTCCCGAGGTGTAATCTAGTGAATGTAATAGCAAGTTTTCACTATGTTTATTTTGAAATGTTTTGTAGCTTTCTTAAAACCCATGGTTTTTTGGGGTGAAATGAAGATTGAATTCTCTAAAATTGTTAATTAATGTGCAGAAAATTTGTTTTCTACTTCAACCTAATCACTGAAAATCTGAACATTTTGAAGCAATTGCTTTTTTTCCTAAAAAAATCAACTCGTAGTGAAAGTAGTTAGACTCCATTATCCATTAAACACATCAAAGTACTTGCTCATTTTTTTTAACCTTTCCCTTTGTCAAGATGCGTAATTTTTTTAAAACAATAGCTTTGTCAAATTTCATTCCGGAGGGATATCTAGGGCGCGACTAGCGGCCCTTTTTCTTGTAGTGTAATTGGAGCTATCCCTGCTAATTAGGCAATATCGGAATTTTAATGAGGCTAGACTTGAGCTCAAATCACCTATTTGTTTCAATCCCCTCCAAATTAGCCAATGCTCCTTCTCTGCAAGTTCTTGATGTTCGCAACAATACTCTCTCTGGGAATGTACCACCTGGTAATAATGCTACTGTATCATTGACAAGATTCTATTTTTCTTATTCTTCCCCAAATACCTTATAGATAATTGTCAAAAACTGCAGTTTTGTTTTTTTGTTTGTCCGTTTTGTCTTTGTTCATTGAAAGAAATTAATATGATATCTTTTGTTTGTTTGGTCAGATAGGGGGAGGGAAGGGTGGAGGAGGAAGCCACCACCAGCAAGGATGGAGTGCCTAGCGGTGGGCTGGATGGCGTCCAGAGGGGAAAGTTGCAGTGTTGATTACGGTGAGGATGGTGGAGGTGGAGAGGTTTGTGAGGAGAAGGAAGGGGTTAAGAGTATTTTAATATTTTCTAGTAGTTTATTGACTAAATGGTTCAATTTTTTGTTCATGGGTCAGAATGAAGTGTTTTATTGTTCGTTGGCTAAATTGATACTTTTAAAATAGTTTATTCGCCAGAATTATATTTAACCCATAATGTTTTTTCAAATTTTTCTATAACTATTAATAATGGAACAGCTAAGTGTATTTCTTCGAGAAGAACTTTTTTCAGGAACAGACGATGATGAAAGCAAACTTCTCTCAATGAAATATATTCGATGAGTGTTGCTGATCGAACTTATATTTTATTCAAGAATTAAAAAGCCCTGGTTCAGTATTATGTTTTTTGTTCTTGAAAATTGTTCGTAAAAACTGTTTCTAAAAATAAGTTTTTAAAAGCTGGTGGAGGAGATAAAAACAAAAATACACAAGTTTAGATAATATATCATAATTTTTTTATGTTATTTTAAAACAAGTTTCTATATTGTTTTAAAAACAATTTATCAAAAACAAGTTCCCTAATAGGTTTTCTGATCTCTTATTTAGAAAACAGAAAAACTGCTTTAATTAGAAACAGGTTGCCAAACAACTTAAAATCCCATGTAACTCAAGTTGATATGAAATTGATATTAATTATTATTGTTGTTGTTGCGGTCACATTTCTTTATTACATTCTTCTCCACATATTAAATGATTTTGAAGATAAAACTCCTCCTTGTTTGGGGTTGGGCAAATAAAAGATAAAACCTTACTTGTAGCCACAAATTGCTCCATCTGAAGCTAACACTTGTTATATGGTGTGATTATCTTCTCAACAAGGACAGCAAGCTCAATTGGGTGATTCTACTGACTTCCGCGATGTCCATCAATATAACCGAACAACTCTATCGAATATCTTTCTGATGATGAAAACCTGAAAACCATTTTTAAGGGGAATTTTAATACTTCTTTTCAAGTTCAGTTTTTTATATGAAAATTTTAGTTGGATTCAAATATACTCAAGTTTATTTGGACATAACTCTTCACAAAGTATTTCACGAATTCGCACGGACTTCAACTAAGACAAGTGTTTAAGTACACAAAGCTGATCACTCCACTAAAAACCAATAATTTAGGTTGGCGACGATTCAAATCTTATTCTTGAAAATGATTTTTTTTTGTCGGAATAAGTTGAAATTATAAAGAATAAACAAAAAGTTGATCGTTACAAAGTTTTTTTTTCCAAATAGCATAGATAATTTTATTAAACTAGAAACTTGGAATACAAAATAGGGCTGCAAAAAGAAAATTTAAATGATAATACATAGAAACCCTAAAAAGGCAAACATAGATAGGAGTGAGCCACCGTCGTCACAAAAACCCTACCATTTTCATATTTCCTTCATGAGAATTTGTACGTAGAAAAGAACATAGGTAGGAGTGAGAATGATTGATGCAATTAAGTAAATATAAATAATTTTGGTATTTTTATTTAAAATGATGGCATGAAAGGGTGATATATGAAATGATATGGAATACTCTTGAAAAATTGTTTTCAACGACTATCATAGCTTACTTAAAATATTTGGGAGTCAAATGCACTAATTTACTAAAATATCTGACAAATCGCAAGATTTGTGTTGTTTTGACTTGTGTTGTTTTACTAAAATATCTAGGAGCAATATTTCTTGCTCATTGGGATGATTGGGGAATCTTGAGCTCATGTTCTTTAAAGGGGAGATTGGTTTCTTTACATTTCTCTTGTATTTATGATTTCCTAAATTTATATTTGTCATTTATACTTTGAGACTTATATTATGTTATTCATTTGAGTTTGATTGTGATTTTGGTTTGTAATTATTGATGTCATATAAAAAACCCACAAATCCCATGATACGTAAAATATATTGAAAACAAGAGCAAGTAGTATTATCACTTGAGGTTTGACATTGTTATAAACCTAGTATCAAGGGTTTTGTTTCGCGCAAAAAAAAAAAATTTACTAGAATATTATTCTACGAAGTATGATAAAGCCAAGAAGATTAGAATAAAATTAAAATATTTGCAAGTGTGATCGATTGTCTTTTACTAACTTACACATTTCATTGATTATAAAATTGCGGTGAACGTAACATGAAGGATTGTGTATCTGTATTTAATCTGTTCTACACCTTTTATTTAAAGTGTGATCGATTGTCTTTTACTAACTTGCACATTTCATTGATTATAAAAATTGCGGTGAACGTAACATGAAGGAATGTGTATTTGTATTTGATTTGATCTACACCTTTTATTTCTCAGAAAAGAAAACTGTTTAGATTGGAAAAAGTCAAGAGGGATGGCGGGTGTTCTCAAGTAACTGAGCGAAGAAAACACCAATTTTATATTGTCGATTTGGGTTCACGAATTTGACTGGTGGAATTAAATATAAATCGATCACTACTACAAAAAAGACTTTTTAAACCACATGAAAAAGGCTTTTTAAACCACATTTAAAAGTGGTTTAGAAAAAGGGGTTTAGAAAGTATGACTTTTTTAAACCACATAAAAAAGTGGTTTAAAAAACATACTTTTTAGACTACTTTTGTAAAAATGTGGTTTAAAAAAAATATTTTTTAAGACCTCTTCTTATGTAAATATAGTCTAAAAACATATACTATTCAATATATATATATATATATATATATATATATATATATATATATATATATATATATATATATATATATATATATATATATATATATATCGATTGATAACCAATGGAAAGAAAACTAACAAATCATAATAACATAATACATTCGGAAAATTCAAAGCATTCTAGTTACAATTTGAAAACTATGTTTTCCAACAATGTAAATTTAAAAGTCTACATGAGTCTAACAATAAAGTGAACAAAGAGAAATTCATGAGCTCATCTCTTTGTACAAAGCTGATGTTATATGAAACAAGAGGAATATTTAAGCCAAGTGTGCAAACATGTACTGTATAGGCCACCTATGCGCAAGTGCTTCACTCCACGTGTACCTTGAGGATATTCACAATACACTCAACATTGAGTCTTGTACATCCAGGTCCACTATCCAGTACTTAACATAACACAAAATTGTCTCTCGACCAATTTTGGTTCAGCTGATATACTTTTAGCCTTTGGCGCCATAATCAATACACCAAGAGATCACGGAAATTTACAGAGTAGTACGGAGAACAGAAGCTTCTTGTAGACCAGAAAAGGAAAGGAAGAATCCGCATTTGCACCTTGGAATGCCTCACCTTGGACGCCATGGAGGCTCAGAATTCTGAAAGGGTAATATTAGGTAAGAATCAGCTGATTATCAGGCTCAGATTTTCAATCAGCTGTATGAAGAATTGCAGGTTAAAATATTAGGCTTGAGAAGGGAGCAAAGCCAGTGAACTATTAGTGTTAACTCTTTCAGCAAGCATCCATTTATCACCTATTTTAACATCACCACTGAATTCTCTAACTCCAATTACCATTCACAACAGAATATTAACAGCAACAGAACATAAAATTCACAAATAAAGCAACTCAAAGTGCAGAATGATAATCCTGACGATCAGAAAGAAAATTGCCCTTCTTATGCTAACTTGTCAAGAACCATACCAGAGCACACATTTATCACTTATTTTGACATAAAAATATCACCATAACAAAATCACAACAGAGTAAGCCAACTTAAAAAACTTTATTTCTCACAATTAACAAGCAACAAGAGACCAGAATACATACGCCCTAGCAATTGATCAATATTAATCCTCATTTAAGATCATATCTTCAGAAATTCACATATAATCAACCCAAAACTGAAGCCATAAATTCCCCTTCCTCTGAATACATGCACACATAAAAGAAGAAGGAACAAAGATTTCCTATCATCATCATCATCACCATCAGAGAACTTTAAATTTGATTTTCAAGACACCTAATCACAATTAATTTCACACATTTTTCCAGCAACAATTAACAACTTTAAAAACAAAAGGAGGTAGTATTCAATTATATCAGAAGAAAATCTTACTCAATCCACTGATAATCAGCTGGCTTCTGTTACTTAACTGCAATAGATAAAACAATAATATAATGATTAGTCATAAACAGAAAAGGAACTTGGATCCCATAGGAATTTGGATCCCATGGATCACCCCATAAATCTGCTTGAGGTATATTATAATGATTCTTCTGTTACACTTTTTTATTTAAAAAGGATAGTTTTAAGTTCGTTTAATGAGATAACTAAGCATATAAAGTATTGAATCTTTTCAAAGTGCTAGCTTCTTACTTATAATTTTACTTATAATCTAATTTGAGAACCACAAACAAGTTACTTGAAGGAAATACTCAATAAGTAAACAATGTGTGAAATCAATAACTTAGAACAAACAGAAGAGTTTTGGAAAAACCATTAGGTAACAATCAGCCACTGAATCATCCAAACAAAATCAGAGAACATAACATCAAACCATCATACACACACTATTTAGCAAAGAACTTGATCACTACAAAGGATCAAGAATTTCCGGCCAACTTACACTTCACTTCACTCAAAGTAATATCCATCATAAACATCACTTCATATGCCAATCATTATGACCAAAGATGATCAAATGAAACCAATATAGTTCATACAAATCAGAATTGGCATACATTAATACTTCTTTTTCTAACTATCAAATCGGCCAAATCAAGGGAAGAGCAAAAAAGCTTCTTTCCATACATAAAGCTATACCTCAATCAGAGCTTAAACAATGTTAATATACTTATAACTTTGACTTATAAACTATTTAAACTCCACCAGCAAATTCTGGTTTATCTTCAGTTCCTCAACTAAACAACTACCACATTTACATCTTATCCTTTATCATTTATCACTACGTTCACCAATTCTTCCATTTATCATTCCAAATAAAATCTACAACATCATCAAACTTGTAAAATTCACGAATCCATAATCACACCTCAAAACAATCACCAAGTATAATCTGTTAATGTTCAAAGACATACATACACTCAAATCTGGAAAACATTTCATCTTTCAAAAATAACTTCACTACAAATAATTACAAACACGGTCAAAACAGTACACGCCATTGCCATAAGCAAACCAAGCAAAGATCAAGGAAATTCATAACTTCAAATTAAAACATTAGCATAGAAGTAAATATTCCTCACTCGTAGAAGAAAAAGGTATATATGAAGGTAAGAATTGCGTGCCTTTTCTGCTGTGATTGGTTCTTCCTCTTGGTTCGAACAGAGGAGATTTGTGCTAGATTTTCTATGACATTTGACCATCAAACTGTTTTGGAACGAAGACAAAATCGCGAGTTTTTGTGATTTTCTGAAACGCAGGCGAGTTTCTGAAATTAAAACATTTTGGAACGAAGACAGCTCGCGAGAAGAATGAACGAGATCGCGAGAGAACAAAATTGAGCCAAGAACGAAGACTTTGATGATGATTCTGATTCAGATCGCGAGAGAACGAAGACTTTGCTTATATTTGGTTTCTGAACGAGATCGCGAGAGAGAACGAAGGCTTTGCTTATATTTACAATCTAATAACACTTCTCATATTTACAAATTTGCCACTGCATATACTTTTTAAACCACATTTATAAATAAGTGGTTTATATAATCACATTTTTTAAACCACATATATTAAAAAAGTGGTTTAAATAAGTTTTTTAAACCACATATATTAAAAAAGTGGTTTAAATAAATTTTTTAAACCACATGTTATATAAATGGTCTAAATATGGTGGTTTAAATTACCATTTTTGTAGTAGTGAGTGTTTATAAAATCAATGCTGATTTTCTTTTTTTTTTTATGATAAATTTTAGGAAAGTGGTTTGAATCCCCCATGATCCAAAGACTAACTCATGAATTCGATTATTTAGAGCATGTTAATCAAGTCATTTATTTCTGTCCACATATAGGTAATAATTAGCCAATTTCACTTTGTTGTGGAGATGTCTCCACAAACGTTCGTGACTAGAATCACAACTAAACAGTACTTCCTGAATGGAACACTTGTCAAAACGGTTAATGTACAACCCTTTCACTAGTTAAACCAACAAAAGTTAGGTTAATCAATGTTGATTTTTGCAATGCAATCTCTTAACCCAAACTCGCTAATTCACAACTACTGAACACACTATTTTTTTCAACACTTACCCGTTTGCTAATTCTACTGACTTTTGAGTTTGCTTATGAGTTATGACGGTAATTTAGACCATAATTACGATTAGTTCAAAATTGATTAAGGACACTAGGTTTCAACGGCAAATAAGTTTCGATTTATAACCAAACACACACACATTCTCATCATACTTGCATCAAATTTATAGACTTATAGTTATGCATTAACATTTCTAGCTAAAACAATCAGTAAGTACCAAAAGCATGCATAACAATAAAGAAAAAAATACTAGAGTACAAATAAAAATACAGAATAAAGTATTATTTAGTCATTAATTTTTTTTAAAAAAAAATTAATGGGTTAATAATCATTTTGGTCAATAAAGACAAGTATCAATTTAACCAACAAACAATAAATAGTATCAAATTGGGTCATTAACAACAATAAATTATCTTATTGGTCAAAACCTTCAATTTATCTCTAACATCGTCAAACTTTTCCGATGGTAAGTTATCAACAAACGGTGTTAGAGGTAAATTGATGGTTTTGGTCAATATGATATTTTTTACTACTGGCTAATTTGATATTGTTTGTTGGTCAAATTGATATTTGTCTAATTGTTTGTCTGCTTAAATGATTAGTAACCCAAAATTAGTTAATGATTGTTGTTTTTTGGGAAAAAAATTATACTAAGCTCTGGTTATCACTCGAATGGAATCGGTTGGTAAGATGATGCAATTCTAATAAATTTGCCTGCATATATACGAAATATGTATCACATGTTTGGTGATTGGCAGACCTCAGCAGCCACACACACACAAACTACACACACACACCAACATATACACTCCCTCCGGTCTTAAATATAAGATCTAATTGACTTTTTCTAAAATATCCTTAAAAAAGAAAAATAAGTTAATTATAAATTGATTTACCTAATTTTTCCCTTAAACTAGTTTATTTTACCTATAAACTAATGGCTAATCTAAAAATATATCAACTATGTCATCATTTAATGACCTATTTCGTAACCTTAATATCTCCAAAAAAAAGTCAATTAGGTCCTATATTTAGGACCGGAGGTAGTATATATGTGTGTGTATTCTCTAGCCCCTTGAATTTCTGCCTAATTCGTATTTTTTAAATGATCTATTCTCTCTAACTCAACTAAGGTGACGCGACGCTTGTATGCAAATATAGTACTACCTCCGGTCCTAAATATAGGACCTAATTGACTTTTTTTGGAGAGATTAAGGTTGCGAAATAGGATATTAAATGATGACATATTTGATATATTTTTAGATTATCCATTAGTTTATAGGTAAAATAAACTAGTTTAATAAAAAAAATAGGTAAATAAATTTATAATTAACTTATTTTGTTTTTTTAAGGATTTTCTAGAAAAAGTCAATTAGGTCTTATAGTTAGGACCGGAGGGAGTATGTATATATGAAAATCTTACTGCAATTCTACCAATTTCCTTAAATTAAAGCACTTTTGTGTATATAATAGTAATGTATGCACTGGTTAGACACAAAAAAGGCAGAAACACGGGCTTGATTAGTTCTGTTTTATTAAAAAGTTTTAACATTTTAGATGAAAAAAATATATTTGTGTGTGTATCCCGGAATCAAATTTGTGTGTGTATCCCAGAAGGATAACAATTAAAATGAAAGACAGACATCCATACAGACACACACACAGGCACCCTGCCACACACATATTTGTGTGTGTATCCCAGAATCAAATTCCCTGTAGTTAACGTCTAAAAAATTTCCGACTTCTTTATAAAAAATACGCATTAAGATTAAAACGAACTCTCTTCTACTTTTTGGTAATTTATAAAGAGTACTCGTATATTTGAACCATTAATATTTTTAGTTATTCCACACCATTATCATCATTTGAAATAAAATAATTATTAACGGCTCAGGAACTGAAAAATATAATCTAACCTCTTCAGTCTAAGTTGATTAACAATAATTCATGCAATAGGAAGTATAAGCAACTAATCAGTGTTCAATGTAAAAAATTGACCAATATGGTTCTATTATAATTTATTTAATTGACTAAGAAATGTCAGTAAAAGGCAATTAAAAAAACTTAAAATAAAACCAATTTGAAAGTTCATTTGTACCTATTTCGTTTCATTCTAAAGACTTGAGAATTCTTTTTTATATTTTTTTGAGAAATTCAATCATTTGAACATGTTGTTTCAATCTCAATATTAAAATACAAGCATATTTTCTTTATATATATATATATATATATATATATATATATATATATAACTTCGTTATGTTTTATAAAAAAAACTTCGTTATACTGATTTAAATGAATAAATCATGAACCAATACTTTATCAGTTTAACTAGCGGGTATGAAATTTGTACTTGAAATCACGACTAGAAAACCCATGGAAGGCGGCTAAAACCCTTATATGTGAATATTTAGTTGATTTCAAATTAATATGTAGTTGAATTTTCAGATTACGTTACTAATTTTTTCTTTAACATTATTTTTTTTTAACTGAAATTTTTTCTTTAACATTATTGATTGAGCCTGTCAATCAATATTCTCAGTTTCTCACTCAGGCAAAGCAGGAGAACCAGTAAATATACTTTTCAAACTTGATCTTGGAAAAAAAATCGTTATTGAAACTTTTTAAAGGTTGGCCACAAAATGAAAGTGGATTTGTGTGCGTTTTACCTTTCAAGGAAGTAAGTGAAAATTTGTATGAACGGTTTTATCATATCATCATTAAAAAAATAGTATGGCGAAGGTCCATTTTTTATTCATAACTATTGTCCGAGGATAAAAAATAGTACATAATTATTTTAAAGTTTACCAGTGATACTCAACTTTACCAAGGGATCAACATTGAAATTTTCCTTAACATGACAATAATATACTTGAAAAGTCCAAAATGTCCTTATTTCAATGTTGGAGTTGTTTAATTTTATTTTATTAATAAGGGGTTTTTGGAATTTTCATGTTTAATCTTATTGTCATATTAAGAAAAAAAAATCATTGCAAATCTCAGAGTAAAAGTTGAGTATCATTGGTAAACCTTGAAATAATTATGTACTATTGTTCATCTTGGGCAACAGTTATCTATAAAAAGCGGACCTTTGCTCAAAATAGTATATCAGGAAAAACACAAGTCTACTACCAGTTAGCCAGTGGTCATATTCTTATATCTGAAAGAAAAATCTTTGTTGTTTACTCCCCTAATTTAGTTTCCTAATATCTAATTAAAAACACATGTTTTATATATTTTTTTATATACTTATATTTATGTATTAAAATATTTTTTTGATAAATTTTTATGTATTAAAATATAATGGCCATGGAAACTGTTGATACACAAAAATATCAAATCAAAGAACAATGACTTTATTCAAAATGAGTGGGCGAACCACTATGATAGTACAAGAGTTTTACAAGAGTTTAGTCGCTTAGACTTTAATCGACTAGTGAGGGAGTAGAGTAGAAAGTAGAATGCTCAGGGAATATTGGATGATCTCATTACATGAATTGAGTTTCTATATATAGACTATAAATCTCTTTCCCGTTGGAACAATTGAATTCCTTCATTATGAATATCTCCGTTTTGATCCTCATAAATATGAAGGTTACAAGAAATTAATTTGGCGGTTACAAAATATCTTTGACCAGCAATAATGCCTTTGTCGACTTGCTGATGCAATGGGCTTCTTCAGACTTGTCCTCCTTTTGGGCTTAATGGGCCATCTTCATTAAGTTGAAAACATGTCATAACAGAAACATCACATTTTAATGAGAAAATTATGACTACATAGTGCTTTTGATCATTGTTTTCGGTACGTTCTATAACTAGTAAGCCGATCTGCTTTGTAATGCCAAATGTCTAAACGTTTTCTTCGTATACTTAAAAAATATTATCGTTAGGCGTACATTTAGATTATACGCAAATGGCTGTTCAAAAACAAAAGGCCAGGCTATTCATGAAATGTTAGTCGGATTAGGTACTTTTGAAGAATAAAATATTAGTATATATCTAGTTAGTCCATCCAAGTATATATTAATAGATAAAATATCATTGATAATGTCAAAATTAAAAAAATATTTGATGTCAAAATTGTCAAGGTTCAAATCAAATTATTTTTAGATTAAGATATTTTGACTCGTTAGATTGTTTGAATACTTCTACCACTTTCATGTTCTTCAAATAACTTTTGGAGAATATTGTTTCCACTTATATTATATTATCATTCATTGTTCTGAAACACGCATGTTAGGTTTCTTCTAGCGAATGAACGAAAATTTTAATCAACTTAATTAAATTTTTTTAATGTAAAATCATTAATTGTTGTGGCTTATAATCAACAAGAATAAAAAGGGACTATTTTGTTAATTTTTTTAAAAAAATGAAAGTGTGTGATTTCTTTTGGAAAGTAATGTCCTTATGAATTAACAAATTTATATGAATAGGTGTGTAAGTTATACTCTAAAATTTTTATCTAATTATATGAAAAGGTATACATGGAGTTATAACTATATAACTATATAAGTTAATGTCTCTTTAATTCCTGATTGCAGATGTGAAAATATATCTCTACATGTGTTGATTTATGAATTATCATATGAATGCATGAATATAGTTATAATTATGAATTTGCATAAAAAATAAGTTGTTTTAAAACATCTCTTAATGATCTATATATAATCAACGTCGTCATTACATTTAGAGATACACAATAAAACACAATTTTATGCCCATACTTTTACAAGGGCAATCCCATGTCTTTATCTTTGGGTGCACACATTGATGAAGCCATGCTATCACTTTATAAAAATCATTGAGTGGTAGCGCAATCCATTTTCAAACGTCTCTGTTGCATTCTACAATAAGTTGATCAATCAATCAACTTTCACCATGATATGATATCAAACAATACAAAGCTTCAAGAATCAGTATTTCTCTTCCATGACTAGGTATGGTTAATTTTTATGGAGTGTGTAATTTATTCGTAGTTCAACATTTCAATTTTAACTTTCAAACACCATTGGTATCTATACAAAAGTTAGTCTCATGCTAATACAATGAAGAAAGATGAATTAATATGTATCAAAAAAAAGAAAGATGAATTAATAGTGTGTAATTTATTCGTCGTTATACATTTCAATTTTGCTTTCTTGGCGTTGGCCTTTCAGAGTATATGATCAATTTACCGAAAAAAAAAGAGTATATGATCAATAAGGCAAATTAAATCCCTATGTTTGTTCGATTTCGGCTAACCTATTTAATGATTTCCCTTTTACTTTTCAGGAAATAAGAAGGACTTTATAATCTATATTATTAATATCATTTTGTCTTTTCTTTTAAAAAAAGGTCAAGGCGATTTTAACATTTTGCATCTATCAAAATTAAATTACTAAATTTGTTATCAATAATTCCACAGCTATCAAAACTTAATTGTGCTAGTTTTTTTTATTAGACTTGATTGTGCTAGTTAATTGCTTATGATGAACAATTAAGTCACCAAACCAAATTGCACCATACCATATTAATAAACGTACATGCTCATGTATAAACACATTGTTTCCTATTTAGATATTTTATTTTTTTCATAATGCTTCATATGTATAGAAAAGCATGAATTATGTCTTAGAATTCAGAAATTGGATTGATACTTTTTTTTATAAAAAAGTGATTATTTGAACCAATTAAGTCATTCATTCAGTTTTTATTTACTTTTCTCTCATGTCCATTTTCCCACCGCATTCAACTAGTTTTTTTTTTTTTGTAAATTCAACTAATTCTTTCTCAAACTAGTTAACCAGTATTGTTTTCTTATCTCACCTTCTTTTCGACCACATGTTAGTTCGAATTACAAAGTTACTATTTGAAAAACATTTTAATAATTTGAAACTCAAGCGCATTTTGTACTATTAACCTCTCTTAAATATGTTTTTGGTCACATATATTTATCATATTTTCCATATTGGCCAAGAAATTGAGTAACTTTTGAAAATTATTATAATATCTAAATATAGAAAATGATAATTGATTCATCATATGCAATGAATCTATAAATACATTCTCCGCACCTGTATCAAATAGATTCATACAACACCAGGGTATGTTTGTTCGTGGGTAAAAAGACAAAAACTATGAATAAGAAACTATCAATGGAATAAATATAAAAAGTAAAAACACACTTATTGAATGAATTTTATTATTTTCCTATTTTCACCTTCTCAAAAGAAGGTTATACAATTAATTTTTGTTTTCTTTCTATTCAATTAATTTCTGCTAACAAATTTAATGATTTCCATTTTACTTTTCAAGAAATAATGATAGATGACTTTATAATCTTTATTGATTAATATCATTTTCTCTTTTTATATGAAAAAGGTGAAGAAGATTTTAACATTTTGCATCTATCAAAACTGAATTACTAAATTTGCTATCAATAATTTTACAGCTATGAAAAATTGTTTGTGCTAGTTTTTTTTTATTGCACTTGATTGTACTAATTAATTGCTTATGATGAACAATTAAGTCACTAAAATTGCACCATAACATATAAATAAACGTACATGCTCATGTATAAATGCAATGTTTCCTATTTAGATATTTATGTTAAAAAAAATTTAGATATTTTACATTTTCTCATAATGCTTCTTATGTAGAGAAAAGCATAAATTATATGTATAGGTAAGCATAAATTATGTGTTAGAAACTTAGAATTCAGAATTTGGATTGATATTTTTTTAGAAAAAAGTGATTAGTTGAACCAATTAGATTATTCATTTGGTTTTTGATTTACTTTTCTCTCAACTTCATTTTCATTTCCATATGGCATTTAACTAGCTGTTTTTAAATTCAACTATTTCTTTCTCCAACTAATTAGACCAATATTGTTTTCCTATCTCAACTTCTTTTCAACGACATGTCAGTACGAATTACAAAGTTACCATTTGAAAAAACATTTAATAATTCGAAACTCGGGTGTATATTGTACTACTAGCATCTCTTAAAAAAAATTTGGCACCATATATTTATCACATTTTTCATATTGGCCAAGCAATTGAGTAACTTTTGAAAAAATATTATAATATCTAAATATAGAAAATGATAATTGATTTAACATATACAATGAATATATAAATACATTCTCTGCACCTACATTTAATAGATTCATACAACACAATAAATACTAAATCAAGCAAACAAGGAAAACTATTCAATTCCATAAACAAATAAGGAAAACTATCCAAAGTCAAAACCGTGTATTAAAACATGAGATATAATATTTTATCACACACAAGTTTTATATACTAGATTAATCTAATCAACTCCTTATTTGATTTTAAGAACAATTTAAAAAAAATTGTAAACAAAAATATGAACCATTTCATCAAATAAACAAATAGTACCAAGTAATGTGGTATGACCCCCGGAGATTTTATAGGCCGGGGAGAAGCGATGGGAACTGGGAAGGGGTATGTCGTATGTTTGTTTGTTTGTTTGTGGGCAAAGCCTTATACAATGAATAATAAACTATAAAGAAAAAACTATACTATAAAAGAAATAAATTTAAAAAGTACTCCATTCGATCCTAAATATAAGGCTTATTTGACTTTTTTTGGAGATATTAAAGTTATAAAATATGTTACTCCCTCTGGTCCTAAATATAAGACCTAATTGACTTTTTCTGGAAAATCCTTAAAAAAGCAAAATAAGTTAATTATAAATTGATTTACCAAATTTTTTCCTTTAAACTAGTTTATTTTATCTATAAACTAATGGATAATCTAAAATCTATCAAATATGTCATTATTTAATAACTTATTTCGCAACCTTAATCTTTTCAAAAAAAAGTCAATTAGGTCCTATATTTAGGACCGAAGGTAGTATTAAATTATGATATATTTGACACTTCCTCTGGTCCTAAATATAAGACCTAGTTGACTTTTTTAGAAAATCCTATAAAAAACAAAATAATTTAATTATAAATTGATTTACCTAATTTTTTCTCTTAAACTAGTTTATCTTACCTATAAACTAATGTAATAATCTAAAAAATTATCAAATATGTCATGATTTAATAGCCTATTTCGCAACCTTAACCTCTCCAAAAAAGTCAATTAGATCTTATATTTAGGACAAGAGTTAGCATATTTTTAGATTAGTCATTAATTTATAGGTTAAATAAACTTATTTAAGAATAAAAATTAGATAAATCAATTTACAATTAATTTATTTTGATGTTTTACTATTTTTTAAATAAGTCAACTAGATTTAGGACCGGGGCAATAAAAACAAACTTATGGAATGAATTTCATTATTTTCCTAGTTTCACCTCCAAAAGAAGGTTATCCAAATGCCAGTACGAGGCACCATATCCTCTTACTCCATATATCACCTCCTCCTCTATTCATTGGTTCTTCTCTTCCCAATTCTTCCTCTTCTTCTTTCATCCCCCCTTCCTTTATTAATTAATTCCTTTCCTTCTTCCCTTGGACTGGATTAGTAAAATATTCAACATATCATCAACCACCCACAATTCATATGAACATGAACGAACATCATCAATTAGTCATCATTCTTATTCAATGTTCCTCCCATGAAATTTCCCTCCCTCTCTCCTCCTCTATATATTGACCCGATTTCACATATCCCCACCCAATAATAATAAACACCTCCAAGATGAGTTCTTTAAATCTTGGAGCCACTTCTTTGCTCACCAAACTCAACAACAACAATAACAACAACAACAACAGATCCAAATCCTTTTCTTTCAATGGCCTCAAAAAACACCACCCCATCTTCTTCCCTTCAAAACCCACCTCTCAAAATCTCACCTTTTCCGTCAAATCAGTCCTCACCAAAGAAAACGCCGTCATGGGCAACGAAAAAGAGAGACCCAGTTTCAATTTCGACGCCTACATGTTAGAAAAGGCGGAAAAGGTTAACAAGGCGTTAGATTTAGCTATTTCTATTCGTGAGCCGGAGAAAATCCACGAGGCGATGAGATATTCGCTTCTCGCCGGCGGAAAACGCGTCCGGCCGATGTTGTGCATCGCCGCCTGCGAGCTCGTCGGCGGCGAGGAGGCGGCGGCGATGCCGGCGGCGTGCGCGGTGGAGATGATCCACACCATGTCGTTGATCCACGACGACCTTCCGTGCATGGACAACGACGACCTCCGGCGAGGGAAGCCGACGAACCACAAGGTGTTCGGCGAGGACGTGGCGGTTCTGGCCGGCGACGCGCTTCTGAGCTTCGCGTTTGAGCACGTGGCGGTGGCCACGCGCGGGGTGTCGCCGGCGCGTGTGGTGCGTGCGGTGGGGGAGCTGGCGAAGGCGGTGGGGACGGAGGGGCTGGTGGCGGGGCAGGTGGTGGACATAATGTGTGAGGGCGTGGCCGATGTGGGGCTTGAGAAGTTGGAGTTTATTCATTTGCATAAGACGGCGGCGCTGCTGGAGGCGGCGGTGGTGCTCGGAGGGATTGTGGGCGGCGGGAGTGATGAGGAGATTGAGAGGCTGAGGAAGTTTGCGAGGTATATTGGGTTGTTGTTTCAGGTGGTGGATGATATTCTTGATGTGACTAAGACTTCTGAGGAGTTGGGGAAGACTGCTGGGAAGGACTTGGTGGCTGATAAGACCACTTATCCTAAGTTGTTGGGGTTAGACAAGTCTAGGGAGTTTGCTCACAAGTTGAATATGGATGCTCAAGAGCAGTTAAGTGGCTTTGATCCTCTCAAGGCTGCCCCTTTGGTTGCTTTAGCCAATTACATTGCTTACAGGCAGAATTGAGAATTGAGAATCAAGAATTAGGTTGTTTTTGTTTGTTCATGGGTATTATAGCTTTATACATGGAAAAAAAAATGGTTCATCTTGTAATGAGGGGATGTGTCCAAATGGTTCCCCTTTTTTCTCTCCTGTGTCTTAATTTTAAATCTTGATTCATCATCCTGTGTATTATGCAATAATATGGTATCTTCCTTTTCATTTCAGAGCATGTCATGTGTTTTGGTTGTTTATGTTTCAGCATGTTGTTGTTGTGGCAATTGGTTTCAGATATGTTGGGTGGAGAGAAGAGGGAGGGAGAAAGGAGGGAAGGGTGTATCCATGGGAGCGAGTTACTTTGATTGGTGAGGCATGAATTCTCTCCTCTCTAATTGTTTTTTCTGTTTTACCAGATAGTCAAAAAGGCTGGTTTTAAATGGGTCTGCATCTTTGAATCTGTTAGATTTTGTTGTTTCATTATTTTTTTTTTCCGATAGTAGACTGTGTTCTTTTTTATCATGATGATGATGAAAAATGCTGTGAATGCACTGTGTTTCTTCATGATTTAATGTCTCAGCCCACTCGCTGGATTCTCAAGGCATTTCTTATCTGTGATCACTATACTTTCATATGGTGCTTAATTGTTATTATCTGATATGACTAGTGAGTGATGATTTCTTGTAGAAACTGGATATGATAGCAGGAATGTGATTCCTTTCTCTTCCTAGCTGGGCAACTTCTGTCTGATTATGCTTATACTAAATGTGAGTGTGACCTGGGGTTTCATAGTCAAACAGGATTTATATGAAACTTCAAATTCAAGTACATTTGTGTTGGGCCTTGGCTGTACAGTAGTCATACTGCACCACAAGTTTTGGTCAAACAAATTTACTATCATTTTTCCATTGAGACTCCCTCGGCCATCTCGGTTCAAAAGACCAAACAATATTCCCACGTGGTTCATGAGTCAAAGAAGCAAATATTAAGTTCTATTATGCTTATTTTTTTCAACCTACAGTTAGGAGGAGGTCTCAACAGTGATTAATATGTGGGATTGGATGGGGTTGAGACGCAACTCTTTCCCATTACACGTTTGGCACGTTTATTGGGATATCCACATTAAGCTAATGGGACCCTGTTTTATGTAACATGAACTGACGGAAAAAATAAAAGCACATTTGGTACAAGTCTAACTATTTTATCAAATTATAATTAACTGATAAAACAATTCTTCAGGATCTTTCAGCATTTTTGTCATAAAAAATATACAATCTTTTGGAGTTCTAAAAATGCTACAACTTAAAATCGAGAATGTGAAGATACTCCATTTATTTTTTTTTTTTGGTAAAGAAAGATACTCCATTTATGTGTGTGCATATATTGGGTGGGAAAAAGTGGGTAATAGAATCTGAAGAATTACATAGGATGAGGGAATAATCCCAATTATTGAGTTGGAGATGCCACATTTTCGGATTAGTAGATAGTGTTAAGATGATGAGGTGATTGTGAAGGGGCGAAGGATAAGACTAGTGAGTAGTGAATGTCGATTTGTGGATAGGATATGATATGATATGATATCGGGAATACTCCCTCCGGTCCCTAATGCAAGAGCTAGCCGTCAAAAAAACGCTTCTTAAGAAAACATGTGAATGTTAGTTGGGTGTCTGGAGTTAATGCTTCTTTTCCAAAATTGCCCATATTTATTATGGTACTTTTAAGAGAGAGAAATACATAAGCATTAATAAATATGAAAGAGAATTAGGGGTAAAGTAGGAAAAATGCATTAAATGAGGAGAGAATATAGGGTGAGCTCTTACATTAGGGACCAAAATCATTCAAATTTTGGGCTCTTACATTAAGGACCGGAGGTAGTATTATATTGTGAGCCTAGTGTGGAGGCAGCATATATTATATACATATTTGGCCAAAAAAAGCATATATTATATACATACATGCACACACAATTATATCATTTTCATAAATATCATAATATTTAATATTTTCATTAACTAACTAGTTTAGTTAGGTTTCTTTTTAGTATTTCCATACAACTTAACTTGGCATCATATTAATAAAAAGACTGGGGTAGTGATTTTTATTAGAAACCTCTATAGCATGTGTAGCTAATACGATGAGGTTAAGAAAAATAAAATGTAAATTTAAAGTGAAATGATTTCTTACTTTGAAGTCAAAATGAAATTTACACTGATTTTTGTGCTTAGACTGTAGGGGGTTTAAGACATTAGTTGGGGTCAATTGGGAGTTCGTAGACCAAAGAGGATTCGATTCCCTCCCATTTCAATTGTCCATTGTCCATATAGGCTCAGAATGGTTTTTCGTTTGTTTTCTCCAACTAATTGTTTACCATTGAAACATGACACTTGCACGAGCCTTCAATTGTATGTTTCTTATCCTGTAAACTAGCTATTTCTCCCGTGCGCTACACGGATGACATATTTCAGTACATTAACGTAAAATAATGCATAACTTACCTTGGGCAAATATCAATTGAATAAAGGATAATCTAGTGGATAATAAACTTATCAATATCTGTACATGTTACAATATAGAGATTGCAAGTATAGCCGAAGAAAATACATCTTACAATAAAGAACAAAATTATTCAGTAGTATATTTTTGTCAAATATTCAGGTAATTTACTAAAACAAATAATTTGCACTCCTTCATTTTAAACTTAACGGTAATGCTATTCCCGAGGAACAGATGCAGTAAAAAACAAAGAATGACAATTAGTCAACAACTGAAAGATGTAAAGTTGAGAAGCAATGAGATGAACCACATAAATTGTTTGGTTAGCAGAGCAGAGCCAAAATAATTATTAAATTCATGCTTGAAAGTTACTTAATTTATTGCCACAGTAATGACGAGGTTCAGATAAAGTGTTGATAAAGTTGAGTCGAATCTCAGACTAGGAAGACGAGAGTGGATTTATGGAAGAAAGAAGTTTGAATAAAGCATCCATCATTATAAAGCACACAAGCTATAAAAGACGTAGATGTACCTTTATGTGAGTGAGTACTGAGTACGACACTTCAGTATATGTATCATATTCTCATACTCGATGCACTTGCCCACTTGGATGCCCGCGATTTTTTTTGTTTCCTAAATGTCATATATTTCGAATGGAGGGAAGTGAAAATAACCAGGGCCTACTTCACTACTCTTCATACATGATACATTCAAACTCTGAACACCCAACCACTAAGTTGCGTGGCTGTGTGTCGTGGAAGGAAATATGAAGCTTTATGATTCACTGCTTTGGCAGAAGTAATGTCAGTTCTAGAGGAAAAGGAACTTCTATTTTGCCATGGAAGGGTTTCACCTTTAAAATTGAAATAGACTTTAGGAATAGACTTGAATAGCTCTTAAAGCTTTGATTTTGGGTTTAATTCAGCTGATGAATTTTTTTCTTTCTTAATTAAAGGGACAGATATTAATTAACAGTTTGAAATTATAAGTGTGATTAAACTGATAATAACATCCTACTCATAAAGGAAATTTTCAGCTGAATATGATGGCTATGATTCTATGAACAAGGCTTAAGTTGAAATAACACTAGTAGTTAGGTACAATGACCAAACTAGCAAATTCTTCACGTGACATTATTGCACCTTCATCTTCAAATCAGTATCTTCAAAGGCCTTATATGGCATAAAACACTTCGCAACAGGCTGCAATAACTATCGCACAGTTTAAGCTATTAATCAAAACATAATTTTGGCAACCTAACCTTCAATTTCAATCATTCAGAACTCTTGTTGGATCATTTCATTCTGGCCGCCAAACTCTTCCACTTATTGTGGCAGGACCTTCCTCAAGAGGTCATTCACTAAATCCTTATTTATTTTGAAAATAACATTGTATTTTAGTAGCATGAAAGCTCCATATGAGAAGACGGTCATGAGTTCAGGTTGTTTGTTCTACCATTTTAATTTTTTTAAAAAAAGGTGTAGAAATCCATACTTGTTTCACTTTTGGTTTCCATCTTTGATCATATCCGTTTGACTAGCACAAACAATATTTGTTATTCTCATCCCTGTACAATAAGCATGCAATTTAAGTTCTACAAAGGATGAGGTTTACATTATTCACATGTTCTTGGTATCCCCATGCGCCATGCTTAGGTTAAGCACTGCAATTTGAGTTCTAGTCTGCGAATATTCATAGTGACCCATTGAAGCATACTGTTCCTCTTGTGGACTATAGACCTTTTTTTTTTCTGGACAAAGTAGACTATAGGCTTAGTTCACTGACTTATTTGTATTTTCTTGCAAAAAGAAAGAAAATGGAAAGTTGGCTGGAAATGATGCAGATCTCTCTTCGAAACTTGAACACAAGATTCTAGCAAGCCCCCTTGCGGTTTAAAATCCAATCCAATCACTATTCCTATGGTATATCGCAAGAAACCCAAGGTGTTTAACAAACCCGAATTGCCGAATGGGCTTAGCATACCCAATGCACTAGTGGCCTAGCCTGACATACACAAGTATATCAAAATACTACTCCCTCCGGTCCTAAATATAGGACCTAGATAGAGACTTCATTTTGATCCTAAATATAAGACCTAGATACATTTTTGGTTACCTTTTTCCTAAATTACCCTTCTTCTTAACAAGAAATTTGATAGGGTAGGAAGAGCTACTAAGTAATTAAACTAATTAAGGAGGGGTATTATTGGAAAGACATCTAAAATTAAGCCTTCCTTGATCTCCCCAAAAAAAGTTATCTAGGTCCTATATTTAGGACCGGAGGGAATAATTGATTTTATGGATTCATTTTCCTTTAATATAAAGGGATTTGTTTGACATTGAAATTTATTAATTGTATTTAAATTTTAATTTAATTTATTCACTAGATATCAGGAAGGGTCGGCTTGACTCAACGGTAAGCTCGCTTGTCTCGTTGTCTGAGGTCATGAATTCGAATCGATCACTTTGCAAAAAACAAGGGTTAAGATGCCTAATATATTCTCTTCCCCAGCACCCTCACCAAGTGAGACTAGAATTGAGTTTTGGTTGAATATGGGAAATATTATACTATCTCTATCATTTTGGTATTTGCTGGAGTATTTTTGCTAGTTTTCTCTTCTTTGAATTGAGCATCCATTACATTGGTGCTTTTCACACTTTTTCAGGCTTTTATGTATTTGATAAAATATATATTAATGAGTATTGTGTATTTGTATAATACTCCCCTCGGTCCTAAATATAAGACCTAATTGACTTTTTCTAGAAAATCCTTAAAAAAGCAAAATAGGTTAATTATAAATCGATTTACCTAATTTTTTTCCCCTTAAACTAGTTTATTTTACCTCTAAATTAATGGATAATCTAAAAATATATCAAATATATCATCATTTAATAACCTATTTTGTAACCTTAATCTCTCCAAAAAAAAGTCAATTAGGTCCTATATTTAGGACCGGAGGTAATATATAGTAATGAGTAATAGATAATTTAAATACAGTTTAAATATAACTTTTCAGACTTGGCTATATGGGTAGGGTAGCACCCCTACTCAATGCCTCGCCCTACCTAACAATTAGTCTTGATTAGCTCTGTCCAAACTTTTAAGGGTCATTGTTTCTGGGTTTGGCAGGACAATTTTTTTATTAGGTTCTTTTTTTTTTTTGGTCAGAAATTTTTTTTATTAGGTTCAGGTAGCATATTATTCTTGATATATCATTCTTACATATATTATTATGTTGGTTGTAATTCAATCAAACATTTTATGTCTATATACTCTTCATTCATGTAGCCTACCAAGTAAGTTCATGCAATCATCATTCCTTTTATTCCATTACATTCTCTCTACTTCATCTGTAAATGAAATGGAACAAACATCAGTTTTAGTGCTGTCTAAGCCAGCGTAACATTGTTGGCCCCACTCACTATTGAGTAATTTCTCAAACTACAAGTACAATTGCATCAAACGAAATAAACTTGAAGAGCAAAAGACAATACTAGGGGTTTAAACTGCAGAATAAAAACGAAAACGAAAGTAAACGGTAAGAATTAATAATGATATTATTTTTAATATATGAAAACCTTTACAAAACCTTCCTGATGTTTGTGTTTATTAATTTAAAGTCAAATCCAAAATCAATACCACCAAGTGTTGTAAGTACACAAAAATCTAACCATAGCTTTAAAGACTGTGGGCCAACCCTGTGATTTTAGCCAATGTTGACAGTAAAAAAGATGTATGGAGATGTATATCCTTATATTTTAAGAGACGTGAGAGAAATGATAGTGCATGAGTGCTTTGCTTAATAAGCCTGTTTATTTGTGAAATGTGAGCATTATGGATTAATAATTATCGTAACTCAAGTGGAAGTTTGAATTCTGACGAAGAAAAAAGTGAGTGTGAAGAAACAAGGGCCACTAATGTTTCACAATTTCATTCTATTGAGTTTCCTACTCACTCACAATTCACAAAACATGGCAACCATTGAAGTTGATGGCTTGGATTGATACTCATATTATTTCTTACATTCGAGTGATGACGTATTCTCTAACAGCAGACAATCCAATGTACTCGCTCCACCACGGACAATGAAACATCTGTAAGTGTTTCTTTCGGCATAAAAAAAATAAATAATTAATGCTTTGTTAGTGCAAAATAAATTCCCTTTTCCACATCTACCTCACGGTTTCATTGCACAGAGCGTGACCGTAATTATGAGAGAAGGGTCAATTGTTATTACATCAAGTGAAGGGTCAAATCATATCATTGGGGTCCTTTGACTTGAGGGCGTAGGAAGTGGCATCAATAGATATGCCAAAGTATTATCCTCCTTAGGTTGTACTCCCTCCGGTCCCTAATATAAGAGCTAGCCGTAAAAAAAAACGCTTCTTAAGAAAACATGTGAATGTTAGTTGGGTGTCTGGAGTTAATGCTTCTTTTCCAAAATTACCCATATTTATTATGGTACTTTAAAGAGAGAGAAATACATACGCATTAATAAATATGAAAGAGAGTTAGGGGGAAAGTAGGAAAAAATGTATTAAATGAGGAGAGAATATAGGGTGAGCTCTTACATTAGGGACCAAAACCATTCAAATTTTGGGCTCTTACATTAGGGACCAGAGGGAGTATATCTCATCACGTGAATCACATAATTATTGAATTAGTTTAATAGTTTTGTCTTGCACCGGCTGCACAGCTTTTCAATTATTTCCTACAATATGATTTGGCCTGTTGGTGGAGGAAATGAAAGCATCATCATTTGAGCTAAAAATTTCATTTTCTTTAAAAAAAATGTAACAGGTGGAGTACAAATAATCTGGGATTACAAATGGTATATCAAACATGCCTATCCAATTAACAAATAAGTTCTCAGACATGTATTCTTTAAAATCTATGAAGTAATAATGACATCACATGGGAAAGAGATCACAAGAGAAATAATTTATCAACAAAACTAAACTGAACCCAGAGTCATAACGATTTGTCCATCATCATGCAGAGCAATGAACAGAGCAATTGCAGGGGAGAAGAGGCCTTTCTCTAGTTTTCTTTTATGTTCAGCTATGTTTTATTTTTTCCAGGACATGTTCATATTTTATATTACTCCCCATAAGTCGAACATCAGACAAATCTCTATGCATGAACTGAAAAACAAGATTCAGAATTAGAAGAAAGGGGAATGAAATATAATGTTGAATTCCCACTATAAGATATATGTTGAAAGATTGAGTCATGAGTTGAGCAATTATGAGTCTCACATATTTTCAAACCATGCCAGTAAAGTTTTAGACTTGGACATATATTTAGAATTGAGAAAAACGAATATGGTGGTGGCCATTTTCCAAGTGAACAATGTGCAAGTCCACAAGGGAAAGTGAAATGTGTGAGATTTCCTGAGAGGGTTAAGGGTCAAATCTAGCACTCTACTATTGTCAAAAGTTCACCTAACATAAACAAGAATTTGATGACTCAAATGTAGCACACATCTTTTCAAAAATGGCTCAAATCTAGCATTTCCGTCAACTCTAACGGGTTTGACCGTTAAGTTTGACTTGTCCATGACACGTCACACGCCACGTCATCCAGTTTTGCCACGTGGCCTGCCACATCACCCAATGGCGCACTCACAATCAATTATTGGGTGACGTGGCGGGTGACGTGGCAGGCCACGTGGCAAACTGGGTGACGTGGCAGGTGACATGTCACGGTCAAGTCAAACTTAACAGTCAAACCCGTTAAAGTTGACGGGAATGCTAGATTTGAGCCATTTTTGAAAAGATGTGTGCTACATTTGAGCATCGAGTTCTTATTTATGTTGGGTGAACTTTTGACAATAGTAGAGTGCTAGATTTGACCCTTAACCCTTCCTGAGACAATAAGATTTATAAAATGAAGGATCGATCATTGCTCGAAGAAATGTATATGACAGCTTTGCAACTTCATAACTTACAGTTAAAAATAAAAAATGGCCTTTATGCATTGTGCTGCAACTTATTTATCCAAACACATTTCAACTTATTTATCCAAACACATTTCAGGCCTTTGACGTATGCTCTTTTCATTTGGTTTGGTCGGTCATAGTCTTGGCCCAATTTGATATTATTGCAAGAGTTTTATGCTACCTTTTTTCTTTTCTTACTAACTTACAAGTATATGATCAAATACGTATAATGCGAACTTTGTAGTCTTAATGATGAGGTCCTTATAACGGCCAGTCACTCAAATCCTGCTTAATGTGAGGAAGAGAAACTAATCAAGAACGCCGATACTAATAGTATCAGATATTTTTATGTTTAAATATTGCATCTGCTCTTTAATATAAGAGACAGTTGGAAAATTGTATTTATCCAATCTATTTATTCTCTATATGGATTTTTTTTTAAAAAAAAACCTTGTTATTTGATTTCACTTGTTAAATGAGCTAGCATGAATAATTAGTTTTAATACAAATGATACGTGATAATATTTTGAGAGAACAATACACATTTTTCACAACAACCAATTGATTTCTTAGTCTATCTAAATTAGTTAAGTAAACATTAGATGAATGACATGCATGAGGAAGGAGTATAATTTGGAGTATATTATCATCCACGCCACAATCTCTTGTTAATGGTCACGACACCGTGAAATGATGGATGATAGAAATGTTAATGTGAGGCAAACCTTTGAAGATATAATATATGGTCACATTTTCTCTTATTGTACTTACGGAATAGAATTATTAAAAATCAATGAACACCAATTAGTTAAGAGATATTTTATTCCGTTCTCCTCTTCCATCAATCATCAAAAAGATTTTGAACTACTAACTTGAATAGTACAAAAATAATCGAATCATCTTTTTCGTCGAAACGCACATAGGGTTACGGTTAATCTTGTGAAGAGAAATGTTACGTATAATCTTAATAAAGAAAAATCGGAAGGACTCTTCTATTAAAAAAAAGTCAAATCTGACAAAAGCTTGTGTACCATCAAAGCCTTAAGTAATAGAAACAGAAGAGTAATTTAAAGATCAACACGTCAATCCATAGGGGATCCCTCTACGGAAGATTAATTAAGTAGTTAAATACATGTTTTGCTCTAAATTGAATAATCATTTAAAATTACTCTGCTTCTATTAAAAACGGTTGAATTATAATTAAGCTTCCACTTCCTGAATTATATCTAGATATTTTTGGACTATTTTATCTTTGTTTATGTCTGACACATTTTAGAAAATTCTCAGTTATTTAATAAGATTTAAATTCTTGTTGCAACAGAAATTTTTCAGCTATACCATTGCATTCTGACCATATGCGAGTGAAAATGGAACAGAGAACCAAAATCCTAGTCAAAGTAGTAGGATCATAAGATTGACTATCTTTGTAAGGATATATTATAAGTACGAATGTACGATTACTAAGTTTAGGGTATGGTTTTCGTGTTATAAAAGACTTGGTGTGACACTCCCTCTCTCTAATCTTATGTTTATGTCCATTGTAACTTGGAATTGCCAGGGGGCATCTAAAATTCGCCTCCCAGCTACTTTTAAATCAATTTCTGTTTCTAACAAAGTTGACCTCTTTGTTCTTGTTGAACCTCGTGTTTCTGGTTGTCGTGCAGATAGAATTGTTAAGAAGCTTGGCTTCCCCTGCTCTCATCGCATTGAAGCCTCCGGTTTCTCTGGCGGAATCTGGGTACTGTGGAAAGATAGCCTCCAAGTCACTATCTTGGCTAATAACCTCCAATTTGTTCACATGGAGATCTCCACCCCTACTCTCTCCATCCCCATCATCTTCACCGCCATCTACGGAAGTCCTCAGCCACAAACCCGTAGATTTCTTTGGGAGGATTTAGCTGGTCTCACTCCTACCAACAACCGCCCCTGGCTTCTTGCGGGAGATTTCAATGCTATAGTCTCCCCATCTGAGCGCAGTGGCGGCTCCGCCCGCAATGTACGTGGTTGCAGCCTTTTTAGACACTTCATTCATCACCATGGCCTGATTGATCTTGGTTACACTGGTCACCGTTTTACTTGGAGGCGGGGTACTCTTATGGAACGTCTTGACAGGGCCCTTTGCAACTCGGCTTTCTCCAACCTGTTCCACAACTGCTCTGTCTCCCACCTTCCTAAAGTCCTCTCAGATCACCGCCCTATTCTCATCCAAGCCAACCCACCTTCGAGTGCCCGTTCTAGCGGCTCCTTCAAATTTATGGCTTCCTGGCTGCTTCATCATGACTTCCCTAACCTTATGGCAAAGGCTTGGTCCCCGGATCACTCCATCATCCAAAATATTGCCTCCTTCACTCATATGGCTCATCTCTGGAACCGTGACACTTTTGGTTGCATTGGTGCTAGGAAGCGCCGCCTATTGGCCCGCATAAAAGGCCTGCGAGCCAAGCTCCACCAGCACCCTTCCTCCACCCTCTATATTGATTTGGAGCAGTCCCTAGCTGAGGAGCTGGAGAAACTTAACCACCAGGAGGAACTTTTCTGGCTGCAAAAGTCTTCCTCTGATGCCATTTGCTTGGGTGATCACAATACGACCTACTATCACACCAAGGCCAAAATTCGCTCTAGACGTAACAAAATCCTGCGCCTTAAATCGGACGATGGCACTTGGATCTATGGTGACTCCAACCTCTCAGCCTTGGCTACGAACTACTTTCAACACCTGTATAGCTTGGAGGAGCCCCGGTACCACCCCCTCTCTCCGGGGCCTTTTTCCGCCTTTGTCTGATAGTGCATCCGCCCTCTTGATTCAACCCCTTGATATTGCTGAGATCAAATCCGCCCTGTTTGACATGAAACCTCTCAAGGCCCCTGGCATTGATGGCATACATGCTCTCTTTTACCAATCTCAGTGGTCCCGGGTTCATCCCCAGCTCTGCGCCTTTATCACTCATGTTTGGGAAGGCGGCCAGCTCGACGCCTCCTTCAACAAAACTCTCCTGGCTCTTATCCCGAAGGTTGCAACTCCATCCCTTATCAGTGAATTTCGTCCTATTAGCCTATGCTCGGTTCCCTACAAAATTCTCACCAAAGTTATCGCCAACAGACTTAAAGCCTTACTCCCCACCCTTATTGGCCCCTATCAATCTAGCTTTATCACAGGGCGAAGCATTATTGACAACATAATCATTGCCCAAGAGCTTGTTCATTCCATGAGGCGGAAAAAAGGTAATGGCGGCTGGATGGTGATGACTCCCCCTATTTAGTGGTTTTAGGAAATATTTTATTGTATTTGGGGAGTCATTAATTAGGTAATTAGGTGATTTTGTTGTAAATTAGAAAGAAAGTAATTTGAGGATTATATGAGTCATTCTTTTGGAAAATCTGAAATTTAATTGAAACAGGAAACTTAATATATTAAAAGAAATATTTTGATGAGAAGTTTCCTATTAATGAGATTATGTGATTGAGTCATTGTGATTATTTCCTATTTCTTTCTCTTCATGAATGCAGATTTAATGAAAAAGGAAATAAAGAGAAAGAGGTTGATTTGATTATGTGCATTCATCATACAAGAAAAGGAAAGAAAAGAAACTTAACATGCAAGGCAAAGGCAATATGGTGTTGGGCTATTTTATTATAAATTTACACATGCAATTGAGGAGAAAGGAGGCTTGATCATAATTCTTCCTATTTTCTAAAGCCTAGAGGAGAGGCTCGTTACAATACTTTCAATCTCTACAGCCAAGAGAGATTCACGTTGACAAAGAAAGAAGAAACGGCGCACTACTTGTGAAGGGATCATTCAAGCAACGCACAAAAAGGCAAAATAGCACAACACACAAGTGAAAGGAGAAGGAAAGGAGCAGCAGTGTTGGTTTTCATTTACACACACGGACACGCTTAAAGAAGGAAGAAAGAAAGCTAGCACTAGAAGGAGAATAAGCAAGTTTCAACTGTCCAACTTGTCATCTTCAGTTTCATTGTGGGTTTTTGTTCTAATTTTCCCTATGACTATAGATTTAATTTTGATTATTATTGGGATTATTTTGGACCCTATGTGTGACTAGTTTCTTTTACAACCTAGAGTACTATGAACTTGTTTGTAACTTAGTATTTTATTTCCCACTACTTAGTCATGGTTAATTTGATCTAGTTTATTTAATCTTGCTATTATTGATTAACTTGTTTAGTGCTTGATCACCATTAGACATGTTTAGGGAATTTAGAATTGGACTCGGAAGAGGGAATTTTAAATAGACCATGGGATTAAATAGTGTAGGATTGGATTTTAATCTGATTTGCGACTAGGATAGGAATATACCTAGAAGCCCTACATAGTCACAGTAGAGCGGTACCGAGATAAATTAGCCTAGTAAATTAGTGCAAGACATTGTGTAATTAAGCTAGACAAGGATGTAAGTGGACCGGAAGGCATTTATAGACACTAGTACTCTAGATTAGCTAATTGAATTAATTCATAATTAATTAGTGGGAATAAAATCTAAGAAGCAGATAAGAGATTAGTTGCTCTAGGTTGTTCTTTTGACTCGTGAATTTCATCTGTGTGAATATTTGTTTTATTTTATTTTCTTAGCTATTAGGTAATTAAAATCAAATTTTCTTGTTTACTCAACTTGAATAAAAATAGGAGATCTAATGCCTAGTTATTAATTGTCTGAGTCTCTGTGGGATCGACCTTGAACTACCACTTTACTAAAATACGATCCGTACACTTGCGGATATTTTTATCAAAATTTTGGTAGCATCAAGTTTTTGGCGCCGTTGCCGGGGAAATCTTTTATTTTGGTAGCACTTGATCAAAGTTGACTTGGAAAAGGCTTTTGACCGGCTACGGTGGGACTTTATTTATGACACTTTGCTGGATGCCGGGGTCCCTCTCCACCTATCCTCGCTCATCATGCGGTGCATCTCATCCCCTTCTATGCAGCTCCTCTGGCAAGGTCAGCCATCCACATCCTTTTCTCCACAGCGGGGTATCCGCCAGGGTGATCCTATTTCCCCTTACATCTTTGTCCTCTGCATTGAACGCTTGTCTCAATCTATATGCCATGCGGTCAACAAAGGCCAGTGGAAACCTATCAAACTCGGCAAAAGAGGGGTCCCCATTTCCCACCTCTTTTTTGCCGATGACCTTGTCATCTTTGGCCACACCACCGCGGACCAAATCGCTACCATACAGCAAACCCTTAATGATTTTTGCAAATCATCTGGACAGCAGGTCAGCATGGCCAAAACCCGTGCTTACTTCTCCAAAAATGTGCCATTAAATTCCCGCCGGGTAATCTGCCGAACCATGGGATACCAGGAAGTTGCTAACTTGGGGAAATACTTGGGTGTCCCACTAATTACCGGCCGTGTCTCCAAGTCCACTTATCAGTTCCTAGTGGACAAAATTCATCACAAGTTATCCGGGTGGAAGGCTAGATCGTTATCTCTGGCTGGCCGTTTGACTCTGGCTAAATCCGTACTTCAATCCATCCCCATCTACACCATGCAAAGTACCCTTCTTCCACATGGCTCTTGTAAGGACATGGAAAGACTCATTCGTAAGTTTGTTTGGGGGTATACTCAGCAATCACAGGGTATCCACCTGGTAAATTGGCACACTCTTTGTCAACCCACAGCGCATGGTGGTTCAGGTTTGCTCAATATGGAAGCTCAAAACCGTGCCTTCATCTTCAAGCTAATTTATAAAATCCACACTGAACCGGAGGCACTATGGGTCCGAATCCTCTCTCAGAAATATAGCCTCCGCCTTAGTGACGGAGGGCCCAAGCGCTCGCATGCCTCTACTCTTTGGCAAAGCATTTGCAAATGCTGGGATGAAGCACGGTTAAACATCAAACAATCCCTCGGTGACGGGAATCACGTTCGGTTTTGGTCCGACTTTTGGGTTGGTGATAGTGGCCCTCTCAAGTTACTTTCCTTCATGCCAATCTCTGATCTTGAAGCCGCCAAGCCTGTTGCTGATTACTATGATGCCACTCTCAATACTTGGCGCACCCACCTATTTGCTGACCGCCTTCCACCGGGCTTAATCCAAGCAATTCATGCTCTGCGTCCATTGAATGATGGGTGTCCTGCTCATCACTCCTGGCAACTCTCTAATTCTGGCCAGTTTTCGGTTAAGTCAGCCTATTCTTTCATCACCTCCTTAGATTGGGATGACCGCCACCCCCTTTGGGCCCAACTCTGGAGGCTCCCCATGGCGCAGCGCGTCAAAACTTTTTTGTGGCTCCTCATGAAGGGCAGACTCTTAACCAATGCCGAGCGCTTACGTCGACACATTTCCATTAGCGGCACTTGTGATCTCTGTTCTGGCCAAGATGAGACCATTGACCACACTTTTAAGTACTGTCCCTCTACCGCCTTAGTTTGGAAGCACATCCTTCCACCGGACATGCACCTAGATTTCCTAAGAATGTCGATTCCAGTTTGGGTGAATTACATTCTGAGGCAATCTACCTTGCATACATCTTGGAAAGTGGGCATCTGCCTTACTCTATGGAAACTTTGGCATATCAGAAACCTGAGGATTTTTGAGAATGAAACCTTCACTACTGAGAGCATTGTCATTCAGATTCAGGCGGTGGCTGCTCTCACAGAGAAAAGCATCTTTTTTGGCGCTTCTCTCTGATTAGGATAGCTAATTTAGGATAGCTAACAAATTTATTTCTGCGCTATCACTGTACATTTGGGGCCTTGCCCATGTAACCGCAATTTTTTGGTAATCAATACATACCCCTTCTTTCAAAAAAAAAAAAGACTTGGTGTGACACAGGAATACGATTGAGATAATACACATGGCCATTGTTTTGTAACAACCTGCTATACTTAATTATCCCACGTTTATCCTATTCCTATATGCATCGTCATCCATACCTTTGAGTCTGGCTACATTATCCACTAACGCGCGCCAATGGCATATATATTCTTACAATAATTGTAAATAATATATACAAATTAAATATTCTTATCTCTTAATCTTAACAAACTTTTGTTTAGGGGCAATATTAACAAGCTAACAAGCATGTCATGAATCAAAACGTTATTCCGTTTCTTTCACATATGCACAACCATATCTCTCTGTGTTCGTTAATATATTTACAACATGTTCTTAGCAAATTTCATGTATTACTGCTTGGTCCGTTTTTATATATTCCATGAATATATACTCTGTAAAAAGTTTTAACACAGCAAAAATATCAGTCTATCACGTTCGCCTTTAAACACATCCATATGCCACCAAGGATATGTATACCAAAATTTCGATTCCTTGATGTATGAATTTTATGTCTTTGCCGTCCAATATATAATGTGATTAGTTCACCAGTACGGATTTCCTTAACAGTTTGATTAACAATCTAGCTAGGATAGCCTCTGGCAAAAAAAAAAAAAACAATCTAGGATAGCTATGGCGTGGGAAGCTTCTGTGAGTAATTAGGACTCGTTTTTTTCCTTAAAAAATTATTAGTATTATTTGAATGCATGAAACATGCTTCCAACCGTCTCCGCGTTTTTTATATTATTTCAATTTCAATGCTGATCAATATTTGACACGTCACCAGTGTCAACATTTCGGCACGATTTAAAATGTATACATATTTTCATCCAATATCTATCTGAATGAGTTGTTGAAATATGTTTAATATAAACATCTCAATTAAATTCTAAATAGTTTATAACAATCAGATTTAATTTGTTAATTATTTTGAGCTTAACGATAAGGCTGGAAAAAAACAAGAGAGATCAGATCAGAGAACTTATTTCCTTCATAAATGATCAAGTGAAAAAGAAAAGCCTCTGTAATTCGCGTGTTGGAAACCGTTCATTATATATCGAGTTTTGATTATTTTTACAGATTTTACAGATGAAAATGATAACGAGCTACCGAGCTATTATCCCAAAAGAAATTGGGAAAATTAAATACAAGTCCCTAGTAAGTGACATAATACTGGAAAAGTCCCAAAAATTGAAAAATTAAAGTAGAGTCCCTTGGGACCTCACTTTAATTATTTATGAATGTGTGGGCCCCATATTTAATAATAAAAAAAATCCACATTTAATTAAAGTAGAGGAGAGAGAAAAGGTGGGTGGATTTTTTTATTATTAAATGTGGGGCCCACACATTAATAAATAATTAAAGTGAGGTCCCAAGAGACTCTACTTTAATTTTTTCAATTTTTGGGATTTTTCCAGTATTATGTCCCTTACCAGGAACTTGTATTTAATTTTCCCAAAGAAAATGTAAGAAGTTATGATTTTTAAATAGTCATATATTGTGCGATTTTTTAATCACTTTTTTAATTGATTCTTGATACTCACGGGTATATATATATAAAAGTCAACCATCTAAAGAATTTTGTCCTTTCATATTCATTTCAAGATTACGTTAGAAATAGATGAGCCTTGTATAGATATGTAACCCCTTGTTTTCATCAATAGAATACAGTTTTACACTAAAAAAAATAGATGAGAAGCATCTCCATATGTTTCACTCCTACGCATATGTTTCACTTCTATTTAATTTCCAGTAAAGTTTGTTTGTATTTTAATTTTCTTTATGTTTTTACTTTTTACCTTCATTTCTTCGTATTTATAAGCAACAAACAAGTGTAATTATTTTTTTATATGTATGCACCTATCATCATGTATTTTTAACAACTTATTATCAGTCCGGATAGTAGGAAGAAGGCTGACATATAATTAATTGGTAACCCCTCTACCTCTATCCACCAATTGTAATTACATGATTATTACACTCAAATAACTTACAACAGTCATTAAGCTAAATTTGTGCATTGTTCAAGCAAAGATCACCATTACATGTTGTTTAGAGCTTCTCTAAGCATGTCGTATGAACTATTAAGCAGCCGCATATATAGTACTTCCTGGCTTGGTATCATTCTACTAGACAACTTGTCACCAATAATATTCCCACCATTCAAGTGATGGGGGGCGAAAATGTCTAGAAAATTATTTGAATTACGCATTTATCGATTTTTGATAAACTCCCCCTGGTATATATCCTTAACATAAAGTCAATTGGTTTATAAATTAGTATAAAATAAAAAATTAATATTTTGTATTTTTTCTTCAAATTACTACTTTACCTTATTTATAAAGTTACATATAATATATGTAACATGTGATACATTATTGATTATACTTATCATAATTAAATTGTTTACTTATAACTTTCTAAATCTCTCTAAATAAGTCAATTTAATTTTAATATTATGTGAAGGATTATTATTGAAAAGAGTAATTTAAAATAATGTTCATTATATTACACAGTAAAATCAAGGCGATTATATAAAAAAAAATCAAGGCGATGATCTCTGAAACTAGGAATTTCGAAATTACGCTAAAGGACCAAATAAAGAAGGGGAAATCCCAAATAAATCCCTCCCAATACCTAAAAGGACAAGTGAGGAACCTAAACTTCCAAAAGGATTATGAAGAAAACAGCATCTACCTGTCATTTTAAAATTTTGCGAAAAGACAAAATTGCCACCATCCTAAAACACAAATTGCGAGAAGAGGGTGGGTGTTAGAGTGGATTTAAGGTGAGGTAGTAATTTGTATTTTAGGATGGGGGCAATTTTGTCTTTTCGCAAAATTTTAAAATGACAAGTAGGTGCTGGTTCCTTCATAGTCATTTTGGAAGTTTAGGTTCCTCACTTGTCCTTTTAGGTATTAAGAGGGATTTATTTGGTATTTTACCTATATAGAATCAACATGTGCTTACTTTTAGTATTTCTATATTTAAATAATAAACAAACTAGTTGGTATAAAGTTGGCGTTAAGAAAAAAATCTTAAAATCTGTTTTCATTCAATACCATGATCATTTCTTATTTGAATCATGAACAAGTTTAATGAGTCAAGCATGAAAACGGCAATAAATTAATAGTATTAGGCTAAAATATGTTTTTCTTTTTTTAATTTTGGATAAAATCATGTTTTAGTCTCATAACTTTAAAAAGTATGTTTTTGGTCCTTTAACTTTGGAAAAAGTCATGTATTAGTCATTTAACTTTGAAAAGTGTATTTTTAATCCTTTTAAATTAACATCATTGACTTATTTTAAAAAAAATGTTTTGACTGTATAAATTTAAAATGTTGACAAGGAAATAAGAAAATAAATAAAACCATAATGTTTTATAAGCATTTTAATTTTGCCTAGTAAGTAATTTCTGTTAGATAAGTTAACAATGTTAACTTAAAAGAACTAAAAACACAATTTCAAAGTGAATAAAAAAACACACTTTTAATGTTAAAGAACTAAAACATGACTTTATGTAAACTTAAGGGACCAAAAACATACTTTAGCATAATTTAAAGGGATTGAAAAGACACTTTTCAAAATTAAGGGATTAAAACATGACTTTATCCAAAGTTAGGTCTAAAAACACACCTTTCAAAGTTAAGAAACTAAACATGACTTTGTCTAAAGTTAAGAGACAAAAAATATACTTTAGCTTAATACTAATACTCCCTCAATCCCTGTATATAAGCAGAGCTAAATTTTTAAATGATCTTATCCAGTACTCTAGATAAAGTTGTCAAAATATTTAATGACATTTTTCTCCTATTACTCATCTATATCCTCTATATTTATGTCCCCTTTCATACTCATTTATAATACTATTATCACATTCTCTATCTTATATACTCAATCATAAATAAAGGTAATGGAGAAAAAAAATATTTTAGATACATCTCTCAGCCTCTCGAATTGATATGTGTGATTTTACCTCTTTAATTCTTATATCTCTATTCATATTTGCTTTCATACTTATTTACAATACTATTATCAGTGTTGCAAGAACCGAACCGGACGGTTGGACCGGTCCAATCATGGACCGCTCCACATTTCGGATCAACGGTTACCCGGTCTAACCATCGGTTTTAGCGGTTTGACCATGTTGAACCATGACCCAGAGCCAAGGTTGTCAAACTCGTGAGTTTAAGTAAACTCGTGGAGATAAGGTAAACTCGGATCGGTAGACTCGAATCGTAAACTCGTAAGAGTTTACATTTATCAAAAAACATGCATTTCTTTTATATAATTAAATAAGAACAAAAAATAATAATAAATTGACTTGAATTTATTTTAAATACATATAGTAGATTTAAATATATCAATATTCATATTATATCAACCTTAATAGATAAATTTCTATGAAATCCATATTTAAATTTATTGAATTTTGTCAATTAAAAATAATTAAAATGAGTTTATTAGCAAGTTAACTCAATTTCTGTAAGGTAGAAACGTAAAAACGGTGAATTCACAATGTAAACACGTAAGTTTCTACCGAATTTTCAAAGACCGAAAATTAAGGTGACTCGTGACACGTTTTGTTTAGGTAGTGTCGTAAAAACGATTAAATCGGAGAGTCAACTCGCGAGTTTGACAACAATGCCCAGAGCCTTTTCCGGCTCACTTGCCGGTCCGGCTTTTACAACATTGATATTATCTCTTTTATAGAATATACTGAATATAAATAAGGGCAAAATGGAGAAAATAAAAATTTTTAGACACATTTCTATCTCAATTTTATACTTGTGATTTTACCTTTTTTCCCATTATGTACCTCTTTAATTCTTATAAAAAGATGGAGTAGCAACTTTTTAACAAAATGGGGAAGAAGAAATTAAGGAGCCATTAATTGCAATAGATGATATTGATAGGTTCATCAAAGGGAAGTGGATGTGGCGACACGTTGAAAAAAAATATATGTGGCGACACGTTTGCGTTGAAGCAATCTGTCTGTCAAGGATCTTTATTAAAATTAAAAATAGCAGTAACAGCTTAACTCTACATATAGTATAGAATTAAATTAGAGGATTTTTTGACCCCCAGTTCCCAATTTTGACACATCATTTGGACGTGTTTTTCTCCTAATTATCACGTAATAACCTCTTATAGTACAATTTTTTGAAAACACATTACTATAGTGATTAGTGCTAACTGGTCCCCTTAAAAAAAGAGTAATTCTCCTCAGCATAATTAATAAAGTAATATAATTTCCCTAACAAATTTATTTAGAGATGAATTGAATCGTTAACTATTCTTAAATGAATAGTTTTTACCAAATTTTATGGGTGGACATATGGATATAGATAAATATATTGTTACCAAAAAAAATTTGAAAAGCTAAATTTTTTTTGCTAAATTTTCGAAAAGCTAAATTACAAAAACATTCTCCGATTCCTAGAATTTAATGTCATATTCATAAAAAAATATTTAATGTGATGTATGTGCAAATAAATATTTTAAAATGATGTAATAACGATTTATTATAGATTTTCAAATCTGTATCTAGTATAAACTTCGTTTTTCTTTTACAAATTTTGGGTTCTTATATTAGGGATCGGAGGAAGTAATTATTAAGTTAACTTTGTTTAGTGATTGTCACAAATTAGTCATCGTCATAGAATTCTCTAGAGTTTTTCTATCAGAAAGAATTGTCTAGGTTTTTAATGACATTCACATAACATTTCATTTGTATAAGCTTTCTATTCGTCACAATTCATTGGTAAACTAGCCAACTAATTGGGTGGCTTCCCCATCCATTAAATTTGTGAGCATGGCTAATGGCTCATTTAGTACTTTCATACATTTGAAGATACAATTGTCTGGCCCAGAAAAGGAAACACTTATTATGCTGGCCACACAAAAAGAATAGGGAAAATTAATTTGAGGTCCCTCATAAGGGACTTAATATTAGAAAAGTCCCAAAAGTTGAAAATATTAATGTAGAGTCCCAAGGGACCTCACTTTAATATATTTGAAAAGTGAAAATACATTTTTGCCCCTCACTTTAATACCCCACCCTCCCCTTCTCCCTCCTCCTCCTCCTCCTCATTGCCCCCTCCCTCCTCCTCACAGACCCACCCCCGCTTCCCTCCTCCTTCCCCAGCCTCCCTCCTCCTTCCCTCCGCCTCCCTCCTCCTTTCCCCGCCTCCCTCCTCCTCCTTCCCCCCGCCTCCCTCCTCCGACCCCCTGCCTCCATCCTCCTTCCCCCCGACCTCCCTCCTCCTCACAGACCCACCCCCGCCTCCCTCCTCCTTCACAGACCCACCCCCCCCCCCCGCCGGGGGAGGATTTGGAGGAAGTGGGAGGAGGCTGGGGGGAAGTTCGAGAGGGAGGGGAGGGGGAGGTGCCACTGTTGGGAGTGGAAGGAGGGGGAGGATTGAGGGGAGGGCGTTGAGGGGGGGAGGGTGTGGCTGGAGGAGGGAGGCGGGGGAAGGAGGAGGGAGGAGGGAGGCGAGGGGGGGAAGGAGGAGGGAGGCGGGGAAGGAGGAGGGAGGCGGAGGGAAGGAGGAGGGAGGCGGGGGGTGGGTCTGTGAGGAGGAGGGAGGTGGGAGGGGGGGCAGTGAGGAGGAGGAGGAGGAGGGAGAAGGGGAGGGTGGGGTATTAAAGTGAGGGGCAAAAATGTATTTTCACTTTTCAAATATATTAAAGTGAGGTCCCTTGGGACTCTACATTAATATTTTCAACTTTTGGGACTTTTCTAATATTAAGTCCCTTATGAGGGACCTCAAATTAATTTTCCCAAAAGAATAATCTTTTAATTATTTTTAAATATATTTTGATTTATATTATATTGATTGATTAACAAGGATGAAAAAATTAATTGGAATGCTAAACAAAATAGTAGTTGCTTTGCACCGGATAGCTCAAAAAGGCAAATTCAGCAACCACAATGCATTGCTCAATTCCCCTCCCCCAGTACGACCCAATCCATATTTACATTTTTATATCTTTTAATTAAAATTCACACGCTCACAAGTTACAAAGGACCTAGTCTTTAAGGTTCAAACGAACACGTGTACGGCCATCATTCGTTCCCCTCGCCTTCTTCCTTTCTTCAATTTCTCGCGCTTCACGATATCTCGTTCTCCTCCTCCCACAATCATCTACAAAAAGGGTAAAAATAGAACCAAATGTGGTTGGTGTAGTGGTTACCTTACTTCACCGCTTAAGTAGAGGTCTCGAGTTCGAGCTCTGAGAATGCAATCTGCCCCTTGGCCAGCACTTTACCCTTAAGTGGGGTCTCAGTGTGGATCTGGATTAGTCTGAGCCCGTTGAGTTTCCCCGTGACATTGGGGCTGGCCGAGGACACTAGATTATAAACTCTAAACTAAAGAAAAAAGGGGGTAAAAATACATGGCGATGTTTCCCCCTCAATTCTTCATTATTCTACTTGCATTTTCTATCATTTCCATGCCATCATAAGGTTCACTTTGAATTATGTGTCTTCATGACCCTGCCATTTGATCTCGATATTGTGATGAAAAAATAGTCTTCCAGAAATTAGACAAAAGATACATAGCCTCTTTATTAGATTATTTAGTTTGTCATTTTGTGTTGTTTCTATGATTTTGTCAATCAAAGCATCTCAACCTACTATGCAATAAGAAAGGATTAAGATGGCAATCAATCTTTTAGTATATAGACAGTAATTTATGTCCCAATATAACTTATCCTGCTGTAGATGAAGTAAGTCATGACTCATGAAAATATAAAAACAGTTTGTGTTTTATTACTATTGTCAATGAATAAGGAAAGAATTGGCATTAAAGGATTAGTTAAAGAAGCTATAAACATAATCTTTCTTGTGCCAACAAACATAAACAACCATGGAAAACCAATAACAACAAAATATTTCAAAACTTGAAAATCATATATAAGTTATTTGAGATTATTTTAATTATTAAAGAATATTTTCTTAAAAATTTTGGATTGAAATCACACTAATCAAACATGGAATAATTTGTAATGCAATCCATATTTTCATCATGCGAACCTTATTTTTGATACTTTTTTGGTATGTCATATACACCCATGAGTTTTGAATTCTTTGTAATAAAATTTTCATACCAATGAGGACGACAAAATATATCACATTCTTTTCTACTGTATAACTTTTTAAGAATATTTTGTCATGTTAAATCAACAATCAATAAGATCGAAATTTAAAAGAAATTAAATTGCCTTCAAATCTTAATTAAGTAGGACAAATTACTACTATAATGCTTCTTAAAATCTCAAAATTACCATTAGATTATCCAAAAAATCTGATAATACAAGGCAGCTGCAAAATCATCTCATTTTCATTAAGTAAACAAAATTACATCTACAACTTTCTCAACAGTAATAACATCCAACCGATGAGAGTAATTTCACAATTGTATCACATAAATCACGTATAAACGATCACTTTCATTTTTAATAAAATCTAAAATGTAAAATTAATCACTTTAAAATTTTTTTAGTGATTTTCCCCTTCAAAACTAATTTTTCATACTTCTAAACTACTCCATAATATAATACAATCAGTTTCATGTAAAATACATTAAAATTAAGCTAAAGCGATCTATCTAGCTTCATCAATCACCATAATAAAAGTCAAAATAATCTTATATTTAAGAGCGGAGAAGTATCTTATATGAAATATGCTAACCATCAACCTATATTACACCTCAATTTAAATTACTCGAACTAATTTGAGGTCCTATATACTCCCTCCGTTCCCTAATATAAGAGTTAGCTGCCAAAAAATACTTCTTAAGAAAACATGTGAATATTAGTTGAGTGTCTGGAGTTAGTGCTTCTTTTCTAATATTGTTCATATTTATTATAATACTTTTAAGAGAGATAAATATATAAACATTAATAAATATGAAAGAGGGTTAGGGGCAAAGTAGAAAAAAACACATTAAATAAGGAGAGAATGTGAGATGAGCTCTTATATTAGCAATCAAAACCATTCAAATTTTGAACTCTTATATTAGGGACAGGAGGTAGTATCATGTATCTATCCCATATCACTAAGGGAAAAACCTACATCAAGTTCATTTATCCAGGTTCTCAAGTTCTTTCAATATAGGCCATTAGATTGAATAGATGATTGTTATAAAAGGACATGTGTCACTCCCATATTAAAAGAACTTGAGAACCTGGAGAAATAAACTTGACTTAAGCAAGGTCTTATTGCTAATTGCTCAAGACACCAAATCGTCCACTCAAATTTCCGCGTCCATATCCCGATAATTCCGCTCTTTACCCTCTCAATTTCTCGCACTCTCTTGTGCGTGGCATCGTCTCATATCTTGAGTAACCAAACAAAATAAACACTCCGACGTTATGGGGACACCTATATAAGACGTCTCTCACTCCCATCCTTATCCCCACCAAGCTAAGCATTTCACATTATTATTCCCTTCAACACAACTCTATTATTATTACAACTTCAATCCTTCAATTAATCTCTCTTCTCTCTTCTCTGCAACTCAACAATGGCGTTTCTTAGAAGATCCCTCGCTCAACGCTTCCTCAAATTCACCAAATGCTCCTCTCAATCTTCTTCCTCCGTTTCCCCTCGAATAATATCTTCAACCCCTTCTAATAATAAGCCTGACATTGCCCCAGAACCAGGAGACAGCTCCATATTCCGTCGTTTCTTACACAAACATTCCTTGTTCATGCCTGAGTTTCGGTCTTCATTGTTGCATGCAGATAATAATAATAACGTTGGCGTTGTTGATCAGCTTAAGGCTATTAACATTGTTGGAAATCGAATTCGGTTGGACGGTTTAGTCCCTCCTGTTGAAAAGTCTGACGTGGCAGTTTCTGATGTGAGGAAGCTGCTTAAGGTGGCGAAGTTGGAGTTGGTGAAGTCAAAGCTGAGGGAGATTTCTGCGAATTGGATTACGTATGACAAGTTTCTTCAGATCTGTAAGGAGTTTTGCTATGATGATGATCAAGCTAAATGGACGGCTAAGATGCTGGATGATTCTGCTGCTGTTATTGTTTTGGGAGATGTCGTGTTTCTTAGGCCAGATGAGGTGAATATTAATATTTAATATCTATTTTTTATTTTGTGTTTTTAATTTGTTTTTTTTTTCTGTTTTTATTTGTTTTGGGTTGGTTTTCTGGGTTTTTTTTGGCTTTCAGAGGGTCATGATGGAGATGACAGATATGTTTCACAATTCACATACTTTCCGTTTTTTTTTTAAATTTGGAAACTACTGAAAACTGATAGGATTTCCCGGTGACTTTTTTTCAACAGGAGATTGAAACTTTGTTGTTTCGCCGAGTCTAATATGTGTAAAGGATTCCACGTTTGAGATGGTAAATTAGGGCTTCCCCCAAGGACGGATTAAAGCCCTTGCCCTTTCTTAAATCACAAAATTTCCTTCACTTTTCCTAATGGATTAAGCATTTTTGGGTGAATTAGTTAATTAACTAATGAATTTTTCTATACAAATAGTATTAGATATATTATATGGGAGGGACCACATATAATTACATATAGATTAATTCATCCGGAATTACCTAACTCAATTTTTTTTTGTTAATGAATGAAATGGATTTTGCCTCAAATTAAAAGTATGAGGTAATTATGGAGGGGTATTATTGACAATAGATTTAGGTCATAAGGAATAAACCTTGAAAATTTAAAAGAATCATTTTTTGCCCGAATGAAAAGGGAAGTAATAAAAAAACTTGAATGGTTTTTCTATATTTGGGTTGAATTAAGGGTGAATATGACTTTTTTTTGCCAGAGGTGTGAATATGACTTATTAGTTCAAGCAATACATCCTTACACCGTCTAGAAAGAGGTGATGATATCCCTGGAATTTATTATTGTGGATCTCACCCCACCTCTTTCATTCTCTCTTATCCAAACAAGATCTTGGGTGTATTGGGGGAAACCAATAAATTCAAGTATTTGCCAAAAGTCTTTCAGAAAAAGTATTTGCCAAAAAGAAAAAAGGACCATTTAGATATATGACCCTGCCCATAAACTTTAAATTTAGACCAAAAATGAGGAGAAAGATGTAATATATGCTCATTCAAGTTGCTTCAGCCGTTCGGCGACGCATCATTTAATTTCCATCGCTAAATGTTGGGAGGAAAAAAATTCATTTGGAGATGGGCAACAGGGCAAGTTGGTCCTTGGTGATTGGAAATTTGGATTCCTAACGCAAAGTTAGAGGCCGGAATCTATACAACATGGTTTCTTGTTGATGTCACCAACCTTTAGGGCTTGTTTGATTGCTAGAAAAAATGCCAAAGAATTAGAAAGTATAGGTTTTTGTGTAATTTACATATATCTCGGACCCATAAGTTTTCTCTCTCAATCTCACATTTTTTTTGGGCCTCACACACTTTATTTTTCATCATTACTTAATTTACCCCTACTTTCCATTTTTACCCCTTTCACTTTCCATTTCTTCACTTTCTTTCCTATAACCAAACGAACCCTTAGGACTTTGTCCTATCCACACCCCGTAAAATGGGGACATTTTCTGCATTTTACATCAAGTAGTTTTCAACTTTTAATTTTCTACCTTTTTTTAACACATATATTAATCATCATTTTCTTTTTCTTCACCTGCCCCCTATCGTGTCTTGAAAAATCCAGGTCTTCCTCGAAAAATGGCAATAATTTTTTTGTTCAGTCCAAAAAAAATTCTTGTCATTTTCACCTCGTCCTGTTTTCAAGCCTAGATTTCGCAAGCTCAGTTTCTCAATGGTTTATTAAGAGTCATTTTCAGTTTTCAATTTTCATTTTTTGTCCTAGTCATATTCATATTGGTACAGCAAAATCAGTTGAACTAGGAGACACCGAATGTACGTAATGGAGCCAAATTTTACCCAAACTCTATATTAATTTGTGATACAGGTAGCAAAAGCCATTCAACGTCTTCTCCCAAATACACCATGGAAGTCCTATGAGCCAGAGGCTGCAAGTAAGGAGCTTGAAGAAATGGAGAAACAAAAGGAAGCCATAGACTCAAAAGCTGACACATTAGTTCGGCGTGAGCTTTGGGGAGGCCTTGGTTACCTTGTGCTGCAAACTGCTCTATTCATGAGGCTAACTTTTTGGGAGCTTTCATGGGATGTTATGGAACCTATTTGCTTCTATGTTACGTCCGTTTACTGCATGGCTGGCTATGCCTTCTTCCTTAGAACATCCAAAGAACCATCTTTTGAAGGTTTTTACCAAAGTCGTTTCAGTTCTAAGCAGAAACGACTTATGGAGCGTTACCAGTTTGACATTGCCAAGTATAATGAGCTCAAGGGTGCTGTTTCTTCTTCTTCGGCTTCCAAGTTGGAGTCATCCATCAATTCTTACAATGCCCATGGATTCCGTTTGTAGAGCATGATCATGGATATATTGTGATTTTTATGAGAGAAACTGAAAGGGAAAAAAATTGTACCTAGAGTTAGAGAGTTTTTTAGGATTGATATCATTATAAAACAGAGGAAAATTCCCTAAAAATGCATTGACTAATGTAGGAGCGGCTTTCTGTAGCAACAAAAGCAGAGTGTTCTAATACATGAAGGAATTGTGAACAACAAAATGTTTGTTATTGTCATGCTTCAATTTATTATGTTTGTTTTGTCATAGGAAATTAGCAATGTGTAATGTTTGATTTAGGTTGTATAAAATTGGTACATTTCATATGTTAGAGTGGTCGAATTGATAAATAACTTAGCCCCCATAAGAATAAGAACATGAGTTCAAATCTTGTGAAGCGCTGGAGGGAGACAACCTATATGAATTGATTGTCAACAAGTTAATCGTCAGATTACCTTGAAATTTAACAAAATAATAGCACATTTCAGGCTATAGGGAATAGGTAAAAAATAATAGATCCTATGTGTTAGAAAGTGATCAATTACTATATGCTCCCTCCGTTCCTAAATATAAGATCGCTTTAGCAAATTTGGAGAGATTAAGGAAGACATTCCAATGAGTTAGGATTACATGAAATTTCCAAAATACCCTCACCTAAGTTTTAAAAATATCACCTTCTTCAAACCACTATCTTTTGGGTGAAGAGAGTATAGGGGTAATTTGGGGAAAACTTGAGTCAAATTAGAAAGTGATCCTATATTTAGGAACAAGTTCTCCTCTCTAAAGTGATCTTATATTTAGGAACGGATGAAGTATAAAAAAGTGATTAATTAGCAAGCGGTCATTCAAATTCAAACGTAAATAAATATATTAAAAATATATTTTTGGGTCAAGTATGTAGGCAGAGTGAGGAAGTTATATGAACTAACAAGACACCCCACAACCACATTGTTATCGCTATATCAAATAAAGTTATACGAGCTGGCGTGTCCATAATTTTTGGATACAACAAATTACGTTATGATATCTTCAATTTGAGTTTGTCTTTGGTGTGTTTGGTATGAACTTGTTAATTATAAATATTAGGTTAAATTAGGAGATATTGATAAAGTAAATAAACTCACTTTGAAATATTTATAATCCAAACTAATTAGTATTTTTATATAATAAATTTATTTAGTCCGGTTAATATACAAAAATAAATTCTACGGACCATTATATTAAGGACATGAGGCGGTAAATATATTTCTTTTTTTTTTATAATTTAGGCGGTAAATATATTTCATTTGGTCTTGAATGTAAAACTTTTTAAGTTAATTTGATTAGACTAGTGATATTGGTTAAGTTCATTATATTAGTGAATAATATGCGATATGCTTTCTCCTAAATTAAAGCACCCTAATATTTTTCTTAATTACCTTCCCCGCCCTCATACCTATTATTGTGGAGGAAAGTATCAATATGGCCAGACAAAGTCATTGAACTTACAAGATACCCACCTCCCTACCGCATAATGGTTGTACTCGAATTGAATATATATAGATATACATTGGCGCGTCCATAATTATTGGGTATATTAAATTAGGTTATGATATTCTTTGGTTTGCTGGTGATATACGTTTGGCAAGGCAAGGAAAATCTTGTTAACAAGTAGTACCCCTTCCCGTGTGAAAAGGCATAGTTACACGTATACGTATAAATAGCTGGGACAGATAAATATGCATGAAATATTTGTATTAGAGAGAAAAATATAGAATAATAATAATATCAATTAACATGAAAATTCACAAAATGATATGGTGAGGGACAAAAAAAATTGGCCGGTAAAAAAGTCATTAAATATTCAACCGCTATTACATTCTCCCTCTGATCTTAATATAAGAATCAGCCGCTAAAAAACACTTCTTAAAAAAACATGTGAATATTAGTTGGGTGTCTGAGTTAATATTTCTTTTTCAATATTGCTCATATTTATTATGATACTTTTAAGAAAGAGAAACACATACACATTAATAAATATAAAAGAGAGTTAGAGGTAAAGTAGAAAAAACACATTAAATGAGAAAAGAATGTAAGATGTGCTCTTATATTTGAGACCAAAACCATTCAAATTTTGACTCTTATATTAGAGACCGGAGGGAGTATTACATACTCTTATAATAAGAGATAAAACAATTTAAATTTTTAGGTCTTTATAACAAGTAACACGGGGAGTACCTAATTTGTATGAGGGGAGGCTATGTAATTATGTATAATGAGGAGAAATATGCGGGCAAGTAAGGATGATTGAAGTTGTGAGGGTGAAAAAGGAGGTTGATGTTAGGTAAAAGAGAAGAAAAAATGGAATGCTTCAAAAAGAATGGGAGAAAGGGGATTATGTTGTGCCTTGGGAAGGAAGAAGTAAGCATGTGAAAGAAAAGTACAAAAATGAGGAGAAGCGTTTTGAGAAAAGGAAAGATGAGTGAATGAGGAAGTAATGGTGGTTGTTAGGAACTTATGAAGAAGAGGAGTAAATGGTTTAAAGTGAGGTGGAAGGGAGGGAGGATGCAAGGAAGGCTGTTTCTGGGACAGGTCAGCTCCTCATCAGCATCTTCAAGGGAATGCCCAGCCCACCTCTTCCAGCGCTGATTTCATTCAACGGCACGCGCCATACACGTGTCTTTACGTTTTCCCATAAGCAATAAGTTTCCCAAGTCTGTCTCCATGCATTCATGTGAGTTTTAGATATTACTCCGGAGTCCCTGCTGTCCAAAGTCCATACTATATACAATCCAAAACTCAAAACACATCTCTTGAAAAAAAACATGTAAGGATTAGTTGAGTGTCTGAAGTTAATGTTCATTTTCTAATATTATCCATTTTATTATGATACTTTTAAGATAGAGATATATATATAATCATTAATAAAATATGAAAGAGAGTTATGGACAAAGTAGGAAAAATGCATTAAATAAGGAGAAATTGTGAGACTCTTATATTTCAGACAAAAAAGTGAAAAACATTCAAAGTTTGGGCTATTATATTATTGACTGGAGGGAGTATTTTATGCAAATAGCGGGGGAAACTGTTTAAGAAAACGAATTTTAAGGATAATAGATTTTGTGAGAAAACAGTTTTTATGAAATGAGATTGTTTTGATAATTACGATTATGATTTTTTAAATACGTAAATGACAAAAAAAGACATAAGATTAATATGTCAGGTTTAGGAAGGAAGGGAGAGTAACCGATATTTCGGTTCGGTTTGAATTTTTTGAACTAATAAGTTTATTTGATTCAGAACTAGTATTTACTCATTTAGTAACTTCTCTAATGTTAAAAAAATATATAGAACTTTAACATCAAAAATCAAAACAACAATATTCTTAACTTTTTCGTCATATTTTAACTTAACTCCCCTGAACTCATTTGATTGGGCCTCAGTTTCCCTGTCCAACCTCCTCTTGTATCTTATTACTTGTCTCCAGATAAACAAAAAATGAAGCCCATTTTTAAATGGTCTTATCTCTCAAAATATTCTCCAGAATACATCACCGTCCAAATATAATTATAATATCAACAAAGCATTAGGCCAAAAAAATATCAACAAAGCAATCGTGATCATGGTGATGAGGTCTTTACCGGTCAAGATAAAAACTATTTTATGTAAAAATAACAGTGAAGAATTTGTCTTTATTTTAGACTATATTAATACTTCTTTAAAACTTAAAAAACTAAGTCTGGATTGTCAAACCATAGAGAAGTAGGGAGGAAGAAGTGAAGATGAAGATGCCAGAGGTGCGTCGTTATATCTAGAATGGTAATAGAATGAGATCAACACCAAAGATAAGAAAAATAGAATAAAGATATCGTGATAAGAATGTAGAAGCTGGTGAATCCACTGGCAAGGCGTATTCCTTTCAGAACCTGGATTCAACTATTAGTCTGTAGCTAACAAAAATATCCCTAATATGAGGCCCATGAATGCCCCATGTAGACCCACAACCTAGTTAAAATGCCCACTAATGGGGCCCAGTTAAGTCCTCTTTGATAAGCATATTCTTTTAGACAAGGCTGATGCTAAGTTGCTAACACCACATTGTTGGTCGTCTCTCAACAATTCCCATAGGATTCGTCCTTTGTTTTAAGTTTTTACAGCGATTCTATAGGCTTGGTCGTGAACACAACCCGTTATTAAGATTCACAAATTAGTTAAGAAATTAAAGTGTGGTTGACCGATCAAATCAATCTAACAAAATCAACTTTCAAGTGTTAAAAGAGATTTTTTTTTATCGTTCATGGAATAATATCACTAATGAGTGACTTGTCCCTGTTTAACATATAGTTCACAGATGTTCAAACAAGTGTATAAATATTATCTAGTCTAATTATTTTGTAGTAATACCAAATTCGCTATTGTATTGTATTTACTATCATATTCACGTTTCTATCGTATGAGCTAATTGTCACAATTCAACATCCATTTATCGTGTTCATATTGGAAATATCATGTGTGTGACATAAGAAACAAGTCCGGAATTCTTAGGGTTTGTAGGGTTCAAATTATAAGTGAATTTAGATCCTTATATGGGTCAAAACTCAAGGGGAAGAATTAACTCATACAATAATAGGCTGCAAGAGGTTAAATCCGGCTATAGTCCCCACCAATTTGTATGAGTTAAATTATGGAATGAACACCTTTTATTAAGCTATATTTGTGAAATATGAAATTAATTTTTTTGTAAGCAAATAAGGTTTTTAGAAATACCAAATCATTAACCTGGCGGGTTGGTGTGAGTGGTAAGTACTCTCGTCCTTTAAACAAATGGTTGGGACCTCGTCCCTTAAGCAAGTGGTTAGGGGTTCGATCCCTAACTCTTGCGAATTGATCAAATTCACAGGTCGGCTGTGTACCCCTATATGGGACTTTAGAACGAGAGACTAGTCTCACTTGACACGCGCGAAATACCAAATCATTAATTAATTTGATTTGTAAGTTGGGTTTTATGGAATCAGATTTCATGGCTGCTATTTATTGCTAATTATATTCAATAAGTCATATGTATTTTCACAAGCATTTAGGTTGGTTTTATACACATTTTTATAAATTAAACTTGATTGATTAGAGATTAGTTTTATACGTGATATTGACCTAGCAAACTTGAGCTTCTAGGTAACTGAAAATTGAGTGAGATTACGTTACCACTTACCAATAAGTTTGTAGTACTCCCTCTGGTCCCTAATATAAAAGCCCAAAATTTGAATGATTTTGGTCCCTAATATAAGAGCTCATTTCACATTCTCTCCTCATTTAATGCGTTTTTTTTCCTACTTTACCCCTAACTCTCTTCCATTTTTATTAATGCTTATGTCTTTCTCTTTCTTAAATAATAAATATAGAGAATATTGGAAAAGAAGCATTAACTCCAGACACCCAACTAACATTCACATGTTTTCTTTAAGAAGTGTTTTTTTGGCGGTTAGCTCTCTTATATTAGGTACCCGAGGGAGTATTATTTTTCTAAAGGAGAGGAAATTACAAAGCTGCCCATGAAAAAAAAAAGCAGAAACAGAGTTCGAATTTTTGGTTCAGTTTTCCGAGTTTGTTCATTTTTGGAGAGAGAGGAGGAATTTTCGGTGCTGTAGATTTCGGCATTTCTATCATTTCCCTTCTATGCATCCAGCGACATGATCATTGAAGATTGTAGGTAACATGCTTTATCAATTCCTTCCTTCATTATTTACACCTATTTTGCTGGCTTAATATATTGCTGCAATGAAATTGTTTAATTTAGTAAGAATGCTGCAATGGTAATTGGTATGATGATCCTTGAAAGCAAACATATTTGTTTTTCTGGTTCTAAGTTAAAGGTTGATGAAGAAACTTCAATTTCTGGACCTTGGCCACTTAGAATCTGATTTGTGACAGCATTTTTAATGGTTTTATGTTAAAATAATGTATATGGATGGGCATTTTGGATTCAATGTCGTTTCTGTTTTGTAATGAATTGGGTATGTCATAAGAGTGGACTGAGGATTTGGATATTGGCAAGAAAGTGGCTGGAGAAGGGATTGATGATATCATTGATTTCGGAATGCACTTAAAGTGTTTGATAAAATGTCTAAGAGAACGAATTGTTTGGAAATTATGGATTTTGCTAGGTGACTTGAGGTGTTGCAAATGTATTTGAGATATTAATGGTTTTTGGACTAATTTAATTGAAAATGACTTGATTATTGTTACCATTCATGGTGAAGTAAAAGTAGTGTTGATTCTGCAGCTGGTCATTGGTTTTACTTTGTTCCTCTTTGATGAATGGATAATTAGGTATTGAATTGTTAAGGTTTAATCTTACTTTTTAGTTGCCATTAAGATTAGAAATCTGATTTTCATAAATATTCCTTTCATGTTCAGATTTTTATGAAGGTTACATTGATTTTTGTTTCCTTTGCTCCATGACCGAAAGGATTTGAAAGGAGAATTATTTGAACTGTAATAAAGGTATACATGTGGATGATCTAACCAATGAATGTATATTGTGTGCTCATTGGAGTAATTGAGAAAAGAAGTTCAAGGATTTGATTGATTGAGTGATGTTTAAAGGTTAAATGCGATAACTCTGCCCTCCACATCTGCATCTAAGGAAGGAAATGGCAGCAAAAGAGGCGGTGATAATATCGGACTAGAATGAGATGAGGAGGTGGTCTAGGGCAATGAGATGCCGAGGCAACACCATTGCGTTTGTGCCCACCATGGGCTTCCTCCACGAAGGCCACCTCGCTCTCGTCTCCGAAGCTCGACGCCACGCCCACTTGGTGGTCGTCTCTATCTACGTAAACCCGGGTCAGTTTTCCCCCTCCGAGGACTTCTCTGTCTATCCCTCCGACTTTGAGGGCGATGTTCGCAAACTCATGGCTGTTCCTGGCGGTGGTGTTGACGTTGTCTTCCATCCCCACAATCTCTATGACTATGACATTGAGAAGGGCCCTAACACCGGTGCTAGTGCTACCCTCGTCCATGAACATGATGCCCCTCTAGCGTTGTCTTGCGTTGAGCAGAAGGGCATGGGCCATGAGACTTGGGTTAGGGTTTACAATTTGGAAAAGGGTCTCTGTGCAAAGAGCAGGCCTATTTTCTTCAGAGGCGTTGCAACAGTCGTCACCAAGCTGTTTAATATTGTGGACCCCGATGTTGCTGTCTTTGGCAAAAAAGATTACCAGCAGTGGCGACTCATTCAGCGAATGGTAACTACTTTATTTACTCATTTCATTGCAATGTGGAATAAAACTTATTATGTCCAACCCCTGTGCCCTTGTTTTATGCCTTTCACCTACAATGTTTTCTCTCTACAATCTAAAGGTTGCATTGATGCCAATTTATTTTTCTGTTTGGAATAAAATATTACATGTGCGGCCTTTATTCTCTCATGCCAGCCTTCTATCTCTGCCCTTTCAACTCACACACCAAATAATGGACACAGGAGTTTCTCATTGCATTCTAACTCGATTGGCCAAAGGAAGTGTTAAATAGTTAACATATCTTCATTCAAGGGGCATTTGGTAGTACTCTTTTGATTCATTCACTTCCATAGCTCCCTTCCTATTCAAGCGAGTGGCAAATCAGATCTTAGCTCATTTATGCTTGTGAAGTTTTTGCTGGTTTGAGTTACTTCATTGTTTACTTGGAAATAGTGAGTCATAGACTTAGCAAGGAAGGAAAGGACTTGGATAGTGCTTTATAAGAGTGAAATTGTTACATTCATTTGCAATTAGCTTTGACTATAACGATGATGATCGATAGGCTCAATTTATTTTCATGCTGAATTGAGTTGCTTATATATTGGTTATTAAAACATATTATGCTGTTTTTCTTGCTAAGAGTGAATGATTTTCTGTAGGTTAGGGATCTTGATTTCTCCATAAAATTGATAGGTTCTGCAATAATGCGTGACATCGATGGCCTGGCAATGAGTTCACGCAACGTGCATCTTTCACCTCAAGAGAGGGAGCAGGTATATTTCATTACATATTATTTTGTAATTTCTTGAAACAATTTGATATTGTATATTAAGCTTCTGCCTCCAGGAAAAAATCATGGAGAACTCGTGACTGATTATTCATTATTAGTCTCTTTACATCTGGGATTCAGCTGCAGCATTTTCTTTGTCATCTATCTTCAATCCACTCTTAAAATTATAATGTTCTGTTCTTTAATCATCTCTAGGCACTATCTATAAACAAATCATTGCTGAGAGCTAAATCTGCCGCAGCAAATGGCCAAACAGATTGTAATACTCTGAGAAACCTAGTTACACAAGCCATAACTAAAGCTGGTGGAAGGATTGACTATGCTGAGGTAGATGCTAAAATCTGTTTGTTCTTTCACTTTTTTATTTTAGAATGGTATAAATTATAAATACAATGACTAATTTAAGCCTTTATATATTCCTTTGGTTCATATAATTCTATGGCAGACTGTTAATTAGTCCTGACTGTTCCATCAGTTCTTTCTTTTGAAATCTATTAGATCTTTGTACAATAGTTGATTAAATATTATCAGCTACGAAAATGGATAACTTAATGGTAACTTGTATATTGATCTGGCTTACATGAGTTTTTATAATTGGTGATGTGTCCACTGTCCCCTGGGTGATTATGTCATTGAACTTTTATTTATAAATCCAATTCGCTGCAGGTGCTCAACCCTAAACTATGTTTTCCATATTATTTTTAGAGACTAGACGTTTGTGCAAGTATAATTCCAAATATGTTGATTACTAAGTACTTTTTGCTTTGTATAATAGAAGAGGAAACATCACCTTTTTTAAATTTAAATACCGCTTATCATAAACCAATAGAAGTTGATCCACTTGATGAAAAAGTTAACTCATAACAATGAGGTTGTGGATTCAAATGATACCTTATGTGAGAACATTATAAGATGATCTGTAAATGAACAATAATTGCATGGATTTAGACTATTGAAATTGTCAGTAATTTATCATATTTTAACTATTTAGTCGGACCACAAAATACAATCTTCTGCCAAGGTGTGTTCTAGGAATGGCAAATTGACATTGTCAGTGATGGAAGCATTCCACGGACATTGGTATATTAACAGAAAGATCAAATGGACCCAAAGCAATTTGTAATTTGATCTGCAATCAAGCTTTTCATCTCAATACCAATCTTATGTTTTGGCATACAGATTGTAGATCAAGATAGTTTGGAGGCTGTGGAATCGATTGAAGCTGCTGTTGTCTTCTGTGTTGCAGCATGGTTTGGAAAAGTCAGGCTTATAGACAATGTGGAAATCGAATTGTAATTTTGCTTGTTTAAATCACAGTCCTTTTGCGGTCCTTGTATTTTAGGATTATCTTCTCTATGCTCCACTTTAAAAATAGTTATTCAAAATAGTGGGATTCAAACAATTTCAATAGCAATTTGTTCCATTTACTATTGTATATTTTTATTCAATCGTGCAAAAATATGTATAGCAAAACTCTTATATCCTTTTTGCGGAATAACGCATACCCTCCATAGTAACAATATGCTAGTTGTCTAGGAGAGCACCTTCTCTCTAACTCTCATGTGCATATATATAGCACCTACCAACCATTAATATCAATATATTGTTAACCTCATGAAATTCATGCTATTTTACCACATTTTCCTCTAGTCTTGACATAGTTTGGGTGGATTCATATTTATTTTAATATAAATATGATAGGAAAATGTGTCAAGTTGAAGTTGTATATATTTTACCCTCTTTTTATCAACTTTGGCCTGTGCAATAATAATATATATAATAATCAAATTAGGTAAATAAATAATATTTTTAAACGAATGTAATGAATACCGGTAATGGGAATGGGAGTTAATTACAAACATGTCATAACTCAAGCATCCACCACTCACACAAACAAAGAAATTATTCATCTGTTCCCACTTTCGTGGTACATACATGTCTAGTGGGCACAACAATTTTGTGGTCCTCAAACTAAGAAATCATGGTCACAACTCACAACCCAAATAACCTCTTCCTTTTAGTTTCACATCTAATGAGCCATCAAAGTTGAATTCTATGCACTCCTTTCACAATGTTTTCCATTAATGCGTGTTATTAATATTGAAAGGAATAGGAATCTAGAATGAGAAAATTAAGATGAGCCAAACTAAACTTAAGCACCACTTATATGAACAAAATTATTAATAAATGAAAAACAAATACCATGCAAATAACATATATAGTCATCATCAGAAAATGGCTAATAAATTAATTCAATCTGCTTTCATTAAAAAAAAACTGTCTGCCACACGACTCATTGTTTAACCAACCATAAACAAGCACCTAAAGAACATTTTAATCTGAAAAATTTAATATGGCGGGTCATTATGGAATCAAGTTCAAAAAACTGGTATATAGCAAAGAATTTTTTAATGAAGTTACTTATATTTTACACTGAAGAGGGAAGTTAGGAGTATTGAATAATTTGGTTGAAGACTGCTCTCCTCTTTGGCTTGTCTCTCCTTTCTCTCTGCACGTTCTTCTTCTTTATCATGTTTTCTGCCATTTTCTTCCTCCCTTTTACCTGTAATTTCTTCTTTACTCTTCTATAATATCTGCTATACTTGCAATTCCTATTTCTTGAGCATTTGTATATGGTTGAATTTTGTGATCATTACATTTAACCAACCATAGACAAAAGCACCTTAAGAACATTTTAATCTTAACAATTTTGATATGATGGGTCATTATGCAATCAAGTCCAAAAAATTGTCATATATCAAAGAGTTTATTATATGAAGTTAATTACTACACTGAAGAAAGGAGTAATTGATTTCGGTGGAATGTAAATTGCCATTCCCGTAATCCCAACAGTGTGAAAAACACTCTGAGCAAAAAAAAAAAAAAACAGTGAGAATTGAGAAAAACACCAAACTTGATGGAAAAATCGCCGTATATGTGCATATATAATAAATAATCAGGCATGTGAATGGTAATGGCAGTTTACATGTCATAGTATCGTAACACATAAACATCTATCTATCCACCACCCAAAAGTACAGACAATCTATTATTGATCACCCGTTCGCACTTTCCATGCATGGTCATAAATTGTATGGTCCTCAAACTGATAAAAAATCATTCTCACAAGTATCTATCTACAACATGGGGCCGTTTAATAATTTCACATTGTCCAAGAAACCAAAAAAAAAAGTACGTACCACTAGGTCCACTACATATACAAATGAAATTATCTCAACAAACCTTCCCACTTTTCCGGCCACCACCACCACCGCCCTTTAACCTCACATAACAATTCAGAAACACCAAAAGCACACCAACATTAAGCACGGAATTAAAAATCCACGCCCCAATCCCATTACACCCGCCTTTAAAAAAATGTAGCAGCAACACTCCCACGTGGCACGCCACGTTGGCACCCACCAACGCCACCTGGCAATTCAACACGAGTGGAAAACACGCGCCTTTCAAACCCAAAGCCGTCCAAAACCTATAACCATACACCACCGTGTACACCAAAGTGGTGGCCACGATGGCTGCCACCTGGAACGACTGAGAAAACTCCAACCATAGAAACGACATGAAGGTTGATATTGAATGGTTAAAAAGCTGGAACATGACGAGGTTATTACGACGTCGTATGATGGTGAATGTTGTGCTGAACATGTGGAGGAAACGTGAGAGGTAATATATGTAGGACCAGAAGAAGACCCGACCCGAGGGTCGGGTCCCGAGAGGGAAGCAAAGGAGCCATTGGAATGGGGTTTTGGAGCGCCGCCAGAACCACCGTGTGTCCCTTATTTCTGCGGCGGCGGAGAGGAGGATGCCGGCGAGGATGGTGGCGGAGATGAGGGACATGGAGAGGCTGTGGAGGGCGGGGAGGGGCCCGAGGGAGACGGGTCGGGTCGGGTCGGGGAGGGAGGAGAATATGAGGTGGAGGAGGAGAGAGAGGAGGAGGTAGGTGGTGAGGGATGTGAAGAGGAAGAGCCACGTGGAGCCCCATGATTGGGTGTGGCTCCACCGGAAGTTGATGATGCCTGGATGCTCCGATAGGTAGAAGACGGCGGTTTGGACGGCGGTGATTATTGCCGGCGAGATAACGTCGTGGAACATGGCTGTGGACTGTGGTGGTGGTGGTGGTGGCTAAACCTTTGACATGAAGGTATTAGCCTATTTTTTTTTTATCAAAAGGTATTAGCCTATTAGGTATGCTATTTTTTTGGTTTGGCTAGCTGAATTTATTTATAGTACTCCGTATATGATATTTTAAGGGAGTCGGTGGATTTACTCGATGGAAACGACACGTTTTGTTATTAAGTTAAAGTACAATTGGAAAGTTTTAAAATTAGTAATTTTGATTTTTATTAATGTTAAAGTATTAGCGTGTTTCACTTTGATATTTTAAATTAAATGCACATAGAAAAATTGTTAAGTGCTAGTTTTGAATCCATAATATAACTTTGATAAAAAAAATCCATAATATAATAGCCCTTACTCATTTTGTTTTTATATTGATTAACATTAACTATGTTTTTATATTGCTCATCTTTAATAAGAACAGTGAGGGATTTTTTTTTTGGTTAATCACCGCCCGGTTTAATCCGGACTCAAGGGGTAAGAGTGTTGCCCACATAGGCAAGGTTATCTCCTCTCCCAATAAGAGCGCTTCCCGGGAATCGAACATGCGTTCTCATCCTTACGGGGGTTATAGCCCACTTACCAGCTCAACCAACTACCCATTGGTACAGTGAGGGATTTTTTGTTTATCAGAGTGAGGGATTATGTGATGGTAATATATGATGTTAGAATTTAGTAAAGATAACTCAGGTTTTAACATATTTGATACTTTAACTACTTTTATTTTTATTGTATAAAAGTTATAATTTTAAATAGTTAGAACACTCCTATAGCTAGGAATAGCTCATGAAAGAAGAAAACATTTTGAGTAAATTTACACCAAGATAAGAGGTAATCCCTCTATTTTTTAATAAAAGATTTACAAAATAAATTAGTTAGTTAAAAAATCAAATACATGTTGTAAATTGTAATTAAGAGCAGAGGTAGCTAGTTTTACTCTATAGTACTCCTATAATAACACGTCAGCAAATGAACATTATCAAATGCAATACGCTGCCTAATATTAATTGATGCATCGTCGTCGTCGCTTGTAATTTCGTTTACATCCTCGATGATCTTTTTCTAGCTCTATTAGACTCATTAATAATTGGATTTTCTGGTCATTTCCCATATACTATATTATCTCAGCTCGCGCATGACTTTTTCTAAACCAGACTGTGTTTCATTTTTTTATGATAACCGATTGACAGTAGTTGAATGGCAAAAACCAAAATCATCAGGTTAGTTCATTTTCGATATTTAAGCATAATGTTAGTGGCATTTAACATAATTAGAACAAATTAAACCTGACAGTTCGGAATTCTAACTAACTTTTTTTTACTAAAATTTGAACTAATTAACTTTCAAAAACGTATGTTTTGTTGTTTTCTTTTTCACATTTCTAGCAACAAATTACAGCCTTGTGCTTATCTTGATAAAATTAGATATAAGACTTTGTATGTGTTTTGATCTGCATATTAAAAAATAAGTCACGTTAGTCTTAAATCACAAATAATATACTACCACAAATAGTGTATACTCCCTCCGGTCTTAAATATATGACCTATTTACCTATTTTGGGGAGGTTAAGAAAGGTAGGTAAGTTAGGTAATTTTGTGTGTTTTACCGATAATACCCCCAAACTAATTGTTTTTCAAAAAAATGTAATTAGGCCTTATTTTTAAGACCAAACGCTGAGTCTCAAAATAGAGTATATAGCAGCGGAATATATGTAAAGGGCTGATCAACACAGTTTACAGACACGATAAAAATATTTTTCATGCTCTTTTATCCTTTGTTTGATTGATATAATATAATAATCAGGAAATAATCAAATAATTAAAACGTGGCTATAGCCCACACGTTTACTGATGGAGCCCACACGATAAAAATATTTTCCATAGCTATGTATGAAATGTAAATGAAATCATATTTACTGATGGAGCCCACTCGTTTGTTTGTTTCCTGTCCACTTCCTTTTCAACGAAATAATTTCTTTTTTTCCAACTGAAATGATTTCAATACTATAAAGATGGATTGATGCCGACCTTCACTTGTGAGCCACACATTTATATACAAATATAAACCCGCAAATACAGTAACGGCTTAGTGAAGTTGTTCAAAGTTTTTTATTTATTGAAGTTATGGTGGTAAGAACATTCTCATGTTAAAATAATTAGACGATTTGATTACATCATATTTTTCATTATTGGTCACACACTCACACACATGTTAGGCCCGCAATCATCCAAAAAATGATGCATGTGATGGATGAGAAGTGATATGGGATAAATTAACACTTGACGCGCAATCAACATTTATTGTTGATTGAAGTTCGAATTGTTTACTTTCATAAAAATGAGAGGACATGACGTAATGATGTTTGATTGATCACATTAATGAGAGAGTAATTATGACAATGATAATGTTCTTATTACATAAGATATCCTCAGCCCCTCACTTAGTTTTCTTAGGGGAACCAATAGAAATTAAATCTCTCTCAGACTTCTCTACCTGATTTATTCGCAATGACTTGCGCCTTTGCGGTGCAAATCATTTCTAAACTTTTGTAATCTAGATAGTGACTTACTATTCAAGTGTTTAGGTGTTTGTATTCCAACAAATTTATGATGAATTACATGTGTCAAATGGAGAATTGGGATATTTGGGCAGTTTAAAAATCTTAAATACAATAGTCATATCAAGTGGAAGATATGGCTTTTGCTTATTGGGAAAGAAATTAAAGGTTGTAGACATTAACAAACGAAAAGGATAAATATCACGTCACATGAGCTTAAATTTTGCAATTGTGCACAAATTTTTATTGAAAATCATATTTTTAATTGTAAGAATATATCATCATAAGTTTTTGAAGACATTATTTTGAATATTAAAAAGTAAAACCTATTCGATAACTAAATAAAGTTTGTACGTTACTCTTATGTAGTTAGTTATTTTCGAAAAATATTACATTTATATAATACTATGTTTATGAAAAAATTAAAACAAGCAAAGTCATAGAAGATTGACTATATATGGTGAACCTTAGTGGTAAACACGCCAAGTTAGTATCAACTTCGTCAAACCTAACTTTCTAAAGAGTTCGGCATCTCAGAAGCATCATCACTTTTGATCAAAAAAAAAAAGAAAAAAGAAGAAGCATTATCACTTGATTAATGGGTAAGTTTCATAACAGAAAGAAAGGAAGGAATGTATCATAAGAATGAAACAAACAGACTAAAGTTGTGGGAATATTTTCTTGCTTTCACTGAACGCTTGCTTAAATTATTAAGGAGTGGTTACTATTTATCTGAACACTTTTTTGACCTGAAGTTTATATGAAGACATGTCATCTTAATCATATGTTAAAATATTCCTTTTATTCCATTTGCAAGTAAGTCTCAGATCTTCTTTTCCCTTCACTATGCAGCAGAACAAGTAACATTTTCAGGAGGATGGCATGGAACAGTTGTCTAAGCAAAACAACTTATAATCTTAAAACGATACTCCCTAAATAAGTCTTATATTTAAGAATAGAGGGAGTATATAAGGACAAAAATATTGCTAAAATTGTATTTTGGTAATGGAGAATTCGTTGGTTTAGCCAATTAGCTAAAAGGCGTATGTCTATGGTAGACAGAGAATGCCGACAAGCGCAGAGATAAGAGGGATTACCACTTCATTTAAGGTTCTTACATTGTACCTAAGATGTCCCTATCTTGCTTTGGAATCTTTGGAGACGACTCAAAATGCTAAAATTTATGTTTTTTTAGTTTAAACCCTTCATAATGATATTTGATATTTCTGATTTTTGACCCCTTCAAAAGAATGATGTTATACTGACAATGAATGAATAAATGGAGAATTCTTTTAGCTTAAGACGCTTTTTCTAAATCACTTGGCTTTAAGGACAAATATGTTCAACTCAGATTATCAATCTTTTTATTCCAAGATCAATTCAATCTTCGTTGTGGAAATATAGTTTTGAAGTTAAATGTTTGGTTATAGGTCTTCATACATGCCATGGTTAATTGAGGATCATTATCAAATGAACCTCTCTTGCCATTTATGGAGGCCTCTGCAGTGTAACCATCTGTTGTTACTCACTTCAGTTGGAGATTTGTTATTACATCATAGAGGTGTTAGAATACTCCATTAATTCAATTGCTTTATTCTCCCCATGTAGCAACAAAAATCACTTCTACACACTAGAAATTCAAAGGATACTCTCGGTTGGATGGGGAATTGTGTTGGTAAATACAATGTAGTTGATGGATATAGACTACTGATTCATTTTGATCTGAATGGTATGTTTGATTTTTCAAGTTTCTGAAAACAAGTGCACAGATGAAGTTTATCTCTCGTCTAACTATGTTTTAATGGATATTCATATGGGATACTTTACCTACTCAGGGCCAATTTGATTAAGCATCTTTCATAGGTAGAATCTAATAATTAATTTTGCTCTGGTGATAACAAAACCATATACATCAATTTTCCATTTCACCATCTACTCAGTGTCCTTGGGCTTCATATTCTTCTGGTCTGTGTTAGAGTGTAACTTAACCCCTTAATTCAACTCAAATGTATGCCATTCGGTTCCCTGAAACTGAAATTAGGCCCTATCAAAGCCAAATGGGCTGTTGAAAACTAAGCCCCCACCTAAAAATGATTGATTGATTCCAATCTTTCTGAAAATCTCCCATACCAAAATCTATAATTGCGGCACTTCAAAACATATCAACACAAAGGTATAATTGCAGCACTTCAAAACATATCAACACAAAGGTCAAGAAAATAACATGTCAACAGTTCAACACCACAGATAAATTGATCCCAAAAATTCTGACCTCTTATTTCATAGGCCTTCTACTTGCAAACATTAAAATTCTTCAATTTTTACCTCCTGTTAGTCAATCATTCGCTTTGTATCCACTAATTTCGATGGAATTGGAATAAATAGGATAATAGAAAGGGAGACAGTATAGGAAAAACAATAGAAACTCTTGGAGGAATATTTGACACGTGAATGGGAATATTTTGATTGTTCCAAATTATTATAAAACCAAATCTCATCCCAACAGGTTCATAACAACTCAACCATCTAGCATGAATATAACTTATCAACAAACACATCACTACTAGAAGATTGTTGAGTCCAAAACACCAAAACTCATGTTTGGTACTCAAAGCTAACAAACGCTCTTTAAAGTCAAAGTACAACACATAAGGCTTCGAAGATTCTCATAGCAGTATAAGATCTCATTGTCAATGAACTGGCACAATTACCTAATATTACAAATGATAAAATTGCAATTAAGGTGCAGAGAATGTCAAGAAAGGATCAAGCTTTCACAAATAAAATATTATGCAGTGTGATCACATCGTTGGCTCAGTTCAAAATTTCGATAAGATTCTTTATCAATGTAACTAATGAATGCATAAGCCCACCAACCTGCAATTCACGTTTCTGTTCTCTGGTTATCTTCCAAAAAGCTTGATAACTAAAAGCTAAAGAAGGAATACATCTTTATTGAGCTAATCTGATTCTGGCAAACCTATTTTTAGCTTGACCCTCGAGTTCAGAAAGTTAAGTTCATACTATTTTTTGTTTTTGACCAAATCCATAATCGTATATAAACATCCTTACTCGTGTTTATATTGCATTTTCTCTTCATAAAAGAAGGCAGAAGAAACATGCAGAAAATTACCGCAAGAAAGCAAAGAAAACAGTCCAATTGTCAAATGCTAATTCAAATAATATCATTAAGCAATTAGCTCGAACAACAAAGTAACACCAAAGCATATTGTCATTCTGTAGTTTAACTGTTTATTTTAACCCTCAAAATATAAAGACGAGATATGCAAACTATTTTCTGCTGAGAAACCTCCTAATCGACAGATCAGTAATACTGACATGCACTAACTAATTCATAGAAGCTATACACAGATACACTGAGCACAGAGTACGAAAGTCAGCAAACTATGAAAAAACAATTACAAGAAGCACACAAGTTCGGTGCAACTGTTGATAATACAGTTGAAGAAAGCCACTGGCCAAAATCAGAAGAGATAGAAAACAACTCCATACTATTTATAAGCAAGATAATGAACTTCAGCAAGACATTACTGAGTTCAACAAAAAGATGGTTTTTTAGTCTTTACAACCCAAAAATCAAAGCAAGGATCACAAGTGAACCAACAAAAAAAAGGATATTCTTCAAAACATTATCATCATGCTGATTCCCCTGATTAGTAGGGCGATTTGCGAAATCGCGTGCTTGTCCTCCATGAAAGCCATTAAACCCAAAGGGGTGGTAACCTGCGGTTGTTCCATAGACAGAGGGATCTTGAAAACCGTGATATTGAATATTAAGAAGCGATGGTATAAAGCCACCAAAAGCAGTAGAAAATGTGAAATTCCCCATCCTAGCTGTTGCCATTGGTATAAAGCCTCCCGTCAATCCAAACCCATAATTCCCAAATGGATTATTGGCTTGTGGGGGTGGAGCAGGTGCTGCTTCAGGCCTTTGTCCTGAAGGGCGGCAAGGAATCTCCATACCAGGATATGATTTTGTTCTTGGGTCAGTCTTTGCCTTACCTCTTCCATACAATGGAACTAGTTTTTCTTCCTGCACAAGAGCCTTACACACTGGACATTCTTGAGAATGAGAATGATGGTGGAGCCATCTGTAGAGACATGGCCAACAATATAGATGGCCACAGAGAGTGATGACTGGATCCTGTGCTAAATCAAAACATATATTACATTCAAAATCACCAGCATCATTTGAACCATTCCCTGAGGTAGATGGACTTTGAGAAGATGTGCTGGTCGATTCACCATACCTATTGGCCATGACTTACCCTGTAAAGCTACAACTGCCCAAAAACATAACACGTTCATCAGTTAAAAAGAAATTACTCCCCCTAATCCAAATTACTGTCTCCGGTCCTAAACATATAACACAGTTGACTTTTTTGGAAAATCCTAAAAAGGCAAAATATATTGATTTACCTAATTTTTCTCCTTAAACTAGTTCATCTAACCTTTAAACTAATGTATAACCTGACAATATATCAAATACTCCCTCCCTTCCTTAATATAAGATCACTTTTAAAATTTCAATTTGTTCCTAGATATAGTCAGCTTTCTAACTTTTCTCAATTCTTTCCCAAATAAAGTCTAATAATGCTTATCTATCATAAACAAACAACAAACAAGAGAAAAAGAGTGAAAATAAAGGTATATTGTTAGAGTAGATTAGTAATACCATGTGCTAATAAGACCTTAACTAACATCCTTAATTTAATCAAATTAAGAAAATGATCTCATATTTAGGAGCAGATTCATAATTGAATAACCTATTATGCAACCATAATCTCTACAGGAAAAGTCAACTAGGACTTATATTTAGGAGTAGAGGGAGTATAAGATCAAGTTAGCTGTTTTTCCTTGAAACTAAGGATCCAGAAGATTCATTCACTTAAAAATGCTTTGCATTAATCATTTCCCTCAAAACTAATTGATCTATAATCTAATTACATGCACACCTAAACGAAAGAAAACACCAAATTACAAAAGTCACCATCTTTAATGAGAAAAACAAATCAGCAACGAAAGAAAATATCGTGGATATAAACGTAATACAAAATTCAAGGGGAAAAACAAAAAAGAAAGCCTAAATATCAAGGGATTGCAAAAAGAGGGATCTACAACGATGAAAAACATAAAGATCATAGAATTCCACGCCAAACAAAATGGATTACATTGAAAATTATAAGAAAATAGGGAAAATTAAGGAAATTGGGAACGGAAACTTACAATTTGCTGGAGGTTGATTCAGATTGGGGAGGAAAGTGGAATTGAAGAGAGAGAAATGAATATGATGTAAAAAAAACCCTAGCTATGATATGACATGTTATGTTATGATATTGATATGGGCATTAATAAATGGGGAAGATTCTAGGTTCTTCTGGTTTTCTTCGTTAAGAATATTCCACTTACGCCTCTTTTCTTTTTCCTTTTATAATACATATTGGGAGAGTTCCAGAGTCTTTGGTCTTTTTGTCTTTTTTTTTTTTTTTGATATTTTGGAAGGACACTAAAAATCATTTTTAAATACAAATAGCTTCACTTAACTAAAAATTCTAACTCAACAAATTTAAGATGTGAATTTGTAATTAAATGTTAATTAGGTGTGCTTGAATTAAAGACTTTTAGTAATTATCCTTATATTTTATAAATTTGACATTTTTATTCACATTTAATTAAATTAACTCTTTAGATTTGGTAACTCAATGTTCTCCCTTAAATAAAACTAATGGTGTTAACAAAAAATAATTTGGTCAAAAAAATAACAAAAAAGAATAAAAATATACTTTTTAAATAAAAAAGACTAAATTAAAATTTAGTGCATACATAAAGAACCTAAAGTGTATTGTCATCATCATCACCATCATCATCATCATCATCATCACCACCACCACCACCGCCGCCGCCGCCGCCACTACCAAAGAAGTAGTATGTAGTGGTCATCATATCTACTCCTAAAATATTTCTCGGTTCAAATTTACTCTTGAAATGTCTATATTATATTTTTTCGGTAGAAAATGTCTATATTATATGCACTCTTTACCCTTAAAAGCATTCAATCAACATCAATTATTTCACATTTTTTTCCGCCAAACTACTACTTAACATTCAATGTGCGATTTTTATTAGAAATTAGTAAGTATATGATAATTTTGCAAACTTTTATGGGTAAAATCAGGCCAAAAATACTTCCACGAAAGATATGACCACTTTTATTATTTCTTCTACTACTTACCTAATATTAAGATAATTCATAATAAAAAAACATTAAAATATATGGGTTAACTTAAATACACACACACTCCTGGTCCTGGCATTGAGAGCTCATAACACTTAATCCACGGGATCGTCAATGTGAGATCTTGCTTGAAACAAACATGTCTTCGTGACCACACATTAAAGGAAAATGAAAGGTAAATTCAACAATTACTGTTTACTCAGGTCGTTTAAAGCTCCATTGTGAGATCAGATTTAAAAACTTAGCTGGTGTTTATCGGTTATTTTGCCATATCAATATTAATTTTAATATAATTTACAAAACAATCTATTTAATTAGATTTTTTTCCCTGCCAACAAACAATGTGGATGCTCAAATGGGTTTTGGTTTTTTGGGCTCCATACATGGGTGAAAAGATTATGGAATCTGGTAAACCGTAATAGTGGAAAATGAATTCCTACTACAATAAAGTGGACTACATCATTTCGAATTAATTGGACTTCAGGGTATCGATCAAATAAAACTGCTTTGAGGGCCCAACAAGTAGAGTGCAGCTTTTATTGTTGCATCTTACTCCTATTATTTTACCTGTGACTTAACACCCACTAGGCCACCAACTTATTTTTTTGGACTGAACCCTACCAACTTATGACTTCAGCAATTTATCTGTTAAAATGGTCGTATTGTTGTTGTGTATTATAGGGTCGAAATATGCCATACTCTTATTCTAGCTTATAATAAGTCTGACATAGTCTATTTAGTAAATATGTCAGACTCATTCAAACCTATAGTTATACATGTTTAAATAATTATGTCAGGTGTTTTTTAGTTTATGTTATAATATATAATTATAAAATTATATAAATTAGACAATTAGTTATAATATTAGCAAGTTATTTTTAACTCTAAACTTCACATTTCATCATCGATATACAAAGTTCAACCATTTTATTCAGTAGTCATTCACCTTTTTTCCTTAACTCATTACTCTTCTTACTTCTCTAATTTGTGTGATTTTGTCAAACATAATAATTGTTCCAATTAACAAAAACAAGTTTTATAACCTTAAATTTTTTAGGCATAGCATTTCAATAGGTTTAAATAGTACTCCCTCCGGTCCTAAATATAAGACCTAATTGACTTTTTTTGGAGATGTTAAGGTTACAAAATATGTTATTAAATTATGACATATTTGATATATTTTTAGATTAATCATTAGTTTATAGGTTAAATAAACTAGTTTAAGGGGAAAAATTAGGTAAATCAATTTATAATTGACTTATATTTTGCTTTTTTAAGATTTTTCAAAAAAGTCAACTAGGTCTTATATTTAGGACCGGAGGGAGTCAATCCTTAATATAAGAGACCGAAATTTGAATGGTTTTAGTCCAAAATATAAGAGTTCACTCTTACATTCTTTCATTTAGTATGTTTTTCCTACTTTGCCCTTAATTATCTTTCACATTTATTAATGTATTTGTATTTAGTAACATAATAAATATGGGCAATATTGAATAAAAATATTAACACCAAACACCCAACTAACTTATACATGTTTTTAAGAACTCTCATAATATAAAATGGAGGGATCGAGTATGTAATTAGAGGTATAAGTTGGCACCGAAGGCTCTACGAAAAAAAAAATTAGAGGTGTAAGTTAAGCTATTTTAAGCCTATTTAAAAGTAAACATTAAATGTAGACTTTTTAATAGGGTTTTAAGCCTTTTAAAGGCTACATACTCAAATTTTACATTTGTCACTACAAAAAACGGGGCCCATATCGGCGTTTTATAGGGCCTCGGATCGGCGGAATTTTCCGGCGAAAACGCGCTACTGCGTTTTGGCGAAACGCCTAAAAATGTGCCGTCGAAATGCTACATCTCGGCGTTTCGCAAAACGCCTAGGCGAGGGGAGAAACGCCGGTACGAGGGTTAAACAAATAATATAATATTTCCTCTTACCGGCGTTTTGCAAAACGCCTATGCGCGTATTATTTTATTATTACCCCATATAGGCGGATACCAAAACGCCTATACGCGGACTATTTATTTTTTTTTTATTTACGCATACCGGCGTTTACACAAAACGCCTATGTGCGAAATGACAAAACTTTTTCGAACTCATGCACATTGGCGTTCTGTCGAAACGCCGGTAAAAAAATAATATTTTTTATTATTCCGCACATAGGCGTTTTGTGAAACGCCTATGTGCGGAAATATAAAATAATATTTCATACCGGCGCTTTACAAAACGCCGGTATGAGTATTCCGAAAAAAAAATAAAAAAACATTTTTCTTCCTGATTGTTTAGAACCAGGAAGAAAAATGTTCATATATAAAGAATAATATGATAATCCCAAACTTACATACACATTTAGAATATTATATATGAAATAACAAGAGTAATTCATAAAACAAGATACCCAAATATATAAAAATCAAAACAACAAGCAATATGTGAAAGAAAAGCAATAAAATCATGTTAACATTATAAAATCAAATATCACCATAAAAAACGAAATAAAAAACCAAATAAGCAATACCAGGAAAAAAAAACAAAGCAACAAGCCAAATAAACAAAGCAACAGCAACTGAAACAAAAACAAAGCGAAGAAAAATATAGAAGAGAACGAGAAAATGAGCAATTTCGCTGAAGGAGGGAGGTGCTATTTATAGGGAACGGAGGTGCATATAGGCGTTTTACCAAACGCCTATATGCGTTCTAATGCATATAGGCGTTTATCGGAAACGCCGATATGCGTTATAATGCATATAGGCGTTTCGAGGAAACGCCTATATGCATTATTTTTTATATATATCATACTGCATATAGGCGTTTGCCAAAACGCCTATGTGCATGTTTATAGTAAAATAATGCATATAGGCGTTTCAGGGAAACGCCTATATGCATTATTTTAATATAACCTGAAACGCCTATATGCATTATTTTAATATAAACATGCAGATAGGCGTTTTTCAAAATGCCTATATGAATTATTTAATCTTAAAATGCATATTGGCGTGTTGCAAACCGCCGGTACGGCATTTTTTAAAAAAAAAAACTCCTCCGACAACCTACATTTCTTAAACGCGGAAAAGTAAGATATATTGGTTATAAATATGCGTCTAAAGCATTAGTCAGTTGCCACATTCTTTCTCAAACCTCTCATTCTTACATATATCTGTGGTTTTGTTGTGAAACAGCAAAAGCAATAATGTTGGATAAATAGTGGATCTCTTTACCCAGATCGTCTCCGCAATACTTGGTGGGGTTGAATCAATTTCTGGATTATGCTTTTATGCACAGTAGTGTTCGGGGTAAGATACGGTGTCCGTGTGAAAAGTGTAAGTTCGACAAATGGAAGACTCGAGATGAGGTAGTTATTCATTGTCTAGATAAGCAGTTTCCTAGATATTATGTCACCTGGGCGTTTCATGGAGAGGATGGATTACACGACACTACCGGTGATCTAGAAGTCGGTTCGAGTTCTCACGTTGGCCGAATGCAAGGCGAAGACAGTGACGATGACTGTGAAGGAGGCGGCCAGCCAACAAATCCGGGTAACAACACTGTGAGGGAAGCATTTGGTATGCAGGAAGCAGCAGACGCTGGCGGGGATGAAGTGGTGGACGGACCAGTCGCGGAGTACTTACGCACTGAGGTGGCCAGAGATTTCTTTGAGCTCATGACGGAAGGTGACAAACCGTTGTACCCAGGTATGTATAAATGTTTAATCTATTCTAACCGTTTATTATATATGTATATTATGTACGTGCGATGACAAAAGATGTGTTTGCACAGGGAATGAAAGATACTCTAAACTGTCGTTTTTGACCAAGTTGTACAGTATTAAGTGTAAACGTGACGCATCTGATGCGACCATGTCGGGCGTGATTGAGCTGCTTTCAGACGCCTTTTATAACATTGGAGCCGAGCTACCGTCGTCGTTCTACGAGGCAAAGAAAACAGTCAGGAAGATGGGGTTAGATTACATTAAAATTGATGTGTGCCTGTATGACTGTATGTTGTTTTGGGGTCCTGACGCAACGTTAGATAAATGCAGACGATGTGGTACTGCCCGATATAAGGTGGAGGGTGAAGGGCATAATAAGAAGAAGAGGCGACGTGCCATTAAGAGCATGAGATATTTTCCACTCTGTCCAAGGCTTCAAAGGCTATTCATGTCCCCGAAGATGGCTGAGCAAATGCGGTGGCACGCGACAGAAGCTAACCCAGACGGCAAGATGAGGCATCCTCGAGACGGTGATGCATGGAAAGCTTTTGACGGCGCATTCCCTGATTTCGCCTCGGAGCCAAGAAATGTCAGATTAGGCCTCGCTTCTGATGGTTTCAACCCATTCGGCTCCTTCAACCAACATTACAGCATGTGGCCAGTTGTTTTGATGCCATATAACCTCCCCCCGTGGTTGTGCATGAAGTCCAGCTCATTCATTCTATCAACAATTATTCCAGGGCCGACATCTCCTGGAAACGATATCGATGTGTACCTTCAGCCGCTGATACAGGAGCTGAACGAGTTATGGAGCGATGGGGTCGAGACGTTTGACGCCGCAAGCAAGATGATGTTCACACTGTGCGCCGCTGTGATGTGGACTGTTAGCGATTTTCCCGGACTCGGCATGTTATCTGGCTGGAACACGTATACAGCGATGACATGTCCCTTCTGCAACTTGGACCAAGTGCCCCGCAGACTGCCGCACAGCAGGAAGTCATGTTTCATTGGTCATCGACGGTTCCTTCCTCCGGATCATCCCTTCAGGCGGCAGAGAAAGAAATTCGACGGGACACAGGAACGGAGAGATCCCCCTCTACAGATGTCTGGATTTGAGATCTTTGAGCAGATATGCGATGTGCAATGCGAATTTGGCAAGGACCCGCCACCACCGGATGAAGAGGCCCTTAGCACTAGCCGCGGTGGAAGGCTGGCTCAGCGGAGGCCACCGCCTGTGGCCCGTAGAACTGGCCCAGCACCTCAATGGAAAAAGAGAAGCATATTTTTTTGTCTGCCGTATTGGAAGCACAACTTAATGCGCCACTGTTTGGACGTCATGCACATTGAAAAGAATGTCGGCGAGAATGTCTTATACACCATTCTGAATGAGGCAGGAAAGTCGAAGGATCATCTTGGAGCGAGGAAAGATCTAAAGGCCATGGGGATACGTCAAGACGCGTGGCCGGACGAGAACGATAAGTTTGCGCCGGCTCGATTTGTTTTGACAAAAAAGAACAAGAGAGTGTTTCTGACCACGCTATAGGGTATTATGGTTCCAGACGGATATTCAAGTAACATCTCGAGGCGAGTGGACCTAAATTCGAGAGATCCAAAAATTTCTGGTTTGAAAAGTCATGACTATCACGTTTTGCTGCAACAGTTTCTCCCTCTAGCCGTGAAATACACTCTTCCCGAAGACGTGTGTATGGTGTTGGCCGACCTCAGTTTTATACTTAGACAGTTGTGTTCAAGGGTGTTGGTCAGACAAGAGCTCGACGAGCTACAGGCCAAAGCTGTTCTGATGCTATGTCATATGGAGATGATATTCCCTCCATCATTTTTCACCTCACAGGTCCACTTCATTGTCCACCTTGTTGAAGAAGCAAAGATGGGTGGGCCGGTGCACTATCGTTGGATGTATCCCATAGAAAGGTACGCTAACTAATTTCATCGTGTACTTCAGTATATAATTAATTTTATACATAATTTCATCGTGTACTAATTTCACAGGTATTTGGGAAAAATGAAGTCGTTCGTTAAGAATAGAGCCGCGTCAGAGGGTTGTATTGCTGAGTGTTACGTTGGGAACGAGGTTGTTTCATTTGTTGAACGATATTATGGTCAAACCATGCGCAATGAGCGTCTGCCTCGAGTTGACGATAACTCAAACCATATCAGCTCTAACACGTTGTTTCCCGCAATTGGAAAGCCAGTAGGAGCAGCGCAATTCCACCGTTTGAGTCCTGTCGAGATGTTACAAACACACAGACATGTCCTGACACGCTGCACTGCTGTGGACTCCTATCGAGAGTAGGTGGCGGCGGACAGCTTCAAATTAAATTACAATATATCTTTATTGTTCTTCAAAATATATATTTATATCTAATATATACGTCTACATTGTACCTTTCAGGGATTATAGAAAGAGTACGATCGGTATTATTATAACATAAGATATTAGATATAGAAAGAGTACTAGTGGATAGTTATATACCATCTCATCGTAGCGGACGATCATCGGTACGCTCCCAGTCGAGTGGCCAACCTCCTGCTGTGCCCGAGCCTCCTGACCGCGCCTTTCCCTGGCCCGCCCCAGGTCGCCCATCCTCCAGGCGAGGTAATTCCTCCACTGCTCAGGGTCCACTCCATCGGGCACGTCTGCCTCCACCGCCTCCCTAGGCCTAGTCCCCTCCTTGGACTTCAGCAGGTACAACTTGTTTCTCTCATCCTTCCAATTATCCCCGACCACCCCTTTCGCGAATTTCTTGAGGTTCAAGCTGTCGGGGACCCACCACTTGCTCTGCAAAAAGAAATTTTTTCATATTATTTAATAATAAGTATAATAACAATTATATACGTATTATAATATTTTGAAATACGTATTACCTTAATAATCTCCCAAGCCTCCTCTTTCCGGCTTTCCGGAACTTTCCTCCAGCTGGTCGGGTCGATCGGGAAGCGCCGGAAGTCATTGCCGAGGAGTCGGCAATGGCGGCGGAATAGAATGGCAGCATCTGTTGTTGACTGCCCGGTGGTGCTGTAATATGGCAGCTCAATCTTCTCATTCGGCGGAAGCGCATGCGCCAGCTTCGTCGTCAGCCTCCTCCTGGTGACAGTGCCAGTGGTATCTGTAGGTAAGAAAAATATATTAGATAATATATATTGTATAAATTAAATTTGTAACTATTAATTAATATCAAATTCAATTACCTCTGACATCCACCAGTTGACCAGTACTCGAAGACTTCCTCCCGCGCGACATTTTGATCATAATTTCCGGCACCGGGATGTCCCACTCGCCACCCGCACCGCCACCGCCGGTGCCCTCCGCCCCCTCCGCCCTCTCCCTCTCTGCCCTCTCCCTATCCTCATTCAAAATGTCCTGCATCTCTTCGTAGCTGATCTGGACGTTCAAGTCTCTCCAGAGGTCGTCCTGCGTGACTTCCGGGTTACCACCAAACCCGAAAGGAGTCCAAGGTGGCGCCCGAAGAGGGCTCACAATAGGCGGGGGGCTGGCGTACTGCAACACCTCTGGCGGAGTAGGCTGCTGCTCAATCTGTAATCGGCGCTCTTCTATACGCCTGGCTTCTGCTTCGTCCCTCAATCGCTGTTGTTCATCTCGCAATCGCTGATCCTCTTCGGGGTCTATTGGAGCTTTACCGGTACGACGAGACATGATCTATCGAAGATGAATATTTATAGGAAAAGATAAAGAAAAAAGATAGTTTATGTGGGACCCTTACACTTTTTCACGTTTTCGAAAACGCCAAAATGAACATCGGCGGTTCTTTTATAGCCGTTCCCACATCGGCGTTTTGTGACACCCTCTAGGTGTTTTGGCAAACGCCTGGATGCGATTAAAGTATTAATTTAATCGCATATAGGCATTTCCCAAAACGCCTATATGCGATTAAATGATATTTTAATCGCATATAGGCGTTTGCAAAACGCCTATATGCATTAAGTGCATTAAAAATGCACTTAATGCGCAGATAGGCGTTTTGCCAAACGCCGGTCTGCGCATTAAGTGCATTTTTAATGCACGTTATGCACATAGGCGTTTTGCCAAACGCCTATGTGCGAGTTAAAAAATATTTTAATCGCACATAGGCGTTTGTCAAAACGCCGAGGTGCGGTTGTTTGAAAAAAAAAACAAAAAAAACCAACCAACCGCTTTTTTTATATTTTAAAAACATACCGGCGTTTCCTATACCCCAAAACGCCGATATGGAAACGCGGGAAATATGGCGGGAAGAGCGCGCCAAACGTAGCGGCGTTTTCATATAGGCGTGTTGGACAAAAACGCCGGTATGCGTCTCATATAGGCGTTTTGGACCAAAACGCCGGTAAGCTTGCGCCGGAATGACCCGTTTTTTTTGTAGTGTGTATGCATATTCAATCTTATTTAACTGAATCCTACTTTAGCTTAACATATTTCCATTCCTAATGTTCATAGGTAGGTGAACTAATCTATTCACATTTTTTGTTCCATCAGCTAAGATGTCATCAATAGGATCTCAACTAATTCATATATACCAAATTGAGCAATTCAAGTTTATAGTTGGCAAACATATTGAAATAAATTTTCTCTTCCGATTCGGTCGAATAGGGCTAAAGTGCAAGAATAACCGTGTGATTGTCACGAAGGTGCAAAAATGACCATGTAAAATTTTTGAAGCAAAATCGGCCATCAAATTTCAAAACTTGAGTAAAATCAAAATGGTCATCACAGTTAATTTTTGACTTTTCACTCATAATCCGATTCATCTCTCATTAAAAAATGTGGCAAACCTATACAATTATTTCCTTGTGTGATGATGCGATAGAGGATGATAAGTGAAAAAGTCAAAAAATTAACTGTTATGATCATTTTGGCCTCAGTTTTGCAATTCAATGGTCAGTTTTGCTCCAAAAAATGTAACAGTCATTTTCACACTTTCTTGACAATTACGTGGTCATTTTTACACTTTATCCCTATATATAAATATTTTCAGCTAGTGTCCTAAATTGTACTTTCCTGTTTATATTCACAAAGGTTTCATTTCATCTATTATGTTTACATAAATTCACGGCGTGCATTAAATGTTAGCTAATAGCACAGTTTAGCTTTTATTTGGCCTCTTTACGCTATATATATATATATATATATATATATATATATATATATATATATATATATATATATATATATATTGTGAGTGTTTAATTTGTTTCTAAACTCTAAACATTCTAATTTAAGTCTCTAATGTTAGCTTAGAGAGCACCTATTATTATTCATAATAAAACGAGAACAAAGAGAAAAGTCTGAAGTCATTCAATACATGCATGAACGTGTTTCAGAAGTTAGGGTGGAGAATTTTAAAAGGAGGTGATGGAATCAAATAATGTGGGAAGGCTCGAAAAATTGTAGAGGCTTTTTTAGGTACAGGTCAACTTAAAAAACATAAAAAAAAAAAATATTGAAAAAAAAAGAATAAGTGGATTTTTGTTAATTGGTTAGCCCACATACATATCAAAATGGTTTGCTCCCTAACCTTCCGTTTCTATCCTTTGAATTTCTGCTTGACTCGACATTTTGATATACCTGTATTAGTGTATTACCTTTTACATTTTTCCTAATAAATGGAATTATTTTGTATTGTTTGTTATTATATTTACAATATTCAAACTTTAAACTTAAATTATTAAAATAAAACGAATCTCTATCAGTTAATTTACCTTTCCTAAAGCTAAGTTGAATAAGTGGATTTTTGTTAATTGGTTAGCGCGCGCGCACACACATATCAAAATGGTTTGCTCCCTAACCTTCCGTTTTATCCTATGAATTTCTGCTCGACTCGACATTGATGCCGAATTAGTTGAAAAGAAAAAAATAACGGATTATTTTTAAGAGAAAATACATGAGTCCATGACTCAATGCCGCTTTTATTTTCCCTGTGTGTGGATTTCAATATTATATTTTATTTTGTTCTCAATGGCCTAACTAACTACAAAATCTCTTATGTTAGGTTGATCTAACATCTTTTTATGGTCAAATGTTGGGTCTAACATTGACAACGCATTTTTTCGCACTTAATTCTAATACAACAACATCTTCGTTTCTCATCTGGTGCTAAGCCTTGGTCCAAAGTTAAAGGCGATGATTTTATTGAAAAATATTAATCATGAGTATTTTTAAGGAAAAAGATCTTCAATAAATAATTAAAATTTTGCATGAAAAAATCGGGTTGAATTGTTTGGTCAGACTAATTAATGATGCAACTGGGCATTTTGAATATAGAATTTATTCAGTGATCTGACTCGACCTAATTTCATTGAATGTGCACCGATAAATGTAGTAACAACAAAACTTATTTTTTTATTTTTTTGATAAAAAAAAACTAATTGATATTCATATACTAATAATAATAAGTGAATTAGCTATATACAATTGCTAAAAAGATAATGTGGTTAATTAAACCAAAGCAGTTAGACAAAAACTATATACTTTGATGAAACCGAAGTCTTTTCGTTGTCGACGAATCACAAGAACTTGAAAGAGAAGAAAACGGAATTATTTAAGAAACTCATTTAAATGAATACAAGTTCAACCATATATTTAGATACCTATTTTTTTTTAATAAACATTCACGTAACTGAAACGTATTGGCGGCAACAACTATTCTAAAGTGGGAAAGAGTCACTAAACACTTTGACAACTATAATCAAATCAAACTCTAAGGGACAAGCTCATTGAAATCTTTTGCTCTTCTAAACAGGGATGGAGATAGTATGGTTTTATTTCTAAACTTTGAGCCTCCAACTGAGTCATGACCCAAAGATCTATTGGTGGTTTATTTTTTGTGCTGTTTTTATAATTTTTCTTAAATAAATTATCTATTTATTGAAAAAATACATAGCTTAGTTTTTGCTAAAAAAACTACTTTTTTGTCTATATGCACTAGTTACATAATTACCCCCTTCAGTGTATATAATACATAAGTCACCTCTAGAAGAATATTTTTCCAGTAGTCAATATATACAAGGGATGACATCAATTGGACAAGTAAATTTGAGTAAAAGCCATTAATTTCTCTCCATATGCAAAAGTTGTGCGATCTCAAAAACGTTAATTTTCAGACGGGAATGATGGCCAAACCTAAAAGAAAAGAAAAAATAAACTCAAATTGTGCATTAGTTAAGACTTTAAACTTTAAAGTATGAGGAAAAGAAAGGGTCAATGATAGTTTTGTGAGGGGGAAAACTAGTCAAGCGAAGGAAATATGATTGATTCCCCAACCATATAACCACATGCATTGTTTAGCCGTCACTTTCCCTTTCAATTTAACCAACATTTTCTTTAAAAATAATTGTTTCTTCATTTCAGGACATGCCTGATCCATTTAACTTTCCTTTCCATTTTAAAATAATACAGTGTTCTTCTTGAAAGATAAATTTGTTGCGCTTTCTTTAATTTAAACAACAAACAAGGATATAGATATTTTTTATTTCTATAAAATAATATTTATAATTATTTTATACATATATGAGTATCCAATAAACTGAAGACCTTTTTTTGTTTTACAACAAAATGTTTATTTTTCATAAATATAATTAATATCAATATTATTTGACATTAAGCATCCAATATCTCTATGATCTTGATTTTGAATGTTATTGTGCTATCGCCCCCTAAAAAAACCAATAAAAAGTTACATAAACTAACAAAAATATGCGTGAGCGGGAGGATCATACAAAATCTAAGAAGTATATTTTACTAATTTAAATATGTGTGGTACTCTGTCCCATCTTCAATATATGATTATTTTGACCTTTTGTGGAAATTAAGCAAACAAATTATATCTCTGAATTTTAACATAACTCACATATAATTAGACTATAAGTTAGTTTATAAGTACAATAAATTAGTTTTGATAGAAAAATATAATTATAACAATCCAAATTAATTAATTTTGCATAGGATTTATTTCATTATGTTGGGAGTTCCTGTTTACATGCGCTTTAAGCGCATGTATTTATCCGGCTATGTACATGCGCTTAAAGCGCATGTAGACGCTTAAAGCGCATCACTACCACAGATTACCCCATTTACATGCGCTTATTTTGGCCTCTACATACGCTTATAAAGCGCATGTAGAGGGGGGCGCTGGTAAAGGCTCTACATGCGCTTTTAAAAAGCGCATGTAGAGGGGGGGCTCTACATGCGCTTAAAGCGCATGTAGATGATGTACAACTATATATATATATTTTTTAATATATATTCTTTTACATTTGCCACACAATATATATTTTTTTTAATATATATTTTTTTAATATATGTATGATAAATTATGTTCAATTCTTAATATAAAAAAATGGTCAATAACTGAAGACACATCATTCTTAAAAAACAATTCTTAGAACAAAGGTCAACAAAAATTAAAAAACAACTTCATAACCAAATCAAAATAACAATTGCTCTTAACAATAATTGCATTGGAAACATTGAATTAAGGTTCCAAAAATCTCAATCTATATGTGGTAAGGATCAAACAATGGCCAATGGTGCTTACACAAAAACACATTCAACCAATGCCCCTGCATGTCCAATCAATGAAGAAACTCGTGTTAATCATGAACATGATCAATATTTACAACTTGTTCAGTTTATTCATTATATACATAAGGAAAACAACATGTTAATTAATGGAGATGCATATATTAAGTGCAAAGCTCAACTCTTGTTCCCACATGTCAAATGTTTACCATAAGAAGGGAAAATCCAACAGAAGTTAGCTACAATGTCAATCATATTACTGATATTTCACATCAATCATGCAAATGGTAAATTAGATAAAGCAATTCTGTAATCAAATAAAGAAATTCAAAATCAATGAACGTCGTCTTATTAAGACTGAACAACTTGAAATCATTATGTTTGATATTCATCATAGTACAAATCTTAATAGGATTCGATCTTTATGTGTGTCAGGAGAGGATTTGATCAAGTGTATATCTTCCAATAGTTAATTCAATTTCTCGGAGGAGGAGCCAGTAAACATTAGTTGGTGTGCTTTAAACTTGAAGAAGGGTGAGATAAATTAATGAACAAATCATCACCAAGAAGTTATGAATGAGCAAAAATTAAACACCATTCACACAAAGTGGGGAAAAATCAATTTCTGAATTTCATTAGATGCTAAAAACTCAAAATCACATTTATGAAGGTGATATACATACTTTTTTTGAGCATACACACGGGAGTAACCATGTATGTAGAGCTCTCCCTCCTCAATTCATCCTCCAAAGCCCACTTGTCTGAAATGAAAAAAAAAACACTTTTACTTCAAGCATACAAACTTTTACTATCTCACCCTCCTCAGTTCATGATCATTTTTGAATCAACACACTTTTAGTGGCATAAAATTAAACTAATCTCTTCTTTTACATAAGGTTTCTTTTACTTCAAGCATACAAACTTTTCCTGCTGATTCATGAATTTCATATATTCCAACAGAGTTGGCTTCACAATTACAGCAAATTGGCAAAATTCATCAAATGGAAAATGTAATAGCTCTGGATGTTGTCTTCTGTGGTAGTAATTATATATACAGCAACACAACGGAATGCACCTGGTACAAGCAATCATATTTTAGCAAGAGAAGATGCCCAGATTATAATTTAATCTCTACAGCATGTCCAAACATCCGTATATTTGTCCAGTGATCATCAATTTTTTAACAAGTAAAAAGAAACCAAACAAAAACAAACCGCTGTCCAAAAAACAGAATAATTAATCTATCTCAAGTCAATAGGAAAGGCGAATATGTCATTCTATGTTCCAAGCAGAAGAACACAGAAAAACCATACAGTTGATTACATCCAAAAAACAGAAATCATAACAGCAAAACAAATTCATTAATGTTAGGAACTGGGAGAATCTTCAACTTCCTGCCCCATGGATAAGAAATGGGAAAAAGGAAAATGCAAAGGAACTTGGGTTTTGATTTCACCATAGAAAGATACAATTTTTAACACACACACACACAGAGGCATCAGAACGGACATACATTAGGTTCATTCTTCTTCCAAAATAGGCCCCTTGCTCCAAAAAAACTAAGTAGAGATCTCTGAAAAAAAAACACACCAACTACAGCCTATTCCCTTGGTTACATCTAATCCTCATCTTGTGTCTTTCAAATTATGCTATTCTGGGTTTAGAGCCTAACATGTTCCCAACGACAAGTGGCTGCAGCCTTTACTACATCAGGCTCTCCCCTTGGTTGTCTGCTATTGGTATTGAATAAATTCTGAGATATGGTTTATTAATAATTCCTTTTTGCCAGATGGTTCTATTATCAAGTTAATAATTAGCAAGTTGTACAAATCTTAAAACCACTTCAAGCAATCTTACACATGGTGGAAAATACAAAAGAAAAATATAAGATGCAATAAAATAATCAGTTCAAAAAAGAAACCTTCTTTGCAACAGCCTGCTGTTGGGATGCTGTGGGATTTTCTCGAACAATAGTTTTTTGAGGCAGCAACGGGGATACCAAGTGTTCTAGAAATACCCCAACACTACCATTTTTGAATCAACACACTTTTAGTGGCATAAAATTAAACCAACTCTGTTGCAACACTACCATTTCTTTCCAAAACCAATTCAGCAGTAGTGATATTAACATCAAGAAAACTAATAACACCATAACTAACATCTGTTCAGCCATGATTATTATTTAAACACATGCATCAACATTCATATTATACAAACAAAAATACCAAAACCAAGCTTTCAAACCAAATAAACCTAAACTTAACCAACAATAGTTCATATAACTCAAATTTCTTAAGGGGAACTACACATCCCAGTTTTATCTTTCATTTATTTAAATAAAATCGCTCAAAATCAAACACCCACTTGAAACCCTAACTCTCAAACAGTTCAGATCGCAAAAACTAAGGTAAGAAGAGTGTGCAAAAATGCTTACAGTGAGAGAAAAATGACCACCCACCGCCAGCCGCCGCGTCGCTCGCCGGAAATCGGCCACCACCAAGGGTAGGGCGAAAAAGAAACCAAAAAAAGAAAGAGATCAATGAGAAATACTTTAGAATGAAAGCATAGCCTGAGAAACACTAAAAAGGTTGAAGCTTTTACCCATTCTCGCCGTCAACACCATGGGCTCGCCGGAAAAGAAAAAGAAAAACGGAGGTGATGATGAAACACGAAGAAAATGATGAGAAACAGTGAGGAGACGAGTTGGGGAATGAGAAAGGGCGACGATGTCACCCATTACCGCCGCCGGTAGCCACCGCGCCACAGGCCACCGGAGTTGCAGTGGAAGGAGACGAAGGAGGTGTTTTTGTTTTTGAGAGGTTTGGGAGGAGTGTCGCCAGGTCTGTTTGTTTTTGAGAGAGGGAGGAGTGTTTTTGTAGTTGTTGTTTTTTTTTTTTTTTTTTTTAGAGAAAATTATAATTAGTTACCCCTGTGGTTTATTTTTACATGCGCTTAAAGCGCATTTATGGCTTTCCTTTGTTATTTTAATATTTTATGGCTTATACATGCGTTTAAAGCGCATGTAAAGACCAATGTCCATTTAATTATATGGATATTCATATGATTTGGTGCTTTTCAACTAAATTGTTTCAATATTCATCTCAAAATGCTCAAATATTGTGCTTGACAATGTTATAGTGAATTCCATTGAAGAACAAGCCTTTACATGCGCTTTAAGCGCATGTAAAGGGTGTTTCTACCTCTACATGCGTTTAAAGCGCATGTAAAGGGTGTTTCACCAATTCCATACCACCCAAAAGTGGTAATGGAGCCTTGAAACACTAAGTCCACAAGCAGGGACACCTTATGAGGTCTGAGGAGGACCTCTTATGCATGACTCCATGTTTTGTACTTCAGTAGTGGCGCATGTAAAGGGTGTTTGTGCCTTTACATGCGCTTAAAGCGCATGTAAAGGGTGTTTCCATATAATTTTGAGCTCTTCACCTAAGTTCATTTTGTATTTTATCTCTAAATACTTAAATCCTTTTCTAGTCATTGTTTTAGTGAATTTTAATTGATGCACATTTCTATACATGCGCTTAAAGCGCATGTAGAAATAAGGCCTCTACATGCGCTTTAAGCGCATGTATAGATTCTTACCTGTACATGCGCTTAAAGCGCATGTAAAGAACCCTCTATACATGCGTTTCTTCTAAGCGCATGTAAAGGTGTGCTGGTAGAGGGTCAATTTGTAGTAGTGCATGTAGAGAGTATTTGTACATGCGTTTTTTGCTCTACATATATGAGCGCATGTAAAGCTGCGCTGGTATAGGCTTAATTTGTAGTAGTGCATCTTCAATTTCTCCGTTAAAAAAATCAAAAGTTATCTTATAATAACTAGGACCGGATGGTGCGTATGTGTACAGATACATATAGCTTTTGCATAATAACGAATCCTAAATAATAGAGTTATCAATTATCATATGTTAAACCAAGAGTATATATTGGATCTAGTGATGGAAGGAGCTAATAGTAATACATCACAATGTGGATAAATACTAATGTTCGAATCTCCTTTGAAAAAGGTATCCACCATATTTAGTGTCCAGCCACCAATGCATATGATATTAAGACATATATACTCTTAAATATAAGAGGTAATAGGTGTATGTTTTCTTTGGCAAAAAAAAAAAAAAACAGATGTATGATTTCCATTTTTACTATTTAATAAAGTAAAATAGAAAACTTTATCAAATATATCCATAATAAATGATTTCAACATGTTTTATTAGTATCATAAGATAAGAGCACGTATAAATGAAAATGTTTGACAACATGTGATATATATAAGTATGCGATGATACAAATATATAATAAATAAATAATTAAATATATGCACATGAGTGAAGGAGTTAAATCAGAAGGAGGAGGGCTCTCACGTGGGTGCGAGCGAGGTGGCAAAATTTAGGTGATCAAAGGATCAAGAAGAGCAGAAGTGCTGATTAAGCAGGGTGTCCGTCGGGTCTTTATTAAGCACACATTTGGGGAAATTGATTAAGAAGCCCCTCTTCATGCCTTTTGATTATTTCAGATTGATTGGAACCAATACAAATCAAACAAATAGATAGACACATTTGGATGGTATATACCCCATTCTCTGTTGTTTTCATTATTGTTTTGTATTCCCTATTCCTTAACCATCGCCAATCCATTGCTTCAATGCCATTAGTAAGGATGCAGATACTGTCAGCAGCGGCGTACCCTCTCCCCATCCCTCAGAAGCTCTCAATCCACACCATTCAATATAAAATCTGAAGGCTCACAAGGCACCATATGTCATCAAATTCCCCTTTCTCCGTTTCCAACTTCTGCAGGATCAATAAAAATTGAATGAAAAAAATTTATTTTTTTAATTCTGTAAAATTTTTAGATAAAAATTTCAACTATCTAGACCTATTAATTTCAACTATCTGGACCTATTTTATTTTAACAGATGACTTATAAGAGATACAGATTTATCCAGTGAACTGTAAAATAATTTTACAGTTAACTCGATAAGTCTGTATCTCTTATAGGTCCTTCTTTTGAAATGAAATAGGTCTAGATAGTTGAAATTTTTATGCCAAAAAGGTTTCAAAAATAAAAAAAATAAAATTTCTTCATTTATTTTATATTATAATATGATTTTTTTGTTTTTAATGATACAAGTGGTAAATTATGAGCTCTCGATGAATTTTAATGGTCAAAATAAAACCCTACATGGAGGGATTTGGAGAGATTCTGAGAGTCCAGATTCTGAGAGAATCCGGACCCCATTAGTAAACTAACCCCCACCATCGTTAATTATAGAAGAAGTTACCATTTACAAAGTTTAAAAAATTAGCTTTATTTGTTAGCTACTTCATTCATCCCAAAATATAAGCCTAATTTTAGTGAAAGTGTATGTCCCAAAATATAAGTTTCACTTTAGGTTTGTTTAAGAATTGATTACAATTTTTTTTCCAAATTACCAATTGTTACATTATTTTTTCACATTCTTTATCATTTTCTTTTCCGTATACATTTTCTTTTATATTTATTAAGAAGGGCATAATTGAAAAACAAATCATATATCTAATTAATATAATTATTGTTTTTAACCAATTTTAGTAGTTTTCTTGATAAACGTTAGTTATTTGAACCATATATATTTTGGGGTGGAGGGAGAGTATTTTGATTTTTTTTTACACATGCCACATTTTTGTTTTTTTTTTCTTTCAAAAAGTTTATGAGAAAGTCACTAAATAATATCGTTTAATATGGCTCTCAGTTACGTTTTTGAGTTGGGCATCCTCATATATAAAAGGATGAACTGTTAATTACTTTCTTCTAATTTTTTCCTTTCAAGGTTTTTAAAATGCGTATGGACAAATATAGCAAATCATGTATTAAATAAGAAACCTACACTTCAGATCAATAAAAATACTCCACAATCTCAGGTTTAAAATGGAGACAACGTATGGTGGGCGTTAGAAGTGGGTTGTGTTTACGGCGTTAGATTAGCAGCTTGCACTTACGTACAAAATTGTTTAAGAGAAAAGGCTTACAAAAATATTAGCGAGAAAACAGGAAGAAACATATGAGTATATATATAGAAGTTGCTTTTTTTTTAAGTGTCTTTATAGTTCAATAGCATTTTAGACTCTTGGAGTTATAGAGCCTTAAAATCTATAAACAGAAGCTTGTGAAGAGGGTGTGACAGAGCTTTCGCCCGATGTGGACGGTTCAACCACAGAAAATGAGCGAAAACCTACTTCCTCCACCCTTCACTATGCTAGGGACGACACACATAAATATTGTTGTTCATTTATTTGTCTTGTTATGCTGTTAGATGCATTATGGCTTATGGCTTCCTCCATTTTCATACTAAATCACCCTTCATCCAATCCATAATATAAAATCTTCAGTTAATTCATAAAGAATAATAAATGACTGTTAATTAATTAAATATGTCATAAAGTATTTTTTTTTCAATTTTACCCATGTTAATTAGTCTCAAATTGACCAACATTACAGTCACTTCTTAAAAGGATATAACATGATATACCAGATTTGTTGGAGATGCACATATTTCCGATCTCTAATAGTGAACACTAGAAGAAAAAAACACGTGTGTGAAGATGATAGAGTGATAGGTTTTAGTTTCACTTACAATATTTTACGCATACAATAGTTGAATTATACCAAAAAAGGCCGAAAATAGGAATCTCAAGCTAAGATAATTGAATTCGGCCGCCGCTGAAAACGGAACAGCGGGCCGGTATTTTTTTCTTAATAAGTCCAATAAACAGTGATGCTAGTTGAATTTCTCTCGCTAATCTCAAATATATATAGAATCTGTTTAGTTATTTTAATTAAATTAATAGTGCCAATTATATTAGTTAATGTGTGTGTTTGGCTCGGCTTATTTTGAGAAATAAGCCAGCTTATTTTGGGTTTTTGGCTTTGAAAATCCAAAATAAGCTGGTTTATTTCTCAAAATAAGCCGAGTCAAACACACTAAATATATTGTATTGCATTTTTCTTTTCAAGCACTCCAATCAAATTCCCTCACACGTCCCTTATTTATTACTCCCCCCGGTCCTAAATATAGGACCTAGTTGACTTTTTTAATCCTAAAAAAAGCAAAATAAGTTAATTATAAATTGATTTACCTAATTTTTTCTCTTACACTAGTTTATTTTACCTATAAGCTAATGGATAATCTAAAAAAATATCAAATATGTCATGATTTAATAACCTATTTTGTAACCTTAATCTCTCCAAAAAAAGGCAATTAGGTCTTATATTTAGAACCGGAGGTAGTACTTAATTATATTATTATTGGAGCACCATTAATAAAGACAATTTAAGAAAAAGTTGACAAAAACTATAATTATTACTCCCTCCGTTCCTAAATATAAGATTACTTTAGGGAGAAGAGTTTGTTCCTAAATATAAGATAATTTTCTAATTTGACTCAAGTTTTTCTCTAGCTAATTGCCTCTATATTCCCTTCACCCAAAAAATAGTGGTTTGAAGAAAGTGAGAGGATATTTTTAAAACTTATGTGAGGGGTATTTTGGAAATTTCATGTAATCCTAACTTATTGGAATATTTTCCTTAATCTCTCCAGATTTGCTAAAGTGATCTTATATTTAGGAACAGAGGGAGTATATCCTAATTATCCATCCTGCAATTTGAAGTGATAACAAATTAATCCCTCACCTGACAAGTAGATATGGATACCAACTTTTCAATATTATGAGAATAAATAATGATAATAAACAGAAGTATTATAATATGAGTAATTCGCTATTTATATGTATGTTACATACATGTTACATAAAAGACAAAATGAACATGGTTTGAAGGTGAAGGATTGAATCAAACTTGGGTTGAAAGCGAAGAAGATACACAAAATACCTCTCCCCCTCATATAGAAGTGTCATCTCCATCTCAACCTACCTTTAATTTCTTTCCATCATTCTCAACTCCACCATGAGTTCTCCTCTTCTCCCTTTCCTCCTCCTTCTCTTCACCACCTTCTTCATCTTCCCACCACCCACCGCCATTGCCGCCACCACCACCACCACACCTCAGTTCAAACAAGCCCCTCGCTTCTACAACTCCCCCACCTGCCCCTCCACCATCTCCACCGTCCACGTGGCAATGACACTAGACATCTCCTACCTAAGAGGCTCAATGGCAGCCATTCTCTCCATCCTCCAACACTCCTCCTGCCCAGACAACATCTTCTTCCACTTCATCTCCTCCTCCGCCACCTCCTCCTTAAACCTCACCCTCTCCTCCTCCTTCCCCTACCTGAATTTCCAAATATACCCCTTCTCCCCCTCCTCCGTCTCCGGCCTCATCTCCTCCTCCATCCGCCAAGCCCTAGACAACCCTCTCAACTACGCCCGCTCCTACCTCCCCATCCTCCTCCCCTCCTCCGTCCCCTCCGTCGTCTACCTCGACTCCGACCTCCTCCTCCTCGACGACATCGCCTCCCTCGCCGCCACCCCCCTCGGGCCCCACGCCGTCCTGGCCGCCCCAGAATACTGCAATGCCAACTTCACATACTACTTCACCCCCTCCTTCTGGTCCAACCCCTCCTTGTCCATGGCATTCGCGGGCCGGCGTAGGCCCGCTTGTTATTTCAACACCGGCGTCATGGTGATCCACTTGGGCCGGTGGAGGGAGGGAGGATATACTAGGAAGATTGAGGAGTGGATGGAGCTGCAGAAGAGGATGAGGATTTATGAGCTGGGCTCTTTGCCGCCGTTTCTGCTTGTTTTCGCCGGGGATATTGCTCCGGTGGATCACCGGTGGAATCAGCATGGGCTCGGCGGCGATAACTTCCGTGGGCTTTGCCGGGAGTTGCACCCCGGCCCGGCGAGTCTTTTGCATTGGAGTGGTAAGGGTAAGCCTTGGGCCCGTTTGGATGCTAATAGGCCTTGCCCTTTGGATGCTTTATGGGCTCCTTATGATCTTCTTGTTACTCCTTTTGCCTTGGAGGCCTAGCTAGCTAGGCCCGTGGGTAATTTATACAGTTATTCATATTTGTTCATTTTTTGTTTTTTTCAAAATAAATCAGATTACCTTTTAATTAAAAAAACAGAAACAGAGATGGCGCTACAGTCACGCAGGCTTTCAATGCATGGATTACGGTGAGATGAATTTTTTTTGTTTCCTTTTGGATTTGTACAGTCTGATTAGATGCATATTGTGCTTGTATTCATTTTTTGGTTATTGACCGAGCTAGTGAAATGTGTGACTGTAATATGAGTCTTATAGATTGGATAAATCATGCACATGATTGCACTTTTTTGTGTAATTGACAGGATTTTATTCATTTGTGCGCCGTGAATTAAGTCGTTATATCCGCAAAGGAACACATGCCGTACATATATAATATAAAAATATAAGATCTCCAGATTTGAGAAGCTAAATCTAGAGGGGAGACATAATCCGGAGAGAAGTCAATTGGTGTCGTTATTGTCGCATCGCACCCATCTTGTTGGAATACTTTAACGTAAAGACATTTTTCAACCACTTACCCATGTATAAGAACTTTTTGACATTAAGAACTATGTTGGATTCATACCAAAGGTTACGTTATTATGTAAGAAAAAGGTGAAAACATGATAATAAACTTTGTTCTTGTTACTCATATTCTTTTGCAGCTGAATCATTTAGCTTCTTTGGTGCTTTGTCATGCTATATATGAAGCTTTAGACGGGGTTAAAAGAAGTATTAATCAAAAGCATTTCTACTTCTGTGATTGGAAAATATGTGAGTATATTGGGACTTACTTTTTGAATAAAGAATATTATAGATTAAGAATAGATTTTTTTGAACTGAAGATTGAGAATAGATAATTAGACAGGGTTAAAAGAAGTATTAATCAAAAGCAACTCTACTACCCTTTCACTTTTTAGTACTCTAGAGCAAAATTTCTTCACTTTTTTAGAACCAATCTATGACACAATTGTTTTTTCGGATGTATACATCAATTCCTAGAACAATCAGCAACTGACTAATCAAATTTGTGAGAATGTGAGCATAAATCTTATGATAATGTATTCACGCTACAAACACTAAATGCATAATTTAAAATATAATATAACAATATAGGATTACACTAAATAAAAATAACATTATAATATAAAAATATATAATTTTATGCAGGGTCAAAATGGGCATGCCGGCATACCCTACCTCGTGCTTGGCCCTGCACACCAATATGTCTAGCTTAAATATGCCCATTTTGTTTTAAACATCTATTTTTGGGCTAGGTCGGACATGTTTTCAACGGGAAATGGTGGGGGCGCCCCGGCTGCTAGACCTCATAATCACCCCGTGTAATGTAATAAGTGGGGTTTTAACTTCTTTTGCATATAGTTAATTTTCTTTTAAAATTTGTTTAGGTAAAAAGTATCAACTTTCTTATTAAAATAATTTCTTAAAGATATCCATGATGTTTTAATTTTGAAGTTTGAAGGAGTAGAGGCAGAATTACATATGTATGGATTGTGAAACCATAGTAAGTATGAGCCGCCCAATAAATAGATCAGAGGGTTGGGCTCAGCGTTACTACAGGTCATCACTCAGAGAGAAACCATTGCATGATTTACGACATACATCAAAGAGGTTTTAAAAAAGGCCTGACTAACCCAATAGAGGCCGATATAATTTTGGGAGAAGCCTCTCGTTTTGTTTTCTTGCATTTCAGCTACCAAAACCAAATGGATGGCCAAGTGGACGCAAAATGGAAGTAGTTTCAGCCGGAAGAAATCAAGCAAGCATATGTGATCATAGGACTCAAATTTAACAGGAATACAGGATGATATCATCCCTCGAGTAACTACAATTTATCCAATAATAAGCACCCACCAAGATGACCCCTTGTAGCTTTAATAAGTTAATTGTACCTCTGTATTACAGAAACTAACTGCGCTAAAAGAATAAATTAAACTTAAATAATATATGTGGTTAAATAAAAAATACGGAGGCCGTTTGAAAGAAAAACATGCATGCAGGTACCTCGAGTAGTTTTAATTTAATACTTAAGCAATTAGTCTGTTGTTAGCCTGTTATAAATTTATAATTCATCCTTCTTCAGTTGCTTTAATGGATTACTCATTCCATTCTTAAATATAAGATCACTTTCAAATTTTAATTTGTTTCTAAATATAATCAACTTTCTAATTTTTCTTGATTTTTCCCAAATAAACTCTAATAATGTTTATCTACAACAAATAAGCAAGAGAGAGAGGGAGAGGGAGAACAAAAGTATATGATTATGGTAGACTAATAATATCATATGCTAATAATTGGCTTAACTAGAATCCTTAATTCAATCAAATTAGAGAAAACAACATTATATTTAGGACCAGAGGGAGTATTATGGATTTTAAGATTTTTGTTTCTTGTTGCAGTTACTTGTTATTATATTGTTCAGTTATAGGATTCCACCACATGGTGCGTCTTCACCTTTTATTGTGAAATGAGCTATCAAAATTTCTAACTTGTCCATAATTTAATACATGATTATAACAATTATTATTATTGTCTGCTAATATAAAATGGCAGGACATGTTAAAGTCAAAGATCAATCCCATACTCGTACTACTAGATATGATGACCATTTTACACAGCCTGAATTTTTCATCGAAGCCTGCTCTATCTATACCACTGGTATTACCGCTAATTAATGATATACCTAATGACGATATATAAATGCAAGTGCTCTCTTCTAACACTTCTTTATTCCTGTAACCTCTAATTAATCCTAATCAAGTCATATTATATTAATTACTTTTACTTAGTATTAACAATAAATCTTTCTCTAAGTTTGCGAAAAACTTGTATAGGAGTATTTTTCAGGAGAAATATATAAAAATTTTAGTTGAAACTTTCATTAATTAATATATATTATTATGAATTAAAAATTTGATCGAATTTCAGGTTTAATTCATATAATTTTAAATTTTTGGTTTTGGCACATGGTTCATAAATATTTTATTTAAATTTAACTAATAATCTTTATACTTTTTAAGAACTTTAGGCTTTGGTCCTTGCATATAAACTTAAAATCAAGTTCTTATTAAATTTTAGGAACGAAAACCAATGATTTGGAACTATATATAGAAGAAATCAAAATCAAAATTCTATTGAAAATATGTATTAATCCAAATTTTATTTGTGAGAAGGCGACGTAAATGATACTATCTCCGATCCATTACTAAATATAAGAAATATTTATATAATTTAATTAAACGGAGAATTTTAGCTAAGTAAGTTAAAATCATGTGATATACCACCAAAATATACCCAAACCACATATATATGTCATATATTTAAGAAGAGATGAACTATTAATTACCTTTTGAACTTAACATAAGGAGTATTATTGTGACTTTAATTTTTTTCACTAATAGTCCCTTCATCCAAAATATAAGCTTCATATTTGTGAATGAGCTTGTCCAAATCAAAATATAAATTTCATTTTATAAAATATGTTTTATTTGATGGTTGTCTAAACATTTATTATATATATATATATATATATATATATATATATATATATATATATCAAATTTATCAATTGTTTCTCTTTTTTTTATACACTCTCTTTTATCTTTATTATTACCTCTTATTTGTTATTCTCTTTCATGTCAAAAGTGAGGGTAAGTTGGAAAATAAATTAGATTCCCCACATAATATGTTTTGGTATTTTCTGAATAAAGCTTATATTTTATGACGAATGGGAAGTATAAAAGTTAAGTGTATTTTAGTATTTTTCAGTTGTCCATAAGCTAAACTGGACCATGTTTTGTTCATAGGTTAAAATGAGACCTTTTATTATTTATAGGCTAAATTAATACTTTCAAAAATAGTTTATAGGCCAAAATAATCTTTCAAAATAGCTTATATTTTATGACAGATGGGGAGCTTAAAAGTTTCAATAGGGATATTTCTCCAACTTTTCATATTTTCTATTTCAACTTAATGTAATGCCACACTTGTATAAATACATGCTCATTCTCAAGTCAAATTGAACTTAACGACACATGATATGATATCTTGACAGAAATGAAGGTACATGCTGAAGAAAGGCATGCCATACTTGGAGAATGGACCCACTGAGGAAGCTACCATGCAATTTCCTTGTACCAGAAAATTAAAGTTACGTCAAGCTTTATTGACATGTCTCTGTTTATCTGTCCCTCTACTTGCTTTGTGCAGTTTCATCGCAATTTCATCCTCATTACTCATTACACACTCCTTTCTTCATCATCATCCTTCTCTCTCACCCACAGCACTCTCCTTCATATATAAATATCACACCAATTCTTCCACCAAGTTCTTCATCATGGCCTCTACCACCACCACCAAATGGTTCTCTAACAAAGGTCTAAGAATAAGTCTCAGCCGCTCAAAGTCAAAACCCACCACCACATCATCATTACCATCATCTTCATCATCATCACCTTCTTCTACTTCAAGCCCTATTATTACCAGAGATGATGAACTGAGGGAGGTGTTCCGTCGTTTCGATGGCAATGGCGATGGCAAAATATCGGCCAATGAACTCAGGTCATATTTTGGGTCAATTGGGGAGAAGTTAACCCACCAAGAGGCAGAAGTGGTAATCCATGACCTTGATTCGGATGGAGATGATCTTCTGGACATGGGAGATTTCATGAAGTTGATGAAGAGGGAAGAAGATGGAGGTGAAGAAGAGGACTTGAAGAAGGCATTTGAGATGTTTGAGTGGGAGAAAGGGTCTGGTTGTATTACACCAAAAGGGTTACAGAGAATGCTTCATCGTCTAGGAGATGACAAGTCATACGATGACTGTGTTTCTATGATTAATGCCTTTGATGTGGATCGTAATGGAGTCCTCGATTTCAATGAGTTCCTCCAAATGATGGCCTAATATATGTAACTATCTGTATGTATGTTTCTAAAACCAAACCACAAGTACAGTTCAATAATCAATGGTATCGATCGTTTTAGGTTTTAGAAACTTAGCTTGTTTAATTCACCATGCACCATATTATATTATGTACCACACCTTCAAGAACTTCTTTTTGCAAATTTAATTTAATGTTAAAGAATTGTGTGGATTGTTATTTTGTTACATATTAGTGATAGTAACGGTGTGCTACCTTCTTGAATCATACTCCTTCCGGTCCTAAATATAAGACCTAATTGACTTTTTTGGAAAATTCTAAAAAAGCAAAATAAGTTAATTGTAAATTGATGATTTACCTAATTTTTTCCTTAGACTAATATATTTTTCCTATAAACTAATGAATAATCTAAAAATATATCAAATATGTCATAATTTAATAACCTATTTCGCAACCTTAATCTCTCCAAAAAAAATCATATAGGTCTTATATTTAGGACCGAAGGTAGTATTACGTGAGAATCGATCTCTTTAATAATTTAGGGACAACATTTTTTTTGGTTTGGTTGTAGTAGTGAGTAAAATTCCAGCCTTTTAGCTCTTCAACAACATTTTGCTCCATAATTTTTCTATCTCTCTCCAAAGTCCCGTCAGTAAATAGAGACTTGTAGAAAACTTCATTAATTTCATATTTCATATATTTCATGGAGATCTTATGAATGACTACTCCAAAAAGTTTCCGTATATCTTTGGTTATGAGTTTTTAAAGGTTATAACTTATAACAGTTTGTTATATCTTCACACTTAATAAAACATTTAAAAGAAAACTTACTTGCAAACTTAGATTTATGTAGATATTAATATAACTTTTCGTTTTTAATTACTTGATAATTGGGTTTCACATTCAAATTATACATTTGAAGACAATCTTATAACTTAACCCATATTCTTCTATTAATTGATACGCATTTTTTTGTTTGATCATGAGAACTTGAGACCTTAAACTTTTAAGCCCAATCCACTCAATTGCGACCACTTATTTTGGATTAGATAGGCTGAGGTACGTGGCTTATACACTGATATAAGACCCATTTGAGTTTTTTCTTTTTTGAAAATTAAGGAAGCTATAAGTAAATTAGATCACTCAATCTCATTTAATTAATTAGATTATGAGTTAGTTTATAATTAGAAAAAATACCAATTAGCTAATTTTGAGAAAAAAAATAATTATAAACATTTAAAAGTAATTAATTTTACACCCTTAAATTCTCAAAAAAAAAAAAAAACGTCAAGTTGTATTATAATTAAGATTAGTTCGAAACTTGAGGGGAGACACAAAGGTGCACGATAAAAAAAAACTGAATTGAAGTACATTAAAGTGGCGACTAAAAGAAGACAACGTAACTCGCCATCCCTTTCAGCTTTAATTGATCGGATTTTTAAAATGGTTAATGGACCTAATCTACCCTCCAAGTAACCACCCAGAAGCACTGGGCACCCTGAACTAACAACAGGTCCATATTTGCACTCGAAGTAACCAAAGTGGTTAAAAAAATACTCTGAGTGGACGGTCAATCACGTTTGACCGTTAATCTGCCCATATGGCCGCCACGTGGGTTAAATTTTTGCCACGTAGGATAAGGGTAATGGACCTAATCTACCCTCCAAGTAACCACCCAAGAGTACTGGGCACCCTAAACTAACAACAGACCCATATTTGCACTCGAAGTAACCAAAGTGGTTAAAAAATACCCTTAGTGGACGGTCAATCACGTTTGACCATTAATTTGCTCATGTGGCTGCCACATGGGTTAAATTTTTGTCACGTAGGATATGTCATGTGGTATTCACATATAAAAAAACAATTTCCTCTGGGGTTGGGGCGGTGGTTGTGTTGGGGGGAGGGGGTGGGGTTGTTCGGAAGTGATGAAGAGAGAGGAGAGAGAATTGTACTTTTATTATATGTGGGCCTCACATGACAAATCTTACATGGAAAAAATTTAACTCACGTGGCGGGCACATGGACAAATTAACGGTCAAACGTGATTGACCATCCACTCAGGGTATTTTTTAAACACTTTGGCTACTTTGAGTTTAAATATGAGTCTGTTGTTAGTTCAGGGTGCTCAATGCTCCTGGGTGGTTACTTGGGGGTAGATTAGGTCCATTACCCTTATCCTACGTGGAAAAAAATTCAACCCACGTGGCGGCCACGTAGGCATATTAACGGTCAAACGTAATTGACCGTTCACTCGGGTATTTTTTAACCACTTTGGTTACTTCGAATGCAAATATGAGCCTGTTGTTAGTTCAGGGTGCCCAATACTCCTAGGTGGTTATTTGGAGGGTAGATTAGGTCTATTACCCTTTTAAAAAATTGTATTGATCATATATTACATCCGGTTATATATAATCACAGCCAATCCGTGGTAATACCACATCCAAAAACGTGACCTATAAAAGTTCAATTTATATCGCCAATATTCCGTGAACTCTTTTTCATGTCATTTCAAATTAGTTGTCAAATCTGTCATCTTGCATCGAAACAAAATAATGTACACCACGTGTGAGCCCCTTCATTATTTTAATAGTAGCTAGACAAAATGCCGACTCGTAAGGTTGTATATATGTTCCAAACGCAAAGCTTCAATTCCGTTATTAATGTGATGATTTTATTGGTGGTGTGCAAATATTTATGATGAAAGCATCATTTGAGATTTTTTTTTTTTGATCAGAATCATTTGAGATTGAATGTATGCCTTATCTGATGAATGAGTTTTTCTAATATTTAGTAGGGAGATCGATTTATTAAATACGAAAAACTCACACACGCACACACAATACAATTTTATTTGCTTATGAAAACTAAAATTTTTATATGCGCTTGAGGCACAGAGAAACATAGCTTGTTCAAAGAACCCCTAAGTTATCTATCCTATATATATATATATATATATATATATATATATATATATATATATATATATATATATATATATATCAAATGAAATGATATTTCGTTTCCACTAATTGATGAATACTAAGGTAAAAAAATTGATTAATACTCATGAAACACTTGAATCATCCATTTTCATGGAATAATGAATGAAGGAATAATTCTAACACCTCCAATCATTTTTATATGGGGCCAAATGCTGTATGTATGGACAAAAATTAAAATTGACATCGTGCAAATAATGACTAAGAGCATCTCAGTGTCTAAGAAATGCTTAAATTATACTAATGGCCAGTTAATTGAACTGGTAAGTGGGCTACAACCCCCATAAGATGACAACACGTGTTCAAATTTCGGAAGTGTTTTCATTGGGAGAGGGGACAACCTTGCATATGTATGCAACGTAACACTCTTACCCTCGAGTCTAGATTAGTCGGTTGCTAATAAGCGTCAGATTACAGGGCAATATTTAACAAAAAAAGAAAAAGAAATGCTTAAATTATATATTTTGTCTCAAATTCTATTACCTTTTAATTTATATTTTGTTTAGTTATGATCGTATTCTTATATTCTCCTTATAAATATATCTCTGTGTGTATCTAATTCAGCATTCGGTTCCTACTTTTCGCTTGCTAATTGATGAAGCAGCCTTGTCGTGGCAGATGGACTTACGTGCGTGTAAAATATTCCTCATTCATCATCGCAATTAAATTGTAGAAATAGTTATTTCATATATAGTCTGCCAAAATGATTTTTAATAATTACAATATTTAATCGAAAAAAATAACTGCAATATAATAATCTATCATTTACAAAGTCAGACCAAGGTCTTAATTCATAATGAAAGATCGTATATAATTATTTGCAAAAATCGATATGATTCAGCATTACACACACACACACACACTGGATTCAGTGAAGCAATCTACGGGACAGACTATAAAAATGTATCAACTAAGCATGTGGAATTGAAGTTCAAAATTAGCTTATTGTCAGTTTTTCACTACCCGGGTTTGGTAATAATAACTAAAAACACATGGCGCATCACACCTATTTGTTGTCAACCCGTATGTTGAATTTCTGAATTTACTGTTTTTTATTACCTAAGGGTATCCCCACCCACTTGTCAAGTGAGGTTAATCCCTCGCTGTATGTTTTAAAGTCCCATATAGGGGTAGACAGCTCGCCTGTAGATTTGCTCCACTCGCAAGAGCTAAGGATCGAACCCTCAACCATTTACTTAAGGGACAGGAGTACTTATCACTCACGCCAAAGAATTTACTATTTTTACACCTTTATATAATTAAAATATCTCAAAAGTCATTTAAATTTGTATTCACTGTAGGTTAAAATCATGAGCTTACATTCCAAATTTACTATTTTCACATTTTTAACTTAAATTACTGGAAATCATGTTAACTTACTGTAATGCTCATTTTCTCAATACAATCCAAAACTCATTTTAATTTTTTTTATTTTACTATATTCAATGTATTTATATACAATTTTCATAGAATTTTTTTATTGAGGTTGATAAAGTATAAATGTTGATATAATTAATATCAACTATTTATATTTTAGATATATTTAAGTCAATTTATTGTTATTTTTTGTATCTCAATTCAATTATATATATATATATATATATATATATATATCAAAACATATGTTTATGAGTTTATAAAGGTAAGCTCTTACAAGTTTACAAATCGAGTTTATGATCCAATTGTCTACTCTTTTCACAAGTTTGACAACTAACATTGTATTCATATATTTAAGGTAGGATTTAATTAGAAAGTTGATTTTAATCATAAATACATCACATATTTCTAATTACTTTTAATTTTCCCCAATCAATTTTAGATATTCCCTCAATCATAATTAAGCAAGATGAAGAGAGAAAATTAAAGAAGATAATTTAGGTGTTTTTTAAGTTATATAATTTTAATTTATTATTGAGGGACATCAATCAAGTAATTTGACTAAATTAAGATATAGGCCATAGTTTTAGGGCCAAACTCAATTTCCTAAACATGCCATATATTTAAGATTAGAAGGTGTGGTAAATAAACAAAAATTCAACTTCATCTTTAAAACATTGAAGTTATTATAGGTAATCATAACAAACATTCTTAAAAATTTACTTATAAGTATTGCAGGATACGGCATGGGTATGCTCACGAAGCTAACAATCTGTACCAAGGATGGATGCAGCCATGCCGTCACTGGATACCTTCAAAAGTAAAGCTAACCTCTTCATATAGCACCAACCAATTGCCCAGGAAGTAATTAAAGATGTAACTTAATTTTCATAAATTTGAAACATGAAATGATTCCACATATATTTCGATCTGTTGATATTTAGTAGGGTGAAAACCCAAAAAATGATACATATCTATTAGTTAAGGAATAAAAATAGTACATAACAATTCCAACATACACAAATGATAACAACTATTGGGCATGAGATCAAAAATGATATTTTCACTAAAATGACAGTAAGATTAGACATGAAAAGTCTAAAATGCCCTTATAAATTAGTGAAAATATTTAAAAAGGATAAAAATTTATAAGGGCATTTTGGACTTTTAATATATAATCTTATAGTCATTAGTGGAAATATTATTTTTATCTTATGTCCAATAGTTTGGTATCACTTGTGTACCTTGTAATAGTTATGTATACTTTTGTTTTTTAGCCAATAGTTTTATATTATTTTTGGGCTTTCGCCCTATATTGTATTTGATATGATTTTATCAATACAAATATTATATCCTATAAATTTATATATATCCATTCTATTCTCTTAAATAAATATTTATACTAGCTTCATGAGTGATTATATATGTCCGTGATTGGCAAAAAAAAAAGATTATATATGTCCGTGCCTATATATTGGAGCAGGTGACGTGGAGAAAAGGTGGTAACGGGAATGAGAAAGCATTCTAATTTCATTCAGTGAAGACCATGTTTGAGAACGGAGCTTCATTCGTTGTAACAAAAGGTGGACAAGTTCCACAGCCTAATTATTTAACGCAGAACAAACATTCGAAGTTGCAGATGCCTCTTGTGTTAGGCCACTTGCTCACAATTCAGTAAAACCTCAATGTGCTGATCACTTCAGAAACGATTAATGGAGGATTTCAATTCTAAAGCATCATTATAATTAATGTATATATATGCTGTACAGTTAGTAGGTAATGTATCTTAACAAAAATGTTAGCATCATCATCATTGTAATGTTGCTGCTGATTATTTTAATAGATTTTTTTATTCTGATAAAAAAAACTTCATGTTACGCCACATGCAAAATGTCATGTATTTTCAGAAATTATCATTAGAAAAACCATTCTTGACATGCTTACTATATAGCTGGTTCAACTTTTCATTGGGTATTTCTGTATTTTCCTCTCCTTGTTAAATCATCTAATTTCACTCAATTAAATTCAAATACACAAAGCTAATAATACAATATTACAATTAGAAAAATTACCTATATCTTCTCTAACAAAGAAACCTTAATGTCTTGAAAACGAACTAGATCATCAACGGGCTGTGACAGGACTGTTTAGTGAAGCAACATCAAAATCTAACGTACAAGAACCCTTTAAGGAGGCAGCATGAGATGATGATTGAATGAGAAGAGAGAGACTCAAAACGATTTCTCCCATGGTTGATCTTGACATAGACTTACCCACAATGCAAGCCATAGCCAGAGAAGCCAAGTCAAGAGCATCACCAATGGGATAAAAGCTTCCAAGCTTAGGATCCATCCATTTTCTTAGTCTCTCTTCTCTTCCCTCTTCTAAATCAAATATCCCCATAAACTCCTTCCACATCATTATCACCTCCCCTTTCTCATTTGTTTCCATGCCTTTCTTACCTGTGAGAAGCTCCAACAGAAGTACTCCAAATGCAAAAACGTCTATTTTGAGCATCACAAGATTTGTGCAAGTTCTAGCCATGGAGAAATTAGCTATCTTGGCTTGCAATTTGGAGTCTAGGAGGATGTTACTTGCTGTGATGTTTCTATGGACTATTCTTGGTTGAGTGTGATCATGCAGGTATTGCAGACCCATGGCCACATCTAGTGCAATGCTTATCCTTTGATTCCATGTGAGATAGGACATAGAGCTAGAAGGATAAAGCCAATTATCAAGAGATCCATTTTCTGCATATTCATAAACAAGGAAGTAATTCCCATCATTGTCTGATGAGACACCTTTTAGTTTCACCAGATTTGTATGATTCATCTTCTGCATCATCATTAACTCTTCCTTGGCATTTCTGTCCATGAACTTCTTAATTGCCACAACCTCCCCTTCAATTCTGGCTCGGTACACTGATTTCCCTATCTTGCACCTTTCATTAAGCTTCTTGGTAGCTTCCATGATCACACTTGCTTGATACTTGATTGGCTTACTTACATAGCAAGAAACCCCGTGAAGTATCTTATCAGCTGTCTCTAAACTCAACGCATCTCGATTCGAACCCCTCCTTTTCTTCCTCATACGATAAACATAAAGTAGAATCGCTAAAATTAGAGCCATTAGAACTAAAATTCCCACCAATGTACCAGTGAAAATAGGAATATGCTTTGTTTTTTTGTTGTTATGAACTGAAGGGGAAGGTTGTGAAAGTACTGGTAAGCTTCTAACAGGAATCAAAACTGGAAGGCTAGCTGAATTTTTGAAGTCCACAAAGTTATTTGTGGTTACAATGTCCATTACAGAAGAAGCATTGAACTTTGAACTTATAGTTGACAAATTGTCATCAGGTTGCCACACATAGGTGATTAGAAACTTGATCCCATTTTTTAACTGAGTCTTTGAAGGGCAACTACAGAACAAAGGGAAAATCACAGTGGTCCCTACTAGCAAGAAATGTGGATCAAGAGTAATACTTAAAGCTTCCACTGCTTTCCAACTGGTGAGATTTTCAAACAAAGAGGTTGAAACAAAGGGGAAGTTATCACCTTTTCTCATGACATAGGAAATGTTGGCAAATGAATGATTTCCTGTGCAGCCACAAGTGAGAGGAACAAGTAAGAGCTGGTCAGGAATAAGCTTATAGTTATCCTCAAACATTATATTGCTTGCCCTTACAATTGAAAGAGGACTGACTCCAAATAAGTCAGATATGTTGGTTATGCTTAGGAAATTGGGAGACTGAGCTAAGTATGTGACATATGTTTCACATGAAGAAGGTGCATCCATAGGACATGAAATAAAGTTTGGTCCTTTGTTATTGTTACGTGGTTGAGCAGTACTGTATGAGGCTGAAGAAATGAGAATTATTGAAAGAAAAAGATTTGCAGAATGAAGGAAGAAAGGATCTGCCATTTTTGGGGATGGAAAATTGGAATGGGGGGTTACTTATTAGGAAAACAAGAAACTTTGGTCAAATGTACATTAAGAGTGATACTTAAAATCTCTGCATTGCAAGTTGATCATTTATTGAATGGGCTTCTATTATGTAGTTTAAGATTTTGACATTTCAACTGAGAATCATTGATCATGTGGAAGAGAATGTGGTATTGCTGAATGAATACGCGTGAAGACGAAATTATATGTCTAGACAAGTTTTTCAAGGGACAAAGAGAATAAAATTGATTAAATTAAATCTCGTAAGGTAACCCTTCCTGTGCAATGTGTATTGAGTTTAGAAAATGAGGACGTACATTTTTAAAAGCAAAGAAAATGCTTATTAGTATGGTTTCCATATTTTAAAAAAGTCATACATGGAGACCATAATGAGGACCAACACACACACATTACACATATATAGCCGACTGGGAATATAATAAAGAATGATGCAGCATTATACTCATGGAATTTCAATGTGTCATAGACTCAATAATGGTTATAATCCTCGTATTATATGAAACATCAAACAATCGTTTGCCGGAAAATAAAGACTAATTAAATATTGAAACTCCTAAAAAAAATATAGAAAATATTGAAACAGAACTCTCTCTTGAGAACTGCTCAAGAGGCAAGTGTTATATGACCGGCATTCTGTACCATTGTTAAATTTGTATAATTGAATCATAAAATTTTTAATCAAGAATAATTAAATGTTTGAAGCCTTTATGTTATATCAACAATAAAATTTTTGAATTTAAGTCGTGTTAAAACAAGTTTTATGTAGACCAAACATGTTTTATGAAGTAAAAAGAACCATTTCCTGTGCACTATCCATATTGATTTCATAATTCCCGCGGGATCCTTACAATTTTGGAAGAAAGAAAGGCCACCCCACAACAAGCAGCTATATTGGAAAAGAGTATTATAAATAAAGGCAAAAGTGTACTAGTAGGCTAGTAGCATGGTAATTTTAACGTGCAAATTTAGCACTGGTAATTTAAACGGACACCCAGCATCATTGTAATTTTTAAGAGGGGCATCTATTAGCATGGGAAAACCTAACTTCAATGAAAAAAAACAAATTTACCCCATTTTAAGTTAAAAGTGTCAAATTCACACCTTCAGTTTCCATGCTATTAGGTGCACTATTTAGAAATTATCATGCTATTGGGTGCACCTTTGCCGAATAAATTAAAGATTTCTTGAGATTTTATAAGTAAAATCATTTAAAACAAACTTAAAATTGGAATTATTATATATAGGCACTTTCAAACTTGAGATACTCATTAATTTCATAAAAACCTTCATTCCGGAGATGTTCAACCAGCCTACATTATTAACATACAAAACTTCGATTTATTCAATGACCGAGAAGGAAAATAAAATAATTATTTCTCATGTCAGATTTCTTTCACAGCTTCCAAACCGACATCGTAATGGCCATAGTCAATAAATTAATTTGAACAAACAACGAATAAACATAGTATTACAGAAAAGAGTCGACGCCATTTTAGGAGCTAGCCGTTGAGTTGATGAATGAAATGCAATCACTGAGCACAAAAGAACTAAGCCTGCAGAAAGCTTGCAAATTTGGCACCCAAGAAGAGCCTTTGAATGCATAACAACGCATTCTTAGTGACCTCAGCATTCTCATGATTCATCAGTTTCATTACTCGTTCTTTGGCTTTAAGGTTCGTCACAATGACTCTTCCAGCAGAATGGTAATTTATGAACTGTGAAAGGTCAAAACATGCAACAGCCAGAGTCCTTGGATCCCTAGACGAGTCCAAAATTGTTATAAGGACTTTTAGAATCTGCAACAAAAGCCCACAATATCAGCACACATTCATAGATACACTCTCATCTTTTGAGAAAATGCATAATCATAGATATTTATGTATCTGCAGCTAAAGCCCACAATTCTATCTAGTTGCTAAATAGCACTATATATACCATAACCATATGTCTTCTAGCTAGATGTAATTTATTCAAGATCATTTTGCAAGACAAATGAAGGCTTCTTTGAAGGAAAAATCCCATCAAAGGGGAATAGACAGAGGAAGCAGCAACAACAATAACAACAAGAAGTCTCATCACGCATCAAGAACCAAAACTTTTACCATTCACCAACAGACCCCTTTCGACTGCTTGTGTTTACTCCAACATTTTCTCAAAAGAATCAAAACCATTGGTTCAACCCCCCTCGTCAACTCTACAGGCTTTCTTTGTAAATGTCCAAACTACTTTTAATGATTGTCTACATCATCAATTCTACAAATGCCATGCAAACAATTTCTCATACATGACCATTACAAATCTTTTCCTTTTTTCTCATATGACCACACATGACATATCCATCTCAATATTATAATCTTTGCTTTCCCAATTTTTTGTTCTAAACCATAAGCAATAAAGAATATTTCAAATAAAAATTACATTTACGTCTCTACAGTAACGAATGGGAAGTCAGAAAAGCTATGACCCAGAGTCTGATTATGTGGACTCACACTGGGAAGCCGGTGCTACAATATTCTAGGTATCTAAGTCCTTCAAGAATTATACAATCAATTAGTTGCATGTTTAATCTAAGTAAGGTAGTTTCAAGAAACCAAGCATTTGGCTTGCAGTTAGTAATCATGTAATAAACATTTCCCATCAAATCGAACTGGAGCCCAAGAAATATCAACATGATTCTTCCAGAGAATTATTGTGTTGACTACGAATTTTTCTCTATAGTCCACAAAAATAATAAATGAGCAAAGTAAGATAGCTAAAGCAAATTCAAAATATTGTTATTCTTATAGTTGAAGTCTATGATCAAATAGGTGACCTGAAAAAAAAAACAGTGGAGAGATACCTGGAAGTCATTCTCTTCAAAGTTGCTAATATTTTCTCGCCAAAATATGGGATCTTTATGCATGGGAGACCAGTCCAGATTGCCTAAAAGAACTTCTTGCTTGTACACATCAAAAGAACTTAGTTTCTTAATGCTATCCCTAAGCCCTTCTTCTAGGTAATTTAGTGCCTCCAACAAGTCCTGTGACAAACTTGTTGTCAATAAAAGTGTGTTGACAGGAAGAATATTATCTTAGAAGGAAATACAACAAACGGTTACTCAACATCCAGAGATTTTTAAAATTTTCATGATGCATCTCAGATAATTCAAACAAAATAATGTCAACCACAAATATGGTCGATACAAGCAAAAAGGGAAAGCTAATATCGATGCATTTCAAAATCAAAGAAAATGCATGCTTTGTAATGATCCCTCATTATACAAGTACATAACGAAATATTTCATGAATCCCTGTGCATAAAACATACAAAATGAAATAAGAAAAAGAGATGAATGTGAATTCATGGCAGCTATACAAGCCAATCATAATGACTAATACAGAATAATCATTAATTGCCTAGCAGTATATTCTTCGATGGTCAATGGATCTAATCAGATCTGAAATGAGTATTGAATGCATTCATAAAAAAGGATTTGCTTTCTAATCAGAGAAAATATTTTGAAAATTGAAAACAGGAACTAAACCTGAAGGTTGTAAATATAGTCGCAATGGTCTAAGCCATGTCTAAAACAATATAATAATTAAAAAAGTAGCAAAGTTATGAAAATGACTACAGAAAAGAATGCCAAGAACAAAATTAAGATCACAGAGATATACAGGTTGTAAATTTACAAATCATGATTCATCTCTGCATCAGAGACACCTATGCCAACCACATCTTTATTTGCACAGCACAATAAGTTCACTGTCTGCAGAAGAAAGTTAGTCTAGATTCATCTTCTCTCACCTCATCACTCCATGCTTGTGCTTTCAAATTCTGAACAACTTGTGGCAGCTGAAAGTCAATCATTTGAGCACCCAATGATCCTCTTGACAGCAAGTTTTTAAAAGTCAAGGCAACGACTCTAACAACCTAACAAAAATTGACAAAACAAATATGTTAAGATCACAGAAATATACCGGGCAAAGTCATAAACATATCTACTTTACATAGCATGCATGAAAACATTCATGCAGCAATAGTTAATGGCAACAGAAAGTCATTGTATATCCAACAGGGATTATCACAGTATTAGATCAGAGAATAAGAAAGAAAATAGAAGAGATGAACAAACTCAATAAACCCCCCTTACCTTTTCTTTTGTAGAACTCTTTATGACATCAATAAGTCGCGGAAGGGATCTTGAAGTAGCCAAGTATTCAATTGCAGGCTCATAATAGGACAAAAGCCATATGCAGAGGCAAGTTTCATAAAGAAGCTGTGAAAGAGAGAATTAAAATCTGACTTATTTCTAATCCCAACAATAGTGCCTTCAATCTAACCTTGCCAATTCCAGTATTTAAAAAGTCTATTAATTTTTCACTCGGAGAGTCAGAAAATCTCTGATTCACAATCATCCACTCTCCCAGAGTTCAAAAGGGAAAGAAGAGCCATTCAGGATGAACTGAATCCATCATGGGTGTTCAGTCATATATTAGCAGATCCTCTATAGGTAATTTGAAATCCAGCATATGTAACAGGTATAAATCGATAAAAAAAAAGCTTACCCAGCCACCTATTGGAAGGACCGACATGGACCAGCTTATATTCAAACCAGTTATGAAGCTTATTAGGGATCAAATTATGCAAAATTACCTGAATCGATTGTTGAGTGGATGCAGGTGAAATCAAAGGTATAAGCAACTTGACCCCATCTGCCTTAACAAAGGAAGATCTAACCATGGGTTCCTTGAGTAAAGTTGACAGGCAATTGACAGCAGTTGGGACGCCACGACTAGGATGAGAAGGTTTCTTCATCTACAGATGGTAATAAAATGAAGGTGAGAATGCATACATGGATACATGCGTGTTCTATTAAACAAAAAGACACATAATTTACCACAGATCAGGGTGTCTATTTGCATGTATCTGGCCTATCCAATGTGAAATCCAAATTAAGAGAAAGCCGTAAAAGTTCAACATGTTTTGCGTCACCAATGTCTACTTAATTTAAAGATCTTATAAATTTTTAAAATCTATTCAAGCACTTCTAGCATCTCCTTTTGTAAATTATCAGGTCCATGCATCCTCAACCAGTTTGCGGGAAGCTCTCACGTATTCATAAGTAAGAAAGCAACTTTATTCTTCTGGAGCATATTAAAACTCATGGTGTTCAGATATGTATAGGATGGAATTGGATTGATTCCCATATAGGCTGCTCTACTATGTCTTTTCAATAGTTGTGTTCAAGTGTCCACCTATGAAGCCATATATGAGGCACAGTTAGATACTAAATTGGGGCATCTCTTCCAGCGGGAATTCACACATTGGTCCACCACATTGAGGGGAACTAGACTCTTCAGCTATACCCAAATCCTATTTAGTGCACTATGTCTCTCATCCTTATTTTAGAATATTTTCGATTACAAATAAAATATTACCCAATAGAAATTCTACATGGATTGTGAGCTTTGGCACTTCTCATTCTTTTGGTTTACCAATAGCAAGCTTCTAAAAGTCTAAAAGTTGTCTAAGAAAAGCTTAACTTGAGATGTGAAGGAGATGCTAGTTGATTAAATTGTTTATTGAAGCTATATTGCATGGACTTATAAATATACAAAGTCAATTATCCTATTAGAAGGACCACAATAATTAGATTACAATTTCTAATAGACAAAAGAAAGGGAAGAAGCAACTTAAAGTGGTGACATGCCTGCTCGCAAAGCCATTTCACCAATGCTGTCAAAACATCATCAATTGTAGTAAGTGGTTTCTTTGAGTTTGATGCTTCTCCATTTGTAACAAAGCCATTCTGATTTTTCGGCCGGGCACTAAAATCACAAAAAAGAATTACTAAAAAGGTGAGATCTGATGGGGCATTTTTTTTTTTTTTTGGTTTGGGGGGGGGGGGGGAATCTAGCAATATGATTGAGGTCTTAAAAATTGTGACCTTAAATTTATATTACCTAACTATTGATGCGAGGATCTTACAACTTTTCTCTTGAATGAACCAATTCCCTTTCCAGAGCAATCTGAAAGATGAACATGTCCTTAATAGCATAAATTTTAAAACTTTGGATCACCTCAGATAGGAAGGAATAACTACCGAATGAAACCACATCAATCATAAACAAATGAGCATTTTCTCCTAGGATTACATAAACAAAAATGAGTTCAACTAAAAAAAGCTTTGAAGTTTACTTCTAGAATAAATTCACCAGAACTTGACCAATTTCAAAGTCATAATCAACATTTATGGCATAGTTGAGTAATCACTGACCTTAAAAAAGGTTCATAGGTATCTACATCAGCAAGGGACTTATCATGGAACAGTCTAGCCCTTTTCGGATTCGCTGCAAAACAGAGAAAAAAAACGTCAGCACTCACAATTCATAAAAATTAAATAAAATAAAATGCCACGTTCCCTCAAATCACCTGCAAGCATTTCATCCACCAAGGCCAAAACATATTCTACAGTCTCCTCCTTAAAAATATCACGCAAAACATGAACAAACACACGAATATACGCCGGACCATCCTGCAACAATGACATCATTAAATTATCAATCATTGACACAATCAATTGAACACCATGCTCAACTCAAAACCTTAAATTATATATATAACTACATAGGAAGAAAGAAAAGGTTACATCATGAAGCAACTGTTCTCTGTGGCTTTGAGATCGATGATCATAACGCCTCAAGAGCTGAAGATTTGTGCCGGAGATCAACTTAGTGGCCATGTAAGTCTCCCACGGGATATCTCTCCTCAAAACCTTAACAAAATCGAAGGAAATAATGTGAGAGGAAAGAGCAACATAGGATAGGATGATGAACAACGTTAAATCAAATTAGTTACATCATCTAACACCGAATCAGATCGGGGAAATGAGAATGAAAGAGAGAAAGTTTTCAAGGATTGCGAACCTGTTCCGAGGTTAATTCCGCAACCTCCATATCGCCGAAATGCTAGAAAACAAGATATGACTGTTGATGCAAATGAAAATGAAAGTTGGATGTGAAAAATAATTGAAGAGAGAGGGAGGATGAAATGAAGAAATGGTGGAGAGATTGATAGATACTGACCTCTCACAAATGAAACTCGCGATTTGGGAGGTTTTTTTTTTTTTTTTTTTTTTTTGGTACGAGGAACAAAACTGAATTGTGATTTGTGAATGGTGATGTTGGTTCGAATACGATAGATTTCAGTGTCACTTGAGAATTGACATTCCCAGGTAAAAGTAAAATCTCTACTTTTTGCTTCCACCACATACACATTTATTCATTTCTTACACCATTTCTTTAACCGCCAAAGAGTTACTCCAACCCAATCAATCTAAGGGCAGGGCACCTAACTCATGATCCACTGGGGCCTGTCCATGTGGGCTCTGGAGCATGACCAGCAAGCCATTTTTGTCTGTCCACACAGGTAGGTTACTTCTAGCTTCACTTAGCTACGGAGATGTCTCCCCAAGCGCCGCGATGGAGACACAACAAAGTGTCACTCCCCAGGATCGAACTCGCGACGTGGTGGTCAATCTAACGCTTATTGTTCAATCTCTTCGCCATTAAACTCACGGACGATGGGTTTACTACCATATAAGCACCCTTTAATGTTTTTTTTTTTAAGTTTTTTCTTTGATAATTCGGCCTCTTGACAACAAACTAATTCAGATTTGAGGGTAGAAGTGTTGCTCAAATAGGTAAGGTTGTTCCCTCTCCCGTAAGGGTGCTTTGCGGTTTCGAATACATATTCTCATCTTTACAGGGGTTGAAGCCCACTTATCAGCTCAACTAACTACAATTGGTGATGTCTTTCTTGGAAGTTAATGAAGTAACCTTCAACACTAAATTATTGCATATATCATGTGTAACTACTCCCCTGGGAATATAAAATCCCAAACACCAAAACACGTTTTTAAAAAAAACATATGAAAGTTAGTTTAGTATTTGAAGTTAATGCTTTATTTCAAATATTATTCATATTTATTATGATACTATTAAAAGAAATAAATACATAAGCATTAATAAATATGAAAGAGAGTTTAGGGGGAAAGTAAGAGAAAAATACATTAAATGAAAAGAGAATATAAGGTGAATTCTTATATTTTGGATCAAAATCTTTCAAATTTTGGGCTCTTATATTACGGATCAGAGGGAGTATACTATAGATTAGTTTAAGTAGAATAAATTAGTTTTGAGAAAAAAATAATTATAAACAATTTAGAATTATTAATTTTGTATCCTTGATTGAGTATATAAATAAGAGAGACATGTGACAGTGCTAGTATAAATGGGTGTGAAAGGTTGTATGAATAGTAGGACATATTTATTGACTTGACTTGAGTCTGTTTTTAAATATAAGATATATTTATAAATTTTAGAAATTTATATTTTTGTCTACTATTTTTCAATAATAAACAAGCAAAAGAAGGATGATAGAAACAATTAGGTAATTTGGTAATATTATGCAACTAACTATTCAAGTTTCATGGTTTGTGTTGGGAGGGGTTGCCACACGAACTCTGTAATGTGAGTAGTCAGTTATTTGGACACTAGTTAATAGGACTAGGAAAAGATGATAATTACTACTTGATAAGTTGATATATCAAAAAAAATATTATATGATTTTAACTAATTTAACCATCCTTTTAATTTAACTAACTTAGGTAAATATATGTTATGTTCTCTCCATTTCTAAATATAATAGCTAGTACTTGATTTTTTTTTACCAAGATAGCTAATACTTGATTTGCTTAAAGGGTAAAGGTGCAAAAATAGGTTTATACTATTACGCCAGGAGCGCGTAGTGGTAACAAGTATTTCCGGCTCAATTCTAGGACTGAAAAATAAATATTGGTGCAATATAGGTAACTCCGATTAGTTTGATCGACGTTGACCGTTAAAAACTGATGTGTCTGGGGGAAATATTTTTTTGCTGACCGTGGCACGACACATAAGCACGCCACGTCAGCAAAAATTGTCACATAAGCATGCCACGTCAGCAAAAATTGTCACATAAACACGCCACGTCAACAAAAATTGCCTCATAAACACGTCACGTCAGCAAAAAAATTATTTCCCCGCCACGTTTTCTTTTAACGGTCAACGTCGGTCAAACTAAACGACGTTACCTATATTGCACCAATATATATTCTTCAGTCCCAGAATTGAGCCCGGAAATACTTGTTACCCTTACGTGCTCTTGGCGTAATAGTTTGAACCCATTTTTGCACCTTTACCCTTTGCTTAAATTAAGAAAATTAATTAAAATCACATTTTATTATCGAATTACTATAATCATCTACATTTATACCCAAGAATAAATTCAACTCTCTAAATAGAAATAGATTTGGAATCACAATACATACAAAACCAATCATTCAACATCTCTATAAAACTTTGGATCAATACAAAAACATTCAAGTATAAAATGGGCAACGTGGGCACATTATTGATAAAGATTTTGTCATGCACATCTACATGATGGTTATGCTTAAGATTAACTTTTGATAATTTCCACTGTATTATAAGTGAAATGTGGTAGGTCAAATAACCACACGTTCTTATGAGGAATCATTTAAAAAAGAGTTAAATATCAAATACACCCCAAAGATATTATACCAATGTCTTTTTAGTCTCATTTTGCTATATTAGTTCTAAAATGAAGCAATGTTGACTTGATTTGTTAACACATTTAATTTTGACACATCAGCTAAATGTTAAAACTAATGGTGTTAACAGATTGGTGAACATTGCTCCATTTTCAAATTTCTGAAACCAAATGGGTGGCGTTTGTAACACCCTAGCGTTTTTGGTTTGACACCCATTTGAAAAATCTTACACTTATCTCTAATTTGTGTCAATTTCTCCATTAACAACTTAACCATTTTCTTTTAAGAGATTTTTTTTTCACAAACTATCAAAATCATGATGGTAATAATTACTCCCTCCACTCATAAATAAAAGACCTCTTTAGAACCAAGGGTCTTATAACCCAGTGGTATGACATCTCCCCTTTAGGTGGGAGGTTGCAGGTTCGATCCCGCCGCTTGTAACTTCAAGCCGTCAGTGTTTGCCCCTTTAAATAAAAAAAAGACATCTTTAGAAGCTGAATTTGTCCTTCACTATAAGACCCCTTCCGTGAATACGTTCTCTCAGCTGGAAGGATAAAACTCCATCTGAACCAGTTGAATGCACACTAAAATATTAAACATAGAAACTAACAAACAGCACAAAAATAATTCTATATATTCACTGTTTAATTCTCTCAACATCTGTATAGCATCTGTAAAAGCATATATACGATGTGGTACCAAGCAATTCATATATTACAACATCTTCCATCTAGAACGGATTTCTTATTTTGTATGTTTTAAATGGTATGATTTTGGAATCTTTACATTCTATAGCGTTTATATGACAAAAAGTAGTGGTGTAGGTCCTTGTAATAGTAGAGCAAATTCACTTTTTTTATCATCTTCATTCTGGAAAACTTCCAGTCAGTTGAATATGGTCAAGAGTCCTTCTGAGCCCAAACTTGAGTACTGCCTGGTTACCCAATCTGAATCCATCTCCATAAGCTGATGAAGTATCTGACTCAATCTGGTGTTTAAAAAACTCACCCAGTTTCTTCTCAAAGTCAGACCTTTTGCCTTTCTTTGATGACGTGGAGGAAGAGGAGGAAGGTGAGGATGATGATGAAGACGACGATGAAGATGATGCACCATCACCCCCAGATGCAGAATATATTTCTGAATCTAACCACATATGAGCCAAAACTTGGCAAATTCCTTCTTCAACTTCAGGGCTCAGATGGGGATAACCTATCAGAATCCCTCAAAATTAGTGGAACATAACACAATAGAAAAATTGTTACTTGTTTCATAAGCTAGCAGGATGTATACCTTTGAGTCTGAGCCATGCATGCATCATCTCATGGGCCAGGATTGATCCTGTTAACAACCTATAAAAAGAAAATTGATACATCATAATCAGTGGAATCTCAACCAATGTTTCATAATGAGCATAGACAGAATCAGGATCAGAAGGATACCTTGGAAGGCCATATAAAACAAGAATGGCAGTTACTTCACAGCGACGGGTCAGCCTATAAGGTTCTGTTATCATGTCCATGATTCGGTAGCCCGCTCCAATCTTTGGTCTCCTCAAAATCTGGTATGAGATGAAAAAACTATAAGGATAAATATTTCATGCACAAATCATCTCAGAATTCAGATTGTCTATGCAGACTCAAAAGTTGCAAGAAATTCCTACAGTGGTGACAGTCTGCTCTTCTGACAAGCAAAGTCCCCTAGTTTCAGGTAAGTGGTGATGACCCTGCATTCGAATGTAAAAAATAAACTCCATCATCAACACACCAGAAAGAAGATCCAAAATAATCAGTGGAGTTAAAAAAGTTTCAACACACTGTCATTTACATTTTTCTCTCCCTCCATGGCTTCATTCAGTGCTTGTCTCTCCACCAAAAGCATAGGAACTTGCTGCTCCACTTTCATGTTTAAGCCTTCATAAAACTCTTGTATTTCAAGGTAAAGTGGCTGGCATTCATGAGTATCCATTATGGCAGAGTCTAAACACTCTAGACATAGCTTCCGCCCATCATCCAGCAAAAGATATTTTGCGTCCTTTGACTACATCAGATAACAAAAAGGGAAAGACATTAAGAGAAAGGGGGGTTAATAAGAGACAATACAACAGTATATCATCGTTGGTAACAAGTAACAGGACCGAATTGTTCTGGTATCTGCTAGAACTGACCTCCATTCTTTCACAGCTACAACAGCGAGGAGTACCATCGCGTTCATGTGATGGACAATACTTTTGATGCCAGAAAGGATGTGCTCTATATTCAATGAGGCCAGCTGAATTTGTTGGAATCTGTGATAAATGAATTTTAAGCTTACTGATAAAAAATTATGACTAGTGAAATAAAAGAAAAAAGCCAGAAATAATGTTTTGCTTACGATTTTCTTTTTTTTCTTAAGAAGTATCACATTTTTATGCCACTTGAAGGTTAGAGGGGTAACAGTAACCAAAGATATATAAAATCTGTTAATTAGTGAAACTTCATCATTTAACATTTCAAAATATTCTAAGTATAACATAGGCATGCCTACCAGCTGTAGCACTTAAAATTTAATGTCTGTACTTTATAAACAAAAAATTTTGTTTTTAAATTTATTAAAAATTGAAGATTACATTTTTTATTTCTCCCCTATAACATTGGATGATTGACAATCGTACCATAACTAGTCTGTTACTACAATAACTATGCTTAGGGATGTTAAAAGAAAAGAAAATGTGAGCTTTGTAACTTAAGGTTTGTGTTTTACCCTATACCTTGACAGCATATACTGATATAAAGGCATGGAAAATCCCAGATCTACTGTCCCCAGAAGTAATTCACATGTATCTAGCATATAATCTTCTACAGTTCCGAAAATGTATTTCTGTTACGCTCAACGCCATTATGACTATTCAAGACTCATTTATTCCTGTTAGGTAGTTGGCCCATAATTTATCACAGAAAAAGTGAATAATATGTTTGGAATAGATTTTGTAAGTACAATTCTGAGTCATTATTTGTTCAATATGGTTTCAAAAATAGTTAAACGTGAATGATCCTTGTCTTCCAAACATAAAGATTGCTTAGCAGTGTGTAAAGCATAACAAAATTTAGTGAAAATTTTCACCTTACCAAGACCATTGATGATTGACTATCACAAAACTGGCAACAAAAAGTACAACTGATAAGATACTTACAAAATTCTTGCAAACATCACATTTTGGGTGATGCTGCTCCCTGTAGCAGGATTTATGGTAAGGGCGATTGTTGGACATGGAAAACTGTAAATGAACGAAGATTTCAAGCATTAATGATAACCAAATTTGTTGCAAAAAAATCAGATAAGCTAAAAACTCCCGTTTTCAAGAAGCCAATTTTAAACACAAGCAAATCGTCACCTCATAATCAGTGATTGGAAGATTGCAAGCCTGACAACGAAAACATTCTGGATGCCAGACACCTCCCATACAGCTCAAAAATCTTCCATGGCCAATCTCTGCTTTGCAGCCAGCACAGACCCTGAAAGCAAATTAGACCAGAACAAGGTTAGATTAATAATTCCGATGTCTCAAACACTATGAAATCAATAAATGAAACTGTAAAATGCTACATATAGATAGATATAAGGGACTGAAGTAGTTTCAATGTTCTTAGGTGTTTGAAACAATTCAATGATAGCCCATTAGTCAATCACCAAAATTATGAACCAGCTTAAACTCATTATCAGATGTTGGTACACAATGTTTTTGTATTATGTTTATCTAACCCAAAATCTATGCCTTGTACAAGAAGAAAAACTGACAAGAATTTATCCCTGTTCAAGACTACAGACTAAATTATCCTCAATTAAGACGACCTGATATCTACTGAAAGTTGTTTGTTTGAGGGCTCAGGATTTAAGATTTTCTTTATTGATCTGTCACTTTGACAAGAATAAATAGTCTTATAATGCAATATAAGACTTCATGATCACACTCGTTCAATCTTTGCTTCTCATCTCATGTCACAAGATTTTTCCGTATTTAATTTTGTTGGAGAGGTGTAAAGAAGAGAGGCTCAAAAATATCACTCTCTACTCCTTTTTCAAATCAAACCAGTTCTAATTCCCACTTGGTGAGACTGATAGGGAACGGAATATACTAGGCAGCCTTACTCCTCCTGCTTTATGCAGAGAGACTGATTCGAATCCACGACCTCAGACCCTACGGCAAGTCGGCAAGTGAGATTACCATTGACAAGATGAAAGAAAAACAATGCTGTCTGTGAGAGAGGAGTTTAGAGGAAAAAACAGTGAACTGCAGATTTCTGAAGTTAACCAAGCATAACTCAACAATAATAAACTTAGGTTTGAGACATTTTCTACAAGATATTGGCAATCTACTCATTTAAAAAATCATCTGTTGACTTTTCTATATAAGAATATGTTACCTTTCTATCATGACTAACTATAGAAATCTACATATACAGAACTTACACTAGCCAATTACAACTGAAAAATTTCCGACCAAAAAAAACTACAACTGAAAAATGGCATCATGTCCAGTTACCTGTATCCAGTGGAAAATAGAGAAAATGGTTGAAATAATGAACCCACATCACGTCGAGGAGGAGAACCTATACTTAAACTTTCTTGAATTGCTCTTGCAAGTTGTTCATCTTCCTCAAGTTGAAGTTTAGCATGATGTTCGTCTTCCTCAAGTTGAAGTTTTGCATGATGTTCGTCTTCCTCCTTTGGATTGTCGGAAAGACTATCAGCTTCCACTTCTTGAACTTTACTGAGATGTTCATCTTCCTCCTCATCAAGGGGACAAAGTTCTTCATCCTCTGATTGTGAGTCATACTCTGGGATATGATGAGGCAAAAACAATAGACCCTATAAATTTTTCTTTCAGAAGGGGAAAAAAATAGAAAACTCAATTGATAGCAACCACTCCCAAACATATAAACTGAAATGAAACTGAACAGGATTTCTCTAGTGAAATCTATCAAAAAAAAATTACCAGAATAAACAAAACCTAGCCTGTATTGTGAGAAGTGGTTTAAATTTGATTTAGATATCTTTCATTTTTATGAGCACTACAATTAGAGTATTGACAGATTGAGAACATGTAATCAAAACTTAACCTATGAGAAGTAAAGTTAAGTCCAGTTGAATAGGGCTGAAACAAGAGTGGATAAAATATAGGTCAACTCTCAATATGTATATTGGTTACAACACATAATGTTTATCTCACATGCTGACCTAATAAAGTGTCAAATTCAGGCCAAACAAACATACAATTGAATTTCATCCACATTTCTGCAAAAGCATGAACTTACCAATAACTTTTTTCCCTTTGAGATCCTCCTCAGATAGAGAGAGTGCGATTGCACGGTCAATTTCCTCTTTCTCAAAATCAGTCAAATCATCCTGCACCCAGTTTGCCACTGTTACAACTTCAGACGATCTCCTTAAGTATCAGATGAACTTGTTCCATGATAGTTTTCATGCAACTATCTTGTTAAAGTCAGATAATAGGCTAGCTCATTGACATGAGAAAGCCTGACAAAATTATTCTAATTCCTTACTAGAAGCAGAGACTGTGATTACCGCTGAATTTTGATGGCCATCCCAAACATCGTCATTTCCATACTTCCCATGATACTGTCCCCTTGAAATTTTATGGTTGGAGCCCTTAATCAACTTTGTAAACCAACCCATAATATGGATTACTATTATTATTTGTGAGTGGATCAGCTAACTTATTCCTGAAAAAGTGGCACACAATGAGTTATATTACTCAAGTTATATAGAAGAAACTCCCAAAGATTAATGAAACACATTAGGCAACTACAATACAAGGCCAAGAGTCTAATCTCTAGGTGTAACATGATTATCTCTTTGAAATTGTTCAACAGCATCAACACTAACAAGATGAAAGCAGATAAAATATGCTTCAATTGTTAATACACTACTAGGCTATCTGAAGTGTAAGTGCAAACCAAAGTATGCAAGACAGAACATAGTGACCACCAAGCCTCTTCCATATTTGATTATCATGATATCCTAACATGGGAATCAAAGAAGTCCCCACCTTTTTTTCTACTCCATTAGTAGCAATATTTCTCCAGAAAACCGTATATTCTCATGCTACAAATATGACAATAGAAGTAAAGGACGAATCTGAATATATAAAAAAATAAATATAAAAATATCAATAAAAGAAAAATTATTATCCATGACTCATATACTGCGTATCACAAAGCGTGCTTATTTCTAATTTTGGATAATCAGTGATTACATAGGTAACACCAATCAATCAATCTCAACCACACACACAAAATAAAATAAAAAATGATCTTCCTCTTAATAACCCAATATCAATACCAACTCAAAATTTTATTAAAATCAGTGAAACCCAATTCAAGACACCCACAAAAAAATAAAACTCAACTTCATTTTGATCAAAATCACCACAAAAATACAATCATTCTGGGTAAAAACTCACCAGGCAAAAAATGAAGAATATGGGGAAATATGAAAAACTTTATTTTCAAATTCTGGAATGGATATTCCTATTCATCTAACACTCTTTCCTTCACTTTCTTGTGTGTGGGATCGAATGGTAGCTTTTGAGAGAGAGAGGAAGGAGTGAAAAGAGGAGAACTTGGATTGTACGCAAAAGAAGAGACCCAAATGGAAATGGCAACAGTGAAGTGAATAATGAAAAATAATGAATAGTGAATGATGGGATTCAATTATTATTATTATTATTAATATTAATATTAATTATTTGGGGAACCATAAAACTACCAAAAAGGATGGATTTTGAAGATCCGGGAGAATCAGGAAAATTCAGCTTCAACTCTTAACTGTTACTGTGTTGAGTTGTGTTCCATTCATCGTATTATCATGTGGGGTCCTGGTCCAGTTTTTTCCACCACACCCTGCCAAAAATGTCAATAGCTAATAAAGTTTACATCTTTTTACTCAAAAAAAAAAATAAATAAAGTTTACATCTTTATGATTTGAATAAAAGGATTAAACAACAAATACTCCTTCCTTCCTTTCCTTTATAAGAAATAGTTGACTTTTTTGAAAATTTTAAGAAAACTAAATAAGATAATTAAGAATTTATTTTCTTAAAATTTTTTCTTTTATTTAACTTATAAGCTAACATTATGACCTAGTAATATTCAAAATATTTTTTGAATAAGTGGTTTATTTCATTATCTTAGGATTCTCCAAAAAAAAGTCAACTAGATCTTATAATTAGAAACAGATGAGTATTACACATCAGTATAATGGAAGGGTGAAATGTGAGTGAAACTATTTTCAGTTTGGATCATAAGAAGCCGAGATGGACTCAAATATGAATTCAACTCTTTCCTTATCCTTCTGTTGTGTTTTGTTACGTTTTTTTAATGGCAAGTGGATATTAATTGCTTCTGGTATTATTAATAATGTGAAACGGGCATGCCAGCATAAATATGATGATTTAAGATTCGCCATTTGTTGTGATCGAAAAAAAGTTGCAATTGATTTAATACCGTTTCACGAACTATCCATGCGCTTTCCTCCTGCATATGACGAAGTTGACTTGCATGGACTTTTATGCCTGTTTTTTATATGCAGGAATATTTTTTATTATAATAAATCAAAAATTAAGAAACAAGTACAAGGAAAAATCCTTGAAGGCAAAAGGACCAAAACTCACACCCTGAAAATCAAATAAAATAGTGTCTCTGATCATAAATATAATACTCTCATTTTGATTTTTGTGGAGGTTAAGAAAGTCGACCACTTAATTTTAATGTATTCTTTAAATTAATACGCTAATTTATAAGTAAATAAATTAATTTTGATGGACCGAATATTTATAAATATTTTAAAGAGATTGATTTTACATTTTTTATTTCTCTGATAAAAAATTTTTAATTAAAAAAATCTCCAATAAAATCAAATGATTTTATATTTAAAAATGGATGGAGTAGCTCCTAGCCCAAAGTTAAAGTGAGCTATTGTTACCTCAATTAGTAAAGCAAAGAATTGCATATAATCTTTTTTCCTTAGGGGCTTTAACTTGATCCTACGTACTTATAACATTTCTTTTTCATCATACTCCATTTGATGGAATGTTTTTATATTAAGCATTTGAATAGTATAAATATTTTTTAAGAATTTTCAAAAATGATTTGCACCATTAAGCCACGAGACGATGGCTATGTCTAGAGATGGATGTTACTCTACCATCATTGCCAAGAGTGTCAATCAAAGATACCTATGGATGCTTTCGATAGTGTAGGTAGAGATTTAAAGAAAGTGGATGATTGTCAAGAGAGTTAATGTGTAGACCATAATTATATATCCAATCACATTATAATAAGAGCCACTATATATAACTATAAATAGATTAATCTGGGTTGCGAGTTAGCATTGGAAGGGGTTACAGTTTACTTAAAGAATTAGATGAATAATTGGACTAACAAAACAGATTGGTAACATTTGTTGTCAATTTTAACCTTGACAATCGCGAGATCCATGCGTGCAGCTATCATTATTCAATCAATAATGCAGTCTGTTAGGTATCAATTTCATTCACTTCAATAATTGATTCACACCAAATCCTATTCTTTTCCTGCTTAAACAATGCTCCTTTAGTACTATTTTTCATTCTGTATAGTAGTTAGGTGTCTCAAACCCCGATTGGACATTGCTTTTGGGCAATATAAAGCAAATTGCAACATGGATAAAACCACATGTAGCAACTACATACATCTCCGTCATCTAATTAAGATGCCATAAAAATTTATTGTAAATAATGGAGGATTGGACACAAGGTCTTTCTTTTACATAAAAGTTCAGGTGACTTGGGTCCCAGATCATCAACTAGAGTTAGGGCATGTCAGCAGGTTCAAAAAGCGCTTATAAAACTCTTTTAATCCAATAAGGTTCTCACATCAGCGGAATTCGAACTCGCAACCACATAATTATGAGTAAAAACCTTTTTAACAACTTGACCAACTTTTAACAAGTCTTTTTAATATATAGATGGATGGAGGATGGATTGAGTTAAATGAACTTAAATGGAAACGAACAAATAGAAATGTTAAAAAAATTGGAAAGAGATACGCTGCTTTCATTTTGTGGGGACAAGGAAACACATAATTCAGACTAAAAAAGTCAAAGCACGCTCACCAGCCACAAACCATGTCTCTGGGATAAATGTCTAAATCCCCCATGAAAGTTTCCAAAAAAAATGTAGATACCCCCATCTTTTTTAGGTGCAATATAATGTCGCCTAATAAAACGGTGCTACTCAGTTGACCATTAGTTGACTGTTAGTGGTCTATATATATTACCATTAATATTCGACCTCAGCAAATAAATATGATCCGCCTCATCTACCTCTCTCTTCTCTCCCTCACTCTCGCTCAGTGTAGGCTGAAACCGCCGATCACCAAAGCCTTTAATTCGAAGTTCATACGTTTCCTATATTACATGAAGAAGAAGAGGGACTTCGCCCAAAGAACACTACACAATGCAATGCCCCATGTGCTTCTCTCTCGCTTCAAAATCCTTTCTTGAGTTTTGCAAGGTCAGATGGAGAAAAAGCATGGGTTCCTTTAAGCGCTTTTGATCGGCTGCAAGAAGAAGCACCATGCCCTCCTGTCGTTGCTTTTGATCTCTATTTCTTGAAATCTTCTGATGACTTTTGATTTCTGATTAAAGTTCATGTAAACATATAGAATTCCATTTGCTTTTATATATTTTGTAGTTTGAGATTTGCACGTTGATTCCTTCATTTTCAGATTTTGTTTGGGTTCTATTGTTGCAACCATTCTCATTTGAAGAACAAGATTAAGATCATTCTCCTTGTTTGAATTGTTCTTAAACTTGCTAGTAACTCGTGTATTAGAATGTAGTTTTAAACTCATTAATATAAATAATGAGAAGAGGAAGAAGGAAGTATAGGAGTTTTTTTTTTATCAGGAAGGAAGTATAGGAGTTAACTTTCATAAAACAATGCACAGAATCTTGGGAAGAATTGAGAGAAAATTATTATTGAATGATTGAAAAGTATACTTCTTCCAATAAAAGATCTCATATATATTCTTCCAATAATTTTTTTTATGATATTCTAATTTCCCCATAGCACAAAAAAAAAGAGTTATATCGTTTACGTTTAGCTATACATGAATTGCTGGATTACATCTTCAATTGATATATTGGTAGAATCAAAATTTGTGAACTTTCAGCCACAACATGTGAGGTTTCGTGTTATATTGAGCTACAACGTCGTCATTGGCTAATTAATTATATGTTAAAATGTGTAAAAACCCATATTTCTTTTACAAATATAATATTCATGATTTAATAATTATACTTCTACCTTACATTTAATCAACCAAATTTACGGTTACCAGTTTTGTGAATGGTAAGTCCGTAAGTATAAGTAAAATAATTAATGCACACTACACACAAACACAAGCTTAAACTTTTTGTTTCTTTTAATTTAGACAGAAAGATAATTAAATATCTAGATTCTCTTACATTCAAGTAGTGGGACTAAATCATTACATACTTATCCAGAATTTTACTTCTGACATTGATCTTTATTTGCAGGCTGAACTGGATTTATTACCCCATCAATCTCTAGAAGTAAGCACTAAGCAGTGTGATTTTAGAAGAACTCTTCAATATGAATTATAAGAGAACCATACGATATATTAACAATATATAGAATTAATAATTCAGCTGCCCTCGTCCCTCATGGAATCACAATCCTCAAGATTCAAAAGATCTTTTATCCTCCATTTTGTATGGTTATAGAAAAATATGCACATATAATCATTAAAATATGATATATTTTTTTAACTTGCATTAATTAAAGAAATAAAATAAATAGCTTGATGAGAGCATGTGATATTGATTCTATATCTCCTACGAGTAATATTGTGGATTGTATATTAATTTATATGTCAATTACTTTGGGTTAATATAATGTTTGGTCTCCATAATTTAAAATAATATGATTTTAGTCCGGGTAGTTAAAAGTTATAAAAGTTTTAATCCCTCAAGTTTTACTCAATTCATACAGTTAACTAGCGTAGTTTGAATGAGGGCTTATCAAGGGCTAATAATACAAAATGAGTAAAATTAGAAGGACAAAACCTTGTGTTTAGAATTATAGGTATCAAAACAAAATTATGTCAAATTATAAGGATCAAACATGCATTATATTAATCCAATCACTTTAAGGAAAATTTAAAAATAATATAAATACATAAGATCTTATATTTATAATTGAAATTTATTATCAAACTGAATTTTATATTCAAAATCAGAGTATAAATTTTCCACCAATTTGATACTTAAAATGGAATGGTTGAAAGGTAATACACACACAGGCATAGACTAAAAAGATTGAAATTATTGAAGGGGAGGTGACGCATATCTGCCTGCGTGGTCCTCCCGGGCTCTGACGTTTTTTATGTTGTTCTTATGCAAAAAACCAAACCGCTGCAGTTCTCATTTTTCTATTGCTAAAACTTCAGCTATTAATGCAAGATAGTAATACAACTGTGAATTAATGTTTTTTCTAAACCATTATTTCCCACACCCCAACCCAAAACAAAATCCAATTTCTATGTCTTTCTGAAATTGCCAACGATATAGTGTAAATGCTGTCATATGTATTGACAAGTGTCATGCCATGGCAACACACACTAACAATGATAATAGGATAGAATGAGCTGGGTTTTAGCTAAATAGGAAAGGGTGTAGACAAAAAAAAATTAAAGTTTGAGCTTTGGTCTAGGCTTGTGAGTATTTAGACATTACTTTCTGTCTGAGCCTAAACTTTTGCGTATCCACAACTTAAAAAATTACCAACAACGTGTTAAATCCTTTTTAATAGCTTAAATAAAATATAGACATTTAAGTAAGTTTAAAATCCTATTAAAGCTTTTTATGGCCATTTTATTTTAGAAAATATGCTTATTTCTATTAAGATTATAATATTTGATGTAGGCAAAATTTAAATAAAATTGCAAGCTATAACATTTATTAAGCTTTGACATATCATATAAATTAGAGAGTGACGAAGATAACACTGCATCTTATGTGTATAAAAGGGAAGATATGGATTAAGAAGAACGTCTAATGAATGTAAGGGTCAGATTTGTGTATAAATAAGAAAGTGTATCATTTAGGATTAGAAGTAAATTGATAATATTAGCAATAATTTATATGTTTTATATTATATATTATGTAAATTTTTAAAAAATAAATTGGCCTGACTTATAAACTTGTAGGTTATGCCTTAAAAAAAAGAAAGACTTGCATGTTTACTCAAATAAGCATAGCAACAAGCTTTGTAAATGCAAAAAAAAGGGTATATTAACAAGGCAGAACTAAGATGTCCTTATATGTTTATAATTTGGTGAAAAAAATCAAGTTCATTTTATGATCTCGTCTTTATCTAATTGTGAAGGCAATATTGATATACAACTTGTGGTCTTGTTGAGCATTGCGAGTTCTTCTAATTAAGGTTTCGAGTTTTACGGATTTTCTTGTCACTTGGGAAAGCATTTTCCCTCCAATTGTGGGGGTGGTTTCCACCACCATCTGGGTGGTTCTCTTCCCATGAGTGCCTTCATTTGGATCTTTGTGGTTAGCATATGCTGATTGTGTGGAGCAATTTTCGTGTCATGGGCTAGTTCTAGTAGCGTGGGACAATCCTCATGGTGCGGGGCAAATGTTCACGTAGAGGGGTGGTTCTTGATGCCATCACCGGTTACGATGGCTCTGTTTGAGTTCAAAGCGCTTACTTCTCTTAATTTGCTCTCTAGTTTGCTATCCATTTTGTTCTCTGAAAATTGGGATTGGAAGGCTTTGAATGAGATCAGGGGATTGTCAGCACTGGTTCACAGCCACCTAAACACTATGATCTCTCTAGTGTTGTACTACCAGGATTTGGTGAATACTTAATAGTATCTTTTGAGTCTTTGTCACCCCTATTAGTTAGTAGTCTTAAGTTGTATATATATGAACTGTTTCTTCTGTAGTTGTATGATTATTCATGTGTTTGTCTTCTTTTGTGTGTTAGTCTTGTTTGTGTTAGAAGCTGACTGATATTATCCATACTTGATATTTGTTTTTCAAAACCATTGGCTTTTCACCTTTCTGGTAAAGGTGAGATGAAAGTTGCTTTAACAAATTGACATCAAATAGAGTTGGCTCATGAGAGCATTTCCTTCGAAAACCACTCTCTATCACCTTCTCATTTAATCTTGGAGAACCATTAGGTTGCTTCCTCACTACCAAACTACATGAGATATATATATTAAGAGGTATTTTTAGGAAATATATGTTATATTACTCTAGTAACATCTTCAATCTAATCAAGTCATATAAATATATCTTACATTCAAGATAATTAAGTCTTAAATATTCAACTATAGTGGTAGTATATTTGTGTGTGTGGGGCTAGAGGAATAAATGAATATAATAGAGATGGTGAGAGGAGGAGTACCAACCGCTCACCTAACCCTTGACCTACAACAATTGGATCACTTAATTTCCACAGCAAGCCAAGCAGCATGCTAAAGGACGTCGATTTAGCGGTCGGTGTAGTGTGTCTTGGGTCTAGTCTTTCAAGAAATTTTAAAACCTCAAGGTAAGTGGAAGCTACACCGGGTATCGTTCGCAAGGAGCATTGTTTAATCTAACTATCCTAGTAAACTATATGCAATGTAAGATGGATTTGGGTAAATGGAATATTTTTTTTTTATTTTTTAAAGAGTAAATGATGGGTGCAAAACAAATAAATATTTTTGGTATTTTTGGATACAAGGGTGAAATGAAAGTGAAATGGATAATATTATTCTTGATGGATGGGTGCTTAAGAAATCCTCACTTCAAAATATTTTTCGGGGGGTTTTAATGTTGTTGGCTTCCAAATTAGACTCTAGAGGGACCCCTCTAGGCTAGGCTTAGATTAACTTAATTAATGTCGGAACCCCAAACATTAGTTAAATTAATCTAAGTTGATTAAGCTCTAAGCCAAAGGATTAATTAATTATGAAGGACTTGTAATCCACAACTTGGGTCACCCCACAATTGCTCTAAATTAACCTTGTAGCTTCAATTTATTAATGGTCACCCAAATAATAAATTAAGCTAGTCAAGGTTTATGTCCAATGTCACAACATAGTCAATAAATCCTATTATCATTTCATGAATGCAAATAATTTGACTCACAATTTCACTAGCCAAGCCACCTTGTACTAGCCCAAAATATTCACCAAGAGAAAACAAAATCATGAACCCATAAATTTCATTAATCTCAAAGTTAAATAGCACAAAGTCAAGTATTTAACAAGAACAAAATGACAATAACAACATAGAAGTAGTTTCAATCCCTAATACAACATAGATCATATGAAGTATTCAACCAAACATTACAAGTATACCCTAGAACCCTAGAAAAGTATAAATGTAAGAAAGTAAGAGAGATTAGAACTACAAACTCCTCTAATGAAGATTCAAGCTCCTTCTCTTTGCTTGCTCCCACCATCAAGAATTAGGGATTAATGGTTGCTCATGGAGAGAATGATGGAGAAATTTGAGAGGAATGAGAGAAATCATTTTGGGAATAAAGTGATGAAGTGAGAAATGCTGAAATGGATGATGATGATGAATCTCGCCTCTGCTTCTCTGTTCCTTCTCCTCCATGTTCGGCGCTCCCTCACCAAACGCGCCCTTATTTTTCCGGCGTGTTCGCCCCCTTCACTCACGCAGCTTCCTTCTTTTTAGTTCCTTCCTCCAGCTGCTGCCACGTGTCCTCATCTCTGTTCAGCCCCCTCCAATTTTCCTTCTTTGCAAATCTGGTCTTCCATTCCTCTCAGTCCAGCAGCGCCTTTCTTCTTTTTCTTTTTGTTTAAGCAGCTTCAGCCCAAAATCATTCTTCTCGGCCCAAAACTCAATTTCATTGCATTTAAGATCAGCTCCAATAACTCCAATCGCTAGACATGTGGCTGCTTTAAAAATGAAAGAAGAAAGGTAGATCAATTGGCCAAAAATTTAATTACCAAACATCATATATTTTCAAGACCAATTGATTTAATTCCCAAGTCAAATCTCACTCAAAAACATACATTTTATTTTAGCATATGAAGGACCAAAATTGCATTTTAAATATGTTTAGAGCCTCAATTAAACATATAAAATAATACAAATCCAAGGATTTATCACATGCAATACAATTGAGTGCGAGCTTTTTAGAAGATTTGTAAATTGAATTTTGAGTTCAATCATTAATATGCACAACTTGTTGGTTACTAAGTATGAAATTACTTTTAAATTTTTTTTCTAGTTATAAGAAAAAATTTTAATTACTCCCAACTTTTGCTCAAATTAAGTCTCATAATATACTTATCAATAATAAACAAATTAGAGAGGGAGAGTGCAAATATATTATTTATATATATAAAGAGTTAGAGTAAATTGATAATATTGTATGATAATAACTAAGTTAATTAACATCGTTAATATATCAAATTCGGTAAAATAGTCTTAAATTTAGGAAGGAGAAAAGAGTATAAGAGCAAGTAGAAATTTCCTTTTTGTTATGTATGTAAGCCATTTTTCTTCACACTAATTGATATAACTATTAAATTGATATACTGCGGAGTGTTCCCAACACCACCTACACACTTTTGAAAAAAAAAACTTCACGGTGTTTGGTGAACTTCGGACCAAACTTTATGGGTATTTTTGCACCTTTTATTTTCCTTAACTTTGAAGTCGTTAGTGTATACTAATATCATGGGCACTTTTAATCCATTTCGGTATGTAACTACATGTGCATTTTTGGGAAAAAACTTTTATGGTAATGGTTGCACATTGAATCAAACTACATGATCTACATGAGCATTTTTGCATGTCCACCCATGGGAAAAATGTTACACTGGATCTCATGTTTATTTAAGAGTCCATGAAAATTGGAAGCAATGCAAGTGCAACACACATACCTAAATTTTTTTATATAAAAGCAATATATTAAGATTGAAACTTACGTAGTACTTATAGTGAACCATGTAATATAAAATAATGAAGATAAAGCAATACATTTCAAAGAAAAATGGGCCCATTATATTCATATAATAGATAATAGACAAATAAAACTAAAATGTAGAATATTCGCATATAGTTGGTTTTTGAGGAGAGAACTCATAGCCGTCCTACAGGTACTCCGATCCGATCCACAAGGACATCAAATTGTGTGCTTCGACATAATGAATTAAATCAAATTGGCATCATGCTAGATCACATGTACTTACATATTCAACCCTAGTTATGTTAATGAAATTGTTTTATATACCTTTAATTCTTTACATAAAATAAGGCTAAAGTATACCTTTAGTCCTTTATGTTTGCATCAAGTTTCAATTTAGTCATTTATCTTTGAAAAATACATTTTTAGTCCTTTAAATCTAACATCGTCACTCAACTTAACAGAATAAGCACAAATATATTATTTAGGGTAAAGCTGAAGGACTAAAAGTGTACTTTTCAAAGATAAAAGGACTGAATTGAAACTTGATGCAAATATAAGGGACTAAAGGTATACTTTAGCCCATAAAATAATGAAGTTAATTCTATTTAAAGATTAATGAAATTAAACAAACTATTTAATTATGATATGTTACATGTTATATATCAATTTGTAATTTGAATTAGTTTTATAAAATGATAAATATAAATATTTTATTGTGATTCATTTTACCGTCTTAATGTTCGCAAAATTGCAACCGCAAGAGAACGGGTCAAGTTTAAATAGTATAATGAAAAGTAAGAGTGTCGTTCCAACAGAGACTATGTTTAAGCAAGTTCATTAAATAAATTATGATCGAAATTAGCTTTGGGTAAAAAGCATATGATAAGATTGCAATGAAAATAAGAGAATATATTTCTAAAGTTAAAAACTAAGGCAATGAAAAGATCTAGGTTTACTTATCCACTTTGTACTTCATGATGCTCTATTAACCCTCCTCTAATGATGTCAATTAATGAATATTAAGTTGAAGCTTGAAGTCTCAAGTAGTTGAATAACTCTTCCGAGCTTACTCAAACCTTAGCTAACATTAACATGCATATTTCCATACTACATATTATGTCAACTAGCTTTATAGTCAACCACTTCAATTTTGCAAAACTTGGTTAGATCATATCTCTATCTCACTAACAAACTCTTCATTCCTCCTTGGAATTTCAAGACAAGCTTGAATCTAACTAGTTCTTTGTCTAGCTATGCTATTCCAAGCCACAACTAAACATACAAGCTAAGTGTTGCGCACCACTTAATAAAAACAAAGCACAAGCTAAATTCACAACTATAATATACATTAATCAACAAGAGAAAAAGGATGTTCAAGCATCAATCCATACAAAGCTTCAAAATAAACCTAGAACAATAAATTAGCTATACATAATAATAAAAGGAGTCTCAAGAAATTTAGATCCAAGCATACTCAAAACAACAATAAAAGGGGAAGGAGAAATGAGGTTACTTGAAGAAGACCCACAAGGACTTTCTTCAAGAAGCTTCAAAATCCCCAGCTCCAACTCTATAAATATTGCCTTCAAGCTATCTCTTGCTCTCACTGTTGAAGGAAGAAGAGGATGAAGGGGAGAGGTTTGATTTGCAAAATGAAGCTCCCAACTCTCTCTCTCCCCCTCTAGCTCACGGTCTACACCGAAAAATCCAATGAATGTGTATGTGTGTGGTGCGCCTCCAGAATGCTTCCTTTCACTCTCGCCCTCCAGCCCCTGCTTTTTCTGATTGTCTTGCGAGTGTGGCTTCTTTATTTTTAGGTTGAAAAGCTCTCCTTCCTTAATCATCTCTCAAGTGCCCCTTCAGCCCATTTTCAGTTCGGCCCTTGCTTTCATGGGGTCAATTTGTGTGATGGCCCAACTTGCTTCTTCATTTTTCATAATTACTGTCTTTTCTTTCTTCTTTTCTTTTACCAATTGGTTTGCCCCAAACTTGCAGTAACTTCTTCTCACTCTTTTTGTCTCTTTGCAACACGTGATGCTCATATGTTCCCCATGCTCATATGCACAAACATATATATTGCCAATATCATTAGTGACAATATATTCAACTCATCAGTGGCTAGCTAGTTGAATTGATTTTCATTTTTCATGTTCTTTCTTTATTTTTCTACTTCATTTTACCAAACACTTCATCATTTATTTTCAATTCAAAATTACTATTTTTTTAGACAAATCCATTTAATTTTATATTGATGACTCCCCAAATATATTCAAAATATGTCTCAAATCTATATAAAATTGGGGAGTCATCACACCCCCACACTTGCATTAAATCTTGTCCTCAAGATTTTGAATTTTAAGACACAAAAGAACATGGAAACAAAATCTCAATGCAAACATCAAAGTTAATTCAATTCAATCCTTCAAAAATTGAGTGTTTATAAAAATCTTTTTTTATCTTCCAAGAATGCAAGTAACAAGGCAAGTAACTTGAGAAAGATAAATAACAATAAGAAGTCCCTCACAAGGTAAGTGTTTGCACTCTTCTCTCAATAATTGGGGTTTATGTTTCACTCTATTCCACCTATTGAAACTCATATACCATAAGTTTGTCTATCATCTCAATCTCCACTTTTAAAACTTTATGCATTCACAAATCAAAAGGACTTTTTAGAGTTATGGTGAATAGGGAAGGATAATGAAATGAATATGGAAAAGAAGGATGGTGAATACGGAAGGATAATGAAATGAATATGATAATGAGGAAGGGTTATGGTGAATAGGAAAGGATAATGAAATGAATATGAAAATAGATGGAGGGTTATGGTAAATAGGGAAGGATAATGTAATAAATATGAAAATGGATGAAGTTAAATAGGGAAGGATAATGAAATGAAAATGGAGATGGGAGGCTACTTCAATCAATGCTAAGCATATTATTGGTAAACCTAAAGAATGAAGTAAAACTGAGCTAACTAAACTCACATCACATACAAACTTTATTTCTCATAAATTCAAATACTTTTTTTTTCCTTCTTTTTTCTCATCTTTTTCACTTTTTTTTTTCTCCTTTCCTTTGACATAGACAAACATCTTTTTTTTCGCAAATACACACTCTATACTTTTTTTTCATTTACATACTCTACTTCATATAGTATCAAAAAAAAATTACTTCATTCTACTTTTTTTTCTTTTGGCATTGCTTGGCTTAGCACTAATTGAAGTAGAAGTGAAAGTGGAAGAAGAAAATTGCAATTTAAACAAAGGGCTATATAATCAATGCAATTTTTCTTTTAGGAAAGTTTAGGCTCAAAGGGGTAATGCAAAGGATAAACAATAAGGGTAGGCATTTTGGCCAAACTAGCTATGAAAAAGAATGCCTCAATCATCTTTGTGTATGCAAAAAGAATTTTAAACCTCAAGAGAGATTCAAGACAAGTTCTAGAAATGACATTACAATAGGTGTACTCCCTCTTGAAAGAAATAACATTTAGGCTCAAATTTCTCACGGGTTATTGACATCCTAGAGTCAAATATCTAAACCAAATTCTTTGCCTATATACTAACATTCCAAGAAGATAGAAAATTCTTTCAAGTTCAAAACAAATCAACTTTGACAATGTTTGCAAATTTTTTTTTTATTTGTTTTTTTTGACATTTTCTATATGCACAAAACCAAAAACAAAACTCAAAATCTCAAGGATAAGTCATGCAAAAACAATGGTACTCACACCCCCACACTTGAATGTCACATTGTCCTCAATGTGAACAAGTAACATGAAAAGTAGTGGAAAATAAAAAAGAATCCATTAGCAAGTGTAGAAATGACAGATTCTTTCAAGTTCCAGATCAACCAGAAAATACAAGCAAGTGAGAGGGAAATCAATTTCAACTATCACTCAAGGCCAATATCAACCAGAACCAGCACATTTCCAGCAGCCATATTCAGAAAAACAAAAACAAAGTGAAGTAGAAGAATACTCCCATTTCTCTTCTTGAGTGACACACTTAGCTCATAATTCATTGCTACCAAATTGATCATCACTTGGGGCTACAAAAGTCCTACAAAACAAAAACAAAACTAAATATCAAATACTTGGGTTGCCTCCCAAGAAGCGCTAAGTTTATAGTCTTCAGCCAGACTTTCCAAGAGAAGACACTAATCATAAGTATCAAAAATCACAATTAACTTGTCTTTATTTCTCTTGTTACAAAAAGATTGCAACAAACATGAATGTTCATTGAGACAAGTATGGACCACATCAATCACTAGTGGCTTTGAAATGCATAGGTTAATCAAAACAATAGAAGGCTCTAACTTTATAATGTCACAATGAAATCCATGCTCCCTAAATACTTTGAAAGACCAATGAAATCCACTTGACACTCATCAGTAAGTGTCAAAACATTCCTTAGAGGATCAATGTTATAAGTTGATGGGAATCCCTCTCCATTCTCCTGAATTCTTGATAACTAATTGCAATTGAAGCTATGATAGCTTTTCTTATTAATTGATTTTTTCTCTCTCTAGGCAAACATATCTGAAAAGCTTGATGACAACAATGCTCCTTAGCATCCTGGTACTGTTGAATTGACTGGTTTAGTTTGTACACTTTCTTAAGGCATTTGTCAATTTTGATTGTGTTTTTTTTTTCTCCTACATTCATTTATATTCTGATAAAATGTTTTGTGCATATCAGGCTGTCTCTTTAGATAAGGTTCAGCCGCAATAGGTGGTTTTTGTGTTGCATTGTGTATGCACTAGAATCTTGTGTTACTTGCTCACATCTTGTGACTTGTGATAATGAAATTTTTATAGCTTAATACATGTTGCTTTAAGTCGTGATTTTTGCATTGATTATTGACACTCGATGAAATTTACATAGTTTTTTTAACTGAAAAATTTACTTTGTAGTTCATTGAGGGCATATACTGGTAATATGGAATGATACTTGATAGTGGGTGAATAAATTGACCTTGAAATTCACTTGGCCTGGTAATCATGTAATAACACTTTTTGATTGATATATAGGATTATGTTCAAGTTTTTCTTTGCTTAAGTGAACTCTGAATGAAGCTTGCACCTGTATGTCAACTTGGAACTTATTGGAAGGGCTTATTTATATTCTTAAATCGTATGGATTATGCACAAGAATTATGGCATTTGTGGTTCCTTTGTACTACTTATTGTTATTAAGACCATTGGAGTACTCTTTTGTTCTAACTTTAAATGATAAATTAGCAGATGACAACATCAATTGCTATAGATGTAAGGAGAGAGATAAAGATATTGCGGGATTTTACAGAAATTGCTATTTAAAACCACTTTAATTTCTCATAAAAAATTAAAGTGGTCTTAAAATTAGGCCTGATGAAATTTATATTTAATAGATATTTTTAACTGATTTTGATATATTAAGGATTGATGAATTATTCAATTATAAAAAATACATCATGATCTTCCAACGAATTAGTTCAAAGAAAAATGAGAAATACTAGCTAGAGATAAAATGAGAGACAACATATACTATTTAGAATAAAGACTAACTTTCGAATAGGATTTTATAAGGGTGAAGGGGAAAAATTAGCCACCGTAATTTTCCAAATGGACAACTTTGGCACCCGTAAATTGGATGGTGCAAAACCGGACATTATAAAGCAAAATGAGACAAATTTAGCCACACTGTTAAGTTGAAGATAGAGGTTAATGAAGGTGGGCCATACGCCAACACTCACGTCTGTTAGCTTCAACTTAACGGTGTGACTAAATTTGTCTCATTTTGCTTTATAATGTCCAGTTTTGCACCATCCAATTTATGGGTGTCAAAGTTGTCCATTTGAAAAATTACGGTGGCTAGTTTTGCCCCTTCGCCCATTTTATAATTAGGATAGGACGTGTATTTAATAAACAAATGTTTTACACACACGCATTCACACACACACACACATATCCCAATCCAATAACATATAACATGTGGATCAATTACATTCTTATACTCCCTTAAATCCAGAGCAAGTTGATTTTTTTGTGGAAAATAATGAAGCTAAATAAAATACTCAATTATAACATATGTTACATGTTATTAAATTACATTTCCATTTATAATTAAGTCAAGTAAATTACTCCCTCCGTTCCTAAATATAAGATCACTTTGGGGAAGTGGATAAGTTCCTAAATATAAGATCACTTCCTATTTTATCTCAAGTTTTGCCCAAACTACCTTATACTCTCTCTTTTCATTGAAAACTCCTCCTCCTTTTAGAGTTAAGTAATTGACGGGATTTTGGGAAGATCATGTAATTTTATTGTCTTCCTTAATCCCCCCAAATTAACCAAAGTGATCTTATATTTAGGAACGGAGGGAGTAGTTTGTAGAAAAACAATAAATACAAATAATTAAAATTGATTTATTTAACTTTCTTGATATATTGAAAAAGGTCAACCTGATTAGAACGAGAGGGGGAGTATATAGATTTCCACGTGAGGAAGATGAGTAAACCATTTTAGCATGATGAAGACATAGAGATTTGAAAACTAAATTAGAAATGGGTCTATTGGAAATTTATATGCTTATATGCGTGTGTAAACTTCTTTACAACTAGAACAGTAGAACTCTGAAATTAATTGATGAAACCCTACGTATATTGAAAAAAGTAGAAGTCAAGCCTTTTAAGTTTTAATTCACCATATATTAATTATGCATCTCCGTTTCTCTCTATAACTTCATTCATATATGTCACATGGCTTATTGATATTAATAAGTGATGTAAATGAAAACAGATGATATACAGTACTTTGTAAGAGGCATGAGTCAAACAAAATAGGTACGAACCCAAAGTCTCCGTAACGATCCATACATAAAACACCAACAAAAAAGAGCTCGTTAATATCTTGTGCTATATAGGGTGTGTTTGGTTCAGCTTATGGAAAAGTGGCTTATTTTTAAATCAGTTGGAAAATAAGCTCTACGTTAGCTTATTTTTATGTTTGGATGAATTTTGAAAAAAGTGGCTTATTTTTCTATTTGACTTATAAACATGTTTGGATGACTTTTTGTTTAAAAGGGGCTTATTTTTAAGCTAGCTTATTTTTATGTCATATAGAAAAATAAGCTGGCTTATTTTCAGAAATAAGCTACCTTGTGTAGCTTATAAATATGCTGGCTTATTTCAAATAAGCTGGGTGAAAAATAAGCTCAACCAAACATGAAAAGAAGTCACTCACTCAAAATAAGCTGGCTTATTCAAAATAAGCCAGCTTATTTTGAAAAATAAGCCCCAACCAAACACACTCATAGTCACTCTCTTTAATTACTTCAAATATAATGTCTCCACTCACTATTACTTTCATACATACTCCACCCTAAGGGGAAAAAAGAGAAAAATCATCACATGTCATGACCTCTCAGATCATGACACGTGGCACGTGGATAATAGTGGTTCATCCCTTGGACCACGGGTTCCCACGTGGCCTTGGCCACTCCTCCCGGCGCCATTGCCATCTGGATTTCTCACAGTTGATGCAAGGACCACGTTAGAGATAAACCCTTCATATATATATATATATATATATATATATATGCACTTACAATAAAACCATTTGCTATCACAAAGTGTGCTATTTATACACACACACAAATATGCTTCCAATAATTTCATGTCGTTTTCGTTATGGGCCCAAAGTTCAACACTCACCCATGATTTTAAATGCTGTTTTTTTTTTCGCTGCCTTCTTTTTCCTTTTCTCCTTTTCCTTTTTTTATATTGTCGTCCTCTTCTTATTCTTCTTCTTGTTAAACAATAATTACCAGCTTCGTACTAACATGCATAAATACACTTGGAAAATTCTACCGCGACGGGAAAGAAAAGGCACAGACAAAAGTGAAAAAAAAAATACAAAAGGGGAAGAGTGATCATCATACCATCAGAATGTTGGCTCTTCAGTTAATATAATCATATAAAGAGAAAGTGACCCTCTTGAGAATGACATTCCATGTTTCCTTCTCCATATTCCCAGGAACAACATTCCCTTATTGGATTAAGATTAATAAACAACTAATACATATATAATCTAAAGAGAGTACCCTACTAACACATAATCTATGTGGGAGATAGATATAGTTTGAAAAGGAACTTTTGGCATTTTTCCTATTATGTATATATGAGCTGGGTTTATTCATCATGAAGGATGGCTACAAAAGAACTTCATTAATACATTTAAGTTGTGATGACTAATAAGTAAAAAGATCTAGATTCCAGATAAAGCTTGCTTAATTAGTTAGTGGCAACACATTACAATTATAAACCCCTCTTTGTACCTTTGCCTTATCAATCTTGTTGCTTCATTTTGATTGGGTTCTCACAGACTTTGACAGAAACTGAGTCGTCACATAATAACAAACGAGTGAGAAGACAGGAAAGTGGAAAAGCGACCTTCTATATTTCTGTCCCCATCTGTACTATTTGCATTGAAATTTCTAATCAATCTCTTCTTCTGCTTGGTCCCTAGCTAGTGAGATTTACTAATTAATCGTATGTATCATGATTAGAGATGTAAACTAATTAATAAATTTGAAGTCGAAATGGCATGCATTATAATCTCCCTAATTATTCCTTGCCCCCATGAGGGAAGTTTAATTTCTCTCAAGATCAGAGTACGTACACCTCACTTGATGTAGCCAAAATTAAAACTCATCACTTCTTGTTTATTTCTCCAAAATTAAAAATATCTTCAACGATTCTGTCTGCAGGGACATGAAGACCATCTTTAATTGAGTTGTGTTCGTTGTCATAATTTCAACATTAATTAATTAATAATAATTAACTTATATATGAGAATTTATTAAAAACCAATCTCGTTAGAGAATATATAGGGTTTGGTGGCGAGAGAGAGTCGGAAGACTTATTTTTAAAGTAATGCAATTGAGCTAGGCCTTGGTTGCTTAACAAAATGGAGTATCTATGCATATCTCTTGCTAGAGGAAAATGGTTAGTTATGCCTTAACATCAGTAGGTAAGAGTTCTCCCCTATTGTTTAATGACAATAATTATGGTGTTGATGGATCCTATTAAATTACATGTTAGATTAATAGAGTAATTAGGATAATCTTAGCCAACTAAATTTGAAATCATCAATATTTTGGACATAATGACGATGCTATATCTTATATTTTGATTAATCCTTGACGGATCATGCTTGATATAAATATTGAATGGAAAATCACAATGAAGTCTCTCGTAAAACAATATAATTGATCACATTTAGATTCAAAGAATGGTGAAATTGAATAGAGGTCTCGAGGGACTAGAGTAATATTAAATGGTTTGTGGTTTAGTTGTTATTGAGGTTTCAACATTAGCCCATTGAATTATAATTTTCAAGGACAGTATTTACAACTAATCATTTATGGTTGGTCTATTTGGGGGATATTAGGGAAAGCAAAAAAGCATTAGTGATACACTAGTAAATAATGGAAAGAAAATAGTAGCCAGTTAGGTGTAGATAAATATATAACTGGATTGGTGCAGAAGAAGGTGGGCATTAGAAGGCAAAAAAAACATGGGAATGAAAATGAAAGTAAATGAAAGGAAAGATGAAAATAAGTGAGGATGTGGTCACGGCCCAACAAAAACAAAGTCCCAAGTGAATAAAAAGCAACACCATAAAGAAGAAGCCATCTACGATATATAGGGGAGGGGACCATTCTCCCATTTTCTCATCATCAGCCTCCCTGGCACTTTGTTTATCAATGGTTTTAGACTCAAAGAATATTAGTCTCTCTATTCAAATATATACACGAAGAGAATGGTATAAAACAGTTAATGTGCCGTATAAAACAGTTTACTTTCTTACACAACCAGTTGTGTAAGAAATTTCATTTATTGAATTCTCTCTCTCCACACACACAGATTGTTTAACTTGACATGCATGTACATATAATCATCATAAATATAAATTATATTATGTGTGTGTGAGTGAGAGAGAAAAGATATCTATGTAATGAAAGGGATTATATATGAATGATGAAGAAGGAGGGGAGTGGTAAGAAAATTAAAGGAGGAAAGAGTGGTTGGGTTATGTGGTGCACTAACTTTTGCTTTGCATAATTTTCCCTTTTTTTCCAAGTGGCATAGCAAAAGAGACAGTTACAAACTGGCGTTGACGCTTCCTCGTACATCAAGTAATTACGTTTTCTTCTTCTTTTTCTTCTTTTGGTTTCTCTGTCTTTGGGTTAAATTTGTTTGTATCTCCTCTCTCCAAGTTTACCCTCCAATTCAATTATATTAATCCTCAAACAATTCACTAATTGTAATTAGTTTGTTAGCACAGTACCACTAATGTATAATCGGAGTTAAATACACTATTAAAATAGATATGTATTAGTTAATTGATGCGTAAGCTACTACTATTCAATCATGAGTAAACATCAAAGAAACTTCGGAGAATGAAGGGAAAATTAATTTAAATGATGTAATATTCCCTCCTATCCATCAAACCATAAATTAATTAAAGATTAATGGATTTAGTTTATTAATTAAACTAATTATAAGATATTGCAAATTGATAAATATTTCTCATTATCTATCTGATTTTTTTTTTCAATTTGTTGTCAGTTATGTCCTTATAACCATCAAATGTTTGTATGCTACTCCAATTTAATTATTGATCTTGTATTCAAGTCCTAAGTGTGTAACCACGAGCAGTCCTCCATTCTTCATTTTATGTTTGCATCTTTGTATATTAGTAGATTACTAATAATAATAAATATTATTGTGGTCCTTTTTCTGTAATTTTCATAATTCATCAGAAACTTCAGTTTTTGCCCATTTTCTTGAATTTTTCAGCTTTTACCTCACTTTTTCTTATCTTTTCCCGCCCAGACTCCTTCATATTTGGTCTTCGAACGACCCTAACTAAGAGTGAAAGAAGAGATGGAAATAGATCGATTGGCTTTCAAGAATCAATTAACAACATTCAATTCATAAAGTTTGTCAATTTTAATTAACTTCCTCAGCTAATTCCTACTTAAATATCTAAGTTTATAATTACCAGAAATATGACCAATCTTGCATTCTTCAATATGTTTAAAACATACTTTGAGCATTTTGGGCAAAAAAAAAATCATACTTTGAGCATTGTAAAAATATAAAAATCTTGTGATTTGTCACTCAATAAAAATAGAGTGGGATAGGGAGTCAAGGAGGTTAAGGGAGAATTAAGTAAGATTTTAATAGAGTATTTTAGAAAAATACATCATATATAGTCAAATTAATTTCAAAAGTATGCAATTTTAAAAAACAAATAGGAAAAGATAGAGTATTAAAATCTTAAGAAAATTTTGCACAGAATTCATTTGCATTTTGCATTCTCAAAGGCCTATATATATGAATTGATGAAGGAAGATTGAAACACTAAATTATAGAGACAAAATTTAAGCTACAAGTATTTGCCTAGGAGTTTGAACAATTATACTCTGTTTCTCTAAACTTCTGTGAGCGTAATCATATACTCTATTTGATCTGTAACAACTTGTCTAAGATTTCAAATACTCTATTTCTTCCTTATCGATTTTTTAAAAATTGATTTTGAACTTGAAGTTTTGAAGAGAAAAAAATTATTGAAACCCCAAATTAATTGGCCCTTTTGTGTATTTTTCTGCCTAACATACATGCATGTGTGAAGTAACGTCATAGGTATTGCAAGAATTAGTTTGGTAATTGAGTCGGTACTTTGGGCTGAAAAGAAGTTGGTGTTGGGTGCACTAGAAACAAACTTCATGGTTATTTTTGTACATTTTATTTCCCCTAATTTTTAAAAAGTTAGCATCGTTAGTGTCTAGTAACAACATAGGGACTTTTGAGTTTTGACCTATTTTGTTAATATTTTTTGCTAAAACCTACTTTGGTAATTACATGGGCACCTTTGCCGTTATCTTTATATTTAAAATCAAGAGAATTTGTCATTATTTACTTAATCCTATATATCACACAAATAAACAAACCAATAATTACTTGCTTATCAACAAAAAAGATCTGCTAAAAAACTTAGACGATTCAAATATTTTGTTGGAAAATATGTCTAGATCCACTCTCAATAGGTCGGATCATCGAGAAGAGGATCCGATTAATGAGAAGCTAAGTAATCGTCAGAATATGAGAGTTGACCAATCAACAATCAATAGGTGATTAAGTAGTAATTACTGATTAAATTCAAATCATTTTCCATTCAAAAAAATGGGCTCTGAGAATATGTCATAATGAATGATTAAGTTAACGACATTAATAATCAGAGGTACTATACATAAAGGAGCTTACCCTCATTATTATTTTTCCCAACGCCTAGTCATGGGAAGTCTCTCTGTAGTTTTTCTCCCCAACTTCTTTGGGTGATTTGCTATGTGAATCTCCTCTTTAAGCTCTTGAAATCTAAACAATGCATGAGCCTTGAGAATCCTTTGATTCTTGGCTCCGATAATATTTTTTATTGTTGTTCTATGTGTAACAGGTTTCGGATTGAATCATAAACCCATTTTAATTCAGGCGTTCGAGTATTTAGGTGTCTGGGTTCCAACATACTCAATGTAAATAATCGCAATAATATTTTGTATTTGTCTTGTAGTACATGTTTTATTAGAAAAACTGAACAAAGTAAATATATGGAGGGGACATATTTGGTTGAAAATAAAGAGGAGTTTGAGGTAATTAATTAAGGTGTAGAAAAAGTAGAAGGGAAATATATAGTTGGTTGTGATTGCATATCTGAAGATAGGATGGTTGTGCCGTAGAGTCACCATCTTCACTTGCAATTTGCTATCACATAATAGCGATACGCAACATCTTTTTTATTTTCTTGCTTTCCCTCAACAAATAGTGACACTTCGGCCATTAAATTTATAAGCTAATACACCACCTTTTCATTTACATTTGACACATGAACTCCTTTTCCAATCTACCAACTTTATGTACAGAAAACCGAAATAAATGAACAAGCTAGCTAATAACTTATCATTTATTCATGCATGCTATGAAAATTTTATTACGTGCAATTTAAATATGTTGCATATATTAGTATATCATATACATACTTTTTACAGAGGCAATATTAATGTATTCGATTGAGGCTTTACAACTTTAATTTGAGGAAACTTTTGATTGAGATCATGGAAACCAAAAAGGCGACAAAATGTATGTGTGAGAGTGTACGTACTACAAAAGAATGATGAACCACAGTAAAATATGTTTTGTTGTGATCAGTATGAACATTTGAGTCAAGATGCGACTCATAAACAAGCCAAAGAGCCACTATCAGAATCTAGCAAATGCCTTTTCAGATCTTATAAAGCATAAACTTTTAACCTTACAAAACACACACACACACACACACAACCTATACCATTAGCCTCGCACACATGAACGCACTATAACCAATTAACGTTGTGGAATAATAGAGCAACAAGGAAGTCATCATGAGTGTATATAAATACTGGGCATCATTGTACAGTTGATCAACTGTAGAGTACCCTGCAGAAACAAATTATTGGTTCAAATATTGATAATCATAAATCTGTCTGCAGCCAAAGGGATTTTGATTTCTTTGGTGACTCTTTATTGTTATTTGATATAGGCATAAATCTGTTGAAGGCTTAAGACCACCATCCTTTGAGAGATATTTACAATATTTTGAGATATTATATATAGAATTGAGTTTGATGATCCACGCTATTTATTACTTTCAAAGATTGGTAGATAGTAATTTTTAGAAGATTTGTTCACTCACGTATATATTTATGACAATAATATTAATTAGAGTGAAAAAATATGAACGAAAAGTGTGTGTATTTGATATGAATGAACGATAATATGACTTTGATAGATTTTTATAACTTTTGTGAAGGTCTAACACAATTCAACTTCTTTATCTTGGCTAAACATAATAATATAAATTTGATAGAGTTCAAAAAATGTTTTCAATTTATACTTGAATTAGTAAAAGTATAACTATTAATTACCAAGGCAAGAATATGATGAATATTGTATATTTTGATGAGCTAGTAGTGTGTCATGAAAATGAAAAAAGGGCATGGGATTTTTTTTATCACCACAAAAACAGTATGTCTTGTCTTAGATGTGGCTGGCTAAATAAATTGTACAACATTATCATGTTATTATCAATAATTAAATCTTAAGAAAGTTTATTCATAATTAAGATGCCTCACTCAATAAACATGTTAAAAGTTTCTCTCGCATATTACATGATTAATAATTGATATTGCATGATCTACCCTTATAGCAGATATCTTCTATAACTTTCTTTTTGCACTAAAAAAACATCAAACTGCCGACGGAAAAGTCGGCGGTGATTTTCAATAGAATTCAGATGGAAATTCCATTGACAGTTTTACTTTCTTTTTATCGATCATAGGTAGGCACCTCAAAGGGTGAGATAGTTGGTCTTGGAGATTTAATGTTTCTCTATACCTAATGTCAAGGATCGAACCCCAGAAAATTGGTTAAGGGTGAATGAGTACTTGTCACTTAACCACACACCCCACGTTCCGTTGACAATTTTATGTACCTATGCTCGACAGAATCCAATTTTTTCATCGTTAAGTACCGATGGATCTGCAATGGAAATTACATCAATAAATTTATCTACAGATTTGCAACAAAATTTCTGTAGGTAATAATAAGCCACGAAAATTTCCGTTCTTAAGATCCGATGAATTTACGACAAAATTTGAATTTCTATCTTAAATTGATTAATTATTTATAAATAATTTTTTATGTATTATAAAAATATTTTTCAAATGAATTAAATAATCAAAATATGTTATAAATATAAATAAACATTATTATACACACACATATATATAGATATATATTTATTACAAATTTATATTATATATTAAAAGATCGTTAACAGGAAAAATTTAGTGCAATAAAAATTTTTCACAATAATGATATTTATGAGAAACATAAAAATAAAATTACTAAATGTTATGTAGTGTATATTAATATAAAATATTATTTATAGAAAAAAGTACAACTATTATTAATATATAAGTTACATATTATTTAATAAAAATATAGACATAACTTTTATAAAAAAAGTTGTTCATAATATGTTAAGTTATATACAATGTAAAGTATATATAAGATCAAATATAACTATAATGGTGGGAGTTTAACTATTATAAATATACTCCTTTCATTCATAAATATAAGATCACTTTCCCTAATTGATTAGATTATGGATACTAGTTAAGTTAGTTATTAACACATAATATTACTAACTTATCCTAACTATATAAATTTATTCTCACTCCCCTTCTCTTGTTTATTATTATAGATAAGCCTTATTACGGTTAAATTGAGAAAAAAATGGAAAAAATTAAAAAATGATCTTATATATTTTGCAAATGACATCACAAAAAATCAAGGATTTCATAACTCAAGTGGTCATTAATTAGCACGAGCTCAAAAGGTCGAAAGTTTAAATCTCCACTCCTTCACAATTTGAGATAGAATTTTTGTCGATAATCTCATTGGTAATTTAGGCACGGGACCAAATTTCCATTGCCAATTGATTTTGCGACCAAAAATTACCGACACAAGTTCTGCATTGAAATAATTCAAATCGCGAAAAAAGTTTGTGACAGAAATTCCATTGGTAAATTTTGTCGCTAATTAAATGTTTATTATTAGTGTTTACATATTCGAACTACTTCAGAGATTTTCAATCATTTGCATTTGCATACTCTTTTATATTCTCTATTATTTATGTTTATGATCACTTGATCAAATATAATAACTGCACTGCCCACTTAAATTTATTAGTTCACTCGAAAGTGTGTTTTCCACAAGGGATGATTTTCATGCGGTGGGCGATCACTGAAATTAGTTTAATGAAGCATTCACTAAAGGCTCACCTAAAATGTAATACATGTGAAATGTGAGAGGGAAAATAACGTAGCATCAATCTCACATAGCTTATTTATTGCACCGAATTATATAGAAGGTAAAATGTGTATATTTTGTCAGTGATATATGATAGACTATGCATCTACTTATAGGATTACACATACTTTTCAAGCTATATATCAATCATTTATTCATATTGCAACTAGAGATCCTCTAAAAAGGTTGAGTCTTGCAGGATTATTTCTCTCAATAGCTAAGTTTTGCCGGTGAATTGAAGTTGTGATATGAACGTACGACGGCTTATATCTACATGCAAGGGATTTAGTGTTTTAGGATCATGCACTACTTTAAAACTCCTAGGTAAATAAAGAACAAGTAGCAAATTTCACCATAAAACACATCCATAAGCTTACCAAAGTTTTTTTAAATAAAAGAGCTCTATCTCCTAATCGAAAAAATAGTGAAAATTAAATTCTAAACAAAAATTAGGAGAAAATTTTGCAGGTGAAGGATTTATAGAAACCAAAAAGACAGCTCTAGTGAACGTGATGTGCATACCATAGCAGTGTCGATGAAAATGTGTGGTTTGAAGTAATAAGACTTTATCACTGCCAGTATGACAAATCATATAATCAGACAGAAAAAGCCACCATCAAACTTTCTCAATGATGATCACATTATAGAAAATATACACCAATGTTGATGTGCGCAGGTGAGCATCCTTTTTCTTTTTAATTCTTTATTTCTTAGTTTGTTTTTGGGTTTACACATCCACATCCTTTATCATTCAGAAACAATCCCATCATCTTTTTTATCCCCATTTCTTAAATAATTTCCATTGACACACAGACACAGACACAGACACACACACATTTTTGTTATTATTAATTTTCATCAAGTTCGATGGAGATATTGATGCTAATTAAGTGCGGCATGCTGGGAAACAAAGCCATCAAGCTCGTACTTGAAATTATATTGAAAGACAGCCCCATCAGAATGTGCTTGAAATTAAGCAAACACATCAACTTTTGGTCCCCACATATCTAAGTAGCTGAAGGATTTTAATAAGGGAACATGGAAATGGGAAACAATCATAGTGTGTATTTTCATTGCTCCGTGTCAATTAAATGATGCTGCCTTATCTACATCTATCCCCACTTATTAGGTGTTTGATCGATGATGGTAATGTATTAATTCTCTCCTTTATATATATGTACCTCAGCAACTTAAATATATATATATATTAATTAATTATCACTAATAAATTTGTTGTCTTTAATAAAAACAATCATCATCACGATGATAAATAATGATAATTATTATATGTAAATCACATAGTGATGCCAAAAAGGCAAAGCCTAGAGGCAATATGCCCTCTTTAAAGTTGAAAAGTTGAACCACCAATAACCCAAAGGGGTGGCTCTGCTTCTTTCTAGCTTTCCCAAAGCAGTGCGGCACTAGAAACATAGAACGTGAAGTTGTAAACTTTTAAAAAATTAATGTTAATAAAAGTACACACACATATAGAGAGAGGGATGACAAAATTAATGTTAACTGATAGACTTGGTTGTCTGATGAGACACCAGCTACTTTCTACTGAGGGATGGACCATTTGGACGAAGAAAAGGTTAAGTTTAGGAAAGTAATTAATTCTGAGACTACAACCTTACATCTGGAACTTTTAAACTATTCAATGGTTCGGAGAAGGAAAATTGATTCTGAGAGTCTCCAAAATAAAAGGAACAACACAATATATCACATCAGATATTACTGCCTTGCTGCACAATATATAGCATCCCTTCATTTAATTAAGTGTCTTTTCTTGACACACAAGGATATAGTATTCACCGCGTATGTAGTTTTTCTATATGGATTATGAACTCGATCTAATAATACTGTACCTTATATAGTGTTCTTATTATTGCTAACAGTAAACCCTTTTCTATATGGATATTTAACTGAGTGAGATTTGATATTATTAGGCTCAACTGTTGAAGTCAAGTTTCTCAAAGGTATTTTCAGATTTACACTGATTTAAACTCAAAACATAGTGTTGAAACAATCAAAGTTGCTTCCATAGTGATATTAACCTTTGATAAATCTGCACGTACAAAATATGAATGACACGTATGGTGAGCCAAGTTTAGCACGTGAGAGGGAAGGGGATAATTTAAGTTAGTGCAATATGAAGTGGGCCTAAAAGAAGCGTTGGTACGTGCGAGAGAAGGGGAGGGTGGGATTCACGTGACATGAAAAGAAGGTTGGGATGTCAATTCTGTGAATTGGGTTAGCAGTTGGAAAAATAAAGAAAATTGGTGTGTTTTGTTTCGCCCTCTCAATTGATTGTTTGAGTAAAATGAGTAGCGAATTGGAGAGTCTTGAGAGATTTAATTACAAAATTAATTTTAAAACCTTCAAGTCGCATTTAGAACAAGACAATTCCTACTTTCTCCCATTTCCCCATCACGTAATCCTACTTGAATTTCAAGGGCCCTTTGTCAATCCCCTATCCAATATTTATTAATTAATCGCTAATTTAATTTTTTATAATCATGAGTCTTAGCTTGTTGCTTATAACCATTACTTAGCTGCTTATAAAGCCAGAACAAGCCAGCATATGAATCATCACCGTATGTTTTTATAATCTAATCAAGCTCATGACGTACGTGTATAAATAATGTGTATTATTATTATTATTATTATTATTATTATTATTATTAATCAAAGTCTACACCTTATTTAAGGTTTTTTTGTGCACGTCAGTGATTACATTTTAATTATATAAATATATCCATGTTTGCATTGATATGTATTGTTTGTTCAAACCCTGCAATTTTCTTCTCTTACCTTCTCTCCGATCCTGTTAAGTTTCGTCCTATAATTTTTTTAATATGATATTTACAAGTAACCAAGAAGTGGTCTTGTTGATGAAGTATCGATTCTTAAGTTATTGGAAGGGCATTTATTAATTCCTTGCCTTATTATAACCATCCAATAATCTTTTTTTAAAATACATATGTGTGTGTGTAGAAGGGAAATTGAGAGATCGAATGGCTTAAAAGCTGTTTTAGCTAGGGTCTCTATAATACAATTATATTGGAGATATGATGGAAAACCGGAGGAAGTTGCACATGCAGTGAATAAGGATTATATATGTACGATATACTCCCAATTGAATGGGAAAAAAGGAAAATAAAAGATCGGGTTACCAAAAAAGATGGACGAAGTTATTGGAATTTCAGATGGCAACATTAATATTCAAACTCCACAATTCACAGGGCTAATATATATGTCACATGGATCTAGCTACTTAATTCCAAAATTTCTTTCTTACTTTGGTGCCAATATGGAAACATGTCTCCAAGTTATATTAAAATATTTTTATTCACAATCACCTTGGAAAGATATTTTTTCTCTACAACATAGGTATCTTTTTCAAATTCAGCCACAAAAAAATATTAAATTTATATTTTTTTTTCATCTGATGAAAAGATATTATTCGACAGAAATTCCTTGTTCTTTGGTTGATACATACATGTCTTTCATAATTATATTTTACTTATTAACTAGCAATTGAATAGTAGCTAGCTAGTTTATTTCTTTCTTTTATTTTAAAATATTATATAAAGAGATTAATTACTTATGTAAGTTAGCCAATAAATTATTTTTTTTTTTGGAGCGGAGTAAATGGAGGATAGGATAAGGCTGACAAAAACATTAAAGAATTGAAGTTATACTCAATAGTTAATGTTCTGAGGCAGAATCATAATTATGTTAACCGCCAATAAATATTATTTATACCAATGCTATAAACTTTTAAAAGTTTGCAGCGATTTTTAAACCATTATACATTAGTCATGGCTTCTTGCAAACGCATGCAAGTTTATATAAGCTAATTTTTATTGCTATATATGTAGATAACAATTTTTATTGCTATATGCATGCCTATTTAATTTTTTATCAAGCACGACTTTTATGTCATTACAATTATTTATATGGACTGTTTTTAATGATTTTCTTCACAATTTTGTCTTATCACCACATGCATCCTTTACTTGTGAAAATAGTTAAACACAAACTATTTGAGCTAATATTTATGGCTATGCTTGATTAAATCATTTCATTAAAGGATAATGATTCGACAATAAGAGTCTCTGGTCGCTTAAAAACATAGTTTTGAATTTCTTGTTATTTTTTATAAAGCATAGTCTTAATTAATTCAAGCATGTGTGAATGCTAGTACACACAAAAAAGTTATCTTCAATTGCATCCGAATTATCAATGTTTAAATATGACTCAGTTATAAGCACAGTTACAAACAAACGCGGTTAATTAATTACACTCATGTGTGTGTGTTTTATTTTTAAATGATCCATACGAAAAATTAATAAAAAGAAAGAATTATGAAGGGGGAACATATATAGAAAACACCTGTAGAAATGAAAGGCTAAACCGAAAGAGAAAATGAACATGGCCCAACCTCAAAGCGGTTAAGGGTACTTTTCAGACACTTAACTCTCCTAATCTCTCTCCTTAAACCTAACTTCTCCCATCCTAACCTTTGCCCACGGCACGTGCCATCCATCCCCTTCATCTATACTGTTCCCTTCCTTCTTTTCTTCTTCTTTGTTTATTAATATAATATAATATAATATAATTTGTTTTTTTATTATATAAAATCTCCCTTCTTCTCTTCCTTTTTTGCGTAGAGTCTTCGGTGTCCGGCCCCTTCAGGGAACCGACTAATCCAAAGTCGTCGCCAGAGAACCGACTAATCCAAAGTCGTCACCGAGATACCCCAATTGAGGATGACAACTTCCCAAGGGTTCGAACTCATGACCTGATGAGTACGCGGTGTCTTACCTTCCCGTTCTTCTTCTTCTTTTCTTTTCTATGTGGTGCATCTCTTTCCCCATCTTACTTGTACATGGGCTATTAATGAATTCTGTGGCACTTGAATCCTCTCAAATAGCCTTACCAACTAAGAGGGCTACGTGCGATTCGCAATCATTACCGGGGGCAGTATCGCCATTCCACCTCATCCGAAGGATGGTGGTAGTTTAGATCATTGAGATGACTTTCTACTCACCTTATCTTTATTTTATTCCGTAGTTTGCGTTCATCTCCAAACGACGTATTCCAATAAAAACACCATTTTTATACCAAAATAAAAAACAAAAAGAAAAATCCGATCCACACCTTTTTTTTTGTCATTTCACCGCACTTAAAAACTAATCAAACACCCTCACTTAACTTGTCAAAAAGTATAAAAAAATAGTTTGATACTAGGTTAACATAAGTGGTAAGTACTTGTTTCTGAAATAATTACGTGAAAAAGGTTCAATCCTCACCCCTCGTCTACCGAACTTATATAGAGCTTCATAATAATAAGAGATCAGTCTCACGTGACGCATGCGTGGGGACACACCCTAATTAAAGACAACAAAAGTTTAATAAAATCATATTTTTGTAATAGGTATTAGATAAGGTGAATATAGTCATTATTCCATCGATTAATTTTATGTTCATATATATTCTTTAGCCCTTCTTTAACTTCTTATTCAATACTTGATGCATAAAAATTATATGAATTACTTAATTTTATTTTTGTGGGTACGTGCAAATACCCACTCTAGTCCGTGATACAAGAGTCAAAATTTAAATAGTTTTGGTTCAAAATATAAGAGCTCATTTTACATTCTCTCCTTATTTAATTTATTTTTTCCTATTTTGTCTCTAACTCTCTTTGATATTTACATTCTTTCATACTTTGTCTCATTTAATGTATTTTTCTCTATTAATGGTATCATAATAAATATAGGTAATACACATGTACGCTATTGAAGAAAAAACATTAACTCCAGGCACTCAACTAATTTTCACATGTTTTCTTAAAAGATATATTTTGACGGTTGAACTCTTATATTACGTACCGGATTATAATTAAGAGCATAGAAAGACATTATTGGAGGGGGAAAACAAAAAGGAGGGGGAAGGTGAAGAAGTGAGAGAGAGAGAGGCCGCGTCCCTTTCCAGTATCGTGTGTTTGGTTTTATTTATTTAAATACACACATATACACAAGAGAGAGAGGAGATAATAGAGAGAGCTAGCCCCCACTCTCACACACACAAAAACAAGGCTTGGTTTTGTAAATTTTTATTATCTTAAGAGAGAGTAAGTTGCATCTTTCTTTTTCCTGAAGTGATTGCAAATACACTTACTGCAAACAGCAACAAAGAGAAAAGGAGAGAAAGAGACGACAGGCGACAGAGCGACAACACAGCCAAAGCAAAAAAAAGAAACTAAAATAAAAATATACATAGAGAGAGAGAGTGTGTGTGAGTGTGAGAGTGTGTGTATTTTGTGAGAGAAAAGAAGCACGGAGAAGAAATTGAACAAGCTTTCAATAGCGCAGAAGGGAAAACGATGTCTGAGAGCTTTCCTTCCTTTCATACCCTGCAACTCTAAGAGGTACTCTCTCATCATATATATATATACTTGTGTGTCTGCATATCTACATATCTATCTCCATACATGAACACAGCTGAAAATTAAATGATGAACAGCACAATCTATCCAAGAAGCAATTCTTTTTTCCCACATGAGAGTAGAAATTAAAGTGGCTGCTGCTATATAGCTAGCTAGCTAATATCATCGCTCTTCATTAATTAACTCTCTCAGCTCACTCACTCTATTTCATCTTTCCATGCTTTCTACATATAATTGACTTCAATTCCATGATGCTAGGTGCTCTTGTCGGATTCAATAACTGAATTCAATTATAGGGTAAGAAAAACAAGAACAAGAAGATGATGATGAACAACAAGAAGAAGAATTTGACAACATGGGAATAGCAACACCGCCAGTAGTACTTCCACCGATTCTTTCTCACACAGCAAAACCAATCAGCCACCATTCATTTTCATCAATAATAGACTCCTCTAATTCTATGTCCCAAGATTATCACCAAGGAATCTTCGACTTCTCCAATGGGTTCGATAGATCCCCTAATTTACCTCACCATGCCCACCAGCATCAGCACCAACAATTAGCACAACAGATCCGAAGAGACAAAGTGAGGGTGCAAGGTGGTGGGCTGGACCCCACCCCACCACATCCACCCCCTTTGGTTGGTATCGAAGAGGAGGAATCCGCTACTAACCTCCCCGCGGCGGTGTATGAGACCGGCAGCATGTTATCGGAGATGTTCAATTTCCCACCTTCCGCCGGTGGCCCCACCGCCACGGAATTGCTAGAACAGCAGCATCATCATCAACAACAGCAACAATCGCCTATATACCACCGGGCCACCCGGCCGCAGCCAGTGGCCACGGATTGGTATAGACAAGGGATGTTAAGTGGCATAGGAGAATTAAAGAGTCAAAACAATAGTACCAATAGAAGTGACATGGACCAGCATGCTCAGATTTCAAGCATGAATGCGGATTCAGCTGCAGCCATGCAACTTTTTCTAATGAATCCACAAACAAGGTCACCTTCACCTACTCACCAACATCATCATCATCAAAGCCACACCCCAAATTCAACATCTTTACAAGGTGCTAGCTTAGGTGGTGGCTTTGGTACATTTTCATGGATTTCTCATAGTTCTCAACAAGGTTCCTCACCGGCGCCGCCGCAGATCGGAGGGGTCATGGAGGCGCAGGGCCTTTCGTTGTCGTTGTCGTCGACGTTGGAGGCGGCGAAGGCGGAGGAATTGAGGATGGGAGAGAGTGGGTTTTTGTATTACAACAATAGTAATAATAGTCAAGTGAATGGTGGAGGAGGGTCATCATCACAACAGTATCCTTACAAGACATTACATTTTCAAGGGGGCCCGTCGTCGGCGAACGTTGGGCCGGGTCAGCCCCATGTGGGATTCGGGTCATCTTCGTCCTTAGGTGTGGTGAATGTGTTGAGGAACTCAAAGTACGTGAAGGCAGCACAGGAATTGTTGGAAGAATTTTGTAGTGTTGGGAGGGGTCAGATGAAGAGGAACAAGTTCACTAGGCAAAACTCAAACCCTAGTTCATCCATTAATCCTAATCATCCTTCTGGTTCTTCTTCTTCATCAAAAGATCCTCCTCCTTTGTCTTCTGCTGATAGGATTGAACATCAGAGAAGGAAGGTCAAACTTCTGTCCATGCTTGACGAGGCATGTCTCTTCTTTCTCTCTCTTACTATATACCTCTCTCATCCTTAATTAAAGCTAAGGGTCAATATTCTTTTCTATTTACTGGATTAATATGATTAAATTAAACTACAGGAGTTCATAATGAACAAGATTAATCATGACACACACATACAGTAGTTCTCTCCGGCTGGTATATGTTTAATTATTATATAAACCCAGAGAGAAAAAGGCCGGCTGGTGTGTACTATAATAGGGTTCTTCCATATAGTATCATCTCAGTTGGTGGGTGTTTGATTAATGTTTTTGATTATTTTATTGATTAGAAGCTACTATTCATTATTATTTTAATACATCCTTGTGATTGGTGGGGTGATTTGAGATTAGGTTGGTGAAAACTGTGAGAGAGAAAGAGAGAGACTTCCATTATAGAAGAAGCGACGTCCCTTCCGATTAGTAATTTAGATTAAATGATAACTGTAGACCACAATATTAATCCCACTCACACCACCCATATTACGTAATTAGTTGCTATTATGATTTATGAATGACATTGCCACTCCTTCTCTTTTCTCTCCTTCCTAAAAGTGATCCATCAGCCATTGTTATCATATCTCAGTTGACCGATAACGCGTGGGTCTAATGCTTCCTTTTCTTTTTCTTCCTTCCTTCTTTAATCATTATTTTTCCCCTTTTCATTTTTTTAAAAAAATAATTGTTTGGGCACCTATTACACCCAAAGGATATTCTCGACTCCCTCCTTAACAACCATCTGTACCCCGAATCTTTCGATTTCTTCCATCGAACCAGACATCATTATATTTGTACATACATATCACCTGCCTATCCAATTAATTATCCATGAATACACACTACTTAGCTTTGACTTCTTTATAACATTTTGCACGTGGCCATTCACATATATATGTATCTTAATATCCTCGATAGATTTGAGAACAACATTGCTATCCTTCATTAATCATTCAAATATCACTCGTCGCCAATCAAAAACATTAAAAGAATATAATACAAACATTTAATGTTGCATGCATAAGGTTATATAGTAATTAAAAAGTTTTGTGCATGGTGTAACATAATAATGCAGGTGGATAGGAGATACAACCATTACTGTGAGCAAATGCAAATGGTGGTGAACTCATTCGACATGGTGATGGGATTCGGGTCAGCCGTGCCATACACGGCGTTAGCGCAGAAGGCGATGTCACGGCATTTCCGGTGCCTAAAGGATGCAATAACAGCGCAGCTGAAACATAGTTGTGAGCTGCTTGGAGAGAAGGATGGAGGAGGAAGCACAGGGATAACAAAAGGAGAGACACCAAGGCTGAAGCTTCTAGAACAAAGCCTTAGACAACAAAGAGCATTCCACCAAATGGGGATGATGGAACAAGAAGCATGGCGTCCACAAAGAGGCCTTCCTGAAAGATCCGTCAACATTTTGCGTGCTTGGCTCTTCGAGCATTTTCTTCATCCGTACGTCACTCCCCTCTCTCTCTACTACTTTTTATTCCTCTTCATGTCATGATATTAACATATCAATAGTCTCCGAGGGACGGGTAAAAAGGATCAGTCATTCATCACGTACGTGATAAATTAAGGTTTTGAGTCTTCAAGATGCGACTTTACCCGGTCGTATTTAATGTTTGACAGTATTTGACATGTCATGATATTAATATATCATCAGGGTAGTATCAAAAATATATATCATCAAGTTGGTCTATCGGAAAGGGTTACGCATTCAATATAGCAAATTAATGTTTGAATCCGTAAGAGAAGGGAGCTTGTGCCCGTATCATCATAAGAAGATTGACTCTCTAATAATAAAAAAGGTATACATATGCTTAGAAAAAAAAATTGTTACAAAAATTTAATTAATTTAGTAGAAAGAGTTAGTCACTTAAATATGAGGAATTAATTAAGATTTAAAATCCCTGTAAGTATCAACAAATACACTAAAGAAATAGTGAATTAGCAATGGAATTTCATTTATATGGACAAAATTCAGTGACTGGCCTATGTAAAACGAATAAAGAAGAGTTGATACTTGTTGGGGAAAAATGTGATAATATTAAACGTAATTAACATAATGGTAGGACAATGGGGTTTTAAGTGGGGGGAAAAGCAGGGGGTGGGATGATTGAAAAACCCAAGAGAAAAAGGGAGAATAGGGTCAGAGAGAAAGAAAGAGTAGTGTGGAACTGTGGATGGAAAAGCCATAATTTAGGAGCCGTATATTGTTGGATTATCGTTTAGAGCAACAGATAGCAAAGCAGTCATATTGCAGTGTCCTTGCCTTGGGATGTTGTTTGCGAGCTAAAAGCTGTAAAAAAAGATCATGTAAATATAAAAACATATATACTGCAATCTCAAACTTCAATCCCTTTGCCACTAGATTAAGTGATGATCATTAAGAAGGAGAGAGAAAGTGGTCAGTGTGTGCAGTGATCTACTTTGCTTCTGTTATATAGTAGCAGCCTGGAGGAGGACGTAGATCTTTCCTTCTTTTCTTTCTTTCTTTCTTTCTTTGTCTTAGATTGTCACGCCCATGAAGGGAAAAAATAAAAAGAAAGCTTCATGTCTCTTTTATACGGTTAAGGACTATGATGTCATTTCCATGTTGGTCTCTTTCTCAGGTATCCAAGCGACGCAGATAAGCATCTGTTGGCTCGACAGACTGGCCTCTCCAGAAATCAGGTTCATATCCTTCCCCTCCCTCTTTCTTCTCTCTCCTCTCCCACACTACTATATACCCTAGAGAGAGACACAAAACACATATATTAATGAGACAATATTTAGCATACATGCTTAATTCACCACACGGCCCACACGCATGAAAGAAAGACACATATGTATATTAAATTTTACATAACATATGCACATGTACGCGCGCGCGCGCACAAGGGACCAGCAGTAATATCAGATGCAACTTACATGGTTTTGATCTTTTGGCTTTTGTTTCTCTGCTTTCTCTCCTGTGGCTTTCTTTTTAAACAAAGACAAACCACATGGGAGTATTTTTATTTTTTTTTTCTTGATTTTTTTCTTTTTATTTTTTATATTTGTATTTTACTTCGGATTCTTTCCTTGGTGACATAAATTCTGAAATTAAACGAGAGCAGAGATAAGTACAGAAGCAATGAGACACGAAAGTTTGCTGTTTTTTTCGAATCTCTCTTCTCCTTCCTTCATCACTCTCTCTGTCACTTGTCTTCTCTCTCATATCAAATGTCTCCACCCAACTCCACAATAACAATCATAAATATGAGAAATAAATGTGTACTTTCTCAAAGATATTTTTTTATACACCTTTCTTAGAGATATTTACATATTTACGTATCCCTCTCCCTCGTGTGGTAATTTTCCTCAAAGTTTTAATAATGCCTTCACCATTATCATGTTTTCTGATAATATCATTATATTCATATGTTTCTTTCATACCTTCTAATCAATTAATATTAATTTCTTTCTAGTGTGTAGAGAGTTTCTGGGATGTTTCGTCTTAATCATTCATGTCCTTTCTTTGCATGAATTAGCACAGTATTTTTGCTACATCATCCTTAACATTTTTCTACATCAGCATTTTGTATTTTTGCCTGAAAAACAAAAGTTTGAAGTTGTCCTAGCAATTTATGTTGTTATCATACAGAACCCCTTTTCGTGAATCAACCTAATCATTTTTGTCCATTTTGTTCTCTGCATCAATAATAGTGTGCCACTTTGTATTTTTCCTAGAAAAATGAAAACAAAATAATTCCCTCTGTGCAAGGGGAATAAAAGAGTACATATATATACATGCATGTAATTAACTGAGTTAGATCAGAAAATCTCAAAAAAAAAATGCCTAGATCCATGCTAGTCAGTGAAACGAAGGCCTAAGTAGATCAATCCAAGCAGTGTAAACAGTTAGAAGAAACTGGTGATGAATAGTTTTACACTTGTGTTAGAGAGAGCGTTCTATCATCAATCATCAATCACATAATATTATGGTGCAGATTCCTCGGTGCCTAATCACTGTTTAGAGAACTCACGTACGGACAATCAATAATGAGTCAGAAATCAATTTTTTTAATAGATTAAAAATAATTTACACAGACACACCTATGACCTGACACATAAAAGACACTTCTGTTAAAATATTAATTTGCCTGGGTATGCATGTAGCATGCTAGCCTTAGAGCTAGCTAGCGTTGCATTCATGCATTAATTTCTTTTATTCATATTCAGTCTCTTTATTGTTTCATTATATTCATGCATAATTCTTGTATTCACATATTATTCAGGCTCTTCATTCATTAATTAAAGGTTCAAATCACCCTTATAAATGCGTAAAATTTACATGGAGTAAATATAGACATTATAAAAAGTTGGGCCAGTTAATAAGAATTTAGTTGAAGAAACATTAAATTGTGAGTGTAAATTAAACCACATTTTCAACTTGAATAGATAGTGAGCAATTTGCAAATGCCTTCGATAATAATTTAGTAAGAGCCTAGAAGGATGCTGCAAACCAATTCATCTAATTAAACTTCTAACGATCCAAAAAAATGCATATTGTATAATAAATAACTATCATTATCAATTGATGTGATTGATACAAATGCAAGTATATTTACTTGAATGTGCATAGAACAGAAGGTGAATGAAAATATAAAAGGGAGGGGGTATATATGAAAAACTTGAATGTTTGTGCAGGTATCAAATTGGTTCATTAATGCCAGGGTGCGGCTGTGGAAACCTATGATAGAAGATATGTACCAACAAGAACTGAAGGAAGCAGAAGGAGATCATGAGAGAGAAGAAAGCCAAAGCAACAACAACAATATAGCACAAACTCCAACCACAACAACAGCAACAACTTCAACAACTGAAGCAGCGCCACAACCAACAACAACAACTACACTCACAACAACACAAACAACGACACTCACAACAGCAGCAGGCAAAAGATCCCTAATCAATGCCTCTGATAGTGACTCTTCACTCATTGCAATCAATAATAGCCAACTCTTCTCATCGGAATCCCAACCAATTCTCTCTTCCTCCGCCACAATCGCGGCCGCCTCTGAGGTGGCGCCACCGCCATCTCAGTGCTATGACTCAGACCTGCTGCTGCCCCCTCAGCACAGATCAGATGACACGTGTCGCCTCATTGCACCAGAATATGGTACCACCTCTGGTAATTCTGACATTGGTTCTTCTACTCTCATTAGGTTTGGGACCACCGCCGGAGATGTTTCTCTCACCTTAGGGCTCCGCCACGCCGGCGGCAACCTCCCTGACAAAGCACCTCCTCCTTTCTCTGTTAGAGACTTTGGAGGCATTTGATCATCATCATATTGTTAATTAAAATCATCTATTATACTATAGGGAGTTAATTAATATTGCTTATTATATTATCATTATGAGAAAAGGGAAACACTTTTTTTCTTCTTCTTTTTCACTTAATATATTCTCTCATGTTCCTCCCTCTAAGAGACTTGTATTATCATTGTTGGAGGAGAAAAAGCAAAATGTGGGGATACAATATGAGAAACATAGCGTTTTACATTATTATAGCTAGCTTGTATAATTGTATAGTAGGTTTGTTTTATTTTCCACCTTTAGTTTCCCCCTTTCCATGACCTAATGTGTACTTCAAGGTTTGTACTACAATTTGATAGGGCTTGAACTCATTAATCGCCAGAATAACAGGAGCTTATATTCCTTTATATATGGAGAGATGCATTTTGTTGTCCTACATTAATTACAATCTACTCTAATTTGTAATGCCCTTCCATCTTATTATATGAAGTTTTTTTTTGGACTGTATGCAGGTTTTTTCATTAATGTATTTTTTTAAGCCTATATCATTGATACAAATGTATATTCACTACAAAACAAATGTCTGCTAGTCACATTTGAAAATGGTGAAATTTGTGAAGTATGTGGCGTAGGAAAGTATTTTGTGGCGTTGAAATCCATACGCCACAAATCGAGGCGTAACAAACTTGTGTCACGTATCATACGCCACATAATTTTAATGCAATAAAATCATGTCGCGCATAACCCATGCGCGACATAAGGTGCAGTGAAAATAAAAAAAAACTGCAGCTTGCCGAGGAAGCTTCTTCCTCGGCAAGCTGCAGGTTTTAAAAAAATAAAAAAATAGGAGATAATAATTAGAAAGAAGGAAAGAGAGTGTTTGAAGTAGAGGGAGTAGAGGGAAAAATAATTAAAAACTAGTATTATTATGAAATAAAAGAATTTGAATTATAATGAATGAGAAAAAAAATAAAGTATTAACGAATGATAAAGTGTATACCTTAGATTGTGGAAGATTTTAAACAATGAGCCTGCAAAAAAAATTAAGTATAATTAGTTAAATGAGAAATTAAATATGAAGAATGAAAGTGAAGAGGAGGAAAATAATGGAGTAGAGAAATAGGAGAAAAGAAAGTGGGGAGAGAGTAGGAAAAAATAGAGAGTGGGGAGGAGAAAATGTGAGAGAAGTGAAGTTTATATAGGGAGAAAGTGGGGGAGAGTGGAGGGAAAAAATTTAAATTTTTTACAGAAAGTGGAGGGTATGTGTGGCGCATGAATCCATACGCCACAAACATGTTTGGGGAAGCCCATGCGCCACAAAGAAAGCCCATGCGCCACAAAAAATTTAAATTTAAGTTTGTGTCACGTTTGTGTCAAGTTTGTGAGGCACAAACATGTCCATACGCCACAAAGAAAGTCCATTCCAGTTTGTGTCACGTTTGGGGAAGTCATATGTGACAAACAAAGTTGATTTTGTCACTCTTGCCTCATGCGCCACATACCCCACGTGACTAGCTTACTATTTTCTTGTAGTGATCCTACATTTAATATATTGTTTATACGTACTCATCAGTTTTGTTTTTCATTAAAGTTTGCTTACTACAAAATATCTTCTTATAAATTTTATAAATATATTGATTATATTAATCATAAAATGGTCACAGCTATAGTATAGCAAAACTGATAATAAAACTATATATAATTCAATCGTTACTGATTATTTTAATCTTGCTACTAGCTAATAATAGTATCCTTACTCTTAAAGTTGTTAACATAACCATTTGTTAACTACTTTACTTAATTATTTAAGGGTTTTCATGCACCCACTAACATATACTTAATGCAAATTTACAAAAGCTATAGGCAGAAATTCGACCCAAAAAAATACGTACTAATTATAAATTAAGTGTTATGTCTCTTGGTTTTCTAATTAAGTGTTATAAATTAGTAAGAGCTAATTATAAAGTAGGCAGATAATTTGTTAATTATAGCTAGCTTCCAATTGAGCCTGGAATCGATTTCCCAAATAATAAGCACTTCAAAGCTTAGTAGGGACAGGTAATTAATCTCTAGACCTTTAAATATGATTTTTGAGGTCCATATTTGATTTTTAAAAGATTATATTTTTTCAAAAAATATTTTAATGGGTATGAATATAAAATAAATATTATTTTGTTAATTATCAATTTTTGATAAATTGTTGATTATCATTTTTGGAAAACTAAATTCTATCAAAAAACATCATTTAAAAAAATTATATCTAGACTATTTAGATTAAATCTGTAGGGCTTGGATTAAGTTAACTCTCACTTCCAAACGTCTATACTTGGTGTGTTTGGTTGGGCTTATTTTTCAAAATAAGCTGGCTTATTTTGAATAAGTCAGCTTATTTTGGGTGTGTGGCTGTTTTTCATGTTTGGTTGAGTTTATTTTTCACCCAGCTTATTTGAAATAAGCCAGCTTATTTATAAGCCACACAAGGTAGCTTATTTCTGAAAATAAGCCAGCTTATTTTTCTACATGACATAAAAATAAGCTAGCTTAAAAATAAGCCCCTTTTAAACAAAAAGTCATCCAAATATGTTTATAAGTCAAATGGGAAAATAAGCCATTTTTTTCAAAGTTCATCCAAACATAAAAATAAGTCAACCTAGAGCTTATTTTCCAACTGACTTAAAAATAAGCCACCTTAAAAATAAGCCACTTTTCCATAAGCCGAACCAAACACACCCACTGAATTCACTAAAAAAACATGCTTTCATCGACAGAATTTGCGACGGAATATATTTCCGTCGAAAATATCGACGGATTATTGATGGTAATATTTCCGACATATTTGTGGAGCGTATTTTTCAAAAGCAGCCCCTCACAAATTAGTACTTATGAAAGTTCATAATTTATAATCTTATTTGTTATTCTTCACATACGCTAACCAAGAAAATCAGTTAAAAAAAGCATTATGGATGAGTTTATGTTTTCTAACAGAACCACATGTTCCATGAAACTCTCATTGCGTCTGTGCTCTATTTTTTTATTCTTCATTTTTATTTCTTTTGCAAGTTCTCGAGAGTATTTTAATTGTCCGCTCCATTTTTGTGGTCATTTCTTCTTTTGAAGTGCCCCACAAAATTAAGGACGGGATCATTATACTATTTATATTCTATAGTTACCAGCAGAAGTAAACATCGGCTTAGGCACGTTTAGAGAATATGAAGAGATGAGTAATAATTGAACAATCCAGGGTGTATCAAGAATAGATTTTCTAAAATTTAAGATTTCCACTTAAGTCTAAACTTTGAAACAATTATGACTTGCATTGTTCGTACGTATAAGGCAGCTTTTCTGATAGATTTGATATTCCGGATACTGTACAGAAAAAAAGGATAAAAACACGGAAACTTTTTCAGTCTTAAATGGTGAAGATAACTTATATACGTGCTTAATTAATGCTTATATATATGGACTCTGTAGTTATTTCCCTTTGGAATCATAATTTCATAATCAGTACTCCCGTCTTTAATTTTCCATTTAAAGTTTCTATCAAAACTTCAATCAGCTCTACATTTCTTCTTTCGGTTGCAAATGCATAAAAAAGTACAAATTCCGAGTTTTGGTAATTCATGCTGCATATGTATAAGCAATAAAAAGTGTGAAATATAGGATTAGTTAATTAATTGTATTATTGTGTTGGGAAAACAACCCCTCAACGCCACGTTTTTTGCCGTGAAATCCAAAACAAAAGAAGATGCAACTTGCAATAAAGCAACAATCACTTGCCACCTAATATCTTTCTTCTTATTTCAGAATCAAACCTCCCAAAATAAGTTTTCTTTATCCCTAGGCTGATCTGCTAGCTGCAACAACCGCCAATTTAAGCTTCTTTCTCTGTAGGTTCTGATCTAGCCAAGTTAATTTCTTGCATATCAATACACGGAAAGATTGTGTGTGAGTGTGTGTGTGTGTTGTGTGTATAATAATACCTAGTAAAAGTTTTGGGATCTACGTTAAAATGATATGGCACTAGTTACGTTCTATATATATATATATATATATATAGTAATAGTCTCCTTACACTTACCCCTACTCAGCAAGCCGCCACTGAAAAAACAGATTTGCTGATCTTCAATCATATATGTACATTTACAGCAACGTCACTTTCATTGCATTATTATTCAAATCACTAAACTATCCCATCAATTAATAAAATTGTAAAAACACTGAATCATTTCCCAGATCTAAGCATGAGGTCTTGTGAATATGGACCATCCTATATCAGAGAACTGTCATATATTCACAGTTTGCAGCACAAATACATATTATGACAGGACCACATGAAAAAAAGTCTGCTTATTAGCTAGAGGTTGATGAGCTATGGCTATTCAAAATTTGTTTTATCATCCTTTGACAGAGTAGCTTCATTTTTGTCTTAAATCAAGAAGCAACAATAATTATTAATAATACTAAATTTTGTATGTCTAGGGCAGCAAGTGTGGTTGAAGGCCATTGAATGTTTGGTTGTGTGTGGGTTTCTGAGAAAGAAGATTGTTCATTGATTATTACGAGGACCAAGAGAAAGCCCCTAATGGATGGATTGGTTTTAAGGGAATCCCCACTCTAGAATGGTTTATTCGTCTTCACTACTGACTAGGCCACTGCAACGTAACATAACTTCTTCCCCCATTCAAAGGGGAAACTAACTGACCAAAAATTTTCATTTATTATCATAAGCCTTCGCTTCCCTTCACATATCTATATAAATTTATGAAAATGACCCCACTTGCATGCTAGGAGGGTCCCACTTCGACATGATTCAGTTTTGGGCCTGGGCCCATGTCTTTGCCCCTTTCTCCCTTTCTCAGCAAATTTAGGTATAGTCAAATAAATATGGGGGTGCTAGCTAGCATCATGTTTGTATGGTGAATATTATGCAGCTGCGGAATCACATATTACACCTCTCTTGTCTTTATATAAAAGTAGTTTATTTTTTATAAACGTATTTATAATATAAACTAATAAGTATTTATATTATATTGAATAATTTATTTAGCTTTATTAATATCGTCAAATTTTCTAGTTAATTGACTACTTAAAAAAATAAAGTGTGTATTATATGTACACACTCCCACACGTCACCTATAGATAACTCCAGCCCACCTGGTGGTACCGATTTCACGGTTATGATACAGTACGGTAGGCTCCATCTACACCCTCCTCCATTCTCTTCATTTTATTGCCTCTTTTATTTTTTAAATTCTTTATCCGGTATCCTGGACCGAACTCGTTTTAACTTGGAGGATTTATCGGGGGTTCAAACTAATCCGGATTCGAGTCAGGCAGGACCACAAAGGCGGTAAAGCTCTATCACCAAATATTTAACAATACTGCATTCCCAGAGTTTGAACTTGAGACCTCTAGTTAAGCTGGTACAACCCCTGTGAATTGAACCAAGTGTTTGATAGTATTTTATTGCCTCCTTTGATTGTATGAACAAACCTATTCTCCTTCCTAATCTTACAAAAAAAAAATCTTATCTTTACCCATTTGAAACGTGCATGCATTTGTCTTAATAATAAGCAAAATTTCCAACACCACTAGCTAAGATCTTGTTTATTATTTTATCTGTATTAGATTTATTTATGGGTAAGACTTTTTACAAAGCGTTTGAGATCGTCATAGCTTCAATCATTTGAGTATAGTATCGAGATCAGATGACTTTATTTGCATAAGCAGATTAAGACGGGGTGAAATTGCAAAGGAAATTACTTTTGAAAGCTAGCCTTGCTTTTTTGGTATACAGTAGGCTTTTGTGAGGGAAGAAATTGGGAATCAATTATGATTCAATATTGAAGCTGAGATGAAGATAAGGTAAGGGTTAAAGGACGAGTGCGACACATGATAGGCAATGTGTATTTACAAAAAGCACATTGATCCAGCAAATCATCACTCATCAGGTTCAGGACCACTCGTCCTACACCGAAAAGTGACCATCACCTTACATTTTACACCACAAAAATTGTTTTTTCTATACATTTGAATTTTCCTTATGTTCAAAAGAATTATTTGATTACACAATATAATATATATACAGTGATGAGATGCAAACAGTAAACAAAAGAAGGAATCACTATTTACCTATGTGGAGGCTTGTGTTACTTATGGAAATTAGTTTGACTAAAGCAGAAACAAAAGCAAGATGAATGGAAAGAGAAGGTAGGCTTTTTGCCAAAAGCAGCTGCACAAAGAGCATCAATGATCTGAACAAGTTTGAACATTGGTCCGTGATTCCTTGCAACCATCCATCTCTCTCATCGATTGATTTTTGGCAATTTTGTATTAGCCCTCGCTGCACGAGTCGTTGTTCTCAGGTTCATCTTAAAGATCCTACACACAAAACTTACTGCATGCATTTCACAACAATCTAGCTAGCTGCATGGTAAACACTAATTCGAAAAATCCAAGGAAGCATTTAAGGAATGAAGTAATGGGCAGTAGATTCCTCTATCAAAAATTTAAGTTTTGATTGAAAACGATGGAGAGAATGGCATCTTTTTTGGATTCCAAAGCGATGGCGAAATTGTGAGAGAGAAGAGAGAGATGCATGAGTGATGGAGACTTGAAAGAGACTGAAGGAATGTCTTGGTTTCATTTGATTTGGGGGGGTATGGGACAGATGAGAACAAAGCATCTAAGTGTGTGTTTGAATTTTAAAGATTGAAGAGAGACAAGAGATTGGGGGCGTGAAAATTCAAAGTACAGAACCACATGCACATGTTGGAGGCCCTGGTGGAGTTACATTTATAAGAATTAAGATTAGGGGAATTAGAGGAAAGGGATGGATTACTACCGACGAGTAATGGTCATAATTAGTGAAAGGAGCTTTCGATGTTCGTTTTAAGTACAAATTTTCTAGTTCAAAGTATGTAGTATGAATACAGAACACAATGGTTTGTTGGTTTAGTTGTTAATAATTGAATAACTATAATGTTTGAAATCTCTAACCCAATTAAATAACGATATAAAAAGGGGATCAAGTTACCAATGAGTAGTTAGTTAAACTGGTAAGTGGACTACAACCCCATAAAGATGAGATCGCGTGTTTAAATTCCGGGAAGGGCTCTCATTGGGAGAGGAGACAACATTGACAATACTCCTATTCCTCGAGTCCAGATTAAACCAGGTGGTGATTAACTAAAAAGGATGAAGTTGAATTAAGTGCAGGGAAGTTATATTGTCGCAGCATGTGCATCTTTATGTGGTGGTGGAGTTACCATTTATAAGAATACGAATTTGGAAGAATCAATTAGATAGGGATGAATTATTATCCACAGCGATTTATTCTATCGAAATAAGTTTTGACCGTTTAAACATGAGTTTTCTTGTTCTAATAATATCTGCATAGATTAAAAAATAGGGGAACTATTTTAAATCGTTCATATTGAGAATATTTAAAGGGAAATCCCAGTTGATTAATTAAATATTCATATAAAAAAAGGGGTGGAGTTGAATTGAATTGTATGATAGTAGTAGTTATATAGTGGGGGCAAGAGCATCTTTCACACACCATTTGTCTTGTTCTTGGTCGATCCTATATATATAATGTAAGGTCAATGTCACATCACATGGACGTCCCCACTCTTTCACTATCCTTATGTCCCTTTTCTTAACCCCACTTTTCTTGTTATTTTTCCACTTTCCACTTTCCAGTTTTGTTGTTTTCTCCTTTTATTTCCTAGCTAATCTCTCCCTTTCTCCATACAATTTTTCTATTAGTATCAATATCAAATGTTCACTAACAGTTATATAGCCCAAGTAATGTTGTGGATTCTGTCTTCGTGAATCCCTTAAAAAATACCCCATTCGGTGATAATTTTAAGTTTAACTAAGTTGATTTTTCTTGTACAAATTAAGGAAACAAATTAAACCACTAAATTATAACATATATATTAAAATTATGACCATTAATTAGAAAATACTCAATATATTCATAATTACAAAATTAAGTTGATTTTTCATGTACAAGTTAAGGAAGTAAATTAATTATTGTAATACATGTTACATTCAATTAGATTATACATTAGTTTATAAGACAAATAATAAATTTAAGGAAAAATAAATATAGACAATTTAAAATGATTTTGGTTGCATCCTTAGTTTTTCTAAAAAGTCAATTTGATCTTTTGATTAGGATTGAGGGAGTAATTAACTTTGAGAGGCTATAATCAGCTTTATTTTCACCCTTGGTTGAACAATACGTGCAATTATCTTGTTTTCAATAATATGGGTGTTATAGAATAACATTTGAGAGATAACGGGGATCAAATCTCAAACTGGCATTCGAAAAGGTACACATTGTGAGATATTGTCTATTTTTCCTCACAATTCATACATTCAATGAATTCATACAAGTTTTAAACTCATTATATTATTACGTACCATACACCTAACAAGGAAAATTTTTCTAAAATTTTAATGAAAAATTGTGGTGTGTATATATATGGGCATTACAAGACTCCACGCCTCTGATTGTTGATATATATTAATATTCTGAAAAGATAACCATAACATCATTAGATTTGGAGGCAGAGCATACTCTAATTGTAAAAAAAATTGTATTGATGGCACCAAATTTAAATAAATATTGTATTGCTATCCAATATTGTGATAAAATCATCTATTCATCAAATTTTCGTTCATTAATTTATATACAATTTAAAACAGCAAGGACCTGAGGTGTGTGGTTGAGTGACATGGACTCATTCACCCTTAACCAATTGTCTGGGGTTCGATTCCTAGCGTTGGGTATGGAGAAGCATTAAATCTCCCAGTCAGCTGTCCCACCCTTTGAGGTGCCTACAAATCAGTGGAGGATTAGTCTCTCACTTGTCGAGTGAGGGGATACTTTGATCATGGATAAAAAAAACAGCAAGCCAGAGATACTCCCTCCGGTCCTATTTATAAGTCGCCAACCGCCTCTAAATTTTGGTCCTTAATATAAGTCACCAACTACCACTAACTAACTCATTTATTAAAATTTTCCTAATATACCCTTACATTGGAAAATGAACATTGGAAGATGCGAAGAGAGAGAAGATGAAAAAAACACTTTTATAGATAGAGGATTAATGAAGAGAGAGAAAATGTAATGGACCATAGTGATAAAGGTGGGAGGGGCAAAAATGAAAAAGACAAAAAAAATAAGACCAATTTAATGATCCAACTTTCATTAACCTCTATTCCTTGGTTTGTACAATTTAGGCGTTTGGCGACTTATAAATAGGACCGGAGGGAGTATGTATTTACACATTTACGGACACTCCACCACATACTTATAATTACCCCGCGCGTAGCAATTTCAGAATAAAATAAAAATCGGAAGACAACTGAAAAGCAGCTTCATAGTAAATAAAAATATGGCTGCTAAATAGAGTAGTAACAAAAGCAGTATTTATGATGGTGACCAACATGTATTAAAACATGTTTTTGTTTTTATTTTGGAAGAATGGGACAATAAGTGGTCATTAAGTAGTGTGGCTGACCTATTAGCCTAACAGTCAGAAAGGGCCGCCCTAGGCTGAGTGAGGCCCCGGGCAACATGTCCTCCCAACCTCAACCCAGCTTGCCCTACCTAGTAGCAGTACATCCATCCATACATCTTTCTATTTTTTAAGGCTGAAGTATATTTTTGGTCCCTTATGTTTGCATCAAGTTTCAATTTAATCTTTTATGTTTGAAAAGTACACTTTTAGTCATTTTTTGTTAACACCGTTAGTTTGACTTAACGGAAAATGTTAACTCAACAATTTTAAATGATTATTAAATATTAAAAAATGTTTAGATTAAAATATTTGAGTGTAGTTATTCTTATATTTTTAAAGTTTATCATTTTTGGTACAATTTAATTATAAAATAATCATTTAAAATTGTTGAGTTAATATTTTCCGTTAAGTTAAACTAACGGTGTTAGCAAAAAAGGACTAAAAGTGTACTTTCTAAACATAAAAAACTAAATTGAAACTTTATGCAAACATAAAGGATCAAAAGTATACTTTAGCCATTTTTTAATTTAATTCACTATTTTATCATTTAACTAAATATATTAACTGTAATAAGTTAGGTTTATGATTATCACGAAGAATGTTTTTAAAATTTCATTCTTATGATTTTTTAATTATAAAGGGAGAATTATAATTAAGTCCTTATAAGTGATTTATCACAGGTGTCAAGTGACTTGTCAATGGTCTCGTAGGTTGTCAATAGATATCTTTTAAGTTGCCAATGAGATCTGATTGTGGTTAATTCCCTTTTGAGGAATGGAGTGTGATTTTCCCAATTATTTTCAAAGAGATTTTATATTTTCAAACAGATTTTGTATTTTCCCAATTAATTCATATATGGATCCATATCTGAATTATGCAACAATAGTTAGTATATAAGTTCAAAATTGGTTTTAATTATTTAATCAAGGCTTAAATATTATTTTGACCCGTAAACTATTTTTAATTGGTCAATTTAGCCTACAAATAATAAAACGACTCATTATGGTCTGCAAACAAAATAAAAGGGTCTAACTAGGCTAGAAACAAAATAAAAGGGTCAAAATAAAATGACTCACTCTTGCTAAATTGAGCCTTTTATTTTGTTTGTAGGTCAGAGTGAGTCATTTTATTATTTGCAGGTCAAATTGAGCCATTGAAAATAGTTTATAGACCAAAATAATACTCCCTCCGGTCCCTAATGTAAGAGCCCAAAATTTGAATGGTTTTGGTCCCTAATGTAAAAGCTCACCCTACATTCTCTCCTCATTTAATGCATTTTTTCCTACTTTACCCCTAACTCTCTTTCATATTTATTAATGTTTATGTATTTCTCTCTCTTAAAAGTACCATAATAAATATGGGCAATTTTGGAAAAGAAGCATTAACTCCAGACACCCAACTAACATTCACATGTTTTCTTAAGAAGCGTTTTTTTTGGCTGCTAACTCTTACATTAGGGACCGGAGGGAGTATTTAACCCTTTCATCAACCTAAAAGCACTTTTTCCTTTAAACTGGTAAGTCATTCCAAACACAACAGTGTATTCTAAGATTTTTATTTTGCCTTTCTAGATATAGCTTTTGTAAATTTAACTACATTGCACATCTTATAAAATGTCAGCCAACAGAAGTTGGGCCGATATATCATGTAGGTTAGCTTATAATTATAAAATTGTGAGTATAAATTCGGCTAATGTAAAGACTTTGTTGTGGGGTAATTTGTCCCGGCCCTGAGCCTTCCCATGAAAAATGGAGAAAACATTCATAAAATAAAAATAATTAATTTTTTTCTGAGAGGCTTGATTTTGATTTTAATTCCATTCTTGTTTCTTCTTTTCCACTAACGGAAAACAGTAGTTAGTTATGTATTTTTTTTGGTCAACGTCCAGTAAAGCAAAAATGAAAGAGGGTGCCATCTGTACTGCACCAAACTCAATGGGCCAGGTGCAGATATGACTTCATTCAGGGCAAGTTTGTATGGTACAAACAGGCAGACCAATATGGTAAGAACTCTTAACCAACACTAACGAATAAAACAGGGCACAGCCCAGCAAGCCCACTATAAAAATATATATGGAGTTAATACAATTTTTTATCCTTGAACTTTAACTTAATTTTAGTTTTTGCCCCTGAGTTTCAAAATCAGTGCTTTTGATCCTTTAACTATTAATCATAACTTTTGATCTTCGTTTCTGAATTTTAGATTGGTGATTTTGGTCTATCAAAATTTTGTACATAATTTAAATCCATTGGCCATAATTTTACAAGGACTAAAAACAAAACTGATTGAAAATTCAACGGGCAAAAAACAATCAATTTTAAAATTCAAGAACTACAACCAAAATTGACTGAAAGTTTAAGAAGTAAAACCACCGAATTTTTCAAAGATCAAAATCAAAATTGACTAAAAAGTAAGTTCAGTAACAAAAATTTTACTAACCCAAATATTTATTTCTTTTTACAAGTATGAAAGTAACCGTGTTTCTAAAAAATATTAAATGTAAGCACCTCTTCTTATTTCAAGTATGTGAAACTTGCCACATTCACAATGGGTTTCACTTGTGCAACATCCAACCCAAGAAAATAAGAAATTTACTAGTGTACCGTCATATAGAAAATCAAATTATAATTTTCATATTCAAAATTTTGGGTAGAACGAGAAATCATGTGTTTAGCAATATTTTGAACATAGAAAATCCACCAAGATATTGCCAACATTGTAACTAAGAATTCTCAGTTACAATCCCATAAACAGCTTACAAAATTCCATTTCTTTCAAGAAGCTTACACCCAAAAGCCCATAATGAATCCCATCAATTTTCAATCAATTTGTATACACAACTGTACTACTGTCCACCCCTTATTCTCCAATCACTACCATCCTTATTGTCATACCCATCAATTTGCAAGATATTCATGAACATTAATTTAAACAACATTGGAAAGACCACTATCAGATCCCACATTATTATTGTTACCTTGTACTTCCACATAAGGTCTTATGAAAGTTCTTCGCCACCAAACCTCAAAAGCTTTCTGAAGGTTTGGACACTTGTCACCAACCTTCAAGAAACTTCCCACCCAAGAAAGCATAATGCTTTGCTGATCTTCCAAAGGCAGAGTGAGAATAGTCCTCCCAATGCCTTCCTCCACAAGTTTACTATCAAAGGATCTGCATCCATGTTGTAACCAGCAGAAGTCATTGATCAAAGGTTGTAACCATATCTTTAACAACATTTGACGTGTGTCCTTGGATGGCAACAACTCCCCCCTTCCTATGCCAACATATAATCTCGCAGAGATGCAACTAACGTGATATCGCGATGCGATAGGTAGCTTCTCATGAAGGATAGCCAATTCCTGCTGGTTCATCCATATCACTGCAAATTCATCTGCAGCTTGTTTGCTGATTAGTATCTCTAGCAACCATAACAAGTTATCAGCTTCAAGAGCTATGTGTTTTACTGAAGGTTCTTTGCTGCTAGAAGATTTATCAGCTATCTCTAATTCTGCAGCCTGCCTAAACAAACACAATAGAGAATCCAAGCTGTTCCTGCATGATTGGTAAATTGTTTCTTTGCAAATGTCTGATGAGCCAGAGTGGCTTGGAACATTGTCCTTCTCTTTGAGAAGCTTCAGAACTATGTTTTTCATCTCCCGGCGTCCTTTTTCCTCGTTACTCGTGAGAACAAGTTGGATGATGTGGGATAGAGTATCATTTGGGGCCTTGGTGATATCGGTTGAAACTCGTTTCAACACAGGGTTGACCCCAACTCTTTCCCCTTGGAGTCGTCGAACTGTTGAGACTACCTTTTCTTCTTCATCATCTCCTACCCATGGGGCTGCCTCCAAGTACTCTAAACATGACTGGATACAGCTGGTGAAGCCAAGAAGTTCAGCAACCTGCAGAATTGTTAACTTTAGGTTTTATGTTTTCTTGCATGCCAAGTTATGCTGAGTATACAAATCATGGGTGGCCAATAGTCAGAGATAATGCCATATATGTACACACTTAAACATAAAAGTCACATACAGATAGCAAAAATACTTCCAAAGAATCCAGCTATATAGTTTCCACTGGCATTTTAAAAAATATACATGTATTTTGTTGCCTAATTTTGAAGGGCATTCATTGCAAGCTAAAACTCCTAATCAGCAATGAATGCAATAAAGCTAAAGAAAGGAAGATACAGATGAAGATATTGAAACACATCAATACCAAGACCATGAAAAATTAGATGATGCACTTTCTGAATGTGACCTATAAATATAAAGGGGATTTCCTTTTACTGAAAACCCCCGCCTCGGGGGACTCATTTACAGCCTCTACTTTACAGGAGTATGAAAAACAATGTATGAGCTGGGAAAATAAAGTACTATATGGAAGAATGATAGTGTCAAGTGTGACCATAAGATAAAGGAATAAACAAAATAATTTCGTTTTGAAGTACTACATACATAGGTTGCTTGCAGTCAGCATAAACCAGAAAATGCAAAATCTATGTATCATTTGTGATGGAAGCAATCCCTCTTTATGAACATTGTGCAGAAAAAAACCATTCATTTTGCTAAACTATTATTGAAACAACTTGATGCATAGTTTTCATATCAGTGTAACAGCTAACATAAACATCAACTTGACATACACATGTAGAGTATAAGCAGATGTGTTCTTATATATGTGATGACTCCTCATATTTAGTGGTTTTTAGGAAATATTTTATTGTATTTGGGGAGTCATTAATTAAATAAATAAGTGATTTTGTTGTGAATTGGAAAGAAAGTAATTTGAGGATTATATGAGTGATTCTTTTAGAAAATCTGAAATTTAATTGAAATAGGAAACTTAATATATTAAAAGAAATATTTTGATGAGAAGTTTCCTATTAATGAGATTATGTGATTGAGTCATTGTGATTATTTCTTATTTCTTTCTCATCATGAATGCAGATTTTAAAAAAAGGAAATAAAGAGAAAGAGGCATACAAGAAAAGGAAAGAAAAGAAACTTAACATGCAAGGCAAAAGCAATATGGTGTTGGACTATTTTATTATAAATATACACATGCAATTGAGAAGAAGAGAGGCTGGTCATGATTCTTCCAATTTCCTAAAGCCTAGAGAGAATTCACGAAAAAGAAGAAAAGAAAAGCAAGTGGCGGCAGCTCTTGAGTTTTGGTTCTTTGGAAGATAGATACACACGCACGTATAGAAGGAAGTTGCTGCAGGTTCGTTTATTCTTAGGCATCATCATCATCAACGTTGATTGCATTGATAAAGGAAGGAGGAGGCCTGCTGTTCACCGTAGTTGCAAGTTTTTGTCTCCTTATTTCTTGATCAATTGCTATGGGTTTGAATTTAGATTTTGAATTGATTTTTGTGATGACTTTGATAGACAATATGTGTGGTTAATTTCTTTACAACCTAGAGTACTATGAACTTGTTTGTAACTTAGTATTTTATTTCCCACTATTTAGTCATGATTAATTTGATTTAGTTTATTTAATCTTGCTATTATTGATTAACTTGTTTAGTGTTTGATCACCATTAGACATGTTTAGGGAATTTAGAATTGGACTCGGAAGAGGGAATTTTAAATAGACCATGAGATTAAATAGTGTAGGATTGGATTTTAATCTGATTTGCGACTAGGATAGGAATATACCTAGAAGCCCTACATAGTCACATTAGAGCGGAACCGTTATAAATTGGCCTAGTAAATTAGTGCAAGACATTGTGTAATTAAGCTAGGCAATGATGTAAGTGGACCGGAAGGCATTTATAGACACTAGTACTCTAGATTAGCTAGTTGAATTAATTCATAATTAATTTAGTGGGGAATAAAATCTAAGAAGCAGATAAGGGATTAGTGGCTCTAGGTTGTTCTTTTGACTCGTGAATTTCATCTGTGTGAATATTTGTTTTATTTTATTTTCTTAGATATTAGGTAATTAAAATCAATTTTCTTTTGTTTACTCAACTTGAATGAAAATAGGAGATCTAATGCCTAGTTATTAATTGTCTGAGTCTCTGTGGGATCGACCTTGATTTACCACTTTACTAAAATACGATCCGTACACTTGCGGATATTTTTATCAAAATTTTGGTAGCATCAAGTTTTTGGCGCCGTTGCCGGGGACTCAAGGCAATTAGTAATTAGAATTAGAAATTCTTTAGTAGTTTTAGCTTGAGTTTTTTTTTTCTTTTGGAGAAAATAGAAAGATAGACTATTCAGAGGCTAATTATAATTGGTATCGTTGTTATTGTTGTGGAAATAATCATGTACCTGAGAATTGTCCATTTTTGCTTTGGCAACAAACTTATGTTGATAATTTGTCTAGGCGTAGTTGGAATTTTGAGCAAGATGAGTGTTGGAACCCACATTTAGATCCTTATTCACATGCAATAGACCCACCCTTCATATCTTATTCACATGTTCAAGGAAACAATTTTGAGGATAGTGAAATATCTCGTAGAGAAGAAAGATTTGACAGATTAGAAAGATTAGCTGATATGTGTTTGAAATGGCAAGAGGATTGTTTCAAAAGGTTAGAATCAATTGATACTAAGTTTGAATCAGGCATACAAAATATTGTATTACAGGTAAGTCAAATGTGTAGAGACCTTGAAGAATTAAAACAAAATTCCTCCTTTAATCATAGTTCCCCTTTTTTATATAATGAAATTGAATATGATGAAGTTAAGGATAGGGATGACTTTGAAGTTGAAGAAGATTTAGAGGTTGTCTTAGAGCTTAAAACTGAAACTTGTTTAGAAGAAACTGATGGGTGTCTAATTGATGTTCAAGATGTAAATTCAAATGCTTGTGATTCTGATATACATGTTGATGTGAGTGTTCCTATAGCTGCTTTGGATGATTCTCCTATTACTGTTGTGACTTTTACTGATGAGAGTCAAATTGATTTTATTGGATGCTCATTATTCTTAGAAAGACATATATCTAATTGTTTGTATGAGCATATTCTAATTCCTTTGAAATCAGTGATTGCTTGTTCTTTGAAATTGTCTATAATTGAAAAGGCACAAGTCATTACTTTGATTGATTACTTATACTGTTTGAAAAGGAATGAAGATGAGGTGATTATGGTTTTTGATACTTATGACTAGGATTTGTTTGGAAAGTCTGGCTGAAGACTTTAAACTTAGCGCTTCTTGGGAGGCAACCCAAGGTTTTGGTATTTGATGCTTTGTTTTTGAGTTTGTAGGATTTTTTTTTTCTTCTTTTGACCCCAAAGGATGCTTCAACTTGATCTTGATGGACTAGGAGCTAAGAGTGGAAATCGAGAAGAGGAAGGGGAGTATTCTTCTAACTTTTTCTTGATATTATTTGACTGAGAATTATTTTGGTAATGAGTAATGGTGCTTATTGATATGTGCTTGTGTGATGGTTAGATTTTATGGTGTGCCTCTTGAGTACTATGTTTGGTTGATATGAAAGTTTACACTTGTTATAGATATTTTTGTAATTCCACTACTGGTGTTACATGTTCACATTGGGGACAATGTGACATTTAAGTGTGGGGGTATGAGAGTATCATTGTTCTCTAAAGATTGTCCTCATGCTTTCATTTTGTAAAATTTTCTCAAAAAAAAAAAAAAAAAACTTTTTGCCAATTTTGGGATTGATTTGGACTTGAAACAATTGGATTTGATTAGACTTTGATCTCATCTTCTTTGAATGTAAGTGAAAAGGCAAGCTATTTGATTTAGATAAATTACTCTAGTATGTCAAAAAGCCCTGTGAGGAATTTGAGCCTTAATTTTATTCTTTTATGAGTGAGTACATCTATCGTAATTTCCCCTCTAGAACTTGTCTTGATTCTCTTTTGACGCTCAAATCTCTTGCATGCACAAAAATGATTAAGGCCTTCGTTTCATAGCCAGTTTAACCAAATAGTCATCCTTTTTACATTATTTCCATTGCTTAACCCCTTTGAGCCTTCTCTTTTAAAAAGAAAGATTGCATATTTTAGCCTTTGAATTCTTTTGATGCAATTTTTCATCTCTTATCTATTTCTTCCATTTACGCTTTGAAAAGTGTTATACTATATTCATATGGAAAGGGGTGAAGGAATTAGAAAAGGAAAAGGGGAAATATAAGTGTTGAAGAAAGGAGAAAAGAAAAAAATAAAATAAAAAAAGAAAGAAAAGTGAAGGTGAAAAAGGGAAAAAAAAGTCACACAAAGTGTAAAAAAAAAAAGAAAGAAGAAAGAAGAAGATGAAAATCGAAAGAATTGAAGAATTGTGGAGTTCAAAAGAGTTAACCCCTATGTGCTTATCAAGTTAAGTGATTCCTTCATTTCTTACTATAATGGTTTAGCACTTTTCAAATATACCTCCATCTCATTTTCATTTCATTATCCTACCTTTTTCATTACAACCCTTAAAAGTCCTTTTGATTTGTGTGTGCATCGAGATATAAGAGTGGATATAGAGATGATAAACAAGCTTATGGTAGCTGGATTACATAGATGAAATTGAGTGAAACACAACCCCTATATACTTTGAGAGTAGAGCGTAAACACTTGACCGGTGAGGGACATGCTTTTGTGATTTATCTCTATCAAATTGATTGTCTTATTGCTTGCATTTGGGGATGGTGAGAGAGATTTCTAAGAGGATTCAGTTGTTAAGAGTTTGAATTGATTTCAACTTTGTGATGATAAAAACTTGATTTCATTTTTGTGCTAATGTGTTAACAATTTGAAATCTTGAGGACAAGATTTAATGCAAGTGTGGGGGTGTGATGACTCCTCATATTTAGTGGTTTTTAGGAAATATTTTATTGTATTTGGGGAGTCATTAATTAAATAAATAAGTGATTTTGTTGTGAATTGGAAAGAAAGTAATTTGAGGATTATATGAGTGATTCTTTTAGAAAATCTGAAATTTAATTGAAATAGGAAACTTAATATATTAAAAGAAATATTTTGATGAGAAGTTTCCTATTAATGAGATTATGTGATTGAGTCATTGTGATTATTTCTTATTTCTTTCTCATCATGAATGCAGATTTTAAAAAAAGGAAATAAAGAGAAAGAGGCATACAAGAAAAGGAAAGAAAAGAAACTTAACATGCAAGGCAAAAGCAATATGGTGTTGGACTATTTTATTATAAATATACACATGCAATTGAGAAGAAGAGAGGCTGGTCATAATTCTTCCAATTTCCTAAAGCCTAGAGAGAATTCACGAAAAAGAAGAAAAGAAAAGCAAGTGGCGGCAGCTCTTGAGTTTTGGTTCTTTGGAAGATAGATACACACGCACGTATAGAAGGAAGTTGCTGCAGGTTCGTTTATTCTTAGGCATCATCATCATCAACGTTGATTGCATTGATAAAGGAAGGAGGAGGCCTGCTGTTCACCGTAGTTGCAAGTTTTTGTCTCCTTATTTCTTGATCAATTGCTATGGGTTTGAATTTAGATTTTGAATTGATTTTTGTGATGACTTTGATAGACAATATGTGTGGTTAATTTCTTTACAACCTAGAGTACTATGAACTTGTTTGTAACTTAGTATTTTATTTCCCACTATTTAGTCATGATTAATTTGATTTAGTTTATTTAATCTTGCTATTATTGATTAACTTGTTTAGTGTTTGATCACCATTAGACATGTTTAGGGAATTTAGAATTGGACTCGGAAGAGGGAATTTTAAATAGACCATGAGATTAAATAGTGTAGGATTGGATTTTAATCTGATTTGCGACTAGGATAGGAATATACCTAGAAGCCCTACATAGTCACATTAGAGCGGAACCGTTATAAATTGGTCTAGTAAATTAGTGCAAGACATTGTGTAATTAAGCTAGGCAATGATGTAAGTGGACCGGAAGGCATTTATAGACACTAGTACTCTAGATTAGCTAGTTGAATTAATTCATAATTAATTTAGTGGGGAATAAAATCTAAGAAGCAGATAAGGGATTAGTGGCTCTAGGTTGTTCTTTTGACTCGTGAATTTCATCTGTGTGAATATTTGTTTTATTTTATTTTCTTAGATATTAGGTAATTAAAATCAATTTTCTTTTGTTTACTCAACTTGAATGAAAATAGGAGATCTAATGCCTAGTTATTAATTGTCTGAGTCTCTGTGGGATCGACCTTGATTTACCACTTTACTAAAATACGATCCGTACACTTGCGGATATTTTTATCAAAATTTTGGTAGCATCAATATGCACCTATTTTGTAGTTGATAAATTTGCAGAATCTAATTTCTTGAGTAAACCCGACGACGTAAACTGCAAATTATAATTTCTAAATTTGATACCAAATATGGAAAATCATATTGTGGATCCATCACAATTTAGCATGAATCATATTATTACCATTTCCTAAACTCTGATACCGAAATATAGAGGCACCAACAGCAGCATTTTGCAACCACTAAACAAAAATTCTAAGCATGAAACTGTTAGAAAATTACCCTGAGTATCCGAAGCATGCGGGAAACACTTTGTTTCATCAACCGCTGCTTCATTTCCTTGCAGTACATTAGTCCAACTGTCTCAACATATATTTCTACATCCTCACAATCATCAATTTGAAGACATGACAAGTCAGATTGCACTGAGATCTTATCAGCAAAGAAACCACTCTTCTCTTTCAGAACATCCCTATGCACACTTAACTTCACACAAAATCCCTGCTGCTTTCCAAGTAACACCACCTTCATATCACAAGTCCCAGCCTCACCAAACTCAATGGCCACCTTTTTAGGCAAATTCTCAACTTTAGGTCTCTCTAATCTCTCTATGACCATAGATGTACCACCTTGATGTGGTTCAGCCAAATTCTCAACTTTGGGTCTCTCTGATCTCTCTATGACCATAGATGTACCACCTTGATATATTTCAGGAGCAACATATTGTTGATCACTAGAAACCATTGATCTTGGTGGGGCAGGTGGTGATGGCCTTCTTTCACTAACTTGGATTGCTTTTTTCTGGACACTAATGGAGGGACGTTTGGTTTTATTTAGAGGGCTTTGAGATTTCAGGCTTTTGTGAAACACAACTGGAGAAGGACAACACCAAAATCCTTCTGGGGTAACAGCAATTGGAACATTTTTTATTTTGGTTTGAGCTTGCTCTACTCTAGTGAGCCTAATTTCAGCCATATCTATATAGTAAACAAAAGAACTCACATGTCCTTTGGAGCAAGATATGACATTTCAGTGGAAAATGTGCAGCTTAAGGAGCTTTATATTCTTCTATATAAAACCAAATTGGTCAATCCAGCAAATTTTGCTCCACTCCTGTTGATTCAACAGCTACTATAGTTCAAAGATAATTAGTTTAAATGCTGTATCCAAAAAAATCACTGCAGTATCACAAAAATGGCATGGAACATGAGGAATGTTCAATGAAAATAGAAAAAAGGTTGATTTTTTCTTAAAAATGGGAAAAAGAATATGATACCCAGCAAGAGAATGAAGAAAAATACTATGACAAAAATAGAATAAGAGGTCAGTGAAAGCATCAAAAGCAGAGAAAATCACCAGTAATATGTCATGCGAGTGACATTTGAAGCCTAGCTCATGTCTCATGAGACATTACTGAACACAAAGAGAATATAACAAGAAGTAGAAAACGATGGAACAGAATGTGAACAGAGAGAGCTACATAAGGAATAATTAGTGAGCTGTACTAATATGTAAGGAAAAGAACATTACGAGACTCGAGAGAGAAAAGATGATGAATAAGAATAATGATGATGTACTCTGAATGAGAAGGCTCATGTATGAATGTATATGTATATATGATGACGATGCTGTGTTTCTTTCTACAACTTTGGACAGTTTTTCTGTTCAGGCATACCTACTTTTGATGATTACATAAGAGAGTGAGAGGAACTATCACTGTGTCACATTTCCCTTTTGTTTATTTTAAGAAAAGTATTAACGTTTCTTCTGTTTCTTCTTCATTTCCCTTTCCTAGTTTTTTATATGAATATATGAACAACTCAGCAAACAAAGTGATAGGAGACAACTTGGCATACCTCTCTCTCTCTCACTCTCTGTGGGCTCACTGTACTGATTTTAATATTGTTTTTAGTGAATATTTTAAACTATAAGTGATTGTTATATGGGTTTTATCTCTATATTCCCGTTGCTTTGAGACACCGTTGTTGGATTTTCTAGGCTGGACTACCCAGTCGTTATCTTACTGTATGATGTGGAGAAGAGTAAAGAGTACTAAAAGTCTCACATCAAGTAATTTGTTAGAATTTGTGAAAAGAAATTGGGAAAGGAAAAAAAATATCTTCCAATCTCAAAATATCAATAACATGTTCTGTATATAATAACATCTTTATTATAGGCATTAACAACTCAAAATGACTAATTAAAAAGGTTTTTTTTTTTAAAGAGAATGAGACTGTGAATGAACCATAAAGGCTAATGCTTTATGCTGCAATAAACAATAATGCACTCCCAAGTTATGGAGATCGATCAGCATGACAGATGTTAGGAGAGAAGGGTCTATGCAAAAGAAAAAGTAAGATGTGGCCAATTAATTGAAGTACAACTATACAGATTTTTTTAGATTGTAAAAGTTGGTATTTGTTTTTCTAATTAAATTATGGAAATAACTTAAATAAAAGATGGTGGTATTTGCTTTAGATTATATTATAGGAATTCTGTATTCAAGACGTGCCGTATATGAAGTAGTCGAATTGAAATTTTGATTCACAATCTACGTTACATTATATTTTGCTGATTTTTGTTAAATTCTATCAAAATTTTTATTTATTTTTTGAAAGATTTGTTGTAACTCAATTTAAAATGTTTTGAGGAATTTTGTTAAGATGCCCAATAGATAGCGAACTCGATCGAGTTAATGTGGAAAGCCCTGTGCACCGGATAAAGTTAGATTTTGTTTTTTTTTTTTCAAAATATTGTCATATTTGATCGGTTTTGGTGTTAGTTTTGGGTTTACATTGTTTTCAATTTTCGATTTTTCGATTTCAGTTTGAGACAAAAAAAACCGTTTTGCACACTCCTATATAAAACTAGAAGGATAAAAGAAATCTAAATATGAAGAATTTGATTTAATATGTGATCCACGCCTTGCTCTCTCCACATTTCAAAACATTTGATTTCTCTACGTTTTGGAACATGCATGAAAAATGCTATAGGATGTGATTTGGGAAGTATCTCATGAAGTAATACAAGCTTAAATGTAAACGGAATTGAGTTGTTTGGGAGGTCTCTCATGAAAGCCAAGACTTAAGGTCACGACGTGGTGTCTTCCAACCATTCAACACCCATTTTTTATTTCCTCCATATTTTAGTTTTTTTCACATTCTTTATATATTATAAATTATCACTCCCTCTATTCTTAAATATAGAACCTATTTGGAGAGGGAAGGTTATTTCAAAATATAAGAGCAGTTTTTATTTTTTTATAATTTTTCTAAATTATCCCTATTAATACTCTTCAATAATAAATAAGTAATGGAAAAAAGATAGGAACGAAAGATCGATGTGAGTAATATTATGATGCTTTGATAATACTATATAATTTTAACTAAATTAACAAACATTTTTAATCTTTAATCTTAGTGTGAAATTAAGTAAATGTGTCACATATTAAGAAAGCGATAACAATAGATGTTTATAATTCTTATTTGTAAAAATAATGTTTATATCGTTGCTATTCAATTTGTTTTTGTACAAGGGTCCAAATTGGTCTCGGAGTCTGTGTAGAGAAAACAGAGGATAAAATAATTGGTCGGTTTTGTCCCCTTTGGCTTTTGTTTTGCCTGAATAATTTGGAATGATAGGAAATGGGATAAGGAGGCAGAAAGTGGCGGAGACAGAGGAAGGAAGAAGGGAAGGTCTCTAGGTCGCTAATTTTTTTTTTGAGTTTATAATCCGGTATTCTGGGCCAACCTCAATGTCACGGGGAACTCAACAGGCTCAGACTAATCTAGATCCGCACCGGGGCCTCCACTTAAGGGTAAAGTGCTGGTCAAGGGGCAGACTGCATTCCCAGAGCTCGAACTCGAGACCTCTGGTTAAGCGGTGAAGTGAGGTAACCACTACATCAATCACGCTTGGTTTCTAGGTCGCTAATTGATTGCGGGATTGTTATTGTTAATCTTTAAATAAAAAAAATCTCATGTTATTATTTTTAATAACCTAATAAATACTCCTTCTAGTCCATAATATATTAGTTTAAATGTCAAAATACGCTTATTGAGAAAACATGTAAAAAATAGTTTGAGTGTTTGGAATTAATTCATTTTTCACTATTGCCACTTTTTATTATTATGACACTAATAAAAGAAAGAAATATGTAAACATTAATAAATATAAAAGAAAGTTAGGGTAAAGTAGTGAGAAACATATTAAATGATTAGAAAATGTAAGAATGAACTCTTTATATATTAAACAAAAACTATTCAAATGTTAGGTTTTTATATATTTTGTATTGGAGGGAGTACTTACTTTCTAAAAAGATGTAGTATGCTTATAAAGAATTGGTGTCATAAGTGATAACGCCAAACCTGTTTGTATTTGATGAGTTTAAAGTGGGAGAAGGTACCTAAAACATGAAAGGAAAGCCACAGGATTCAATTTGAGGGCAATGTTTGTTGTGGTTAGTTCTCTTAGATTGGGCCCCTTTTCAATTTTTGACTTCTTTCTTCATTTTCCTAGACTAATTCCATCTTTGAGTTTCAATGTTTCACATTAAAAGAGAACGTGCGTGAGAATATGCATTAACAAATACTCCCACCAATCTGTAATAGTATTAAGATCATAAAATTTAAATGATTTTGATTTAAAATATAAGAGTTCACATCAAATTATTTGATTCAGTTCTATCCCTAATCAATTTCGATTCAAATTATTAGAATACTTATAGGACGAAACATGACTAGAGGTGAACAAATTAAACGAAAATCGAAAACTGAACATGATCGAATCAAATTGGGTTTCTTCTGTTCCGTTATTTTAGTTTTTGGTTCTTATTCGGTTTTTTAAATTCGGCTTTTGATATTTAACTCTCAGTTCGGTTTTTAAAAAATTAATTCGGTTATCACTGAGAAACCAAAATATTAAAATAAAAGTAAAAAGTTATTGTTTTTATCATATTTTTCTTTGAATGATCAAATAAAAATGAAATTCTGCATCGCACATGGAGAAAAATCTGGTTTTATACAACACGTTGTGCTAGAACTTGGTCATAAATGTTCAACAATTTTCTCTTCAAGCCACTTTGCTTCTCTCTTTAACTATTATTACTACTCTCGAATTAAGCAACTTAAACTTGTAAATTGAAACATAATCAAATGTTATTATTGGGTGTTTCAGATAAATTAGGTCACGTTTTATTATAGTTAATTGTACTTCGCACACTTAATCTATACTCCATATTTTAGTGATTCAATTCTAATATTTAGAACAAGAAATAACATCATGAATCAAATCCAACATGTCAAAGAAGATCCAGATTAATTAACAATTCTTCCAATTGAAGCAGTTTCTTACTAGGAAATACAATTAATATCCTTTTTTTGTGCCTTCATAATTAAGATCCTAGCTAGCTACTGACCTATAATAAACCCGGCCTATTTATATATTTATTCCGTCTAAAAGGCGTCAAAGACAAAGCATAAGTGGAAGAAACAAGTATTTAATGTTATGTTAATTAGCAGCACTATGCTTTTGTCATCCACTAATGATTACACTTAGATACTTACTTCACCATTAGTAGGCTCATGACCCCTTTCCTTCAGTCCAAAGCAATATTTGCAGTGCTGAAGCTTGTTTTATTTGCATCACACTTCTGACTCGTGCTAATAATAATTTTAAACACTATGCTTAATTCATTCCGTAATCTTGACTGGTGCGAATCATTCTAATCATACGTACCAATTAAGCTCGTTCAGCTTTTTTGATGTCGTAGTTTAAGAAATAATCTCCACATACATATGATAGCTCTAATTATTGATATTATATTCACTTTGGATCCTCTCCTAAAACACATGCTTTTGTCGGTCTCGTAACTCATCATCTCTTGCTTCCTTTTCCTCCTTTTAAAAATTAAATATGACCTTCATGACCATCCTTAACAAGTTAATTAGTCATGTAGAGTATTTTTAAATTAAAGGGGCAAACACTAACAGTTTGAAAATACATATGGCCATATGGGATTAAACCCTGCAACCTCCACCTAAAGGGGAAATACAATACAACTAAACTACAAAGCCCTTGACATGTACGTAGAGTATTCTTCTTCCTTTTCATTTTGAACAAACAATTTCATCCTTTTATATATTTATTAAAATATGAGGTCATATATATTTTCTTAGGGGAGATGACATAAAAATATATTTTTCCGAATTTTAGAATCCCATATGGGTAGTTTACAATTAAAAAAACTATATTCATTTGGTTAATACATATGTTCAACTAGTTACGGTCTCCTATTAGAGATTTTAATTTTAATATTCGAAATGTATTTTTATCTCATTCCCCCTATTTTGTTCAACAGTCAAATCTTTTTGTTCATGGCATACAAATATTATGTACAGTATTTTTATAAGTTTTGAAGTATACATTGCTTTTGCTAAATTGTTTTCATCGTCGCAAGAATATGATGGTCGGGTAGACAATATTTATGGTTTCTCTTGTGATGATTATTCCTAAAAAATTTAGGGCCTGCTTGAATTGGAGGAAAATGGGAGAGGAAGGAAAATGGGGAGGGAAAAGGGGCAAATGATAGCATTTTCCCCTGCTTGTTAGGAGAGAAAATGGGGAAGGAAAATAGTGTGGGCCCCATGACACATTTTCCCCCCAACTTTTTCCTCCCAAAATGGGGGATTTTGGGATAAATTTTTCTTTCCCACTATCTGCCCTTGTTCATTCACGCGTCTCTTCTCTCTCTTCTTCAAAAAATAAGCTTATTTATTTTCTTCTCTCCTCTTCAGATACAGTACACCCAAGCTTTTCATTTCTCCCTTCCTTCTTCAAAAATATCTTCCTTCTCTCTTCACATCTAATATCTTCCTTCTCGTTTTCATTTTCAGTGAGCTTCTCGTTTTGGGTGAGCTTCTCGTTTCTCCCTTCGGATTTACTTCCTTCTTATTTTGGGTGACAGGGGCGTATAAAGCTTCGGATTATAATTTACTTTATGAGAAGCTCCTGTTTTTATCATAAGAGCTTCGGATAAAATAATAAGCGTCGGATTTATCTGAAGCAAAACAAAGCTTAAAATTTACAATTATAATTTATGAAAACAGGGGCGTATAATTGCAAAATCTATACAACTGCAAATATCTGAAACAAAATAAAATTATGTTTATATTGAATAAAAAAATTATTATATTTCTCCCATTCTATTATAATTTTCCCCCTTCATTTAATTTAATTTCAAAAGATGTTTACTTATGAGAAAAATAATTTTCTTTATTAAAATATATAACATTCTTTCTAAAGTGTTTATAATAAGGATATTTTGGACATTTTAATATTCACCCATTTTCTTTCCTCCCTATTTCCCCTCCTCCATTCAAGTAAGAGAGATGATAATACTCCCTTCGGTCCTTAATGTAAGAGCTAGCCGTAAAAAAAAACGCTTTTTAAGAAAACATGTGAATGTTAGTTTGGTGTCTGGAGTTAATGCTTCTTTTCCAAAATTGCTCATATTTATTATGGTACTTGTAAGAGAGAGAAATGCATAAGCATTAATAAATATGAAAGAGAGTTAGGAGTAAAGTAGGAAAAAATGCATTAAATGAGGAGAGAATTTGGGGTGAGCTCTTACATTAGGAACCAAAACCATTCAAATTTTGGGCTCTTACATTAGGGACCGGAGGGAGTATTTTCTTCCGTGTTTTCTTTCCTCCTTATTTTCTTTCCTCCCACTTTCTTTCCTCTCCCATTTTCCTCTCATCCAAGCAGAGCCTTAGTCTTGGCCTCACTATATCAAAGTCACCAAGAAAATGCTTTATATGTAATTAATATATTCTCCCAAAACATTATAATTGCATTAAGGATTTAGTTATAAATTGCAATATAGATATACCTTATAATATACTCCTTCCGGTCCTAAATACAAGACCTAATTGACTTTTTTGAAAAATCCTAAAAAAGAGCAAAAAAAAGTTAATTATGAATTGATTTACCTAATTTTTTCCCTTAAACTAGTTTATTTTACTTATAAACTAATGGATAATCTAAAAATATATCAAATATGTCATGATTTATTAATAGACTATTTTGCAACCTTAACCTCTCCAAAAAAAAGTTATCTAGGTCCTATATTTAGGACCGGAGGGAGGGAGTAATATATAGAAACAGTCATTAATTACAACGCTACTAAAACGTGCAGTTATTTATTAATTGAGTTTGGTAAATATTAATGTGGTGTAGTGAATAAATTTGACTCTGGATTAATATTTTTATGGATATATCATCTAAAGATCACACTAAACGTATACTAATCCAAATAATTTAGGAAGAATTTATTGATCTAGAACACAAATGACCACATCATACAATTGATGTCGATAAGCCGACTTGACTATTGGGATAGTACTGGTTGTTGAAGTCATTTCTGTTATAGTAACCAAATACTTTTAAAAGAGAATTTTATTTATTTAACGCATTAGGACTTAGGAGGGTTCAAATAATTTAATGATTTATCCTGCACATGCTGTATCTCATTTTTATAACTTGAATTAGCTTCAATTGGCCCAAGAATTTTGATTTGAGACAAGCGAATGTGAGTGTGCATAATTGCATATCTTAATTGGTTGAAAAGGGGTGCCAGAATGAGGGCCCTGATCAATATGACTCTGGCTGTGGTCACTTGGATGTTACTTGCTAGGGTTGATAACAAATGACTTCAATTCAAAGTGAAATCTTTGTTTGGAAAGATCTGTGTTCTTGATAGTGGTCCAAATTATCAGAATTCTCTCAAGCGACAATATTGCAGTCTAGCATATCAATACCATAATTTATTTACCAAATCTTATATTTTAAGTTATTACCAACAAACTTTTATTTTATTTTTCTCACTGCATATTACCGAAAGATAAAGAGGGTGGCTATTATGGTTTCTGGAAATCGTATTGGAAAATATTGCAGTGGTTCTAAGATTAGACTATCCACAAAGCTGGAAGCCTTTATTTTCTATCAAGCATCATAAATTTAATTTTTGTAATTCAAACTAAAAATTGTCAGAAATTAATTATTATCATTGCATCAATGTACTAGTATAATAGTTGCCCAAAAAATGTACTAGTATAATAGACTTTAATATAATTAAGTAGTGGCATTACTTCACTCAAATTATTTCAAGTTTTTTTCTCAAGTCAAGAGATTCATGTAATCAAACGTATATACCTCTATAAGTAGTTAGTGCCTATACAAAAAGCAGGACTAGCTTATTAGAAGGCAAAAATCCAAACTTATTTTTCCATATAACAAAGTCTATTCCTCAGTTCAACTTCAACGTTTGGGGGGACGACGGCTAGTGAAACGATGTCACTCATGCGCTGTCATACTCTGTTACCATCTTCATCTCCGTTAACAATAAGTGCTGTTTGTGAAGCTACGCAAATAAAGTGAACCATATATTGTTTGGAATTAGCACAAAATTTTCACCGGTCAAGTGTTGTATAATAGAAAACAGGAGATTTCTATCCAATTGGTGGGTCAATAGCTAAAGTGTATATAAACAGGAGGTGCATATAAATATAGATACGATTTTCACAATTTTATCAATGGTTAATGTGTTATTTTAGGAATGAACGACTACCACATTTAATGTGCAATTCAAACAATTTTTTTATCTAGGTGCATGTATCCTCTTAGTGTATGTAGTCTTATTTTAAGGTATTTTTGGACACTAAATGTTCGTGGATACCTCTCTTGCCAGATAATCAAACATTTGATCACCACGTTTTGATGGACTGATCCACTCCGTAAGATTTAATCCTATTGATAGTAGAACATATTTATGTAGGCAAAGGAAAAATTGTTGGTTGAGGGGTCTAAGCGTATTGAACTGGCCTTGTGGTAAAGAGAATACAAGAGGCCCAATTAAACTTATAAAAAAGTGACTAGTTACGGGCATGCTTTAATAAGTTGACTAGATAACCCTCTCAGGCTCTCAGCTCTGTTTCTGAGAAAAGATAAATTTTACCCTCTTAGTACTAAACCTTACACATTGTATTACTTTCATGTTTCAATCGAAGTAAACTCCTAACCAGTTTTTTTACCAAAACAATCCACTTGTTTCTTTTATATTGATGTTGCTCCATCAAATTAAATCAACAGGTTTCACATCATTATCATGATTCAAAATGTTAGATGAATAGTCAACACCTATCTTGTCGAGAATGAGATATCTCTCAATACGTAACATTCCAAGCCACTTTTTTTCCTTATCTCTGGACTCTATACTGAGATTCTTCCAAACATTATTAACATTTTGATTTTGACATGTGCTTTTATGGATCGGAGTGATGAGAGTTCTGAAAGAGAAGATTCATATTCACTGGTCAAAAGTCTCTTGTAGTTACTTTTCCCTGAAGTAATCGTGGGGTTTTATGCAAACCATCATGGCAATTCTGTTTTTAGCTGGAGATGCTAATAAAGGGAATAAAGAAAAAATTTAATTATTTCTTATCTTTTATTTTTCTGGTTTTGTTCACTTTATAGCCATTTCTGTACACATCCTACTGACTTTGGTAATTTTGCATTGTGAATTGCTTTTTCCGTTACATGGGAATAAGAGCTTCCACATTTAATATTAGTTTATCTTGTGAGAACTGGATACTGCTATTTGATCTTTTTAAAATGCATCCAAACGAAAAAATTATCTCTATTTTGTTCAATTCATTAACATGGCAGCCTTCTTAGCAAAGAGGGAGTGGAGAAAAATGTTGAATAATAATAATCATTCTGAAGTAGCCTCAGACCCAATGAAGCAGGTAAATAATTCTAAACCATAATGAATTCACATCCATGTCTTAATTATTTTTCAGCATTGTAATTCCTGTATGTAGGATATGCGATACTTTATGGAGAGTTTTGAATCTAAGAAGAAACAAACCCCATTGAGTGAAGTCCAAAATAATCTGAAACTAGAGGTATGATATAATATGAAATGTGCTATAAAGGTACATGAACTTTTGGTTAAAATTCTTATATAGCTTTGTATATGATGTGTAGATTTTACAACTTGAGAGAAGACTACAAGATCAATCTGAAGTGAGACATACATTAGAAAGAGCACTTGGTTACAAACCTTCATCATTTGCAGATTCAAACGACACTGTGCTTCCTGAGGTAATGAGTATATAAGAATTTTGTTGCATACATATATATATATATATATATATATAGTTTGTTTAGCTACTCTTAAGTTTTGCATATGTACATATGTTCATGTTATATGCATGTCTTTCTTAATTTTGAGTGCAGCCAGCAACAAAATTGATAAAAGAAATTGCAGTGTTGGAGTTGGAAGTTGTGTATTTGGAGCAACACCTTTTATCTTTGTATCGAAAAGCATTTCATCAACATATATCTTCTATAGTGTCCCCATCTTCAAAGGATGAAAGATTGAAACTTTCTTCTCTAAGGATGACTCCTCCTAGTTCGTTTCTTGAAGTTTCCAATAAGTCCAACAATTTCTCAAATATTACAGCAAGTTCTCCAGCAAGAGATCACTATAATGGAAATGGACCAAGAGAAAAGCTATTTGATTCCAGCATGTACCGTTGCCATTCCTCATTATCCCACTGTTCTACCTTCACAACCAGAACTTCTCCTGCAGAATCATTTGGTAAAGATGTGTGTGCCAGTCATTCTCGACAATTGTCCATGTTGGAGGTGATGAGCTTTGTTTATATACATTATTATCTCTAGTTTGTTGGAATAAAATTTAATTTGTAGCAACTACATCGTACACTTCTCTAGTCCTTAATGTAGAACCTTGTTAAAGAGATGATTTATGTTTTAAATATAAACATATTTCTCACTGAAGGAAATTTCGGTTACCCAGCCCACGAGCTTTCCCGGATCCTGGAGCTTCGACCCGAACCCGAACCCGAACTCGGACAGAGTTCCTGTAACAACAACAAGAACAAACAAAAGCCGTGATAACAAAATTGAACTCGGAGCCAAGAATCCCGAAGGATTCAGCTCACGCATAACCGGGTTACTAAAACCCGGGTTTGATTCGCACAGCGAATCACCCTCTCAAGAAAAACCGTGAGAAGGAAAGCAGAGTGGCTGAGGTGCACACTCTTCGTTACTGACAAATGAGCAGGACACCTCTATTTATAGTGACAGGAGTGCCACTAAGAAAGGTAGAAATATCACCGTCATTATTGCAGTCATTATGACACCAATCAACAATAATAACTGATTTGATTCACTAATCAAATCAATCACATATTAATGTTGATTTATTACCTGATTTGATTCTAATCAAATCAATCAGCATCAATCACATATTAATGATGATTAGTCTGCTTTCCTAAAGGCTGTCGGATTTAGTAATCGGACGATCCGGTCCATCGAGGGCGGATCTGATTAAATATTTCCAACACTCACATTTATAAATATTTTCTTAATTTAGCCCTATTGATGCTCAATTAACAATAATCATAAGAGGACCAATGAGTAGTTGATTGAACTAGTAGGTGGACTACAACCCCCGTATGGATGAGGATGCGTATTCAAATCTCAGGAAGCGCTTCCATTGGGAGGGGAGACAACTTTATTTATATGGGAAACACTCCTACCCCTCGAGTCTAAATTAGTCGGTTGTCAATAGGCGTCAGATTAACGGGCGGTGTTAAACAAAAAAAAAATAATCATAAGAGGAAGAATGAGGAAATGTATATGAAAATAAACAAAGAATGAGGAAATTAAAGAAGAAAATGAAGATTTGAGTTGTTTTAAAGAAAAAGCACATTACATGAACAAAATTCAGCTAACTTCCATAATCTAGCCATATTTGTTAAATAGGCCGTCTTTCATTATTTATGACCGAACTAGTAGTGTAAAATAGGAAAAGCTTTGGATCATGTACATCCCTTTTTAAAACTAGTAGTGTAAACTAGTAGTCTCTGACATGTTCTTTTAATGCAGTATCCTGAAACAGCTTCATCAAGCATGATCAGTTTGGCAGAACACATTGAAACTCGAGGTTTTGACCATATTCCAGATACACCTAATAGGATTTCTGAAAATATGGTGAAATGCATATCAGCAATATATTGCAAGCTTTCAGAGCCACCTATGGCATATCATGGCATATCATCACCAAGTTCATCTTTTTCATCAATGAGTGCATTTTCCATTGGAGAACAAGGTGGTAATGTGTGGGCTCCAGGGTTCAGGAACAATTCCTTCTTTGATTTTGGCTTAGATAATCCTTTCCAAGTGGAAGGACATCAGCACGGTGGGCCCTACTGCTCCATGTTAGAAGTCTCATGGATCTACAGGGACACTTTGAAATTGGGTGATACAGAGAATTTGCTCCAGAATTTCAGGTATATCTATGATTTGATAATTCTGATGATATATTCATTTGGGTTTTCAAGTTGTGATTGGTGGGAAATTCGTATCTCATGTTATTGTTTCTTTTAGGTCTCTCACTTGTCGTTTGGAACAAGTAGAACCTAGGAAGTTGAATCATGAGGAGAAGCTGGCTTTTTGGATCAATGTACACAATGCTTTGGTGATGCATGTAAGTTTGTCCTTGTAATATTAGAATCTTTATTTCACTCATTGGGGCTTGGTCTATATATGTATCTAATATGTTGTTTTTAGGCATATTTGGCTCATGGAATTCCACAAAACAATGTGAAAAGAGTGTTTCTTCTTTTGAAGGTGAAATTCGAGTGTAGCCTTAATTATTAGTAAGAGTTCAAAACTGAAGTCCGTTGTATTTCCTTATACGTGCTTTCATAGTATTTTCAGGCGTCATATAATGTGGGAGGTCGCCTAGTAAGTGCTGATATCATACAGAATTTGATCCTAGGATGTCGGATGTCTCGACCAGGACAAGTATGTGTGTGTGTAGACTATAGAGTTAGGACGTTATAATTTAAATTGGTTTAACATTAGGTATGTGGACATTTATTTGAAACCATGTTTTTTGTGTGTGTTTGTATGTTGGGCTAGTGGGTTCGGTTGTTGCTATCTCCATGGACCAAGTTAAGGAGTGGAGATAGACGTGAAGCATATGCATTAGAGCGTGCAGAGCCTCTTTTACATTTCGCACTTTGCTCAGGAAACTACTCTGATCCTGCTGTAAGTATAAAATAATTTGGGCTCATCAATATAAGAGATATAGAGAGGTTGAACTTGGTTCTTTTCAATCGATGAAGGAAATTAATTATTTCTTTTTTCAAAGGCACACATTAAAAACGTTTATAGTCAGAGGTGCTATTTTAAGAAAACCAACATTTTTCTCACAAACAACTGATTTTTTTAATATATCCAAATTAGTTATCTAACCGTTACATTAAGGATATTATGTGCAAGTCCCTGTTATCTTAAATAAATTTTTTTTTTTGCTAATTTGATTAAATTAAGAATATTAATTAACATTATTAATATGTCATATTTTCCATGAATACCCCATATTTTTTTTAACTGAACATAAATACCCTATATGATTGTCTTACTTAATTCCCTCACTTTCCCTCTAATTTGACTATTGTTAAATGGAACATTTATATCGATGATTTGAAAAAGATATTGATAAGAATTAAAAATAAGTCTTAAATACAAATAAGACCAACATGAGCTCTTCAAGTGCGTCAAACTACCTATGAGGGAATGTATATAAAGTTTTACTTGCTCCTTATTTTGTTGAGTGTGCAAATACATCCACACACATACATGCATGTATGGATGCTTCTATATATAATGTGTATATAAATTGTGACAAAGGTAAGAGTCTATACCACAAAGAGAGTGATGGAGGAGCTGGAAGAAGCAAAAGAAGAGTACATAAGAGCAACATTAGGGGTAGGGAAGGAGGAGAAGAAGATAATATTACCAAAGTTGGTGGAGGCATTTGCAAAGGACTCTGGGTTGAGCCGTAGAGGCGTGCTAGAGATGCTTCACTCCAAAAGCCTCCTCTCTAAATGTCACACTACTCCAAAATCCCCAAATCTCATTCAATGGATTCCCCACAACTTCTCTTTTCGATATCTCTTCTCTAAGGACCTCGTCCTCACCTGACCGTTTCTTCCTTCCTGTGATCTCTTATATTGTATCCCACTCATTAATATTGCTTTATCACTCTTTATGTTCTTCGCATTATTGGATGTCCATATTAATTGTAATGTGATTATGCTTTTTTAATTACTGTCATAGGATGAAAGCTTGATCAATTCTTGTTTGAACGAGTGCAATATCGTTTATGGTGCCTTTTTTTTTTTAGTCTGAATATGGTATGCGTAATTAGAATTGATGAAATCACGTCACTTAATATATGAGAGATATATAATTAATTGGGAAGATGAACAAATATTTTCAGGAAGTAAAAATTATGAAACTCATTTTTTTAAAATATCGTGTAAGTTTACACGTTAGATTAAGTGATGTGATTTAATATATTCTAACTTAATAACTGAGCAAATCATAATATGGGCGAAGGGGCAAAACTAGTCACCGTAATTTTCCAAATGGACAACTTTGGCACCCGTAAATTGGATGGTGCAAAATCGGACATTATTATAAAGCAAAATGAGACAAATTTAGTCATGCCGTTAAGTTGAAGCTAACAGACGTGAGTGTTGGCGTGGGGCCCACCTTCATTAACCTCTAGCTTCAACTTAACGGCGTGACTAAATTTGCCACATTTTGCTTTATAATGTCTGGTTTTGCACATCCAATTTACGGGTGCCAAAGTTGTCCATTTGGAAAATTAGTGTGGCTAGTTTTGCCTTTTCACCCTAAAATGATATAGTTTTGCAAGTTCATGTAAGAGTTTTTCATAACATATAGCTCAAATGACATAATACCTCTTCTGATCGCTAGAATATTATGAGTTTTGTACTAAAATAGAGATGAGCGTGTGGGTGCCCTCTCCTATTAGATGAGGTGTTAAATTTTCTAAACAAAAAAAAACATGGTGTAAAAAATAAGTAAATTTACTTGTACCATTTGGCTTTTAGTAAATTCTGCCATGGAAGCCAAATTTTAGTTATATGGAATCATTGTAATTTATGTAAATTATTTGAGTAATATGAAAATTATGGATTTTGACGTTAAGTTGTAGTTTCTTTTTCGTTGTGAATGGCAAATCACAGTTAATTAGAAAGTGATGGATAGAACTTCGAGTGACCTTCCTTTGACAACCATGAGTTTGAATTTGGATAGTGTAAGTAGGCTTAGCTAGCTTAGGTAATTAGGTATTGTTTGGCAACTTGGTCTTGGACTTTAGTATCTCTAAGCCCCACGCCTATTATTGTAACACAAAATTAATCATAGGAACTAATGGTTCGTGGCTTTAGCTGGTGAATGAGTGAGAATGTACAACCACTTGGCATGGATTTGATTATTGGGACCCTTTATTGTAGCTCTAATCGTGGCGTTTGAGGAGATGAGACATCATAAAACTAAATAAAGCAACCTCTATAAGGTGATACCCTTTAATTAGGGGAGGTGGATAGGAGGAATATAAAATATGTACTATCATACCTTGCTCAATGGTCCATAAAGTCATGAACTAAGAATTGGGGTGCCCTTACCTTAGATTATGGGTGAACCTATCCTCTTTCTAAAATTTCCTTAACAAAAAAAATTAATCACAGGAATACTAAATTGTCTTCGGTATGTGATTTGAGGGTTCTAATACAATTATATGTTTTATCACACACACAATATATATATATATATATATATATATATATATATATATATATATATATATATATATATATATATATATTACCCTTCTTCCATTTTTATAATAAAATTAATTTCTATTTATACAAATAAATATATGAGTTTACTCTCCTTATTTTAATTTATAAGACATTTATTCGGTCACTTCCTTAATTTCTCATAGAGTGTAAGATGCTTTAGAGAAAATAGTGATTTATTAATAACATCATTTAAAAATACTACTATTGTGAGATTATAATTAAATGCCAATATGTTCAATAAAAGACATATATTTGTAAATTTCTATCCTGAAAAAATTATAATTTTTCTTTTTTTATAATTAAATTCAAAAGCATATTATGCATTAAAAGAAACTAAATATTTATTGGTATAAAAAAATAGCGTAAAAGGACAATTTTGGGAACAAACCATTATGTCATGAGCATTGAGCGGAAAAAAAGTGTTTTCGATCTCAATTCTGGGCATGAAAAATAAAATAGGTGCAATTTTAGTAATCACTTTAAGTTTGACCAATGTTAACCATTAGAAACTGATGTGGAGGAGGGATAACATTTTTCGCGGATTAAAATTACTCTTATGGTCTCCAAAACTAAAAATATTAATGTTATGTAATTGGAAGGCGGCATTTAAAGTTTTGCCTTCATGCGGGAAAAGGCTACTTAATAGGCTATGTGGGGGATAGCCTTAAGAAATTCGCTTTATTTGAAATAAATTAAAAGTTTGAAACGAATCTTGGACTTCGACTTCTCAATTATGTACAAGAATGCTGTGGACAGCTATGTTTGTAATTTCAGGTCTCCTTTCTTTAACTATTCAGGGGTAACTAGTACTAGTGTTAATCTCATTTTTAAAGATTAAAGAGTTGAAGACTTCGGATTTTGTTTTATGTAAGAATAAACTAGCATATAACTTTTTGTTAAGATAGGAAATAATTGGATTATGATTGTTTTTCAACTTAACAATTTAGATGAATCAAATTCCATTACGTTTTTTCAATAATATTAAAACTGTTATAACTTTTGATAATATAAATTTATTTAATATTCTTTTAATCCTTGAAATAAGATTAAGTTGCCTGATGATTTGAAAAAATTAAATAATCTATATAAAGTACTTGATTATAACATACTTTGAGGTCATAAATATTTTTTCTAAATATGTGTAATTTAAATCCCTACATCAAATTAATTATTATTATGATCAAATTAAAATTATTATGTAAGAAAATAACTTCTTGTGGTAAAAGTATTTAACATCCAATGTAGCTTAAAAAGTCGAACTTAATAATTTTTTTAATACTAGATAACCACTGTAACATACATTCTTTTATGATCAAGATTTAATATATAACATACATTAAGTCCTTTACATTTGCATGGGAGTATAGTATTTTGAATTTATAAGGGGTATTTTTAATCCGTTAACATCTTTATTTATTAGCACCAAATAATTTCATAAATTTTAGGAATTAAATTGAAATCGGTTTAAATAATTTTATTTATATTGCATGATGCATCGTTTATTTTTCGCTAGTTTTCAACCAATACAACAAATATTCAATTGCAAAGAAGCAAGGGCAGGCCACATATACGTACACCCACTATTTCCCATACTCATCCTCAACGTGATTAGCTGTCTTATGAGTAATTTAGTATGTAGTACATAACAGTAACAATAAGGATTAAAATTCAAGACTACATACTACCTCCGGTCCTAAATATAGGACCTAGATAACTTTATTTAGGATTTTTCAAAAAAGTCATTTAGGTCTTATATTTAGGACTGGAGGGAGTATCTATCATTTAATTTAGGTTAATATTTCATCCTGACTAACAAACAATTTACAAAGTCTCAATTATTTTGCTAACAAATAATAAAAGGTCTCATTTTGGTCAATGAACAAAAAATATGTTCCATTTTAGCCAATTAACAGTTGGAAAATACTTACATGCCCTTTATTTTGGCTAATGGCTAAGGAATATGTTTTATTTATAAAGGATGTATTAGTATTTTCCAATTGTTCATTTGTCAAAGTGAGACCTATTTTTTGTTCATTGGCTAAAATGAGACATTTTATTATTTGTTTGTCAAATTGGGACTTTATAAATTGTTTGTTGGCCAAAAAAAATTTTTACCTTTAATTTAGTTATATTCTTTATTAATGCTACACCAGTGGTCTGATGGCCTCGGTTCGACTCAATGCTAAAATAGTTAGCTTAGAACCTGAGGTGTGTGGTTGAGTAACAAGGACTCATTCACCCTTAACTAATTGTCTGAGGTTCAATCCTTGACGTTGGGTATGGAGAAACGTTAAATCTTCCAGGCCAGCTGTCCCACCCATTGAGGTGCCTATAAATCAGCGGGGGATTACACTCTCACTTATCGAGTAAGGGGACACCTTGATCATGGATAAAAAAATAGTTAGCTTAGAATTGTAGCAAACAAGACGGGACCGCCAGACCTGACCGCTGGGCGAGATGAGACAAATCCAGTGGCCCAGCCTAGCTAGGACATATTACTAATTTTTTGTAAAAAAGAAAACTTAATTTATTTTCCCCAATTTAAAAAGAGGAAATTCCAAATAAATTCCTCTCAATACCCAAAAGGACAAGTGAAGAATCTAAACTTCCAAAACGACTATGAAGGAACCAACACCTATTTGTCATTTTTAAATTTTGCGAAAAGACAAAATTGCCCCCATCCGAAAATACAAATTACTACCCACCTTAAATCCACCCTAACACCCACCCTCTTCTTGCAATTTGTTTTTAGGATGGAGGCAATTTTGTCTTTTCGCAAAATTTTAAAATGACAGGTAGATGCTGGTTCCTTCATAGTCCTTTTAGAAGTTTAGGTTCCTCACTTGTCCTTTTGGGTATTGGGAAGGATTTATTTGGAATTTTCCCATTTAAAAATGTGCCATATAATAATTAGTACTCAACAAACAATATAAAAATATTTGAATAATTTCTCAACTTCTTTTATATACTCCCTCCGTTCCTAAATATAGGACCTAGATGACTTTTTTGAAAAATCCTAAAAAAAGCAAAAAATAAGTTAATTATAAATTGATTTACCTAATTTTTTCTCTTAAACTAGTTTATTTTACCTATATGCTAATGGATAATCTAAAAAGATATCAAATATGTCATCATTTAATAACCTATTTCGCAACCTTAATCTTTCCAAAAAAAGTTATCTAGGTCTTATATTTAGGAACGGAGGGAGTATTTTTTATTTGTTTCAATATTTTCCATTACTTTTTCTTATTATTTAAAAGATTCAAAATAAAAAAAATGTTCTATAGCCTGAAGGACATGTCTCACTCAATCAGTCTTAGTTTAAAGTAAAACAAGACTAAGATAGCTTTCATGGTTTCCGATTCAGTGTTTATCACATTCTCATCACCACAAATACATAAGCATATGGTGAGCTCCAAAACCTCTCTCCTATTGGGGCCTACCATGTGTTTATTTATTTTTATGCATATTTAGTGATGAGAAGGTGATAAGTAACATGAGTAATAAGCATTCAATCAAAACCTGCCTCCATGCAAGAAAAATTAACCCAAAATTGTTACAACATGAATTTTTGGGTAATTGTGAGGCAAGAAAATCATCGCGTCTATCAATGATCATCAAAAGAGAAAAATAGTTTTTGCCCTCTACTATGATCAGTAGACAGTAATGTGTGGTCAGTAAAAAAGTTGGGGGGGGGGGGGGGGGGGGTAGCAATTCCCATTTTTACTGGAATTAACGTAAAGCAATGAAGGACATTTTTTTTTTACCAATAAAGCAATGAAGGACATGAACATTGGATTCGAGCATTCCACCCCACAGCTGGCTTTTCTATATAATAATGGTCACCGCAACCAACCACCAAATATATAATTGATTCAACTGGTATAGATTGATTGGTCAAAAAAAAAAAACTGGTATAGATTGTATTACTACTCCCTCCTCGTAAGTTTTTAGATATAGGATTTATTTAGGGGTGAGTTTACTCCTAATATAATAAGACCCTCATTTTTATTTTTCTAGATTTTTTTTAAATTATCCTTTTAATACTCCTCAATAATAAAGAATTAAAGATAAATAGTAGGAATAAAAGGTAGACAGTTAGGGTACTACCGTAATATCATGTAATTTTAAATTAACTAAGTTAATTAACTTCTTTTATCTAATCAAATTAGATTATTAATTTTTATATTTATGAGTGGATATATTAATTTAATTAGAAATCTAGATGGATGCTTCTTGCTTTCATTCCTAATGATAAAATTTAGTTGACTTTATTGGTGAAATTGAAGAAACCAAAATAGTCATTTAGCAACAAACTAATCTAAGTCAATATATATCTTGCAATCATGATATCTCTATAACAGTGTATTTTGAGATGAAATTCAAATCAAAGTTTTTTGACTTTATAGTGTAGTTGGTTCATACATATAGGGTTAATCTTATCTTTTCATACTTGCAAGCAATTTATTTATCACGATGCACTTGATTTTAAATAAAACACTTTAAAAGCGCACATTTTTTACAAGTTGATGATGAATAATACCGCCTATCACTTTTTAACAATCAATCCAACTCAGCTTGGTGAGTTGGACCTCTCGCAGCTTCAATAACACAAACACTAACAAACAAATACAAGTACATCACAGCTTTTGAGCCCTTGACCATAGAATGCCCTTTCATTATTGATTTCTCTCACTTTGTTGCCACTCTAGCTTCCTTAGCTTGGATATCTCAAACTTGATTACTTTATTTTTAATTTTCGCCAACATAACAAGCTTCTGCATCTACATGCATAAACCACAATAAGAATACCACTACATCACATGTTTATATATATCGTTGTGACGATTAATTGATTAAATCACAAAGTAGTTTTTTAATTAGAGCAATCTGATTTTTCCCAGCACCAAGTTAAATCAAACCCATGAGAAAAGGACTGAACGACCTACTTTCTGGACCACTGATAAAATGGCACCTGTAGTGAGTACAAGTGCCAGCTAGCTCACTTGGTTAAGTAGTTCACCATTGAAGCTAGTTCCTCAGAACCTTATCCGTGGATCCCTCCATGAAATCTTTTTCTTCATTACTGAACTTGGCTTCTTCTTCTTCTTCTTTTTCCGTACTCAACTTCTCTCATATCTGAATGCTTCACTATTAGTATTGGAGATTCCTGCTGGCCCTCTCTGTGTCATCGTATCTTAACAGCTGTATAAAGCAGAATATTAGGCCTCACAAGTTAACCCAAAACACTGTTCATATTTATTACCATTGACATGTCTTTTATGTGACCTTTACTTTTATAGCTCACTCTCTCCCAAAAACACTCTCTACTTCAATGCTTGCTTAGTTGTTTCCATCTGGATCCAATATTTTTAAGTCTTCCCTATGAGAGCCTCTCCCATCTAACTTTCTCCCTCGCTTTGTTTTGCTTGGTCATTATGCGTAAACCAACTCTTTATCTCACTGATTATGTGTTTAGTTTGTCATAATTTTTTTTGTAAATATAAGTATTCCTTTAATCCTTATTATCACATATCAACTATCAATCCATACATAAACTAATAAAATTAGCTAAAATCGTTCGATTATCAATATTACCTCATCAAATATTGAAAACTCGAACATCTTCATTCTTATTTGTGTTTACATAGAAAATATATATAATGCCCCTTGTCATCAAAAAATTAAGAATACTTAGTAAGTAGTGTCTTATAATAATGCTGTGAATTAACTTGATAATTATTATAATTTATATATGGATGTATACTTGTTTTCCACCTTTATCCCTCCTTTAAAAATGTAGATGATGAAAGAAAATGTATGACATCATTTTTTCAAAAACTCATTATTAAATAAAAGTGGATATGAAAAATTATCAATATAAAATACTTTAACTTTCATTCTTGGTATTTTTTTTTTTGAGATCTCATCAAATTAAACGTACTCCCTCCGGTCCTAATTATAAGTCGTCTTTGACTTTTTTTGGAGATGTTAAGGTTACAAAATATGTTATTAAATTATGACACATTTGATAAATTTTTATATTAGTCATTAGTTTATAGGTTAAACAAACTAGTTTAAGAGAAAAAATTAGTTAAATTAATTTATGATTGACTTATTTTGCTTATTTAGGATTCTCCAAAAAAGTCAAAGGCGACTTATAATTAAGACCGGAGAGAGTATATAATAAGAATAGAAGTGGCGCAACAAATAAATTTTGCACGCGTGCGGTTTGATGCCATGCTTTTATTCATCCTTAGCTTCAGCTCTCATGGAATTAATCCATCCTGATGATTAGTTTTTATCATAATCCGTGCATACCTAACCTGTAATTATAAAGTTTTATGTAGCATTAATCTTGTTTAAGTGTTGAGAAGGGAATTTATAACTTCCCTAATACCCAAAATTAGATTACAATGGTCAGTTGTTGTTAAGGCTTACGATACCTAATTATAGGATTTAGAAAAAAAACATTTATACTGTTGATATTTTTAAAAAGTGTGAATCTGGTTTTATCATTAAAAATCTAACATCTCTTTCAAGTATGAGTCAGATCGGATTGAAAACTTGACAACGGTGTAATTAAAGAGCTGTTTTATTCTTCTTCCGTAACTTGTTGATCCCAACCATTGTTGTCAAACTCGCGAGTTGACTCTACGATTTTACCGTTTTTACGACACTATCTAAACAAAACGTGTCACGAGTCACTTAAATTTTCAGTCTTTGAAAATTCGGTAGAAACTTACGTGTTTACATTGTAAATTCACCGTTTTTACGTTTCTACCTTATAGAAAATTGTGTTAACTTGCTACTAAATTCATGTTAATTATTTTTAATTGAAAAAATTCAATGAATTTAAATATGAATTTCATAGAAATTTATCTATTGAGGTTGATATAATATGAATAATGATATATTTAAATCTACTATTTGTATTTAAAATAAATTCAAATTAATTTATTATTATTATTATTTGTATTCTTATTTGATTATATAAAAGAAATACATGTTTTTTTATAAATGTAAACTCTTACGATTTTACGATTCGAGTCTACCATCCGGGTTTACCTAATCTCCACGAGTTTACTTAAACTCACGAGTTTGACAACCTTGATTCCAACTTCTTGTTCATTTCTCTTTGGCATTTTATCCATTAGCAGCCTATTATGGTATTATGTGCTGATACCGTTTTGACTGTAATTTTCATTAACCCAATCAGCCTATATATGGCGTACCTAATCACGTTGGCAAATTGCTCATTTTCTTCCCATCATTGTCCTGTTTTTAATTAACAAGTTATTCTATTCAACGTGGTTAATTAAGTAGGATTATTTTCCTTTTCGATCTAACTCTTTGCTTCTCACAATGGCCAATGGCGGTATTAAAAATAATGAACAAACACTCTGCGTTTTGCATCAACTAATAGGAGTTGTTTTAATTAATTGACTAAGGTCATCGATGTTGATGGTAGGCTCTCCGCCAATGTGGGTCCTACTATAATTTGATCCATATTAGTGTGGTCTGAAGTTCCCCAAGGGATTTGGCCAAAAAAAGGAAGCTCCCCAAGGGATCAGCGCTGAATACCAAATATTCAAAAGAATGAACCACTAGGGAAAAATATTGGAGGCTTGAAAAATTAGAGCCAACAACAGCAGGAAAAAAAGAGATAATTACATATTCAAATTCTAAGGAAGAAGAATTAATATCAAATATATTTAGGAGAATTATTGCACATTGTTCATAAGTAACAATCTCATAGAGATCTTATAGAGTTGTTAATTACTACTATCTCGTGGGGATCTCATTCATAAGTTGTTAATTACAATTATGAACAGCTGAATAGCATTGTTATTGTTAATAAGTAGAAAAGTTGTCAATAAACTTTTTTATCTCATATGAAATCTTTTGCTAGATATAATTGTCATAATATATTTTATGATTTATGAATAATAAGTGAAGGGATCTGGTCAAGTTTCTTTCTCCAGGTTCTCAATTTCTCTTAATATAGGAGTGACACGTGTATGGATGATTGTTATAAAAGGACAAGTGTCACTCCTATATTAAGAGAAATTGAGAACCTGAAGAAAGGAACTTGATATAAGTTTTTTCCTAAGTGAAAATATCATTATAATAAAAATAAAAAGCACTTTTAACTATATATTGAAACTTGTTTCACGTTAATTAATTCTCTTCCTTAAACTTGAATGGAATCCTAGAAAAACAAAATAACAACAACTGACACTGGGTCCATCTCAATGAAATCTCATCACTTTCACTGTTCCAAGGAATAACACCTCTACATTAATGTTCGCTTTTTTGTTTGCATAAGAAAAAACAACATCCTTTTTTTCCCCAACTACATATCCATCTAACTACAATTATTTACACCCAAAAAAACAAAGTACCCAGCAAATAAACTTTTCTCTCCCGAAACTACCCCTACTCCTGTATAGTACTCAACTTCGCCGGAGACTTAACCCAACGACCACCGCCACCACCGCCGCCACCACTTCTCCTCCCTATCTTAGAAACCGTCCGACAAGACGTACAGTTATCATCATCACCGGGGCCCACAATCATCCTCCGGCGAGAAATGTACTTATAATCACCGCTGGCGCCGCCACTCTTCATGATGGCCGAGCTGGCTTTAACGGCCAATGCGGCCATCTCATCAGCGCGTAACGGCTGGTTCAACCGACTTAACGGAAAAAGGAAGTACAGCTGGCCAGGCTGTAACACTTCATCCTCGTCAATGGCCGTGATGACGTCATCAAAGTCCATGTCGTCGGAGTTACAAATGAAGCACATGGGATATTTTTGTAAGAGGTAGGAGACTTTGATGGGAGAAGTGAACTCACGAAGTTGTCCGTCTTCTAGAATGATCCTCGCCGTTGGGACGTGGACCATATTGCCGGAAGTGCAATTACCCATTATAGTAATGATGGTGATGATTGGTGTGAGGTGATGATAAGTGGGAAAATGAATGTAGAGAGAAGGGAAGGTGTGGAATGAGAAAGAAGGAGATGGGAGGGAGGTATATATAGAGGAGAGAAGGAAGTAGGAACCTTGTGATTTGGACTTATTATGGCCACGTTGGACAAGGGTTTTATGGAAATAATATTCTTTTTACCTTTTTGTTTTTTGATTTTTTAGGAGGGAAATTCTCTTAAGAGACTCTTAAATTATGGGAAAGACAAAAATGTTCAAGGAAATGAGGAAATACTAGTGAATATCGTGGATTAAATTGTTACTCCCTTCGTTTCTAAATATAAGATCACTTTTGAAATTCAGTTTGTTCTTAATTATAAGATTACTTTCTAATTTTTCTCAATATTTTCCCAAATTAACCCTATAATGTTTATATATAATAATAAGTAAAAGAAGGAGTTGTTGATAAATGCTCAATCAGAATAAGTAACTCAAAAACAACTGTGAGTAAGTTACTGCATTACGTGCTTACTGTTTTAGTTTAATTGAAGTTGATATGCTCCCTCTGGTCCTAAATATAAGATCTAATTGACTTTTTTTGGAAGATTCTAAAAAAGCAAAATAAGTTAAATTATAAATTGATTTACCTAATTTTTTCCCCTTAGACTAGTTTAATCTAGCTATAAACTAATAGATAATCTAAAAATATATCAAATATGTTACTCCCTCTAGTCCTAAATATAAGACCTAGACGACTTTTTTAGAAAATCCTATAAAAAAGCAAAATAAGTTAATTATAAATTGATTTACCTAACTTTTTCCCTTGACTAGTTTATTTTACCTATAAACTAATGTATAATCTAAAAATATATCAAATATGTCATGATTTAATAGTCTATTTCGCAACCTTAACCTCTCCAAAAAAAAGTCAATTAGGTCTTATATTTAGGACCGTAAGGTAGTACTACCTCCGGTCCCTAATGTAAGAGCCCAAAATTTGAATGATTTTGGTCCCTAATATAAGAGCTCATCTCACATTCTCTCCTCATTTAATGCGTTTTTTCCAACTTTGCCCCTAACTCTCTCTCATATTTATTAATGCTTGTATATTTCTCTCTCCTAAAAGTACCATAATAAATATGGGCAATATTGGAAAAGTAGCATTAACTCCAGACACCCAACTAACATTCACATGTTTTCTTAAGAAGCGTTTTTTGGCGGCTGACTCTTACATTAGGGACCGGAGGGAGTATAATTTAATAACATATTTCACAACCTTAATCTCTCTAAAAAAATTCAAGTAAGTCTTATATTTAGGATCGAGGTAGTATTATTATAGAATGTTGATTATTTTTTTAGGCTCATGGAACATTATAATAGTAATTTATTAAAAATAAATGGAACCGCATATCATCTAATAATGTTACCTATATGCCATTTCTCGAATTCAGTGCACTTTACTCTCCTTTAATTTCCCTGATTTATTCAGAAGACATTTTGTGTCTTTTTCCCCCTTTATGGCTTATAAAGTTGGAATTGAATGAGTGGGGGATGGATTTCCAGGCTGGAAGGTATGGTTGACAGGTTGTCAAAGTTAGGGGGCACGTGTCGAATGAAGGACTGAAGTATTAGTCGTATTTGTGAGTAGCAAGCTCTCACTCACGTGTGTACGTGTCTTATCATGGTTATTCAATCTCCACCGTTGATTGTTGCCCAAGCGTCCTAAAATGGAAGGTGGTCACGTGAAGTAGAGATCCGCAATCTTAACCGTTGGTTGAACGGACGGATGATGCTGAGTGTACTAATGTAAGTAAAGGGGATAGTGAGCAAAACTTGGAGAGGCTTCATGTAATGTGAGATCATACCTCCTACTAGCAGCAACTCGTATTACATCACAATTCAACATAGTAGGTGAATTTTGATACGATGGAGATTTTCTGTTTGGATTTGCATTTACGCAATGAATATATTCACAGTTGGATTTTAACATCGTTTTTTTTTAAAAAAATGAGTTTATATAAATAGGTGAAAGGAGGAGATTTTCTGTTTGGATTTGCATTTACGTTGTGAATCAATTCACAGTTGGATTTAACATCGTTTTTTTTAAAAAAATGAGTTTATATAATGTGAAAGGAGATTTTATAAAAAACAAATGTGAAAGGATCGGGGATTTATCGGATTTATGTAGCATGGGTAATAATGATTTTCAAATGGTCATCCAAATTAACACTCGGATCACAAGTGTATAAACTATAAAGTATATCGGTTGTTACTTGTTAGCTTGCGGCTCTACCATCTTCCTTTATTTATTCATTTATAGTGTTGGGTGTTTAAATGCAATATCGTAAGTTTAAAACTGTGAATGCGGAAAAAACTTGAATATATAGTACGTTGACAATAATTATTGGGTCTTATAATTAATGCTTGGATTTGATCATATATAGGCATACATTGTCATATTAAATGTAATGAGGAAAATGCCATGTAATGAGGAAAATGCCAGACACCAACTTAATGTACAATGTATTTGACGAAAGTATACGGTGCAAATAGTTAAGTTATACACACACACACACTTGTATGTATGTATGTATCCGCATTTTGAAATATAAGGTTTAATTTGTAATTTGTTGGGTTTTAAAATTTAAAAAAAATATATTACAAATTAACATTGTATGTATGAAGAGGATGGCGTTTTGAATGAATATGGAAAATTAACATATGCAGTGGTTGTTATATGAATTATAGAGAAAGATAATGAAAAAAGAGGGAAGGAGTATGGGTATGAGCTAGGGAGTAGACAAGAGAGTAGAGGGAGACGTGGCAAGGGAAGGAGGGGGAAGGTGCATGGGTGGAAGATGGAGAATAAGCCACGAGGATATGGGAGGAACAAATTAAAAGTATTGGAAAGCGCTAGCGTAGATAATAATTCTAATACTACCAATGATGAATTATAAATTTATAATAAAATACTGTGTATAGAAAAGTGAACTGTACAAAAAACTCCAAAAGAAAGCCAACAACTATGTCCCAAATTTAATGGACGAAAGCTAATAAGGGGGGAACCCTTAGTTCCCTCCATGGTATTCTGGCTTTAAAATGAAAATATGCATGGCAAACTTCTTATAAGTTAAATCCAATTTCCAATTTTTTCAAAAGAAATTTATCCATGTCCTAACCCTAGCTACATATAAGAGGGATTGCTTACACATGCTCTCACACACCTAAATATAATACAAACATATCCTCATCTTGAGATTGATCCCACAACTCCTCTATAAATGGATCGGATTGATGCCATTGAACCAAAGGCCATTTGCAACTTGCATAAAAACTTTCTTACCGACAATCTGATTTGCAACGAGGCCTCTAAAATTTTTCTTCTGGAAGATTCAATCTGATTTCAATCATCAACTCGTAACTCGTCAAACACCTATAATTTCACTTTATCTTTAATTTTGTCCACATAAGAATATTTGACGAATGATAAAACAATCATATGGACATAAATAAATGAGAGAATATTGAATTTAAATGTAAATTACGACCATCAATATCAAACAAGTCAAAAAATGACCAGCCATAAAATTTGTTTGCTATTTATTGTCTTCATTGAGATCTAAATGCATTTCTCACAAAAAAAAATTAGGTATTATAAGGATTGATAAAAAAAAGAGAAAAGCTAGAGAAATTTGACTAAGGTGAAATTATAATGACATCATTGACATGATACAAAGGGAAAAGAGTGATAGTTACTTGATTAAAATTTATGAACTAAGTAAATTTTGATTAGGGGTGGAAATAACCTAGGTCAGCCTAGGTCACAACCATAATAGGTCAGGCCTGCGATGTAGAAAATAAGTTTGAGTTTGGCATGTGGCCTATCATAGGCCACTTTTTCAGGTCTGAGTCAGACCTATTAAGAAGTCTGATATGGCTATAAACCTATTAAGAAGTCTGGTCTGATTATAAGCCTATTAAGAAGTCTGTTCTGGCTATAAGCTTATTAAGAGGTCTGATAATATATTTAGGCTAATAGGTCATAGGCTGACATACCTAATAGGCCACAAATTAGTATAGACTCTAAATTAGTCACAATCAGACAGAGGCATATGACTTTGATAAACACATAATAACAAGGTCAAATTAATTAAAAACTCAAACCCTTTTAAATTAAATATGTTTTGTCGAAGCATTAAGACAACTACAACCGGAAGAGAATTAGACTTAATGAATACTAGCCCTAGATTTATGTTTAATAGGTTAACCTGGTAGTCTTTATAGGTCTTTTTTTTTAATCTAGACCTGACCTATTAAACAAAATAGGCCCAATAAAGCCTATTACTGAGTCTGGCCTATTAGAAGACTAAATAGCTTAGACTTTTAGTAGGCCAGACCATAGGCCCTAATAGGCCGGCCTGTGCTATTTTCACCCCTAATTGAGACTTCTAAATTAAATTCTAAAAATCTTAATGGTAACTATATATCTCGAATAGATATTCTCATTAATAGAAGAAAAATGAAATAATAAGGAAATATAAAGCATAGGAAAGATGGAGAACAAAAATTTAGGAAGCTCATATATATATATATATATATATATATATTGAAAAAACCTCTTTGTTGCATTCGAAAAAATTGTTAAGAGTAATTAAAATTAATTAATATATCTCAAATATATTTAATTTTTCAATTTTACCTCTATTAGAAAGAGAGAGTGTGTATAAAATAAAATGAGAGTGTGTAGTAAAGAAAAGAGAGAACAAATTAAATAATTAATTGTTTTATTTATATAGTCAACAAACGGGCAAAAATGAAATAACACAATATAGCTGAGATAAAACAAAAATGCACCTTATATTTTGGTACATGTGTATTCACAAAAGCCCACTTTGTATGTGTGTGTATATATATAGAGGCACGGAGGGAGTAATAGAATTGATCTAGGAAGGATGGTTTAAAAGCACAGTAATGATAGAGGTGAAACATAGACTAAGGGAGGTGGAGGAAACATAGAATGAAAATGAAATAAGGTGGGAAAATGATATAATAATAAACATTGCTTTCACTTTCAAGATTCATAAATATCGGGTAGGCAGAAGGAGATCAAATGTGTGCAATAAAGTGATGCATTTTTTCTTCATATATTATTTTACTTTGTTTATTTACATCGAAGCAATTAAATAATGAGGTCGACGCCATGCATGAAGCTTCTTTCGACTTTGCTTCCTCATACAAGCTTCTCCCCTTTATCTAAAACAAGGACCAAAATATTTTTTTAATGTACAGGATAATCATACATATCTACCTTTTAATTTATAGCCTTTCCTTTTTTTATTTTCTTTAATATAGTTTCTCCTAGGGTTTTCTGTTAATTAAAGCATTAGCCCCTCGCTATCTTCCTCTCATATATGAATGTTTTCCCCATATGCGAGTCTTATATAACCTGAGTTTTTTTGTGTGTGCCGTACGTTTTGCATTTTACTTCAAATTGTTTAGAATTATTATTAGGGTTTTGTTGTATTATGATGACTGTTTTTGGCTCAATGTTTTATATATGTATGTGCTCTGCAGCGAAATTTTAACTATTATCGGTCTTAATTCAAAAGTCAGCTGACATTTTGTAGGGAGATCAAAGATTTGCAAATTCGAACTTAGTTTTGGGAAAATTAAAAAGACAAATATAAACAATTTCATGTGAAGTACCCCCTCTAGTCCGTAATATAAGAGCCCAAAATTGGAATGATTTTAGTCCAAAATACTTATGTGTTCAACTCTTGTAATGATATCATAGTAAACATGGACAATATTATAAAAAGAACCAACTTCAGACATTTGACAAACTGTTACATCTTTTCTTAAAAAATGTGTTTTTGCGGCTAAAATCTTATATTTCAGATCGAAAGGAGTATTTTTATTCTTATATTTTTTCAAAAAAAATCAAGTGTTTCTTATAATTAGGAGTTGAGGGATAGTTCAATGGAATGCTAATTTGTCTAATTTTTATATAGATTATTGATATACCATATCGTATTATAACTATACATATAAGGGTTTCAAATAAATCCATGTAAAATATATTATGATGAAGTAATTTATTTATTTTTTAATCTTTCCAAGTTAACTTAATTAGTCTTTATATTAAGGTGAGGTTGGTAGTAATTAGTTTCTACGAGATACTTAGCCATTACTCAATGATGAAAAGGTAGCTTTTGCATGCAGAACAGCTTGCTACATGGCTAAAGTATAGATATCTATCTATGAATCCACTAAATAATCTTACATTTATCAATGTATATTTTATTTAAAATGTGCACTCATCTGTCTTTTATATAGCCTCTGATGCACGTAGTAGTAGTTTTCAGTGCGGAAAAAGGGTGGCGGATGTCATGTTTCGGTAACATATATCCACTAATAAAGTACTCCTATACCAATAAGTTTTCTCCTTCTACGTTTCATCTTATCTTAATCTTCCGATTACTATTTGTCAATTTAGCTATCGCTAAAGTACATCCCGTAAATAGCGGCCATTATGTACCTGGAGGACGATTCTTACCATATATTGGTAATCACACAATTGAAAAATAAATGGTAAATGGGGAGTGACCCTCCTGTGCCTTAGAGTACTCCTTTAATATAAATAAACACAGATAAATATAAGCAATAAGATATCTATCACAAACGTAATGCAATTTATATTATTTATATATAATCATTGCATATTATCTTTATTACTAAAATAACTCGCTATATGGGCTCCAAGCATAACTCTTGAACTTTTTCCTTCCTTTCACATGGCTTCTAAGTACCATCACTACTAATTGTTTTACCTATAATTACCTAAGGCAATGATGAAAAATAAATAGAGAAAATGACAAATAAATACATTCGAATGTCCAAAATGACAAGTAAGGAGCTCAAACACTTCCAAAATGACAAGTAAGGAACTCTGGATTCTAAAATGACAATTAAGGAACCAGACAATTGTTAATTGGTATGTTCCAAATGTTAATAACTATGTTCCAATTGTTAATTTTTATTGAAGTTCTTTATTTGTCCTTTTGGAAGTTTGAGTTCCTCACTTATCATTTTGGACATTCGGAGGTATTTATTTGTCATTTTCCCAAATAAATAATTATTCTTATAAAAGAAATAATGGCGCCTCTCACGCTCTTAATAGGATAGATACTATCTAATCCTCTTTTGTGAGTTATTAGATAATTTATTTTGCTTAATCTTCTCTAATTCCCAAAGTTTGACCATTAATAGCTCAAACTAGGCATAATCATTTACTCAAGACAACTATCACTCAATTTTGCACTACTAACAAACCAATTCCAAATAATCATACAACTTATTTCACTAAATCACAATTCTAGAAGGAATTTACTAGCCATATACTACATTACGAAAAATGATTGAATCATCCTTCATCAAAAAAGGACCAACAAAACTAATGACCAATTTAATCAGACTTCACAATTTCAGATATCAAACACACACGAAAAAAGGAATAAATCTATCAACAACCAAAACCTTGTGTTCACACTTCACAAGGAATCAAATTACCTTTTCACCAATTTTAATTATAACACTATTTCATCTAATGGATCGCGAGATCGAGTCACACTCATTTTAGTCATTTGTATAGAGAACGTAAGTTGGTTGCCATTATTATGAAAACGATCAATCTGATGCATCATTAGGCTCCCTCATCCATATGTCCTTGGTCTTTGAATTGCAAATTTCGAAATAAATATATATCCATGAATAGTGTCAGTATTATTATTCTTATTAATTTCATGCATATATTTTATTCTTAATTTCTCACCTGCTATAACTTCGAAAGCTAATGACAGAACTGTTTGTGTGTGTTCAAACTCAATGAATTACGAAGTGCATGAACTAGCTAGTAAGACACAAATTAATTGGAGATTCAGTACGAAATGAATGTCATCAGTCATGTGCATTGAACACAATAATATGCAATTATATATGCACCATAATATGATATATGGGACCACATTATATGCTATTATATATATGCGGTGAGCAGTGGTCCTAATCTATGTTGATTTGACCCTTTACTTGTCGTTGTCTGCTTTCTATAGCAACATGGAACTTTCATGGCAATTATTCTAATTACTCTCATAACCAAATCAAATTAAAGATACTAGAATCCTACATTTTAGATATAAGATCGATCGCTTGTGGCTATATATACGCACAAAACCACATTATTGTCCTCAAAGTGCTAATAAGCTAAGGCACTGTGTATATTACGCGTTAAATGTGTTATTGCCTGTTGGTAGGGATGATCACTTGGTTCACCAACAATTATGTGCTTCCTAATCCATTGTGTTTATTAATAATTAGGTGCTTCAACAATTATGTGCTCCACATATAGAATCCTTTCGGATTTAGCACAAGATCATACAATAACATTTAGACGCTGCAAGATTGTGTACTCTATTATTGAGCGTGTTTATGAATATCGTGTTTTAATATATGCCTTAAGCAATATCGGAATCTCTTATTCTTCACAACTTCAAGTAATATTGGAATTGCTTATTTTTAATTAGTTTGTTGTGATCTTTCAATATGGGGTCGTGGCCCTCGTGGGGGTGAGGATTTTCTCAGAAACCTCCCTCTCCTCATCCCTCAGAATCACTTCATTTTGGTCATTTAGATTCATCTAAGAGCTCATAATTTGCCATTTGTACCATTTAAAATAAAAAAACTGTATTATAATATAAAATAAACGAAGACTTTTAATTTATTTATTTTTGAACACTTTTTAGCATACAAAATTTCAACTATCTAGACATATTTCATTTAAATAGAAGGATCTGTAAGAGATACATACTTACCCATCTCTTATAGATCCTTCTATTGAAATGAAATATGTACAGATAGTTGAAATTAATAGATCCAAATAGTTGAAAATTTTCATGCTAATTATACTTAAAAATATTTCAAAGTTCTTTACTAAATTAACATGTCACTTTGTGAGGAAATAAAAGGTTGTGATTATATGGTATGAGAAAATGAAGGGTTGTGATGTGGCCATGTGGGATTCTGAGGGATATGGAGAGAGGTGCTTCTGAGAGAAACCCAACCTGGGATCGCGGTGAGCCCTTATGCGTTTAAAATATTTTAACAAACGAGGAGAGAGAACATATTATAATAGAGGGGTGATATTCTCATTTTACTTTTTTGAACAAAAAATTAAAATGTTATCTCTCAATCAAAACTCCCCAAATTTGCATCTTAAGGTTCATTATAATATGAAGTTTAAACTATAGTGATATACAAACATGGCAATAAAGATAGCACCCTTGATTGCAGCACATGCAACTTCATCTAGTTACACCAAAAAGTGAGGCCACAAATCACTAATATATCAATCAGAAAAGTAGAAGGCTTATGAAATTAATCAAGTTGAGCATACCAGACACCATGAATCTTCATATCCTTAGGAATTAGCAAACCCCATTGCCGTAACTGAATGCATATGGTTGTGCATATCCAACAAAGAAAATTACAAAAGTAATCCAAATTAAATAAGGCAGTTACATACTAAGAAGCTCTTCTCACGAAGAAATGACTCACTCTACCCTCATGTGGCCATTAATCGGAATCCTCTAATAGTTATATATGTTTTCAAGAGCTCACCCTACAATGGTTTAACCCAAATTTTAATGCCAAAAAAGTGACATGAGGTGACTAAATCTGTTACTTGACGAACAATTTTGAGCAGTGTGAATGACAAATCATATTGCTTCTTTGAGCATGCTCGTGGAAAACAATATATGAAATGATACTAGGGATGATGGGGAAGGAGGGTAAAGAAACCACACCGGATAGCAGAGTACAGAATTCTACATGGAAGCACAACAAAAGAAACAAGGCTATGGAGAATACGGTTTAAGAAAACTGTAAAGTGAACAAAAATGAAAGGAAGAAGGAAATATGAAAATTCCCGCAACATATGCCAACAGGGGGAGTATTGAATTGCAATGCAAAATGGGTGGAATTGGATAGAGACTCTTCTCATCGTTTGGATTTGTTACAACATCGACAAGAAACATGACAAACACTAACCACCATCAATTAAAACTACTATTTTATTATAATATAAAGACAAAATTATAATATACAAACATGGTAATAAAAATAGATCCCTTGAGTGCACATAAGCAACTCCATCTAGTTATAAATTTATAAAAATATTGTTGCAAATAAATTGTTGTGATAAGCCAAGTAGGGGTGAAAAAAATATTCTGGCAAATATTATGTAATAATAATAACAACGTATACCTTATCCCACTCAAGTGGGGTCGGCTACATGGATCACACGACGCCATTTTGCTATGTCCCTAGTCATTCCTGAAGATAAACTTTTCACTAACATATCTCTTTGAATAACTTCATCAAGAGTTCTCTATGCTCTCCCTCTATTTCTTATATACGGCTGATGACTCTCCAATTTTATATGGATTTAACATGTATTTTGGATATATTTGGGGAGTCATTGATGCAAATTAAAGGAATTTATATGTGATTTTGAGATGATTCCAACTTGGTACATGATTTGAAGATTTGATTTTAAATGTGATTGTTTCTAAATTGAAAGAGAAATATTCAAGCTTAGAAAAGAAATAGCAAATAAACAAACTATTGTTTCATTAAAGAAAAATGGGATAAAAAGAAGGAAATTGCAAGCCCATGGAGTTTTCAATGCTTATATCATTCAACCATTCTTCTCATATATGCAGAGTGCCATTTGGAATTAATGATTTTATATTAGTCATGCTTTGACCAATTGAACAGGAAAGGGACAAAGAGACGAAAACACCACCCATGAGAAATGAAAGAAAGAGGGAGCAATGATGTGGCACCCACTTTAATATGCATTAAGCCCAAATCACTTTCCTCATGACAAGCCCGAGAAGCAAAAGAAAAGGGCTCACAATTTTGGGCTGGAGGAAGAGGAACAAAAGGCTGCCACATACTCATCTTCAAGGCTCCTCTTAAGAGACCACACGAAGAAGCAGCACAAGGGGGCGGCACTGTTCATCTGCAAAAAAGCATTCCCTTTGTCCAGCTGCAAAACGAAATCCTTCACCCTCTCCCTTTGGAGCTTTGAGCGAAATATCATTGTGAGGGAGAGTGTGAAGGAGAGCTAAAAGGGGAAGCTTGGTGAGGGCAACATTTGGAGTTTGGATTTGGGGATTTTGAAGATTCTTGATGAGATTCTCTATGGGTCTTCTTTTAGTAACCTCTTTTCTCCTTCCTTTTCTCTTTAGTGTTGTTGCTTTGAGCATGCTTGGATCTGAATTTCTTGAGACTCCTTTTATTATTATGTGTAGCTAATTTATTGTTCTAGGTTTATTTGAAACTTGGTATGGATTGATACTTGAACATTTTTCTCTCTTATTAATTAATGTTTATGATAGTTGTGAATATAGCTTGTGCTTTATTTTTACTAAGTGGTGCGCAACACTTAGCTTGTTTGTTTAATTGTGGCTTGGAAGAGCATAGCTAAACAAAGAATTAAGTTAGATTCAAGCTTGTCTTGAAATTCCAAGGAGGAATGGAGAGTTTGTTAGTGAGATAGAGATATGATCTAACCAAGTTTTGTAAAATTGAAGTGGGTTGATTATAAAGCTAGTTGGCATAATATGTAGTATGGAAATATGCATGTTAATGTTAGCTAAGGTTTGAGTAAGCTCGGAAGAGTTATTCAAATACTTGAGACTTCAAGCATCAACTTAATATTCATTAATTGACATTAGAGGAAGGTTAATAGAGCATCATGAAGTACAAAGTGGATAAATAAACCTAGATCCTTTTCATTGTCTTTGTTTTTAACTTTAGAAATATATCCTCTTATTTTTATTTTAATCATATCACTTTTTACCCCAAAGCTAATTTTGATCATAATTTATTCAATGAATTTGCTTAAACATAGTCTCTGTTGGAACGACACTCTTACTTTTTCACTATAGTACTAAACTTGACCCGTGCTCTTGCGGTTGCAATTTTGCGAACAACGGCTACCTTGCCATCTGCTCCACTAATCTTACTAGCACATCTAATTCTCTTCTTTGAACATGTCCATACCACCTTAAACGATAATCTCTCATTTTCTCTAAAAATTGGTGTTACCTCAACTCTTTCACTAATGTGATCATTACGAATCATATCTTTTAGTATATACACACTCATCTCTCTCAACATTTTCATCTCTGTCACATCCATGTTATGTTCTTGTTGTTTTTTAACTACCCATCATTCACGATTTACATTAATTGTTTCCTCCTCAATTAATTATAAGAAATGAGAGAAAGAAGAAAAAAGATCAGATATGAATGACATAGATAATACAACGGGAAAAAACAAGGAGAATGGGTCAAAAACTTGCAATTTCCGCACAAAAAAAAGCACAAAAAAAAACACACACAAAAAATGGGTCAAAACTGTAATTTCCGCAAAAGTAGGCGAATGGGTCAACAAGCTGCAATTTTCGCCCAAAAAAAAGGTCAAAACTGCAGTTTCCGCAAAATTAGGAGAATGGGTCAAAAAATGTAATTTTAAAAAAAAACTGGGTCAAAACTGCAGTTTCCGCAAAAGTAGGAGAATGGGTCAAAAAATGCAATTTTCAAAAAAAGGGTCAAAACTGCAGTTTCTGCAAAATAGGAGAATGGGTCAAAAACTGCAATTTTCGCAAAAAAAAACTGCAGTTTCCGCAAAAATAGGAGAATGGGTCAAAACTGCAATTTTTCCAAAAAAAAACTGGGTCAAAACTGCAGTTTCCGCAAAAATAGGAGAATGGGTCAAAAACTGCAATTTTCACACAAAGAGAGAGAGAGAGAAAAGAAGAAGAAGAAGATGAAAATGTTGAAAAGAAGAAAAGAAGAAAATAGAGGAGGTTGTAAACGTATAACTGTTCATGTGGATAATTGTACAATAAAAAGAAGTAAAATTTAGTAAAAGCATAAGAATGAATAGAATACATATATGAAAGCAGAAATCAAAAGTAAAAACTAAAACTTCATTACTAAAAATAAATGAAAAAAAAGGGCACAATAGATAAAGAAGAAGAAAAATAATCAAAGAGAGAGATAGAGAGTACCTGATAAAAGTAGAATTTGATATAACACATATAATGCTAAATAAAAGAACGTACCTGGCCTTAACTGAATTGAAGATTTGGAAAGAAAAGATTGTACAAGACCTTTTTAAACAAAAGAACCTCCCTTGGCTTGATTGGCAGTGGCAAAAAGCTTTCTTTGAATGAATTTATTGGAGGTGGGGTCACGAAAAGAGGCCTTGACAGTGTAACCACGATGAAGAAGAAGCTTGACAAGCCATGAAGCAATATAGGAAGGCAAGTAGGTGGATAAAATTAATTAAGTGAATGGTGGATAAAATTACACGATAACCCTGAAATTATTAATAGCATGGACTAATGGCAAATATTATGAAATAGATTTGAAAATTTGTTTTGATAAAAAAAATTGAAAATTTGTGTCTATAAATAGAAAACAATTAAAAAAGGGTGAAAGAAATGGTCTGGAAGTTTAAAATAATAGGCTCAAAATAGCCAACATTTATGCCTACAAAAACGCAACAATTAAATGTCGTTAGTTCGGATTTGTTTTCTACTACTATTTTATCTCTTTCAATTTGTATTCATATTTGTCACGAAGTTCCTAGAGTAATAGTTTGTAAGTTATAAAATGGATGATTAAGATTAACATAAATTAATGGTTAAGATGAGCTTATAATAAATTTGAAATATTGCCGTAAAATTACAAAATGAATGCACACAATTAAAAGAAATCAATAATCGAGATAACTGCATGATAGAATACATAAGAGCAAATGGAATGATGATGAGAGGACTCCCAACAAACTATATTGATACAGCTCGTGCATCTTGCTTATAAAAAAAGATATAGTTCGTGCATCTTTAAATCATAAGTTGAACCAGGACAAGATAGATCATTAATATAAACTGATGGCAAATTACATTAATCAAAATAAATGGAATGAAAAAAATGATAATCTTAGAAAAAAGCATATCACACAAAATATTGTAGCTTACAATTGCGAGCTTATAGAAATTTCATTCAATGAAAGAATGATTATTTAATCAATCCCCATATATTCAAAAGTAAACACACTTGTTTCTAACTATGAAGCAATAGACACCAACGATACGACCAGTAAGAGCCACCAAAAGCACAAAACCTTGGGAACAATCAATGGCCGAGAACAACAATATCAAGTGGGCTGCGTGTAAGAGGATGTATATGCCTGTAATTACGTTGTATAGCAGACAGTTGTTTGAACGAATCTTGGCGATGTATTTGTTAGAACCAATGAAGTCCACCACAAAAGAAAATAGAAAAACGACAAGCAAGAAGATGGGGTCCTTAATTACGTAATAGTTGGGGTCATTTATGCACGCGTTTGAAGGTGAAAATGAAGGTGAAGGCGAAGGTGAAGGTGACGGTGTCATATTGTTAAGTGAAGGATATAATGTCATTTGCTAAAATATGGATTGGGTTGGAGAATGGAAACTGTTATGAATATAAAAGAAAATAAGAGATGGTAGGAGAAAAAGAGGGTAGATATGGTAGGAGAAAAAGAGGGTAGGTACAGAGGTGTAATATATATAATACTGAGTCCTCTATTTATAGAGGAGAAATTTTGACCCAAAAAAAATATTTATAGAGGAGAATTAGGGTTAGACTAAATACGAGGAGATATATAAAGAAGAGAAATTATTGAGTGAACTGGTGCACCAGCACATTTGTGGTCAGAAATAAATATATAAAAAAAATTAAAATCGAAACAACCTAAGATAAAATGAAATAAAATAAAATAAATAAATAAACAAAAAGAAATAACTATTCCTATAAAAAAGGCAAATATATAGGGAGTGAGGAATGAATATATATATTTTGATAAAAAAAGAGGAATGAATATATATAAAGAAGTAGAGAAAAATAAATAAATAAATAATAAAATAAAAAAAATAAAAAAAGTAATAAAAGTAAAAACAAAACAAATGAAACGACTATATTTATAATTTATAATTTATATTTATATTTATAATTTATAATAAATAAATAACTAAACGCACACAAAATGGGAGCAGTTTATATCAAACTTTGACCGGTTCTATCCTTCATCTTCACCTATGGCAGAAGGTGGTTCTCATGTCAGAAAATTAACTACTTTGATTATATACTCCCGGTACTAATCAACAATGAAATCATTAAATTAAACTAAAGTAAAGGAAGGGGACATGGTCTTGGGAGTTTATTTGATCTATTAACCAGTGCTTAATCTGTTTATGCATGGATCAAATGAAATAGATATTTATGCTAACAGATTTTGGAGTAGTTTGCTAAGAATTAAAAAAGTGGGTACTTTTCGTAGTAGGCGGAAGGGGGAATTGGGGCATGTGAGATTATATTATTTTCAGAATAGAACAAAATATAAGGATCGTTCATTGGCATCAATTCCTCAATTGAAAGAAAAGGAAAAGGCAAGTAATTGAAATGAATGATTAAACTAATAAACTGTAAACTGACCTCTGGGAGAACCAACGTTCATTGAGTAATGGTAGATTGAGTGCAACATGAGCAAATATGATACATTATGTGATGTGCCCATATGATCAAATTCCAATGTGAAACAGAAAACTCACTCAGAAAATTGAAGCAGCCCGTGAAAGTAATGGTAAACCTAAGAATATTTTCTTTTAAATATATTGGGTGTTTTAGACAAGTTAGGTCATGTTTTATTATAGTTAATTGTACTTCGCATACTTAATCTATACTCCATATTTTAGTAATTCAATTCTCATATTTAGAACAAGAAATAACATCATGAATCAAATCCAACATGTTAAAGAAGATCCAGATTAATTAATAATTCTTCCAATTGAAGCAGTTTCTTACTAGGAAATACAATTAATATCCTTTTTTTGTTCCTTCATAATTAAGATCCTAGCTACTGACTTATAGTAAACCCGGCCTATTTGTTTATTTATTTATTCATTCTAAAAGGCATCAATGACAAAGCATAAGTGGAAGAAACAAGTATTTAATGTTATGTTAATTAGCAGCACTATGCTTTTGTCATCCACTAATGATTACACTTAGATACTTGCAGTGCTGAAGCTGCTTTTATTTGCATCACACTTCTGACTGGAGCTAATAATAATTTTAAACACTATGCTTCATTCCGTAATCTTGACCCGAATCATTCTAATCATACGTACCAATTAAGCTCGTTCAGCTGTTTTGATGTCGTAGTTTAAGAAATAATCTCCACATATGGTAGCTCTAATTATTGATTTTAAACAAACACTTCCAAACTTTTATATATTTATTAGAATATGAGGTCATATATATTTTCTTAGGGGAGATGACATAAAAATATATTTTTCCGAATTTCAGAATCAAATATGGGTAGTTTGCAATTTAAAAAAATATATTCATTTGGCTAATACATATGTTCAACTAGTTACGGTCTCCTATTATTAGAGATTTTAAGATTCGAAATGTATTTTTATCTCATTCCCCCTATTTTTTTTCAACAGTCAAATCTTCTTCTTGTTCATGGCATACAAATATTATGTACAGTATTTTTATAAGTTTTGAAGTATACATTGGTTTTGCTAAATTGTTTTCATCATCGCAAGGATATGATGGTCGGGTAGACAATATTTATGGTTTCTCTTGTGATGATTCCTTAAAAAATTAGTCTTTGCCTCACTATATTAAAGTCACCAAGAAAATGCTTTATATGCAATAATTAATATATTCTCCCAAAACATTATAATTGCATTAAGGATTTAGTTATAAATTGCAATATAGCTATACCTTATAATATACTCCCTCCGTTCCTAAATATAAGATCACTTTGGAAAAGTGGATAAGTTTCTAAATATAAGATCACTTCCTATTTTATCTCAAGTTTTGTCTAAACTACCCTTATACTCCTTCTTTTCATTGAAAACCTCTCCTCCTTTTAAAGTTAAGTAATTGAGGGGATTTTGGGAAAATCATGTTATTTTATTGTCTTCCTTAATCTCCCCAAATTAGCCAAAGTGATCTTATATTTAGAAACGGAGAGAGTAATATACAGAAACAGTCATTAATTACAACGCTACTAAAACGTGCGGTTATTTATTCATTGAGTGTGGTAAATAATAATGTGGTGTAGTGAATAAAATTGACTCTGGATTTTGATATTTTTATGGATATATCATCTAAAGATCACACTAAACGTATACTGATCCAAATAATTTAGTATTGATTCATTGATCTAGAACACAATGACCACATCATACAATTAATGTCGATAACCCGACCTGACTATTGGGATAGTACTGGTTGTTGAAGTCATTTCTGTTAGGGTTAATATGCAAATCCACCCCTGAAGTATACCAAAAAGTGCAGATCTCCCCCTCACATATTTTGATATGCAATTTTACCCTGGAAGTAACAATTCAATGCAATTTTACCCTTATGTTAATTAAAGGTGTTTATTTTAATGAAAAATGACTCAAATGCCCTCCTCATTATATTCTCTCTTTTCTTCAACCTTCCCACCCCAAACCCCAACCACTACCACCAACACCCCACCACCACCACCTCCGCACAACCCCCAACTACCGCCGTCGCCCAACCACCATCACCACCACCCCAACCCTCCCCCGCCACAACTACCACCGCCCCAATTTCATTATTATTATATTGATTATAGTTCTGCCTATTGTGTTAAGAAAGTGAGATAAGTGAGATTTCTCAACATGATGCTTCCGTATGCTTCTGGCGGCTTTGATTTGGTCAATTTATTCAGGCCTCCTCTTCCCTCCTTAGTCACCCTTTTTTTGTATTCATTATATATTTTTTGGTCGCGTGTTGCAATATAAATTAGCCACTGATTCTTGTTATGTTTTATGAGTGAGTATGTGTGTGGTGGTTTCTAAAATCTGATGGGGCCTACTACCATGAAGCTATGTGGGGGGGAGGTACGGAGGTTTTATCGATTGCTTGTTCTTAGTTAGAGTCTTCGAAATTTTCAATAGCTTTTACCATGTGGGGGAACTGCGTACATATTTATTTGGTTGATTATTTCTCAGATTTTTTGTTCTGTTTCTATCTATGGTAGCCTCTGTATAAAAATTTCGTGCCTCCTCTCTGTATTTATGTTTATTTCTCAGATTTTTTGTTCTGTTTCTATCTATGGTGGTGATTGTGGTGGGGGAGGGTTGAGGCGACCGCGGTGGTTGGGCGACAGCAGTGGTTGGGGGGTTTGGGCAGAGGTGGTGGTGGTGGTGAGGTGGTGGTGGTAGTGGTTGGGGTTTGGGGTGGGAGGGTTGAAGAGAAGAGAGAATATAATAAGGAGGACATTTGGGTCATTTCGCATTAAAATAAACACCTTTAATTGACAGAAGGGTAAAATTGCATAGAATTGTTACTTCCAGGGTAAAATTGCATCTCAAAATATGTGAGGGGGAGATCTGCATCTTTTGGTATACTTCAGGGGTGGATTTGCATATTAACCCTATTTATTTGGTTGATTATTTCTCAGATTTTTTGTTCTGTTTCTATCTATGGTAGCCTCTGTATAAAAATTTCGTGCCTCCTCTCTGTATTTATGTTTATTTCTCAGATTTTTTGTTCTGTTTCTATCTATGGTGGTGATTGTGGTGGGGGAGGGTTGAGGCGACCGCGGTGGTTGGGCGACAGCAGTGGTTGGGGGGTTTGGGCAGAGGTGGTGGTGGTAGTGAGGTGGTGGTGGTAGTGGTTGGGGTTTGGGGTGGGAGGGTTGAAGAGAAGAGAGAATATAATAAGGAGGGCATTTGGGTCATTTCGCATTAAAATAAACACCTTTAATTGACAGAAGGGTAAAATTGCATAGGATTGTTACTTCCAGGGTAAAATTGCATCTCAAAATATGTGAGGGGGAGATCTGCATCTTTTGGTATACTTCAGGGGTGGATTTGCATATTAACCCTTTCTTTCTGTTATAGTTACCAAATTTTATAAAAAGAGAATTTTATTTATTTGACGCATTAGGACTTATGAGGGTTCAAATAATTTAATTATTTGACGTATTTCTGTGTGCACAATTGCATATCTAAATTGGTTGAAAAGGGGTGCCAGAATGAGGGCCCTGATCAATATGACTCTGGTTGTGGTCACTAGGATGTTACACTTGCTAGGGTTGATGACAAATGACTTCAATTCAAAGTGATTCATCTTTGTTTGGAAAGGTCTGTGTTCTTTCCAAATTCCCTCAACTATCAGAATTCTCTCAAGCGACAATATTACAGCCTAGCACATCAATACCAGAATTTATTTACCAACTCTTGTATTTTAATTTACCAAAAAACTTTTATTTTAATTTGTTCTTCTCACTGCATATTACCGAAAGATAAGGAGGGTAGCTATTATGATTTCTTGAAATCTTATTGACAAATATTGCAATGGTTCTAGATTAGACCGTCCACAAAGCCGGAAGCCTTTATTTTCTATCAAGCATCATAAATTTAATTGGGAAAATCCCAAATAAATCTCTCCGAATACCCAAAAGGAGAAGTGAGAAACCTAAACTTTCAAAAGGACCATGAAGGAACCAGTACCTATCTGTCATTTTAAAATTTTGCGAAAAGACAAAATTCCCCTCCATCCTAAAACACAAATTCTTACCCCACCCTAAACCCACCCTAAGGGCCTGCTTGTTTGAGAGGAAAATGGGAGAGGAAAGAAAATGGGGAGGGAAAATGGGGCAAGGGAAAACATTTTCCCCTGCTTGTTAGGAGAGAAAATGGGAGAGGAAAGAAAATGGGGAAGGAAAATAGTGTGGGTCTCATGCCCCATTTTCCCCCTAACTTTTCCTCCCAAAATGGGGGGATTTTGGGACAAATCTATTTTTGCACTCTCTACCCTTCACTCATTCTCGCTGGTCACTGCTGTCCCTGGCTCATACTCTCTCTCTCTCAAAACGCTCCATTTTCTTCTCCTCCCTCCTCTCCATAGACATCACTAGCTTCTTGTTTCTCCATTCCGTCTACGCACTCCATTCCATCTCTCTTTTTTCTTTCTGGACTATCATGTTTGATTTTTGAACCCCAATGTCTCTCTTTTACCTTATGCTAGAATTTGTGCGTGTACACGTTCGGTGGCTTCATGACTGTGTGTACGCTGCTTTTTGACTGAAAAATATGAAGCCACAGGGAATTTTCTTCCATGCCAATTTATCGGTGATGCTTCTATTTTCTTCGCATATGTGTGTATACACATTCGGTGATTCCTTTGAAGGAAGATGGACAAGGATATTTTAACTTGTGTGCATTTTGGGATAATTCCATTTGTTAAGTGCAGTATAATGTTTTTTTTTTTTTGAGAAGTTGAAATTTAAAAAGATCTTACCAGTTCTTTTTAATGATCTTGTAAATTCAATTAACACAAATCTTCAAATATATGATATAATATACCAAGAAGTATGAAGTCTCCTCTCAAATCAATACAATTGATATAAATCTAAGCAAAGTAACAAGATACAAACTAAATTGAGATACAAGAATTGCCAAGAAGAAGGTTAGAAGGAACATGGGAGAAATGAGAAAATATAGAAGACAAGGAGAAAGAATCAGAGAGAAGAGAACCAAAGAGAGGGAAACATTCTTTACAATATTCATCCATGTCTCTCACTTGCTTCCAATTCTACTTATATTCCTATCTCACAACCATGTTTGCATATTAACTTCTTTGGTCCATTTAATAAGCTTTTGGCTCATTTCTTTCATTTAAGGCCCAATACTTTCTATACCATAACATTCTACATGGGGATACCAGGTTTTGTCTTCTTTCACAATTCGATTTTACTAATTTATTTTTTAGTATATATTGTTTACATGCATGAATCGGAAAACAACAGAAAAAGACTCTCATCTATCCTTTAGATTTATTTCATATTGTATTAAGATATTTTGGAAAACCTTTCAATTTTTCATCAAAAATTAGGGTTAGGGTTTCATCTTCATTTCACAAAAATGGTCGTCTGTGATGGGGTTGTCAAAAGAAAAAAAAATCATCCTTTCCTACACATGTGCTGCTGTTTGGATCTTCCTTAGCTTCACTGTCATCGTGTACAACAAGTACATCTTGACCATAACATATACTCCCTCCGGTCCTAAATATAAGACCTAATTGACTGTTTTAGAAAATCTTAAAAAAGCAAAATAAGTTAATTATGAATTGATGATTTACCTAATTTTTCCCTTAGACAAATATATTTTTTTAGGTAGTATCTTAGACTAGTATATTTTACCTATAAACTAATGGATAATCTAAAAATATATCAAATATGTCATAATTTAATAACCTATTTCGCAACCTTAATCTCTAAAAAAAAGTCATCTAGGTCTTATATTTAGGACCGAAGGTAGTATAATTGGCCATACCCAATTTCACTCACTATGATCCTCATGCCTTTTCTGTTGTTGTTGTTGTTCTTAATTTCTTATTATTATTATTATTATTATTATTATTATTATTATTATTATTATTATTATTATTATTATTATCATTACCTTCTTATGTCGATTCCTTGAAGCCTGGTGACGTTAATATTATCTCCCTTTCTTTCGTTCACTATTGTTAATTTTCCATGTGAATTTTAAATTGTTATTTATAGCAAATTTATTTTCTCACATTTTAGCTAAATTTTCTTCAGCATTCTAATATTCTTTATTTTTATAACAAGCATTCTAATATTCTTTCTTCTTCTTATTCTCTTAAATTCTTCATTATAGAATATTAAATTCTTCAACCCTTTTGAATAAACTTTCAATTTTTCTACAACTCTCCTCTTTGTACAAAAGAAAATAAGATTTCTTCGTTCTACACTTTTCCTCTTTTCCTCCTGCATACTTGCAATTTATTATTCGATTTCAACTTTTCTTTTATCTTATCTCTCCAAAATTTTAATTACTTCAAAAGTAAAATTTTATACAGATTTCAATATAAAAATTTAACACCAATTTCAAAATATAAAAATTTTAACATTGATTTCATATTGTTCAATTCTCAATCCATACAATTTATCATCGTGGATTACTTGTGAGGTTATTCTTGCCCGTTCAAAATTCAACATCTTATTCCGGTGAAGTTTTTTCATTCTTTATTTAAATTTATTTATTCTTATATTTATTTATTTATTTCCATTGTGTGTGAATATATACACACACGTTGCTGCTCAATCCCCCACCCCATATATCTCTAGTCGTTGCTATTTTGTTTTAAGGGTTCCTTTTTTCTTTTTAATCTATTTTTCTTTTTATATGCATTGCTCAATCAAACACACATATAACCGTTGCACTTTTGTCTCTGAAAGGTTCCTTGCTTCTTCTTCTTCTTCTTCTTCTTCTTCTTTTCCCTTTTTTAGAGGTTGTTTTATAATACACACAAATATACATATATATATTTATAATTGTTGATTTTTTTAATATATAACGGTTGCTTCTTCAAAAAAGAAGAATTATTCACTTTTTTTTTTCAATGAGAATTATCCTCCCACTATTTTTGTATTCTGTTTTACTTGAAAAAAAAACAAATAAGGTTCATTCTTTTTTTTTATAACACAAATAAGGTTCATTCTTTTTTTTTGATAACACAAATAAGGTTCATTCTTCATCTAAAAGAAAATGGCTATGTTTTAAATTAATTTAACTTTCCTATTTCCAAGTAGAATTATTCTCCCACTATTTTTGCATTCAATTTTTTCTTTTGCATACTTGCAGTTTAAATTTCACAACTGTTTTGTAAAAGAAAAAATTTCACAATGGTTTAAAATAATAAAATATGTTGTGCTACTGACAGTTTAATTTATTTATTTATTCGCCCAAAACTTTCCTTTTTTCTCAAACTAACGTGTTTCTCTTCATTTACCTTGGTTTCTTTAATTTCTTTTTAATTTTTATTGGTTTTTAGTATTTTTTATTTAAAAAATGTTAATTTTTTTTTACCTCAAACTAACATGTTTTCTCTTCTTTTCCCCTTTATTTTTTTTACTTACTTTCGTATTAGGTTAGCTTATTATTATCATATTCTTATATATATATATATATTTGTGTATTATTTTCTCTTCGTGTTAATTTTATCCTTTGGCTAAAGTATGTTTTTGGTCCCTTAAGTTTCCACAAAGTCATGTTTTGGTCCCTTAACTTTGAAAAGTGTGTTTTTAGTCCCTTAATTTTGGAGAAAGTGTGTTTTTTGTCCCTTAGCTTTGAAAAGTGTGTTTTTTGTCCTTTAACTTTGAATAAAACAATGTTTTTAGTCCTTCGATAATAGGATACAAATATTTTTAGTCCCTCTTTTTTCAAAATTAAGGGACTAAAACATGCATTTTTGCAAACTTAAGAGACCGAAAACATATTTAAATCGAATTTAAAAGGACTAAAAACACACTTTTCAAAGTTAAAGGACTAAAAAGATGACTTTGTCCAAAATTAAGGGACCAAAAACACACTTTTCAAAGTTAAGGGACCAAAACATTATTTTCTCCAAAGTTAAGGGACCAAAAACATACTTTAGCCTTATCCTTTTTATTATTCTTAATTATTGTTTTATTTTATTGTTGGGATAAGGTATTGTTTTATTTTATTATTATCATTCATGTCATTTTCATTACTACTATTATTTGATTTTTTGTAAGGAATACTCCGCCTATATTTATAGCCGGTCCCAAGCCCGGATAAAGGAGTAGGGTTGTGTTAGGCTTCGGCAGCCAACGTAAAAGTGTGTCGAATCTGTTGAGCATGGACACACACATTTAAAAGAAAGAGAGGGAGACCGAAGAGAATCATTAACGAAGTTATTCAATGAGATCTTTTAATGAAGAGTTTATCTCCAAGCATGACTATTGTTCGAACAAAATGGCGCCGAGTGATCCATGTGGGATAAGGCTTTGTTGTTGTTGTATCCTGCTTATGTGGCATAATATTAAATTTAAAACTTCTCAATAAATTTATAATTTCCCCCTTCTTCTCTAACTATTTTCAGTCCAAAATAAAATTGAATCCCTTGATTTCTTCATCAGAGAGAACCCAATCTCCCCCAAATTTGCCGTTAGAGAAATCTTCTTCTCTGCCCGAACGCCGATGACAATTTTCCGACCATCGACGATGAGTACGAACATGAAGGAGAAGAAGAATAGTACGAACATGATGAAGAATAGTAGTATACCATCATGGAGAAGAAAAAAAGGAGAAGGAGAAACATGAAGAAGAAGAAGTTTCTCCAAAACATGCAGATATGGGAGAAGGAAGAAAAACAAGAACAGTACGAACAAATCATTATTCATTTTCATAGATAATTATTTTCTTTCATTTATCTTATTCCTTTCAAAACTTTCCTATTTATTACACTCAAATCAAATTTCTATCGATTACTCACATTATTGTGATTATTCTTTTCCCTTAATCAACCAAATCACCATTGTTTCCGTTTTATTTCTTCATTCCAATCATCACTCTTACACAATTCAAATTGCACTTGCCTTGCAAGAAAGAATCAAGAGATTATATCTCATTTGTTATTATTATTTTTTTATTTTTTATTTTTCATTTTTTACTTTTTATATTTTTTATTTAGTGGGGTCCGGACAAAATATGGTGTTTACAGTTGCCCTTCTTGTAGATAAGAAGAGAGTGAGCTATGAAGCAAGTAAAGATAAGAACACTTATTTTGTCCGGCCCGACAAGAGACGAAAGTATGTAGGACCAGGATGCATTTGGAAACCAATAAAGGATGGGCAAAATAAAGTGCACATGCCCCTCTTTACTTGGTTCATAGAAGAGAACGTGAGACAAACTATTTTCAAAGGATGATGTCAGTCAAGACTAGACTTTAAAAGAATGGTGCCTGCCACAACAGGGCTTTTAAAGAATTGTGTCAGCCGTTACTGGGCTTTGAAAAGATTAAACAGAGTGAATATTCATAAGATATGAAGTTAGTGGATAATTTCGAAACAATTTAATAGGAAAATTATGAAAAAGAAATATTGTTTTACTAGAGAGCCCTGAGAAGTAAATATTGTGATGCTTATAAGAATGTGAGGAGAGTTTAACGGAATAAGGAATTCTTCAGTGGGGTCTCGAGTATAATTATAATCCGGACATAATCATAGTCGAGGTATCATAGAAGACCTTATTGGGCTCAAGGGATTAATTACTGAAAATTGAAAAAGAATATTATTGATAAAAGGAACATTAATTTATTTGTATTAACTGTTTTATTGTATTGTTATGGTGTTTAGTTAACTGATGATTAGAATCGCTTTACTGAATTCATTTAATTTAAGCTAGTTGTATAGTATTGTTTGTTTTATAATTCTTAATTGTAATCTGATTCATCATTTGACTTGTGATTGGAATATCCCACTATTAGGTGGCTTGTTTTATTGTTTGGTTTGTGATTTGCCTTATACTAAACGCATGAATAGTAAGTTGTTTGTAGAAAGTTATTATTATTTCAATTCTGAGAGGTTATTTCCATGTAAATAAAAATAGTTGCCAATTGTTTGTGAAGATATGACTTGTAGTTATTATATATGGGATTTTATATTGTTTTAAAGTGAAATTGATTTTTGTTATGGTTGTTTAGTATAGCTGGAATTTGTTGATATTGGTTTTAATTAGAGTTTAAAATTGGTAATTGGTAAATTCTAGCTTTTTTTTCTGTCATAGCATGTATTTTGTTTTATAATTGATAAACCACTTTTGAGTTATCTGCAATAATTTTGATTGTTTACATGGTGAAACAATTGAGTTGATATAAATCTTGAAAATGATTAGATTTCTTTGAGATGAAAAAAAAAATTATTGTGGATTGTGGATTGTTTGATAAATTATGTTCTTTAGTATTGAACCATAATATTGAACATTTTGAGGCAAATAATTAATTTGTAAGAAAAAAGTAATGACGGATGTTATTTCTTGAAGATTGGGAATGTGAATATATGTTGTAGGTGAAAGTGCGTAGAGTTAGGCTCTTGATTTCCAAATATAAATTAAACTCTACTGTTAAAAAAAAATCAATTGGACATATAGTATAAGTATGATGTTTATTGATAATATTTGATGAATGAATACCCATGAAAAATTATTGTTAATTGGAACATAAAATTTTAGAATATACTTATCATATAGTATAATGACTTTTGAGATTTTGGATGAGGTTTGTTTGAACTGAAATTACACTGTAATTATGTAATTATTGTCCTTTTCTTTGCAAATTACTACAATTATTTTAGTAAATTAAATGTGTACAATAAAATGCATTAGCATGTTTAATGTAAGATTGAATGTGAAACATAAATTTTTTTCTTTCTCGTTTACTTTATGCTGTGTTTTATCATATTTGGTTGTTATTAGTTTTGATTTTTCATTGACTAAAGTTGGATAGCTATCAGATACATAGTAGATTTTTAACTATTAGATGGAATTGAAAGGATTTATTGTGTTTTAGTCAATTTACTAATTAAATTATAAGAATTGGATTTCTTTTGATATGAATGTTGTGAGAAAATATTTATTGTGATTCTTATATAAAAATATAGTTATATCAAATAGGGGAATTCATAACTCTAAATCATTACGGGTTAGATTGTATAAATGAATGGAAATTTATTTGGAATACTTGTAGTATAAAGGTCTAAAAAGAAGTATGCTAAAAGTGATTACTTTCATGTGAGATAGTGAGATCAAAATTTGGAATAGTTATAGTATCAAGATGTAATTGGTAGTTTCAATGCTCTATAATAAATTAAATTGAGTGTTTGCAAATGATTTAAATTGTTGGTTGATATATCTTTGAAATGTTGCAATAAATAGAAAATAATGGTATAATAAGTGTTTAACTATATGTATAAATAATTATAAATATGTTCGCATTGATTTAGGATGGTGGTATACAATTTGATGAATGGGAGTTGTTGAAGTTTCCACATGAATACCTTTGGTAGTTTAATTATATGTCAATAAAAAGCTTTGATTGCTAATTGTTTAGGGATTTTTGAATTGTTAGCCTTTCTTTCAGATATTATGACTTTTGATTTAAAAGTTTGACTATGAATTTCAGAAGACTTATGCTAAATTAAAATATTAATGGGTTAGAGTTAAAATAAAAAACAAAGTGGAACTTTAAATTAGAAATAATATGAAGTTTAAGAAAAGTGATTGTACCTAAATTTTAATGGTTAAAGTCCTTAGGTGACAATTTTACTGACACCCTATCTTATTAATTAAGGTTGATAAAATATTGGATTTAAGCTGAGTTTCTTGAGCTGCATTAATTTTTCTTGCCTTATTAGCAAATGTATGTTGGTTTTATTTAATAAGAGTTTTTGATTGGAAGATATTGATGACTGATTGTTAATAATTTAATGGAGTTCTTTGTTGATTTTGAGGATTAGCTTGATTTAATGTAAAAAAAATTATTAGAGATAAAATCTATTGTTTTCTTCCTTGCTATTTCATTTTCATCTCTGTTTTCCCTAAATGTTCTTTTCAATAAAAAAATTTAAATAGGGATCATATGGGTGTTATATTGATGTTAAAATTTATTCTTTTGTTTCATGAATATTTTGAAAGAATTTTCTCTCCTTACCTTATTTATTTGACTTAAATATCTCTTGTTTTTATTTGAATTCTTATTTCTTGGTTGTAGACAAATAATTGTTATGTTTAAAGAAGTAAAAAAGAATTGCAATGTTTAAGTGTATGTGCTTAAAATGGATAGACACGGATGGAATAATGTTGTTGCAGGCTTATTCATGAATTTCTATATCATGTATTGTTATGGCTAAACATGTGTTTGGTCACTCATAAAATTTTTTTGCATTGGAAAGAAAAAGAATGCAAGGCTATATATGTGATAATGATGATTTTGGAGTGATAAAATGAATTTGATATTAAAAACATGTTCCAAATTAAATTTAATTATAGAAAATAGATGGTAACTATTTATGTTGATCATCCATGTCTTCTTTAATTTGTTGTATGTGTAGTGCTACATTTTGGACTGATTTGTGCTTATCCTGCCTTGTTTATTAATTTTTTACTTGGCTTTATTATTGATGAAGCATGAAATTGTTTTGCATATTGATTTTTCTAAAGTCCTTTTTCTATTAATCTCTATTGCGTTGCTGGATTTGAATAGTGAAGAAATAATAGAACCTATACTTAATAATTACATTTTCAAAATGTGCTAAGTAAAAGTTGTGTATAGAATTTTACTGGGCAAAGGTGCAAAACTAGCCACTGTAAATTTCCAAATGGACAACTTTGGCACCCGTAAATTGGATGGTACAAAACCGTACATTATAAATAAAAATGGGACAAATTTAGCCACGCCGTTAAGTTGAAGTTAACAGACATTTTGATTTAATGAAGGTGGGCCCCACGCCAACACAAACGTCTGTTAGCTTAAACTTAACGGCGTGACTAAATTTGTCCCATTTTGATTTATAATGTACAGTTTTGCACCATCCAATTTATGGGTGTCAAAGTTGTCCATTTGAAAATTTGCGGTGGCTAGTTTTGCCCCTTCACCCAATTTTACTTGGTATTCATGGGATGTTTACAATTGTTTAGTATATTGATTCCGTTTAATACTTGAATATATACCATGGTAATTGGCATGGGTTGGTTCCTTAATTGTTGTTATGTGTGTTGTCTAAAATCTTGTAGGAAATATGGAATGAATGGTAACAAATGTGGGATCTATCATATAAAGTTAAGTTGTATTGGTGTGGTTTTTCCTCCTCGTATCGATTGATAATAATTGATATTGCTTCATAATTTTGTAGTGACTTGGTAGATTAAATTTGAAAAAGAGAATAATTGAGTGTTAATGATTTTAATTGTTAGTTGAGTATATTAAAGCACAGTAGTCAAATAATTAGACAACTAAAAACATGTTTAAAAACATTTAAATAAGATATTCAAAGATATTACAAAAGTAAATGCAATTGATATTTAATTTGATATAGAAGTAAGATAAAACTTATAAATTTAGTTGCACTTGAAAATTTCAAGTAAGTTCTGGATTTTTGAAATTTATGAATTTGTGTTATGCCTATGATGGTTGTTATATATATTGATTTCTTTAGATTAATTGTTGTTTTGTTCTATATTTTAATCCTCATAAAATTAGTTTTAAAAGAGCATGTAAGATCTTTCTTATTAAGCTATGATGACTTAATTTATTTGTGTTCCTTTCGACAAATTACATATTGCTTGCTGGTATTTTTATGGAGGGTTAATAATTGAAAATTACATTAATTCAATGAGGTGTTTTGAACAAAAAAATGTTATCTCTCAATCAAAACTCCCCAAATTTGCATCTTAAGGTTCATTATAATATGAAGTTAAAACTATAGTGATATACAAACATGGCAATAAAGATAGCACCCTTGATTGCAGCACATGCAACTTCGTCTAGTTACACCAAAACGTGAGGCCACAAATCACTAATATATCAATCAGAAAAGTAGAAGGCTTATGAAATTAATCAAGTTGAGCATACCAGACACCTTGAATCCTCACATCCTTAGGAATCAGCAAACCCCATTGCCGTAACTGAATGGTTGTGCATATCCAACAAAGAAAATTACAAAAGTAATCCAAATTAAATAAGGCAGTTACATACTAAGAAGCTCTTCTCACGAAGAAATGACTCACTCTACCCTCATGTGGCCATTAATCGGAATCCTCTAATAGTTATATATGTTTTCAAGAGCTCACCCTACAATGGTTTAACCCAAATTTTAATGCCAAAAAAGTGACATGAGGTGACTAAGAGCCTGTTTGGATGCACCCAAAAAAACTATTTTCCAAACCAAACCTAGTTTTTTAACAAATTTTCCCAAACACTAAAAATATTAGGAAAAACTATTTTCAAAACCAAAACTCATTTTGAAGGTCAACCTCATTTTGGGAAAAACTACCTATTATTACTTTTCAGACAAAAAAGTTGTGGGTGAGAGAGTCATTATCCTTGTCAGAAAGCTCCTCACCCAATATTACCCTTCTCTTTCTTCCCCTGCACTCTTCTCTTCGGGTTCATTTGCTTGGCCCCCTCTGTGGATAAAAACCGCTTTCTGCAGAAAAAAGTAGAGAGTAAATAATGAGAGAGGCCCGTTTGTGCAGAAGAAGTAGAAGAAGCGAATTATGTGTAGATACCGTGGCTACAGTCTACAGAGATTCAAGGTTCTAAAGATTGGTGATGACTACTATGAGGTTGAAGCAATAGGTCACAAATGGGTGTACACGGGTTCATTTGCATTTAATTAATGTTTCTACTAGATTTATAAATTTGCAAAATATTTATTTGTCTACTATTTTGTAATAATATATTTTTGGTTGTTTAATAATTTAATTGTCAATAATATAATTTGGTCATTAAAATCTTTAAAATACAATTTTTGATAAAAATGTAGATACAACATTAGTAATGTCCTTTTTGGTAATTTTGACATTCAAAAAGTTATTCTAGTAACACTTTATCCAAACACTCTCATTTTATCAAAAGTTATGTTCAGGAAAACTATTCTATTCAAAAGCTATTTTCAAAAAGCTATTTTCCCATAAACTATTCTCCAAAAACTAAATCCAAACAGGCCCTAAATCTGTTACTTGACCAACAATTTTGAGCAGTGTGAATGACAAATCATATTGCTTCTTTGAGCATGCTTGTGGAAAACAATATGATTGTATGAAATGATACTAGGGATGATGGGGAAGGAGGGTAAAGGAAACCACACCAGATAGCAGTGTACAGAATTCTACATGGAAGCACAACAAAGGAAACAAGGCTATGGAGGATACGGTTTGGCCCAATTGCTAAGAGTCCGTTTTGGTTGGATGAAATTGGGAAATGGAATTGGAAGTGAGAATTGAGGGTAAGAGGGTAAGGATGGAAACTATAGGTAAATTAGATAATGATGAGATGTAAAAGTTTGTGGGACCCAGGAAAAGTGTGAGTTGGATAAAGAAAGTTTGTGGGCCCTGAGATATATGGAAATTACATTTTGCAATTCCCATATACAATTCCCTTTCCACTTTCCAGTCTCCCAAACAGGCCCTAAGGAAGCTTGAGCTAGTGCACAATACTCTTCTCATCGTTTGGATTTGTTACAACATCGACATGAAACATTTCAAACACTAACCACCATCAATTAAAACTACTTCTTATTATAATATTAAGACAAAATTATAATATACAAACATAGTAATAAAAATAGATCCCTTGAGTGCACATAAACAACTCCATCTAGTTACAACAAAATGTGAAGCCACAAATCACTGAGATTGATCAGAACTATGAAATCAATCAATCAATCAAGCTGAGCATACCAGACACCCTGGATCTTCACATCCTTTGGAGCCTTGGCTCCCAAATCAGTATCAGATGGCTGAACACTCTCAAACACACCAATGACCTCACCAGTCTCAGGCTTACTCTTAGTAACACTCAAAGTAATCTTCCCTTTTGAAGACTGAGCACTCTTGTTGTTCTCCTTAGCAAGTTCCTCCTCATCTCCTCTTCCTCCAGCAGGCAAAGCCACAGCATTATCATAACCTTGGGAAGCACCCCTTCCCTTTGGGTCCAAAAATGAAGATCCTCTATATGATGGCACCAAAAATTCTCCACTGAAACTCTCAGGTTTCCCTGAAGCCACCAGTTGCTTGATAGTAAAAAGGAAAGGCACACGTTCACCTCCTGGAAGTTGAACAGTCACAGCAGCATAGTCAATGCCATCTTTCTCCTCAAACTTCACTGAACCATCTTGGGCAACTTCGAAGGGGCCTTCGATTTCGTCGAGGGTGTAGGTGAGGCGTGTCATGAGCTTGGTGTTTTGGAATTCTGGTGGGGCGTTTTTGTTGACACCTTCTGCTTTGACTGTGAAGGAGGTTGGCTCAAGGCAGAATTTCTTGGCGCCGTATTTTCCAGGCTTGAAGGCGAAGGAATCAACTCCACCATCAATGGTGGGACATTGGTTTGCTGTTCCTGTTCCTTTCACTTCTAAGTATGTCTTACTTTGGATTTCATCGTAGGTGAGGCGCTTTGGGGCACCTTCAGCACTTGCTCCCTGAAAAGATAACATAAAAAATCAGAGGAATGGGCATGACTCAGATTGAGGAAAAGAAGGAAATATTTGGAGAGATTAAGGATCACAGATAATCTCTCAATCAAAACTATATAATACTTGTCAGTCCAAGTTTTAAGATCAAGATAAACATTTTGTAGAGTTTAAGGAAACAAAATATCATTCTAGCTTATAAATATAATCAATTAGTTTTGAGAAAAGCCTTGAACATAAATATTTTGTATCATTAATTTCCTAAAAAAAACTAACATGATCATATAATAGGAAATAAGAGAATGCTATACTCTTTCCATCCTAAATGAGATCCATGAGGTTGTGAGTTCGGCCTCTAGAATAAAACATATTTCAAATTGTTAGCAATTTTCCCCCCAATTTATCCTACTCATACTCATTAACAATAAACAAGCCAAAGAAGGAGGGTAGTGATAGATGCATCTGGATAGCTTGCATTGGTAATATCAAGTGTGATTTTAGCTAACTTAACTATCACTATTAGGTAAATATGACTGGACACAGAATCTAATATCAACTTATAAATAAGCCAAACAAAACTAGTTTAGAATAAAAAAAAATCATGCAAATTACTCTACATGTTCCTCAATATAAGATCACTTTCAGATTTCAATTTATTCCTAAATATAAGCAATTTTATAACTTTCCTAACTCTTTTCCAGATAAACTCTAATAATACTTATCTATAATAAATAAGCAAGAGAGGGGTTGTCCAAAAAAAAATAAGCGAGAGTGAAAATAAATGTATAAGATTAGGTTAGATTAGTAATATCATGTGTTAATAACCAACTTAACTGGCATCCTTAATCTAATCAAACTAAGGAAAATGATCTTATATTTAGAAATAGAGAGAGCAATTAATAAGCAACTTATCTAATTTTTTGTTAGTATTTTCTAAAAACAAGTGAGTGACATACAGAGACAAGGAGAGCAGAGGAGGCAAGAGCGACACCGGCAATCTTGGTGGCGTCAGCAAACTTGTCAGCAAAGTCCTTGAGGTTAGAGTTAAGAGAGCAAGTGAACTTTGGTGCAGAAGGTTGCAAGCCAAAGGCCTTGGAAATGGAGGGAGAAGATTTGAGCTGTAAGGGAATGCCAGTGAGTGAGGCTGCCATGTTACGTGTTAGTGCAACAAAAAAATGGTGGAGATGATTGAGAGAGTGAGCGTAGTATGGTGTATGCTTAGGGAAGAAGAGGGTTTGGAAAATTAAGCGGGTATGTGGTGATAGTAAGATAACGGATAAGATAAGAGAATATATGATTGGTTGAATGAAGCTGCATGTGTTGGTGGTGATAGTAAGATAACGGATAGGATAAGATTATATAGGATTGGTTGAATGAAGCTATGCTGGTGTACATGTTGGTGATACTACTTGCCACGTGGCAAGAATCTCGTTTGGGTTGAAAATTCTGGCTGTCAGGAAATAGAGTATTCAGGCCAATCAATTATATGACATGGCAATAGTCAAAACTAATAACTTAAATACATTAATATAGTTTACGCTAAAATAATATACTTTTGATCCCTTATATTTGCATCAAGTTTCAATTTAATCCTTTATGTTTAGAAAGTACACTTTTAGTCCTTTTTTGTTAACACTGTTAGTTTAACTTAACGGAAAATGCTAACTTAACAATTTTAAATGGTTATTAAATTCTGAAAAAATGTCCAGATTAAAATATTTGAGTGTAAATATTCTTATATTTTCAAAATTTATCATTTTTGGTCCAATTTCATTATAAAATAATCATTTAAAATTGTTCAGTTGCATTTTCCGTTAAGTTGAACTAACGGTGTTAACAAAAAAGGACTAAAAGTGTACTTTCCAAACATAAATGACTAAATTGAAACTTGATGCAAATATAAGGGATCAAAAGAATACTTTAGCCTATATTTTAACATCAAAATATAGGATCCGGCCTTGAGTTTCAGGATCCATATAGATTATTCATAGTTATTAATATTTATATTCAACAGTTAAAATCTTTTATTTGAGATTTTGAAGTTTATAATTTTTTTTTATCATTTTCCAAAATTTCACAAGTTCTTCTATTACTAAAACAAGAAGTTGTTTTGAAAGTGTGAGTGTCAAATTGGTGAAAATAGTCAAAATCTCAACCGAATGTGTTCTCTTGGTAGTTTAGAAGAAATGACCAATAAAAAGATGTTAAACTATCGACTTCAATTAGATGCCCAAATTGAATAAATAACAAAATACTCCCTTCATTCCAAAATATAATATCACTTTCTTTAATTTGATTAGATTAAGGATAATAGTTAAGTTAGTTATTAAAACATGATATTACTAATATCACTCTTACTTGTTTATTAGAGATAAGTATTTTTAAGGTTTTATTTTGAAAAAAACTGAGAAAAGTTAGAAAAAAATTACTTATATTTAGTCAAATTGAAATTTAAAAGTGATCTTATATTTAGGAATGAAGGGTGTAGTTTCCTATGCATCATTTAGAATGAGTAAGTGTTGTGTTCATATTATAATTAATCATACCAACAACTTGGAAGTATAATCACAAATGCAATGTATTTGAATATTGTAGTAAAAAAAAAAACACACGCACACAAAACAACAAACATCAAATTTCCACCAAAATCAAGTAACAGTCATAGAGGGAAGACTCGTCCGCAAATGCTTGGATTAGTGGTCACATGATGAAAAAGTGATGGAACTTCTCTTTTTTCATTCACCATCACTAAGAAGAAGCCACACCAATCTCAGAGTCCGTTTGGTTGTAGGAAAGAAAGTGAAAAAATAGAAAATGAAAGGGTGAAAATGGAAAGTAGAGGTAAATTAGGTAATGATGAGAAAATAAAGTTTGTGGGACCCAGAAAAAGTGTGAGATGGAGAGAGAAAACTTGTGGGCCCCAAGATATATGTAAATTACACAAAAACTATTACTTTCTACACTTTCTAATTCTTTGCTACTTTATCTAGGTAACCAAATCACAGTTCAGCCTTAAGAGAATTTAGAAATCTACAAAAAAAAATAGAGACCATAACTAGAAGTACAAACTATGAAAAAGCAACAGTTTAGTCCCCAAAAAAAAACAATTAGCACCAGTTACCATTGCCCATGTTTTTTTAACTGGAGTCACCTTTGCCCTTTTTTTTTGAACTGATTTTTTTTTTTTGAACTGAAGTCACCTTTGCCCTTGGAGAGACAGAATTCTCGATCTCATACTTCTTTTTTTTTATTACTCTTATACACGAAAGAGACGTTCTAGGGCCTTACCTGCATCTTCATTTTGGTGTTCAAGTGTTTTTTTGTCAATTATTGGATGGGCCCAATATAGTTCACCAATAAAGATTGATCTTGCAACCTCCTTATTTGTAATATGGTACCATCAATCCCTTGATGTTTCTTTTGGAGATGATACAATTTTGTTTCTGTCGAGCTCATTACAGCAAAGCCCAAACCACGTGAAGAAAAAACAAATCAAACTACAGTCAGGGCGAGATATAAATTTCGATGCTGATATAAAGACATAGGTAATTTTTGTGCTTCACAGTTAGTAAAAATGAATTATTTTCTAAAGATGGGAAAAGGGTACTAACTTATTTCCCTTAAAACTCAACCAATAACCAAAAATATTGGATTAGATTAGCCATACATCATGAACAAAAAAGAATATAAGGATAAGGTAGAGAACACATGTTTCACTATATAGAAAATATTTAATACTCCCTTCGTTCCTAAATATAAGACCTAGATAACTTTTTTTTGGAAAGATTAAGGTTGCAAAATAGCTTATTAAATAATGACATATTTAATATATTTTTAGATTATCCATTAGCTTATAGGTAAAATAAACTAGTTTAAAAGAAAAAATTAGGTAAATCAATTTATAATTAATTTATTTTTTGCTTTTTTTAGGATTTTTCAAAAAAGTCATCTAGGTCCTATATTTAGGAACGGAGGGAGTATTTAATAGGGAAGTAAAAAACCTTTTTCGGTTAAAAGCTTAGAGATAGAGTATTAGTTTTAAGTATAAGTTGACATGAGAATTCATTAATAAAATATGTGAACAAAAAAAAGGACAGAACCAAAAAACAATTAGGACATGGGAGAGGGTCCCGAGTGGAGGCATTCATTGAAAAGGTTGCTTATCCATTACTCGGTCACATAATAGGGATAGTTTTTTTTCTTTTGGCCATAACATAATAGGGATGGTTAAAAACTTAAGGAACATGCAGGAAAAAATCATGATATCATGGTTTTGACTGTCATTCCCTAAATAAATGGGAACATGATTAGCCAACCCAACATGAAAAAAGTGTAGCAATCATGTCTTCATCTTCCACCCTTTCTAGCTACTACTCCTCCCAATCATGACATCTTTCCCCCTTCTTTACCAACTTTCATTACAAGCAATCCCCATTAATTTCTCCCTTTTTATTTTTCAGTCCTGTTTTCCCCAGCAAACTTCATTCCTCCTAAGCAGGCAATGTGCGTCCCAATCTCCAATAAAGCGCCTTAATTTCCCATTAATAATAATCACTGACATGCACCACTATAGCTATCATTTTATTGAGATTCCCCCAATAATTCCCATGCCTTTGCCCTCAAAAGCTGCGTCTCCATTCAACCAACCAATAACTTCCACGTCATCCTTCCATTTTTCCACATTTTATTAATTTTATTTTAAACAATCAATAAATAAATGGAAAAGTATACAAAAACCTTTTGAAAATTGAAAACAACAAATTAATCACTTAAACTTGAGAAATATCAAATCAAACATATAGGAGGAATATGAGATTTTCATATATTACTAAAATACACAAATGCCATGAATAGTTGAAATTGTGAATTGTACATATAAACTCATCACAATTATGATAAAAACTCTTTTGTTAAAATTCTGAGCACTAATAGAATGAGATATCTCCATGGGATCTAACTTAAGACTTTATATAACTATAAGGGATTGTTTTATCCTTCCCCATTTTCAAAATGATTGTTATGAGAATTTCTCATAAACCACAAAATATGTGGAGTCAAAAAGATGATTATACCAACTCCAACAACTTCATCAATCTCATCACGTGACACTGAGCAAGTAAAAGGTTATTACTAGTACTATTCATTATGGGCATGATGTGAGGGTTGTTGTTGTTGGTTTGGTCTTGCCTTGCGTGTATCAACCACAGCTTGTTCGCGAGAATCACAAACCTGTGTTTTGAACTTACAACCAAATTTCCTTCCCAAAGATGCCCTCCATCCTTTTTGTGTCTGTGGGTCCCCCTTGGGGTCAATCTTGGCAATTACTTTCCTCATAGTGGAACACTCTCTCTCCAACTGATGCACACGCGTCCTCATGCTATCCATATCTAAGCGTAGCACCTGATTCTCCCTCTCTGCCACCCTCCACGTGCCGCCACCCTCCTCCACCGCCGCCTCCGATGCCCCTCCGCAGTCGATCTCTGCCTCCGCCGTGGCGAATGACCCCGCCACCGCATGCCGGAGCTGAAGTTGCTCGAAGAACAAAACTTGAATGACTGCTCTCAATGGAAGCCTTTCGTTCTGGGCTGCATGTGTGCATGCCTCCAAAGTTAGCTTCTGACAATCCAGTAATCCACATATTCTTTCTCGGTCTGGTTCTGATGTCCACGGATGTGCCTGCAAGATAAGATTTATTTATTTACAAAATAATCTATCCACTTGTTTTTTAAAAAAATCTTAACAAGAGTTAATAATGAGTTACTTCATTAACTAATTTGTTTGAGTTAGAAGTTAACAAAGACTCCTTATAATTTTAAATATAAAATCTATTTAACTAACTTAATTATATTAGGAATATTGATTAAACTTGTCAAATTGAGCATATAAAAAAATTTAAATTGATATGATATTTACCAGAGACTATATATAATCACCTATATTAATTTATTCTGACTTTCTCATCACCCTCTCATGTTTGGTTATTATTGAGGAATATTAGGAGAAATGACAACTTTGAGAAATGATAAAAATATGTCTTATATCTAAGAATGAGTAATACACAAAATAGGTGGTACGATTAAATGTTATATCTCACTTCCTTAATGTCTAAAAGAATGTGTTAATACAACTTATATTGGTTGATTTCACTCGAAAAAAAACTTATGTTGGTTGAACTTGCAATAAATTTTACTTTTAATCCATAAACTTCAAAATTGATTGTTTAAATTCTTGAATTTTAGGTCAATTTTAATCTTGCCACTTAAAATTAAAATTCACCCATGATTTTTACTTTAAACTTACACTCAATTTTAGTATTAATCCTTCAACTTTAAAAAAAAATGAAAACTCAGGATCCAAGTAGAATAGCTAAGAGACTAATTAAGTAATAACAATATAAATGAAAAGTGCTGAAAACAGAACAAGGATTTTTAAGTTGAAGGGAAAAAAACAGAGTTAAAAACAGAGAAGAGAAGAGATGAATTAATGAATGTATACCTTGAGGTAGATATCTATGGCGCGGTAGAGACCATCATCAAAGAGTCTAGCTTGTTCAGGCAAAGACTGTGCCAAATCACAGAATCTCTCCGCTTTCAGATTAGCATCTGAAGCTATCTCCGAAAGATAACCATCTATTTGTTTCCCAACCACCACCAACTTGGTCGCCAAAGAAGAATTATCCACACCCTCCAAAAAATAACCCAACATTCTCTCCACACAGTCCACATCATACAACATCTCATTCAAATATGAATAATTCGGTATAAGCAAATCATCCACAGTCGCTTCCTCTAAATTCCACCCTATCTTCCTCTCCAACACCTCCTTGCATTCTCTTGACGCATTCAATATATTCGATGTCCTCAACAATCCAAACATAATCCTCGTACCCGTCGAGGAACATTTTGAAGTGTTGGTCAACGGAAGGTTTAGTATTATAGTCTCCAGAATTTCCTTCTGCTGAGACTCCGAGAAAACCACTGCAAAAGTTGATGAGTTATATGATGACGACGACGACTTTCGATTATTCGACCTCGACACACCAGGGATGTGTTTCTTTGCATAACATAGAAGACAACTCTCTATTATCTCTGGTTTTATTGTGGTGTCATGTTTCTTCATGGAGAGTATGAGTTGCATGAATACTACAAAACTCAAACGTACCATATCTTCAACCCAAGAATGTGATCTTGTAACGTTTTTTCTCCTTCCGTTAGTGTCAATCGTGTTCAACAAGATCTGTTTATTAGAGTCAGTGTCATTCATTGGCCAGCCTATCAATGATGGATCTGATGATGAAGCAATGGTAACAATGGAATCTATACATCTCTGTGTGATGCCTAGTGTTTCAGCTAGAGGCATTAGTTTGTCGCAGGACTTGAGAGATTTGATGGAGTCTTTGATGTTTTTGAGGACAGAATGAGAGAGAAAGTTGTCTGCTTTGGAGATGAGATTATCTTCTGAATACTCTTCAGTCATTTCAAGAAACTCACCAGCACATCGGAGAGAAACAACGTTTGATGAGGATATGTCTATTTTGACACCGTAACAGAACTTGGCAGCTATCTCAAATGTTTCTGAGCCACCTGGAAAATCTGTGAATGATATGTGACAGTGTTGTTCTGTGATTTCATTGTCTTCTTCAATTTCTTCTTCTTCTTCTTCAGAGGCTGGTTGGTTTTTTGAATGATTATTGGCTTCTTGTTCTTTGATTAGATCATGAATCTTTCTACTTTTTGACATAAGGGGAAACTGGAATATAGTTGAATGTATAACATAAGTGAGAAATTTGAAAACTTTATTATAGATTTGAAAATTAAAAGAGAAAAAAACAGATAATTTAGGCTCTCACCTTGTGAAGATGGAATGTCATGTCTTCTACTTCAACCACAATGTCACTAGGTAATCCAGTTGTGCAGAACCTACAAAGAGAAATATGTTACAAATTGGAATGGTTAGTGTGTGGAAGAGAAAATTGGGTCAAAGAGAAAAGAGATTTATCTTACCATGCTTGTCCTTTGGTGCTGGCCTTTTCAGATGCTGGCATTTTCTCAGGAAGATGGTAGTATTGTGTTCTGTGGGAATACTTTGTTGAGCATAAAAGTTTTAGAAGTTAGATGCATATACAAAAATGATTTCTGTTGAAGTGGGACATGAAAGACGCAGATTTTGAGAACAATCACAAGGGTGGAGGGTGAATTGAGAATCAAAGAAGTTGTTTGTGTTTTCTGACTGATTTTATAAAGGAACAACAGACAAGTTCTGAGAGAAAAAAGAAACCAAAAATATTGTGATACAGAGAATGGAATCCCACAAACTCAATACAGACAAAGGGACCTTTAACAAATTCCTAAAAAGGAGAGTTTATTTGATTTATCTTCCTCAATTACCAAATACCAAACTTGATCTTTACCAATACTTGAACTATGAAGCATATCAAAATCTCACCTACTATTCCTATCCTCCTCCAGATGTCATAAGAGGCCAAATTAACTTAATATAAAATATGTTCATTTGATGAGTTTTCTTCTTTAAATCTTTGAAAGGACAATTATATGGATCCCCCATCGGCCAGGCCATGTGTTTTTTTTTTATTTTGTTTTCTACATAAATAATTGAATATCTCGTGATGGAAATTACTACAATTGAGGGTGAGAGCTCCAAGGTTACTTGAAATCACGATGAGCTGTATTTGAAAAAAATTGGTGAATTCATTATGGTGGCATTATATAAATTCAAATTTAGATACTTTGAATTAAAATTTCAGTGCTCTGTATTTTATCAGGGAGAATCTAATTTCCTAACCGGTTGGCATTATTTTAATTTGAAAGGGCGACAAAGATGCCCTTGAGCTCATCGTTATCACATTTTGAATGTCTTAATCGGGTTAACCAATGCAGTTTTAATGATCGTAAGCTACACGATATAATGAAAAATCGTGAATTAATTTAAATGATAATGTTGTGATTGTACATCACTTCTTCTATGGTCTAAAATATAAAATAATAATGTTGTAATTGTCCATCACTTCTATGTTGTTTGTTTGTTTTTCTTTTAAGAAAAACATTAGTATGTTGAGGGCATTCTTGCTTCTGGAATCACCAAATTCATGAGGAGGCTTTTAAGTTTAGGGGCTTCATAATTTAGCTCATATGCGAAATTTGTATAATAAGATGGTATAAAAGCCAGAATCGGCATATGAACATAAAAAGAAGGTTAGTAGGCTATACTTAACATAAATACTCAAATAATTAGAGCTAGCTAAGATTTTGAATGTTTCCCATTTAATCATTCTGTTCAACTTGGTCCCTCCAGGTGTGAAAAAGGCACATAAAATTCTCTGCGCCCTCAAATAAAAGAAAATCCAAAATAGAAAACGGGGCTATCTGCCCATTAAATGCTTGCAATCTTGAATATCTACCCTATCGTCCTTCCTTCCTTAGAATTTATGACTGTCTTTAATGAGTGACAACTATTGTAACGTCCATTACTGCTATCACACTTTCAAAATGATAATATAGTTTAATACTAGTACTACTATCCTCAAGTTTTCAAATTTAGACGCCATTGCAGGAAATCAGATGAAAAGTAACACATGAACTAGACTTTTTAAGTCTTGACTTCAGATTTCATTTCATCCAAAAAGTTTTGGATTTTTAATTAACTCCCCATAAAAAGATAGTACAGCTTCATCGCCACACATTGAGGAGAATGAAAATTTAACAATAGATTGAAATCAAATTCAAGTGTGACCACTTTGACAAATGTGGTTTCATTAAAAAACATGTGTCAGGACTAATAATTAATTTACTACTACTAATAAACATTAAATCTAGCAAGATCTCATGACTAGTATGTACTCCCTCCGGTTCTATTTATAAGTCGCCAACCGCCTCTAAATTTTGGTCCTTAATATAAGTCATCAACTACCACTAACTAACTCATTTATTAAAATTTTCCTAATACTCCCTCTGGTCCTATATATAAGTCGCTAACCGCCTCTAAATTTTGGTCCTTAATATAAGTCACTAACTACCACTAACTAACTCATATATTAAAATTTTCCTAATATACCCTTACATTGGAAAATGAACATTGGAAGATGAAAAGAGAGAAGATGAAAAAACACTTTTATAGATAGATGATTAATGAAGAGAGAGAAAAGGTAGTGGGTCATAGTGAGAAAGGTGGAAGGGGCAAAAATGGAAAAGACAAAAAAAAATTAAGACCAATTTAATGATGCAACTTCCATTAACCTCCATTCCTTGGTATGTACAATTTAGGCGGTTGACGACTTATAAATAGGACCGGAGGGAGTATACCTTTACATTGGAAAATGAACATTGGAAGATGAGAAGAGAGAGAAGATGAAAAAAACACTTTCATAGATAGAAGATTAATGAAGAGAGAGAAAATGTAGATGACCATAGTGATAAAGGTGGGAGGGGCAAAAATGGAAAAGATAAAAAAAAATAAGACCAATTTAATGATCCAACTTTCATTAACCTCCATTCCTTAGTTTGTACACCCTCCGGTCCCTAATGTAAGAGCCCAAAATTTGAATGGTTTTGGTCCCTAATGTAAGAGCTCACCCCATATTCTCTCCCCATTTAATGCATTTTTTCCTACTTTACCCCTAACTCTCTTTCATATTTATTAATGTTTATGTATTTCTCTCTCTTAAAAGTACCATAATAAATATGGGTAATTTTGGAAAAGAAGCATTAACTCTAGACACTCAACTAACATTCACATGTTTTCTTAAGAAGCGTTTTTTTGACAGCTAGCTCTTACATTAGGGACCGGAGAGAGTACAATTTAGGCGGTTGACTACTTATAAATAGGACCGGAGGGAGTATGTATGGCTACGGTGTCGGACATTCTAGAACGAAAAGACAATACAAAGACACAAGGAAGACAACAAAACAATCAAAGGTTCTCGAAGTCAGAGCTCATTACTACAGGAGACGGTCAGTAAACTTTTTTTTTTTAAAAAAAAGTAGAAGTATTTATTAGTATGAGGCAATGTTACCCGCCTCAATTAATTCTCACTCTATTATGAATCTATAACTCCCAACTTCTAATTGAAACTTCCCCCCCTCTATTTATCAAAATGTCCAGGTCCTGCCTGCATTATGAGTTACTATTGGAGTGTTAATCATTAGCATTTTTAACAGTAAACATCGAGCGTCCTCGTCAATCTCCACCATCAGGGATCTTTTAATGTCCGAAGGTCAAGCAAGGCCTTTATTGTTGCCGTCTTTTTGTTCTTTCTTTTAGGCAAAAGTGAAATTTCACCAAAAAACTTTTAACAAAAGAGCACTTGGTTCAAAAAAATTTTTCTTGATACAAATTGACCTATGAACATTTAAACTGAGTGCAATTTCTCTTAAATCATCAAAGTCTTGAATGTTGATCGTCAAAAATCAACATTCTAGGTACATAAAATTTTAACAAATAACATTCAAAAGTTGACTATGTTAGTAAAAATGCACTCATTTTTAATTGTTCATTGGTAAATTTGTATTAAGAATTTTCTTTGCCTATTACTCTTTTGACAAAAATATTTTGATAAAATGGAACCTTCACCGTTTATTTTAATAAAAAGAAAAAATGACATTACTAACAAAAAAAAATATTACATAGGCCTCATAGAAAAATTAGTTGGAAATAGAGTAAATATGACAACATATTCATAACCTATGTACATTGCAGTTACAAAACATACATTAGAAAAGGAATTAAGGAAAATCTGCACATTGTGTGTAACCACATTGTATTTTAGTGACGTGATAATAAGTTTCAGGTTGTAACTTTTCCTGATATTCAACATTATCAGAAAATTCATATCCAGCCCTATCTAGCAAACAATATTGAAGAAGAAGTTCTATTTTCAGAAGTTGTTGTTGTAATGAAAAACCTACATATAATACTATTATATATAACAACCAATAGAAGTCATCATTTCAATTTTTTTGGCGTCTTCATTTCCTCTATAACTCCATAGCTACTAGGTATTGCCAAATTGTCTGTTCTGAAATTTAAATGGTACTCACATTTATCTGCCATATTTCTTATCAAATGTCTTAATTAACTTTCTTAATTTGATTGCATAAGGTTAATATGTCTTCTATGAACAATGACCCGGCCCCTATATATAGGAAGAGGAGAGTTTTTGAAGTATATTTGTTATTTTCAACCGCATTCTTAATTTGTGTGATTATACTAGTTATGCTCTTATGTACAATGATAAGGAGTATTTGTTTTACATAGAAATGAACCAGCAAAATCAAGGTTCAATGAAATTGAAAGCAGCCTTTACTGGTGGTATTCAGCATAAAAAAAACATAACCAAACAGATCAACATGATGTATGTGGCAAGAATTTAAAACAAAAAACATAATGTAGCAAGAAGATATCTCGCACTTTACGCCTGAGCTAATTTATACTCCCTCACCTGGATGGCTAAAACAGCCATTCTCAAAATTTTGGTAATATAGATATTTACGTCCTCCCATAGATTGGATTTAATGTCTCTCCTTATTCCATTGTTAATTACTATTCATTCACAATTACTCTAATTAATTACCACGAACTCGACTGGCCCAAAACAAGATAGACAAACAAAGACAATAGTACAATCATGTTTCTAATTTCATACTTGTATCAGTTGTACTCCTCTGTTTAATCTTGGGAAAATTAATTACAGGTTCCTTGTAAGGGACTTAAAACTAAAAAAGTCCCAAAAATATGAAAAATTAAAGTAGAATCCCAACTTTTAATTATTTTTGAAAAGGTGAGCCCACAGTTAATAATATAATATTCTCTCGCTCCTCTCTTTTTTAACTGTGGGAATATTATATTATTAACTGTGGGTTCACCTTTTCAAAACTAATTAAAGTAGAGTCCCTTGAGACTCTACTTTAATTATTTTTGAAATGTTAGGACTCTACTTTAATTTTTCAAATTTTTGAGATTTTTTTAATATTAAGTCCCTTACAATGGACTTGTAATTAATTTTCCCTTTAATCTTTTATCAGTTTTTTTTTTGCCAATGTACTTGTGTATTGTTTTACAGTTTACACAGAGATCAATATGACATATTTATAGGTTGCATAAAGTGTATATAATTATAACAAAAAGAAAAGCAACAATGACATAATATTGTGTATTATTTAGCTTTTTTTTTCTGAACTGATTTTTTTAACTGAGTATTGTTTAGCTTATAACAGTTAGTTTTACAACATAAAACTTTTCAAAGATTTCAACTTCCATTTTACTATACGGCACAAAAACTACATAAAGTTATTCTTGCAAAAAGAAAATTGATGTGTTGATTTTCTTTTTTTGATAATTAAATTTTAGGAAGGGGTTTGAGCTCAATCCATTCCAAAGGCAGGACACCTAACTCATGATTCACTGGGGCCTGTCCCTGTGGGCTCTGAAGCATGACCAGCAAACCCTTAGTTACGGAGATGTCTACCCAAGCGCCGCGATGGAGACACAATAAAGTGTCACTCCCTTAAATCGAACTAAGGGACGTGATGGTCAACTCGACGCTTATTGTTTAATCCCTTCGCCACTGAACCCACGGACGATGTGTTGATTTTTTTTTCCCAAAACATCATTCCTTATTATCAATTGTTATTCCATAAAAAGTATCAATTGTTTTTTATTTATCCATCTATATTTGTGCTTCTCACAATTAACTAATCCTACTCAGTGGAATGTAGATCTCATACTCAAACTTAATTGAACTCAAAATCACTGGTTAAGTTAAAAAAATCTCAATTAATCTAAATGCTTGGTGGCAAGTATTAGTTGTTATTGTCATTATAACTAGAACAACCTCATTTGATCTAAATGCTTGGTGGAAAGTATCAATTGTTATTCTCATTATAATTTTTTTATAAATATTTTCATTATAATTCTATTCATGATAAAAAAAACGGCCGGAGGTAGACCCGGGGTAGGCAGAGGGTCAGAGGTCTAACCGAGGGTTAACTTGGGGTCGAACTAGTCACATTAAAATACTGTATTTAATTGAAAATAGGGTAAAGGTGCAAAAATATGACTATATTTTACCCTAAGTTGCATTTCTATGACTAAAGTTTAGCAAGGAGCAAAAATACCACCAAACTTGGGATCGAGGTGTAAAACTATGATTTCCGTCAACTATGATGTTATTGACCGTTAGTCTTCGACTTATAGGATGCTAAGTGTACAATAATGACCATGTGACATGCTGAATAGACTTTTTATTGGTGTTATGTGGATAAGGGGTAAATGCATTTAAAGTAAATGTACTTTGAGTGCAAATATGAGTCTGTTGTTAGAATAAAATAATCATATTTTTTGCATTATTTTAAATACATTTACCCCTTATTCCACATAACACTAATAAAGAGTCTATTCAGCATGTCACATGGTCATTATTGCACACTCAGCATCCTACAATTCAAAAACTAACGGTCAACACCGTCATAGTTGACGGAAATCATAGTTTTGCACCTCGATCTCAAGTTTAGTGGTATTTTTGCTTCTTGCGAAACTTTAGTCATAGAAATGCAACTTAGGGTAAGTTTAGTCATATTTTTGCACCTTTACCCTTGAAAATAATACTCCCTCCGGTCCCTAATGTAAGAGCTAGCCGCAAAAAAAACGTTTCTTAAGAAAACATGTGAATGTTAGTTGGATGTTTGGAGTTAATGCTTCTTTTCCAAAATTGCCCATATTTATTATGGTACTTTTAAGAGAGAGAAATACATAAACATTAATAAATATGAAAGAGAGTTAGGGGTAAAGTAGGAAAAATGCATTAAATGAGGAGAGAATGTGGGGTGAGCTCTTACATTAGGGACCAAAACCATTCAAATTTTGGGCTCTTACATTAGGGACCGGAGGGAGTAACTATATTTAACTACTCCTTCCGGTCCTAAATATAAGACCTAATTGCTTTTTCTAGAAAATCCTTAAAAAAGTAAAATAAGTTAATTATAAATTGATTTACCTAATTTTTCCCCTTAAATTAGTTTATTTTACCTATAAACTAATGGATAATCTAAAAATATATCAAATATGTCATTATTTAATAGTATTTCACAACCTTAATCTCTACAAAAAAAATCAACTAGGTGATATATTTAGACGAGAGGTAATATTATTTTTTCTACTAAACTAAAAATGCACTTGGATCAACGAAATATGATGAAAAAATCTATTGAAAGAAAAGAAGGCGTAAAAATTTGAGGTTGAAGTTTTTTGTTCCAGAGATGTCGAAGCCAAAAAACAAACAAAAAATCTGACAAGCAGCTTCAACTCGCAAGCAAACTCACAGTACTGACAGACAGTGATTAGGAATTGAATTGGATAATTCTCCGGCCAACAGAAAAAAATTCCCAATCGTATGGCTCGTTTGTCTTCAAGCCCCATTTCTCTCCATAGGTTCCAACCATGCCTTCAAATTCTTCAATCTCCACGAATAATCACAACCCCTTCATACCCTTTTCGCAAAAATCGTAAATTTCATTCCATTTCATGCCAAACAACTCCTAACAACCATGATGACACTTCCACAACGGTAAAGTTTCTGTTTTTAGGACTTTCTTTTAAATTTTTTATTTTTTTATTTTATTTTATCAATTTTTGTGTTCAGGAGGGACTGGATGATGAGGGTGATGTTGTAAATGGTGATGTTAGTAAGCTTGGTGGGACCCCTTCTGGTTCTTCTGGCCTTCCTGAATTCCCAAGCAAAGACTCCAATAAGAGGATTGCAGCTGTTTCTGCTGTAGCTGCTTTGTCACTCTTTTTGTCTTCAAGATTGGATTTTGGTGTTTCTTTGAAGGATCTCTCTGTTGTTGCATTACCTTACGAACAGGTTTCATTGCTTTCCACTTATTATTATTAGTGTTGTTGTTATTATTATTACTACTACTACTACTACTACTACTACTACTACTACTACTACTACTACTACTACTTGTATTATACTGTTATGTTACTTAGCACGCAAGTATATATGTTGTCTATATTGAAATGGGCATCAAAACGTTGGTTCAATTATGTGTGAGTAATTAAATGCAGTGTTTTGTTGGTCAATTAAGTATTTAACAAAGGGGCAGCTTGGCTCAATTGTAAGCTTATTTGCCGTGGGGTCTGAGGTCGTGGGTTCGAATCAGCCTATCTGCATATAGCAGAGGTTTGTCCCTTTTAAGTATTTATTGATCTTGGCGACTTTGTTGTATTTAGGTAGAGTTGTTTTAGAAGTAGAAGTAATATTCTTGGGAAGCCTTAGACGAGATTTTTGGTCTTTAGAGCTGAATTGACTGAATAGGGTGTGTGTGTGAGTGTGTTGAGGGTTGAGAATAAAAAACTTGTTCACAATATTTTGTTTACCAATGTAAGCTGTTCATTTAATAATTTTATTCTTCTTGGTCTTTGAAGATGGGATAGATTGGTGATGGCTTATAACTTACAGTTAGTAGCTACTCTCACTGAACTTTGGTGTATTGATATGCATTTGTATGTTGCAACTACTGTTTATTATATTTGCTAATGATTTTACAACGCTGTCTTTGGATTTCCAGGCTCTTTCAAATGGGAAACCCACTGTAGTGGAGTTTTATGCAGATTGGTGTGAAGTATGTAGGGAATTAGCGCCTGACGTGTACAAAGTAGAGCAGCAGTACAAGTAATGGCATTAACATGGTTTTTTTATAAGTTTATGTCTTTTATGTTACCTATTTGAATTAGGAACCATAAAATGGCTGATAACTCTATTCAATAATCCATATTGACGCTGTTTTCAACACAGGGATCGGGTGAATTTTGTCATGTTGAATGTGGATAATACCAAGTGGGAGCAAGAGCTTGATGAGTTTGGTGTTGAAGGTATTCCACACTTTGCATTCCTCGATAAAGATGGGAATGAAGAAGGCAATGTGGTAGGCAGGTTTCCAAGGCAGTTCCTGCTGGAGAATGTTGATGCTCTTGCCCATGGAGACGCATCGATACCTCATGCTCGTGTTGTAGGACAACATTCAAGTGCTGAATCAAGGAAGGTGCACCAAGTTGTTGATCCCAGAAGTCATGGTTAGAAGATAAAGGTATCATCTCTTCAATACAACTCATTCAATTTCAGTGAAACATTTGAAGAGACAACTTTGTGATCTTGCATACTCTTTCCCAATACTAATTTCTTGTAATTTGTAGCAACATCGTGCAAGTGTAATGTGTAAATTCAAAAAGAAGATCATCAACCACTTGTTCAAATGTCTATATTAATGTAATTTCAGGATAGTTATAGTTGCATATGAGTGTTTAAGACTACCTACCTTTTAACTTTTTGTGTGAGCTTGTTATCTGTTTTCCCATCCCTCACATGTCATGCAACTCCTGGCCATTCATATTTTGCCCGTTGGACTGAAACGTGATATTTTTTTCTGCACTGATTATAACTCACCAGGAACTACTTACATTCTAGAATCTAAATTACACCCTTTTGAAAGTCAGAACGTTTTGATCTCAAGCTAAATGATAGTGTGGTTTTCTGCGGCACATAAAATGATGCCATGAAATAAAAGATCCAATTTCCCAAAATAATGTAGTAGTTTCCTTATAATTCTGCAGCGCACACATCCTTCCTAGTAGAGTGGTGATATCTACTCAATGTGATCAACACAGATTTCTCTCATTAGATGAGTCAGTTTACTCTAGATATTTTTACCAACTTATTTACCTCTCTATGTGGCCTGAAATCAAGGACACATTGATGAAGCGAAATATTTATGAGTTAATGTGGAAGCTCATGACATTTTTTTCCTTTCCTTTTTTTTGAGGGGGAGAGGGGATGTAAAACGTAAAAGACCATAATATGGTGCTACAAGTTGGAGCATGTGCAAACAGAGTGCAAGAACAAAATACTTGATCATTTATTAATTGATTCATCAACATTGTTTAAAGCACGCAGGCTTATGCTGGTCAGGTTAGCATGGGCTAACCATAAACAGCATTATTAATACTATGATTATTGTTTGAAGATACCAATGATCCCCATCTTTTTTTTTACACGGATGGCCATGAAAGTGAAAATCTATCTTTAATTTAAACAAACAACTTTTTCACGCCACCACGTTTGGTTGCGTCGGTAGAGATGATTCCCCATTACCTGCAGTAAAGAAACATTAATTTAAACATAACATGCTTCATCTTTCTTACCAATGGATTGGATTTTGCATAAAGATCTGCAAGTTTTGTTCTTTCGTATTTTTTTTATCTTTATTGAGACACGTGATGCCTTTATTAAGAGGTTTAGCTTTCTAATCCAATCCCCTGTGTTTTGTCTGGGTGACACTTTTGGGTAGTCCTTCCTCTTGAATCTCTGGTCTACTTAGGTCTGAAATATATTCAATCTCATGTTTCCTCCTAGGAGTGCAGATTTATTATAGGTGTATTCTGTGGTGTTGTGCTATGCAAGTTTTCAAGTTCATGCATTAATCCTTTCTTAGTTATACAAGTCTGCCCCAAAACAGACCAAACATGCCTTGCAAACTAATGCTAAAAGTGTGTTATTGACCTAGACTGTTCGAACAACAAATCTAATCTTATCCCACTAAGTAGGGTCAGTTATGCTAATAAACTACACCAATGTATCCCAGAGAAAGATGAACACCCCTATTGCAGTATAATGAGAAGCTTTTGATTACCCTGAGCAGAAGTTGCAGGCTGTGATGGTTGGTTAGTGGAAGAGGTAGGAGCTTGAGGGGGGATGACTACACCAGGCCAAGACTTGCACATACAGTGTTTTCCCTGTTCAATTTTTGCATACAAGCCTTGCACGTGCCTCCCACATCCTTCCCACGAAATTTTTCCACAGTTTCTGCAGTCTACTTGATAACACATTATTTCTTCCTAGCTTTGCTACCTTTTCCACCTCTAGTAAACTGCCTCAAACTATGAGAACCTATGCCTCCTTTTATTGTCACTCCTGAACTTTGTTTTCCTCGAGCCTTTTATTTAGTTTTGTCTTTTACAATCATCACCTGCATGACCAGCTTGCCGCTGAATATAAGAGTATGTTTGGTTATGTGAAAGAAAGTAAAGAATTAGAAATGGAAAGGGTAAGAGATGGAAAGTAGGGGTAATGATGAGAGAGTAAAGTTTGTGGCCCCCACGATAAGTGTGAGATGGAGAGAGAAAACTTGTGAGCCCCGGGTTATATGTAAATGACCATATTACCCCTTAACTTTTCAATTATTTACACCTACTTTCTTTCATTTCTTGGCACCAAACAAGCCATAACGCTTCACTCCTTTTTAATGCTGGCAACATTAATATTCCATCACACATTTGACTTGACATTAATTTGTATCCTGTGTGTTGTGTCTTGGTTTTTTTCACATTTGCAATAAAGCAGTTTTCTAAACCTTTTTTTTCGTTTACAAGTTTTCTAAACCTTTTTAATTTCTCACCTTCTGGTTCTTATAGGTATCAACTACTATTTTTCGCAACTAGAGGAATATTAGTTGCCCTTAAATTTATGCTAAAATGATGTGATTTAATATTTTTAATTTTAAATCTCCATTAATGATAAGGTTAAGATGGGAAAAAAACAATTATAATGTGGCGATTTTTACTTTGTATATAGAACAAAAAATTGTTACTTCGTGTCATATAATAAGAATCAAAGAGGATGCACAAGGTATTATCGGGGAACTCAATTTTAAAATAGCTGTTGACATTAATTACCTAAGCTCTGAATCAATGGATGAGAGAAAGCTTCAAAGAACATAGCTTTCTGATTTATTTGAGGGAGCAAGGGAGATGTGGAACATGATTTGGAACGCTGTTAAATTGTGTTAATGAAGAAAACATTTTGGAAACTATTGTCAGGCTTCTTAGTTTTGTTGTCTTTTTAATTTACAATATATATATATATATATATATATATATATATAAAGTATTTTTAATTGAAATGTCTTTTTAATTTACAAAATATTACTGAATAATGATTTGTTGTCTTTTGTTTGCAAAATTTGCATCAAACATCATGAAACGTCCTTAACCTCCTCATTAATATCGACTCAACTTTCATAGAGCAAGAAACATCCAAATGGTGGTCGATCCTAGGCAAGCATCACATAATTTTGATTCGGATTCTTCACTTGGGAATATGATAACCCCAAGGAAGAGTAGCTAGCGTACCTTAACATTTCTCCATCTTCTGTAAACTGGTAGAGAAATTATAACAGTTTCTGCAATGCAAAAGGTAATATTTCTTATTTGCAGTAACTAGGGATGTAAAAGCAATAGCAACGATTAAATCAACTACTATCATTCGATTCAAAGGTGTGAGACAGCTTTGAGTCATTCAACACATACAAACTCAACGAGAATCCTTACAAGCACCTATATATAAGTTTAATTTGACAAAAAAATAAATAATAAAAGTGAGAGCATAAGATGATACCATCATTTATTTGATCCAACCAGGTGTTTGCATTTAATTCATCGAAGCTCTTGAAGAATTGTTTCCGTCCAATCTTTGGTTCAAATTAAATGATGGGTTCCTTCAACCCAATTAATTTAAGCTCACACTTGAACTCTCTCAAATTAAACCCCAGCTTACTTACTACTCCTTGGGTAGATGTTTGCAAATAAAATAAGTTGAATGGCGTTCGGTGTTCGGACCTTAATGAAATAGGGCTATAGTAGAAGCTCAACACAAGATGCTTTTTTTTATTACAAGTAACTAGAGACTATACAGAGGGATATAAATATTCAAGCTCAATTTTATTTCTATTTTCCTTTATTCTTTGTTTCTCCAATGAAGCTTCACATCTGATATAGTTTAGCCACAGAAGTAGCTCTCTGATCTGTGTGTCCTAACAACATACTTTGATATTACTTTCTAACCAAAATCTAGACAAAATTAGGACCAAATTAATCGATCGAGTTACGTCAAGTGGTATTACAGTCATCTTTATGTTTGAACTTTGAATATATAATTTATATGGTGTTGGTGCCTTTTTTGTAATTGCTTCTTATACACTCTGGCATTTGAGGCTATCCTCTTAGAGCCATCAGCCATACCGTTGTGAATGTTTCCAATTAGAAGCGGCAACAGTTGAAGATTCAGAACTTGTATATATGTGATGTATGAGCTCATCATTCTTGTATAGTATGGTTTTATTGCAATGATTTGTTGCATTTATATGTTTCCATTGTATTCATTTCAAGTCGAAGTGCTTGAGTTATAAATGATGTGTCTAAATTACATATAATTATATTCTCCATGCGCCTCCCAAAAGTCAAAGGATCTGAACTCCTACGACCACTAGTTAAATTGTGATATTTTTTTAATAAAAAATCTGATATTTATACTCATTTTAAGAATAATGTAGCTCAAATTTATAAGAGTGATTGCTGGAATTTTTACGCTCTACTACTGAGCTAACGAGCATTAACTCCCGTGCGTTGCACGGAGGATTTTAATTGCAAGGCAAACATGCTAATCAGAAAAGTCATACTACATTTGATATTTTGTAGACGAAATAAAATAAAATGGGGAAGAAAACAAAAGAAGATTCAAACAGTAGGAAAACATCTAACTTGATGACCCAATGAAAACTGAGATTTTAGTCATACAATCTTTGTTCCTACAAAAATAGGTGTTTATGTCATCCAAAGGATGTCTGTATTATATCCAATCTGCAAATCAGCAATCGAAACAGATAATTTGTGCTAATAGTCCATTAGTAGGAGATAAACCATGTCTCCCTCTTTTGATTTATATGCCTCCATGTATATTACTACTAGATATGGTGAGCCCATATATTAAGAGGATAATGTTGTATAGGCAGGTTTTAAAGGCAGTCTAATTTTTATTGGCCAACGAGGCAGTCTAAAATTGATCTATACGGTATTTCATATATCTCTATTAGATAAAGAAAGCTCATATTTTCCAAGATATGATGTGATTCTGAAGTCCCATATAGAGGTAGAAAGCTGACCTGTGAATTTGCTCCATTCGCAAGTGCCAGATATCGAACCCCTAGTGAATTTGCTCCATTCGCAAGTGCCAGATATCGAACCCCCAACCAGTTGCTTAAGGGACGAGAGTACTTACCACTCATGTCAACCTAAAACGTTTGAACTGGGTTTATTTTTGCTAGCACTAACGGTTATGTTGTCCTCAATAAATAATGAGTTTCTAATGGCCAACCTATCACTCGAGCTCCATTTGAGTGATGTGACCGATGGTTTCTTAGAGAACCTTATGCTTGTCTATTTTCAAGGCCCAAATTTATTTACTCCATTATTTGATGAATATCGTTTTGCATGTACTAATCTTAGGTGGGTAAATTATCTATTTACATGGATAAAATGAATTTCTAATTTTTTTTGAATTAGAGACACTAACACTTACACCATGTAGCTAGTGATGAAGTTACAAATAAATCTCACTTATCATCAGCAAAATTATAGTTCCACAAAAAGATAGTACAAGCTCATTAACTATAAAATAGTATTTCTCCTCCCCATTTTTAAATATAAGTTCCAATTAACTTTTTTTTTTGAAAGAGATTGAAGAAGCTAAACAAATTATTTTATCATAGTGTATTATATGTATTATTAGATTAAAGAAGCTTGTTTAATTTTCAATATGTTTTATATGCTTTGGATATTAGTAACCTGTTGTAATAGTTAGATATTATTTAATGTCATTTTGCCTTTTATAAAAAAAATGTATTATTAGATTAAATGTTAACTTTGACTCAAATAATAAAACAATATAATGTGTAGCCAATATGTTCAACTCTCTCATGATTATTCAAAAAGACAGTCAATTAAGTAATACGAGTAAAATAAATACTCCTATTATGATGGTTTTAATTTTGTTCGAGCGAGTGCCTCTTGCATGCATGCGTGTCAATCATTCATATATTTGGTTGAGATAACTCATCAAACCAACACCACAAGTTTAACACATCTCTCCGACCATCACTATTCACTATAGTCACTCTCTCATTCATTCATCACTCTCACCTCAACCTTACCTTACATAGTTTCTTACATTACATTACATCCATTCATGGCTTCCACACTTGTTTCTCCTATCACCTACTCAACTCTCTCTCTCCACAAAGCCTCCTTCAAAGTCCACTCTTCCAAACCCACCAACGTTGTCCTCTCTAACCGGAGGCACTTACTTCTCTTCCTGACGTCATCCGCGGCGGCTCTCACGGCGTGGCAACCCAACTCCACGGCGGCGGAGGACATTCCTCTCTTTGGGTTCCGAAAGAATCTGAGAAAAGCAGAAGAGGCAGCAGAGGAGATCGTGAGGGAGGGATTTGAGGCTGCAGATAAAGGGTTGGTGACGGCGGAGCGTGGGATAGAGGCGGCGGAGAAGGGCATTGTGGCGGCGGAGAGGGAGATATCCGATGAGGTGAGTTTTGGTGGGTTGGCTCAGGCGGGAGTGGTGGTTGGTGCTGAGGTTTTTGGTGTGTTGGTTGCTACTGCTGTGGTCAATGGAATTTTAGGACCTGAAGCTCAGAAATCATGACGTCACTAATTAATGTGTTTAATGTTCTCTCATCAAGTTTTGTGTTACATGTTTGTTTTGTTCTGTGAATTGTGTGACAACTCTTGTGTTTTTAGATTGGCTTGAACTCATTAGCTAGCTTGGTACGTACCATGTAGAGTGCAATGCTGAATCGATCAATTAAGTATAAATCGTATAGGATAGTGTATAATATATTCACTATTTTTTCTAGAAATCAAAGGAAAGGTAGTAAAATGAACCATTTAATCGTGATCGTGTTTATGGTAGCTTATAAATCAAACAAGATAGTTAAGAGAAAAAATTTCAGTCAAATCAATTTTATATCTATTAATAGATGGATGGAGTATCAATCTGTTGCTTCCTGTTCATTTTTTTCACCTTATATATGTTTCTGTGGTCATCTTACTTTTCCAATCAGCACACTTCTGCTGTAATATACAAAAAGATAGGCCGAAAAGACCAAGATATATCTGTTTATTTGATGAGCACCAAATTGTCTAGAAAACATAATGATTCACTTATGGTCTTCATGGCAACATAATTTGTCAGCTTAATTCAAGGTGTATGTGAGGGAAGAAAGAAAGTAAGGCCATTGAGTATTGTATAGGCTCGCGTTCGTGTCCTTTTAAGCTAGGATCATACCCGCACTAATATTTTGGTTCCCATCATAATTGTATTTTTTTGTTGGGTGACTTCTCTGAGGGAACAGTCAAAGTCTCGGATTTGTGAGGAATATGAGACGTTCCTGGTGATGTAGTGTATGTAGTTTCCTCCATTTTGTTGCATTGACTACTTTTGATGAATTCTAACTCCTCTGCCACCTCCATCATAGAAGGCCTGACATCTCTTCGTGAATCAAGACATCTAAATGCGAGCTCAGCCACCTTGTGAACAGCATAGTTCGTAAATTCATTCTCATGCAATGACATAAAAGGATCCACTATCTCCTCCACACGATCCCTTCCAATCCTATCAACTGCAAGTGCAGCCAAGTTAACTTCATTTGGAGGTCTAGAAAAATCAACCACTTTCATGGCTGTTATTATCTCTACCAAAACCACCCCAAAACTATACACATCACTCTTATCAGAAAGGTGGAAATTTTGCTCATATGAAGGGTCAACGTAACCTGGTGTCCCTTGTGGAGCGGTTGAGATAAGTGACACATGATCTGTTATGCCAAGTCTAGAAAGCCCAAAATCTGCCACTTTTGATTTGAAGTTGTGATCCAGCAATATATTGCTGGACTTTATGTCCCTATGGTAGATTGGAGGACTAATGGCAGAATGTAGATATGCTATAGCATTGGCAGTTTCGGAAGCAATGGTGAGCCGTGTTATCCATGATAGTAAAGCAGCCTTTTGTCTTTGTAAATGCTGAGATAGTGTTCCATTGGGCACATATTCAAGAACGAGTATTTGCTTAGTTCCACTAATCCAGCAGCCCAAGATACGTACTAAGTTTGGGTGATTCACAAGAGAAAGAAGCTTGATTTCATTAATGACATGGACAGTGTCATTATCTTGACGTTTTATGTTCTTTATTGCAACCCATTCATTGCGAAGTTTACCCAAATAAACCGTGCCAAAAGCCCCAGACCCCAGCTTGCGTTGCTCAGAGAATAAACAAGTAGCTGCTTCTAGTTCGTTGTATGTGTAGACCACAAGGCTAGAATTATTACCTAAAACTTCACGTAATAGTTGCTCTGCTCTTTTTCTCTCTTGCCCCTTCCAATGCCGCAGGTTGATATCATATATTAAACACGCAAGAGTTCCCAGCAATACTGCAAGAAAAATCCCTACAGACATTTATATATGTGAGCCGAATTGAGGAACAATATAATGCGTGAAAGAAAGAGAGCAAAGTGATTGATCATAGCGGCATATGTAATAAGAGAGCTTACCTCCAATAACTTTCCGAAGTATGGAAAATTGCTTGCTATAGTGGCCATCTGTGCACAATACAACAAAAGAAAGGTACATGCCAGTGAGCAAGAAATTTGACTAGGTTCTTGTAGCCAGGCCAGCAGCTGGACCATATCTATATTGATGCTCTCTTAACAATAATAAACTAAGAAAAATAAGGATGATGATTAATCAAGATGTTTTAGAAGAAATATATCATATATACCCGTTAACATCTTTAATCTAATCAAAATGGGTATGATGTGAATATATATGATGTTTAATCTTTAATCAAGATGTGAATATATATGGTCTTTAATCTACACACCGAGTATGATGTTTAATATTCATGTGATGTGCGTGGGATGGGAGACGTGAATATATATTAAAGGATTATCTGTTTTGCCCAGGAAGCTTTTTTGCTCATGACTGATTTTGACTTTTAATGGTAAGTTTTTTGAATTTTAAAATTGATAATTAAAAATTTGATGTTGACCGTTAATATTTAATCGGAAAAGGGTAAAATTGTTTCATTTTAATAAATTAAGGGCAAAATTGAATAAAAAAATTCAAAGTGCTTGCAAGACAATATTGCTCTAACTAAAATATTCAAGACAAAAATAGACCATTAACTCTATGTTTTAAAAAGAAAGATAGAAATCAATGGGTAGTTGGTTAAGCTAGTAAGTGGACTATAACCCCGTAAGGATGAGAATACGTGTTTGAATCCCAGGAAGTCTTCTCATTGAGAGAGGCGACTACCTTGCCTATGTGTTCAACACTTCTACCCTCGAGTCCGGATTAAACCGGACGGTTACTAATAAAAAAAGAAAGACAGAGGAATGAGATTAAACTAGTGTCAGGTCAACTATTATACTCACGCATGAGACAGCCGGTGCTGTTTTGGTAGCCATCACCGTCAAAATTTTCCGGGCACCGGCACCGAAAGCCGAGGTTTGGGTGAGATGAACATCGTTCCACTCTGCATCACGGTGGCATGGGGCTGGGTTCTGATGAAGCCACCAAACTAATTCAATCATCTCAAACTGCACTGACCCCGCCGTGTCAAAAGTAATAGCTGAGAACTAAAACTTGCACTCATTTTCACTCACATCCTCATAGCTCACAACATCCGAATCATTATTTTTTCTATTCACTTCCGTGAAGAAGCTTATATTATTATTATTATTACCATTGCAACCTTCCAACTCAATTTGATTTCCAATTAGAGTGGTAGTGGGCATACTTTGCTTTGTAGATGGACAATCTTGTAAGAGAAAGGTGTTGTTCCTTGTGGGAGCAAAGTTGTTGCTGAAAAGGGCTTGCATGGATTGTATACTTCGGTTGCATTTCCAAGGAACATTGATCAAGATACTGCTACTAGTTATTTTGTTGATTTGTAATCCTCCTATTTCCATGTGTGTGTCCGAAGTACAGTTCAGTTTGATCTCGCATCCTTCGGAGAATCCGAAAGGGTATTGTATGGTATATCCTCCGCACGATCGCTTGCACATCTCTGATTCTTCAGCTCTCGTTGGGAGGAACATGATGAGGATTGTGAGCATGATGACAAGAACAAACTTTTTCTGGTGCTGAAACATTTTAAGGTTTAAAATTGATGTAATAAATAGTATGATCATGAGTTGGATATTGAGAGAATCGTGCAACCCAATTCACCTATGTAAACCACCCTAAAAACCAAACAATCCAACTAATTAAGTTTGCCAAGTTTGATCAACTTCTAAAGTCTTCTTCAGCATCTGCATGTTTTGGAAAAAAAATTTGTAGTATGATTATGATCTGGGACAGGCCTCTTCTTGTGTGATGGGGCCAAAAAATTCTCCCCAGCAATAATAATGTTAACGGGAGAAAAGGAAAGCAATTTTCCCCAATAATGTTAAGGGAGAGTGAAAGGGAAAAATGGAAGAAGGTAGGGAGGGAACTATAGAACAGACAAATGATTAATAAACAAGGAAGAAGGAATGGGAATTATTAATAAAACATGCATTATTAATTATATTGTTAAGAGTCAAATCTAGCATTATACTATTGCCAAAAGTTCACCCAACATAAATAAAAATTTGATGACTTAAATGTAGCATACATCTATTCAAGAATGACTCAAATCTAGTATTTCCGTCAACTTTAACGAGTTTGACCGTTAAGTTTGGCCCGTTCATGCTATGCCATCCGCCACGTCGCCCAATTAGGTCACGTCACCTGCCACGTCATTCGCCACATAACCCAATTAGGCCACGTCACCTGTCAACGTCACCCAATGGACCCACTTACTATCCATGATTGGGTGACGTGGCGGGTGACTTGGCCTAATTGGGTGCCGTGGCGGATGACATTTTTAAATAGATATGTGCTACATTTGAGCAATCAAATTCTTGTTTATGTTGGGTGAACTTTTAGCAATAATATAGTGTTAGATTTCACCATTAACCCTTATATATATATAAAATTAAAAAAAAATGCAGTCTCTTACCAATCTCTTATAATACTCCCTCCGTTCCTAAATATAAGAGCACTTTGACTTTTTTGGAGAATTCTAAGAAAGCAAAATGAACAATTTAATCATAACATATTTTAAATATTATTAGATCATATGTAAGTTCATAAGTCAAATAAACTAGTTTAGTGAAAAAATTTGGGAAAATAAATTTTTAATTACCCTATTTTGCTTTCTTAGGTTTCTCCAGAAAAGTCAAAGTGCTCTTATATTTAGGAACGGAGGGAGTATATATATATATATATATATATATATATATATATATATATATTAAGAGATTGGTAAGAGGCTGCATTTTTTTTTAATTTTATGTTATATACGTACCTTGAATTTAATTTGTTTGTTTATTTAGTATTGGAGTTACTTTTCTTCTATATTATTCTTGTACATATTTCCTTTGCCCCGACATCACGTAACTGTAAGTGTCTACCCCAAGTGCCTACAGAACATGCGTCGACTCATGGTATGAGGATTCCACCAAAGACTTGCCATTAGAGTCAACCAAGATATCTCATTCCGGATCTGGATTCGAGTATTCCACCATACATTTTTTCTTTTCACATTGTTCATATCATTGCCAAGCTTTTATCTAATGCCAGCAGGCTGTATCTTTTCTAATAATCTAGGTTCCACGAAAGAGCATCCAAAGACAAAATTAGAAAGCCCACTTTCTCTTTCCAATAATGGTTTTGGATTTAAACTTAGGTTTGAAAAAAATAACGTAGAACTATGTTATCATTTCACATATGATATGACATATTAATCCACCAAAAATGTCATTTTCTACTCTCCTTTATGTATTTTTTAGTAATTTACATGTGATACAATCACTTTCATAACTATTATAATCAGAACACTCTTAATTGGGAAAATCCCAAATAAGTCCATCCGAATACCCAAAAGAACAAGTGAGGAACCTAAATTTCCAAAAGGACCATGAAGGAACCAGCACCTATCTGTCATTTTAAAATTTTGCGAAAAGACAAAATTGCCCTCATCCTAAAACATAAATTCCTACCCCACCCTAACACCCACCATCTTCTCGCAATTTGTGTTTTAGGATGGGGGGCAATTTTGTCTTTTGGCAAAATTTTAAAATGACAGATAGGTCCTAGTTCCTTCATGGTTCTTTTGGAAGCTTATGTTCCTTACTTGTCCTTTTGGGTATTCGGAGGGACTTATTTGAGATTTTCCCCTCTTAATTTTACTGTACTCTTATGACAATAATCATAATACTATTAAATTCCTTAGACTCCCAATTTACAAGTCAACATAATCTTGGCCTTATTTCTACATGCTAAGACTATTCAAACTTACGGAGGACGTTTGTAATTTTACAAGCATGAAACATTTTATGCATGATTTGTAATATTAAAAAAAGTTCTGAGATATTGTTCTACACATACATGGTAGGACATTTTAAACAAGTTAAAAGAGATAAGAATGAGCAGGGCATTTTTGGAGAAACTCTTTTTTAAATGGTGAAATAGAATTAAACAAAAGATCCTTTATTTGCTTTAGTAATTCATTTTTTCTGTGTTGTATTGCAGATTTATATACTGCATTTCATGACTTCAAATGAGAGCAAAAACAAAAACGAAAGAGTAGTTAGTTGAGCTGATAAGTGGGTAATTAAGGATGATAACATGTTTTTGAATCACTTGAAGTGCTCTCATTGAGAGAGGGAAAAACTCTACCCAAGTGGACATCATTCTTACCCCTCTAATCTAGATTAGTCCGTTGTCAATAAGCGCTGAATTACCATACATTGTTTAACAAAACAAATGAGAACAAAATACAAAACAGAGGGCCTTCTTGTTTCCAAGTTTAGCTGCATCATATTACACATTTATTGCCAAAAAATTTTTCTAGGTCAAAACTGCCAAACAATTAAACATAGCCTCACTTCTCTGTATTTCACTATTTCCTCCTTTTGGAGTTTCATTTATTTAAATAACCAAAAGACAGAGATAATACTAATAGGCCTTGATTTTGGGGATTTTAAAGCCAAATTTGAACAAAATGATTGCATGGGGTTTTCCTTTTCCCTTGTAGGCATGATTGGTTCTGTACATTATATTTAAAAGAGATGATGAACAACAGATTACTAAACTAACAATCATATTGTAACTACGGACCAAGGAAAGGAGCTATTACATGTATTTAAGTATACACATTGCTCATAGCGTTAACAAAAATGAGCTAGTACTCATCACTGAACTACATCTCCCAACAAGGTGTTTGCTGAGGGTGAGCTTTGCCCACTTAACCAAGGGTCATGCACTGATATTGGAGAACTATCCTTAACTTCTTCCACAGGATGCTGAATTTTATCCATTTTCTTTTGACTCATTGATCTCTTGCTTCCTCTTTCTGCTTTCTTAAGAGCAACAATACGATCCATCGACTTCTCGCTTCCAATTCGAGGCGAAGAACATGAGGAACCAATTGATGACGCCGTGCATAAAATTTCTTCCATTGTTGCCCATCCACTGCGTCTAATTTGCTCTAGCTCCTCAGCTACTTCCAACATAGTAGGCCTCATGTCACTATGATAAGCAAGGCACCTAAATGCAAGCTCAGCCACCTTGTGCACAGAATAGAGTGTCCATGCATCTCTATGAAGCTCCAAAAAAGGATCTATGATCTCATCCACAGAACCTCTTCTGATCCTATCAACAGCAAGTGCAGCCAAATTAATCTCACTGTGAGGTCTTGTAAAATCAACCACTTTCAGGGCTGTTATTATCTCCACCAAAACAACTCCAAAACTATAGACATCACTTTTGTCAGAAAGATGGAAGTTTTGGTGGTATTCAGGATCAACATAACCTGGTGTCCCTTGTGGGGCAGTTGAGATATGTGATGTTTCTGTCATGCCAAGCCTAGAAAGACCAAAATCTGCTACTTTTGATTTGAAGCTGTAATCCAAGAGTATGTTACTAGATTTTATGTCCCTATGGTAAATTGGTGGGTCAATGGCAGAATGAAGATATGCAATAGCATTAGCTGTTTCAGCAGCAATGGTGAGACGTACTGTCCAAGGAAGTCCATTTCCCATCACTCTTTGTAAATGTTGTGATAATGTTCCATTGGGCATATACTCATAAACAAGTATTTGCTCACCACCTTCTATGCAACAACCCAAGAGGCGTACTAAATTTGGGTGACTCACTGAAGAAAGAAGCTTGATCTCATTCATAACACGGTCAACACTGTTGGTGTCTCTATACTTGATCTTTTTTATTGCAACATATTCATTATCGTGTAGTTTTCCTGAGTATACCGTACCATAGGCCCCAGTTCCCAACTTTTGTTCCTCGGAGAAAAAATTAGTGGCCTTTTCTATTTCTTTGTAGGGGTAAAAAGGAACAGTAGAATCACCAGCAGCTTCACGTATTAGGCGCTTTACTGTCATTTGTTTTGTCAAACCAGTATAACGGCGACGAGCAAAGTAACAACGAAGACACACACCAGTCAGGATGGAAGCTAAAACCACTATACCTTCAAACAACCAATGAGAATGTACTCAAAAATCTTAAGACAGTGGAATTCAAAAGAAACTTCTTTAATTTCTATATAGATTTGGAACAAAGGCAATAAGAACTTTGAAAATAGATAAAGAGCTAAAACAGGCAGACGCCATGACAAGTACTAGAATATGGGGTCTACAAAACGTACGTATTTTGACCAATTAGCAACATGATCAACTTTCTAACCGGTCAATGATCAATAGGCCAAATAAAAGGAAATTGGGACAATTGGACTTAAGTCCCAAATAAGAGACTAAATTTCAAAGAGGCCCAAGAGTTATTACTAACAATTGCAATAGTCTTCATTAACAAGTGGTAACAACTCCGTGAGACCTCTTTGAAATTAAGTCTTAAGACCTAGGTGCAATTGTCCCAGTGAAATTTGATAAACCTATATACATAGGATATTAGCAAAATATAATCAGAGAAGATAGGCCATCCAAGAACTGAGATTTTACCTCCAAGAGCGCTTATTTTGATTGCTTTTCCACATCCACCAGACAATAGTGTTGCGGGTGTGCACTGATGAGAAACTGAAGAAAAGACAACACAAAAAGTAAATAAGTAAAGGAATAAGAAAAAGAGAAAATAAAAAAATCAGCGGCAAAGAATATTTATTTTCTTGTGAAAAAAAAATGTTTGAAACAAAAAGATGCAGGTCTCACTGTGCACCATAAGCAAGTATTGCGTTACCTCATAAACTTGAGTTAGGATAAAAAAACATATATAGTGGCAATGACATAGGAAAGCAACAAACATGGTTGTACCCAATTACTTTTTAAAAGAAAGGAAAAAAGATGATGGGAAAAAGAGAAAACGATTACTCAGAAAAAGAACATAGCGATAGCCTACCTCAATTTTATGAGATACTCGTATACAAAGAGTGGGTGAAAATAAAAAAAAAACAGAGCAAAGCATATTCCTAAAGTCCAAGTACTCAGAATCATTATACATCATTTATTTGTCTAAGAAAAATCGGAGGAAAGAAAACTTGATAAAATCATTTGGCATGTTAAACGATTCAAATCTATCCCACTGGAAACGCTTATACAGTTACGTCTATTATCAGCAATACATAAAACAAATCAACAATTAAAATGTCGGTGATAGCCAGACGCATAAGAAAGAGAGCCAGTCGTGTTAATATCCTCAGATGCATTTCCAGTTTTCCACATTGTGATCACTCTCTCCCCTTTGACTTTCTACCACTAAAACAATTCATTTTCATTGGGCCAGACATGTGATCTGCCAATTACTATAGTCTATACAAATAATTGTAAGCGGTAGCTACGCAATGCTGACCAGGATTTTCCATTTGACAATTTATCATTCAACATAACACTGAGACACTTTGCCTTTATAATCACTTCTCGTGTCGAGAATAGCACATCAACTAAAAAAAACTGAACATCCACTTACTGAAAAGTACTCCATTAAGAACTATGGCAAATCCCTATTAACTAGAATTTCGACATAAACCAATTAATGAGATGGAAAGTGGGTAGAGTCAAGCTATAATATGCTCCATATATAAGAATAAGATGTTGACGCTTAGGATATGTCTGAGTGTTCATGACATAATGAAATGGGATGATCCTTGATAGAATAAGGTGACATTAAACGAAACATTAATTAATGTTTCATTGTTTGGAGTGCCCTCTCAACAAATCAAGCCTCGCTTTATGACCATACGTAGAGTAAAATATATACACTCCTACTCAATTCAAATCAAATCAAAGCAAAGAAGAATCCAATACGAAGTACGCTATGAAATGCCTTTTCATGAGACAGTATCTAGTTGTCACTGCCTAAATGGTCAACGAATAACGCCGCAACCAGTTGCATACTTTACCAATTGCATTATTCCACCAAATATAATAATTAAATACTTTTTTCACCACCATTGCTAAATATAAAAATAATTCGATTTTTTCTTTCAAAATATTTAGAAAGCTAAATAAATATTCTATATATTATTACATTATATATTAGATAATTTCAAGTTAAATGTGTGTGTGTGTTAGCTTAAGTGTTGAATAAACCATTTTATTGAAAAATTTAAAAAAATAGTTAATAAATAACTTACGGTTTAATTTTCAACCTAATTGATGGTTGGTGATTATGAAAAAAATGCTAACATTTTCTATTTTGTATTAGTAGAATATGTGTATTATATTAGTCATAATTATAAATTATAGTATTAGGAAAATCCTTAGAATAAGAGAATATTATATTATTAGTAACGAATCGTATTAATCGTATTAATTATGTAAACTTATAAGAAAAAATTATTATTTTTTAGGAAGCTTTTGTATCATAAATATGATATCATATTCATCTACTATTCAATCAACTTTGTTTTCACATTAACTTTTTTGGAAAAATCTTGTAAAAATAAAATAATAAATCATTTATAAATCAATTTTGATCTAAAAACATCAAATATGCCGAAATTAATTAACCTATTTCGTTTACTTAACCTCTAAAAAGTAACCTCTAAGTCAAATATTAGGATTAAAAGGAGTATGAAAGTTAACTTGTTCCTGTATGTAGTGACAAAATGCAGAATTCTGATACAAAACAAAAAAGCAGAATAAGATATATACTATCTACTCCAATAATAAAAACAAAACAAATGTAGACATAAATAGTAATCAACAACTGGACTAACCTTTCCAGCAACCAACGCCGTCACCGAATCCATCTCCGACAAAACCTTCAACACACTCACATCTGTAACCTCTCTTCCCACCGTCATAACGGACTATCGTATTCATTGCATTTTCAGAACATCTTATTGATCCTTCAATCTCAAGCCACCAAGCCAATTCAATCACCTCAACAAGCAGCGAAATCTTCGAATCCTCACCTTCCTCTATAGCCACCGCAGATAACAACATGCACCTACTACTTTCACTACTACTATTAATATTAATATCAGTAATATTAATATTAATATTATTATCATCCTCCTCCTTTTGCAATAAACAACTCACGTTTCTTCTATCATAACAATTAATATTCCAAGACTTAATTACTGTGCTCGGTAAAAAACATTTACTCTCTTGAGATGAAGAACAGTTTTGAACCACAAGGCTGTTATTCCGTGTAGGAGCGAAGTTTTTACTGAAGAGAGGTTCAATAGAATTTAACCTTCTGTTACATTTCGCAGGAAGCTTAACGAAGATGCTTTTAGAAGTTATTTTCTCCACTTGAAATCCTCCGATTTTGATGATTCCATTAGTGCAATTTAATTTGATCGGACTTTTCTTGGAGAATCCGAAAGGATATTGTACGGAATGGTTTCCACAGAGAAGATTTGAATCATTTTCTGCTGCTCTTGTTGTTGTGTGGATGATGAAGAGGAAGGTGGTGAGGAGGAGAAGAAGGCTATTCTGGTAATTGCACATCTCAAAACCTAGAGAAAAGAAATCTCTGATGCTTTGATTTGTGATATATATGTATGACTATGTATGTATCTTCCTGTTGTTGTTGTTGAGGATCTGACGAAATTCATTGGTTAATTAAATGAGAAATTAAAGCTCGTGATTGATGCCGTTGAGCAGCCATCTGTATCAATAAATGCTCATATATACATAAGAGAGAGGTCAGTCACAATTATACATATATAATGGAGAAATTTTGTTGTAAATATATTATACTGTACCTTGCCTTTGTGCTTCCTGCAAAATTAATGGTTGTGACAGTTGTAGAAGTAATAATTGTTATTAGTTGATGAGATTAAAGGCTGTGATTGGAATTTGGAATAAAAGAAATTTTACTTTGAAATTGAAGAAGGGAATAATATAAGAGAGAGTCGTGGGAAATTGATGGAGTTTGATCTGATTTCTGGGAAGCCTCGTGGTGTTCACACTTTCTGGTTTGTTTGTACTTGTTTTTGTTTGATCTTCAACGTAAACAGCACTTGGTTGGACTTGGGTTTGTTTGAATTAATTGACGGATATGTCCCTACAAAAATGCCTAATTACATGGAATCAACCTTTCTAGTCCACTTTTGGCAGTGTTTGACTATTGGTGGAGGTTCATTTGGATTTTACTTGAATCATTCTCATATTGAAAAAATCTTTTTCCATAAATAATATTCTCCTACGTGCTTGAAGTTGAAGGTGATCTACTCGTACTAATTAATAAATGTTCTCTGAGTGAGAGGTACTCCCTCCTGTCCTATTTATAAGTCGTCAACCGCCCATATTATACAAACCAAGGAATGGCGAAATTGGTCTTGTTTTATTTTTCATTTTCATCTTTGCCCCTCCTCACAACTATTAAATGAGTCATAATGAGACAAGTAAAAGTAAATGGAGAGATCTCTTTTTTCAATGTCAGGGGTATATTTAGAAAATTTTAATTAGTGAGTTAGTTAGTGGTAGTTGGCGACTTATATTAAGGACAAAAATTTAGTGGCGGTTGGCGACTTATAAATAGGACCGGAGGGAGTATATTTCAAGTCAATTGAAAACTCTCTCCATTTCTCTTCTCTATTTAGATCTAATCGTTCATATTTATCCTTAATTTTGATAAAAATATGTTATAAAAATATGCCTTTAATGTTATAACCTATCTTTTAAAATAATTATTAGATTAAAATATAGATGAATATGGAACTTAGGTTAAATGATAGGAGTATTGGAGAAATGGAGATAACCCTTGACTGGCAGTCTCTTGTGCTCGTTTTCGTGTTAGTTACAATGAATTATGCCGATAAGAGAGGGCATTCATTTAAACCTTGCATTCATTGTATGGGTTGGAATTGGGATTTTATTTAAGGATTTCTTTTCTCTTTGTTTTGAACTGAAATTTAAGGATTTCTTTTGAGAGATTCAAATAAGTTCAACTCATTTTACCCGCAAATTGATTGAGACAGCTTGCAGAGTTGGATAAGATTGTCTATGCTAGTCATCATATATAAATTCATATTACTAAAACATGGAAACAATTTGCAATTAATTAAAATGCCTTTTATTTTATTTTAATTTCCCTATTGAAATATTCTACGTGTCATTTTGATGTAATATATTCCATTTCTATTATTAATAAAATAATCTGGAGGAATGTTTCCCATGTATGCTAAATAAAACTATATATATTATATTCCCTCCAATCCTAAATATAAGACTTAATTGACTTTTTTAGAAAATCCTATAAAAAAGAAAAATAAGTTAATTATAAATTGATTTACCTAATTTTTTCCCTTAGATTAGTTTATTTTACCTATAAACTAATGTATAATATGAAAATATATCCAATATGTCATGATTCAATAGTCTATTTTGCAATCTTAACCTCTCAAAAAAAAAGTCAATTCAATCTTATATTTAGGACCGGAGATAGTACCTTTTTACAATAGACTAATTGGGATTTAAGCTTTTGCCACTAGGATACTTCTCCTCGAGTGCCTTCCGTGATCAAATTTTTCTAGTACTGTGTGTACACATGTATATATTGAATCTGAAACCTACTTAATAAAATTTGAGTGGTCCACTTGTCTGATTAAATAATCTTCCATAAACTATGTGTAGATGAGGACTCTAATTATAATAGTTAATTTTCAAGAGTTTCCATTTTAATTATATCACTCCTTATAAACAATAATAAATGTGTTTCATATACAACTTAAAATCAATAAGCGTTATTTTTTACCAATGGGTAGTTGTTAAGCTGGTAAGTGGGCTGCAACCCCGTAAGGATGAGAACGCGTGTTCGATTCCCGGGAAGCGCTCTCATTGGGAGAGGGGACAACCTCGTCTATATGGGCAACACTACTACCCCTCGAGTTCAGATTAAATCGGGTGATGATTAAAAAAAAAGAAGAAGTATGTTTTGGCGGTTGGACTCTTGTATTACGGAATAAAGTATTTCTCAAGTTTGATGCAAAATTGGATTGAAATAAATACCACAAAATGATATAAAAATCAAGAATTGATACACCATACCAAATAGTTTTTTTTTGGATCATATACCAAGTAGTCATCATGTACAAAACAATAATAACATTTAGTTTTTATACACACGATTCAACATTGAATGACTAATTTTTCATACGAACGTTTATATCTATATATATACTTCTTGAAATATGTAAAGAATGATCTTATTGGTCCATATGTGTTAGGATATGAGTAGTTAAGATTTTTTTTTCTTTTATCATTATGGTTCCACATATTCAATTAAACCATGTCATCATACATTGAGATTTTATGATTATCTTACTCAATCTGACTCAATTAATGCATGTCTCACTCATGATTATCAAATTGGGATACGAATCGTGAATCGAAAACCTCATTTTTTGAATCGTGAATCGATTCAAATCGAATCGTGAATCGTAGGATTCACAATCAAGTATAGAAGATAAAATATTTACAATTTTTACCTTAAAAATCAAAGGCATAAAATATCAAAAGGCATATAACACTTCATAGAAATAACATGTAAAGAGTACACATGAAAATAAACCATAAGAGAGTCTAAACAAGTCCCAAATTTAAATCAACGAAGTCATTGTCACAGTCATTGTCACACTTCAAAAATCATAACTCAATAAAACTTATTAAACAAATCAATTTTTTTATATTTAACTTAATTAATAAAAATAAGAGTCTTTTATTTTTTAAAAAACAAAATAAAACAAAATGGGGAGGAGCAAGTCACGTGGTTAGCTTAGGAAAAAAATGATGAGTTGTATCATGTGTTTTTACTCTTTATTTTTTATCCTATGGGTATAACATAAAAGAAAAACAATGCATTTTACCAACCATTGGTAAAAGAAAGATATTGTATATCTTCAACTTACTTCTTCGTGTCTCCTTATTCTAAAGTATCAACTTCTCAACTCATTTTAGCATCTCTAATCCGGCTAGCACACATTCTTTTCCCAATATATCGAAGCAAAAAAAATAACATAAGCGGTGACTATTTAACCTCATCAGAATGACCCATGTCTCAGCTAAAAAATTGTATGTTACATCTTCCAATATTGAACAAGAAACTCCCTTTCTCCTCCCCTTTATAATTCCGCATGATACCAGAACAAGCAGTCATATTCCCTTCTAAGGTAGTAGTCTCATCCACATTGATCTTAACATACCCTTTCATTATTGGTGGCCTCCATGTCCCCTCATCTACTTCTAAACAAGGATTAGTACATTCACCCCCTAATTAGCACAAGCTAAAACTTTTGCTATAATCAATTGGGCACAAACATTCACTCCATTAAAGACCATCTGGTTCCTAACTAACCAAAGTTGATGATGACAAACCAAAGGAAAAACCACATTCCATGACATTCCATTGTACTCAAGATTAACTTTAATATTTCAACCCACCCACGCTTTCAACTCAGTATGGTTATGAAAAGGATGCCAATCATTTATTGGAACAATAATTCTCCAAACCTCCGCACCTTTCTTACATTCTCTAACGACATGAAGTACATCCTCAGGTATCCCCTTACAACTTCCACACTTCATCACATCTGTCATACCCGTTTATTCCCCTCTACATTAGTCAACAAACTCTATGAACACAAAAGCCACATAAACATCCTGCTTCTTTGTGGAACTTTCAACTTCCACAAATTCTTCCACTTCCACTGTTCATTACCATTTTCTGTTTGACTGAATGAGTAGAGAAAGCCCCAAAAGCATTATATCTCCAACTAGGACTATCTTCCATATTTAAGTCAATGCTGAGAATGAATAAATAGAATTACCTCCTGAAGCATTGTATTTTGTGTATTACTAGTGTTATAAGAGTATATGTTATTTTATAATTAAGTCAAATAAACTGATTAGTTTATTAAAAAAATTTCTTAAAAAGTCAACTAAATATTATATTTAGCATAAGATGAATAATATTGTAACACATTAATAATGTATAAAAAATACTGTAACAAATTATATTATAGTAAAAAAATGATCATGAGTGATGATTGCCTTTGCATTATATTTCATGGACGAATATGACAGCAAAAATACCAGAAAAGGCTAGAGAATGCATGAAGAACAAACCGCCGCCGCAGCCATGTATGCATGCATGGTGACTGATGAATGATGATAAAGAGTCTAGTTAACAAATTACGAGATCCGATCCTCAGTAGGATTGACTAAAGATAATGCTCATTCCACGTTAACATCAAGTTGGGATAATGACGCCTGACCTGAGTAAGTGAGTATTATTAGTTATAAAACTTAAAATATAGTCGAACAGTAAATGAATGGCCAACCACATCTCATATGATATAACAAAAAACAAAAAAACAAAAATAAATGGATAAAATTCTATATTCAGGTTTTATTTGTCATAGAAATCTTAAGCAGTTGGAATCATAATCACCGTAACTAAAATAAAAAAATTTATTTTCTCAGTTGTGAATATATAAGAAGTTTACTGTTGAAGTGTATTGAGAAGATAAAATTTTTATTTCAGTGTTTATAGTTTATCTTCATTTTTAGTTTTGATTGCTATAAATTTTTAAAATACATATCTTGGTCTTAATAAGTTTCTTTCTTTCTACAGCGTTAATCTCTATATTTTAACAAAAATATGGATTATTTTGCTTTATCATCATCATAAATGCATGGGATCAAACCCTGGGATCATGTAGAAGATATGTGAAGGGTAAACTTTGGACAAAGGGTTGGGGTGGGGGGAACAAGCTAAGTGGACCAACCAGTTCAAAGTTGGCATGGACATGAGGATCGGAACAGTAGCCTAACTCACTGGACCACCATAACTTTATTTTCAAACTTAATTACGTAAATCCACGCCCACGCACGTACGGTATATAAATATCTTTGGCTAGATGAACTAATCAATAATCTTTTTGACGTTAATGAGATTGATTACCTAGCATATCCCATACCTTAAATGGTATTTTTCAAGCAGAACTCAATATCCTAAACTACTTTTAATGCACTACTAAAATATCTATATCTTTTTTCAATATCATAAAATAATGTTGGTGTATTTTTTTTCCAATACTAATTAACGAAACGTCATGAATTTGGTATACTTGAAAAAACTAGTTCAGTACAAAAAAACTAATAATATAATTAGACCAATTCATTTAAGGTATGTATACGAATGAACTACTGATAAAGAACTAACTATATGAGGTGTGAAGGATATGTCTTTTTATTTGGAGTTTTTTCCCCTGAAGGCCTGAATACATCAACACAAAAAATTAATTTACATTTTTTATTGAAAAAAGAGGTGTGGATGGATTAATTAGGTTATTAGTGTTCCTGGCAAAAGTGTTGAAAACAAAAGGGTTTCACCAAAATAGTGTTCAATTTATTTGCTTACATATTTATAATATAAAAGTTTCCTAAAAGATAATAAACTTCTCCTACAAGTTTACCTAATATTAATCCTAATAAAAACTAATATTCTTCTACTCCAAGTATTTCCTAATAATATAATTATTTCCTAATAATCTTCTAACACTCCCCCTCAAGTTGGAGCATCCAACTTGTTACAAAGATAATCCCAAAAACAAACAAAACTCAACACTCCCCATGAGCAACAAATCAGTGAACTTGATACAAAACCAAAGATGAAATCTGAAATCCAAAAATGCTCAACACAGAGAGCAACCAAAACATGCCAAACAGGAGCCCATCCCAACACAAAACCCGTATGCAATCACCACTGGGATCCACCGGAACGAGATGACAACTCCAAAACATGAAATTCAAACAGAACTCCAAATAACAAAACTTCATACCACCAATGGAAATAGCATCAAGATCACAAGAGGGGCAACCAAAAATGTCAAGAACCAAACTGCAATAGCCAACAAGAGGCACAAACCAACACCAAAAAATCTAAAGCAAATAGAATCTAGAACCACAAGATCCATGAGCACCTTTTTCTTTTTTTTAGACATTGAACACAAGCAACAATTCAAAAATCCCAAATAAAATTCCAACAAGCAAGTAGACAACAAAATAACTTCACCATGAGCTATAAAACTTCATCAAGAAAAATCGCCGACAAAAAACTGCAGAAAACGACGGAAACGGCGGCGACGCGTGGAGCGGCGCGTGTCACGAACAGAGGTCCGTAAGAGCACGAAAAAAGGCTGGACAGCTTCGAACACTGTTCACGTGAACAGTATCTTGAACCAGGGAAGACGACAACGAAAAACAAGAACCCTAAAGAGCCTATTGCTCTGATACCATGTTGAAAACAAAAGGGTTTCACCAAAATAGTCTTCAATTTATTCATTGATGTACTTAAATATTTATAATATAAAAGTTTCCTAAAAGATAATAAACTTCTCCTACAAGTTTACCTAATATTAATCCTAATAAAAACTAATATTCTTCTACTCCAAGTATTTCCTAATACTATAATTATTTCCTAATAATCTTCTAACAAAAAGAAACAGTTTTTATTTTTTGGGTATGTTTCAATAAAAAAACGTTTTGGGATCATCACTACACTAAAACCAGTTCACAAAATAATTTGATGCATAAGTGATAAGCTTACTTACAATGTTTGTGTTCGTTAGTTTGTGCTTTATTACAAGACAAATTTATTTATTTACAGTAAAAAAATTTCTTATTTTAAGTCACGTCACTTTTCCTATTCATGTAATCTGATCTATACAAACATGCATCTTTACTATTTGAGTCGTATATCACTTTTCTTGTTATGTGGTCTGGTCCACTCAACCAAACTTTTGACTAGGTCTTGAGCTAATGAACCTCTGATCTGCAGCTACCACACAATTCATAGCCATACATGCATGTGACCATCTTGATTTATTAATAATGTAACATACGTTTTTTCTTCTTCTCTCTTGTCGCTTTTTCTTATTAACCCAAATACGTGTTTTCCACTTCGTCAAGTCCACGAATGAAAAAAGAAAATCTATATCCTTCCTCACAGGTAAGATAAGCCCATGACTAAAACAGACATGTCAAGTTTTAGCGTGTGATTTGCCCTCCAATTAAATGGTCTGGTTCATGAGAGGACAATCATGGATTTCTCATAAAGATACGTAACATCATGTGCAACATATGCTTTGTTTGCTGATCTATCAGCATTTATTTAATTTGGAAGTCAGGGATTAGGAACTCTCATTCGGAAGTCATAGGACGTTGAAGTAAATGATGACCCTGACTTTTGGAAAATTTCAAGTACTCCCTATATTACGATAGATACCAAACTTTTGGCTAGATATTTTGGGTTCTGTTACATATGTAACATAATCATGAATGATTATTTTATAAAGCTGGTAGGCCACGCATATTTCTAAGCAGGGCACATATGTTTTCTAAGTTCTAGATATTTTGAAAAATCTTCAGATTTTAGAATTCAAAATCTGTGGGGGTACGTAATGATGCTAATTCTTCTGCCTAATCAACCTTTATGCTCCACCCTTATCCGTTCATAATAATCCACTTGCATCACATCATGTTATGAATGTATGATGTGTTTGATTAAAAAGGGGGGGGGATAGCTTAAGTGAAAATGATATATACCCTCCCTCTTTAAAAAAATTATTTTCCTTGATTTGATTAGATTAAAGATGTTAGTTAAAATAGTTATTAGCATATATGATATCTTTATTGACACATCAAATGTCAAAATTCAAAAGATTAGTTAAGAGGAAGAGATATTTTCATCCTTTCACAACAAAGACCTATTGACATGATTTATTTTTTTCATGAAAACCTATTTACATGATCTTGCAATAATGCGGGCTTAATGTGAGCATGATTTTTATCTGGGCTTCAGGCACATAATGGGCTGACGCATCTAATAAGCGTAGTTGACATTGATCCTAAAATATGGTTTTTTAACAACCAAGAATGTCATGCCTGAATGAATAACCTTGGGGGAGAAAACACCACAAGCATAAACACTAGATTTAACCCAGAGAAGAAAGTCATTTTGAGAGTAAAGTGAAGGTAATTTTAGATATGTTTGATACAGAAGACGACAATGACGCAACTGACAAGCTTATATCTATCAATATCTGAAACAAAGGTGATGGAATTGCAAAAATAGCTCTCAACGAAAAATTACCCAACAGCCTATACATATTAATACTAATATACATATAAATTGTTCTTAGTTTTTGGCATCAATATTTTTTTATAACATTGAAAGCAACTTAGCTATTACATAGATGCATCAGCGCTGAAATCAGCACCGTGATCATCAGCCACAGAGTTTACTTTTAGATTGCATTAGTTAACTTAGACTTCTCAATCTCAGCAACCTTCGCTTCCTCTAACAACAACATATACTAGGGCTCCAAAACATCTCCATCTTCCAGCGTCCTAAATGTAAGACCTAATTAACTTTTATAAAAAATGTTAAACCATCTCCATCACCATAGAAGAATCACATTCCAGGTCAATATTACAGCATCCAATATCCTACACAACAAATAAACCCCCAAATAATATGCATTCCGATGTGAAATGATGTGACATAATTTTATCAGTGAATTAGACAAACTGAACCTATTACACTGGACTTAAGTTTGGTCTATAAAATAATATATTTCCTTTTTTTCATCCTCCACACCTAAATATAAGACCTAATTAACTTTTAAAAAAAAATGCTAAAAAGGTAAATAAGTAACTTACATAAATTTATTTAGTTGAATCTTTTCTCGCAACTAGTTTATTTCACCTCTAAACATATACATATATCAAATACTCCCTCCGGTCCTAAATATAAAACCTAATTCACTTTTTTAGAAAATCCTATAAAAAAGCAAAATAAGTTAATTATGAATTGATTTACCTAATTTTTTCTCTTAGATTAGTTTATTTTACCTATAAACTAATGTATAATTTAAAAATATATCAAATATGTCATGATTTAATAGTCTATTTCGCAATCTTAACCTCTCCAAAAAAAATTCAATTAGGTCTTATATTTAGGATTGGATGTAGTATATTAGTATAATTTTTTTACCATAAATATAAATTAACTAACATATCTCCCGCTTCCTTAATTAAAAAAAAAAAATAGTCGACCCATATATATATATATATATATATATATATATATATATATATATATATATATATATATATATATATATGCGCGAACAAAACGCATGACGGTGATGAAAAACCTTAGAGGAACATAAACCCTAGATACAAAATTTTGAAAAGCAGAGTGAAAGTTGATTTGGAGTTTCGATATGTCCGATAATGAGGCTCCTGAGGAGTTTACAGCCCAGCAGGTCACTCTTTTCTTCATCCAATCCAAATTATTCATTCAATTTAATTTATCGAATTTGTATTTACTTCATATTTTTGTGTTTCGCAGGGCGCACAACAAGAAGACGAAATAAAGAAAATTCAGAGAGAAAGTAAACTCAGGTAATCTAATCAATCATATACTACTTGTTTATCTATATATCACATTTCATTTTTTGCTGCTACCAATTTTATTTTTGTTACTCTGTATCTTCATAATTATATTGCTCATATGAATATATTAGGGTTTATCGTACAGAGGAGTAAGAAGTTTTTAAAATCTACTCCCTCTTGCCCTAAATATAAGACTTAGTTGATTTTTTTTGGAGAGATTAAGGTTGCGAAATAGGTTATTAAATTATAAATATTTGATATGTTTTTAATTATCCATTAGTTTATAGGTCAAATAAACTAGTTTAATGAAAATATTAGTTAAATCAATTTATAATTGACTTATTTTGTTTTTTTATGTTTTTCCAAAAAACTCAATTAGGTTTTATATTTAGGATCGGAGGTAGTAATTGATAGTGGATTCAACATATTCTGTTGATTTTACTGTGCATTCATTGTATTGGTTGGTATTTACTTGCTTTATGTCCTTTGAAGAATCAGTATACTGTGTTCTTTAGACTGGAGTTGATTTTGGTAGCTCCTTGTGTTAACTAGAAGGCATTTTTAAGTTGGAGTTTAAGAAACCAGTGTGAGTTCTATGCATTTGTATTAGATTTAGATGAGCGGTTTCATCTTTTTTATGTTTTGTATTGATGATTGATGATTCATTGAAGAATGTGTATTCACTTAAGGATAGCCATTTACAAACTTTTGGACAAATCGCTACTAGATTTGTTGGATAGATATTTACTGGGGTGTTGCCATGGAAAATTAGATTTCATGAGAGGTTGAGGGTTTTTCCTTTTTTTTTGTTTCGACCCTTTCAGTTTTGTTTTTGTTCAGAGGGTGTAATTTGTGGATTAGAACAATTTAGGTCTACAAGAAATAATAGAAATCCAAGGGTGGAAGCACTCAAACTTTCAGGGAATTGAGCCTGTTGATTGCTATAATTTGTGTATCAGCATCAGGCATTTATTGAACCGCTTTCTAGATACGCTGTTTAGCTGAAGCTTGAGAGTTGATCGGATTGGTTATTGATATCTAAAGACTTGGTTACTGTCTTATTGATAGATCATAATGGTTGCACGATTGGCCGACTTCACTTAGTGGGATAAGGTTTTGTTGATGATGTTGTTTTTGTTGTTCAGCTTCACTTGAGAATTAATTGGATTGTTCTGCACACATCTCAGTTGCTAAACTTACTGCTCCTTTTTCTTGGCTGAATCCAAGTTCAAGATATTGTGCTCTTCAACTGTTGAAGTCACTAAAAGATGCAAAAATCATATTCATATTTATATGTTATGGTGTTTAATATTTGTGTCTCTTGCAGGGTTAGTCTTGAAAAGAAGGAACGTAGGAGAAAATTGGCCCAGAGGTTAACACCTCGACCATCCAAAAAAGTTAAAGGCTCTCAAGATGTATCGGAAACTAAAACTGAGCAGGCATCAACAGAAGAATTGAATTTTCTTCCGGACAACATTGTCCAGATGATTGCTGCAGAAGCGATGTATGGCATATCATTTTTGTTAAAAACAAATATGCATGGTTGTTTATACAATATCACTCACAAAAGGGCTATAATTCATTTGCAGACGAGTACCAGATTCGGTTGATGAAGATAAAGTGAAGCCAACTCCAAGAAATAACAAGATAAAGTAAAATTATCATTATTTCAATCACAGGCACATTGATCCTTTGCTCAGTGCTTTTCTCTTTTCAGCCTTTAGTTATTTTATGTTCCTTTTGTGATGTGCAGTTTCGATGATGGTGAAGAAGATATTGTGCATTGGAAAGATATTGGACCACATCCATGTTTGCAGAGTTCATTAGAATTCTTGAAGAGAAAGAAAATGGAGGTTCCCAGATCATCTGCAGTTTTGGTCAATTCCAACCGAGCATTACGTTTTCTTACTGGCGTTGGTATTCTGCGACGAAATTGAGGATTTGTTGTCATCTATCTATCAAGCTATCTATTTTCTATCATAATTATTGTACACCATTTACTTTTTATTTTTGCAATGCTGTAATTGGATGTCTTCTTAAAGAGGCAAAGGGGTTAGTTTTTGAAATTCTTCAAAGCTGTGCGATCTGCCTCGGATAGAAAGAGAGCAAGTTCGAGGAATCTGCTTATTCGAATACCTTTTTTATCAAAGCTTATTCGAATAATAACTGGGGGAAATTCTTGATAAAAAAACTACGGCAAAATTGGAGAAAAATAGAATTGAAATTTGAAAGATGCTATCCGAATTAAAATAAAATTAAACAAGATAAAACTCTATTACTTCAATATATAAAGTTAAGAAACTAAACTGACACCAAATTTCACTTATGGTATCGCTTGTTATTTTTATTTTTAATTTTTTCTTATATGCAAGCATCTTTCTATTAATCTTTTTTAAGCCATAATTGAAAGTTAAATGTTGATATCTTAGAAAAGATATTTTTTAGTATTGATTTTGCTTGAATCTATTATCATTTTCACTTTTACAAACCAATACAACCTCTCCGGTTTTTATTTGAAGAGTTTTGATTGTTTAATTTGGGAATATGAAGAAAGTTGGATTAAATATTTATTTACAAAATATAATATATAATGTAACTGAAGTATTGTATTTCTGCATTATTAGATTATAATATATTCATTTATAAATTAAACAAAGTGATTTGACGAAAAATGAGGAATCTATGCACTTTGTATTGTTTAATTTCCTCAATCTCCCTAGATTAGTCAGCAGTATCACATGCTAATGTTCAGTTCAGTTGTTTTACAAATGGAAGTTGTCAACCATGGTTGATTTTGTTGCTAGACAAAGTGTGTGTTTGGGAACCGTTTATGGACCCCAATAAGCTGGTTGGAGTTACATAAACAATTTTTGGGTTTTTGGTCATGTTTGGGTCCTTTTTATTTCTGACCAGTTTATTTGGATAAACTGGTTTGAGAAACTGGTATATGAGAAACTCCAATTTGGAGCTTCTCCAACCAGCTTATTTCTGAGAAACTGGTTTCTGAAGATGAAAGTTTGATAGATGAAGATAATTGTCATCAAAACCAAGAAGCTTCATCATCAAATTTTTCTACATCATCTTCTTTTCACATGAATCGTATTGGTGACAGGATTTGAGATCGAATTGTAGAACATCTTTGATACAACTAATTATGGAATTGAATCATCCAAATGTAATGTGATAGACATGACCTCTAATTTATATGCATTTTAATGTATTAAATTTTTCTTATTTGCAATTATTGGAAACCTTATGCAATTTAATCTATTAAATTTTTTAATTTTAAATTATTGAAAATGTATGAATATTTTAATTGTGTATTATTCAATAAATATCATGTTCCCATCTAAACTGGTTTCTCAAAATCACCATCCAAACATGTTTGTAAAAGTAGTCTGAAAAAAAACACTTCTGCAACTACGGATCCAAACATAAATCGTTTCTCGCAAACCAACTTTTACCCAAACCAACTTTTAAAAAACCATATTGAAAAAAAACATTTCTCCACCACTTTTCCCAAACACACCCAAAGTGGCCAATGGTGACAGGCAGCATTGGGTGGTGGTGACCTGTGCTAGTAAATGGGTAGTGGTGGCTGATGAGGTTGTCTACGGTGGTCCATAGGGGCTAATGGCTGTGGTTGTTGTAGAAGTGGTTAGTAGGCAACAGCAAGGGGTGATGAGCTAACAATGAATTATAAGGGTGGCCACTAGATATGATGGTTGGTAAAAAAAGGCTTTAATGTGACCCTTCACTGAAATTCTCCTTTAACAAAGTCCAGTAAACAAAGCTATACTACTGTATAAGGAAATGCACATCCTTTACAAATCATATATAAGGAAATGCACATCCTTTACAAATCATATGATTATATAGATTGATTAGGCCAATCGAAAGCAGAGTTCAATTTTACCCACATGTATTGGTAGGATTAAGCTCAAGTCATGTCAGTTCTTCAGCAGCTGCAGAAATGGGATTTCATTTTCACTGGATATTGTCTATCACAGACTCACCTTTTGTATTGTTTTTTTTTTACTTTTTACATACTTCATTTGCTTTCATAAAGCTCATCTGTAACTTCTCTCAAAGCTCAATGACCATAGAGTCGTTCTAAAACTCGCCTGGGAATCAAGCATGAAAAAGTCAGACAATTCATGAGATGAGAATTGGATGTTCCAGTTATAAGTGGGAAAGGGAAGGCATATGGATATTGCAACATAAGAAATATTACAAGAAAACCATTTTACATCATGCCAATCCTTTCTTGTTTTATCACTTCATACTTTCCCCCGTGATCTTCCTCTTTCATCAGTGAGGGAGGCAGTTTTTTAAAATTTTTACATTTTATGTTCACTCTTTTTGTAATTTACTAATTGATTTTAATCAAAATTGGCTTTATTTCAAATGAAAATAAAAGAAAAAGATTTATGAATGGACTGCCAAAGCTATATGAACAAATTCTTAATAGTAATAGAACCATACATCCCTGGTCAAACTTAATAATAAAAATAATTATCAACCCGAACCCGAACCTTCCATTCTTCTAATGGAGTATGATTTAAATAGTACTCCCTCCACTCCAGATCACTTAACTTTTTTTTTAAAAATTAAAGAAAAAATTAGATCACTAAATTATAACATATGTCACATATAATTACATTATGTTAGTCTATAAATAGATAAACTTATTTTCAAGGTTAGTTTATAAATAGAAAAACTTCTGTAACTTAAAATTAAAATGATTAATTTTGAGTCTTTAATTTCTCTAAAAAATCAAAATAATGTTATAATTAGGACATGAGAGAGTATTATAAATTGAGGGAAACACCAACCTCACAAAATCCCACGTATTAAAATGTACAATAATGCTTCACGAGCACAACTAACTCAATATTAACAGTTGTAGAACTGTAAAATCACCTACCAATGTCAGCCCAATTAACTAGTCAAAACTCAACTCTCTGCAGTGGTTCATCGTTGCACCACCAAATCATCAGGAGAGTAATAATCTCTCAAGAGACTGTACATGAATGTTGGGCTATGGCCACCTCTGAAAAGGTAAGGAAAATGCACAAGTAAACTAAATATAATAGTTTTAAAAATGTTAGTAATAAAGGAAAGCTAAAGAAAGATCTTTTATCACTGACACCCATTTCAACTCACGTGTCAGTAATGAAGAGACTAACATGCTTTGGTGGGACAAAGTCAAATGCTGGATTTACAACATGAAGGGACCCTGCGCCACTCGCAGAATTTATACAATCTGAAAATTCTTCAAGGTCGAGCAATTCAGAAGGAGACCTCAGCTCATTCAGCCAGATCTCAGGATTGTTTGGGTACAAAGGGCACAACTGTCAGGGTGAAAGAGCAGTTTTCAAATTAGATATGGTTTAGATAAATTACAATATGACTTTACAACCCCCTTACATATGCTTACAAACTGTTTTAAGCATCAGTAGAGATGGCATCCTTATTTCTTAGAGTGATCATAAATGTTCTTCATATTCGATTTTGCGATAAAATGAATAAGGGAATAGAAACACACAATTTCTTAGCTTAGCTTGAGACTAGGGGTGAAAGAAAGTAAATACAAATACAACAAATTGATGATCTAATTATTTAGGGACTATATAGTTTCTTTGATTGTTTAGATGTTCTGATACTCCCAAATTATATGTATTCAAGATCAATTAATCAATTAATTCATGAAGACAGTGATAGAAGAGCTTTTTTCTACAGAAACATTGGTCATCATGCAAACTTTTAGTACTCTGGTAAGAACTAAGAGGCATTACCAAAATTCAAATGAAGAAAAAAAGTACTATTATCCGAATCAATAATTTCACATTTTGTCCCTTCTACTGATAAAGTGATAAGGCAGTCAAGTGTCCTATTTCAAATATTTAACTGAGAAAGAAAAAAAGACATACGAACTGACATAAGTGAAAACTTATTAGGATTTTATTTGCTTTTGATATGACAGATGCAAAGGATATGGTGCTGTACTAATTTACCTTGTGACTTCCAGCAAGTACAACAAAAGGAACTGCGTGCTTTTGAGCTGCAAGCGCTGTCATATGCAATCCAACAGCGTTAGCCATGATAGCATGAGCTCCAACTATAACCTACATAAATTTTAAATTCAAAATCAGTTTGACTTCAATTTAAAAGAGTTAACTCTAGATATAGAACAAGAATTTCGAGTACCATGTTTACTTTAGACATCATGGCAAAAACTGCAGAATCAATTATTAGTCTAGTTTGTATGCCTCTTTCTGCCAAATCCTTTGCAAGTTTATGCCCCAGATATCTGATTACACACATATTCAACATGATTTAATCTTTGTAAATACTCCACACAAATAGCTATGCTAAAAAAATGCATGTAGCAATCCTTGCAAATGTTATTTAGTTACAGCAACCAACCTTGGGGCACCTTCAGCAACATAGACCTCAAACGATCTCTTCTTCTCCTTCGCAGCACAGAGAAACGCCAGCACTGTTTCTGAACTTCCCATTGTTAATATCTTCTCACTGAGAAAAACATGTGCAATCAGCAGTGTAAGGAAATAAAAGTAACTAATGATTCGATATGGCATAACATCATGCCAATATAATTTTAATTGGTTTCAAATAAATAACTTGAAAGAATAAAAAACAAAATAATAATTTTTTAATATTTACAATTTCGTATTAAAAGGTAGGAAGAAGTTAAATAACTTCCCTATACCTATGTATCAATAGCTACATCTCCTAAGTTCAACTTTTCCTTTCTAATGATATGCTTTTGGCGCTTAAATATCCATTACCAGACCCAAACATAAAGATGAATCACTTCTTTATTTTCAACATATATCAGATGAAAGAAAAGAAGTTTATAAGAGAAGGCATTGACGCAAATTTTCTTCATTTTAATGCACTAAAGATGATATGATAGTGTAACATTGGGTATTGGGTCTTGTTAGAAGATTATTAGAAAATAATTATAGAGTATTAGGAAATATTTAGATATAAGAATATTATTCTTTTATTAGGTAATCAATCATATTTTATTAGGTAATCAATCATATTAGGTAAACTTGTAGGAGAAGTTTATTGTCTTTTTAGGAAACTTTTATATTATAAGTATGTAAACACATCAATGAAATAATAAGAAGACTTTTATTTTTGTGAAACCCTTTAAGTTTTCAACAGGTCTATATCATAAATGAACTGGGCCTAAGTGAAGAATAAGTGGCTGGTCTTGTAAGTAATAACCCTAGGTGCAGTCTTAATAAGTGACGTGGATTAGTTTGAAGAGTTTTATTAGTCACGTGTGATAGTTAATTAGGATTATTAGGTACTATAAATATATACAGTACCCAGATATGAGATTGAAGGTGGTTGTTGTGATTAGTTCAGTAAATGAGAATTTCTCTGCGTTGTCTCTCTTCCCTCTTCTCTGTTTTTACTTTCTAATTCTTCTCCATTAAACCTCTTTTTCTCTCTTCTTCCTGTATCTTTTTTCTATCTCTATTAAATTTTCCTAATCTTTCTTGGTCAGAATTATTCTCTGGCATCATAAGACCTTTGGCTATCTAGAAAACAGTAAACAAATTTCCACCAGCTAATTAAAGCTTAAGGGAAGCATATATTGCCACTACTAATATGATTTCAGCCGGAATGGCCTTTAAGAATAGCAAGAAAATCTAAAAGAAAGAAATTTAACAACATCCTCTTAGAGCATCAGGGGAAGAAGTACTCTTGATGTATGTATTCTATAGCTTGCGCTGCTATTTTTCCATGGCAAGTGGCAATGTCTTGAATAAGATCATTGACAGCTTTAATGACATCATTTTTCAGCTTACGACCTCGGGAACCTTTGTTAGCTGCTGTATTAGATTAAAAAAATTTACAAAACGTTGATAAATGGCAGAGGAAACTGAACGTCAATACAGCAGAAGCATTTTCATCATAAATGACACATGATGGCATGGATTCAATCTAGTCAAATAAGTGTCTTCGACTTCTATTACAGGAAATAAATAATCTACAGATTGGATTCAAGTTATGGCATTCTTATATCACCATAGACTCAATAACTACATAGAGATATAACACTCTCATAGTTTGTCATCTCACACCTACCTTTTCCTTGGGATCCAGCCCCGGAAGAAGAACCATCTGGAATATCAGATGAATCGGGCATATTCTCTAGAAGAGATTGCATTGATGGTGGACGCAAAATGTTTCTCGAAGCAGCGGCAGCATTAGCTGCAGATAGAAGATAATTATCATCTCGCTCCACATCACCTTCACTTCCTACTGATATTCCCAAACCAGAAATATCATCTGCTGCAAGGGAAAGATCTGCCTCCCTAATAATGTGCAACACCCGCCTTACTATATTACCCACAGCTAACTCTGCAACCACAAACGTAACATATAGTGATAAGAAAACAGAAATCTATACACAAATACCCAAAATAAATAATGACAATGATGATAATGATAATCAAGCATCATTGTGGGATTCGACTAACAGGATAGTTTCCAAACAAGAATGGTTTAAGAACCACAATTTTCAGAAACAAGCCTGATGGAAGACGTTGGTTGAACAAGCTTTGACATTGGGCAAAGCAAGATTACTAAGTTTAGGAAATGCATAAGCTTGACTATCGTCAATTGATAGATAGCAAGTGATATTTCTCTATAATATGTACAAGTTAGAACAAACCAATTGAGAACAAGCCACATGTAAACTACACAGCTGGAATCAATGAACAAAACATGTCATGGATAATAACTATCTATTATTCCCTCCAATCCTAATAATAAGATCACTGTGACTTTTTAAGAGAAATTATGGATGCAAAATTAATCACTTTAAACTGTCTATAGTTATTTTGTTCTTCAAAACTAATTTATTCTACCCATAAACTAACCTATAATCTAATTACAAATGACATATATTATAACTTAGTAATCTAATTTGCTTCGTTACATTACATAAAAAAAGGCCAAAGTGATTTTATATTCAAGTCTGGAGGACTCCTAAAGAAAATCCAAACACATCAACCTACCAAAATTACATAATATTCACATATAGTGTACACACAAAATAGCTAGGATGATCTAAAAAATTGTGTGGAAGACAAACTTCAACTTAAACGGGCAATGAGGTAGAAAATAGAACTAAAATGTGGTGTAAACACGAAGGAATATTAGAAAGAAGGCACATATGACATATGGCATATGTACCAATAGGATTTGCAGACATGAGCAGCTCTCCAACATCTCTTATAGCTTCAATCAGAGCTAAAGCCTGATTTTGATCTTTGTGTGGAAATGGCTGTTGAGCGATAAAAGATCGAAGCACTTCCGCTGTCCTCTTCCCTGTGGTATGAGAACCTTCAATTTCACTAAACAAACTACACAAATTACTTCTCAAAGCATCCAAAACACTTAACTCTCTTCTTTTTTACCATAATAAAGATTTTCATTAAGTGAAATCAACTGGATACAGACTCGAGGAAATTAGAGCTGAAATACATAGACTAATAACGTAGACTCTTGAAAATGTAAAAGACATACTGATAACATAAACTTTTACACTGAAAGAAATCAAAGCATAACACTAATCAAGCAAATGAAAGTCATTCTCATATTCTCATGTAGGCTAGTAATGAGAAAGCAGACTAGAAAACATTTTACTCATTTAACTCTATCAAAACTATAGCATGAGTTATTTTAAGTGATTGTGATAAATAAAGTGAATACTCCCTCCGGTCCTAAATATAAGACCTAGTTGACTTTTTTGAAAAATCTTAAAAAAAAGCAAAATAAGTTAATTATAAATTGATTTACCTAATTCTTTCTCTAAGGCTAGTTTATTTTACCTATAAACTAATGCATAATCTAAAAATATACTGAATGTGTCATGATTTAATAGCCTATTTCGCAACCTTAACCTCTCCAAAAAAAAATCAACTAAGTCTGATAGGTAGTATATTACACGAATCATCTCATAAAACGCAAAATCACCGTCAAAACCACAGCCAGAGGTGAATTTTATTTTTATTGAATAAATCATAACATATAGTAATGTCTCGTACGTGCTTCTTAAGCTAATTGAAGAGAGAGAAGAGAATTCACCGTTTCTTAAGCCGATTGAAGAAATGAGTAACAACGGACGGAAGGTTAGGAGGCATTGTGATTCCTGAGTTGAAACGCAAAATATGTGAGTGAGAGAGTTGTATGAGTATAGAGTAATGCATAAGATAGTGAAGGATTAAAATGGGCGAGTTTTGTTGATGATCGAAGTTGAGAGGAGAGAGAAAGAGAGAGTGAAAAGAAAGAGTAGTAGAAGTAGAATAGCATGATGAATTTGAATGGAGAGGAACATTTCAGAGATAATGAAGCTACCTTCATTTAAGAAATAATTAAAAAGTTGAGGGGTAATATGGTCATTTATATATATCCTGGGGCCCACAAGTTTTCTCTCTCCATCTCACACTTATCGTGGGGCCCACAAACTTTACTCTCTCATCATTACCCCTACTTTTCATCTCTTACCCTTTCCATTTCTAATTCTTTACTTTCTTTCGCACAATTCAGAGAGAGAGAGAGACTTCCGTCACAAGCTTATTCTGCGCGCCAAGGAGAGCGCCAACTGAAATATGTGATTTTTTTTTTCTTTTCTGTTTTTTTTTTTTTAAAAAATTACTTGCAAGTTCTTAGAAATGACTACATGAGGTTCGCGTAATGTCTAATTAATGAAAATGTTATCAAAAGATGTTGTCCTCGATTAAAAAGTTGTTGCTGATACAATAAATTAAAATTTTGTTATTGTCAAGAGATAAAAAGTGTGATAGGCATTCTAATAGTTGTGACGTGAGCCCGAAATTTACTAATCTCTGGTTACTAATGTAGTAACTTTTGAATAGTTTTGATAAAAAGAAAATAATTTTTGAATAGACAACAACATTAACATTTTTTTTTTGTTCAAACGACAACATTAACATAAACTCTAAACCTTTAACGGTTTTTACTAGAACAATAGAAGATAATAATTTTTGGCCTCATCATAGTAACTTTTGTCATAGTAACAGTAATAGTAATAGAGAGCTTGATTTAACTAAGTGATTTCTTCCAGCCTCATTTACGGACAGTGTGGAGTAAATCACACCCTTTCTCTTCAATTTAACGGTGTAATGTGTGTTTGAATTATCTTATTTTAAGTGATTGTTTGATAAAGTAAATCTATGACATGATTTATCTCAAAACGCAAAATTATAATGACGCATCAATATCACCGAAAATACAAGTGTATTTTATTTTTTTTCAATAACATCAGTTTCTTATAAAATAATCATAACATAAAATGTCTTATGTTTGTTGCTGAGAATTTATAACTCAGAATTCCTTCAAAAATTTCTCCACCTCAATATTGTTGCTTTGGCAACTTATCTATACGTTAGGTTGCGATTTTCACTTTATTGTACTCCTAATTTATGGTTACAAATATGTTAATAAATCTAAATAATATATTGCATGTTTACAATTGAACGAAAATAAACGAATTCAGGTCAAGTCGTACTTACAAGTTCAAACTATTTTTCCTTTTACCAGATACATATTTAACCCCTATTATTTCATTCCAAACAAGATTTTGTAAAATAAAGTTGGCTGGAAAACAAGCTCGGGTAAAATATTTGCAATTAAATTGAAGAAGGCCAAACAAAATGGACAAGTACATGTCAATATAACTTGCAAAATCATTGACTATATTTCATTTATCATCATTCTGGTCTATATAACTCAGTAAAAAGCCACTTACAACTCTACGAGCTACAGGATTAGGAATACAGCGACAAAGACGTCCATCTATATATGCCAAAATACCTGACAGTACAAACTTACTAATTCCCCATCTCTGTATAAATCTCATCTTCCCCTTTTCCTTTAAGCTTGGTGAGTGGGGCCCCTCACCGTCACACTCTGGCTTCTTTGCCACCTTCAGGGTGGAAATAAACTTGTTACACTGCCTTCTCAGCAAGCGAATTGCAAAGCTAACAAAGAGATGTTCAAATAATGTCACCACTGTTGGCCCAATTTTCCATTCCTGCACGAAACATTTCCATAGATTGATATAAGGGTAGTTGGAAATACAATTTGAGCATGTCATTCCAGAGATGTGTGAAGAATAAAGTTTTCCCATCCATAAGCATATTCCATGCACATCCAAAGGTATTTTGGGAGCTTCTCAATATATGTATGACCTTTTTGCGATGTGAGCTTGTTCCTAAATCTTAAATATAAAACCTCTTTCTAATTTTTCTCAACTTTTTCTAAATTATCCCTATTGATGCTCTTCAATGATAAATAAGAGATGGAAGGTGAACAAAGATACATGGTTTGAATACTTTAGTAATATATCATGTGATTTTAACTAACTTTCTTAATGTAATCAAATTAGGTAATTAAGTCTAATATTTGATAATGGAGTGAGTAATTAACAAAGGAAAGAAAATATTAATAGAAATACGAAAAGTAAAACTTACCCTTTCTCCACGAAGATGACGTAAAGGGCGGGAAGTGGTTGAAGAATCTCCTTTGAGCAATCCCTTGCTAACAAGGAACTCCTTTACACGATCCATGATCTCATTAATGAGGGTATGGTTTGGAGGCAGGTTTTTAAGGATAACCTAAACATGTCAAATATTCCATCATAACCAGAAAGTACAAGGTCTTCTAAATCTAATCAATGAGAGCCAATTTGCACATTACAGGTTATCACAATCCTAAAACAATATATAGCATAAATCTGATCATTATATAAACGAGGACATCTTGTTGAGATTCATGTCAAAGTCCTCAATACCAAATAGATGCAGATTAGCTAACAATTACCTGGTTGTCAATGACTCTGACTCTCAGGTATTCTTGTCTATAAACAGAATCCAACATTGCTTGAATATATCCTTCAATGTATAACTGCAACAACACCCACATCTAATTAGTGCTTGACAACATCATCAATGCTTCCTACTCAAGGTCCATACAACAACACAATATTATTGATATTAAAAATGCCTCTCAATTTATCTGAAAGTTATAAATAGTTCTTCCATCTTCTTTTCTTTTATTTTCATTACTACCATCTCAAAAAGTTTGCTGCTTGCATGTATACATGTGAACATATGCAGATATGTATGGACATCACCAGTGCTTCCCATTCAAGATGAATGCAACCGGTCAATATTTTTGATATACACAAACACCTCTCTGAAATTGTTGAAATTTCAAAATAGTTCTTCTGCCTTTCAGATTTTGTTTGTTTCTTTTGTGCGCACGCTACCATCTTACAAGTTTGTCAGTCCAACAACCCCCAGTTTTATATCAATTAAACGGAAGTGAAGGAATACATAAATGCATATTACAAACTTCAAATATGGTGTTGAAAATATGAAGGAATGACGTAGAGATTTGTCAACACATCCAAATATAATCTTCCAATACCAAGGACACAGCATAACAAAACAAATCACGAAGTACCTCATCAACTCCTGGACTTTGATCAAGTAAGATCTTTCTATCTGGACCACCTTCCATTAATGCAGTTCCCAAAAATGATGGCTCCATAGCCAATTTTAGTATTCCTTGGTGAAACCCACTCACCTTCAATATGCATATATGTAAATGATCAAAACATGCCATGCTGAATAGGTCTCTGCACCAACAAAATTCAAATAAATAGAACAGGGCAGAAGCTCCATACCATTCCGTTGACACCATTTGCTTCTGCTCCTTTAAGAATAGAGTCTGATATTTCAGCTACAGCTGTAAAAACTACATTGGAACCAGCAGATCTCAACTGCAGGTGCAACATCAGTTGATCGTTAAGGCATGACAATAACACCATTAACTGAAAATTTAATTTTGCAAACAACAGAGAGCTAACATACTGTTTTCCCAAGGTCGCCAAAGTAGCGTCTTGTCCCTGAAACACCTTCACCTTTGATACATTTACTGATAAATTTGAAAGTACCTAGTCAACAAAATACAATATATATTACAATTTGGAGGAGAAAGAAGGGCCTGTTTTCGTAATACACAAAAATAAAGGGATGCAATATTTATTATATCAATATGATCATTCTAAATGACAGAAAAAAGAGCGCAACAAAAAGTTCACGGAAATTTGAGCTCTTCATGATCATGATATTACAGTTTTAGACTTAACTATTAATCTTTGTAACACTCATCATCCAGATTACTGAGTTTAAGCAAGAAAATCACAGAAAAAGCACAAAGTGATATTTGAAACCAATAAAATATCTTAAAAAAAGAGAAGTAAAAGCATAAAAGAATCTTTGTGAGAGATATACCTAACGTCAATCCTGGAAGATTCATCGTCCCACGGGATGGATCAAAGAAGACGTCAAGAGAGGATGAAGCCAAATCATCAAAAAGAGAAACAAAATCGGGTGGAAGCAAAGGGCTTCCTTTAGCAATATATATGGCTCTCATAGCATACCTGAAACAATTGTCAATTGAAGTCTATGACTTAATGCAGTTCTTCAATTCAAAAGGGAATATATATTAGAGGCTTACCAAGAATAATGCTGTGCACATTTGATGATTAGTTCACGCACAGTAATCAAAGCATGGCTAATCAGGATTCCATTCAGCTCTACAACCATACCTTTCATGGGAGGCACCTGGAAAAAGAGAGATTGAGTTACAACACAATCAATTACATTGCTATAAGGGACAAGTTCACAAAATTATATCTGTTACGAAGACCAAACCTTAATTATACTATGAAGTAAAGTTCTCAGAGTTTCCTGTGCTGAACTATAACTTGAATGTGAATCCCCAGGAATAAAGTTTGCAGTGATCTACAAAGTCAATATATTACACAACGGTTACAGAAAATATTCAGGGCAGAGGGAAAAAATGACAACATGAAAAGAGTGGAACCTTTATGGGATGAATTTCAAAATGATCAAAGTAAAAACGCTGACTCTCAGAGTTACTAAGAGATCTTCTCCAAAATGAAGCAAGTTTCATCAATGTCTCCTCATCAAGGTTCAAATCAATTGGCTGCACAAACCAAAGAGCTCATCGTACATGACAATCACAAATCCTCATATGAATACTTAGAAGCTCACAGGCTTATCGTTAAAAATTATAATGGCTTTTAACAAGCTAAAGTAGTTTCAATAGAAGAAAGAATACAGAAAAAACTCAGAAAAAAAATCAAAAGAGAATAAATAAAAATTCCCTTTACAACTTTACCTGAAGAAATATAGACGAGTATGCAAATTGCTTAATCTTTGAATTGGAGGTCAATTGAACAAAAACAACCTTCAGCACACAATCATTTGAATCACTGTAATCAGATTGATGCCTCCGAAGCATTGATGCATAAGGAGCCCCATTCCACTTAAGTTCCAAATTCAAGTACTGAATCGATAACAAATCATAAAAAATCAAGAATAACTCGAATAGAAAAACTGAAAATCCAGAAGATTATTTCTTAAACATAAAAGAATAATGACTTGTAGAAGTCAAACATGCATTAGAATTGAGCATACTTAATTTTAGTACCTGCAAACTGAACCGATTATATTTCTGATGATTATCAGAAACAGTACTCAAGTTCAGATTTCCAAGCTTTGCGACTACAATTGGTAAAAACTCTGGGGGATCCTTCTCATCTTCCACCTTCACAAAATAGTAACAATACAGAACATAAGTCGAAAGTATGCAATAATTCCCCCATACATGACTTTATTATGCCTTATATGCTTTCATTGCAAGTATTGAATTATTTAACATGATCAAGAAGAAAGGGAGAAGTCCTCTCCCTTTCTAATGGGCATACATTTCATATTAACAACAGTAGCATTTAAAATTCTATCATTGATGTTCTAATCCATATAATATCCTGAATCACAATTTATATGGAATGTCATTCTCAAGTTCTTTATTACATTTTTATGATGGATTTTCATGAGAACCAGGAGCACACATAGAAATGCAAAACATTCCTCCAATCCTAAATATAACATCATTTTTGACTTTTTAGTGAAAGTTAAGGAAGCAAATAAGACCACTAAATTATAAGATATGTCATATGTAGTTAGGTTATAGGTTAAGTAGAATAAATTAGTTTTGAGGAAAAAAGAAAACTATAGACAATTAAAAGTGATTAATTTTGATTTTCCACAAAAAATTGATTAATTTTGCATCCTTAACTTTTCCAAAAAATAAAAGTAATTTTATAATTAGGACCGAAGAGAGGACCTTGTACAGAAATGAGCAACACACATTTATGACCCAAATGAAATTATTTTAAGTAAATTAACATATGCATTTATAAAGAAGCCCAAACCAGAAACATAAAAAAAGGCAATTTCAACAAAAACTACTAAGTATTTTTAACTATTCAGGAGGCAAGCGCTCAACCAAATATAAATACCTGTTTTGCAGGTTCAAGTAGATGGATAGCAATCTGTGAAATTCTCAATAGCATTTTTGCACAAAAATCAAGAACTGTATCTCCCTTGAAACAATCTGAGATCTCACAAATTCGCAAAACACGGGTGGGTCCCTCTGCATATATTTCATACCCCAATTTTTCCATCTCCACACCATTAAACCCATTAAAAGTCGCTCTCTGATCTCTAGATCTTTTGTCTGAAAGCAAACGTGGAGCCAATAGTCTTTGCTGCCCAACTTTGTAAAATGGTTTCCATGGCCGCACCTTATCCAACTTAATTTCTCGTAACTGCAGGCTATCTGCAGAAGAAATCATTTTTGTTGTTAGATATAAACCTACAACTTTCATTTGTTCTACCAAAACAGTAGAATACAAGGACGGGATCAATAAAAACATCAGAATAATGTAAAAAAAACAATTCTTAGTTATTTTTCTAACAAAAACATTGTTTCTTCTACTATAAGTATTTCCTAATACCATAATTGATAATTATGACACAGATGCTACTAATAATATACTAATACAAAATAGAAAACAATAATATTGATTTTATAATTCGAACAAAAGTAGGTATTGACTTCTCCACAAATAAAAATAGCACATATTGTCTTAGTAGCATCTCTGCTGCACTGATTATGCAAAATATATAAATACCACTCAGGCATTTCTGAGAATAAACTAAAGGAAAAAGATGAACTGGTTTGAGTAAGTACCATTGATGCGGACGACTAATCTATGAGGAAGTGTTAAATCATCCCAGACATAATCAGCACTGGTAGAAGATCCAAGAACCTCAGGATCCGATGAACCCTGAAAAGCTCACAATTGATGTAAGGTGAAGAAGAATTTGAAATTAAAAATATATCAGAAAACGTGAGACAAATATAAAAATGGTACAACCTTTTGATAGTAAGTAATGGATAAATCGTGTAAACGATTCTCGATCCGGTATGGTAGACTCATATTTGGGGGTTTGTAGAAATGTAGAACAAGACTAGATCCTTCTTCCACCACATGAATATTAGCAAATTGTGTCACGTCACTGTCTGGTATTGTCAAATTGTTAGCTATGTTTCTAAATTTCAGGAAAAAATGTCCTAGTGAAGCTATGCACACAGGCCCCGACCATCCAAATCCTGGATCATTTGTTTTAATCTGGACATACAACAAGGACTTGTCACGGGAGCTTCTGTGCTTCCTAATAAAATGATCAAATAAACTGAACTCTTTCTCCCTTCCAAATCCTTCCTTTAGCTGCAGTGTTGATTTCTTTTTACTGTCAATGGATGTAATGCCCGCCAAGTCATCCTTCACAAAAAGAAAAATTAATTACACGTGTTACTGTAAAACACATATAAACACTCACATTATTATTTATATAATCAAACCTGCAAGTAGCATTGACGGAGGGTGATGCCTTCTTCCGATTCATTACAAATAACATATCTTGGTACCAAAGTAACGATTTGAAATGGCACCACAATTTCCCCTGAAGAAGGGCCAGTAGACACCCCAAGCTTTATTACAGATTTGATCTCAAATCCTTCCTCCTTATAAAAGCTTATTTCTGTAAGGCCTGATAAAGCATCCAAGTCTAACATTGCCTCAGATTGATAGTCCTCCAGCAAATGAAGTTGCACGTTTTTGGATCTGGAAGCATGGTTGGATACAGTTAAAACCCATGCAAATTTATGTAATCTTACAGTAAAGAATTAATTAGGCACATTAAATCCATAAGTCTTACTTCAAGAACCATGATCTGATAGACTTAGGTGGCAAGCACAAACCATACTCCAAAGGAGTGCTGCTGGAGTTTAAATTGTCCAATTCACTCCTGTATATAGGTTTCCATTCAAAAAGATCAAGAATGATAACGAAAATTGAATTTTACTATTAACTCGGTAAAAGAAATGCAATAACCTTGACAAATGCCTGCTTTTTGTTGCAAGAATATAGATCGGGAAGTCTGACTCATTCCTCATTGCATATGATGTAAAAACAGCAGCCTGCAACCAGCACAACAAATTGACAATATGGAAAACCAATTGAGTCTTCAATCAAACAATATTAAATATGCTATGTCCAAAACTGGAAATAGATTTTTGATCACTTTTCATGTAAAAAACAACCATCTCAACAACCTCTAGCATGCCCCTGTTACCACGATACAACCTCAATGTAGCGAAAAATTTCCCTCCATCAAAGTCCAAAGTTATATCCACATATTGTGCATCATAATTTTTCTTCAGTAATCTCTTCACACAATCACCACTGTTTACTGTCTTGGAACTCAAATTAGAAGCAGTTAAAGCAACAGTGAAATATATTAACGCAGGATCGGCATAGAAGTCAACTGAGGAACCATGAGATATCTTTGCTTGCTTTCCAATATTGTAATTCCCATAAAGGTTGGGCTGATCTACACCACAGGAAAAAAGAAAGAACACATAAATTTGCTAATAAAAAGTAAATCTGCAAAACAATCGTTGGCTCACCTGTTTCACTTAAAAGGACTTCGATCTCACAGTGCAATAAATTGGTCATCCTTAGAGTGGGAAGAATATATATTTCTTTCTGCTCTTGCAATGAAACTGATGAATTTTTATTTTTAACCACAGCTGAGGAATTTTCAGGTGGCACAACAGGAACATCTCTGGAAATTGTCTGGATGAGAAAATGCATATTGCCAACATGAATTCCCTCCGAGTTGAGGGTACAGTGAGCCGTGCTAAATGAACATTTAACTGATTTTACTGATAATGCCTTACGGACTCTGTAGTTTAATTTATCAAGTATGCCAGAGAGATGGACTGCTTTTCCACCTTCAATAGAGTCTGACCATCCCACAGAAAAAGAAATTTCGGAATTTATCACATCCTTTGTCATTTCAGGTCTTAATGAAAATAAGAAGTTACCTGAAATTTAAACATTAAACACATCAGTCACAAGAATCAAGATACAAGACCATGACAAGATTTAACTCCTCACAAAGGAATATACAATCGGTAAGCTCACTTGTCGTGGGGATTAAAACTGGGTTAGCCATTTTTTAATAAAAGAAATAAATGTGGGACAAAAATATCTACTTTGCTCCAATCCCTATATACAGGAGTGAATTGGACAACTTAAACTCCAGCAGCACTCCTTTGGAGTATGGTTTGTGCTTGCCACCTATGTCTATCAGATCATGGTTCTTGAAGTAAGACTAATGGATTTAATGTGCCTAATTAATTCTTTACTGTAAGACTACCTAAATTTGCATGGGTTTTAACTGTATCCAACCATGCTTCCAGATCCAAAAACGTGCAACTTCATTTGCTGGAGGACTATCAATCTGAGGCAATGTTATGCAATTAGTTCATAATTACGTGAAAGGAAGGAGCTGTGTAACTAAGAGCTGAACGAACATTTCTGCTATACTGAATTGGAGGGAAAGAAAGTGAATCTTCACTAAGATATAATATTAAGAAAGAAGAAAAGTTATTAGAATATAGCCTATAAAATCCCCACTTCCATCATTGTTGTGACCCAAAGCCTCATTACCACCGGCACATAAAACTTTGCCCAGACTGTCACCACCTTCTCCAATCAACAAGCGAAGATGAAAGAGAGGAGGCTTAAAGCAAAAATATTTTTCTGGTTAAGGTGCAAGTTTTCCATGAAAGTTCTCGCTCATGAGCTGTTTTGCCCACAAAGTTTTTTTATGGATCCAAAATTGCCCCTGAATTTTCAAAACATAGCAATTTTGCTCTTTACCATTAGAATATTAGTGGCCGATGTCATTTGTTTGACGATCAACATTGATATTTTAATGCAAAAGGACAAAATTGTTATGTTTTGAAACTTGTAGGGCAATTTTAAACCCAAAAAAAACTTCCAAAGAAAAATATCTCTCAAGCAAAAACTTCTTAGGCCAATTTGCATCTTAACCCTTTTATTGATTTTTGATAATAGCATTTGTATGACTAGAATGCTTCCTTTTTTCTTTATTTTATCGTCAAATATTGTTATTCTATTATTCATACCAAACAAATTGTTTCCGTGGAAGGCCAACTTGCCATCCTTACTCCTATTCCCATTTAATTATTCAAGGAAAATGCTACCAGATGGGACATTAGTTTTGAAAAGGAGTGAATTGAAGACATTAGCACTAGGGTTTTGTTTTGTTGGATTCCCTGGTGTCCAAGTGTATCCCACGCACTGAAGACTTGTTGGGAGAAGTTTGCGAGAACAACATAGAAGTAGATCAAAGACTTTTAGGAACTGTGTCAACATATCTGGCAAGAGCAACTAGAACAAGGTTGAAAATGGAAAGCAGGCAAAACATAATATATCATCATTAGAGGAAGGGTTGGTTGTTAAAGTTCTTCAATTGTGGTTGGGTCACCATGGGGCTCATTGTGCCTTGTGTAGGTGCATCGGATTCTATTCTCTGTGTGTGTATGTCCTACTTTGATTGGCTATTGTTGGTAACAATTTGATGCTTGACTAATTTTTAATTTGAGGGACTGTCAAAATATTGAGTGGGCGACAAAATTTAGACATGAGTGTTAATTACTAGTTAACTGGACTTTTACTAGTTGTACTGCTCTCGTACTTGACCAAATCAATTATTTTAAACACAAATAGAAAAACTGGCTAAGTTATGGCAGTATTCTCATTCAAATTCGTCCATCACTCGTGTGCTGTGTGAAAGGTATCTTTTTTCTTAATTAAGCTCCTGATATGATTCAAATATTTTGAACTTTTTTCACCCTTTACACCCAACCTTTCCTTTTCCGGCTTTATCACAGATGCTTCCTAGCTTACTGCAGCCAACCCCTAACATTATATCTTGAAATTGTACCCCAAATCCAAAAGCAAAAATTTTCATGAAATTAGACCTCTTATAAAAGCTCAGAAACTGTGATGGGATAAAACAAAACATACAGGGAACTCTTATTTGTCTTTATCTTTCAGTAAGTAAAACATTTTGAACACTTTAAGTATTGATATTTCAAAAGAAATACCAGACTTTCTTGGGTGTGTTAGTGCGCACATTTTATGTCACACACATGAATAGAAGAGAAATGGTAGAAGGATAGTAGCTGTGAGAAAAGGAATTGTAGTTGATAAAAGCACAAGAAGTTTACAGTGCATACCTACAGTTAAAGACATCAAAGCCCTCTTTACTCCCCCAGAGAACTTTATGGCTTGAAAAGTTGCCATTGAATCATCAATAGAATCCCCAGGTTTTAATGACACAGAGGCAAATTCATCTTCCTTTGGTTGGAGTCGCTGGAAACGCAATTCCATCAGAAGTCCAGTTTCATTATGTATTGTAACCAATGGAGAAACCGCAACCAACAAACCCTCCTTGAAAAATAAGCATAAAATCATATAGTCTCCATAAATAGTAAATAGATGGAATGAAAATGCAGTATAAAATGACATGTGAAGATACCTCCAATTTTCTAGAAATGTTGACCACAAGAAATGGCCCAGGATACGTTCTTGAACCTGTTTGATGGCAAAAAAAGGTAAAATTTTCCCTTGTCAGAAGTTACCTGACATTATTGTAAACAGTTCAAAATGATGAATAAGAATGAACCAATGAAAGTTTTGAGGCTGTGTAACTTCAAAGACCGTACAAATCTGCTTATATTGCATGTCAATAATTTCACCTAAGTAAGATATCATTTTTCTCTTTATTTCTTCCTCGTTTTCTTAAATCAAAGGTGACACACATGAGAAATAATTTACAAATATTGGACAGCATATAACACAGGGAGGAGAAAAAAGAACACACTATTCTGATTCAATTGACAAGAAGCCTTTTTAACAGGACTACCATCAATCAGTACCATTAATTTGCAAGTTTTGGCTGTCCCAATTACTCAGTTCAGCTGATAGACAACTATTTAATGAATAAGAAAGTGATTAGATGAGACCTTCCATTGATGTTATACGTGTTCTCCAAGCAAGGGATGATTGTGAAAGTGAAAGCTGAAGTGGATTCGTCACTAATGATCCAAAATCAGCAAGTTGGATTGAAATAGAGGCTGCATTATTTGAACCTTGAGCTGTGAAATCAGATAGCCTCCTGTCACATGAAAATCATCATTCAATTAATAAAATAAGAATGCAATTATATCATCAACAAAGCCTTATCCCAACTAGTGGGGTCGGCTACATGGATCACACGGTGCCATTGTGCAATACGTGTGTCCATGCTCAATAGATTCGACATATTTTTACGTTGGCTGCCGAAGCCTAACACAACCTTACTCCTTAATCCGGGCTTGGGACCGGCTATAAATAGAGGCGGAGTAAGAATGCAATTATAATCACTAAAATTTAGAAGTATCTCATTGAAACACTGTGGTTAAATAAGCATTTGATAACCCTTGTGGAGGCAATCAACCTTGGTTAAAAGAAAATATGATAGCTAGTGTAGCGAATTGATCTTTCATCATTCATAACTTCTTTATATCGAATTTTCTCTACTTTATATACCAAGAGGGAACTGGCAATTTATAAGCTCCATTCCCTAACAAGCTCAACTGAAATTAAAACTTCTGTCCAGTCTTAGTCACCAATTTTTAACACTCATAATATAAATATTAATGAGAATAAAGTTACATGGCCTGAGTGAATGAGATATTAATAACAAGAGACTCAGAATAAAGAAAGGTGGCAATGTTCCTTGGAAAACCTTTTCATATCAATAGATAACCAAAAACCTACATACCAGTGTTTATCAAGGTCACCACTAAATACCAGCAATCAAAAAAAATACAATGCCATGATCTTAATAGTGAACGAAACCAAAGTAGCTGTAATACACTAAAAAATAATAAATAGAAGCAGCATGTGCAGAAAATGACAACCAAATTAATGTCACAACAGAAATTTTTTGCTAGTAGTAAGCCGTACACACCAGCATAAACAATGAATAAACAGTATGGTCTATCATTGTGTCATGCATGGAAACCAAATTGTGGGAACAAAAGGAGAATGGGTAAAAGTCTGATGCATTTCTCTTACTATCATCTTTCATTATATAGTACAAGAGACTCAACCTATCCCATGATTATAGGGATTTGCTTGATACATAAAATAAAAAGGATTTGATCTTGATTCTCTATAACATTTCTTTTCCCTAATTCCTATGATTCCTAATTATGACTAAGATCAAGATTCTACTAATAGAAAATTAAAAAACATAATTCCAACACAAATTAATGGCAATAATCTCAGTTATCAATGAAGATACCTTAGTAGAACCGAAGTAGACTGTTTTCTGGCTACAGTTACCCTTTGCTGATGGAAATGAAATCGAAGATTTAAGCCTGACTGGTTCTCCACCTGCCATTCTAGCAATTGTTAGTTGATCAAAATTCCATATTTGATAGGGCCATTGTAACTAGCAGATTATGAAGACAAAATCAGTTACAAAAATTATGATATCATGCAGATAGACAGAATTACTGATAAAAAACACAAAATAATCAGTTGAGTTCTTTTGCCACACTGTTCAGAATTTTAAATATGCACTGGATCAAGAACCTTGCAGTAGTTAGCCAGAATCATGGAGTTTCGCAATGAATAAGGACCAGACAGATTCAGTTCCCCAATCATGAAGAGAAGCACGTCCAATGATAACTCGCAAAGGCATATGTTCAGCTGTAAATATGATGAGATATGTTAGAAGATGGTAAAATGATGCCCAAATGAAAATTAACAAACAAAAAATTAGAGGTAGCTCTATCAACCTCTTTAGCTCTGAAATAAAAATTGACAGGAACTGCATGAGATGCATATTCTGACAGCTGACTTTGAAATTTACTTCGGTAAAATAGGCACATTTCAACAGGACGAATAAGTTCTCCCCTAGAATAACAAAACACAGGGAAATATCACAATTCATGAAAGTATTTCAAATGAACAATATTTCACATAAAAGAAAGCTTTGCAGTTAGAATGGACATCTAACCAACCATATATTTCTTTGAGCATCAAAATAATGTGCCACGGCACTTGATGTGCTTATAATTCGGGATTTTGTTGCAAAACTCTGTATTATAAGTTGGGCATTATTGATGCATGCACGAACAAGAGGGAAAAAATCTTCTGTGCCTGGGAGTTCATGAACAAAATTTACAGAAATTTTCCCCATTTTAATATCGATTTGAGGAAGTTTCCCATTCAACCATGCCAAACTTTCTACATTTATATGCGGACTGTTCAGAGAAGCAATTCTAGGGTAGTTATCTTCCTCTATGCCATGAAGAGCAGCAGAAAGGTCATGAAAAACTTTGAATTTGATTGGGTTCCCAGGTTTCTGCACATACTCTGGAACACCATCAAGAAAAGCAACACCAGAGTCATTTTTTTTGTTGACAAGGCAAAAGGTTCTATTTACCAGCTGATTACCACCCTCCCATTCAGTAACTCCTTCAGAACCATCATCTTGAAGAGGATGAGCTCGCCAAAGAGCACACCCTCCATCATTGGTACTGCAGATGTCAACAAAACATGATCCTGAACTATAATTCAATCTCAGTGGCACGCCCATGTCATTCTTAGCGTACAATGATATCAAAGAAAACCACAAAACCGAAGACTTCCATCTCCTTCCAATGCAGTATTTGACCTACAGAAAATTTAGCCAGTACAAATGATGGACAAGAATGATGACATCCCAACCAAGATCACAGACAAGATGCCTTGCTAGAGAAGAAATGAGGTCATATGTATAAACAGAAATGAGGTCAAAAAAATTCTTTATCAAGGGAAAAGTGTAGCGTAATTGTACTTGTGATCAGGTAAAACAGAAAAGAATGAGATTTGGCAGTAATATAAACACATACACAAGTTAGAAACCTAAAGTATGTCAATTCAACATAAATTTCATACCCTGAAAAGAGCCCTTTCCCCTTCAAGGGAATAATGGATTGTACCACCAATACTTAAATTCCTTTGTTCACCTTTAACTGTAAAGTACAAATGTTGGGCAACATCTTGAATTGCAACAATTGATCCTACACAAGTTCACAACTAATTACTACTGTAATTTGCAAATGAATAATAAACCAAACTATAGAATTTGGTTAGAGTACCATCGGGAACTATTGCCTCCAAATTATTGTTAAATTCCTGCCTAGTAGTGACGTTATTTTTGTTCAATTCTCCTGATGTCTCCTGACTAGATATACCATAAAATGAGGATGTCATCGACAAAATTGTCTGCATAATGAAAACAGAGTTAGACAAAGCACATTATATTTTAAAGGGGAAAACCGCTTGGACAACTGCTGACAAACTTTAAACGGCAGAAGACATTATTACCTGTATCTCAGATAAAGAAAGTGTGATATCAAAATCTGGAAGAGAACAATTGCCAAACCAACCATGAGACAAGCTCAAAGAACTATTCTCTGACCTTTCTAGTGACATGAATGCTCTTAATTCTTTCAAAATAGGCTTATGATGACTTGAATGAAAGAACTCAGAAGAAGATCTATAATTATGAAACATTTTCAAGGGAACAGATTGGCTTGAGCTACTTGCTACACCTACAGAGTTAAGTTCATCTACATTCTGAGATCCTAAAGGAGAATCTCCAAGTTCATGGTGAGATGACAATGATTTTGGTGTCACTGAAGAAAAATGAGGGATTTCTGTTTCATCATTCTCACTTGTATGAAGAACTTGAGAGAGTACTGACAAATGAGAAAGATCAAATGTCAATTTCTCCCCAGCAGTTGCTGATTCAAGTTTCAGATGGATGTCAACTTCAGTTAAAATCTCTTGAATTTTACCTGTATGAACAGTTCAACATTTAATTAACTTTTACTATGCTACAAAATTAACTGTTTCAATGATACAATGCAGCATGACACTTGAAGAAGAAATAATTACCAGATTCATTTTCATGCACAAGAACAAGAGCAAAGTGCGACAAAGATAAGGCAAATGACTTTGGTAATCCACTTTCAGCTTGATCAGACGTGCAAAGGGTCCCTCGAGCTTCCTCTGCAGGAAGATTATAGCTTGCTTCACTATGTTCTGCCACTATATATCCATTATGACATTGAGCAGCGGAGGCAAGACTCGAAATACAATGACGATATGAGGAGTAAGAAATAATAACCATTGCTAAAGATGTTGTTTCAAGAACCATTCCACCCTGCCCAATAAAATTTAAGACTCAGATGAATGAAATGAAATATTGAAAATATCGATATGACTATTTCTAGAATAGCTTGAAAGTTCAACAAATTAGAAAGCAGCGTGATCAACTTTCTATGAACTTCAATTTTGAAAGAAAAATCAGAGTATGAATTTCTCCCTAATTCTTCTCAAAAAGGAAGAAATGCAGATACATATATATACAAACATAATATGGCACCCAAGGAGACATAAATGAGAACAATAAAGGATGAGATACAACGAGTGGAATTTTAAAACCTCATTTAAAAATAAGGCTTCAAGCAAAGACACAGTTAAAAGCATATGAGAGGGTATTTTGTCTCTCTAAAGTATGAATATTACCTGAATTTCCAATGATATCAACTCAAATTCTCCGCCAATAGAAAGTGAAGTCAAAAACTTGTTCGATTGGTGTGCTTGAACTAGATCATTCTTCATTTGAAAGCTTCCTAGGTAAACATTATCTACCGCAAGACTCACAAGTAACCAGTAACTTCCTGAGGCTAGAGTAGAAATGCTTGTCACAGAACCCCTCTCCTTGACAAATTGGTGAGGTTGAGTATTGAATCTTTCAGAGCAGATTGCTTGATTAGTATTCTGTCCCAAGGACATATAAACACCAGAACTAGAAATGTCAAGTTTTTCACTCTCATTATCTGAAGAGGCATCCTGGGGGGCACCCAAGTATAAAGTAAATTTGCAATCAGAAAGAGAGAATTCTTGTAAGAAATTAACAGATTGTGAAACCAAATTTTCAAGGAGAACACGATTATAATTATTTCCAATAGAGTTTCCATATTCAAAGACAAGAAGCATAATTCCTGATGAATCAGTGAACATATTTGCTTTTCCATCTTCACATGATACCATTACAGTTGTATGCTGAATAGAAACCCAAATTCCATTATGAGGCAACTTTTTCTCAGCCCAATCACTGTCAGTTACAAAGTTAAAAATTCTCATCCAACTATCTATATTATTTTTTGTCCTAGAATTATGAAGAATTAAATCCACGGACTCAAATCTGCATCTCCCATTAATTGAAAACAAGCCGCTATAATTTGTAAACAGAGTTCCTCCAATAGATCCCTCTCCCTCCACAGGTTCTGCAAATAATGCTTCTTCTTTCATGATTTTCGGCTGCACAGCTTCAAAGCTCCTAAAAAGACAAGACACCATGACATACAAACTTGCAACTGCCTGTAAAAGAGAAAAGATATCATTTAGCAACAAAAATAAAAAAACAATATTTCCCTACAACATAGCAACAATATATTTGGTTCCTTAAATTTCATAATAACTTAAACAAAATCCCCGTAATTTTTCTTTGAAATCAAGTCCTTATAATTTTGTTAAAGAATGTACATTGTAATAGTTTCTAGAGTGTACTATTATTTTCTAGGATGGTTCTAGTGTGTGTGTTCTAGAGTATGATTGTTCTAGAGAGTGTTAGTAGAGTAAGAATATTCTAGAGAGTAGTTCATAGCATTTAGGAACCCATTTGTATAAATAGCACTTCATGCTTGAGAATAAGTAATAAGAAACATTTTCCCTTAAACATTTTGTCATGGTATCAGAGCAAGGTTGCTCTATACTTAGTCTCATTCGTCTCTGATCACTTTTAGAGAGAGAAAGAGAGAGGGTTTAGAGAGAGAACATCTGTGCCCTAGCTTGTTCGCTGCCTTTTGAACCTCCACCCAAGACACGCGCCACACCACCGTGACCGGCGCCCTCCGATCGGCCAGATCCAGAAGCCACGAAGCATTCTAGCAAGCCACGCGCCGTCACCGGTAAGCCATGCGCCGCCGCCGGAAATCGCCCAGAGCCGCTGGAAAGCACGTGAACGCGCGTGCAAACATATTTTGGCCGCCGTTTTCCTCCCTTCTTGCTCGGAAACACCTCTTCCTCCTATTTAAACCATGACTGATTTGAAAAAGGTCTTTAATGACACTGGGTCTTCATCAATCAGCGGTGTTAGTGCACAAAGAGACTTGCCAAATGTTCCGATAGCTTATAAATTGCATGGAACTAATTTTTTAAGTTGGTCTCAGTTTGCTGGCACATTTTTAAAGGATCGAGAGAAGTTTAGTCCGATTGATCTTAAGGGGGAGTCAGTGAGGTTGGAGTCTCTTATAGAAACACTTGAGAATGATTTCCCTTCTACAACAGGTATCTGTGCTTTGGGATTCTCAGGTATTTCATTTCAACCTTCAGCTGTTTTATTTTCATCTGCTCTTAATGCCTCAAATAAGGATTTCCTTCACTCTTGGATCATTGATTCAGGAGCCTCTGATCATATGACTAACTCATCTAAACACTTTATTTCATATAGCCCATGTCCCAGTAATAAGAAAATTGTTGTGGCTGATGGATCAGTCATGACTGTAGCTGGCCAGGGAGATGTTTCCATTAACTCTGCTCTTATTTTGAAAAATGTCCTACATGTTCCTAAACTTTGCACTAGTCTCATATCTGTTCAAAAGCTTGCTACCGATTCTAATCTTTTTGTAATCTTTTCTTCAAACTCCTGTATTCTTCGGGAGCAAGAAACGAAACAGATGATTGGACTCGCTAAGGAAAGGGATGGACTTTACTTCTTTGAGGACTCTGGTGAATGTAGTAGAGTTAAGACCCCTTCATCTTCCTCTTTTCAATCTAAAAGTGTCATGTTAAATGAGGAACAAATTTGGCTTCAACATCGCCGTCTTGGTCATCCTTCTTTTAATGTTTTGAAAATAATATTTCCTTCTTTATTTAAGAACGTATCCATTGAGTCTTTGCATTGTGATATCTGTGAATTTGCAAAACATAAGCGTTCCTCATATCCTATAAGTAATACAAGAAGTCTTGTTCCTTTTGAGCTAATTCACAGTGATATATCGAGTCCATCTAACATTTCTAATGTCTTTGGGTTTCGATAGTTTGTCATTTATTGATATGACTGCACTCGGGTGAATTGGATTTATTTGTTGAAACAAAAATCTGATGTGAGCTCTGTTTTCCCGCGTTTTCACAATATGATTCAAACACAATTTGGAGCTCAAATAAAAAGATTTCGTTCTGATTATGCTAAAAAAAATTTCAACCAATCTTTATTCACATTTTTTGAAAAACAAGGAATTTTACATGAGTCATCTTGTGTCAATAATCCTCAACAAAATGGAGTAGCCGAAAGGAAAAATAGTCACCTTCTTGCAGTCACAAGAGCATTATTGTTTCAAACAAATGTGCCTAAACATTTTTGGGGTGAAGCTGTTCTAACAGCAACACATCTCATTAATCGACTCCCAACTCAAGTTCTTGGTTCAAAGAGTCCAAAAGAGGTTCTCACTCATTTCTATCCTAATTTTAATCAATCAAATGGTTTTATTCCTAGGATTTTTGGGTGTGTTGCATTTGTGCATGTACATTCTGTTAGAAGATTATTATTAGGAAATAATTATAGTATTAGGAAATAATTAGAATGCAAGAATATTATGTTTTATTAGGTAATCATATTAGGTAAATTTGTAGGAGAAGTTTATTGTCTTTTAGGAAACTTTTATATTATAAGTATGTAAGTACATCAATGAAATAATAAGAAGACTTTTATTTTTTGTGAAACCCTCTTATTTTCAACATGATTTCAGATCAGAGGCTCTCTTTCTGGCCTCCCAAGTTTGTTTCTGGTCTTCCGGGTTTGTAGTACTGTTCACGTGAACAGTACCAGAGGTGTTCCAATCTGTTTTGAGTTCTTCCAGCCCTCTTATTGAGACACGCGCCATCCCAACAGAATCGGAAGGCACCGTCGAGCATTCCCCAAGCGGTCCGACCTCCTTCCGCCGCTTCATGCGCCTCCACGCGCCGCCGCCGTTTTCCGCCGGTTTCTCCCTTTTGCGCCGGCGATCATTTCTGGTGAAAGTTGGAGTCTGTTTCTGACCTGGATCTAATTATTTGTAGCTCATGGTGAAGCTATTTGCTTGTTGGAATTTTATTTGGGTTTTTTGAATTGTTGTTTTTGTTCAATGGCTAAAAAGAAAAAGAGAAAGAGAAAAAAAAGAGAAAAAAAAGAAAAAAAGTGCCCGTAGATCTTGTGGTTCCAGATTCTAGTTGCTTCAGATTTTTGGTGTTGAGTTGTGCCTCTTGCAGTTTGGTTCTTGGCATTTTTGGCTCCGTGATCTTGATGCTATTTCCATTGGTGGTATGGAGTTTTGCTATTTGGAGTTCTGTTTGAACTTCATGTTTTGGAGTTGTCATCCTGTTCCGGTGGATCCCAGTGGTGATTGCATTTGGGTTTTGTTTGGGATGAGCTACTGTTTATTGCCTGTTTTGGCATGTTTTGGTTGCTCTGTGTTGAGCATGGTTGCTTTGTGTTGACCATTTTTGGATTCAAATTTCATCTTTGGTTTTGCATCAAATTCACTGATTTGTTGCTCATGGGGAGCGTTGAGTTTTGTTTGTTTTTGGGATTATCTTCGTAACAAGTTGGATGCTCCAACTTGAGGGGGAGTGTTAGAAGATTATTATTAGGAAATAATTATAGTATTAGGAAATAATTAGAATGCAAGAATATTATGTTTTATTAGGTAATCATATTAGGTAAACTTGTAGGAGAAATTTATTGTCTTTTAGGAAACTTTAATATTATAAGTATGTAAGCACATCAATGAAATAATAAGAAGACTTTTTTTTGTGAAACCCTCTTGTTTTCAACACATTCTTATCAAAGGACTAAACTTGACCCTAGAGCTCTTAAGTGTGTGTTTGTAGGATATTCCTCTACTAAAAAAGGATACAAATGTTATCATCCTCCTTCAAAGAAGTTCTTTGTGTCAGCGGATGTGACGTTTTCTGAGTCTGAGTCCTACTTTGGCAGTTCTGTTAATAATGATCAAGAAAATGAACATTTTTCTAATGATCTTTTAGATACTAAATTTCAAGAGGTTTCAAGACTACAATCTCGTTCATCTCTAGAAGTTCCACAACAATCTCATCTCATTTTAATTCATCTTTAGAGGTTCCACAAGCACTTGACTCTACTTATTCAACGCTGCGTTACAGTAGAAGGAAAAAGAAGTCCCAATCGGAGCAAGTTCAATCATCTGAACCAATTATTAATGAAGAACTTGAAATTGCTCCTGAAAATACAGAGGTACCTTCATCTCCTTCTAATATACCTGAGGACTCTCCTGTTTCTACTGATGATTCTGATTTACCTATTGCCTTAAGAAAGGGAGTTCGAAGTTGTAGTAAGCGTCCTTTATATCCTTTATCATCATTTGTTTCATATGACAAGTTGTCTTCCAACCACAGCTTTTCTCACTAATCTCCAGTCCATTCCAATACCAAAAACCTTAAATGAGGCATTGGCAGATGATAATTGGGTCAAAGCAATGAAAGTTGAAATTGAAGCCTTGGAGAACAACAAAACATGGGATCTTGTTCAATTACCCAAAGGAAAGAAGCTTGTTGGATGTAAATGGGTCTTCACACCCAAATACAATTCCGATGGCAGCTTGGAACGTTATAAAGCAAGATTAGTTGCTAAAGGATATACTCAAACTTAAGGAGTTGATTATGAGGAGACATTTGCTCCTGTTGCAAAAATGAATACCTTTCGAATTTTATTGGCCTTGGCTGCCAATCAAGGTTGGGATATGTTGCAGTTTGATGTGAAAAATGCATTTCTGCATGGAGACTTGAAGGAAGAAATCTATATGGAAGTCCCACCTGGTTTTTATTCTCAGGTTGCTCCTGGTACAGTGTGCATACTCAAGAAAACACTTTATGGCTTAAAGCAATCACCAAGGGCTTGGTTTGGGAGATTTAAAAAATCTATGGTTAGCATGGGATATAGAAAAAGCCAAGGTGATCACACTTTGTTTATTAGACATTCATCTTTAGGGGGAGTGACAATTTTACATGTTTATGTTGATGATATAATTGTCACAGGAAATGACATAGCTGGAATTAATTCTCTTCGAACATTGTTGATGAGAGAGTTTGCCATTAAAGATTTAGGCAGACTTAAATATTTTTTGGGTATTGAAGTTGCTCATTCCAAACAGGGCATCTTCATATCTCAACAGAAATATATTCTTGACCTCTTAGCTGAAACGGGAAAACTGGGATGCAAACCTGTGGATATACCTATAGAACAAAATCACAGACTATGTGAAGCAGGTAGAAGGTCTCCAAAGTGGAGAAAGAAGAAGAAATCTTGTACACCACCTAAAGATCCTCCGATTGACAAAGGATCCTATCGAAGGCTTGTTGGAAAGTTGATTTATTTGGCTCACACAAGACCTGATATTGCATATGCAGTGAGTGTAGTGAGTCAGTTTATGCATTGTCCTAAAACATCACACTTACAAGCTGCCCATCGAATACTTCACTACTTGAAAGGTACTCCGGGGAAAGGAATTTTATTTAGAAGGGGGAGAAAACTAACAATTGAAGCATATACTGATGCTGATCATGGAGGTAATCTTGATAACAGAAGATCTACAGCAGAATATTGCACTTTTCTTGGCTCAAATCTTATCACATGGAGGAGTAAGAAGCAAACTGTGGTTTCAAGATCTAGTGCTGAAGCTGAGTTTAGAGCAATGGCTCTTGGGATTTGTGAATTGTTATGGATAAAGATCATTCTATCAGATTTAAGAATTCACTGGGAAGGTCCAATGAAGCTATACTGCGATAATAAGTCGGCTATCAATATTGCCCATAATCCAGTTCATCATGATCGAACAAAACATGTTGAGATTGATAGACACTTTATCAAGGAAAAGTTGGAAAGCGGTCTGATTTGCACTCCATTTGTACCATCAGAAGATCAATTGGCAGATGTTCTCACAAAAGGGTTGCCTAGTGAACAGTTTCGGAATATAGTGTCCAAGCTGGGAATGGATGATATCCACTCTCCAGCTTGAGGGGGAGTGTTAAAGAATGTACATTGTAATAATTTCTAGAGTGTACTATTATTTTCTAGGATGGTTCTAGTGTGTGTGTTCTAGAGTATGATTGTTCTAGAGAGTGTTAGTAGAGTAAGAATATTCTAGAGAGTAGTTCATAGCATTTAGGAACCCATTTGTAAAAATAGCACTTCATGCTTGAGAATAAGTAATAAGAAACATTTTGTCAAATTTAAACTCCTTTAGAACAAGGTTTTTTTTTTCCAATCAACTGGAATCATTGATTCCACTAATTTTTAGTCCCTAAAAAATGTAATTGAAATATAACACCAATAGTAAAAAAATGTCAAAAAATATGAAGCCTCATATGGAGAAAGCATTTAGGGATGAGGGGATGAGAGGAAGGAGATGAAGAATAAGTAGCTGGTCTTGTAAAAATACAATAGAAGATGATATAGGGTCTGGTTGGTGCGACAGATTGGAGAGGAGATGAGGGGAAGGAAAACTTTTATCAATTGAAATTTTAAAGATTGAAGTGGTGCTATGATATTTAAGATAGATAAGATGTAAAATAAAAGAGTAATAAATATTAATTTAGAACTTTTGACCTGCTTCAAATTTTGTTAATTCAAGTAACAAAAATTTCCCTCCACCCATTTCCCTCCCATCCCCAGTATCAAACAGGTCCCTAGTCTAACGTTTGCTTAATGAGATGGTGAGACCCATGTTCCACATTTGGTTTGATTTTTTGTTATATTTGTAAGTTTTACCTAGAGATCACTAATTCTTAACAAATTTACTAAATGATCGACTTAAAACCGCAACATACATGCTTACATAGATTATTTTACAATAGATCCTAACAGCATTACTTGGTCTTCTTTCATGTTCTCGGCCAATAAGAAGTGGTTCTACACAAAGACGCTTAGTACTTAAAGGAAAATAAATTTAATCAGGCATACAAAATAGAATTTATCATTTGACTTCAACATGATAGGAGAAAACCACCTGAAAGATCACATACAACTCATCCAAAAATGACAGAACGGTTAATCCTCCAGCCATTATGTCAAAAGCAGCTGAAAAAGCAACTGTTGTTGTGCTTAAAGAGTACATGTACTCCCTGAAAAATCAATTCAAAAATCACAAATCACAATCACAAGAAGAAATATGCACATGACACAACATACAAATTATGTAATGGAAAAACTTGTAATCATAAATCTACAACAAATACAAGGGTTGAAAAAAAAGTTATCATCAAATTTTAAGATATAAGACCTATTGAAGACCATCAAGGAAGAAAATAATGAAATCAAATTGTCATCCTATAAACCACATCCTACCTAATGGATGATATCTGTAATGTGATTGGCTTCAGTACAAAAAGTTGAAAATGATGCCTTTCTGCTGGTCTCTTCCAACAAGCATTTAAACCATTTAGACGAAGATAACAGCCAAATGAAATCTTCCCCCATGATGCATAGTTATCATAATTTGGTTTAGGAATTTCAATCAGATGAGGCTCCAACCCAAGAAACTCTTCTTTTACATAATCAAATCCCAGCAAATCTACCAATGGTGCCAAGGAAGGTGAACCTATGCCCACTTCTATCTCTTTGAAATCAAAACTCAAGTCAAAACAATCATGTCTAACAGTGTCATTACTCTCTTGAGCACCTGGATTGGCCTTCATGTTGTGTAAAAATCTTACAGAAGGACCTTCAACAAATACTCCAAGCTGACTGCTTTCCTCAGGAAGCACTTCAAGCAAGTTCATAATCCATTCTCTGGCATGACACTCAAATTTGTTAACCCAACAAACTTCTGGACTATTCATAAAATTTGAAACCGGCGATGATTTCCCCTTGTCCTCTAGCCAAATAAAATGCTGCATCTGACTAAGCAGTAGAGACACTAAGGATACTGAGTACGGGGTCAGAACTAAATTTAACTTTCCTAGAATCAAACCACATTCAGGAAAATCAACATCTGCATTCCTAAGGCCTGGGTATGTAAATGCTCTTTCGAACTTCAAGAGAAGGGATGGATTTTCAGAATACTCCACGTCATTCTCAATAAAACTATCACAAAGTCCTTTCCAGCTCAACCAAATCTTTTCCAAAAAGCTTTTCATACGAGGAGCACATGAACCTTCATCCTGGGCATCATTAGCATCAGAACGAAAAAATAACTTTGACGGCTGAACCCATAAAATTGATTCCATATCATTGATTCCTTCATTCCTATTCTCCTTCTCTAAATCACTAGGCATATCCATTTTACTTGACTTTGATGATGCTTTAAGAGATGAAGGCATAACCTTCATTAGCCCACATGATAGAAAGACTCTCTGTTCAAAAATGTCTTCAACAGATGCAAATAACAAAGCATCTACACAAAAACTTATTGAATGGGACTCCGCAAAGTCAATCCCAGTATGTGACTGTAATTTCACAAATATAGAGGGTTGAACTCTACCGGTTTGGGAAACAGTTATCACTAGTTTCCCAATGTTCAGAATGGAGCAATGATTTTGACAAGAAGATCTAGTAGTGCCTTCAAAACCTCCATCAGTATATGGATCTTTCACGATTAATTTTCTCAGAAACAAGAAATTTACTAAAGACTGTATTGCTTTTGAGGTCACTTTCCATATAAATACCATTATGTGGAAGAGGGGGCGAAAGAAATTGAAAAGATTTGCACCCAAATGTTTCACACCATCAGATTGAACTTTCAATGTCGCTCTATGACGAGCTACTCGACGTGCCAAAGCTATGCCTTCAATGGGCAACCTTTCCTCAGCATCAGATATTACCTTCCAGTGGTGTCTAGCAGAACTGAGCATGGGGTATTTACAAGAAATGTTAGAAATGGATCTATTCGATAAGAGGCCAGAAGAATATCCAATGAACAGCAAGAGATGCTCATAAGCATTGACATAATGTATCCATTGACTAATCAAACGAACTAATCTATGTATTGACAATCTGGGAATTACAGTGCAGCCCATCCTACTTGCAGCTAATCTCCATAACTCTCTAGCACTTCTGGCTTGATTGTACTTATAAGATAGCATTTTATCAAGAGCTAGATATATAGAAATATCATCAGGAGATAATGAAATATTCAGTTCTGGAAAATGGATGGTGCAATCTGCCAGCTGAAGATCATGTAATTTGATGTATGTACATAGATCAGATGAAAGTAAAACACGGTCTGGGCAATCTTTCTCACTCAATCCAATCTTCAATCCAATGCCATTTAATATGTAAGATGCCTCATTCTCTGGAAGAAAAATTGTACCGAGAAGACCTCTAGTAAGACATTTATCATCCAGAAACTTAGAGCTTGCGTCAAACTCCTCTAATTCCCCAAAACACATCAACACATTGTTTAATATAGGGAACAAAACCTCCACACGAATGTGATGTACCTCTAGATGACAGTGTTTGAGAATAAGATTCATGAGTGATGTTGAAAAATCCTTTCTTGAAGGTGCAGCAAACAAGATCCTCTCCAAGAGGTGATGCAAAGCACAACCCTAAAATCCATACAAAATGTTACCATGATGGACATAATGATATTATCTATATAAACATGTTCCACCTGGAGATGCTTGATGTAAAAAACTATGAGCCTAATTATTTTTGACTCTAAGGATCAGAATATCAGATAACAACGCAGAGACCCAATGGACTTCCAATTTCAAGTTCATTTCCCACATTCAAATGATTTTATTAGCAATTAGAAGGCGAGAAAGAAGCGGCCAACCAACTACTCTCAGCATTTCAAGTATCTCTTTCAGTGCCAGTACATGGTAGAGAATCTTTCAAAGACAGAAAAGGTTGACATGGACAAGACTTGAAGCATAGTAATCCAACAAACATGGGAAGCAACATAAACAACAAGCAAATTTTACGCAAACAATTCATCTTCCATTATGCATTTTCCACGGTGAAAATCTGTCACAAGAACAGCATTATAAATGTGGTTTCAGTGTTGGCTGAAAGTGGCTTTAATATACAGAACTTCTGAGTGTAGATCATACTGTATACAGCTTGCTAATTAATGTAATAGGAAAAGAAACAGTACATGCAACAAATTATACCGCAACATATGTATAATTTTTCAGATAATCACCTCCGGATCAAGTGCTGAAAGCTTTTTCCTCACATATTCTGAGTCATCATGCTTTGATTTCCTCAAACGCACCAAGCATCCCTCCTCCTCTGGTTTCCTTAATATTATAAAATCAAAATTCCATCTTTAGCAGATACATCAATCAACTAAGACACAAACTACAAAGCAGCAAGAACAAGACATAGAAGTGCAGAAATATACTCTTTCCATCCGTAAACAAAAAATCATTGGACTCTTTTTTTTATATTAAAGAAGCCATATAGACCACTTAGTTTCAACATATCTTGCATGTAACTGCATTATACTCCCTCTGTTCCTAAATATAAAAACTGGTTGACTTTTTGGAGAATCATAAGAAAGTGAAATGAATCACTTAATCATAACATATTTTGCACATTATTAGATCATATGTTAGTATATAAGTCAAATAAATGATTTAGAGAAAAAAAGTTTACGAAAATCAATTTTTAATTATCTTATTAAGTTTTCTTAGGATTCTCCGAAAAAGTCAACTAGCTCTAATATTTAGGAACTAAGGGAATACCTTTTTTTATAAGTAAGGTCAATATAGTTTAGAAGACAAAAGACTATAGACATTTTAAAGAAATAATTTTGCATCATTTATTTCTCCAAAACAAAAAATTAAAGTGATATAATAATTAGGACCGGAGGAATTAGATTAATTGTGACTGAGTGAGTGTGTATGTGTGTGTGTGTTAGGTTTGTTTTCCTATCACAAAAAAGCTGAAGCCAATCAATAGTAACCTCAACATTATACTCCCTCGGGTCCTAAATATAAGACTTAGTTGACTTTTTTGGAAAATCCTAAAAAAGCAAAATAAGTTAATTATAAATTGATTTACCTCATTTTTTTCCCTTAAACTAGTTTATTTTATCTATAAACTAATGGATAATCTAAAAATATTTCAAATATGACATCATTTAATAATTTATTTCGCAACATTAATCTCTCAAAAAAAAAAGTCAACTAGGTCTTATATTTAGGACCGGAGGTAGTATGTCATAATTCATCTCTTAAGATGCAGAACTATTATCTTCATCCATTGCTAGATATAAGAGCTAGATAGCTTTTTTGGAGATATGTTAATAAAACATTGATTTTCCTTCATTTTTTTTCTCTAAACTAGTCTTATAAGCTAAGATATAACGTAATAATATAAAAAACACGTTATGATTAAGCAGTTCAATTTGCTTACTAATTTCAAAAAAACATAGTGAACTAGCTCTGCAATAATAATAACACAAAGAATAACACAAAACAAAACAAAATCATGTAAATAGTGACTTTAACAGTGACTTACTCAAAAGATAAGACAACACGAACTCCATGAACTTGGATTGCGAAAGCTTGTGAAGACCAGTTGGAGAATCGAACGATGAGGCGGTCAATTGTGAAGTCCTTGAAGAACAACAAAGCAGGATAGAGAAAAAGCTCATTGAGAGCTGAAACATTAACGCGAAGATTGTTCGCAACAGCGGAAGAATTCATAAACCCTAAGTTGAGATCCAATTCTGGTTCTTCCAATAACCATGGCTCCAGCAGAGACAGTAGTCTCCGCCGTATCATGCGATTGAACGGCATAGTAGGATTAACTGTGAATTCCAAATGATTCATTCATTGAAAGGAATTTTGACGTGAAATGTATTGGATGTTTATGAACATGGATGTGAATCGGCGGGAACTTGAGGACTATATAGGTATTACAGTGAAGAGTTTTTTATTAGAATTAGAAGTTGTAGAAGAAGTTGCGTATGTCAGTCCACTTTATAATAAAAAAGGATTTTGGGCCACATAAATCATAAAATTGGTTTTGCTTCATGAGTACATGTAAATTGAATATACTGTTGACTTGTTTGGAAAATCTTAAAAAAATAAATTAAGTCAATTATAAATTGATTTACCCAATTTTTCTTTAAACTAGTTTATTTAACATATAAACTAATGACTAATCTAAAAATATATCAAATATATCATAATTTAATAACATATATTACCTTAACATCTCCAAAAAAAGTCAACTAGGTCTTATATTTTATATTTAGGACTAGAGGGAGTACTTCATTGCTGCATTCTTTTTTTTCACCAGACACTCCAGTATAAGATTTAGTTTATAGAGATGTGTGTTTGAGTGAACTTATTTTGATCAAATAAGATATTTTTTTTGTGGAAGATAAGGAAGCAAATTATATCAATAAAGTATAGCATATGCCACAATAATTAGATTATATATTAGTTCATAAGTAAAATATATTACTACCTCCGGTCCTAAATATAGGACCTAGATAACTTTTTTTTGGAGATGTTAAGGTTGCAAAATAGTCTATTAAATGATGACATATTTGATATATTGTTAGATTATTCATTAGTTTATAAGTAAAATAAACTAATTTAAGGGTAAAAATTAGGTAAATCAATTTACAATTAACTTAATTTGCTTTTTTTTAGGATTTTTCAAAAAAGTCAATTAGGTCTTATATTTAGGACCGGAGGGAGTAGTTTAGAAGAAAAATATCTATAAATAATTCAAGGTGATTAATTTTATATCTTAAATTTCTCCAAAAATAAAGGTAAAGGGATTTATAATTAGGACTAGAGGGAGTATTATATGGAGAGAGTATTATTTTCTTCTCTTACACGCATTAAATAATGACATGTTGCTTTGAAAAGGTACCTTCTCTTCAAATAAAACACATTAGTATTTTTAGTTTACATCATGCAACATTATAATCTGACTTGATAAAATATCTATTGCAGTCATGGTAATCAAGCTCGGCCGACCTCAAAATTGTCGTCTCAACCATTGACTAAGCCGAGTTGGAAACTAATCTAGAGGGAAGTGACTTGGGAATTAACCTGAATGACTCATTCTCACCCGAGAGAAACCTGCGAAACCCAATGGTTAACTCGTTCCAACCCAGGAATTAATATATATGTTTATCTATTTTTATTTTTTCTTTATTTTCTTTTTTTTTATTTTTACCCTTTGCCTGGATCCGCTGGTTGCCAGTCCGGGTTTAATTACCTTCATTACAATTATAACTACTATTGTAATTCTTCCATTTATATATACTTGTTTAATATGCCAAACAAATCGGACCCTATTGCCACACCATTCACGTGCTAAAAAGGGACATCCTTCAATTCTACAAGTCGATCACCACACCAACAATGGCTTTGTAACAGACTATTATCATATCCTTCTTTCCTCTAAAATAGCAAATTCATTTGTCAAAACAAATAGCCAATTCATCTTATTCCTCCATGTTGAATGATCAGAATCAAAAAGCCTCCATCTTCCCTTGATATCTTTTTTTTGGTAGTCATCTTCCCTAGATATCTTTGTGAATTCTTTTCTGTTTAATCACACTCATCATTCTGCAACAAAATTTCTTGATTCTGTATATGCCAGCAAATGAGGGACATTAATGACTGGGTCAACAAGAAAAGAACTTGTTCTCTCCAAAGATATCTACAACAACAACAACAATGTCTATAGCTGCCAAAGTTTCGACATCATAGGAAGAGGGAGCAATAATAATAATAATTATAATGATCACTACCCGAGAGAGATCAATAATAACGTTGTAAATGTTCTTGGTACATACCATGCAATGTCAGGAGATCTATTCGAGCAATGTTCATCATCACCTCTCACCAAATCTCCATGGTCATCTTACATTGATGAATCTCCTTCCTTTTCTTCAAAACCCACCATAGAAAATACATCATCCTCATCATCATGTGTTTTATTAGGATCATTAATACGTCAAGAAGGCCACATATATTCTCTTGCAGCAAGCAAAGATTTGTTATACACAGGATCAGATAGCAAGAACATACGTGTATGGAAAAACCACAAGGAATTCGCGGAATTCAAAGGCAATAGTGGTCTTGTTAAAGCAATAGTGATTCAAGGAGATAGAATCCTAACAGGTCATCAAGATGGAAAAATTAGAGTTTGGAAAGTGTCAGGTAAGGATGCAACAATGTACAAAAGAATGACCACAATGCCAACTTTGAGAAATTACATTAAATGTGCAACAAAAAGAAGCAACTATATTGAATCACAAGATAAACGACAACGTAGTAGGCTATGGATTAAGCACTATGATGCCATATCATGCATTGGAATAACAGAGGATTGTTCCCTTATTTACTCTGCCTCATGGGATAAGACTTTCAAAGTGTGGCGTGCTACGAATTATAAATGTTTAGAATCTGTAACGGCTCATGATGACGCCGTTAATGCCTTGGTTCTCGGATTTGATGGGTTAGTCTTCACTGGATCAGCTGACGGCACCGTTAAAGTATGGCGGAGAGAGTTACAAGGAAAAGGAACGAAGCATTTTTTCTCAAGTGTGTTGATTAAACAAGAAAGTGCCATAACAGCATTAGCCATAAATCCAGAAGGTACCTATTAGTATATGTCCCACATTGAAAATTTGAAATGTTACTAAATATAAAATGCTTTGACACTTCTTTGGTAAAAGTCACTAAATTACAATTTATGTCCTATATAATAAGATCATAGGTTAGTGTATAAGTATAAAAAAATCATTTAGGGAAAAATGATAATCATAGGCATTTTAAAGTATTTACTTTTCTGCCCTTAATATCCTTTGAAAAAGTCAATGTGGTCTTATAATTAGAACATGATGGAGTATGAATTAAGGGTAATATATATTGACTTGATTATATCACAAGATAAACCCAAGTTATATTGTTTAGTTGAATATCATCACAAGACCATGACTAACCTAACATATATACTATAAAAAAAATAAAACATATCTCAACATGATACTTAAACTTTGCTTTTGTGATGGAAAGACAAACCTAACGAATTTATTTTAACAGGCACAGTTCTATATTGTGGATCTTCAGATGGATTGGTCAATTTCTGGGAATGGGATAGGAAATTATCTCATGCTGGTGTTTTGAGAGGACATAAATTGGCGGTTCTATGCTTAGCCACGGCACAAAATCTATTGTTCAGTGGATCTGCAGATATGTCAATTTGTGTGTGGAAGAGATCAATAAATGGAGAACATTATTGTATGTCAATTTTGAAGAGTCACAGTGGTCCAGTGAAGTGTTTAGCAGTGGAGAAAGATCCAGAAACTATGTGCAATGAACGAAGGTGGATTTTGTATAGTGGGAGTTTAGACAAATCAGTCAAGACCTGGCGAGTATCAGAACATTCACATATTCATCATCAATCGCATCGTAATATGATTGAAGTTTATCCTAGATCTTCATCTCGATCTCCATCTCAGAGAAAATTAGGATCAAGAAGATGTTGAACGCAGAGATGTACTTATGCACATGGAATTTTGGATATGTGTGTAAATATTGATTGAGGTGGATGGTTTTGATTTTTTGAAAAAATTGCAATTGGTAATTACATTCATTATTTTGTGGGTGAAAAGTGAGATTAGAGTAGACAGGGTAACCACTTCATATGATGTGAAATTGGTGAGAAAAAAGAGTTGTTTCTTTAGTATCAGATCTAATTGTTTAAAAAAATACTCCCTCTGGTCCTAAATCCGGTCCTAAATATAAGACCTAATTGACTTTTTTAGAAAATCCTATAAAAAAGCAAAATAAGTTAATTATAAATTGATTTACCTAATTTTTTCCCTTAAATTAATTTATTTGATCTATAAAACTAATGTATAATCTAAAAATATATCAAATATGTCATGATTTAATAGCCTATTTCGCAACCTTAACCTCTCCAAAAAAAAGTCAAATAGGTCTTATATTTAGGACCGGAGGTAGTATTAAGAAAGAAATTAAGTAAGTCACTCAATCATAATATATTTTGTGCATTACTATGTTTCATATTATATGTTAACTTATATGATAACTTATAAGTCAAGTAAGCTAGTTTATTGAAAAATTAAAGTAAATCATTCAATTAATAAGTAATTTATTTAGCATTTCTAACGTCTCTAAAAAAATCTATATTTAAGAGTAGGGGGAGTATAATCAAAATGAGAGCATGAAAAATGAATATTAGGCAGAGTAATATGACAATTTAGTATTGACATTAATCTTTTCAAACCCGCGTCAAACTTCAAGGGCCACACTAATTTAGAAATGAGAAGAAATTGATTTTCTTATCTACTGCAAGTAGCCTTATAAATGCATATATACAATACATTTTTTTTGTTAAGAGTACATAAAGTACTAATTAATGCCATAGTCAAATTTGGTGATGCTAGTAATATTGTATAAATATTAAAAAAGTAAAAATTAAAAGTGAGAGATACACAATATCAAATTTATATTAAAAAATTTTGGAAGGTAAATATTAAAAGTTTGAATGATAGTTAGAGAGATACATGCACAATGAGAAAAGTGAGAGACAATAATATAAAATAGAATTATGGATAAGCACAAGTTCTTATAGGAACATGGATGTGTCATAAATTCTAAAAATTAAATGATGAAAATAGATATTTTGCTAAAAAAACCAATATGGAAAAAATGATCTTCAAATTTATTAACTTAAAATTTAAAATTTGATTTTTCATGTTATCTATCAATTTTTATTTCCACACAAAATTTGGTCACTTTTTTGAAAAACAAACAAATCATGTAGAAATTAAGAAACAATAAAGAAAAGTTAATGAGATTTAAGGTCTTCGAAATATGATGTAAGCAACTAATTAATAGGTAGAATAAGAGGAGTATATACTCTTCATCTCAGATCCCTTTTTAATTGAGGACATATTTAATATAAGGACTAAAATGCAAAAATGTCCATGTAATTGTAAAAAATGTGCAAAAATGTAAAATTTTTCAATCACTACACTCAACACATACAGAATTGGGGCTATAAATCCTTAAATCCCCTCATCACAACTAATTCTACAATCAGCCTTGAGGAAATTATTTTGCAGAAAAGTTACCTTCTTGCTGTGTATGCATGATATCAGTCATCAATTCATTTATGAATTCATCCCACAAATTGGTTCTCAACATAAATTTTTTTTCTGAAATTTGAGATCTAAATGCTCAGAATGAAAATGCAGACATTTCCAACCTTACAAATTATACATTGACGGTTTGAAACTTTACAAGTGTGAGACAAAACTGTCGTTTAACACATTCAATTCTACAAAGTTGTAACAAAAAAAATTCAAGATTGAGAACCAAGAAAAAAATGACTTCCTTTCCTATACTTCTGCATGATGATGTGTTCATTACTTTGAAAGCACCGCATCAATATTGACTGGATAAATGAGTCAAGCAATGCAAATACTAATAATAATTCTCCCTAGGCTCAGAGTCGAGATGGCCAATATCTAGCCAAAGTACACAACTCCATTCTAAATCATAAAGGCGAAAGGCACTAAAAGAAGCATTGCGTACGTTCCTCTCATCACCAATATTTCCAGTAACTAACCTGTGAAGTGTTCGGATGAAACTTCCATGTGAAACAACTACTACCCTCTGGCCTGCATATGGGTACACACACACACACACAGAAAGATTATCAAACCAAGTTGCCTTGGAAATGTAATTTTCTGATGAAACTGTGATATCTTTGAACAAGCATGAGCTATATAAGTTTTGGTCCCTACCTTGGTGATTTAAGTATAGATCAGTCAATGCCTGTGCGCAGCGATCCGAAAGTTGCCCAAAGCTTTCTCCACCACCCTGAACAGAGTGACATATGCATTTATGCCAGTTACATGCAATGGTATTAAAGGCATTCGTACTTATTATAGCAAGGCAAAACACTATCTAGGAATTAAATAAGAAGCCTCATCAACTAAAAGGAAATAAGGGGTGTGAGTGAATATGAAATCCTGTTTCTTCTGTAATAAGGGGTACAAACATTTGACTTTTAAAGCACTTACCGGTATTACTTCAACTCCGTTTTTAGCCACAAGAGCTGCGGGATGATTCTCTGATGCTTCAATATGAGAGAGGCCTTGAAGAACCCCAAGGTGTCTTTCCCGCAGGTTAGGATCTTGCACAACCTGTATTCAATTTTAATATACAAAAAGGGCCAAAACAACAAAATAGTGATAATTAGAGAGAATATAACCATCCAGTTGTACTACATTTAAATTGGATCATGCAAGAAAGGTGGAGCCGCCATATGACACACATGGGGGGAAAGATGTGCATCCACCTTTGAACTCACAACTAAGATATCTTAAAGTTTCGGTTTAAAGTAGTTTTTTAATATATGGGTCCTACTTACAGTAAAATACTAATATGTGGTCAGTTTACGTGTGTGAGGATACAAATAAACAGAACTAACATTGTAGGATATAAAAATCTAATGAAATAAAACACGAAGGCTAATGTGGCATCAAACCTGTAGCCCTCCCAGTCTTTCAGCAATTATCTGTGCAGTCTGATAAGCACTTCTCAAGCCAGAAGAATATATAGCAGAGACGACCCTTCGTCCATTAGCTAGTCTGTTAGCCACCTACATCCAAAATATTGGTATTATTTATTTAGGCATAAATAATAGACCAAAAAGAAAGAAACAAACTTACTCTAGCTGTTTGTGCTCTTCCAACATCATTTAACTCGGTATCAATTTGTCCCTGCAAAACGCAAATATTAAAAGAAAGTCGGAAAAAGAATGTCAATATGTAAAGTATATATATATGCAGGAAACGCATAAACATGTGCAATTTCACGAGTGAAAAAAAATACTTGTAAAAAAGAAAATTAGAGTAGGATATTCTTTTTGTCATGACTAAGTTAAATTATTTTCAAAGAATTTTTGTGTGAATATTTTCAAAGAATATTGTTTATTGTGATTAGAATAGTCTTTTCTCACACATTTATATTTCAATTCATAAAGATTGATATATATGAATCTAAATATCGAATGACATCAAACTTTAAAGTGCAAGAAAGGTACCGAATATTTTCCTTCAGCGTTAAGAGCCGTTTCACCATGACAAATCACAATAAGCTCAACATATTCCTTACTACGATCTCTATAATGTGCACCATTGCCATTTTTGAAAAGAAAGAAAGATACAATTATTGAAATTATATAAAAGAAATATTAAATTATGGATTTGAGCATACCAAGATGAAGAAAACTTGCTAAAAACAGAAAAGATACAGTTAAGAATGTTCAAGAGAATAGAAGGAAAATAAATGAGGATATAGTGTAAAACAATTGTGGGGTTAATGTGATGTATAGTTTGGAGTTGAGAAGAAGAGAAATCAAGAAGTGAAACCTTCGAGGACGAGAAGACATTTTAGTAGGAGAATGCTTGTCAGGAAGAGGAGGCCTCCAAGAAAAAGAAGAAGCCATGGAAGAAGAAGAAGAAGCCATGGAAGAAGATTGAGAGGCGGTTGAGAGCGCCAAAACAAAAGATTGAACTCAACGGTCAAGAGAGCAATCTATCATGCAGTGTAAGGAACAATCATTCTCATCCTATTATTATTTATAGACGTTTCCTTCACTAGATTGGGGCTAATAAGTAATAATAATTACCAGTAACTACCCTAATATTTTGCATAAATAACAGAGAAAAATACTTTTTATATTTTTTTTTGAGTGAATAGAGTGCTTCTTGGGTTCTGTTTTTGGGCAAAGTAAGTTCCTGAATTCTTTTGATTTTTTTCCTTGATCAGCTGAATTCTTTGAACTGACATAAATAAATTTGCAATATCATCTTTATGCGATAAATTTTTTTTCAACTTTATGTGAAGATAATACAATAAGGAAAAATCGGTTATTATTTTTTGGTTTCTTAGTGAGTTAGTGAATTTTTAGTAATTTGAATTAGTAAAAAGAAATACAAAAATTTAAATTAAAAAAAATGAAATACAAAAATTGTAATCAAATAAGATTATTGATTTGTTTTTTTTCTGCCAGAAAAAAAGTGGATTTGTCTCATACTAGTATTCTGTTACAAGCGCATGAGAAGCACGTGTCAATATCCACGTGTCACAATTAGTTAATATTTCAAACTAATCACAACAGAATAACAAATCCGTTTTGAAACTAACTATTATAACACAGTAACACTTGACTGGGAGCCTGAGAGAAGTTAAACATGCACCTTATTGGAATTGGGTGTCTAACAATTTTTCAAAATTCAAGAATCAATATGGATGGATATTTTGCTAAAATATCAATATAGATGCAAATTAGCTTCATATTTTTTTTTTGGTAAACATTACATCATTTTTATGAACTTCAGAATTCGATTTCCAAGTTAGCCAACATCTTTATTTCAGCCACAATTTTTTGTCACGTTTTTTATCAGTTTTTTGTCACATTTTCAAACACACAAAAATCAATCACGTATAGTAGAAACGAAGAAGTAATAAGTGGAGAAACAACGTAGTATATCAATTTGATGACAATTTTAAGGAAGGTTATCATATAGATTTGTGGTTGATTTAATTTGCGTCATTGAGATTTTGATTTTCTATAATGTTGGTGAACTTATGGAAAAGTGATTTTTTTAAGTTGACTTATTTCTAAGTGAGTTTGAAAATAAATTATAATGAAATTTATTTTTGGATTAATGGTGAAAAAAGTCATTTAATTTTCCATTTAAAGTAAAACATGTTTGGATGCTTATATGTTGAAAAGTTGAGGGAACAAAAAGTAAGCTAGAATTTGTGGAGTCCACATCATAGGCTAGCTACTTATAGACTGAAAATTAGTTACTTCTTTTTTTTTGATAAAATAGTTACTTCTTTTTTACTTATGCAATAAGCTACCTGTTTTAAATAAGTCAGTTCAAAAAATAAATTAGATGGTAAGGAGAAAAAGAGTGAAGACAGAATTTTCACTTAAAAATTAAATTACATTAATAAATAAAAAATAAAAAATTATAAAGAAAAAAATAAGGAGATAAAATTGGATTTACTTATTCAAATTCAAAATATAATAATAACTATAAATAATTTTGAGCAATTGATCAAATTAAAGAAAAAATAATAATACATTTTATAAAAAAAAGAAAAAATTATTTAGAGCATCAATTGCAGCACAAGTTCAACACTCCTCATGCTTCAAATTAAATTTGCACGTCCCAACTTTAGAAATTCTTATGAAAGATAGGAGGGAGAAAAGAAGTGAAGCTAGATTCCTTACCTTATTTTACTCATAAATGATAATAACTAGCCTATTCTCGACCAAAAAAAATAGCCTATTTATGGGTTGAGTTTCTTGTTAAGCAAAATGCTTAACAAGACTAACTGAAAGGACACTGAATTAACTGTCGATGTGGTGATGCCTTGGGTCTAGTCCTTCAAGAAATTTTAAAACCAAGGGATTAATGGAAGCTAACCCCCGGGTGTCGTTTTCTTGAGGAATCTAACGCAAAAGAGATTATAGTAACTAATGCTAAACTTGTAAGGCGTGAGAAAGTGCTTTTAATTGAAATTTTGAAGTTAATTAATGGTCAATTTCTCATCTTGAATATGTTAAAAACATCAATTTACCATAATAAAATCATATAATTATTAGGGTTTGTCACTAACCAAACCAGTCCACCAAAACAAAAATTATGATCGAAAAGCTGATAAAAAAACAAAATTATGAATTATTAATCTCAACCCTCCACTTATATTTTCATTTTTGTTCTATAAATTCATACATTATTTTTAAATTTAATGAAATATCAACTTTGCATCCCGTATTCTTCTCCTTTTTCACGGCATCTTCTTGTTTTTTGTAAGAAAATTTTAGGAAGAGGTTGGCCTCACCCACAATCAGGGCAGAGAAACTAACGTATGATCACCCAAAATTTTGGATAAGGAGTAACAGGTCTGTGATAGCCACCATTGCCATTTTAAAAAAGAAAGAAAAATAAAATTATTGAAATCATATTAAAGAACTGTTAAATTATGTATTTGCATCAGACCAAGATGAAGAAAACTTGTAGATATATAGCAGAAAAGACACAGTTAAGAATGTTCAAGAGAATCAATAGAATGAAAACAAATGAAGATACAATGCAAAATAATTGTATGTGGGGTTAATGTGAAACCTTGGGGGAGTAGATCTTGTTGAAGGAGAAGAAAGAGTACTCTTCTTAAAAGAATGAGACCACGTTATGGTCAGCTTTTTAAGAGAAGGAGAAGGAGAAGGAGAAGAAGAAGAAGCCATGGAAGAAGAAGAAGAAGCCATGGAAGAAGATTGAGAGGCGGGAGAGAAGAGAAATTGGTTGAGAGCGCCAAAACAAAAGATTGAACTCAACGGTCAAGAGAGCAATCTATCATGCAGTGTAAGGAACAATCATTCTCATCCTATTATTATTTATAGACGTTTCCTTCACTAGATTGGGGGTTAATAACAGGGAAAATGTCATTTAAATCCCTCCGAATATACAAAAGGACAATTCAGGAACTCAAACTTCCAAAAGGACCATGAAGGAACTCGGACCTAGGGGACATTTTAAAATCATGTGAAAAGACAAAATTGCCCTAATCATAAAACAGAAATTACCAACCACCCTTACACCCACCATTTCCTCTTCTCTCTTTTTTTTTTGATAAAAAGAACTACAATATAAAACAATTACTCAGTAACAATTACTGAGTTTCTACAGTAAGACAACAAACTCAAATCAAAAATCAATAGGCTATGAATCAGATCTGGAGGGTCAACATAGACCAAAAAATCAACTTTCATATCTTGAGCTACTCCCGCAAGCATATCAGCAACACAGATGGCATCTCTTGGGCATATCTTAAGGATCACTGTCCATATCTTAAGGCAACACAGTTGGCATTTCCTCTTCTCTGAAGGCTAATACCCATTCATGTTTGAAAACCTAGTCAGCCACCATATCTTCTCTGAACCCTAACACTTGCGTTTCCTTTCTTCTCTCCCTCACGTTCTCGTACTGTCTCACACCACCACCCAAATCTTGAAACCCGGTTGCGTCTCCTCTGTTCTGCGGCTTCGTCTTGTTGGGGGGTCATCAAACCCAGCTCATTTTTCGATCTGGTACGAGGATTAGCGAGGAGTCCTAGGTTTGACAATCTTCTTGGCTTTTTTTTCATTATCTGCTATATTAAAGGTTTCATCTTTTTTTTGTTCTTTTTAACCTAGGTGGTGATTTTTTGTCGTGATTTTGCTAATGTGTTATTTTTTGGGAAGTGGGTATGATGCAAGGAAATGAAATGTGGAAACTTTTAGCTATACTTGTGTGGTTTTGTTCATTGGGTTTTTGAAGAGGATATTGATTTCAATTGGCAAGTGTTCCAGAAGATATATATATGCATGTCTCTAAAAAATATGTCGGTGCATATCTTTAAAAGCTTCGTCTGTTTACATAAAGCTAAGCTGGATGTTTCTCCAAGTTTGTTTGTCTATGCTTTGATCAGCTGCAATCTGATACTAAAGCTTATTTATTGAAAAGTTCTTATGCTGATTTATTGATAAAGAAATTAGCAATTGTATTTGCATCCAGCTCTTCTATGTGCATCTTTTTTCATGTAAAAGAGAATGAAATGATGTTTTTCCATTAGATAAAGTAGTAGATAGTAGATTGTTCAGCATATTTCTTGTCCATTTAGTTTCCACTCTGTGTTAATAAATTCAAGGATTGAAGTCATTGGTCAATATTTATTATAAAATTCTTCTAAACTTATAGTCATGTATTATTTCATGTTGAGAGAGTTTGAATTTACAATGAAACTTAATTCAAGAGATAGAATTCTGCAAGGTTCAGGGAATTGGAAATTATGAATGAAATTAGAATCTATGGATGCAAGGTCACTCAAATTTATTAAATTATAATATAATCATGATTTATCTTCTGGGTGTATATTAAATTTCATTTTCTTTCGCTGCCTTGCCTAGTATTAGTGTGATTGGTTAGATGATATGCATCATACTTGTTGAGAAGAAATGTATTATTTGTTGCGAAATTTTCACTGTTTAGTGTTATTTATTTTGCTCAATGTTATTTTTTGTAGGCTCATGGCTTCCACTTCGAATAGGAAGGAAGCTGATGTAATAGGTCTAAGCTTAAACCGCAAGATTAATGGGATTAACATTTTAAACATAAGAATAAACTTCTTCGTTAACAGCATAACATTAGTGTTAACATTTACACCGCACCTGCTAACAATTGAACTTTGGGCATTAACAACTGAACTTTAGGCATTTGCATTTTGAACTTAAGAATTAACTTCTTCGTTAACAAGATAACATTGGTGTTAACATTTACACCGCACATGTTAACAATTGAACTTTGGACATTAACAACTGAACTTTAGGCATTGACATTTTGAACTTAAGAATTAACTTCTTCGTTAACAAGATAACATTGGTGTTAACATTTACACCGCACCTGTTAACAATTGAACTTTGGAAATTAACAACTGAACTTGCATTGACATTTTGAACTTAAGAATTAACTTCTTCGTTAACAAGATAACATTGGTGTTAACATTTACACCGCACCTGTTAACAATTGAACTTTGGGCATTAACAACTGAACTTTAGGCATTGACATTTTGAACTTAAGAATTAACTTTTTCGTTAACAGCATAACATTGTTGTTAACAGTTACAGCGCACCTGTTAACAATGGAACTTGGTGCATTAACAACGGAACTTTAAGCATTAACATTTTGAATATAAGAATTAACTTCTTCGTTAACAACATAACATTTGTGTTAACATTTACACCGCACCTGTTAACAATTAAACTTTTCTCCTTAATTTTGTACTAAAAGTTGCAGCTTACCTATTAACATTTAAAACATAGTCATTAACAATTCAAGCCTAGTCATTAACAACTCAAGCATACCCATTAACATGTGCAAAAGTAATGGAAGGAAATATATAATCATAACCAGTACCATAACAAGTATGACAAATAAGTTTTACAAAAAATAGATTCAATAAGTCTTACAAATCCTTAATGTCATTAACATAAAATCCATAACCTAAACAAAAAAGACTAAATAGATTCTTTTTTGAGTACATATGACAACACTAGTGTCTTAGTAAAATAATTAAGTAATCTTCTTCTTAGCATTTGATGGTGAGCTTCCTTTTGGATCCCTTTGAATCTTCTTGTTGAATCTTCTCTCCGCAACAGGGCGATGCTTCTGAAAAGGAGGCACCAACACGGCATTCTCATGAAGTTGTTCTTTTTGGTGCATATCCATTGCATAATCTACATTGCCACCTGAACCCATACTAATATAATAAAAATAAATGCTGAGCTTACACACAAATATTGCAAAAATCTTCTAACAGTAACAACAAATACCATTAATAAGATCTCCTATATCTGAAGCTTTCACAATGAAATCACAGTGAAGAAACTCATGTAACTACATACATTTTCCAGCAAAATGCAAAACTAAAACTATGAAGTTCTAATTCATACCAGAAAATCAAAATTAAAGAGAGGAGCAAACTAGACATGGTCATGACGAAACCACAACCAAACATCAATGTAAAAAATTAATGAAGCAAGTTGGCAATTTAAAACACAAGTATTTTACTATTCAAGGTAATGACAATGCTATGAAAGAAAAGAACAAACTTGACAATTTCCATCTCCTTCAACTTCAGATTCAGTCAACTCGTACATCTGCACTCACCATCAACCATGCATGCATTTTGATGTAGCATTACAACAAATTTAAGCAAGACCAAATCACACACACGCACACACATTATATATTTCTGTTCCAAATAATTATTACCGTTTATGTCCTCAAAATTTCAAATCATTATCTCCAAGAATCAGAATTAAGAAAACAAGTAAACTAGAAAAAAGACGTCTTCATCATGTTTGGGAACCTGTAGGCATTCTCTAACCATTCAAGTCTCAACAAACTTAGAGTGCAATTCACCATAGGTAAACATAATTTTTATAATAGTAATAAATCTCACTTCTATTTCTATCATTATCTCTACAAACATTACCCAAACAGAATCATAAAATTATCAAATCACTATTAAAATCCTTCCAACCAAAACCCATAATAACACCAATAAGAACCAACTTACAAAGCAAGATCCAGTCATATTCTACTCCTACTAACATTTAATTTTCACAAAAGAATACATAAAAATCATACCAGCCTTGCAATTAAACATATAAACAGAGCACCCATATCCATATTCTAGGTTTAAAAGGAAACTTGCAATTCTAACCAAAATGTAGTGTAACACGATGAACACACGAGCAAGACGAAGCCACAGAACAGAGAAGAAGCAAAATTGAAGCCGCAAAACAGAGGACCCCCAACAAGATGAAGTCGCTGCCGCCGTGATAGAAAGAACCCGAAAAACCAACAACCCCCAACAAGACGAAGCCGCAAAACAGAGGAGAAGCAAGCGGGTTTCAAGATTTGGGTGGTGGTGTGAGACGATACGAGAACGTGAGGGAGAGAAGAAAGGAGACACAGTAAGGTATGGTGGCTGACTAGGTTTCCAAAGGTGAATGGGTATTAGGGTTCAGAGAAGAGAAGAGAAAATGGTGGGTGTAAGGGTGATTAGTAATTTCTGTTTTATGATTAGGGCAATTTTGTCTTTTCACACAATTTTAAAATGTCCCCTAGGTCCTAGTTCCTTCGTGGTCATTTTGGAAGTTTGAGTTCCTGAATTGTCCATTTGTATATTCGGAGGGATTTAAATGACATTTTCCCTTAATAATAAGTAATAGGGTAATGGACCTAATTTGCCCCCAAGTAACCACCAAGAAGCGCTGAGCACCCTGATCTAACAACAGGACCGTATCTGAACTCCAAGTAACCAAGGTGTTTAAAAATTACCCCGGTTGGACGGTCAACAACGTTTGACCGTTACTATGCCTATGTGGCTACCACACGAGCACCTGCTTGCCACATGTGTATTTTAAATGGACTTAATCTGCCCTCCAAGTAACCACCCAGGAGCACTGAACACCCTGAACTAACTACAGGCCCGTATCTGGACTCAAAGTAACCAATGTGTTTAAAAACTACCCCGGGTGGACGGTCAATGACGATTGACCGTTACTATGCCTATGTGGCTGCCGCGTGAAGGCCTTGTTTATCATCCGTCGCCTTGTCATCGTCACGTAAGATATGTTCATGTGGGTCCCACCTACAATAATAAACAATTTCTCTCTTCCTCTTCATCACCATCACCACAGCTCCCCCAACACCCACCACTTCCACCCACGCCACCCCCTCACCTCCCCAGCCCCCCACTGCCTCACCTCCACAGCCCCCCACCCATGCCACCTCTGCTTGCCACGTTTAAGGGGGTGGTGTGGGTGGGGGGTGGTGGGTGTTGGGGGGCTGTGGTGATGGTGATGAAGAGGGAGAGAGAAATTGTTTATTATTATAGGTGGGACCCACATGAACATATTTTACGTGGCGATGACAAGGCACCGGGTGACAAACAAGGCCTTCACTTGGTGGCCACATAGACATAGTAACGGTCAAACGTCATTGACACCCGGGGTAGTTTTTAAACACATTGGTTACTTTGAGTGGAGATATGGGCCTGTTGTTAGTTTAGGGTGCTCAGTGCTCCTGGGTGGTTACTTGAAGGGCAGATTAGGTCCATTTAAAATACACACGTGGCAAGCAGGTGCTCGCGTGGTAGCCACATAGGCATAGTAACGGTCAAACGTTGTTGACCGTCCAACCGGAGTAGTTTTTAAATACTTTAGTTACTTGGAGTCCAGATACGGGCCTGTTGTTAGTTCAGGGTGCTCAGCGCTCCTTGGTGGTTACTTGGGGGCAGATTAGGTCCATTACCCTAAGTAATATTACCAGTATCCACACCAATTTAGCGTAAAATTAGAGAAAAATACTTTTACACTCTTTTTTTGGGGTAAAAAGCTTCTTTTAAGTTCTATTTTTTATTGGAAAATAAAGTTCTTAAATTCTATAAACTGAGAGAGAATAAATTTGCAGGATTTATTTTATGTGATAATAATATATTATGGGAAATCGATTTATTATTTCTTTTTTCTTGATTGAGTTAGTATTTAATTTTTTTGTAATCTGAATTAGTAAAATAAATACTAAAGGTAACATAAAATAAGATTCATGCTTTGTTTAAAGAACAAAGTATATCGTTTTTTTCTACCATAAAAGGTAGATAGATAAACTATTTGTTATTTCCATCTGGTTCTAAATACAAGAAAAATTTTGATTTTTTTAAGAAATTCATACTACTAAATTATAACATCATAAAAATTAGATTATAGGGTTGTAAATTAGTTGAATAACTTTGTTTTGAGAAAAAAAGGAGAAATATAGACAAATTAAAGCGATTACTTTTACATTTTTGATTTATAAAAAATCGAAGTGATATTAAAATTAGGAGCTTACAACTTTAAATATATAACATTAATTAGTGTTGTAAAATCATTCAAAATGGTTGCTTATGCCTCAAATTAATCTACTATGGCTCTATCCCACATTTTGGGAAAATCAATATGGAACTTGATATTAGTTTAGAGAAAATAGTGTAGAGAGAAATTTGTGGAAGATGTATTATTGACGACTACATAATCCCAAATTGGCTACAAGTCTACAACTCATTCTTCTTATATATTGTTCCCACCTACAGGCTACAAGTATCGATACATGCACGTGCCAACATGCACATGTCATAATTAGTTAATCGTTTGGACTAATCACAACTGACTAACAAATCTAATTTGAAAGTTGAAACTAATTATTCTCACACTTGGCTAGAAGCGTTTTTTTCTTTTTTGCTAAGAACTGGGAGTGTTAGAAAAGTTTTTTTTTACCTTCAGTGCGTTAGAAAACTCAAACATGTTGGAACTTGGGTGTCTTAAAACTTTCAAGAATTTTTTTTTGACCAAAAACACTTTCAAGAATTCAATAATCATTTATATGGATTGGTATTTTGCTCAAAAAAAAATAATCAACACAGATTAAAAATATCTTCATATTTATTCATTGTATATTACTCCCTTCAATCCTAAATATAAGGCTCATTTGACTTTTTTTAGAATATAAGAAATTAATGTAACATATGTTACATATAATTAAATTATATGTTAGTTCATGATGAGTTGACTTAAGTATTTTTGAGGAAGGAAAATACAATGATAAACATTTTAAATTAATTAATTTTGCGTTTTTTATCTCTCTAAAAGGTCAAAGATAATTTATAATTAGGAATAGGGAGAGTATCAATTTGTATATCATACACTAGTAAAAATACTCTCCCTATCTTAATTATAAAATCACTTTGACTATTGAGAAAATTTAGGGAAGACAAGTAATTTCTTTAAATTGTCTATAATTATCTTTTCTTCTCAAAACTAATTAATCTATTTAGAAAGCAAGAAAAAGTTGTTGTGGTTTATTAGAAGTCACTTTAAGTACAAAAGTCAGTTAAATCCAATCTAATATCAAACACTTAACTTTAAGTCTAGTATGCTTTTACATGACTCACATCAATTATTTTCCAAAAGATAGTTATTATACAAAAACAAAAATCTCTTGGCCGCAAATCATATATTATTTGCATAGATATTGGTCATACGTGAGAGCCCCACATAGGGAAAATGATACCTAAAATGGCACAAACAAATAAAAAACTTTTTTAAAAACAAACAAATCATGTGGAAATTAGAAAGTGATAGAGAAAAGTTAGTGAGACTTAAGGTCTTCCTTAGTCAATATGAAATATGACATAAGTGACTAATTAATAGGTAGAATCAAAGGAGTATATACTCTCCATCTCGGGTCCCTTTATAATTGAGGACATATTTAATAAAATCAATCAAGAAATGCTATAAAACAAGTATTGTGGATGAGATAAAGTATTTAACAACAATATTTCAAGAAGTGACTTATATAATGGATGGGATAAAGTACTGTAGCCAAAACAAGTTTGAGAGGGAGTTGAATCGCTTTTCGAAGTTAGAAATGAAAATAAAATGGTAAATTAGGTGAATGACCTATCAATCATATATTTTATGGTTTAAAATGCAAAAATGGTCATGTAATAATCACGAAAATGCAAAAATGACCATGTAAAAATTTTTGGAGCAAAACTGCCCATTAAATTTCAAACAATAATCTCTTTTAAGTTTAAAGTTTAAAACATTAGTAAAAAATAATTTATTTAGCCCAACAAGCTAACCCCCTACCTTAGGCTATTTTTTTGCCGCGTACATTAGACAAAGTTGAAGGAGTGTATAACATGTATAATTAATCTTGACAATTTGATCAAATAAAAATAATTTGTGAACTGAGCTTTGAAAGGCGTTAATATGGTTGGAGTTTAAGGGGTCCTTTTCCAGATAAAAAGGATGTGCTGAAGTTGTGCTTAATTCGCTTGTGAGTCGTTTGGAACTTTTGGGCAGATTTAAAAAGAAAGAAACTTAACATGTCAGTTTGTGCTAAAAAACTTAACATGTCAGTTTACAGTGGCTATTACTTTCAAAGTGATCATGGTTGGAGTTCAAGGGGTCCTTTTCTAAATATGGTGAAATTTGTGTTGAAATGGCCCAAAACAGCATCCTAAGCAAGAAACTAATATTTTGTATAAAACTACGTTTTGAAATTTGTGTTGGGATATTTGATCCGAAAAAACAATTGATGGGATGACCCAAATCATATAGTGGTAAATATTTAAATCTCCCCTGAAAGTTTTTCTCTAGGAGCATCCCCACCCCGAAAGTTTTTTTAGGAGCAATTAAGACGTGTAAGTTTTTAAGAGCAATTAAGACCCAGTAGAAGATTTTTTAAGAGCAATCTCACCCAAATCTAACGTGTGGTGTGAGGTACGTGTGCCATGTTATTTCTGCCATGCAGGCTTATTCTTATTGGCCACCTAGGCTTCCATTTAATTAAAACATGTGGTAGGAGTGCAATAATTCAACACACAAGAATGAACTGAATGGTGCTCCGAGAATTTTTTTTGAACTGAAAATGGTGCTCCGAGAATGAAGAGAAGGAAAAAGGGAAATACTTCGTAGGCTTAGGTGGTGCACACATGGCTTCGTCGGCTTAATCAATTATTAGTGCAACCATTATTATGCGAATCAGCTGTATATGCTTTTGACCCCATCCTTCGGAAATGGTACAGTATGAAACTTCCCTGCATTGTTGACACTTCAAATTGGTTCATTGCTTCATCATGTGGCCTGGTTTGCTTCATGGACAATGATAGTAGAAGTGAATTATGTGTTTGTAATTCCATTACTAGAAGTTACAGAAAGCTTGAAGAGCCCTCGGGTTTGAAATTTTTTATTACAATGCATTAGCAATCTCAGTGAACGCGGAATCACATAATTATAACATTGCAATTTGCAATCATAAAAGTAAAGCAAGTCCCTGAAAATTTTTCCCAATGGGACATCTCAATTCTTATATATACATCAGAACATTGTTCCTAAAAAAACTTACAGTACATTGTTCCCAATGGGACATCTCAATCCAGTACATTGTTCTCTGACATGTGGGCGCCTGATGATGAATCTGAAGGAGAAGCTTGTAATGGTGGGAGGAATTGGTAAACAAGATCATCCTGACATAATAAAAGGATTAGTATATGGTTCTAAATTAAATGAAAGGAAGTTGGGTGAGATTTCTAGAATGCCTCACAAGTTCTTCCAAGGATTTGGAGAGCTTGATGATGTGGAAGCTTAGGTGGTCAATAAGAATAATCTAGCGTAGCTGAAATAACACACGTCAAATTTGGGTGATTGCTCCAAAAAAAAAACTTATGGGTCTTAATTACTCCTAAAAAAGACTTCCGGGTTTTAATTGCTCCTAAAAAACTTTCGGGGTGAGGATGCTCCCCAAGAAAAACTTCCGGGGGAGATTTGATACTTTACCAAACATACAACATCCCAAACAAGAAACAATTTTTAATAAGTCCACTTGTAGAAAAACAAAATGTATATGTGATGCAAAAATACTTGGGAAAATGACAAAACAATTATCTCCCAATACCCAAAAAGACATGGAAGGAACCTAAACTTCTAAAAGGAATATGAAGGAACTAGGCACCTACGTGACATTTCCAAATGTTGTGAAAAGACTTGACTGCCTTCATCCCAAAACACAAATTACAGCTCACTCTGAACCCAACAGTTCCATCATACCGATTAATTATTGCAGTGTAACTATTAACAATTTAATCATATCAATTAACAGTTGAAGCATACACATTAACATTTAACTTTCATGTTAACAAACGCGTACTACGTACTACCATTTGAATCCTACCGATTAACTATTGCAGTGTACCTATTAACAATTTCACCATACCGATTAACACTTGAAGCATCACTATTAACATTTAACTTTCTTGGTAACAAACGTGTACTCCATATTAACATTTGAATTCTACCAGCGTACCTGTTAACAATTTCATCATAACGATTAATAGTTGAAGCACATCCATTAACATTAAACTTTCTTGGTAACAAACGCGTACTTCCGTATTAACATTTGAATCATATTCATTAACTATTGCAGCGAAACTACTAACAATTGCATCATAACAATTAACAGTTGAAGTATACCTATTAACATTTAACTTTCTTGGTAACAAAAGCGTACTCATATTAACATTTGAATCTTACTCATTAACTATTATAGTGTACTATTGACAATTTCATCATACCGATTAACAATTGAAACATGCTCATTAACAGTTAAAACATACTCATTTTTCCTCCTTTTGTTTAGTAAAGGGCAATCAAGTCTTTTCACAACATATGGAAATGTCAAGGTAGTACTTGGTTCCTTCATAATCCTTTCAGAAGTTTTCATAATCCTTTCAGAAGTTTAGGTTCCTAACTTGTCCTTTTAGGTATTGGGAGAGATTTTTTTTGTCATTTTCCCAAAATACTTCGTCCCTTCAATCATAATTAAATATAAAATCAATTTGACCTTTTTTGAAAAAATTAAGAATTAAAATATAATCACTTTAAAATGTCTATAATTGTCTTTTATTTCTAAAGACTAATTTATTCAAATTACAAATCAACTTTTAATCTAATTAATGTGACATAGTAGTATGTTATAATTTAGTAGTTTAATTAACTTTCTTAACTTTCACAATGAAGCCAATGTGAACTTATATTTAAGGACTAAAAATCAATTATATGTTTGATCAATTCCACCTACCCTAGTTCATATAACTGTAAATAGATTTAACGACATTCAAGTGGAGGAAAAATAAAATAATAGAAACTGTTTAATTTATATGCAACCTAAATGGAGAGGCCCCTCCAATATATACAACCATAGCATTAGAAATAAAACATCTAGCAATTATGTTGCTTCTATTCATCTGAAATCATCCAATGAACTCAACTATAATGTTGTCTTAGTAAAACATTTCATACAATTTATATAAGATTCAAAATAGAACTCTTAGCCCCTCAAGCAATGCAAAACTAAATTAGTTAGCTAATAAGTAGCCATTGTGAAACAATTTTTAATCTTTGCGCTGAACAACTCATACGGGGTTGGGGTTATAAAGCAACAAGTCCCATCACAACTAATTCTACAATCAGCCCTCCTGAGGAAATTAATTTGCAGAAAAGTCACCTTCTTGCTGTGTATGATATCACTCATCAATTCACTTATGAATTCATCCCACAAATTGGTTCTCATCATACATTTTGTTTCTGAACTTTGAGATCTAAATGCTCAGAATGAAAATGGAGACACTTCCAACCTTACAAATTATACATTGAAGGATAACTAGTAAAGAAACTTTACAGGCTAAGGGTGATGTAAAACTGCCGTTTGAAACATTCAATTCAACAAAGTAATATTGTGTAACAAAAAAATTTCAAGAACTTGGACCAGAAAAAAATGATATCCTTTCCCTCTACTTCCTCATGATAACGTGTTCATTACTTTGAAAGCACCGTATCGATATTGACTGGATAAATGAGTCAAGCAATGCAAATACTAATAATAATTCTTTCTAGGCTTAACTTTGAGATGGCTAATATCTACCCAATTTTGGCAACGCTTATCACAATCATAAAAGTGAAAGACACTAAAAGAAGCATTGCGTACGATCCTCTCCTCAGGAATCTTTTGAGTAGCTAACTGGTAAAGTGATTCGACCGTACCTCCATGTGTAACAATTACTACCCTCTTCCCTGCATATGGGCACACACACAGAAAGATTATCAAATCAAGTTGGTTTGGAAATGTAATTTTCTGATGAACATGTGATATCTATCAACAAGCATGAGCTAGATAATTGTTGGTCCCCACCTGATTCGTGATTTTTTTGTATATTGTGCAATGCACGTGTGCAGCGTTTAAGAAGTTGCAAAGAGTATTCTCCACCACCCTGAACATAGTGACATATGTATTAATGCCAGTTACATGCAATGGTATTAAAGACATTCATAAGTATTATAGCATGGCAAAAACTATCCTGTTTCTTTTGAAAAAAGGGGTACAAAGATTTGACTTTTATAGCACTTACCGGTATTTCTTCTAGACCTATGACTTTAGCCTTAAGAGCTGCGGGATAAGTCTGTGATGCTTCACTATGAGAGAGGCCTTGAAGAACCCCAAGGTGTCTTTCCCGCAAGTCACGATCTACCACAATCTGAATTCAATTTCAAAATACAAAAAGGGCCAAAACAACAAAATAGTGATAATAATTAGAGAGAATATAACCATCCAGTTGTACTATATTTAAATTCGATCATGTAGTGAAAGAAGGTGGAGCCACAATTAAAATATCTTTAAGTTTCCATTTAAAGTAGTTTTTTAATATCTAGGTCATACTTACAGTAAAATACTACTTCCTCCGGTCCTAAATATAAGACCTAATTGACTTTTTTAGAAAATCCTATAAAAAAGCAAAATAAGTTAATTATAAATTGATTTACTTAATTTGTTCCCTTAGATTAGTTTATTTTACCTTTAAACTAATGTATAATATAAAAATATATTAAATATATCATTATTTAATAGCCTATTTCACAATTTTAACCTCTCCAAAAAAAGTCAATTAGATTTTATATTAAGGGCCAGAGGTAGTAATAAGTGGTCAGATTACGTGTGTGAGGATACAAATAAACAGAACTAACATTGTAGGATATAAAAATCTATTGAAATAAAACACGAAGGTTAATGTGGCATCAAACCTGTAGCCCTCCCAAACTTTCAGCAATTATCTGTGCAGTCTGATAAGCACTTCTCAAGTCAGAAGAATATAGAGCAGAGATGTTTCCTTCCTTAAATAGTCTTTCAGCCACCTACACCCAAAATATTGGTATTATTCATTTACGCTCAAATAATAGACCAAACAGGAAGAAAGAAACTTACTGCAGCTGCTTGTTTTCTTCCAACATCATTCAACTCAGTATCAAGTTGTCCCTGCAAAAGCACATATTAAAGGAAAGTAAGAAATGATTGTCCAAGAAAAAAAATAAAGCCAGAAAAGACTGTCAATATGTAAAATAAATAAGCAAGAAACGCATAAACATTTGCAATTTCACGAGTGGTAGAAAATACTTATAAATAAGAAAATTAGAGAAGGAGATTATTTTTTGTCATGACTAAGTTATACTACGAATAATATTTTCAAAGAATATTTTTTCGTGAATATTTTTATTGTGGTTAAAGAATATATTTTTGATTGTGGAAAAAGAATAGTCTTTTCTCACACATTTATATTTCACTTTATAAAGATTGATGAATATGAAACTAAATATCAAATGACATCAAACTTTAAAGGCCAAGAAAGGTACCGAGTATTTTCCATCAGCGTTAAAAGTTGTTTCACCGTGACGAATCAGAATAAACTCAACATAATCCTGAGGAGGATCTCTATAATGTCCACCATTGCCATTTTTGAAAAGAAAGAAAGATACAATTATTGAAATTAGATAAAAGAAATATTAAGTTATAGATTTGCAGCAAATCAAGATGAAGAAAACTTGCAGATAACATAAATGAGACAGGTAGGAATGTTCAAGAGAATCAATAGAAGGAAAATAAATGAGGATATAGTGTAAAACATTTGTGGGGTTAATGTGATAGATAGTTTGGAATTGAGAAGAAGGGAAATCAAGAAGTGAAACCTTATTGGGGGAAGAGAAGACTTCTTGGAAGTAGAAGGCTTCTTGGAAGAAGAAGAAGAAGAAGCCATGGAAGAAGATTGAGAGGCGGGAGATAAAAGAGCTTGATTGAGAGCGCCAAAAGAAGAAATTGGACTCAACGGTCAAACAGAGCAATTAGTTAAGCGAAAAAAGCATTCTCATCCTATATTACTAATATTTATATATGTTTCTTTCACTAGATTAAGGGCTAATAAGTAATAACCAGTAACCACACCAATTTAGAGTAAAATAATAGAGAAAATACTTCTTATATTCTTTTTCTTGGGTAAAAAGTTTTTTTTAAATTCTGTTTTTATTGGAAAATTTAGTTCTTAAGTTCTTTAAATTGAGAGGAAAAAATTTTTGCGGATCTATTAATGTGATAATAATAGGACAAAGATGCAAAAATACATACATGATTGCCTTCAAACTCGTCACCCAAGAACCCAAGCACAGCCAAATGCTCTTATACAATACATACATACTGATAGTTATACCATTACTACCTTCCCTTCCCACATGATTTCCCATCTTCCAACTCCTTGTGTTACTTAGACCATCACCTTCTTCTCTCCAATTCCAATTCCTCAAAAAGCCACCGACAGCACTACTAGAAAATAGGCTTTTCACGACCATGATTAACGACTACAAACCCAACTTTGATCGTTGATAAAAAACGCGGTGACAGAACATGTAAATATTTGTCCAGGCGGAAACTTTCCACGACCATATTTTGATGTTTGGTCGTGAAAAGGGCACTTTCCACGACCACACTTTTAAAATTGTGGTCGCGGAAAGAGGTGCTGTAACATCCCAGCGCCTCGCTCTCGAAATTGTCCGCTTTGGGGAATCCTCACCCCTCACGGCTTTAAAACGCGTCGAGAGGGGGAGGTATCCAGCCTATATATAGCACCTTTCGTTCTCCTCCCCAGCCGATGTGGGACTTTACAGCCTATATAGATATACAGGCCTATACTTAAAGACAATTTTAGTATCTTTGGGAGAAGATCTGGTGGTGGAGCTTCTTGAGGAGTATCGAACACAAGCCTTTTAGGCCAAACAATAAAGCCCCTCACTGCTTGGCCTAAAGTAGTGATCTTTGCAGTACAGAAAGGAACACGTGTCATATCCTGGCCCTCTATCACAGAAATAACAAACACTTTGACTTGATCATCTCGGATAGACATAACACTCACAACACGACGATAAACTTCTTCACCTGTTAACGGAATTGGAGCAGATGCATGGTCAGGAAAGCCATTAAATCGCTTCCTCAGTCGACGGTACGGGTGGTGGCGATCAAGAAACCTCCTATGACCGAGGTAAACGGTCTTCATTCCATGCTTGAGCTGGACGAAATTAGTGTCATCCTCACAAATGGGACAAGCCTTATGTCCCTTGACACTATATCTTGAAAGATTGTCATATGCAGGTAAGTCATTTATTGTGGTAAACAACAAAACTCGCAATTTGAATGTCTCCTTTTTGTATGCATCAAACACATCAACACCTTCATTCCACAACATCTTCAAGTCCTTGATCAACGGAGCATGGTAAACATCGATATCGTTCCCAGGTTGTTTCGGTCCCAAAATCATCATACACATAATAAGATATTTCCGTTTCGTGCACAACCAAGGTGGGATGTTGTAAATGACAAGCAAAACTGGCCAAGCACTATGTTTGCTAGAGACACTCCCAAATGGGTTGAATCCATCTGTACAAAGGCCAAGACGGAGGTTTCTAGGATCACTAGCAAACTCTGGAAAAATTGAATCAACCTTCTTCCATTGACGAGAGTCAGCGGGGTGTCGAAGATATCTAGAATCAGAATTTCTCTAATCACAATATCACCTCAGATTCTCTGCTTCTGTTGCATTCGCGAACAATGGTCTAAACCTTGGAACTATTAGAAGGTACCACATTACTTTCGAAGGTTCATCTTTCTTTGGTTTGCTTGTCTCATCGTCGTCGTCGTCGTCATCAGCACCCTTCCTCTGTTTATATCTTGGCTCCTGACATCTTGGACACACATGTAACCCCTCATACTCATTTCTGTATAAAATACAATCATTCAGACAAGCATATATCTTCTGATACTCCATACCCATCTTACTTAGCATTTTCTTGGCCTCATACATTATCTTCGGAACCGCATTGTTATTCGGGAACATATCGCTCAAAGCTGCAAGCATTTTCGAGAAACCCGCGTCTGCCCACCCATTTTCTGTCTTTATTTCTAACATTGTTAGAATGAAGGTCAGACGGCTATACTTCTTACACCCTAGAAACAAAGGTGTCTCAGCATCACCACGCACTTTATCGTGCTTGTCTGACACAACAAACGACTCCGCTGCGATATCATTTATCATGTTGTCCATGCCAACGTCGCAAACATATTCATCATCATCATCATTATCATCCACCTCCGCTGCTTTTACATATTTCATGGTAGTTTCCAATTCCCCATGTCAAATCTACTTCCTGTATCGGCGATTGATCCCCTCACAAATAAGGTCATTCTTTATAGAGTCAAGGTTTTTGCGATCAACATTGACACACTTCACACAAGGGCACAGATACTTTCCATTCTTACTCGGCACATTTCTTTTGGCAAATTCAATAAATTCTTCCACCCCCTTTTGATACTCTTCACTAGTTCGCAAAGCATCCATCCAAGCACGATCCATGACTACAAGCTTTGGTTACTTAACTTTTGAATATTATAAGAACAATCGTACCAATTAGATTACTAATTCTAATCGGCCATAATAGTGAACAATAACATAACATTACTTAATCATCCATCCAGCATAACATTACTACTCAAACCAAGATTACTAATGAAACCAAGATTACTAAGCATCCATCTAGCATAACATTACTAATCAAAAACGAATATATCAACAATATAGAAACTTCCATATGATGACAAAAACGAATCATCTTAGTTTCTCTTAAGAAAATCATTTCACACAGCACACCATAACAGAGCAACTAAAAGTAACTGATACATATCCAGGAAAACAACCTACTAATACAAAAAAAATTAAGTACAAGTGATAATGAGAAGATAAAGTAGAAGTGAGAATACCTTGCGATAAAGTGGAAGTTGTCAGAGGAACCAGAAGCGAAGCCGATGGAGGGAGGGACACGAAGAAGCCGACGGAGGGAGGGGGAGAGACGATGGTGGTGAAGAGGGAGGCGGCGGAGGCGAAGAGGGAGGCTGCGGCGACGGTGGTTGTGAGTACAGTGAGAAGTGAGAGGTCAAAAGTGAAAGGCGGCGGCGGCGGTGGTGAAGTGAGGTGGCGGTGAGAAGTACCAAATGCAAAGTGAGGCTGGCGGCGGCGCGAGGGAAAAGGATGGCGGAGGGAGACGGGCTGGGCGACGACGCGAAGGAGGGCTGGGGTTAAGTGGACGGCGGCGAGCTCACTCACGACGGCGGCGGGCTGAGTTGAATGGAGATAAATATAAAGAAGAGAGAAAGGGTTGAAAGGGCGAAGTGAAGGTGTCAAAGTGTGTTGGAGGGAAATAAAAAGGGTTCTAGCGCGAATGGGAAAAAAATTGTCCACTTTCCATGACCACACTTTTGAAAATGTGGTGGTGGAAAGTCCCCTTTCCATGACCACACTTTCAAAAGTGTGGTCATGGAAAATGTCACCCCTTCCAAGACCACACTTTCCATGACCAAACTTTTAAAATTGTGGTCGTGGAAAGGAGACTTTCCATGACCACACTTTCAAAAGTGTGGTCATGGAAAGTGCCACCCCTTCCAAGACCACACATAATGAAGTGTGCCCACTTTCCATGACCACACTTTTGAAAGGGTGGTCATGGAAAGTCTCATTTCCACGACCACAATTTTAAAAGTGTGGTCATGGAAAGTGCCACCTATAACATTTCAGTGTCTCGCTCTCGAAATTATCCGCTTTGGGGAATTCTCACCCCTCACGGCTTTAAAACGCGTCGAGATGGGGAGGTATCCAGGCCTATATAGCACCTTTCGTTCTCCTCCCCAGCCGATGTGGGACTTTACAATCCACCCCCCTTGGGCCCAGCACCCTCGCTGGCACATCGACCCGAGCCTGGCTCTGATACCATCTGTAACATTCTAGCGCCTCGCTCTCGAAATTGTCCGCTTTGGGGAATCCTCACCCCTCACGGCTTTAAAACGCGTCGAGAGGGGGAGGTATCCAGGCCTATATATAGCACCTTTCGTTCTCCTCCCCAGCCGATGTGGGACTTTACAAAGGAGTTTGAGAAGAGATGACTTGATTTGGCCGTCTGGTAAGGGATAAAAAATTCTCATATTTTTATCAATATAGTTGGTTATCGTCATGAGTCTTTAGGTTTTAATCCATTTCGCCATGTCTAATAGGTACTGTCACCGCTTATGTCAATCAAGCCCCAAGGAAAAGTTTTGTCGATTTCTATGCTCTTCTAGACTGGCTTTTGCTGAAACAATTTTGAAAATTACTAAGAAGAGTAAGAAAGCTTATTTTTGGCAAATGCAATGTTACGTCGAGCTGCAGATGGGTCTTGATTGCGGTACTTTTTATTTCGCTTCTGTTTTGAATTGGTAATGAGCTATCTTTTACACAATATTAAATGTTATGTCTTAGTTTAATTAACATTTATTTTGACTTATTTCTTTCAATGGACATTGGGCTCTGGCTATACTTTGCCCGAAAGAGTTCAAGATATTTTGGTTTGACTCTTTAGGGCGAACTATTAGCGACGATCACAAAACGGTCTTGCAAAATTAAGTTTCTCTTTTTTTTTAACTTTTATAGTTGATAATAATATATCTTTATACTATATATAACATTGTTATAATTTTATCTCTTTTTAGGGGAATATCAAAATGGCATGCTGCTCAAGACACTTATGCTCTCAGAGCTAGTCATAATCCGATTCGTGTTATAAACGTAAAGGTAAAAGCAATTTTTATATTCATTTTCATTTATATTGCTTTTAGCCATACTCGAACTACTATGATATTGCTGATATTATCTGTGATTTATCAGTGTCCAATTCAGCGGGGCACTACAGAGTATGGTTATTATGTCTGCAAATACATGCTCGATATTGTATATCGAGATGAAATTAAACTTGGGAAAAAATTCCATCCGGTACGCTTCTAACATATATCTCCAAAAAAATAGTGATTTATAATTGTAAGTGGTACTTGTATTGTCTTTTTTAATATTGTTTAATTATGTTGCAGCTTTTGGAGGGATTGTATAGACTCTGTACCGACCCGTTTAAAAAAGATGAGGATATTGTCTTGGTACGAAACCTACTTGCAGAATTTATAATCACTATGTGAGGCAAAACTTGTATAGGCTTGTAATACTTGTTTAAGCAGTCATCTTAGTATAGACATGTGCTTGTCTTGGCTTAGATTGTGCCTTTTATCATCTTTGTTGTAGTGAATTTTGAACTTATTACAAGTAAGGCAAAGATATAGAACTTAGATTATGTCTTTTGTATTTTGTTGTCTAAGTATGGTAATATTTATGGGATTGATAGATGAGATACGTTTTTGCAATTGCTCTAGTATTCTGTATTGTGCATTAGTATTCAAAGTGGTCTTTAAATGATCTGCAAGAATGCAGATGGCTATACAATTATTCACAAAATTAAAAAAAACATTTCACGACCACAAAATGTGGTCGTTGAAACACACTTTTTCACGACGTTCTATTCCACAACCGGCGGTTTGTGGTCGTAAAAGACTCAATATTATGGTTGTGAAAAACCTTATTTCCAGTAGTGCAGCCACCATGAGACGTTCCCCCCATGAACATGCCCTCCGTAACCACGTCGGTGACAATCGTTTCCCCACCCCAGTTTTCCACTCCACCGTCGCGGAAACGCAAACAATCTCCCTCACAGGCTTCGCCGGAGATGTCGTTAAGCGGAGTCTTGGTTCTAGTGACCTGGTGGCGGATTTTTTCATCTTGGGGAGGAACATTGACATGTTCATTTTCCGGCGGACTTTAACACTATAGGTGAGGTTGTTGATGAATGACGACATATTATTCTTGTTGAATGTAATGTTCATGAAGTTCAAGGATGGATAATGATGAATGATTAGTGTAGAAAACTGAGGTTATGTAATTTCAGGAACACGCAGTAAATAATGTGTCAATTCAAAAATCCACTGAAGCTGAACATACAACTAAACCATAAATAAGTTAAAACGAACTCTAAACTCCCAAGTCATTTTAACTAAAACTCATACATTTCCCAAATCATGTGAGATTCACCCCAAATTATTTGAACCCTACACCCTCAAATCCATTTCAACTAGAAACAAAAGTGAACCCCAAATCATCTTCATACCTATTTGAGAAAGAACCTGAAATCATCTTCGTAATCATTTGCCGAAGAACATGAAGTGGAAGGAAGCTTCGACTTCATCCTCGTCATCCCCAAATTGACACCTAATGCCACGTCAATAAGCTCACGTCAATAACGGTCAAACTTAACACATCTGATTGAGAATGTTATATTTGCCACATTTTGGTTTACAGTGTGCTGTTTTAACCCCCTTAAATTTACCAGAGTCTCAAGTGCTTTTTTTTAAATTTACGGTGGCTATTTTTGCACCTTTGCCCATAATAATATATTAAGGGAAATGGATTTATCATTTTTTGTTTTCTCAATTGAATTAGTAATTAATTTTTTTGTAGCCTGAATTAGTAAATGAAACTCAAAAAGTAACATAAAATAAGATTCTTCATGCATTGTTTTAAAACATAGTAAATAGTTTTTTTCTACCGTAAAAAAGGTGGATAGATAAACTACTTGTTATCTCCGTATGGTTCTAAACATAAGAAAAGTTTTTATTTGGGCGAAGGCCCAAAACTGATACATAACTATTGGTCAAAAGACAAAAATAGTACATAACTATTCTAAGGTACAAAAATGATAACCAACTTTTACCATGTGATCAAAAATGATATTTTCACTAATATGACAATAATATTAGACATGAAATGTCCAAAATGCCCTTATAATTAAATGAACTTTTACCGGACGGCGATTAATTTATAAGAGCATTTTGAACTTTTCATGTCTAATATTATTGTCATATTAGTGAAAATATCACTTTTGATCACATGGTAAAAGTTGCGTATCATTTTTGTACTTTGGAATAGTTATATGTACTATTTTTGTTCCTTGGTCAATAATTGTGTATCATTTTTGGGTCTTTGCACTTTTTATTTTTTTTAAGCAATTTAGACCACTAAATTATAACATCATAAAAAAAATTAGATTATAGGATTGTTTATTAGTTGAATAACTTTGTTTTGAGAAAAAAGAGAAATATAGGCAAATTAAAGCGATTAATTTTACATGTTTTAATTTCTAAAAACAAAGTGATATTAAAATTAGGACCTTACAACTTTACATATGCAACAATAGTAAGTGTTTTAAAATCATTTAAATGGGTTGTTTATGACTCAAATTAATCTACTATGCCTTAGATATCCCATATTTTGGGAAAATCAATATGGAACTGAGTATTAGATCAGAAAAAACAATGAAGAGAGAAATTTATGAAACGTGTATTATCAACCACTATATAATCCCTATTTGGCTACTAGTCTACAACTCATTCTTCTTATATATATTTGTTACCGCCTACAAGTGTCAACACGCACCTGCCATAATTAGTTAATCACAACTAACTAACAAATCTGTTTTGAAGCTAATTATTCTAAAACTTGGAAATGGGACCGTCTTTTTTTTGCCTGGAACTGGGTGTGTTAGAAAAGTTTTTTTGTAATTTCAGAGCGTTAGAAAACTCAAACACACAGCTTACTGGAACTTGGGTGTCTTAACATTCAAAAATTCAATAATCATTTATATAATTGTTATTTTGCTCAAAAAAATAATCAATGTAGATTAAATTTATCTTCATATAAAATGATCAAGAAAATTATCTTCATATAAAATGATCAAGAAAATTATCTTCATATTTATTAATTGACTCCCTTCGATTCTAAAGTTTTAGCGTTATATTTATATAAAAAGGTTTGGAAGGTAAATAATAAAAGTCTGAATGATAGAGAGATACACAATGAGAAAAGTGAGAGACAGACAATAATATAAAAGTGTTGGGATAATATAAATCACCAACTACTTACAATTTTTAGTCCTTAATATAGGTAATTAACTGCTGCATTAAATGTTTTTTCCCACTTTACCCTTATTATTTATGGAGATTCAAAATTGAAAATGTGAAACACATCATTTATAATGAATTTTAACATGAATTTTAAGACTCAACCATCATTCCTTAATATATAAAAAATGAGTAGTTAGTGACTTATAATAAGGAACATGGGAATATTAGATCACAAAAAATAATGAGAGGGAAATTTATGGAAGGTATGGGCCTATTTGTATACATTTTCAAAAGCTATTCTGGCTCTTAAACCTAAGTTTTACACAAAAACATCCAAACACTCAATCTTTTTGTATAAACTATAAGAAAAGATAGGTTTGGGGTTATAAAACTATTTTGAGAAAAACTACATTTTTCTCCTTTTTCAGCTGAAAGTTTCGATTTCTCATTTAGGAAAACACTTATTTTAAATAAAATAAACATGAAAAACTATTCTCAAAACCTATTATCAAAAAGCTATTTTCGCAGAATCTATTCTTCTAAAGTTAAATCCAAACATGCCCTATATCATCCATGACTATATAATCCCAAATTGGCCACAAGTCTACAACTCATTCTTCTTATATACTGTTACAACTTACAAGTGCCGACATGCACGTGTCATAATTAGTTAATCATTCGGACTAATAACTGACTAGCAAATCTATTTTGAAACTAATTATTCTGACACTTGGAACTGGAACCGTTTTGTTTGGCTATGAACTGGGAGTGTTTGAAAAGTTTTTTTTTAATCTTCGGAGCGTTAGAAAACTCAAACATGCAGCTTATTGGAACTTGCATTGGGTGTCTTAACAGCTTTTAAGAATTCAATAATGATTTATAAGGATGGTTATTTTGCTCAAAAAAAATGTAGATTAAAATTATCTTCATATTTATTAATTGTATAGTACTTCCTTCAATCCTAAATATAAGACTCATTTGACTTTATTTAAAACATAAGAAATTAATGTCACATGTGATTAGATTATATGCTAGTTTAGAAGTTGAACAAATTATTTTTGAGGAAAGAAAACAAAATGTTAAATATTTTAAATTAATTAATTTTGCATCTTTAAATTCTCCAAAAAAATTAAAGAGATCTTATAATTAAGATCAGAGAGAGTATCGATTTGTATACTATACACTTGTAGAGTTACAAATGTATAGATGATGTAAAAATACTCCCCTCTTGATCTTAATTATAAAATCACTTTGACTATTTTGAAAAATTAGTGATGAAAAGTAATCTATTTGAATTGTCTAAAATTATCTTTTTTCAAACAAAAAGTTATTCTACTTACAAATCAACCTATAATCTAATTACATGTGACATATTGATGAACCATGTAAGCAAGAAAAAGTTGCTGCCATTTTGAAGTTAGTTAAAGTACAAAAGTCAGTTAAATCAAATGTAATATCAAACACTTAACTTTAAGTCTAGTATGCTTTTACATTACTCACATCAATTAGTTTCCAAAAGATAATAATCATACTAAAACAAACATCTCTTATCCTCTAATCATATATTTGCACATATATTGGTTCATACGTGAGAGCTCCACATAGAGACTATGATACCTATGTATACAGTGAATTACATCCAAGAAGTTACCAATAAAGGCGAGGAATAAGAAAGACATCTAGTGGAGTTGCCTTTATATTCACCAATCCAGTGCTCATAGTCATGTCCACGGGTTCATTAGAGGGAGTAAACATCTCAAAACTATGCAATAGTGTAGCCAATGTAAGTTGCATCATCTGTAGTGCTAAAGACATACCAGGACATGATCTCCTTCCTGAACCAAATGGAAGAAGCTCATAGTTTTGACCCCTCACATCAATATCCTTATGGCTAGCCAAGAATCTTTCAGGCTTGAAGCTATGAGGATCTGGCCATACTTGCTCGTCGCGGTGTACTTTCCAAACGTTCACCATCAACTGTGTACCTGCAGGAATGTGATAACCAGTGGAAAGTGTGCAATCCTCTATTGCTTCAAGAAGACTGATGACTTGACTTGCAGGATAGAGACGCAAGGATTCCTTCACAATGGCTTGTAGGTAGGGTAAGTCCTTAATATCAGACTCTTTCACTTGTCTTTTTCTACCTATTTGGATGTCTAGCTCATCTCGAGCCTTCTTCAGTACTCTTGGATTGTTAAGTATTAAACATAAAGCCCATGTCATAGCAACCGTTATGGAATCAGATCCTGCTATCATATTCTGCAATACAGTAACTAATCATAAGTTAACATGACTTTAAATGAGGACATGGAATATGAGAAACTATTCTCTACAATATTAGGCATAATTCACACCAGAATGAACTTAGGTGATTGGAATGTAGGGGACAATCCTATCACTTTACGTGACACTTGCCAAATAAGAAAAGCCCCAGAAAAAAAGGCCTAAAAAAGAAGATGACAAGCAGAGGGGTAGTCTGTGTGGCATTCAACTTTCATGAGGTGCAAGTAAAGGAGAATTATAGAGGATTATATTCAATAGGACACCCTTATTGAGTCATCTTATTTGTTTTTATTGGAGTTTTATATATAGTTTTTAGATTATTCATATCATTTGGTATTCAAATCCAGGCTATTTGAAAGAGCCAACTTACTTGGAAGACAAGATTACCCCCTAGATTCCAATAATAGGTCCTCCAAGAACACTTCAGATGCAGCATATTAAATCTATAATACAAGATATCTCTGGTCCATTGATATGACGAGTGAAAGACATTATCATATCAGCAAACGTGCAAAAGAAGGGAAAATCATATCAAGAAACTCACCAAGCAAGTAGACTTGATAATAGTATCAGAGTCAAAAAAAGGTATTGGATTTTCCTCTAGGATTCTCAGCATCACATCCATCAAGTCTTGTTCTTCCCTTGCAGCAGCCTGCTCAGACAATGATAGTCTTCTCTGTTTGTGTTCCTCCAACCACTCACCAATGAGGTTGTCCAATTCCTTAGCAGTCTTCTTCATTTCCTTCTTAACACCATTCATATCCCACCACTTAAGCAAGGGGATTGCATCAGATAATACAGGAACCCCAAATAGATGCATGAAATCCCTTATCACTTTCTGACAGTGTTGTGCCTCACCATCATCAGAGCTTGCTCCAAAGTATCTCTTGCCTGCCACCATTGTTAAAAGAACATTAAAACACAAATTTCCAAACCACTGCTTCATATCCACGGAAACTCCATTTTCAGGGCTTCCTTGGCTTGACCATGAATAGTACAGCTCATTTACTGCAACCTCCAACTCAGTAATTCTCATATGTTTTAATTTTTCAAGCCTATGGTTTGATAGAAGCTCAATTGTTACTATCTTTCTCACCTCACGCCAGTAAGGACCATAAGGTGCAAATCCAAACATGACACAATTATAGCCTAGTAGCTTTGAAGCTGTAACGGTGGGCCTGGATGAAAATACTCTATCATGTACCGTGAAACATTCTCTGGCCATTTCCCAACTACTCAATATGAGGACTTTCTTTGAACCCATCTTTATGGTAAAAGCTTCTCCATACTTGTCAGCCAAGGCGGCTAATGTTTCATGTAATAATTGATGCCTACCAAAAAGATGAAGATGGCCAATGAAAGGCCATGCCCCTTCTGCTTGAGGGGCATTAGAGGCTTTAGTATCATCTGTATGCCATCTCCTGAAGAAGTAAATAAGTGTGCAGATCAGAAGGGAAAGCAAACTGATGAACAAGATTGGTGAGAATGAGAAGAAATCTTCCATTACGTATGATAGGATTGAAGATAGAGAATTACCATGTAACATTTATTAAGATCCTTTTCTAGGATTTACTTTGAAGTTTGGAAGATTATTTTGTCTTTGTTCTCTCCTATGGTGGATAGATTTGACTTTCTGCAATAATGCAATGTCTATCTGTTATTGCAGTTCAGCATGAAAGCAACAAAATAATTATATTAATATAGCTTTGAATAATGTTGTGTGTAGTAAACATTTCTTAGTTAAAAGTAATATGAAATGTGTTTGGTGAAAGGTGTGAAATAAACAATACTCATGTTGCTAATCTCGTGATATATTGGAAAACACACTGATACTTACACTGTCCTCATTGTCCAGCCCTCACTCTTTTGAGAGAATCTCTTAACAGACATGAAGGTAACAATCTGTTTTGGCCAAATCTGTAAGTCCCTTTTTTGACCAGGCACAAATATATTTTGAGTGCTCTCTAACAATCAAAAGTACAAAAATAAATCCATAGACATTCCAAGTTTTCTACCTGTAAATGTGAGATGAAAATAAAAGCCAGATTGGATCATTGATGCATGTTTAGGGAACTACAGGTGCAGTCTATTTTGTTGGGTTGCCATAACGCTATGAGACATTTATTCAAACTTAATATTATAAGAATTAGATGAAATTGAAGCAAAATTTTCCGTTGGCAAATACAATAAAACTGATTTTTCACCGCTACTTCAAACATGCAAGATCAAATGGTTTTGTGAATGTTGACTTTGATGGAAAGCATATGTAGAAGTGTGATATGGGGGAGTGTGTATATACCATATATAATTCTATTTATTCATAATGTCTCAATCTCAATGAATTAACTATAGAGCAAGTGGTGGGCCTGACATTTTGGCCTCACCTTAAAAAATATGATCAGTACAAGAGAAAGTAAATTATAATAGGATGTTATTATTTAACTGATAATAACGTAAGATTGGTTGATTATGATATCAATGGGATAAGGTGGAGTGTAATAATAGAATTTTAATATTCATACGAGATAACAATGAATATAAACATTTTAAATTAAGATTCTTTTCAATCGAATCAGGTACATGTAATTTTAAATTTTTGTTGATACCATCAAAAAAGTTATCTGATAAATTTATTCAACAGACTTGTTGGGCCTTTGATTGTAGCTCATGAATTTTTTATACTTCGATCAGTGAGATGGAAAGAGAAAATTTGTGGGCCCCAATATATATGTAGATGACCAAATTACCCCTTAACTTTTCAATTATTTGCATGCTACTTTCCTTGATTTCTATCCACCAAACAGGCCATTAGTGTTTCTTTGTTTCTCTTGGGAGTGTTCCTTAGAAAATGGACTGTATATCAAATGACCCAATAAGGATCCAACCCAATCGAGACTGGACTTAAAACCCAACCCACTAATTCCTTTAATGTGAGACCCAAATAAATAACAATTGGATAACTTGTTTGTTGAGTTTAGATAGACTGTAAAGATATAAAGGATAAGACTTAGATTAAGTCAAATTATATTATCACATGTGTTTATGTGTCCAATTTCAAAATTATTACTCCCTCCTCTCCCTTTAAATTGTTAAAGACACAATTTGAATGATTTTGTTCATAAAAACTTGTATGGATTTGTAATAGGATTTCAATTTTTTACTCATTTTACTTATAATTATTCTCTTTAGACATTTCTTTAATTTTAATACTCATTTCTATCACTATTATCATATTTTCCCTTCTTATATACTCTATCAAAATAAAAGTAAACTTGATAAAATATAATTACTCTCGTCCTATATATAACACCTTTTTTATTATTTTGTGGAAGTTAAAGAAGCAATTTAAATCACAAAATTATAACATATGTCACAAAATTAAATTATATGTTAGTTTATAAGTAGAATCGATTAATTTTGAGATAAAAAAATAATTATAAGCATTTTAAAATTATTATTTATGCATCTTAAATTTCTACAAAAAAGTGAAAAGGGTTTTATATTTAGTAATGGAGAGAGTATTTACGTATTTATCATCTTAAACTATTTCCTTACTTTTAGTGTTTTCAATCACTTCGTTCCAATCCTTGTTTTGGGTGATTTTGCCATTTGAGCTCTTATAATATGGACAAGTGAGAGTAATTTAACCATAAAAAATCAGATGAAAAGCTAAGGGCATATGGTTGTGTTTGATTGGATAACTTGACATAACGCATGTAAGTAACTTAAATATTGATATAAGTAAGAAGTAGGATCTTGTTTAATTCATAGTCAGTCAATCACCAAACGATGCACCTAATATCTCCACTTTTACATTCTTCCTCGGATGGGCAGCTCAGCCCTCAAGTGCATGACATGACATAGCCTTTTGTTATGAACAATTCGTTGAGAAATCAGCAGATTCTGATGAACTACTCTTGAAAATTTGTAAATATATATCAAAGCGGGCCACTCATCATCACTTGTTTAAATAAACCAAAAAAAAGGTCAAACCAAATAAACTTGTTAATAAATAAAAGCAAACTCCTCCTTATAAGCTTTCAGCATTTGGTTTTGGTTCTTGAAAAACGATTACCTCAGAGTTAAGGTGATCATGATGAAGGCCATGTCTATGAAATATTATTACATCAATTTGGCCTTTCTATTTTTCTTTCTACATCATTGTGTCAATGCAAAACAAGATGATGGTTTAGGAGCGTCTTTTATATTTGGAGATTCCTTAGTAGACGCAGGAAACAATAATTATCTATCAACTCTTTCAAAGGCAAACATTCCCCCCAATGGTATCGATTTTAAGGCCTCAGGAGGAAGTCCCACTGGACGGTACACTAATGGAAGAACCATTGGTGATCTTGTTGGTAATAATTCTCTTTCTCATTTAATCCTTTTAACAAAACCATTAACCCCTTTTAATGCACTACACACACACACATGTACATACATACATATACACATATATATTTTAATATGATTTAATTTAACCATTTTTTAATAATTTTACCATTTTTTAAAAGGAGAGGAGCTTGGACAGCCAAATTATGCAATCCCATTTCTGGCTCCAAACGCCACTGGCAAAGCTTTACTGAATGGAGTAAACTACGCTTCTGGAGGAGGAGGAATTCTGAATGCAACTGGAAGAATATTTGTCAGTATATTTTTAATATTACTTGATTAATTAATAGTTAATGCTCATATAATACACACTAATTATGTGGCGTTTTTGTTGAATATATATTAATACATAATTTTTCATCAGGTTAATAGGATTGGGATGGATGTTCAGATAGATTACTTCAGCATAACAAGAAAAGAGATTGACAAATTGCTAGGCAAGTCAAAAGCAAGAGACTTTATTATGAAGAAATCCATTTTCTCAATCACAGTGGGAGCAAATGATTTTCTTAACAACTATCTTCTACCAGTTCTCTCAATCGGAGCAAGAATCTCTCAAAGCCCAGAATCCTTCATTGATGATATGATCACTCACTTCAGATCCCAACTCACTGTATGTATCATTAATAATTACTATCCCCCTCATATTCTACTTAATGTGATATCCACTTTAATTTGTAATAATTCAATTTCTTTTTACAATTATTTTTGGATGCCAGAGACTGTACCAATTGGATGCTAGGAAATTTGTGATTGGAAACGTTGGTCCAATAGGATGCATTCCGTACCAGAAAACAATAAACCAGTTGAACGAAGATGAATGTGTGGATTTGGCTAACAAACTTGCACTTCAATATAATGCAAGACTCAAGGATTTGCTAGCTGAGCTAACCGACAACCTTCCCGGAGCCACCTTTGTGAATGCAAATGTCTACGACTTAGTCTTAGAACTTATAAAAAACTATAAAAGCTATGGTAAGTACCCCTTTACGCACTTTGGGTGACCCCTGTAGTTTAATATAACATATCTAGTTTGTATCACACTACCATCAAGATTCTTAACAAGATATCTGAATTGTAGTTCAAGTTACAAATAGCCATAGGTCTAGTATTAGAATCCAGACATATATAGTCCTTAATGTAACGATCATATCATCAAATTGGTGCTTTCATTGACAGGTTAATGTCGCGTAAAAGGGTTACACACAGAGAAGACCAAATGAAGTTGGGTTCCAATTCAATTCTCATTACACTGATGAAAAAATAATTTCTCATCACTGGATGAAATCTTGACCATCCAAAATTTTATGTGGATGATCCAAATATAAAATTTTTAAAAGACCAATTTTTCATAGATAAAATTAATTTTTTTTAAAATGATAGTTATAAGATTTACTTCATTTTTTATTTTTATCTATCAAAGTAAAAAAATATCAAACTTATGACATTTTATTTAAATGAATCTGAACCATTGAAATAATTTTGGATGACATAGATCATGATGAGAAGTTCAAAATAAAAAAATATCAAAATTATGACATTTTATTTAAATGAATCTGAACCATTGAAATAATTTTGGATGAAATAGATCATGATGAGAAGTTCATTGTTCATCTTCGTGATGAACATGGAATTTGAGCCTAACGAAGTTTTGTGGTTTGGAGTCTTTTCTTTTTTGGGAAAATTAAATACAAGTCCCTGGGAATGATGAGAAGTGGCGGCGGCTATGGTGTGGCGACGGACAACGGAGGCAGGCGGCGGCTGGTCATGGTGGTGCAGGGAGGGAGAGTTTTGGGGGGGGGGGCTGACGGTGGTGGAGCATATGGTGGAGACTTGAGATAGATGGTGAAGAAGGACGGAGGTGGGGAGAGGAGAGAGGAGAGAGAGGTGGGTGTGCGAGAATTTTTTAATGTTAAATGTGGGGTCCATACTTTCATAAATAATTAAAGTGAGGTCTTAAGGACTCTACTTTAATTTTTCAAGTTTTTGGGACTTTTCCAGTATTATGTCTCTTACCAGGGACTTGTATTTAATTTTCCCTTCTTTTTTCTTTTAATTTTTAACAAGTTCAAGGGATTCTCTCTTTTAATAGGCTAGCTAACATTTTAGGATAGACTGCTATGTCAAATTCATGATTATAATAAGTTGTTAATAAAAATGCAGGGTTTGTGACAGCAAGTAAAGCGTGCTGTGGGAATGGGGGACAATTCGCAGGTATAATTCCATGTGGACCAACATCAAGCATGTGTTCAGATAGGTACAAGCATGTGTTCTGGGATCCTTATCATCCAAGTGAAGCAGCAAATTTAATACTTGCCAAGCAGCTTCTGGATGGAGACAAGAGATACATATCTCCTATGAATCTTAGGCAGCTTCGAGACCTTTGATTAATGTTTCTTTAATTTCTTCTTCTTTTGTAAGCCTTTCCGTACATCTCTGCTATTATTGCCTTTAAAGTTTAACATTGTCAAGTATAAATATGTGTATTTATTGTATGTGTGTTTTTAAAGTGACTAAATTAAATGTTTTTTTTAGTTACATTCAGTTGGGTACTTTCATCATCGTCCCTTGTGGGTTGTTTCAAGTAGATATGGGTGTGATTTTGATTTGTCGTGTTGTGTGGGTACGATGGTGACAATTTTCTAACCTGTCTCTGTAATGGACCATTGGTTCTGGAGGAAGTAGTATATGTTGTTGAACGACTCGCCCGCCTTGGCGCTTTCAAAAACCCAACTACCATATATGACTTTACATGTTTTTTCAAGGGATTTGCAGTTTAGTCCCTGGTAAGGGAAATTAATACTGGAAGGTCCCAATACATTCCAAAATAATTATAAAGTCCCAGGGGCCCTTTCCTGCAATTGTTTGTTTAACTTCAGTGACCATTTTGCCCTCATTAAAGATGATTGTCATCTCACTGGTCCCTACAGGGAACTATGCTTTCATCTTATGAGGGCAAAATGGTCATTGAAGATAAGCAAACAATTGCAGGAAAGGGCCTTTGGGACTTTATAATTATTTTGGAATGTATTGGGACCTTCCAGTATTAATTTCCCTTACCAGGGACTAAACTGCAAATTTCCCTTTTTTCAATCCAAGAAAAATAAATGAAATCATAAAAAATTTCATAACAAGTCAGCAGCATATAATGTACAAGAACGCTTAATGCTCCACTTTTTTATCCCATTAGAGTATCTCAACTTCTCAAATAATTTTTTGAATGAATTATTATATGTTTAAATGTAATGTAAAATGTGTGACATTTTTATATTTTATGAATACAAAATCATATTACTTATGAATTTTTATAGTTATAGCACTTTTAGTGGCTAGGGTTCTACTTGAAAAGTGGGAGGGATATTTCGTTATATTTTTGACAATATCGTTGAGGGTGATGAAATGATATATTGATATGAAATGATAAGTTGATATGAAATGTTGATTGACTTTTTGTAATTGTTAATTGAATTTTGGATCGTAATAATTTCGCAATTGGGGGTTTCACGAGAATTTTCTCTCGGCAAAAAAATATTTTATGAAATTTATCCAATCTCTGTTTTTGTCAAAATACTAACTCTCCTTAAACTAACCTTGTATTTGGTAGTATTAATCTAAGTGGAGCACATGAGCATTCTTTTTTTTTTTGGAGCATTAAGCATACTTGTACATCATGTGCCACTACTTGTTATGAAATTTTCGACTCATATTCCCTAATACAAGTATACAACATAACAAGTATGTTGTAGTTACCAACCGACGAATTTTTATCGCAATAAAGCATAAATATGAATCCGATTCTTCAGTTAAACTTTTCAATTGAATTATAGTTTTTGTTTGTGCCACAAAACCTAGTGTGCAACTGTGCGCGTGCACACACAATGATGAATGAACAGAAGCCAAAAGTAAAGTTTGGAGTGAGGGCCATAATAAGAGATCATCACGTAGTTCTTTTCACTTGGATGGTAATTATTCGGAGTGAATATTCAACCCCGTGAGCATCGCGTAAAATCATCTATCATTGTTTCCATAAGAAATACTTTTTTCGTGACAAATTTGTCAACTAATTGATAACATTACATGTTAGCCTTGATTGTTTGTTTATGTTTCTAAGGAAAAGAAGATCTCAAGTTGAACATTATTTTTTTATAAAAAAAATGTTACTGATCTTGAAGCAGCATGCCTTGCATATATGGTAGGTATGCTTAAAATTATAGCATTTGGCCTTGTGTTAATGAATTGCATTGGGTTATTTTAATTTCATGATTTTGTTTCACTATTTTTTGCCACATCAAAATCACCATTTCTCAAATCGTGTACAAATAAAAAAGCTTCAGTCGAACTCAATATGTGTGTGTATGTGTGTGTGTATATATATATGGAAAAAACTTACATCAAGTTCTTTCAATATAGGAGTGACAGTTACAATTAGATTGAATGAGTGATTATTATAAAAGGACATGTGTCACTCCTATATATATATATATATATATATATATATATATATATATATATATATATATAATTAAAACTCTATCCTAAGTTGTTGAATATGAGGAGAATCACTTACTTTATAACTTACCAATAGTAATAGCCTCTATATAAAATTTATATCATCTTACCAATAGTAATAAGCCTCAATATAAAATCTGTAAGCTTTAATGGCTCATTTTGAAAACAACTTCTTCTCAAGCCATTGATAAAAATACTTTATAGATGCAGAGAGAGATTTAACAAAAAAAAATGCTCCCTTCAGTAATAAATGTATATCATATTTATAAAATTTAATTATACTAAATATGTTCTTAATTAAGTTAGTTTTTTTTTAACTGAACTTAATTAAGTTAGTTAATATGCCTTATATATTTATTTTTGTTTAAGCATCTGTATTATGACAAGCATCAAGATTGTAATTTAGGAAAATAATACACACCAATATTTCTTATATTAAAGACATAGCACAATTCCTCCAGCAAGTGATACTCCCTTCCCATAGTTGATGTTATGATTTAGGGATGTCCCACAATATAAGTTAATGTTGCATTTTGTCTTATTATTAAATGATTTTCTTCCATTTTTACACGTTGTTTCCCATATACACACTATCTCTCATTTTTTCCCATCTAATCACTATCTCACATATCTTTATAAATATGGGTTAAGTTGAGAAAAAAAATATTTTCCAGGCATATTGACTACTTTCAACAATACTTAAACGTTTTTTTGAACATATATAGTCATTTGCACAATGTTAAGCTTAGCCTATAGTATGGGAGGGAATATTATTTGCTGGTAAGTTATGATAAAAAGGACAAAGAAATGATCACATGTAGAAAAATGGGAGGAACATATAGATAGCGAGGGCTCATTTATGAGAACATGAGCAAGGAACCCGGGGGAAAGAAGGGGAATGATGATGGATATAGTTGAGAGATATGTGGGGGGCAAAAGATTGAATGATGAGTAATGATACAAAGAAGAAAGAAGAGAAAGAAATTGCATGGGATATAATGATGGGTGAGGGAATCATAGTTACTCAGAAAAAGCCAAAAAGAAAGAGAAAGCTTTTAAAATGGAGAATGGGAAGCAGATAGAGATAGAGAGTGACAAAAATGTCAGTGATTACGGGCGACCAAATGAGCAGCGATAGCAGCACTTGGAGACTTACCATTTCATCTTCCACACTCATACTATAATTTCGATAGTGGTACACGCTATTATAATCAAATATGGCCATTGTTAACAAAAATTACTAGAATGAAATCCTTTAAAATATTAAAATCATTAACAGACCTAGACCCGGGGTAATATAATATAATTTAAATTATGATGTTGCCTTTACTTAAAGAGACAAGTAATAACATTGCAAATAAGGGAGCAACTGCATTTGTTTGTTATCTACTCTTTCTGCCCTATAAATGACCTCTTTGAGGAAAAATGGTTGGTCCCAAAAATTAGACATTTCTTATTATTTTCAATTTTCTTTAAAACATCCATATTAATCATCTCAATAATAAATAACAAAAGAGATAGAAAGTGAGGTAATGGTAGATAGATATATATATATATATAAGTAGTTAGAATAAATTGTTAATATTGTGTATTTTCAACTAACACTCTTATTTCTCAATATAAAAAAAATAAATTAATACATTTTTTATAAAATATTGAAGATAGAGATAAGTATATTCTAAAATACTATGAAATTATCCAAATACCCTTGCAACATGCCTTACTAAATACTACTACTCCCATCAATAATTTTGAGGTTGCAATAGATTTCTTTTGAAGTGATAATCTATTTTTAATTGAGGATGTGAATGTAATATTTCCTCCTTATAGCATGATTATGATGGTTGATATTGAAAGCGACACATGATAGGATACAATGGACAGCAATGTGGGAGAGTGCAGCCTCGCATGCCTTACTTGACCGACAAGGCTATCCTTACATATGAGAGACTGACAGGTGTCGGAGATCGGGCGGTGGAGGAGGGAGATCAGAGGGTCAGGCCTACGAGCCTTGTCGTGTAGCGAGTATAGAGAAGCGGGAAATGCGGTGGTGGAGGAGAGTACGGAGAGGGAGGGGTGGGATCAGATGCGGACAAGAGGCGTCCGAAATCAGAGGGAAGACCCAATTATTGCCCCCCACGCTTTCCCGACTCTCATGATTTTTCTGCCCCTGGCCCTATACGTAGGACTCTGTGGGCCCTACCTACTTCTTCTAGTAGTACTGTTTTAGCCCGCCTAGCCACCTTCGAATTGCCCAACCATAACCCCCTCCCCCCATTTTTCGATCCCGTTTCTTTCTTTCTATGCTTTCATTCCCCATTTCATATTCCTCCCATGATGGGCCCCACACCCTTCTTTCCACTTTTTCCAAATCTAGGTGCCACAATCAATATCTCTCAATGGATAAAAATAAAATAAAACAAGACACACTTTCTCTGGTTTTAGTATTTTTTATAAATAAAAGTTTAGGTGAGTTGAGTCTTTAGGATTTACTTGACACGAGCATGTTTTGAGGTTTAGAGAACTTATAGAGATGCTTACGAACTACATAATTTTAAGTCAAACTCCTTAATCAACGAGACAAACTCTTTTTTTTTTATTTACACAGTAGAGTTTCATTTGTTCTTATTTATAAATCTTGTCATTAAATTTTTTCATACAAATTTCGCGATTTATTTACTAAATATTGAATTTTCTTTTTAGGTTGTGTAGAGATTATACATTATGGGTAAATTACAAAGTTTGTTGAATTTAAAAATAAAGATAATAAGATTTATGGTTTCACTTGATTTTTGTGAAACATGTTGAAAATGTTATATAAATAAGACTAGATGGGTATTTGGTAGTATGATTCTCACTCACACATATAAAAGTATGATTAAAGGATGTTTGTTGGAAATGTTTGGGCGTATAATTCACCATTGAATTATTTTTCGATGTGTGAGAAAAAAACATTCCATTTGAGGATATTCCTTCAAAGTGTAATTACACTTTTATTCAGATTTTCTTTTTAAGACAATGTGTTATTCATTTTCTTTTTAAGACAGAGTGTTATTTCTTCAAAGTGTACTTCTCTAGCTATCTCAAAATTGCATGACACTGTTATTCAGATTTTCTTTTTTAAGACAAATTGTAATTATCTTCAACTCTAATTATGAGAACATTTGTTGTCACGTGTTTGATGTAACAACTTCCCCAATGCTGTATATGAATGCTTTTGTGAACTTTTTTCGGATATTGAAATATATATTTTTAAAATAAAAGGAAATTATTTCTACCAACGAACTCACACACACATATGATAATATCGTTTGTGTGGCAAAATAATTTCTAATTGATTTAGATGATTCCATTAACTTTCCTACCAAGAAAACTGTAAGAAAAAATAATTTTTTTTTTCAGAAAATGTGGTGGGAAAACCGTATAGTTGCATCGGGTCAAAAGGAAAAACATAGGGCTGCACAAAAGCCCGGCGGCCCGGTTGGCCCGTCATGACCCGATCCGGTCCTATGCCAAAAATGGTCTGTCACAAAGTGGCCCGAGACCAGCCCGATTGGGACATGACCGACCCGGCTATCGGGTAGGACAGGACCAGGGCATATACTCCATGACCAACAGGACGGCCCGGCCCGATAATTTTATTATTTTTAGTAAAAATATTTTGATTAATTAACATAATTATCAAACTATTTCATAATTAATTAATTACTTATTTAATTTAAAAATAGTTGATTACAATTCTTTATTTTTCCTACATTATACATCAATTTATTTAATGGTTGAAAAGTAGAAGTTTTTTTATTTAATTGTAAAAAAAAAAATTTGGGACCAACATGGTCCGTCATGTGGCCCGGTGGTCATGTCCGGCCCGATCTCGGTGTCGGGCCAAACAGAACATGACCGGGTCTCGGGCCAAAAATTCTGACCCGACAATTATTTAGGACATGACCAGGGCATATAGGTGGCCCGGCCATGTCCGTCATTTGTGCACCCCTACATTCCGTTATAGTACCAGCAGGATGGTTCAGTGCTTCAGTCCCACCTCAAGGAAACGGTACTCAAAAGGCCAAAATAAACATGGGAAACAATATGCAATTATAATAATGAATTATTTTTAATTATTAAAATGGACTGGAACTATGATATGATAGGGAGAAAATAATGGGTCGAGAATCCAATAGACTAGTTATTGGGATGGTGTATGAACTCAGGCACAATTCTTGAAGTGTGTTGCCTTGTCAGAAGAAAATAACGTGAGCTACGAACCTACAACAAGACATTAGAATAAGAATCCTTCATTCTAGGATAGGCACACTGTTATAGTATTGACTAGGGAAGATATATCAGATTTCGATGACCATATTATATATTATTATTATATTTATTATATTATTATAACAGATAACAATATGCCCCGTCCCCGTATTGGATAAAGCCAAGTCCGAGAATTCATTCATTTGTGATTTTATATAAAATTAGCTAGCAACGTGCTTCACTTATTTTAATGCCCTCTTCCCATTATTACCATTCCTGGTCTCACTAATTGGGACCTAACACAATCTCGTCATATTATTATTAAAAACTATTATTGATATTGATGATGATATTGATTATATTGACTAAGATTTCAAACAAGGATTTTACTTTTGATCAAAAAAAAAAAACAAGGATTTTACTTATTGGATGCTAGAATTCATTATTCGCACCTGTATCTAACCCAAATGAATGCACCTGGCTCTCAACCACCACCATACAACATTACAATTCTGAGTGCGCCCGCTTCTTATTAGTTTCAAATCTCAAATACACCAAATCCCATTAAAATTGTGATAAAAAATCCCACACTAAGAATATACAGGCTAATGAAAGTATAATTTAAGAACTATCCAAATTTGCTCCAATTTTTGTTATCATCGTTCAACTTTCAAATAAGATTGTGATCTTATAAGGTAAAGAGTTCTATCAAACTATTTAGGTTAATGATATAAGTCCATTTATGAGAACCAAGAATCAAAACCTTTCATTGGGATAGTATTACAAGCTCGAGTTCATTACTAATATTAGTCGACGATGTACTCCTTAAGTCCTATTTATATGATATTTCATATATGTTTTATAAAAAACAAAGAAAATCTTAAATATTATTAACTTCCCACTAAAATACAACAAATTTTTCATTCTACCCATATTTAGTATTATCCACGATACCACATGAAAACAAAGTTAACATATGATAAATTAAGGGTGAACTTATACATTCACAATGGATTGATTTATATATAGAACTAAAAAAGATTTTTTTCTCTATTTCTCTATGAACTATAAATAAAATGAGGAGTATATACATTATTTTGTTGGCTTTGTTACAATTCATCAATTTTTTTTTAAAAGTGACCTTTTGGTCTCTATTTATTATTTGACCTTATTATTCAGTCCACATAGCTTAATTTGTGCAGCCAAGTCATATAATTCTAGCGTAGTTGCAACTCAAATCCTGATTGTTACCTCGTTGCAATCCAGTACTAATTGTTTCGACCACTTAAAAATAAACCATGAGATTAAGTTACAATGAGACCATCTAAAAGACCGATTTCAACAAGTCAATTTCTAAAAGAAACTACAAGCATTTGAGCTGCACGGATTCAAAGTATATGATGCGCGTTCCATTGCTGATTAAAACTTGAGTACAAATACCAAAAATCAAAACTCCCCTAAATTAAATCTCCATGGAAAAAAGGACAAAGCTAAATTAATGAAACACTAAGGATTAAGGAAAGAGGATATGGATATGGTACAAGAAGAGCAGAGTATAGATAGGTAAGGTATGCCGGCCCATATGATAATAGCAAACATAGAGACTGTTACGTTGTTCTGGAGCCGTCTGAAATATTATGCATTGCCGTGCTTAACAGAAAACCCTGTCCTAAAGCTGATCCTGTTCCCCCCTTCTGTCTCATATAGCCCTCAGAATTTGTCTCACTCTCTTCAACACACACACACACACACATATATTCACATTCACATTCACATTCACATTCTCTCACATCCCCTCCATATATTATATTCACTCATTCATATAAACACATCAACCTCTCCAAACTCACTACTTTCCTTAACTTCTCACTCTTTCACTTCACTTCTCCAACCCCACATTCAAAGTTTACATTTTTCTGCCCCCAATGCCGTCAAACGTCGCCGGCGACAATCCCCGGCCACCGTCGTCGAAGCCGTCGGCGCCGCCGCCGGAGCAAGAGCACATCCCATGCCCTCGCTGTGACTCCACCAACACCAAGTTCTGCTACTACAACAACTACAACTTCTCTCAGCCCCGCCACTTCTGCAAATCCTGCCGCCGTTACTGGACCCACGGCGGCACCCTCCGTGACATCCCCGTCGGCGGCGGCTCCCGCAAAAACGCCAAACGCTCCCGCACCGCCGCCCCCGCCGCCGTCACCCCCATCACCGCCGTCTCCTCCGCCGGCACACTCCCCACCACCCCCGTCTTCCTCCCCTCCGCCGCCGCATGCGGCGGCGCCGGCGACGGAGAGATGATGAAGGGTAGTATGGGGATGTGTGGGAGTTTTACTTCTTTGCTTAGCAATAGTGGGGCTGGTGGTGGGCCTGGGTTTTTGGGCTTGGGTGGGTTTGGGCTTGGGCTGGGCCATGGGTTTGAAGAGATTGGGTTTGGGAATGGGAGGGGAGGGTGGGCTTTTCCGGGGATGGTGGACGGTGGTGGTGGAGTTAACGGCGTTGGGAACACGTGGCAGATTGATGGTGGTGATGGTGGTTTTGTTGGTGGGGCTGCTGATTGTTTCTCTTGGCCTGGACTTGCTATCTCAACACCTAGAAATGGGCTTAAATGAAATGAAGTGGTTAAAGAAATGAAATGAGCTAGTTTATCTTTTTTTATTCTTTTTTCTTTTTTTAATTTCTCTTTTGGTTCCCTTGGGAAAGGCTATGTGATGGTTTAGAATGATGATTTTAGAGTTTAGTTTTACTTCAAGTGCTTTGGGTATATCTAAATTAGAGACATCAGAGAGACTTTAAGAACTCTCTTTTTTCTTTACTTTGTTCCATTAACTATCATGTTCTGTGTATGAATGTTATTAGTGTTTACTTGTCTAGTGTGAAATCTCTACTGTATCTTGTTCTGATTCATCCATTTCCTAGCAAAGGTGATTTAAAAAACGGATAAAATGAACAATGTGGTGGTGGACACTGGCTAGAGAATAGTTTTATTTTTAAATGGATTAGTGGGGGTTAGAAAGCTGGTAAGAGATGTTGTTTGGTTATTTCGTCTCATCATCAATCACATGCCAATGATGTGTTTGTTCGTTGTTGTTCGTATTGAGACTTACATAGTCACAGTGAATCGAATCACGTTTACTGGAAGGATATGGTTTTCTTGGTCTTCACTTGATTTGTTCTTTTGTTGCTTGCAGATATAGTTTTGTTGTTTTCTTAGTTATAGCAAGTTTATTTCAGATTTATTAGCAACCGTTCAGTTAAGGAGTACTACTACTGTACAGGGAATTAAACAGGCTTACCTTTGAACCTTAACTATCTAATTACCATAAATTAATGATTAATGAATTACATGAAACCTTGATATCAATTATAACAGCACTATTTCGCTACGGAATTATCCATTGAGGCCAATCCAAATGAATCCTATGTGCAGTAAGATACTCGTGGTATTATTCTATTTGTTCTTTAGTTAAAAAAATGCATGTGCTATTGTTTTGTATTTGGCATGTTTGTTTCAGCATAATGAGAAATCTTTGATGATAGGCTGGGATATAATTGGCAAAAAAACCAACGTGCTTTTTGATACAACATCTAATCATGATGTTTTTAATGCTTTTTGATACAACATCTAATCATGATGTTTTTAATGGGGCCTTTCGATTGAATAAATTTGTACCAACCGTTCGGATTTTCATTTTTCGTACAGTAATGTTCTTATTTTTTAGTCAGATTTATTTAAGTGGGTTTTCCAAGTTGAATTTCGTTGAAGAGATGTTCAAATTGGATTCGGACAGGGGATGTAGTAGGAAGATGGGTCCCACCAGCTTGTTTTCTCAATTTCTATCATTTCTATACACCAACATCTGCTATTTTGTCATCCAAAGAATCAAATTTTTCAACCATATTACAAACACTCAGAAAAAACTTGACTAACAAAATCTAAACAAACTAAACTAGCATTCTAAATTCTTATCAGATTAATTAATCCGATAAGATAAATAAATTCTACATTATATGTAAGATACTATACATATAAACTTGTGTGTTAAAGTGTATGTAGGTTTATATCCTTTGAACAAAGATGAGTCATGCGCCTGCGACAGCAACATGCTCTTCCAAGATTGAAACTATGGTCCATGATTGCCCTTACCAACGGCCCCTTTCTATAGACTTGATTTGTAATAGCGTCCACCCCCTTTTTTGTGAACATCCATTAAAATGAATTTAAGTGCCTAATAGGGATAAAAGATATCACACAACTCCTCAGTCGGATTTCTTCCGTTTAGAAACGGATGGTTCAGTCTTGAGACTAGGACAAAGCGGATGCGGTGGTGCTATTAAAGATCCAATGGGAGTTTGGAGTGGGGGATTTGCATGTAAATTTACCAATGTTCCCTCAACTATTGCAGAACTTATAGCCATTATTTAGTGTCTCTGTATATGTTAGTATAGAGGGTTCAAGAAGGTGGAGGTAGCCACAGATTGTGTAGAGGCGATAAATCTTGTTACAAGAGGGGTTCAACCAATCATCCCTACTATGATGTCATTCTTGATACTCCTTTTTGGCTTACTTAAGAGTGGAAAATCACCTTCTTCTTAGTTTCAAGGGAAACCAACTCTTTGGCGGACCAACTTGCTAAGATGACTCACTCCCTAGACTCGTTGTCCCAGTATTTTGATCAGCAGTCCCCTCCTAAGAAAGGGCCGAGATGCCTAGTTTTATCTAGCTCAAGTGAGCTTGGAACCATCCAGACCATATTAAAAAAAAATTGAATTTAAATGCTATACTTGATTTGTATGGTCTTAGATTAATGCCTTGACTAAGACCTCTACAGAAAGTGAACTCTAATTTTATTTAGAATGATTGATTAGTTGGCTCCATGACAACTTATTTTAAATTTGAATAATTTGGGAAGATTAAGAAACCAAAATAAACTATTTCATTATAACATATGTTAAATACTAATAATATTTAAAAAACATGTACATCGTTGGACACCATACCAATTTCTAAGTACTAATCGTTGGCTAGTAGTGTATAGAAAAATTATAAATATAAGAGACAAAATGATCAGTCACATGAAGTAAAGAAAATTACTAAGTATTTTACCATCATATACTTCTAATTTTATTTTAAAATAAACATATATATGTTCTCTTTTTAATTTGTCTTAACATTTCTCAAAATTATCCCTAATAATAATGTTTCATAATATGTATAAAAAAATAATGTTTCATAATAAAAAAACAAGTAAATGAGGGAGAAAGGAAATAATGACAAGTGGGGTTATATTGATTTAGTAAGATCATTTACTTATAATTAACTTAACTTAAGATCCTTAATCTCATCAAATTAAATGAGTATATTTTACACTTAAAAGGAGAGTACAATCTAACATCCAAATTTGATGAAACGTCTCACTCTTACCTTGTAGAACTAAGAATTAATATTTTTTTACACAAGGATCATCATGAATTAATATACATATATACACATGCATGGTATAAAATACAATACCATCTTCTCCTAATTCAAGGAGTAGATGAAACAATTATTATTCAATCAATGCAACAGTTTCGCGCGCTCTCTTTACCAGCCAAGACCCAAGAGTGTTCTATATAACTATATGATTGAAATCATTTTTTACGTAAATGAGACCTCAACAAAAAAAACGAACTTGGAATAATCACATGAAGTGATCAAGCATTGACACATCAAAACGTAACGGTCTCATTCATTTGAACACTGTAGAATTTCTCATTCATAAAGAAAGAAAGAAAGAAAGAAAGAAGGCTTTTCTTGAAGAACAAGAAACCACAGTGTTCAACAATACAATGTCATTTTCGTTCTTTCATACTCCACAACAGCAACAACCTCAGCAGATGATTCTGTTCACTAAGGATGGAACTCCAGCTTCTTATAATACCCTTTGCAAGGATCTCCATCCTCATTCCCAGGCCCTCCTCCTTCACATTGAGTACCCTTCTTTCTTTCTTTCTTTCTTTCTTTCTTTCTTTCTTTCTTTCTTTCTTTCAGTTTCTTTGTTCTATGCCTCTGCGAAAATCTTGCCAAAAGAATCATAAAGATTCCTTCTCTTTGTTCTTCTCCTATCTTGGTTTTAACTTATATGTTTGTCAAAGAACTTCCAGTTTTTTTCGATATTTTTATTATTTCTTGCCTATATGCTCTTTCTAATCATATCTGCATAGTTGCTTGTGATTGGGATCAGAAAGGAAGTCATTTGATACTTGCTCTAGATTTAGGAAACAAAATACACCAAAAATTTTGATATATGTTATTACAGCTAAGTAATTGGATTATGAGTTAGTTTATAAACAAAATAAATTAATTTTGAGAAAAAGAAGATAATGTAAACAATTTAAAATATTTATTTTGCATTTTTTTATTTCTCCTTCGATATCTTGGGGCATGCCATCTTTCAGGCATATCAATAGCCTTAGACTAATCTGAATTGAGGCATGACAAGAACCATTAAGGTTGGAGCCCCTAACACATAAGATGTTGCATTCTCACGTCTCGAACTCAATACCTATGATTAAGCTAGAACAGCCACAACCAGCTGATCTAATTGTCTGGGTTTATTTTGCATCTTTAATTTCTAAGAAAAATGTCAATGTTGATCTTATATTTAGGATATGAAGGAGTACTTAAAACATGCATTCAGTTTAAATAGTTGTATTTATGTTGGTTTAATTTATTGGCTATTTAGGATTGGTGACCAACCTTACAGACTGCACAAGAATGTTGCATGGCTATATATATAGAACTACATCTTGTGCCTGCCTTAATGCCTGTGGGGGTGTATTTCATATAGTTCTTGTTTGATCTTTGTGTTTTTTAACTGTCCTCCGTTACTTAGGAAGCACGTCATGGAGTATAGGAATGATAGTGAGAGAGTAGACCAGAGCAGTCGTCTCTATGAATATTCAGTTTCAAATGATGGCTTTATGTCTGACTCCAAATATATTGTTCAGGTGCTCCATTTTTCTCATTGTTTATTGGTAATCCTTTTACAAGATGTATTTATTCCTCCTCATGGTTGTTAATTATCTGTTTCACTTTCGTTCAACATGGACAAATGCTTTTTCTTCTTTAAGTGAGTTATATCTAGAGCCTTAATGCTAACCCATTTGTGTTTGAATTTATTTTGATCTGTGAAATGCTATATACTTCTGCTGACACTTTATATGATATTAAATATGACAGGAGTTAAGAATGTAATGAATCAAGGATCACGTTATTGTTTGTAATTAATAAAATACAAAAGCACCTTATGTTGGATGTTTTTAGTTTTGCTAGTCAACTGAGAATGAGACTAATTTTAGCTGAAGCCTAAACATAGTTTCAATTTTCTATGACTGTTTTTGGTAATTTGAAACTTGAAAGAATTGTATTCAACTAAGTTGAAGATAGAAGACTAAATTTTATGTAGTGAGGACTGACCTTTGTTAATCTTTAAAAGGCCATTCTTTGTCCATTTAACTAGATTAAAAGTGACCAAAAGCAGTTCATGCGAGATTTCTGTTAATCTGTCTGCTGCCTTAGGAAATTGATTAGTGGACCTTGTGGCTAGTAGTTGAATAAATGTGCAAAACTCTATGATAAATAATACAAAATCTAATTCACATGCATATTTGCATAGAACCTGCAAAATCATCAGTAGGAGATGTCAGGGCATTTGTGGCAGGGGCTCCTCTTGATGTGGCAACTTTTTCTTTCATTTCTTCACTTCTGTTGTTTTAGTTCCATGACTTATTGTAATATTTATTTTTCAAAAAACTAATAAGTATCATAAATTTTGTCTGCATTAGTTTCTCTGTCTCTTGTGATTATGTTCTTGATTTGGTGAACTATAATAGTTGTATATTGAATGTACAATGGTTGTCTTCTTCTGTTTGATAGGTACTTTGTGGAATCACTTCAGCCATGCCAAAAAACTTGCAGGAACTAGCGTCTACCGCAAAAAATATTTCACTTAATACAAATATGGCTGTTTCTACTTTTAAGAATATACGTCCAATGTTCCACTATAGTGAGGAGAATGCAATGAGCAACACTGATCCAGCACAGACGATTGGAGTGACAACTACACCTACATCAGTGCATTGGCCTTATTTTTATCACGGGCCAAAGAAACCGTCACTCTTCTTATGTGAAACAATTTCTAGATTTGAGAAATGTCTTAGTGAATGCCGCCAGTGGATTGATGAATTTGAGCCACTTCTGAAAATCTCTAAGAGAAACACTTCCAGTGATGGATCCCTTTCATTGGAATCTCTTCCTAAAGTGATGTAAAATATACACAGGGTTTTTATTCATGTGGCTGCAAAGGTATATATGAGCATTTTTCAACTGCAATTGATGTTCCTTGTAACGCTTTGAATGTATAGCATAATGCTGTGATATTTTCCTCCCAAGGAAATGCTCAAAATATATGAACATTTTCTCATGTTGCTACACTCAATACTTTATCACTTTTAATTCTATTTCTTTCATTCTTCTATTTTTTGTTCCATTTATCCTTTTTGTACTCATCATATTATGAACCGGGCTTAAGAGTGTACTCCTCTGTTCCTAAATATAAGATCACTTTCCCTAATTTGAGTATATTAAAAAAGTTAGTTAACTTAATTATTTGCACATGATATTACCAATTTATCTGAACTATATACTTTTATCCCACTCTCCCTCTTTTGCTTGTTATTATAGATAAGCATTATTTGGGTTAATTTGGGAAAAAGTTGGGAAAAGTTATAAAGTGATCTTATGATTAGGAACAAATTGAATTTCAAAAGTGATCTTATATTTAGAAACGGAGGCAATATTCGATATGATGCGTCTGATGTTCATTGCGTGCACAAAATAGGTTAATATCTGCTTAGTACTTATGAAGGGGATGCATGCCTTTTCTTTGTTTCCTTTTCACATTGATGACAACTTCCAAAATGCTTACCTAGGTGGAGAGCATTCAGCAGCACATGAATGACATGAAATCAACACACCAAGTTAAAAATCGCCACCGGCAACAAAATGATCCTTCTCAAGTGCCTGAGTGGTCTAGAACAACAAAAAGACTACTTGCTAGACTTCCTAGTTCTGGAACAGTGTGGACATCATATGCCCCACAAAAATCTACAATAACTCCAAGTTCTTTAGGAAGTGGCCTCCCAGCTTTTAGCATGCCCTCTTCAGTTCCATCTCCATCTTTGTTTGTGCCTCAGCCAACTTCTACACCAATACCTTCAGTCCCATCTCCATCATTGTCTGTGCCTCAGCAAACTTCTACACCAATACCTTCAGTTCTATCTCCATCTTTGTTTGTGCCTCAGCCAACTTCTACACCAATAACTCCTTTTCCTGGAGTGTCAAATGTTACACCACAAACCTTATTTCTTAATTCTGCACCAGTATGGGCATCAGCTGGCCCACAAACATGTTCAATAGCTTCAAATTCTTCAGGAAGTGGGCTCTCAAATTTTAGCATGCCTTCTTCTTCTGTTCAATTTTCTCCTAGTTTGTTTGAGACTCCACCACCTTCTGCTCCAGTATCTCGTTTGCGTAGATCATCAAGTTCTAAACTTCAAACCCCAGTTTCAGATTCTCCATCAACTCCCTCGGTTGGTTTCAGTATTCCAAAGTTTGATCTTTCTTCTGCATCATTAAATACAACTTCTGGACTACCACCAACCCCTTCAACCCCATCTTCTTCAGGTATTAACTAGTACAGTTTTTTTGAGTGTCCTATTTTAACTTAAGTGAACCACTGGAGGATGGACTGTGAATTTTATTCATATATTCATTTCTGTTTTCTCCTTCCTCAGGTGATTCACCAGGAACAAGGCCAGGCGTTAGATCAGTGAGTATCTTTTTAGATTAAGACTTATATTTAAGGAATCAGCTAATTGGCAATAGTAATATTAATAGTTGATTCATATAATCTACGTAGTTCTCTCAGCATTTAAGTTCTCTTATCAATTATGGCATCAGGGTTTAGGAATCAGTCATAACTCACGCTTTCATTCAGTCATAAAGAAGTTATGGTGATAATGTTGCAAGTATGTCTTAACTCCTAGATTTTCCCTTTAATCTCTCTTTGAGTCTCAAGTAAGGTCACAAAATAGCCACAACTTGTGAAAGTTGAGGGTGTTTTGTAAATTAAGAAAATAGTCTTATCAAGTAAATATTGGGCCTATCAAGCTTATGATGATGCATCAATTTGATTTTATTTTTGTTTCTTTCATGTTCTTGCAGAAATCAAGACGGTTCATAGTTAGATATGACTAAATCTCATCCAGGCTGACAAAAAGTTTTGTGAGATTACAAGGCTGATGGTAACCTTGCCACCCAAGCAATATGTACGTTCCTCATGTTTTGCACTATTATTGCCTAACATGGTTATTAGTATATGAGACAAAATTGAGTAACAAAATTAGACTGAGAGTTAAGGAATTCATATGTAAATTTATTGTATAATCAATGACGAGCACACGCAAAGGTAATACTGTCTAATATATTTCCTTCCCCAGCACCCTCACCAAGTGGGGAATGAACTGGGTTGGCCCTTAATCAATGACCACCACAAAAAGAAGTTATAATTCAAGTAAACTAACAATTCAGTTACAAAATCATGTTTTTCTGAGCTAAGTGCAGTATAGACTGGCAAAGTTCTTGAGGTTTGCAAAACATAGCCATATGATCTGAGTCGTGGATTTCTAGGACATGCTCTATTACAGCATTTTCAATCATCCATCTTTGATATGACGCTGGAATTATTCTGTCCTCCTTACAAACAATATAAGCCTTTGGAACTGAACCATACTTTTCTTTTGAGAAATTCTTTGAATTGTGTAGTTCTTCAATGAAAAGACATCCTGGCCTTACCAACGTCTTGGCTAACTCTTGATCCTGCATCCACAACCCAGTTCACATCACTCTTCAAATCTAAAACCTATTGGTTTCTTCATGTAAAAGTCAATTTTAGAAGATTAGAGTCTAAAGAAAAGTAGGAAGTTGCTTTTAACTTTATAGTAATATTAAGCCAAAAGTCATTTGCTTCAAAAGTCACCCCAAATTTGTCAACTGGGCTTACGGCATTCTAAACAAGCTCCAAGAAAAGTAAGAAGTTGCTTTTAACTTTATAGTAAGGAGCCATGATCAGTACCTCGATGGAACAGAGTTGATAAAGATTGGTGTACAAATATTTGAATCCAAAAAGCATTGATACAAATCCAGATGGTAAAACCTCCATATTGAACTCTTCTTCATTCACTTCTTCACTTTCCTGGAGATTATCATGCACATAATTTTAAAAGAAGGCCCATATTTAATAAATAAGGTCTCTAACATTTATTTGATAACTAAGCATATTATATAAATAAGGTATGCAACATTTATTTTATTTGTGGTTCAGAAATGAAAAGCATATTTACCTGTTGTTCCATGACATAAGATGGTGGATGTTGGGTATCAGGAACAAAAGCTGCTAAGAAAATAGAGAGTGCTATCTTATGAGGGAACTTTTCCATGGCAAGAGATATACTCAACCCTCCAAAACTGTGTCCAACAAGAATAACCTTTTCACTTGCAGGTAATGATTCTAACAAACATAAGAGAGGCTCACAATAATCAGCAAAACTAGCAACATCTTGTATCCTCTTAGGATTGATTCCTGAAGCTGCCAGGTCCAACACTGTGACCTTGTTGCCTGAAGACTCAAGTCTTGGCTTGAGCTTGTACCAACACCAACCTCCATGGCAAACTCCATGCACCAAAACATAATGCTTTCCTTCCATTGTTGTTTAGCTTATTCAGAAGCTAGAAATATTTAGGGATATACACCGCGACTATCCGTTGAACATTTAATGCATGTTTAGGGGGTGGGTGGTTAGCCAACTAATGTTGAATGCTAGTTAATGCATGTTTAGGGGTGGGTGGTTAGCCAACTAATGTTGAATGCTAGTTGTTTTTTCATTTTATACTCCCTCCGGTTCTTAATATAAGTCACCAACGACATGACCTCTAAATTTTGGTCCTTAATATATTTCACTAACTGTCATTAATTAACTCATTTATTAAAATTTTCCCAATATACCCTTATTATTGGAAAAAGAGATTTCTTTAAATTTCCCAAGAAAAGAGAGAAGATGAAAAAAGGCACATGCTTACTCATAAAGAAAAATTAGGACCGGAGGGAGTACTTCATAAGCTAGAAAAAAATGGATCCGCATGCAATCAAGCTTTTTTCTTGGACATATATTATTAGGTTCTGATTAACTTTAATTTGTTGCCCGCCCCAGCTATAGATGTGAGGGACTATACTTAGTTGGCTTTGCCATTTAATCCCTCTGAACCTAATTATAAGTCAATAAACTCTAATAAGGACGGGAGGGAGTAACATTTTGAGATTATATATGTGTGTGTGTATAACACAAGTTTTATTAAATAAAAGGTAACTGTCTAATTCTCACCAAAAAAAAAAAAGGTAACTGTCTAATTCAGCCCCGCCTAAAAAAGTTCCACTTAAAGAGTAGCGGTGTTAAGGTGCAACAATCAGTTCTACCACCCTTCATCGTTTTTCTCTCTAGTGGCAGAAAAAAATAAGATGACCAATGTTTAAAAAAATTTGACAAACTAACATTTGTTTGGTAATGTTAGTGAAGTTGAAACTGCCTAAATTTTAAACAATTGCTTATGATTGCACTAAAATACTTTTAGATTGTTAATCGCAATCCAAAATTAATAGCACCTCAAAATACTTTAGGTGCTTGCAGCATTAAAAAAAGGTCAGAGTGTTAGCTAATTGCACGTTATAACCTTTATTTTTAAGTTTAATTGTTAAATAAATTTAGGCGACTATCAATATTTTGGGTCAATATGGTTCCAATCATTAGGTTGGCTTTTATTGGAAAAACTCAATATTTTATATCAATATATGTGACCAAAGCATTGGTTGGCTTTTATTGGCGACATTCAATATTTTATGTCAATAAATATGACCAAAGCATTTAGTTGGTTTTACATCATAACGTGTTTTAGTCCTTAAATGACGAGAAAATGTTAAATTGCGATGAATTTTAATTCGTTTTTACTACCCGAAGTCCCCAACCAACAATTAGTCCATTATATGAGTTAGCGGTTATGTTTGACTGCCTAGCAAAAAATCCCTCGTGAAGATGTAACACAATCAACGTCTTATAATGGACTAATTGTTTGACAGATGTAACATTCAATATTTTATGTTTGAAAGTTGTAACTTCATGACTTGTTAAATGCAGATGGATCTCGATGACGAAGACGAACATGAGTTTTCTTAATCATCTCCAATATAATCATCATAAAATTAAATACATATTTTTTCTGTGACCTCTTGTGTATTTCTATTATTTTTATATGGTCAAATAATTAAACATCTATTCTAGAGAAAGAAAGAAAAACTATGACACGATTGAATTAAAGTAGTAATTACTGGTATAAGTAGACTCTTCACATTTTACATGTGAATAAAAAGACAAAACTTAGATAAAGAAAACGTAAAAAAATAGTAACAAGATATACAATGCGCACCCCAAATTTATGTTGCTTGCTGGACTTGTATTATGCTCTATATATAGCTCTTATATATAAAAGGAAAGTTCTTGGCGCCACATGATTACTCTATGATAGCTTTATAACTTGCTATTACACCCTCCCCTCTACTTAGGGCCTGTTTGGATACCCCAACAAAAGTCATTTTCCAAACCAAACTAAGGTTTCTTATAAATTTTGCCAAGCACTCCTAAAATGTGGAAAAAGCTATTCTCCTCCCAAACCTAGGTTTGAGGTCCAAAACCTAGGTTTGAAGAAAAGCTGGACATTTCTACTTTTTGGCTCTTCTGTGCACTGAGAGAGAACCAAACTCTATTTGCTGAGCTCATAACTGTTGGCAAATGGAGAGCTAGCTGGTCGAATTTAAGATGAGATCTGTTCATCGAAAGCTAGCTGATCTGTTCGTCAAAATAGTGAGCAATTTCGAAAGTTGTTCCATTCGTCAATTAATCAAATTGAAAAATACAAATTTTGGTGTAAGCAATTTGGAAAGCAATTTATTGAACGGTGTTCGCCAAGCGAGAGCAATTTATTGAACGGTCAGCAATTTTCCTTTTATCCATGAGCATCAATGCTAAAATTTGCATTTTTTTCTCAAATTTTATTGAACAGTGAGCATTTTTCCTTTTATTAAACAGTGAGCAATTTTCCTTTTATTGAACAGTGAGCAATAGTCCTTTTATCCATTGAGCAAGTTTTCTCAGATTTTATTGTATTTTTTAGTATTTTTTAATATTTTTACTAACACTGATAAAATTTGATCATTTAATTTGAAATAATTTTTTTGGCAAAATTGTCCGTTTGGTAATTTGATATTCAAAAAGTTATTCTACTTACACTTAATCCAAACACTCTCATTTTATCAAAATCTATTTTCCAGAAAAGCTATTCTACTCAAAAGTTATTTTCAAAAAGCTATTTTCACAAAAGTTATTCTCCAGAAGCTAATCCAAACAGGCCCTTAAAGTCACGTCTGGTCCTAATTATAAAATCACTTCAATTTTTTTAGAGAAATTAAAGATGTAAGATTAATTACTTTAAATTGTTTATATTTGTTTTTTCCTCAAAATTAATTTATTCTCCTCATTAACTAACCCATAATATAATTATATGTGACATATATTAAAATTTAGTGGGTTAATTTACTTTAATAAAAGTCATGAAAAGTCAAAGTGATCTTATATCTAAAACTGGACGGGCTATAAACTATTTATAGAATTGATCGATCTTAAATATAAATATATGACTATTTTCTAATTTTTCTTTAACACTTTTTAAAATTATTCTCATCGATGATCCATCAACAATAATATAATTACATGAGAGTGAGTAAAATAACAAAATATTTTAGTGTGCTTAAGAACAATCAAGTTATAAACTTGGCTAATATTATTCTTTTGGGTTAATACATTTTAGTCCTTGAATTTTTAGTTAATCTTGCTTTTAGCCCATGAACTTTGAAATAAGTGGTTTTGGTTCTTGAAATTTTGGTTAATTTTGATCTTGATTCCTGAACTTTAAAAAATGTCAATTTTGGTCCTTAAACTTTTGGTCAATTTTGGTCTTGATATATAGTCTTTAAAAAATTGAAAAATCTTTAAAACCCAAGTAGCACATGGTCTCAATTTGGCATGTTCGAAAATGCTAATTTAATTGGCCAAAAAAAAGAAAGAAAATGCCAACTTAATGCTACATAGTCACTACATAAGAGCACCGTCTATAAAATCCCCCAACAATGTCTAGCTTTTGATCGAAGGAGTGAAATCAAACAATGGAAGGAAAGCATTATGTTTTGGTGCACGGAGCTAGCGGTGGAGCCTGGTGCTGGTCCAAGCTCAAGCCTAAACTCGAGTCTTCTGGCAACAAGGTCTCAGTATTGGACCTTGCAGCTTCAGGAATCAATCCCAAGAGAATCCAAGATGTTGCCAATTTTGCTGAGTATTGTGAGCCTCTCTTAGACTTGTTAGGATCATTGCCTCAAAGTGAAAAGGTTGTGCTTGTTGGACACAGTTTTGGAGGGATGTGTATATCTCTTGCCATGGAAAAGTTCCCTCATAAGATAGCACTTGCTGTTTACGTAGCAGCTTTTGTTCCTGATACTCATCACCCACACCTTCTTATGTCTTGGAGCAGGTAAGGTTAATGAATATATTATGATATTAATTATATGGCTTCCTTTATATTGTTGTAGTTGCGTCTTGCCTAATTGCATATATATCTTTCTTGAGCTCTGCAGTCCTATCATCAGTGAAATAATGCTCCAAGAAGGCTTTTCTCAGATTTGCCCAAGAAGTAAGGGCATCAGGATCATGCTGAGGTAATAACCTGAACCATTCCTTAGCTTTTCCATCCAAGGTCAAATGAAAAACCTTTAACTGCACATCATCAATATCAACCCCTTGTGGCTTTATGCTTGTGCAAGCAAGGAAGACGCTATGGAGGTGACCATAAGCATCCTCACTATCCAATCCGGCAAAATGAGGAAGAGCAGCAATCAACGGGCCTTTGATCTCAAAATATGCAATAAGGTTAGGATATGCATGCACAAATGGATCATGAGCAACCCCACGAGACACTACCTCTCTAATGGTCCTCCTACGACCTACCCCTTGTTGACCTTGACCATGGTTTGGATTTCCTATGTTTTGGTCATGTTGGTTGGGTGGGTTGAGATTAGGGATATTGAGAAAAGGTATATTGGGAGGAGGTGGGTTTATGACATTGGCTTGGTTTTGGTTGTTGGGAGGTTGTCTTTGCTCCATTGGTGGGACTACTATGGGTATCTCAAAGTCTACTAAGGTTTGGGTATCCTCTTGGTTTTGTTGGAAGGATTCACTAGATGAGTCGTAGTCGTCTACTATGGCACCTCCGGCTTCTAAGAATTGTTGATCGGTAAGGTTCCTTTGAACTTGGGGACTAATATGTGGTAGGTTACCCAACCGTCTACGACCTCTTCGTGGCGACATGCAAACTTAATGAATCAAGAACCAATGAGAAACAAGTAACAATGAATGGAATGGAGTGTAAGAAATATGAATGAGATGATTTATGGAATGATGTATGTGTATGGAAGTATGTGTCAAGTAAGAAAAAATGCCTTGGGAAATGGAATTATGCACTTAAAGCAAAGCAACAACAAGCAATTTCAAGTAAGCACATAAAACAACCAAATCACCAAGTGAGCAAGTAATAATGCAAATATTTTTGTGATTTTTAAATTTAGTATGAAAAGGGTAGGGAAAAAAATGACTAAACTAAATGCAACTAACTTAAACTAAATGCACCTAGATAAAGACCCCGTCAAACAAGTTTGACAACCAATTACTAGGGAACCAATTACTTGGCTCCCCGGCAACGGCGCCACTTGAAGGTAGCCGGATTAGCGGGTCGGTGTAGTGCCTCGAGACCAATCCTTCAAGATAATTTGGACTTCGGGGTAAGCGAAAGTTACCCCGGGTGTCGATCTCAAAGGAGCCTATAAATGTAACTAAATTACCTAGTACTAGTGTGAAATTTATTTGAAATCGAGGAAAATCATTTTAATTAACTTCTTTTTTTTAGTATTAAATCTAGAAAATATTTTGTATGATAAAAATAATAGAATAAAGAAGGATTTTTGGATAAATAAATAATAAGATGTTCTTAGTGATTGGGAAATTCATGAATTATAGCTTATATAAAATATTTGGGGGTAAAATGGTCAATTCAATAAACTCCCTAGAGGAACCCCTCTAAGCTAGGCTTAGATCAATATAATTAATGTCGGAACCCCTAACATTAATTATCTTAATCTAAGTTGATTAAGCACATGACCAAATTAAATTTACTAAATTTATTTGCCAACTCCTAAGCATGAACAACCAACACCATTATCCACTAACAAGAACCCTTAATTAACACAAAATTTTAACTATAAGCATGTGTTAAAATCAAAGACCATGAAATTAACATATGTTCAAGTCAATAAGCATCAATGTTGATAATTCACACAAAAAGAAATTAACAAGACAAATTGTTCCTACACATCTCCAAAAGATAAGGATAGATCAATCAACCAATCATATAGAACTAATTCCTAGAACCCTAGAAATTTAGACTACATAGAAGGAGGAGAATGTATAGGACAAATTACCCCCAATTTGAAGCTCACTAGCTCGTCTTGTCATTCCATCACCAAGAACAAAGAGAGGATTAGCTACTCATGTGAAAGGAGAGAGCACCAAACATGGAGGGGTTTGTGAGAATCATGATAAAGTGGAGAAATGTGAAAGGTTGAAGAAGGGAAACAAGAGGATCAAGGTCAGATTTTTGCACCTCCCTTCACTGCTAACTTCCTCCCAAACGCGCCCTTGTGTAGCTCCAGATCTGATCCTCGCGTTCCTTCCTCACTGTATGCGCCTCCAGCTTCCCTCTCTCTGCCTCCCTTTCTTTCTTTCTTTCTTTCTTTGCGTGCCTTGCTGCCCCTCCCACGTGACAGCCCCCTCCTCTCTTTTCCTTTCTTTTCTTTTTCTTTGCGTGGCCCCCTTCCCAATTCTTTTCCAATTCTCTTTTTCTTTTCTATGTCCAGCCCATGACTCATTTCATGTAGCATTTTGGTCCTTGTCTTCATGCAAATTAGTAATTGATTTCCTTTGACTTGAGGAGGCTCCACCTAATGCAAATTAGTATAACACATTGTGAGGTAAAGTGAAAGGTAATAGGACTATTATCATAGCTCAAAAATATTATTTTCAAGATCAAATTCTTTTTTTTTGTTTCTATCAATGACATCCCAAATATAAACCAATATATTTGTCAAATATAATAAAAAATGAGAGTCATCACACATAAGAGCTCTATATATTAGTCAAGCACAATTGGATAAATATTGCATCTCAATCATATTATTTGCTTCAAATTTAGCGTATAAAACCATGCAAATCCAAGTATTTGTCACTTACTTAGATGATACTTCCCTTTTCCATTTATATATGAGTTCAGATCGATGATAAAATCAGTGTATTTTTTCTATTCTTTGGAATCTATACGTGTGTGTCATCAACATATCCTAGTAGGAAATCCACCAACTAAAATGGTGTCACAATTTTTCTACATTATACTCCTGTTTAATTACTCAAGTTACTATTACTACCATCGTACGTATTTATTTGTGACCACACATCTTCTCTCGTCCAATTAAACATGGTTTCTTTGGCACACATACAAATTTACATTTTGAAATGAAATCATTAATATTCTTTCTGATAAAAAACAATCATTGATACTCTCTAACTCGTTTTGAGAAACTTTTCAAACAATATGATTGGTACAATTGTGTCTTGTAAAAATGATTAGAGTACATAATATATTTTTAATTTGAACGGATCAGATGAATAAAATATACAACGTTCATTTCAAACAAATAAACTAAAGCCTAGTCAAATCTGAATCTTGGAAGTATATACAGGAATCTACTTTAATCTTAACCAAATAAAAATGACTCGTTATTATGTACTAATTGACTCTTTGATATGAAACATGAGAAGCATGTTGAAAGAAACCATCCAAATGGTACTGGATGGCTAGGCGCTGAGTTATCACCCAATGGAACCATAACATTTGGGCCCGATTTCATAGCCAAGAAGGCCTTTCACTTCAGCTCCACTGAGGTGCATACTTTTTAGGTTTGGAGCCCACTCAACATATATTGAATTATATTGAGCCCTTTCTTTTTCTTGAAGGATCGTGAATTGGCAATGACATTGGCAAGGCCAACCTCGCTTTTTCTTGAAGAATTGAGCAAGGCCAAGAGTTTCAGCAAAGAGGGATATGGGTCAGTCCCAGCGGCTTATATTGTTTGCAATGGAGATTTGGCAATTCCAACGGAGTATCATAAATGGATGATCCAAAATGCTTGTATTGAAAAGGTTATTGAAATCATGGATGTCGATCATGTGCCCATGTTTTGCAAGCACTACCACAGATTACCCCATTTACATGCGCTTATTTTGGCCTCTACATACGCTTATAAAGCGCATGTAGAGGGGGGCGCTGGTAAAGGCTCTACATGCGCTTTTTAAAAGCATATGTAGAGGGGGGCTCTACATGCGCTTTTTAAAAGCATATGTAGAGGGGGGCTCTACATGCGCTTAAAGCGCATGTAGAGGTAGGTACCTCTCTACATGCGCTTAAAGCGCATGTACATGCGCTTTAAGCGCATGTAGAGAGGTACCTACCTCTACATGCGCTTTAAGCGCATGTACAGCTATATATTTTTTTTAATATATATTCTTTTACATTTGCCACCTGTATACACGTAATTCTTTGAACCAAACTTCAAAGAACAACATACATCCCAAAATCAAAGTAAACCGCCCAAAACATTCAACAATCACACAAACACTCCACATTCTAAGCATAATTTGAATGTGCCAACTTGCACAACCCTCCAATTTTAATAAAACTTTCAGACCATAGATTACAACCATAAAACAACTCAAACACATTTAGAATAGAATAGAGAGAACAAAGAATCCATATCCAAAACAGCTCAATAGGTTAATTACATTTCAATACTTATTGGATCAACCCACTATAAAATTTCAAAACAATCAATCTTTCTTAATAATACTTCACATACATAGTTTTTATGTCCAACTTGGCCAAAGCAACAAGGAAAAGAAAAGAAAGGAAAGTCCATTCAATCTCCTTCAAGAAAATCACTTCTCATGAACTAAATTCTTGCACAAGCCATCTCAAAACCATCCTAAGTATACTTTGAGTATTTTAATTCTAGTCACTATATATATATACTCTCCCAATTAAATCAAATAGCGAGATAAGGCAACCACATAAAAACCTCAAAGATCAACAAATTTAGCAAGATTCAAACATGCAAGCATAAACACAACATTAATTATTCCTCATGAACCAGTACTACAAAATTTAAACATACCACAAAATATAACATGAAGCACTTTATCCAGCAACAACATACCACCTACAACCTTACAAACATAATCTCATACAGAATAGTTTACTCCAACCAGCCATAACAACTTAATAGCACAATCTGAATATGAAAGAAATCATAAACCCAACCAATTAATTCGATTCACTCAGGACATCAGAGAAAGGAACCGAATTCCATGAGCCACACAAAGGCAAAACCATCAGACATGCACTACAATGACTCATATTTAATAAAGTTTACATCTTGATTAGTTTTAAGTGGATTATTGAACCCCAATCCTTAACCCAAACTCGGCCTCTCATAAGAAATAGCACAAAGTGTAAGCAAAAGAAGTCAGAACAGATAGCAAACACTCACAGGAGCTTGCATCCGGTGTTCCATGTCCGTTTCAAGCTTGCCGCCGCCAGAATCGAAAGGAAACGAGATGGAGGAGTGAGGAACAGCAAAAACAGAGAAAGAAGGATGAGAGATCAACTGGAAAAAGGTAACAAACAATTGAAGAACACAAGAAATGACGAAGTCTACCTAATTTCTCGCCGTTGCCGGAAGATGGCCGGAAATCGCCATGACAAGCTGTTGAAGCTTGAAGAAAAACGAAGGAATAAAGGGAACATAAGATACACCCACAAAGGGTTCTACGCCTTGCGTGGCCCGCCAAGCCGCCGCCGTTCCCCATTTATGTATTTTATCTTAATGAACCTCATCAAACATATAAACACACAGTTACAATTACACCAATTCAATAAAAGCAAAGGTTTCATGAATAAACCACATCCTCCGGTCAAGGGAGGAATAGTGTCCACTGCATACTAAATCACATTCCATGCATATATTTCATCTATCAACTTTAATACTTGATTACAAAAATCAATCCCAGATTACCTAACGTTAGCAAGAAATAATGTCAAAGATTCAGACAAAGGAAAGCATCAATAATTAAAGAACAATAAACATTTTCTTGATCAAAACCAAACAAGAATCTGCAAGTTAAAAGGATTGTTTACATCATAACAAGTTTATTATTTTTATTTGAATTCTTAGCATGTCAGTTTACTCATACACACAACATGTACATATTCCTAATGCCAAAACATAATTAAAATTACTCTTTTTATACTATTGTTATACAAGCAGATTTACACTACATTATATTATTGAACAAACTAGTTTAGATAATTATAAATTTGCAACACCACCCCTTTTATTCAATTCGGCCAATGCAAGAAGGGACATAGGAAACCTTCAATTCACACCCAAAGCAAACATTCAAAGTCATCTCATAATGCGCACACACACACATACACACACACACACACACACACACACACACACTCCTACCACAAAAATCAGTTCGGTATGCAAAATAAGAAAGGGCATGGAACCTTTAAAATCATTATTCACACTCTCACAACAATTTTATTATACTTCACATGCCTCTTATGCGCAAATTCTTCTACTTCCAGCAAAGAAAAATCAAAGGCAAAAAAAGTAAAACATCCTTACTCAAAATAGAATTTCTTCATTGAAATTTCAAGTAGACATGTTAATAAAAATTTCTTCAACATCATGCATACTCTCCTTTCATTTATTTCGACCCAATTTGGTGTTTGAACACTTCAAAACAGCAAGTACTAAGTCATTTCCAGCAATTGTATTCTTTAATAACAAAAACCAAGCCATAATCACCAATTACATACAAGCACAAAACATAAATCATTAGATAATATTTGAGAACCTCTAGTGATAATTATAATCAAGTTTTTGTCCTTAACAACCTACATATCTAGGCTTCAAAAGAGACATTCAAAATTTTCAATGCAACCAAAATTTTCTCTTAAGCATTTTAACAAACACCTTGAGTGCAATGATTTTCAAACAATAGTTACCAACTTCCCAAATACCAGACTCTTGCCCAACAAATTTTCAATCACATAGACAACAGAAGCTTTCACTATAGCTCAAATCTTGAAACAAGTGGATATTTAGTCACAACCACATACACCAACACACATACACAATCATCTCATAATAGGGCGCACATATATTTATCTAGCATAAACACCAAACATTGAAATCAACTAAAGAAATTTATGCATGCTCAAATATCTTTAGGAAACAAGTAAATAAAAGGTCAAACTTTAATTTGATGGATTTAGTTCTTAAATCAAAACCCATTTTGGATTTGAAAATACCCAAAAGTTAGGGTTTTGCAAAAACTCCACAAAATCTTAATCAAACCTCAAACAATTACTTAGCTTAAAATGTTCCTTGGATAGTTTTTAAACCCAAAACTCAGTCCCCACTCACGGCCTCCCTACCAAACTTTCATAAACCTAAGCAAAAATGGGTATGAAAGGGAAGATAGAACTCACCTAAGCTTAAATACAAAGTCTCTTGTCTGATGCGCACTCGACGTCGCCGGAATCGACCTTCTTCTCGCCGGAAAATGATGGAGGAAGGTGCTGGAGTTTGAAGACACAGGCAGTGAGGAAAAACAACAAGCCCCATGTGATTTGGAAGAAGAAAGCAAGTGAAAAACGTGAGAGAGAAAGGAGAAGGAGTGAGCAAGATGGTGGAGCAGATTGGAAGGGGGGAAGGTCGATTTTGTTGTTGTTGGAGGGAGGAGGTCGTCGGCCTCTAAGAAGAAAGAAGAAGGAAGAGAAAAAAATGAGAGAAAAAGAAAGAAAGGAAGGAATAAAAGGAAAATGAAATGGGAAGAAAAATTCCTTTCTAACTTAGGATATTCCTCTTATCTTTATATAGTTGACAATAATATTTCCCAAGTTGGTCTCCCACAATTTGAATTATAATAAGTTTTCTAAATCACTTAATCAACTAATTTAAACAACTAATCTCCCTAAACCTCCAAAAATATCCAGAAATTCCCCAACAATTCTAAAAATTTTACAATTTGTATTTATTATTTATTAAAAACACTCTCTAATCCTACATTAAATTTCTAGGATGTTACAAATATTATGGAACTTAAACTAAATTTTTGTTCTACATATATATATATATATATATATATATATATATAGTTCAAATAAAAATAATAATAAAGTCTCACAATTGTGACATTATTATTTCAGTCTAAATATTATTTTAAATCACAGCGCCAAGATTACTCAGGGAAATAAAATAATGAGTTATATTATGTTTTAAAACTTACGTATGTATATGAATCAAATAATGAGTTATATTAAGTTTTTCATCATTAAATAAATTGAATGAATCAACTTTTATTTTAATATTAGGCCATACATGTGCTTAAAGCGCATGTACAGGCAGCATTTCCACATACAAAAGTGGTAATGGAGCTTTGAAACACTAAGTACACAAGCAGGAACACCTTATGAGGTATGAGGAGGATCTCTTATGCATGACTCCATGTTTTGCACTTCAGTAGTGCCTTTACATGCGCTTAAAGCGCATGTAAAGGGTGTTTCAACATTTTCATAGCACCCAAAAGTGGTAATGGAGCTTTGAAACACTAATTTCACAAGCAGGAACACCTTATGAGGTCTGATGAGGATCTCTTATGCATGACTCCATGTTTTGCACTTCAGTAGTGCCTTTACATGCACTTAAAGCGCATGTAAAGGATGTTTCAACATTTTCATAGCACCCAAAAGTGGTAATGGAGCTTTGAAACACTAAGTCCACAAGCAGGAACACCTTATGAGGTCTGAGGATGATCTCTTATGCATGACTCCATGTTTTGCACTTCAGTAGTGCCTTTACATGCGGTTAACCGCATGTAAAGCCCAATATCCATATCATTTTAAAGATTTTCATATCATTTTGAATTTTTGAGGTAAATTATTTTTATACTTTAACTTAAAATACTTAAATCTTGTCCTAGTCAATGTTTTTTGTGATTTTCTATTGAAGTACATCTCTTTACATGCGCTTCAAGCGCATGTATTAGCTTCCTTTTTTATTTTAGTAAGCTATGCCCTTTACATGCGTTTAAAGGGCATGTAAAGCCCAATTAACATATCATTTTAAAGATTTTCATATGATTTTGAGTTTTTCACCTAAGTTCTTTTTATATTTTATCTCTAAATACTTAAATCCTTTTCTAGTCATTGTTCTAGTGAATTTTCATTGAAGCACATTTCTATACATGCGCTTAAAGCGCATGTAAAGGCCTTATCTCTACATGCGCTTTAAGCGCATGTATAGATTCTTACCTGTACATGCGCTTAAAGCGCATGTAAAGGACCCTCAATACATGCGTTTCTTCTAAGCGCATGTAAAGGTGCGCTGGTATAGGGACAATTTGTAGTAGTGAAGTCACATGACCTTCTCTCGGCTCTCCTCGACCTTGCTAATAAGTATACTTGATTAATATTTATGTATGGCGTCTATTATACTTACAACATAAGTGAAAACATGAAATGCTTAGCTCTGGTGTCCGTTTCTAAGTCAACAGATGCCATAAGTTATTATATCTTCTTTTCCGTAAGCAATAGACGTAAAATCGAGTAGTAAAATGGTACTCCCTCCGGTCCCTAATGTAAGAGCTAGCCGTCAAAAAAACGCTTCTTAAGAAAACATGTGAATGTTAGTTGAGTGTCTAGAGTTAATGCTTCTTTTCCAAAATTGCCCATATTTATTATGGTACTTTTAAGAGAGAGAAATACATAAGCATTAATAAATATGAAAGAGAGTTAGGGGTAAAGTAGGAAAAAATGCATTAAATGAGGAGAGAATATGAGGTGAGCTCTTACATTAGAGACCAAAACCATTCAAATTTTGGGCTCTTACATTAAGGACCGGAGGGAGTACTTTGTACTCGTACTCCAATGCGATATAGTTGAATATCGTTTATAGCTCTATGAATAATGAGGAGGATTTAATTACCTTGTGAATTTTTTGTTTGACTTTTATTTTGGATACAAGCATTTTGGATAATCCATTTTTTAAATTCCTTTTGAATTGCCACATCTTAATTTAAAACAATGTATGCTGCGGAGATTGACCCATATACCTCTTTGGTGAAACTCTCGGCCTAGCCAAATTGTTTGCCAATTCAAGATCCTTCAAGAAAATAAAAAATTAATTAATTAAAAGTTCAATATAATTCACTATGTTGAGTGGGCTTGAGAACAAGAAGATAAGTATGTGATTACGTACCTCTGTGAAGCTGAGTTGATAAAGCTTCTCGTATATGAATTTGGGTACGTATGTTATACTTCTTCTAGGCAATAACTCAGCGTCTAGCAATCCACTTCCATTTGGATAGTTTCTTCCAACAAGCTAATCATGCATGTTTCATATCAAGGAGTCTATTAGTACATAACTAGTCATTTTTATTTGCTCCATCAACAATAACATTATGATTACATAAGAGAGTCAGTAAAATAACGAAAACTGTTAGCTAGTGTCTTTCAGAAAAACCATGTTATAAACTAAACTAATATCATTAATTTGGGCTAACAATTTTAGTCTTTGAACTTTTAGTTAATTCCGGTTTAACCCAAGGGTTTTAAAGCCGGACCGAGCCGGACGGTCCGACCGGTCGGACCGTCGGCCGGTGGCTAAAACGGCCCAATCACCTCGATTGGGCCGGTTTACTGTACAGCCCGGGTTGACCCGGGGTTGACCCGGGTCGACCGCTGTTGACCCGGGGTTGACCCGAGTTGACCCGCTTTTGACCCGGCCAGAAATTGACAACTGCAGAAAAAAATATATCAACAGAAAAAAAATGAACTTGATTAAAAAAATATCTTCATTCTAATTATATTAAGTTATTAAGTATTAACAATATTTATATATTTAATTTTCATTAAATTATTACGTCACCGGTTCGACCGAACGGTCCAACCGTTTCAACCGTTTCAACCATGACCCGCTCAGTTTTCCGGCTCGACGTCCGGCTCGGGTTTTAAAACCTTGGTTTAACCCCTGATAAAATAAGTAGTTTTGGTCCTTGAACTTTAGGTCAACTGTAATTTTGATCATTAAACCTTAAATTTGATAGTTTTAGGCCACTTCTGCTCAATTTAGCTCTTGGTTCATCGGCTTTAAAAAAATTGAAAAAAACTTAAAAAACTAGTGACCCATATCCCAATTCGGCCTAGAAGTTCTAAATTAAAACCGCAACTTAATTCTTGGGTCCAAAAATTGAAAGCTTGATTTAAATATAGTCAGTACATATGAGAGCACGGTCTATAATATTATAATTAATTAATGCTTACTTTTTATTGTTATTGCTTGTAGAACAGAGAAAGATATAATAGATAAATACTCATATTTGAAAATCACATTATTTAATAAGAATAAAATTGGTAAATTTCATCAATTTAAGGCACAATAAATGATTTAACTAACTGTTATTTATTGGTGAGAATTAGTTAGCAAGCCTTTTATATCGTGGATCTAAAGGAGTATTATACTAGTAGCAATATATATATAAACATACGTTTTTAATTACGATATATTAATAAATTCAATTTCACGTATCACTTGTTTTATTTAATCGATTAAACTCTATTTTATTTTTTAAACGAAGGATAAATGTTTCTCATCTTTTTTTAGGAAGTACACTTTTCAGGATTTAAAATTGTCTTTTCTTACTAATGATGAGGAGGCCGGCGCCGGACTTCGATTTCCTCTTTTCAACCAAGAGACATTGGGGACTCATTGTTTCTTTCACTACCATTCCATATTTTCGAAAGGGACCGTGATACACACACTTTATCGTACAATTACTATATATATTCTTTCATTCTACTTGTAAGTCACTTTTAATATATTTTACACACACTTCTAACACATATTCAAGCAAAACATTAAACCTGAATATTTCTATTTTGAAATTTAACAATTTTATATCTTTAACCCTATTTAAAATCCATTACAACACATGAAAAAAAGTTCAAATATAATTAATAAATGGTTAAATAGTACATTTACTTATAAAATTAATGTCATGCCCTATAAATAAAATCAAATAAATCTTCTTCTAACCTATAAATAATATATACTATAAGAGTATTTTGATAGAAAATAAAGATAATATAAATATGAAAATAAAAAAGGCAAACGAAAAATGCACACAAGGTAATAATCAAGTGCTCCTTATTATTCATAGAGCCATAAACGATATTTAACTATATCGATTGGAGTACTAGTACAACATACCAATTTTACTACTCGAGTTTACGCCTATTTAATTTCTTACCAAACAGAAGTTATATAATATAGTTTATAGCATCTATATATTGACTTAGAAACGGACACCGTAACTAAGTATATTTTATGTTTTCACTTCTGTTGTAAGTATAATAGACGCCATACATAAATATTAATCAACTATAGTTTTTTGCAAGGTCGAGGAGAGCCAAGAGAAGTTGATGTGGCTTGCAAAGCATGACCATATGATCGACATCCATGATTTCAATAACCTTATCAATACAAGCATTTTGGATCATCCATTTCTGAAACTCCTTTTGAATTGCCAAATCTTCATTGCAAACAATGTAAGCTGCCGGGACTGACCCATATCCCTCTTTGCTGAAACTCTTGGCCTTGCTCAGTTCTTCAAGAAAAAGATTAGCCGGCCTTGCCAAAGTGTTTGCCAATTCAAGATCCTTGAAGGAAATAAAAAAAAAAGTTCAATATAATTGTTCAATATGTTGAGTGGGCTTGAAAAGAAGATATATGCCTACGTACCTCTGTGGAGCAGAGTTGATAGAGCTTCTTGGATATGAAATTGGGTCCGTATGTCATGCTTCCACTGGGCAATAACTCAGCGTCTAGCCATCCAGTTCCATTTGGATAGTTTCTTTCAACAAACTATTCATGTTTCATATCAACGAGTCTATTAATTAGTACATAACAAGTCATTTTTATTTGACTAGTCTTTCAATCTATTTGTGTAAATGAACGTTGTGCACCTTATTCATCTGATCCGTCAAATTAACATGTACCAGGCACTCAAGCTAATCATTTTAACAAGATACAATTGTACAAATCAATTTTTCTGAAAAGTAATTTGTAAAATCTCTAGATAGAGAGAATATTAATGATTTCAAAATGTAAATTTGCGAGAAGATACCTTATTTAAGTGGAAGGGAAAAAATATGTGGTCACAAATAATAAATACGATGGTACTATTACTAATTTGAGTAATAATTAAACAGGAGTATAATGGAAATTTGATTAAAAAAGATTGTGACAGCCTCTAATTAAATGCTTCTTATTAAAGAAATCTTTCTTGTAAGCAGGAGCGGGGGGATAAACTTTGGGGGACACGACACAAAGATTAACAAAGAAGAGAAAAGGTTTCATTGATTTAACGTCTGAACTTTTAAAATAAATGGACAAAGGGAAAAGGGATCGGAGTATATATCATCTCTAAGTTATCAACTACATCAATATAAAGGAAGCCTCATAATTAATATCCTGATATAGTCGTTAACCATACCTGCTCCATGACATAAGAAGGTGGGTGCTGGGTATCAGGTGCAAAAGCTGCTATGTAAACAGCAAGTGCTATCTTATGAGGGAACTTTTCCATGGCAAGAGATATACACATCCCTCCAAAACTGTGTCCAACAAGCACAACCTTTTCACTATTAGGCAATGATCCTAACAGATCTAAGAGAGGCTCACAATACTCAGCAAAAGTAGCAACATCTTGGATCCTCTTGGGATTGATGCCTGAAGCTTCAAGGTCCAATGCTGTGACCTTGTTGCCAGAAGACTCAAGTTTAGGCTTGAGCTTGAACCAACACCAAGCTCCATGACCAGCTCCGTGCACCAAAACATAATGCTTTCCTTCCATTGTTTAATTTCACTCCTTCAAAAGTTAGAGATTTTGGGGATTTTATAGACTCTTAAGTGTTGACTATTCTTAAAAGGTTGTTTAAAACTTTAAATCAAGCATTCAATTTTGGTCCCAATTGACAAAATGTAGTTTAGTCCTTGAGTGAATGCAAAAAATTTATGTCATTAGATGACTATCATTATGTTGATCTGACATGAACAATTATGTTTTACTAACCCGACCGCCAATTTGTTAAGCTTAGCGGTTTTTTTGCTTTGAGTACGGTTTTTTTCTGGGTCTAATTTTTGTTTGACTGCCTCACCACATCGAATTTTGAGAGATTCTTCACATTCATTCACTCCCACTTGTCTTTAGTTGAATGATGACTAAGCTTCATTGATATGTGTGGAATATAATATAAATTACTTGTAAATAGGATCATAGGAGCATGTAAAAAATTGATATGTTTTCCAATTGAATTAAACTTCAAATCTAGCACTCAACTATTAACAAAAGTTCACCCACATAATAAACAATTTCGGGTCCCAAATCTAACACTCATTAATTACAAAATGGTTCAAATTTAACAATTTATCAATTTTGACAGGTTTGACCGTTAATTTTGACTGACACATCATCACCACACATCTGGAAAGGGTTAGTGTTCAAATCTAGCAATAAACTATTAGAAAAAGTTCACTCAACATAAAATACAATTTTAGGTCCCAAATCTAGCACTCTTTAGTTATAGAATGGTTTAAATATAGTAACTCTATCAATTTTGACATATTTGACCATTAATTTTGACCTGATTAACTCATGTCACCTGACAAATGACCTTATTAGGTCATGTCTATGTCACATCATCACCATCTTCACCACAGATCTGAATATAAATCCCCGAAACCCACATACATCACCCTATTACAAAATGGTTCGGGATTATTTTCATATCTATGGTGATGATGTGGTGAAGATAGTGATGACATGCACTACAAAAAACGGGGCCCATATCGGCGTTTTATAGGGCCTCGGATCGGCGGAATTTTTCGGCGAAAACGCGCTACGGCGTTTTGGCAAAACGCCTAAAAATGTGCCGTCGAAATGCGGCTTATCGGCGTTTTTCGAAACGCCTATGCGAGGTGACAAACGCCGGTACGAGGGTTAAACAAATAATATAATATTTCCTCGTACCGGCGTTTGGCAAAACGCCTATGCGCGTATTATTTTATTATTATCTCATATAGGCGGATACCAAAACGCCTATACGCGGACTATTTTTTTTTTTTTGTTCACACGCATACCGGCGTTTTGGTCAACGCCTATGTGCGACATGACCACACTTTTTAGAATTCATGCACCTTGGCGTTTTGTCGAAACGCCGGTAAACAAACTATTATTTTTTATTATACCGCACATCGGCGTTTTACAAAACGCCTATGTGCGGTATTATAAAATAATATTTCAAACCGGCGCTTTACGAAACGCCGGTTTGAGTATTCCGAAAAAAAAAATAAAAAACATTTTTCTTCCTGATTGTTTAGAACCAGGAAGAAAAATGAATAATATGATAATCCCAAACTTACATACACATATAGAATATTATATATAAAATAACAAGAGTAATTCATAAAACAAGATACACAAATATATAAAATCAAAACAAGTAATATGTGAAATAAAAGCAATAAAAGCATGATAACATTATAACCAAATATCACCATAAAAAACGAAATAAAAAACCAAATCAGCAATACTAGGCAAAAAAACAAAGAATCAAGCCAAATAAACAAAGCAACAGAACATGAAACAGAGACGAAGCAGAGAAAAATATAGAGGAGAACGAGAGAAAATGAGCAATTTCGCTGAAGGAGGGAGGTGCTATTTATAGGGAACGGAGGTGCATATAGGCGTTTTCAAAAACGCCTAGAGGCATTAGGACACATATCGGCGTGTTCCAAAACGCCTATATGCGTCCTAATGCATATAGGCGTGTATAGGAAACGCCTATATGCAGTATTTTTATATATAATACTGCATAGCGGCGTTTTCCCCAAAACGCCGAGATGCATGTTTATATTAAAATAATGCATATAGGCGTTTCAGTGCAACGCCTATATGCATTATTTTAATATTAAACATGCATATGGGCGTTTTGCAAAACGCCAATATGAATTATTTAATCTTAAAATGCATATGGGCGTGTTGCAAACCGCCGGTACGGCATTTTTTTAAAAAAAAAACTCCTCCCACAACCTACATTTCTTAAATGCGGAAAAGTAAGATATATTGGTTATAAATATGCGTCTAGAGCATTAGTCAGTTGCCACATTCTTTCTCAAACCTCTCATTCTTACATATATATGTGGTTTTGTTGTGAAACAGCAAAAGCAATAATGTTGGATAAATCGTGGATCTCTTTACCCAGATCGTCTCCGCAATACTTGGTGGGGTTGAATCAATTTCTGGATTATGCTTTTATGCACAGTAGTGTTCGGGGTAAGATACGGTGTCCGTGTGAAAAGTGTAAGTTCGACAAATGGAAGACTCGAGATGAGGTAGTTATTCACTGTCTAGATAAGCAGTTTCCTAGATATTATGTCACCTGGGCGTTTCATGGAGAGAATGGATTACACAGCACTACCGGTGATCTAGAAGTCGGTTCGAGTTCTCACGTTGGCCGAATGCAAGGCGAAGACAGTGACGATGACTGTGAAGGAGGCTGCCAGCCAACAAATCCGGGTAACAACACTGTGAGGGAAGCATTTGGTATGCAGGAAGCAGCAGACGCTGGCGGGGATGAAGTGGTGGACGGACCAGTCGCGGAGTACTTACGCACTGAGGTGGCCAGAGATTTCTTTGAGCTCATGACGGAAGGTGACAAACCGTTGTACCCAGGTATGTATAAATGTTTAATCTATTCTAACCGTTTATTGTATATGTATGTATTGTACGTGCGATGACAAAAGATGTGTTTGCACAAGGAATGAAAGATACTCTAAACTGTCGTTTTTGATCAAGTTGTACAGTATTAAGTGTAAACGTGGCGCATCTGATGCGACCATGTCGGACGTGATTGAGCTGCTTTCAGACGCCTTTTATAACATTGGAGCCGAGCTACCGTCGTCGTTCTACGAGGCAAAGAAAACAGTCAGGAAGATGGGGTTAGATTACATTAAAATTGATGTGTGTCTGTATGACTGTATGTTGTTTTGGGGTCCTGACGCAACGTTAGATAAATGCAGACGATGTGGTACTGCCCGATATAAGGTGGAGGGTGAAGGGCATAATAAGAAGAAGAGGCGACGTGCCATTAAGAGCATGAGATATTTTCCACTCCGTCCAAGGCTTCAAAGGCTATTCATGTCCCCGAAGATGGCTGAGCAAATGCGGTGGCACGCGACAGAAGCTAACCCAGACGGCAAGATGAGGCATCCTCGAGACGGTGATGCATGGAAAGCTTTTGACGGCGCATTCCCTGATTTCGCCTCGGAGCCAAGAAATGTCAGGTTAGGCCTCGCTTCTGATGGTTTCAACCCATTCGGCTCCTTCAACCAACATTACAGCGTGTGGCCAGTTGTTTTGATGTCATATAACCTCCCCCCGTGGTTGTGCATGAAGTCCAGCTCGTTCATTCTATCAACAATTATTCCAGGGCCGACATCTCCTGGAAACGATATCGATGTGTACCTTCAGCCGCTGATACAGGAGCTGAACGAGTTATGGAGCGATGGGGTCGAGACGTTTGACGCCGCATGCAAGATGATGTTCACACTGCGCGCCGCTGTGATGTGGACTGTTAGCGATTTTCCCGGACTCGGCATGTTATCTGGCTGGAACACGTATACAGCGATGGCATGTCCCTTCTGCAACTTGGACCAGGTGCCCCGCAGACTGCCGCACAGCAGGAAGTCATGTTTCATTGGTCATCGACGGTTCCTTTCTCCGGATCATCCCTTCAGGCGGCAGAGAAAGAAATTCGACGGGACACAGGAACGGAGAGATCCCCCTCTACAGATGTCTGGATTTGAGATCTTTGAGCAGATATGCGATGTGCAATGCGAATTTGGCAAGGATCCGCCACCACCGGATGAAGAGGCCCCTAGCACTAGCCGCAGTGGAAGGCTGGCTCAGCGGAGGCCACCGCCTGTGGCCCGTAGAACTGGCCCAGCACCTCAATGGAAAAAGAGGAGCATATTTTTTTGTCTGTCGTATTGGAAGCACAACTTAATGCGCCACTGTTTGGACGTCATGCACATTGAAAAGAATGTCGGCGAGAATGTCTTATACACCATTCTGAATGAGGCAGGAAAGTCGAAGGATCATCTTGGAGCGAGGAAAGATCTAAAGGCCATGGGGATATGTAAAGTCCCACATCGGCTGGGGAGGAGAACGAAAGGTGCTATATATAGGCCTAGAATAAAAGACCTGGATGTTACATTGTCTATGTTACATTGTCTGCATTTGTTGACTTGGTTTAGTCATTGCATAATATTTTGTATCTACCAATCCTAGTCATTAGGCTAGGGGTAGATGGTCAAGGGATACGGAAGTAGGTAGAATCGTGTTTGTAACCATGACTGCAGCATGGATTACAAGCAAGGTGCTTCTACATCCAAGTCTCATTTGTCATATTTTAATTTCATTAAACTGGTTACATTGTTTTTGCAAATCATGGGAAAAAGAAAATTTTCAAAAGTATTTACATTGATGTAAATTATGTTTGTGAGAATGATTATGATTTCATCATATCGTGCACGTGCATTAGTAGTAATTATGGGGATAGTTTCCTGATCCTTCCCTGGTTTAGGTTTACCTTGTAGAAAAACTCTTATTGTTTAATTCCCTTTTAGGTCTTTATTATATTGAATTAAGTTTGTTTAGAGAGTAACTTCCATCCTTAGGTGGGTGGGGGAAACTGCATTCCTTACAATGTTCTGTAATGATTGCTTGTTTACTGTTATATGGATTTGTTCAGTTTATTGGTGTGGAGAGTGATAAGGTCGAGAAGGACATACTTAGGCAACAAAATTGGTTTTTATGATCGAATAGTAAGCCTGTTAAAGTAGCTTTTGCGATTGCAAGTAAAAGTTATGTTGATTAGTAAAGGAAATTATGAATGTTTTTTTTGAATTGATTCTTGTGCTTTTATGTATGGGTGTTGAAGAGTGAATTATAAATCCATTCTCTAGTGTTTTCTCAATAGTAGTAGGAGATTAAAGCCAAATAAATTAAAAAAAAAATACCTATGATTTTATGGATAGCTAAAGCTTAATGATGATTGTTATCGATTTTTTTTTTATATCTTTGTAGGTACAAATTTTAGTTATTGATTGAGATGTAATTGGATGATAGTTAGTAGCTCAGATGATTATTTGATAGAGTAATTGTGATAGATGCTTCTAGAATAATTTTCTCTTTTACAAAGTATTTTGCGAGATTGTTAAGGATCGGATGTCTTGGTTGACTATCAATTTTGAAGTAAAAGAATTTAGCTGGTTTAAATTGTTATATATCATTTTATAACGGATATTTTAACAGATTTTGAGTAGCGAAGGCTATAGTTGGGTTTCTGATTTGAGAATTTAAGAGTTGTTGGAATTTTTTTTGTTTTAGATTTATAGGTGTACTATATGGAAAATTTATTGTGAATTGTGAGCTGATTGATGTAGGTTGACTTAGAATTAATTGAAAATTTGAGGATTTAAGCATTCTTTATGGGATAGATATTGACAGAGAGTGAATGAGTTGAATATTATAACTGAGTTTGATATAGGATCTATAGTTTGTAAAATATGGTTGATATAGGGTGAAGAAGTAATGATTGATTGAGTGACTTTAATTGGTATGGATGGTAGGGGTTAATGATTACTTAATTTGATAGTCATATATATATTTTGAACTACATTAAATAGGGATTGTTAGTGTAGCATAGTTGAAGCTAAATTTAAAATTAGAGCTTGTTTCTGAAAAAGGAATTGAAGCATGTACCTTTTAGAGTATGGATTATTTGGAATTAAAGGATAGGAAAATAACGATTTCAACCATTAAGGAAATTGAGGGAAGTAAAAAAAAAAAAAAAGATAGAGAGAGAAATGGTGTCAAGTACTTCAAAGGAACCTAAGATAATAGGAAAAGTGTCATATGCTTTGCTTTAAGGGAGAGATTGCGAACTTATTCAGTGTTGTTTTATCTTGAGCTAGTAGGAATATAGTTGATTTGATGATTTCTGAGATTAAGGATTGCATTTAAAAGGTTCGACGTATTTGGATATTTAGAATATTGTTAGTCTATGTGAGAAAATTTGAGAGAACTATATGATTTTACTATGATGAAGAGTTTAATTATGGATTTTGGTAGAGGAGTAATCAATTAAGCTTTGAATTTGAAAAGATAATGTTGGTTTTAGATTTCGATATCTTGGCAATTTCTATGGTTTAATAGTTTTGCTAGTTTTAGTGACTTTTGGGTGTGACTTTAGTAAGTGCGAATTGTTAATGGTTAATTAGATGATATTGCTGACAAGTTGAAGAGGGTTATGTATGTTATGAACAAGATTAGGGCATGAAATTTTAAAGAACATTAAGATTTTTCTAGGGCTGTTAGGCGTATCGATATGAATACTAATGAAGAGTTCATTCGATCAAATTTGTTGGAATTGATATAGGCGAAATAATGAGATTGAAATATGACTATTTAGCTTGTATGAACTAAGTTAGATGTATTTGAGAGGAGTCTGCGACTATATGGATTGGAGTATATTATATTACTTATGAATTGATGATTGACTCTCTAAGTTTTGATTAAAGGATTAAAGTTAACTAAGAGGATTGCTTGGAATTGAACCATGGTTTGATGATTTGGATATAATGGATTGACCTTGAATTATGATTAAGTGTGATAATTTATTAAAATTTGAGGTTTTACAATGGTTTAAGGAGTGGATATGCTAGAATTATCAGGAAATAAAGAATTTTTGGATAGGAATGATTTTTTTTTAGGCTTGTTTGTGGAATTAAAATAGATAGGTATGATATTGGTAAACAATCCGTGAATAAAGTTGTTTGAATAGATTTATTATGAATTCTTGAGTTTTGGAGATAAATGGAATTTTCTATTGATTTTAAAGACTACTAAAGATTGAGTTTGATCGTATTGATTAAAGGTAGTATTATCGATATTGTGATCTATTAAGAGAATAAGGGAAAATGGTGAGTTATTGCTAGATTTTTTGTTGAGGAGTTTAAGAACTAGTGATGAATTTTGAAGTTGTGATCATGAGACTGAATGGATTAAGAAGCTATTTGTGCTGAATATTTTAGGTTGGAGTTTGAGCGAATGTTTATAATTAAGTGGAATGAAAGACAATTGATAATGATTTTGATGATGATGCTAGTTTGGAATATGACTGAGGGAAATAGTTGGAGTTGGAAGATGAGATTAGCAAATTTGATGCAATATTGAATAATACTTTTGAGGAGTAATGCTTATTGTTAAAGGTGTAGTGAATGATTGGATAATTGGGGTGTTATTAGTTTTAAAGTTATACTAAGCACGATCAATAGTTGACTAAATTGAGAGAAGTTCAATAGTTACTGGATTGTTATTTGCGTAGGTTCTAAGATTTACTTTCATATCCTAGGAAATTGGTCTAAGTATTGACAATTTCGAGAGCGAGACACTGGGACTATAAAATTGTGGTTGTTACAATTTGAAAAAATCTTTAGGAAATTATCAATACTAATTTACCCATGTTAGATAAAAATTGATTAACATGGATATTTAAACGTACCTAATAATACCCGAATAAATTCTTTCACATCTATTTACAAATAAACACATAAACATGTTTAAGAAATAATTACAGTTATCCAGCCTAGAATTATACACAGACATACAGTAATCTAAGGATAATTAAAGGGTTTACATATTAATAAATGAAACATGAAAAATTATGCAACCACAAGGCTTAGTTCCTAAGTCTCCAGATCCTTCCCATCACTCCTGGCCCGATCTAGTACCTGTAATATCAACGATTGGGGTAGACCCAGAAATCGCAACTACTACCACTCGCTTACGTACATCTTTGCACTACGTGCATGTGCATGCCCGCAAGGTGGTGTGTGATTATGTGTAAAGTGGTGTGTGCTACGTGTTGTGTTGCATGAACATATTATCTATGCTAATTTCAAGTAACTACCAATTATCATGTATTGAAGCAACACAAATATACGAATACATCATAACTCAAAACATCGCAACTCAACACATCAATAATAATAATTAAAACATCAATAATAACAATTAAATCAAACATAACACACCGTAATATCTCAGTTCAATAGGGACTCACGACTCGATGATCGATATACCCTCGCTTGAACTGGTTCAAAGGGACTAACAACCCTACTGAACATGTAACAATATTGTGTCTTATTCATTTTAGTCCCTGGGGGTTTTACAGGGAACCTCATTCCGGAATGGCATATTTATAATCATATTATCGGTGTGCACCAAACAAGACATCAATTCTCATAACGCATATAATAAACATCATAAATTCATAACTAACCTATATGCTTACCAACACGCACACACACGCAAACAAGTTTAAGTAGTTACCTCCATGCATTTAAACCACAAATAAACGTAAGCTCCCACGTGCTCAAGCGTCAATAAACAACTTCTACAAGCAATAATATGACACATACAAATAATTAAAAATTAATCAATTTTCATGTATACTAATTAACGTCGCTCTCGTTCCTAGTATTCTTCCCATCCTTTCATCTCTATGTTGTTCCTAATTTTCTTTCTTCCAAAAATGAGCATATACATATCATACACAAACAGGTTTGAAATTGAGAATAGTAGTTAAATATCAATCGATCATCACTCCAACAAAGATCAACATAATACCGATTAAATCTGGATTAAATCATCCTTATTTGATAGACTAGCAGCCCCATATATTCACCAATGACAATACATCAATCCAGTAGTTTATGTGCATATATTCAAATCAGATTTTTGATTCACTAATCATGCATTAAGCTTGACTGACATTTGTAATTTATCAAATCACATATATACTAACTCAATCCTTTCATGGTATTATTTATTCTAGCAGTCCATTTTCAATCTCAATCAAGGTTTATAAATGATTATCATTGCAATCATTTCAATTTTTCTTTCAAAGCTTTAGGTTCTAAATCAAATACTTGACTCCTCAAGCCTAATCTCCATTGACAGCTTCAAGCCCACATTCCAAACATCATCCCAAAATTCTAATTTGAACCTAAATAGAGAAATCATTTGAAGAAAACCACACTTGAAGTTTATAGGGATAAGGTTCATAAAATTCATTTCAAAATCATCATGTAAGGACAAATTTATAGTTACACCCATTATAAAAAAAAAAATCTGTTTCAAACGATCCTTAATCCTAATGGCTAGAAACTTCTCTATATTAACTTGTCACAAACAGTAGTAGAGCACCCAACAATCACTTATTTTAACATTAACAATTAAAATCACATTATAACTGAATTACAACAGAATTTTGCCAATCACTTGAACTTTCAAAACTTCAATTTCTTATGATAAACAAGCAGGAAGAAATCAGCAGAGGTATACAGCCCAACCATTTACCAATACTAAATCTCTTTAAGGATCTTGACTTCAGCAACCATACACATATTAAAAGCCAAAACTGAACAGGGGAAAAAGAATGAAGTGGACAAGTAAAATATCAAACAGCCAAAGGAATTTGCTATGCTTAATCATTTCCAAACCTCTTTCATGCTCACCAATCATTCAATTAGTTATTGAACTCCCCAAAAACCCAAAACTGATTTGGTTCCCTCTCTCATTCTCGTCCAAAAATATGCAGAAAGAGGATAGAAACCGAAATAGAAGCTCACCTTAGTTAAATCCCAAACCTTGCGGGTATGAACGGTGGTCAGCTTCGCCGTGTTCCACCGTGGAGCGCCGTTGGAGATGGTGTGGACGGAGAGAACAGAGACAGCGAAGAGATAGAGCTTGAGAGGAACATATTGGCATGAAAGGAGCAAGTGAGAAAATTGAGAGGTTGATTGATAGTGATTTGATGAATGAGGAAGGAGAAGAATAGAAAATTGATGGTAAGGAGGAAGGAGAAGACGATGAAGATGAACCCATTTAGTTGTGTCATGTGTGTGTGTTTAGGCGGCTGCTTGGAGAAGAGAAAGGGAGAGGAATAGAACATACACATATATATATATGAGGAAATCTAGGGTTTAAGGCTCACAAGTAAATTACAACAAATGTCCTATTTAACTATAGTGTTTTATTATTCAAGATACATTTTTATACTTTAGAAAATCTCATATTGTTTCTTCCCTAATGCAAGTTAAATAGGAACACATTCTTAATATTGCCTTTTTAATAAAAGTTTTATAAAAATTCTTAAATTAAATTTAATAACCAATTATTTTCTTATTACTATGATAGAAATAGAATCTTAACAATTCCACTAAATGTAAATTAAATTTTCTAAATTAATTTTTTTTTTAGAATAAATTTCAATTTACTAATTTTCTTTTTATAATAAAAAAAATTCAGGATGTTACAGGATACGTCAAGACGCGTGGCCGGACGAGAACGATAAGTTTGCGCCGGCTCGGTTTGCTTTGACAAAAAAGAACAAGAGAGTGTTTCTGACCACGCTACAGGGTATTAGGGTTCCAGACGGATATTCAAGTAACATCTCGAGGCGAGTGGACCTAAATTCGAGAGATCCAAAAATTTCTGGTTTGAAAAGTCACGACTATCACGTTTTGCTCCAACAGTTTCTCCCTCTAGCCGTGAAATACACTCTTCCCGAAGACGTGTGTATGGTGTTGGCCGACCTCAGTTTTATACTTAGACAGTTGTGTTCAAGGGTGTTGGACAGACAAGAGCTCGACGAGCTACAGGCCAAAGCTGTTCTGATGCTATGTCATATGGAGATGATATTCCCTCCATCATTTTTCACCTCACAGGTCCACCTCATTGTCCACCTTGTTGAAGAAGCAAAGATGGGTGGGCCGGTGCACTATCGTTGGATGTATCCCATAGAAAGGTACGCTAACTAATTTCATCGTGTACTTCAGTATATAATTAATTTTATACATAATTTCATCGTGTACTAATTTCACAGGTATTTGGGAAAAATGAAGTCGTTCGTTAAGAATAGAGCCGCGTCAGAGGGTTGTATTGCTGAGTGTTACGTTGGGGACGAGGTTGTTTCATTTGTTGAACGATATTATGGTCAAACCATGCGCAATGAGCGTCTGCCTCGAGTTGACGATAACTCAAACCATATCAGCTCTAACACGTTGTTTCCCGCAATTGGTGACGAATAAAGATAAAAAGATTATAAGTACAACAAAAGATTATTGTATATATAAATATGTAATGATTTTACTTAATTTAATTTAGATTAATTTTCTTTTATAATTTAATTAGTACGTAAACAAACTGAACAATAAAACTAGAACATAAATTTTTTTTTTCCCAGAAATTTACATAAGTACAACAAAAACATAAAAGTACAAAGAAAATAAGAAAAAAATACAATAAAGATAAAAAGTAAAAATTCTAAACAACTAAAAACCTAATACTCCTCATCCTCATCATCATCGTCATCCTTCTCACTGGCGAGTCCTGGAGAGCGTCGTCGGGGGCGACGAGATCGTGATGCGGAGGCTTGAGCACTGAAGAACTCCTCTTGGTGGCGCCTGAACTCTGCCGCCAACCGCTCCTCATGATCGCGCGCCATCTGGGCCAGCCGCTCCTCTTCTGCCTTCACCCGGGCCTGAAAATCGCCCATCAACCGCTCCTCATCTGCCTTGAGGCGGGCCTCTCGCTCTGCAATCTCTTGCTCGCGTTCCCGCAACCTCTCATCTAGCTGTCGGGCCTCGTATGATTGGCTCGCCCTAGAGGATGAAGCCTGATACCCACGGCTTCCGGAAGGAGGGAAGAGCTGAGTAGGTCGGGCTCCAAAGCCAAGGCCTGGAACGCATCCCGCACGTTCCTGTGTCCCCAACTGCGTGTGGAGAGCAACGACCTCCTCATACGGGCTCCCGCTCTCCCCCTGCTGAGACACGGGGGTCTCCATGGCCGGCTCCTGTGCCTCGATATCAGCCTGCGCCTGAGCAACACTCCTAATCTCCTCGGCAGCCTTCCGGGATAGAGGTGTCCCATCCGAGCGAGTCCGCGCTTGAATGAGGAAATCTTTGAAGACGCCCTTCTTGATGCCCTTCGCCCTAGCCTCCCGCCGCTGAAATATGTGAATCGTTAAACTACGATCAGTATTATTATAGCATAAGATATTAGATATAGAAAGAGTACTAGTGGATAGTTATATATACCATCTCATCGTAACGGACGATCATCGGTACGCTCCCAGTCGAGTGGCCAACCTCCTGCTGTGCCCGAGCCTGCTGACTGCGCCTTTCCCTGGCCCGCCCCAGGTCGCCCATCCTCCAGGCGAGGTAATTCCTCCACTGCTCAGGGTCCACTCAATCGGGCACGTCTGCCTCCACCGCCTCCCTAGGCCTAGTCCCCTTCTGGGACTTCAGCAGGTACAACTTGTTTCTCTCATCCTTCCAATTATCCCCGACCACCCCTATCGCGAATTTCTTGAGGTTCAAGCTGTCGGGGACCCACCACTTGCTCTGCAAAAAGAAATTTTTTCATATTATTTAATAATAAGTATAATAACAATTATATACGTATTATAATATTTTGAAATACGTATTACCTTAATAATCTCCCAAGCCTCCTCTTTCCGGCTCTGCGGAACTTTCCTCCAGCTGGTCGGGTCGATCGGGAAGCGCCGGAAGTCCTTGCCGAGGAGTCGGCAATGGCGGCGGAATAGAATGGCAGCATCTGTTGTTGGCTGCCCGGTGGTGCTGTAATATGGCACCTCAATCTTCTCATTCGGCGGAAGCGCATGCGCCAGCTTCGCCGTCAGCCTCCTCCTGGTGACAGTGCCAGTGGTATCTGTAGGTAAGAAAAATATATTAGATAATATATATTGTATACACAATATATTAAATTTGTAACTATTAATTAATATCAAATTCAATTACCTCTGACATCCACCAGTTGACCAGTTTTCGAAGACTTCCTCCCGCGCGACATTTTGATCATAATTTGCGGCACCGGGATGTCAAACTCGCCACCCGCACCGCCACCGCCGCTGCCCTCCTCCCCCTCCGCCCTCTCCCTCTCTGCCCTCTCCCTCTCTGCCCTATCCTTATTCAAAATGCCCTGCATCTCTTCGTAGCTCATCTGGACGTTCAAGTCTCTCCAGAGGTCGTCCTGCGTGACTTCCGGGTTACCACCAAACCCGTAAGGAGTCCAAGGTGGCGCCTGAAGAGGGCTGTCAATAGGCGGGGAGCTGGCGTACTGCAACACCTCTGGTGGAGTAGGCTGCTGCTCAATCTGTAACCGGCGCTCTTCTATACGCCTGGCTTCTGCTTCGTCCCTCAATCGCTGTTGTTCATCTCGCAATCGCTGATCCTCTTCGTGGTCTATTGGAGCTTTACCGGTACGACGAGACATGATCTATCGAAGAGGAATATTTATAGGAAAAGATAAAGAAAAAAGAAAGTTTCTGTGGGACCCTTACACGTTTTCACGTTTTCGAAAACGCCAAAATGAACATCGGCGGTTCTTTTATAGCCGTTCCCACATCGGCGTTTTGGGACCCCTTTAGGCGTTTTTAAAAACGCCTATGTGCGATTAAAGTATTAATTTAATCGCATATAGGCGTTTTCTAAAACGCCTATTTGCGATTAAATGATTGTTTAATCGCAAATAGGCGTTTGTCAAAACGCCTGTTGGCATTAAGTGCATTAAAAATGCACTTAATGCGCAGATAGGCGTTTTGCCAAACGCCGGTCTGCGCATTAAGTGCATTTTTAATGCACGTTATGCACATAGGCGTTTTGAGAAACGCCTATGTGCGAGTAAAAAATATTTTTAAACGCACATAGGCGTTTTCCAAAACGCCGAGGTGCGGTTGTTTGAAAAAAAAAACAAAAAAAACCAACTAACCGCTTTTTTTATATTTAGAAACCATACCGGCGTTTTCTATACTCCAAAATGCCGATATGGAAACGCGGGAAATATGGCGGGAAGAGCGCGCCAAACGAAGCGGCGTTTTCAGATAGGCGTTTGGGACAAAAACGCCGGTATGCGTCTCATATAGGCGTTTTGGACCAAAACGCCGGTAAGCTTGCGCCGGAATGACCCGTTTTTTTTGTAGTGATGACAGGTGTCATGACCTAATAGGGTGATGTGGCAGTAACATGGCCTAATAATTTCAAAAGTAACGTTCAAACTCATCTTAATTGACGAAGTTGCTATATTTGAATCATTTTGTAAATAATGTGTGCTACATTTAAGCTATCAAATTCTTGTTTATGTTCGGAAATGCTAAATTTGAGTCATTTTTGAATAGATGTGTGCTACATTTAAGCCATCAAATTCTTGTTTATGTTCGGTGAACTTTTGGCAATAGTAGAGTGTTAGATTTGACACTTAACCCTATCTTAAATACGTTAAAAACCTCATTTTACCACAATAAAATCATATAATCATTAGGATTTTTCAATAACACCTTTTTAACCAAATTACGAAATCCTAAAAAATAAATCAAAATTTAATAAGATAAAAACAATAAATGTGTAGGAAAACTTAAAAGAAGGTGAACCTTATATTTTGAGATAACATCATTAAAATGACCTTACCAAACTTAAAAGCTAAGTAACAACTTCACTACTACCATCTATTTGGCTGCAAGAAGATACAGTAAATGCCTTATAAATAAAGAGTTAAAAGAGTACAACAAAATTCAAAATTCCTCCAATCGATCGAAGACTTATGTTATCAGTTATGCATCGAATAAAGTACTCATAACTCAATTACTCGCACAAAATCTTCACTCGCTCACCAACAGCCGCGGGCGCCGGGGGGGGGGGGGGGGGGGGGGGGGGGGGGGGGGTTTAAACGATGAATGATGATTGTGGGAAATCTCCACAATTGGCGGGTCAAACAAAAATGAAACCAAGAAAAAACTGTGGTCAAACAAAAGCACAAACTGCCAACCCAGAAATTGGTGGTCGGTTTAGTGAGTAATATCGTGTCATATACTCCCTCCGTCCTATTTATAAGTCGCCAACCGCCACTAAATTTTAGTCCTTAATATAAGTCACCAACTAACATTAACTAACTCATTTATTAAAATTTTCCCAATATACCTTAGCAATGGAAAATGAACATTGGAAGATGAGAAGAGAGAGAAAATGAAAAAGACACATGTATGCTTATAAAGATGAAAGAGATAGTGGGTCATAGTAATAAAGGTAAGAGGGGCAAAAATGGAAAAGACAAAAAAAATAAGACCAATTTAATGACTCAACTTCCATTAACCTTCATTCCTTGGTATGTACAATTTGGGCGGTTGGCGACTTATAAATAGGACCGGAGGGAGTATCTCAGTTCAACATTACTCACTTATGTGGACAGTGTAAGAGTCAAAATTTGAATAAATTTAGTCTAAAATATAAGAGTTTACTCTTATATACTTTACTCATTTAATGCACTTTTCATTCTTTGCCCCTAACTCTCTTTCATATTTATTAATGCTTACATATTTCTCTCTCTTAAAAATCCCTCTGGTAAGTAAGTAATATAAAAGCTCAAATTTGAATGGTTTTGATTTAAAATATAAGAGTCATCACTTACATTCTTTTTCATATTTATTAATACATCTTTCCTACTTAATCTCTAACTCTGAACTCTCTTCCACATTTATTAATGCTTATGCATTTATTTCTCTTAATAACTATGAGTAATATTGGGAAAAAACATTAAATTCAGGTAATTAACTAACATTTACATGTTTTCGTAAAAAGCGTGCGTGTTTTGACTGTCGAAGTCTTATATTACAGATCAGAGGTAGTATCATAATAAATAGGGGTAGAACTGGAAAAAAAATTAACTTAATAAATTCAACTAACTTTTATATTATTTCTTGGGTTAAAGGTCAATTTGGCCACTGAACTATTTCTCAAGTATCAATTTGGCCTACAAACAATTAATGGTCTCATTCTGTCCCATGAACAATAAAAATGGTTCATTTTTAGCACTGAGCTATTGAAAAATATTAAAATACCCTTTATGATTTAATTAATATAATACTCCCTCCGGTCCTAAATATAAGACCTAATTGACTTTTTTGAAAAATCCTAAAAAAAGCAAAATAAGTTAATTGTAAATTGATTTACCTAATTTTTTCCTTAAACTAGTTTATTTTACTTATAAACTAATGGATAATCTAAAAATATATTAAATATGTCATCATTTAATAGATTATTTTGTAACCTTAACCTTTCCAAAAAAAAAAAAGTTATCTAGGTCCTATATTTAGGACCGGAGGTAGTATTTTAAGATGTGGGTCCCAAAATAAAAAATTATTAAACCAACCCCACCCCTCTCTCTCGTCCCTCTTCCCCTCACCCAGCCACCCACCGTCCCCTCCTCCCTATATTGGTAACAACGCAGTACTCTGATTCAACATTCAAGTCATTCTTGTTAATAAGACTTTCAATTCAACAAGGCTCTTGCCCAATTATTTTATTTTTAAAATGCAAACTTAATTTCTTATACTTTAGCTTTATGAGCGTGAGAAATCTAATTGCAAACTTAATTAATCTAATGAATGTGAAAACCCTGATGATGCTGATGATGATGAAGAAGCAGAAAAAGACAACCCCTTGAGGATTGAACCCAAGAAAGGAAAAGTCAAAAGTAACATAGCCAAAAACAATGAACGAGACATTATCCTCAAGATCTGCACATTAGGAATTCTTAACCACTTACACAACACCATCAGAATTCAAAGGTGACATTCTTTGTCCACCATGAAAACACTTCATCTTATTCCCATTCTTAGGCTTAACGGCCTTATAAATATCATCTCCATTTTTAAACCAAACCCACAGATCAAAATCCCACCTCTTCTTCAAGGAGAAAGCTTTGTGAATTGGAGAAAGGATTGACGAAGGTGGTTCTAAATGGTTTAGTTAGGGAAGAGGAAGAGGAAGAGGAAGAGGGAGGAGGGGACGGTCGGCGGGTGGTGAGGGGAAGAGGGAGGAGAGAGAGAGGGTGGGGTTGGTTTAATAATTTTTTATTTTAAAAGTGGGACCCACATCTTAAATTATAAAAGGTATTTTAGTATTTTCCAATAGCTCAGCGGTCAAAATTAACCATTTTTATTGTTTATTGGCCAAAATGAGACCATAAATTATTTGTAGGCCAAATTGATACTTTGCAAATAGTTCAGTGGTCAAATTGACATTTAACCCTTATTTCTTAAGAAGTGTGTTACATTTTAGTGACTAAACTCTTAGCCAGTTTGGTTGGATGAAAAGTGGATAATGAAAATGAAAATTGAAATGGAAATGATAGAAAAATAGAGGTAAATTAGGTAATAATGAGATGTAAAATTTGTGGGGTACATAAAAAGTGTGAGATAAAGAGAAAAAACTTGTGAACCCAAGACATATATAAATTACGATTTCACTTTCCCACGTACAATTCCATTTGCTAATTCAAGACAACCATCATCATAAAGACAAATTAATTAAGGACGGGAGATAGACAGATAGTATGATAGAAATATAAGGACTTCAACTTTTTGCATTATTTAATTAAGGACTTAAATGCATCATCATAAAGACAAATTAATGCTTGGGACCGAAAATTGAATGCTTGATTTAAAGTCTTTTAAGAATAGTCAACACATAAGAGTACTTTCTGATAAAAAAAACACATAAGAGTACTTTCTGATATAAAAACACATGAGAGTACCGTCTAGGCGTCTATATATATAATCCCAAAAAGCTGTAGCTTCTGAAGAAATAGTGTAATTAAACAATGGAAGGAAAGCATTATGTTTTGGTGCACGGAGCAAGCCATGGAGCTTGGTGCTGGTTCAAGCTCAAGCCAAAACTCGAGTCTTCTGGCAACAAGGTCTCAGTATTGGACCTTGCAGCTTCAGGCATCCATCCCAAGAGAATCCAAGATGTTGCCAATTTTGCTGAGTATTGTGAGCCTCTCTTAGACTTGTTAGGATCATTGCCTCAAAGTGAAAAGGTTGTGCTTGTTGGACACAGTTTTGGAGGGATGTGTATATCTCTTGCCATGGAAAAGTTCCCTCATAAGATAGCATTTGCTGTTTACGTAGCAGCTTTTGTTCCTGATACCCAACACCCACCTTCTTATGTCTTGGAGCAGGTATGATTTATGATTTATGAATACATCAGTATATTAATTACCTTTTTTAAGACAATCTTTCACAAGAAAAACATTTCATCTCCAATATGACTGAAATTTTAGACGGAAAATTCGTCACAGAATATTAGACGGAGACGGAAATTCTTCCTCAACCAAAATTCCATCTCAAATTTGATGGACTATAAAAATTCATCTCAAAATAATATTCGATGGAAATTCCACGTGAAATTGAGTCAGCAATGTAGAGGAAATTAATGCATTTGTCCTTGACAGCTCATTTTTGTCTCAGCTCGTAATTCCTTGTGAGATTGTTTTTCTCTCTAAAATTCCATCTAAAAAAGAATGCTCTTTTTTAAAGTTGTACAGTAGTAGCTAGGTTGGATGATGACTAAAATATTGAGAATTAGATAGAACTCTCAGGGGGAAAATAACAATCAAGTCCCATGAATGCATCACATGGCATTAAAGTCCCGAGCTACTTAGATCAATGCAACTTGACTCTTTTTTAGATTTTATCTAAACTATAATTTAATTTTGGTCATTTATATTTGCATCAAGTTTCAATTTAATCATTTATTTTGAAAAGTTCACTTTATTGGTTCTTTTTTGTTAACACCACAATAAGCTACATTTAATGGAAGATGCTGACTAAAAATTTTTGGATAGTGAATCTGGGATTAAATGTTGATAAAATATGCTTAAATTAAACTTTTATAGTTCAATTAATTTTTAGGATGATTCAGACATATACATGGTAAATTATAAAAGGAGCGCTCAATACCATGATAATTTTGAAGATGTAAAAATATAAATGTTAAACCAAAATAAGGTGCCCATCATATTTTTCTTCATTCAAATTATGTTGGGTGCCCCTTTTACAATTTATCATATAAATTTTTTGCACATTCACACTATTTTGATAGTTCAAACTTCAAAGCGTGCCATTTTTAATTCCAATTTAATTATAAAATAACCATATAGATTTGATGAGTCATTGCTCTCCGTTATGTAAGACTAAATGTGTTAAAAAAAGATTAAAAGTATATTTTTTCAAAATATAAAGGATTACATTGAAATTCAATGCAAATATAAAGGACAATGTGGATATTATAGCGCTAGTGTCAATGTTATTCATTGATCTTTCAAATTTTCATTAGTAAATATGTCTATGGAGAGTTTTAATAACAATTGATTAGGTGATGTTAATAACCACTGATGCAGTTCCATTATTTGTCACATAGATCCTACAAGGACTCAAACTCAATGTAATTTGATGATTTCAATTAGGGATTTTTTTGTTAATTTTCCTCTTAGAATTTGCATTGGGTGCATCATCCCCTGGATTACACCATCCGTTTCTTTATAAGAGATATTTATTTTTCGGATTTAACATGTTTCCTTTAATAAGAAACACTTGGAAGTTGTCTGAATTTTTTTTAATTAAATTTCAATTACACCTTACTTAATTTACTGATACTACCATGCATTGAATGTAACTGCGACCACATTTATTTTCTCTCTTCCACATAAATAAAGGTGCCTTGGACGCACAAATTTTCACTTGTGATATCTTTAATATTCTCTCAACTAGTTCTAACAAATTTTTCAAAAATATGATTAGTACAACTAAATCTTATAAAAAGGATTAGAGTGATACATGTTAAATTAAACAGATGGGATGAATTACTTACAAATATTAATATTATTAAACAGAAAGCCTGGTCAAACTTGAAGTAAAATTAAAGTATAGAATAACTTCAAAGTACTCCCTCCGGTCCCTAATGTAAGAGTTAGCCGCCAAAAAAACGCTTCTTAAGAAAACATGTGAATGTTAGTTGGATGTCTGGAGTTAATGCTTCTTTTCCAAAATTGCCCATATTTATTATGGTACTTTTAAGAGAGAGAAATACATAAACATTAATAAATATGAAAGAGAGTTAGGGGTAAAGTAGGAAAAAATGCATTAAATGAGGAGAGAATGTGGGGTGAGCTCTTACATTAGGGACCAAAACCATTCAAATTTTGGGCTCTTACATTAGGGACTTGAGGGAGTTTTAATAGACTCTTTGATATGAAACATGAGAAGCATGTTGAAAGAAACCATCCAAATGGTACTGGATGGCTAGGCACCGAGTTATCGCCCAATGGAAGCATAACATTCGGATCCAATTTCATAGCCAAGAAGGTCTATCAACTCAGCTCCAAAGAGGTACGTAGTCACTAGTCACATATCTTCTTGTTTTCACGCCCAAACAACATATTGAATTATATTGAACCCTTTCTTTCTCTTGAAGGATCTTGAATTGGCAATGACATTGGCAAGGCCAGCCTCGCTTTTTCTTGAAGAATTGAGCAAGGCCAAGAGTTTCAGCAAAGAGGGATATGGGTCAGTCCCAGCAGCTTATGTTGTTTGCAATGGAGATTTGGCAATTCCAACGGAGTATCAGAAATGGATGATCCAAAATGCTTGTATCGACAAGGTTATTGAAATCATGGATGTCGATCATGTGCCCATGATTTGCAAGCCACATCAACTTCTCTCGGCTCTCCTCGACCTTGCTAACAAGTATACTTGATTAATATCAATTGTATGGTGTATATTAATCATACTTACAACAGAAGTGAAAACATGAAATACTTATTTATGGCGCCCCTTTCTCAGTCTATAGATGCCATAAGTTACTATATAACTTCTGTTCTGTATATGCAAGAGATTTAAAGTCGAGTAGTTGAATTGGTATTTTGTACTTGTACTCCAATAGTCCAATGCGATATAGTTGAATATCGTTTATGGCTCTAATAATAAGGAGGATTTAATTACCTTGGGCAGTCTCTGTTTGACTTTTAAAACCCCTGAACTAAAACTTAATTAAAATAATAATAATTTGATAAATACTAAATTAAAACTTAAAAGCAAGATAAGAGAACATTATGATTATTTATCACTATTTCATTTCATAAAACTTAATTAAAACCCCTGAATTAGCATTATAATGAAAATATGTATTTGTCTAGAATTCATAAGAATTTGAAAAAGTTTTCTCAAATCAAGTTCAAATTTCTACATACATACATACATCAATTGCATATAATCTCTTATCGCAATTAATATAAGCTCTAACTCAAAACCAACCACATCTAGTGATAATATTTGGTTAATTACTACTATATATCTATGTTACCGCAACTTATCATCCATCTAAAACCATGAATTTCAAGTCTAACATGATTTTTGATAAAAAAAAGTCTAACGTGATTTTATTTCAGTTCTAAAATAAAATACACTTTCTCAAAACATATTGCATTTAACATATCAAGTGGTGAACAAACACTTGTAAAAGAAAGGGTAAGATAAAATCTACACATAAATTTATCACTAACAACTAAAAGGGAGTCTTAAATATTGGGGACTCATTGGTTCATTGCTTCTTCCACTACCATCCCATTTTTCCGAAAGCGTCCGCAATACACACACTTTATAGTACAACTATAATATATTCTTTCATTTTATTTATAAGTCATTTTTAACATATTTTACACACGTCTAACATATATGCATGTAAAACATTAAACCTAACTATTTTATTTTGAAGTTTAACAATTTTCTATCTTTACCCCTATTTTAAATCCATTACAACACATGAAAAAATTCATAATATAGTTAATAAATGGTAAAATAGTACATTCACTTACAAAATTTTATGTCATGCCGTATAAATAAAACCAAATAAAACATTCTTTTTCTACCCTATAAATAATATAATATATATAGGACTATTTTGATATAAAAATGTACAAAAAAGAAAAACAAAACATGCACATACACAAGTTAACCAAGTACTCCTTATTATTCATAGAGCCATAAACGATATTTAACTATATCGCATTGTAGTACTAGTACAAAATACCAATTTTATGGCTCGATTTTTCGCCTATTGCTTTCAGAACAGACACGATAACTAAGAAATACTTCACGATTTTATTGCATTGCAAAACTAGGAATAGTTTATATCATCTATATATTAACTTGGAAACTGACACCATAACTAATTATGTTTGGGCAAAGTCCTATTTTAATCCCTTAACTTTGAAAAGTGTGTTTTTTGATCCCTTAACTTTGGAGAGAGTCATGTTTTAGTCCCTTAATTTTGAAAAATGTGTTTTGGTCCTAACTATAGACAAAGTCATGTTTTAGTCTCTTAACTTTGAAAAGTGTATTTTTAGTCCTTTCAAATTAACATCATTAACTTCTCCAACGAAAAATGCTAACTGTATAAATTTAAGATGCTGACATGGAAACATTAAAATGTTGACTTACAATAATTAAATTGAAAAATATTACAAATAAGAAAATAATTAAAAATCTATTGTTTTATAAGCATTTTAATTTAGTCCAGTATATATGCATTTTTTGTTAGACAAGCTAAGTTAATTAATAAGGTTAGCTTAAAAGGACTAAAAACACATTTTTCAATGTTAAATGACTAAAACCTGATTTTATGCAAAGTTAAGGGACAAAAACATACTTAAGCCTAATTTGGAATGACTAAAAACACGTTTTTCAAAGTTAAGAAACTGAAATATGAATTTGTTCAAAGATATGAGACTGCAAACATACTTTTCTAAATGAAGAGATTAAAACATGACTTTGTACAAAGTTACGAACCAATAACATACTTTTTTTGTTACAATAGCATACTTAAGCCAAATATATTTTATGTTTTCACTTCTGTTGTAAGTATAATAGATGTGGCTTGCACGCATTAATCCATTTCTGAATTATTTGCAAGTATTAATAGATGTGGCTTGATAAATATTAATCAAGTATAATTATTTGCAAGGTCGAGGAGAGCCAAGAGAAGTTGATGTGGCTTGCACAGCATGACCATATGATCGACATCCACGATTTCAATAACCTTATCAATACAAGCATTTTGTATACTCCATTTCTGAAATTCCTTTTGAATTGCCAAATCTTCATTGCAAACAATGTAAGCTGCCGGGACTGACCCATACCCCTCTTTACTGAAACTCTCGGCCTTGCTTAGTTCTTCAAGAAAAAGACAAGCTGGCCTTGCCAAACTGTTTGCCAATTCAAGATCCTTCAAGAAAATAAAAAAAAAAATTAAAGTTCAATATAATATTCAATATGTTGAGTAGGCTTGAAAACAAGAAGTTATGTGACTACTTACCTCTGTGGAGCAGAGTTGATAGAGCTTCTCGGATATGAAATTGGGTCCGTATGTCATGCTTCCATTGGGCAATAACTCAGCATCCAGCAATCCATTTCCTTTTGGATAGTTTCTTTCAAAAAACTAATTATGTTTCATATCAACGAGTCAATTAGTACATAACAAGTCATTTTATTTGGTTAAAAGCTGTACTTATTCTATTTCATGATTCAAATTTGACTACACTTTCAATTTTATTTGCCAAAATGAAAGTTGTTTACCTTATTCATCTGATCGATCCTGATATATATCATCTAAGTTATCATCTACATCAATATAAAGGAAGCCTCATCATTAATATCCTGATATATATTAGTTAACCATACCTGCTCCATGACATAAGAAGGTGGGTGTTGGGTATCAGGTACAAAAGCTGCTATGTAAACAGCAAGTGCTATCTTATGAGGGAACTTTTCCATGGCAAGAGATATACACATCCCTCCAAAACTGTGTCCAACAAGCACAACCTTTTCATTTTCAGGCAATGATCCTAACAAGTCTAAGAGAGGCTCACAATACTCAGCGAAATTGGCAACATCTTGGATTCTCTTGGGATGGATGCCTGAAGCTGCAAGGTCCAATACTGAGACCTTGTTGCCAGAAGACTCGAGTTTAGGCTTGAGCTTGAACCAGCACCAAGCTCCATGACCAGCTCCGTGCACCAAAATATAATGCTTTCCTTCCATTGTTTAATTTCACTCCTTCAGAAACTACAGATTTTTGGGGATGTTATAGACAGAAGACAGTGCGTGCTTGACAAATCCTAATACTCATATGATTTTAGATGCTAAGATGAGGTTTATAATATATTGAAGTTGTAAAATTATTTAATAATGGCTCCCTATATATATATATATATATATATATATATATATATATATATATATTGTAGTGTGTGTGTCCATATATATATATAGGGAGCCATTATTAAAGTATATATTGTAGTCATTGAAAAAAAATATTTCTTTGAGAATACCTTCCGAAACATAAATTAATTTATCTATATATGAAATTATAAATTATAAGATATATAATAAATGAAGTGGATATATTTTAATTATTTGTGAGAAACATATGTTATAAATTCCTTTTTAATAGGCTTTTGCAATTTTCAAGACCCACGTGGCACAGGGGCAAGGCAAATGGAATCAATTAGATGTTGGATAAGAGAATAAAGGAATAGTGTTTAAATACTCCCTCCGGTCCCTAATGTAAGAGCTAGCCGTCAAAAAAACGCTTCTTAAGAAAACATGTGAATGTTAGTTGGGTGTCTGGAGTTAATGCTTCTTTTCCAAAATTGCCCATATTTATTATGGTACTTTTAAGAGAGTGAAATACATAAACATTAATAAATATGAAAGAGAATTAGGGGTAAAGTAGGAAAAAAGTGCATTAAATGAGGAGATAATATAGGGATAACTCTTACATTAGAGATCAAAATCATTCAAATTTTGGGTTCTTACATTAGGGACCGGAGGTAGTATATTAGTACACTACTGTACTACTGTTTTTTATGTGGTTAATTATTCATGACCCAATATCAATAGTTACGGCGGATGGAGCACTTAAAAGGGGAGATCAATTTGAATCAATTAATTAAAAGTGAAAGGGAGAAGCGGCCACGTGTCGATTGATGGGGATAATTTTATCAAAGGGTTGTTAAAGAGAGAGAAAAGGATGAAGGGCAGTAAAAAGAAGGGAGCAACTCTGGTTTTGAGATTTTGAGGAAATTTAACAGGGCTTAAACACCAAATTCACCCCAAAGCTTCTCCAAAAGCTCATCATCACCTTAGAAGTTTTTGGAAGGTGCAATTAAGCCATCTATGATTTAAAAAGGTGCAATATCACCTAATATCACCTCTGAAGTAATAAAATGTAGTAATGTCACCATTAACTATCAACAAAGTTAATTTTGACTGTTTAATTAAATGGTTTGACTCTGGAATTTTGGTGGCATGTCATATCCTAGCCCACCTCATCTTATCAATAAAACACATAAATCTCGTCCCCCAATTTTCTCCATCTGTGGCTTGGTTGGCGTACGCGTTTTTGTTTTGTTTCCCAATATTGTTTCAGGAGCCGCCATTTTTTAATGTTTTATTGCATCAAGCCGTAACTATTCATAAGCCGTTTCAATATCTATCAAAAGACATTGTGGGGTATTCAACGTTGAATTCTGTAATTCTTAATAAATGTAGTAGAACGGCTGTTGGTTGTGCATTCAATTTCTTTAGTGTTTTAGTCAAACCTCTACATTCCCTTTTGTCTAATAAAGTTAATGTAAACGAAAATAATACCCCAAATAAATATGCCTATATAACATGGTGTGTGTATTTCGCTTCCCATTCTGTGAAGACTGTGTTTAGAGCTTCTACATGGAGTCTCATAATATTCTTTTTCTCTCAATGTTACACCCTGCCTCTCCTCCATTTTCAGTTGCCATAAAAATAGATAGGCTTTACTCTGTTGAACATGTAGAAGTGTTAGGTGAAGGCTTACCATCAGTGAAGACTCTTTCTTCAGTGGACGTTGTGGTGTATGATGAAAAGGTAATAGATATAATTTCTGTTTTATCTATTTCGTCGACCTTATACAAGTTTGTTCTTTTACGAGATGACAAATTCCTCTTTTTTTTCTGTTAGGGCACAAAGATGATTTTTCGTCTTCATACTCACGAAATTATGGATAGATTAGTGTGGCTGTTATATCCAGGCTTCACATTTGAGCTGATTAGACCTAGGGTCGGTTTTGGAGGTCTTGGAATAGCTAATGAATATCATTTGGAGGCTGATAAAGATACTCATCTTAGGGATTGTCTTGGGGTTTTCCCTCCTTTTCCTTACGAGATCTGGACTCCAGCTCAACTTACCTCTAATCAAGTGCCTCGTGATAGTTTGTTTGGTTTGATATTATTTGAATCTTTTGTAATTTGTTATTCCATAATCATAATAGTTATTTCTTTGTTTTTCCTGCTGATGTTTTGTCTTTTATTTATTACCAGATGTAGTTGGTTTTTTACAATATATATCACCTATTGGAAAAGTTAAAAATAGTGGCTTCTGGGATAAAGAGTTGCGCATTCTCCTCTCATGTAGGCGGAACAAGGCTGGTGGGTAAGTAGCTGCGTCTCCCAGTTAATTTTAATTAATAACTAATGAATTGTTACCGTTTTATGATTTTTGTTTTGAATTTTTCAGTTCAGGCAAATTAGTTATGTGTGTTTTACGTGGACCGTGGCTTGATGTGCTGGAAAAGGTTGTTAAGGATGCGAATCTGAATGATGTAGCACCATTTATTCACATTCGTTATGTTGTTTATTCAGGAACTCTAGATTCTGGTATGTTTTTTGAATTTTGTTCAAAACAAATTTGGTTTTTTGGATAGGGGTCAAATTTCTTTCTTTAATATATCTACATAGTGTCCTTTTTGTAGTTTGTACTATACATTCTGATAATATTTTGCTCTTCTGTTTTAGGTATTCCATTGGTGGAGTCTTTTTACATGCATCATGTCTAGATGTTGATCCACCAAGTTCCAGGATTCAGCAGTTGAAGATCAGAATGCTCAGTGTTTAGATCACTTTGATGTATTAGGCAGTATTTGTAATATCTGATCTCCCATGTCTAAGAACTGTGTACCTGTTTATCATGTTTTCGCAGAAACATCTATGTTATCTTAATTTATGCTTTTGATTAATTTTAAGTGTGGTTTTTGTAATATAACTAATGAATGGTATGACGGTTTATTATGTAGTTATTGCAATGTAGTCATTTAATATTATGATTTTAAATCCAGTGTTTAGGCTTGAATAACCATCTACTATATTACCCTTAATCTATTAGTAATTAAAATAAAGGATGTTATTCATGGTTAATGTGAATTTGTTTTTTTAAATTTTATTAACATATATGAATGTTTTCAATTTAAAGCGAAAGAATCAATTTTTTTTCCGTCACGGTTACAGTTTTACTTTATGCACAGTTAAACAGTTTTATCTTTTATATATGTTAATTGTGTGTTAATTTTTTTTTAAAATTTAAGACCTTTTTTTTTATCTTTTATAAATATTAATTGTGTGTTAATTTTTTTAAAATTTAAGTTTTTTTTAAGTCGGTCTTCAATAACGTATTTAGGGGTGCAAGGAGTATTTCGAAGTGTTTTGGTTGCTACATTATTTATCGGGTATCTTTAAACTAATCATGTTGGCAACCTTTAAATTTGTTTTGTGTTTTGATGATGTTTTACCATTTATTCTCATATGACACTATGCCAACAAACCAATAAGGCATGGGTACGCAAATATTAAATGGCATTCAATTTGCTTCCAAAGGCACTGTTATTTTACCAATCATTTCAGCGGCAATGCAGATATAAAGTCATGTAAATTTAATTAATGATGGAGTATGATGACTTCGCCTATGCAAAAAGGAACAAATTTATTTATAGGAACAAATATATAAGATAAGAGTCTATGTTTAGTCTGTGATGTGTAATATAATAATATTCTTTTATTAGTAATCGATCATGACACTATGGTAATGGAAAAATGGAAGGCCATTTATTATGTTACCTATAAAACTTTTAGTGGACAGCCATGTGAAATGAACATAAAGTCACAACTACATTTACTAAATCATTTAATGATTTGTTTATGGTGGAACCTGTTGGCTTATCAACGTGTGAATGCAAAAGGAGTGGAAAATTGGTTGATAACAAATATATATGATAAGAGCCTCTAAAATATGATTCATGTGTATTTCGAGTTCATCTGTCGTTAATGCTATTAAAATAGAATAATGTTACTCTTAAAACTTTTATAACTATATTACAGTATTAATCCGGAGAAGAAGAATTCACAACTAAACCAATAATATTAGTTAACATTTGAGTTTGAATTTGGTATTTGTTTTTTTTTTATAATTTAGTCATACAATACTATGTCAACAAACCCATGAAACATGGGGAAAGAAATATTAAAGGCCATTCAATATGGTACATATGAAATTTTTATTTTTCAACACCATCCATGTACACTTGATGCGAAAAATTAATGCCTCCTGTCATGATAACTTGAAATTTGACATATTACTATTTTATTCATCCCCCTACCTGTACATATTTACGTGAGAGTAATTTCCATTTAATGATTCCCTGGGCGTGAGTTTTGAACACTATCCTATGACAAGGAGATATGTGTAGGTGTTGAAATATGTAACCTCTTGTCTCTTACTCCCTCCTGTCCCTAATGTAAGAGCTAGCCGTAAAAAAAACGCTTCTTAAGAAAACATGTGAATGTTAGTTGGGTGTCTGGAGTTAATGCTTCTTTTCCAAAATTGCTCATATTTATTATGGTACTTTTAAGAGAGAGAAATATATAAGCATTAATAAATATGAAAGAGAGTTAGGGGTAAAGTAGGAAAAAATGCATTAAATGAGGAGAGAATATTGGGTGAGCTCTTACATTAGGGACCAAAACCATTCAAATTTTGGGCTCTTACATTAGGGACCGGAGGTAGTATTATTTAACTTCTGCTTCTGTCGTGTACATTAAACACATGCGTGGCATTGGAAATTATTTTTGCACTTACTATATACGCCGGTTTATCTTAGACCTTGGTTCTTAGTTATATACTTCCTCCAGTCCCTAATATAAGAGCTAGCCTTCAAAAAAACTCTTCTTAAGAAAACATGTGAATGTTAGTTGAGTGTATGGAGTTAATGCTTATTTTCCAAATTTACCCATATTTATTATGATACTTTTAAGAGAGAGAAATATATAAGCATTAATAAATATGAAAGAGAGGTAGGGGTAAAGTAGGGAAAAATGCATTAAATGAGGAGAAAATATGGGATGAGCTCTTACATTAGGGACCAAAGTCATTCAAATTTTTGGCTCTTACATTACGGACCAAAGGAGTATTGTTTTAAGAGTTAATTAAAAAATCACATATAAACCATTTTCCAACAAGTTCAAATTTATAAACTTGTCACTTCGTTTAATTTTCCAGTGTCACTCAACTAGCTGTTATCTGCCATCATTTTACTTTTAAAAAACAATATTCACTTTCCCTTACATGTTGATACCATAAATATGTTACAATTAGATCGTCTGAAAATTGCCAAGACAAAGCGTGTTCTACTTTTTTTAAATTTATTATTTCAAATTCTGTTAGTACAGGTAGTTGGCATCTCATTTCATCCTTAAATTATTTATCTGTTCGCGTTTCTTAATACATTTATGAGTTATAGGTGTGGCAGTTGTTTTCCATCCTATATAATGTAGCCTTACCAGCGTTAGCATTCATAAAAAATTATCGGTTCACAAAGAGGCAGAGAGTGATAGCATTTTGAATTTTATTTTATACCCTTAAGAAATCATGGAATCGTACACCCTCCTTAGTGACATAAATTCGAAGCGCGACATGTGGTCTATTTTGGTTAGGGTTCAGCGTAAATGGAAAGTTTATCATAAAGAAAATCCAAGCGACTTATTTTATATTTCAATGCTGTTGATCGATATTGAGGTTATTCATGTTTTAATTTTATTTTATTAACATTTTATTTTATAATATACATACGTATTCCTTTTATTTTAGATATTATGTTATTTTTAAATCTATAATTATAAATTCCATTTCTGATTGGAGTTCAATTCGTAATCACTTATTCATGAAGGGAAACCGAATCCAAGCAGATGTAATCTCACCCCAGCTTCACCATGAGTATGACACTTCAATTCAAGAAGAAAGTGTGTATGAGTTTGAGACGTTCAAAGTTTCTCGAAATGGTTATAAATATAAAGCTACTAATCATCCTTACAGAATAACTTTTACATCGAAAACTTTTTTCGCTCCTGCGGATGCTGGTTTGCCAAAATATTCCTGGGACTTTTGGCCTATATCCAAAATTCTTTTCCTGTCCCGTGATGATGAAGCTGAGCACCTTATTGGTAATATTTTGTTAAATTAACATTTTCCACAAATTAGTTGTTTCTTACTAACACAAATTTCAGATGTCATAGGAATTGTCAAATCTCTTAATGAATTGGAGCGTTTTGAGATTGGAGGTCAAACTAAGCACATTCTGCGCATTAATTTGTGTGACAAACAGTACGTATTTTTAAAATCTGTATTTGAATCTTAATCGCCATTGAAATTTGATCTTGATGTTGGAAAAAATGGGATAGACCATTTTACATAAGTGAATTTTATTTGCGGTGTTAGGGTTTAGGGTAAAGAAATACATAAGCATTAATAAATATGAAAGAGAGTTAGGGATAAAATGGAAAAAATGTATTATATGAGGAGTCAATATAAGATGAGCTCTTACATTAGGGATCAAAATCATTCAAATTTTGGGCTCTTACATTAGGGACGGGAAGAAGTACTAATCAAAAGGAAACTAAAAACATTAAAAGACTAAGAAAATAATTTGACTCCAACGGGCTTAAACTCGAATTTTACATTTTAATTCCAAGATATTTATAAAAATAACAAAAACTTAATTGAAATATGTTTATGTAATTGATAGCCATTAATCAAGAAAATAAAAATATTAAAGAAGAATAGAACTATACATAGTAACTGCTCAAATCTTTACTGTTGTTACCACCCATACTAAACTCTATAAACTTTTAGTACCAAATCTCTGAGAGTCTTTATTTGCTAATGCTTCCTATTCTATTTATATAGATATAGATTGCTATCTTCAGAGAGTCTTTATTTGCCAACGCTTCCTATTCTATTTATATAGGTATAGATTGCTATCTTCACCTCATCTTTCGTAAATAGTATACTAGAGCTACGAACCTTCATAGAAGTATATTCAAAGTTCCATTCACATCTATCTTCTCATTGAGAATCTATTAAAAAACCTTCTCAATGTGAACCACTAAACCTCCATCATACCTTAATCTAAAAAAAATTACTTTCCCCACATTTAAATTATACTTTCTTATCAATAATTGCATTCATGTGAAGAAATTTGACCTGGTTCTTCATATCAATTAATGATTGTCACTCGCTTTTACGTGATTGCATTTAAGTAACATAACTCTCTCATCAATGGTTATTTAAGTGTACTATTTTCTCTTATTTTACTTAACAATATACTATGAATTCCTAACATAATCATGGTCTACCAACAATCTTAGGGCATCTACTATAATATCTGTATATTTCCCTTCTGCCAAGTCATCTAGATGCAGGCATGAATGAGGTCAAAATCGGGGGCAGGGAAAAAGAACAAAACAGCTATACGTTAGACTTGGGGTAAACAGTATATCAACGTGAACTTGCACGGTCTGCAATTGCGTCTTTTCTACCATAGTACAAAGTTCGTTCAGTTTTTTCATAAGTTCTTCCGGCACTGTTTTGCTTCAAATCGAACGAAACCCATTCATTTAATCATGATTCCAAACTAACACATATATCCATTTCTAACATAAACATGGTCTACCAAAAATATTAAGCCATGTATTATGATATCTGCATATTTTACTTTTGTCAAGTCATCTGGCTGGCTTCATGAATGAATTCAGAATCGAAGACAGAAGAAAGTACAACAACAACTATGCATTGCACTTGGGTTGAACTGTATAAGAACATGTATGTTGAAATGTCTTCACTTGGCTAATTTTCTACCATAGTACAAAATTCGTTCAGCTTTTTCAAAAGCGCCATTAGTGCTGTACTGATTTGAAGCATATAATACACATTCATTTCTTCATATCTCCAAACGTACACACGTCTTTATGCGTTATGCGCAAGTATCTTTTCGAAAAAATATGATAAGAACGTCTCTACCTTTTGTCTTTTCCTTGCCCAGTCAAAAGCTGTTTCGTTCATTTTTTTGCATTCACATGGCACCATGCTGTACTGGTGCCATTAGCGCTGTACTGGTTTGAAGCATACGATACGCATTCATTTGTTCATATCTCCAAACTTACATATGTGTTTATGCGTCAGGCACAACTATCTTTTAGCAAAAATGTGATAAGAATGTCTCTAGCTTTTGCTTTTTTCTTGCCCAGTCAAAACGTATTTCATTCATGTTTTTGCATTCACATGGCACCGGGCATGGGCTGCTCAGTTTGTTGGAGAAATCCAAAGTTCATATCTTATCTCTATGTTAGTGAATGTCTACTGTTGGTGAACACCAAACGGACGAGTCAAACTAAAATTAAACCCCCACGAATGACTATAATATTATCTAATAAGTACTCTCATGAAAGTTTGCAACTAAATATTGTCCAAAGACATGCTACCGACGGACTTTTTTATCTGATCATCCACTATCACCTAACAAAAAGGATGATGGTACATTATCTGATGACATGATCACGCTGATACGTGTTTCCAAGAACATTCTTACAGCATTCAAGCCGTGTTAATATATAAAACCAGAAAAGGAATATACATATATATATATATATACTAGGTATTTTTTATGAGTGATTGTTCGTGAGATACACAAGCATGGTTATATTATATTATAGTTATAATAATTGAACATGGATTGTTGTTATGAGAAAGAGAGTACAGCGAAGGAGATGACTAAAAGTCGGAACTGAGCGGGAGATGCCAAGAAATAACTAGGGTGTTGTTTACTTTGACGCGTCCAAATACATCATAGTCACTCATCTGTGACGTGCAGTGGCTTTTCATGATCAATTTCACATTTATTTCGTGTATTTCAACCTAAACTTTATCAGTTATATAGATTGTTAATGTTAATTACAATGTCACACGATTTACATATTCTCTTCTACTAATAGCTAAAGCAAGTCATGAAAGAATAGAAAATAACCATTGATCGGGAAGGTAGCTAAAAAAGAAAGCGTTCAAAAGGACCTCCAGAAATATATCTCATACCTAGACGTTCAAAAAGAAAACATATAATATACAGTTTTTCAACCTCTTTTTTTACTTTTTGAGTTTTTTTTTCCTGGTAAAACTCACTTTATTCACTTAAAAAAGCTTACTATGTAACATTTAATGGTGTGTCTTCAATTATTAAAATCTAACACCAAAAGTCAGCCATTCCTATTGGTGGGAAAAATTAACACTTAAGGCTTGTATGTGTGGAAAAAATCTAAATAATTAATTAAATCAGTATTCCTCATTTATATATAAAATAGTAAATATATTGACATAGGTAGCTTATTAATTGTTCCTTAAATTTTTGAAATATTACTATTTATGCATATCTAACTTCCTTATTTAATTGTCCACCTATATTGATTTCCATCATTAAAATTTTCACTCTCGCGTCTATATATATATTTGCATCTTTTATGTAGGAAGGCACTTCACATTCATCTTACTATCGATCCTCTTCTTTCTATTTTGTCATGGCAAATATACAGTCCCAGCCTCTGTCTACATTAACTCCACTCGTAACAGATGCCGTTGTAACTGTTAAAATAGACAAGATTTATAATCGTGAATTTGTGTGGATTATTGGACCAAGACGATCTCCTATGAAAGAGCTTACCTCAATTGATATGGTCGCCTTCGATTAGGAGGTAACTTTTCACTCTTTGTTCCTCCCTTTATACTTCATTTGAATTTTTTCCAAAAAATGAACACCCCTAAAAATTTGTGTACAGGGATCCAAAATGGTAATGAAATTAATGTCTGAAGATGCAAGAGATATTTTCATGAATGATTTAAGAGAAGGATCATCTTTCGAGATATCTGCCCCTATGATTGAAACTGGAGGTGAAGGACTTGATAATTGCTTCCATATAGTTCTCCATGCTTCTTGTAGACTGAAAAAGATGACCGACTTATGTGTTTCATTTCCATACACCATAAAAATACCGTTTGAAATTGAACAAGGAAAATCTTGCCCAAATGAGTTTTTCGGTACGTCTATATTTATATATTCGTTTTCATATAATTATATGATCATGCTGAACATATATATATTATAGCTCATGTCATTATTTTTAGATGTAGTTGGGTTTCTCTTTGAAATTTCACCAGCTGAGAAGATAAAATCAAATAGTTTGTGGGAGAAACAAATACAAGTTGTGCTAGGCACATGGGATCCTACTTGTGGATGGTATTTATAATTTTGTCCTTTCAAAGTTAATAAAGTAAAGCTTTGTTTAGTTAACGTTATTAACAACTGTTTTAACCATCAATTAAAGGATAAATAAAAATATACTCTGTGTATTAAGAGGAGCTTGGATTGAAGCTGTTTCAAAGAGTTTAAACAGGGTGGCTGATATTGAAAAACCACCATTTATTCATATACGCTATGTTGTTATGGAAGCTCACTCATCATCATGTCTGTATTAAGAATATATATATTTTATTTTTTTTAATTGAACGCAAAGTAATCAATTAAGTATTCCACAGGTTGTGCAATTGTTTCTTCATATTTTGACGCGGCCTCCGTTGACATTGATCCAAACATACAGGAGATTCAGGAGCTCAAGCAAAATATGTTTGATATGTCTGTTGCTTTTTAAGTGTATGGTCTATAAATATATTAAACTTATTACATCAAAGTTGGCTGTGAGAGTATTAAAATATTATTTGTATGTGAAAGGTTATATATTCCAATCAGTATCTGTAAGGTTAAATTAAATATAATGTAAACATTTGTCTTGAATTCCAACACATCGAAGTTGAGCTCCCTGTGCGTAGCACGGGAGTGTCTACTCGTTTTTTTAACAGCTCAAATGTTTCTTTATTATGTGTCATATGATGTGTGACTATTAAATATGTACTCATTATTTAGCCCTCTCTATGTCTCCCATGCTTCCATTCCCAAGAGAAGTCTTCCTATGTCTCTCTTTCTTCCCTTCCACCTCTCTCATATGTGCCCATTTCTCTATTCCTTTATTTCCACCTTCCTCAAGTTGTCTCACCATGTTTGAAGTTTTTATTTTCACTCTTCATCAGTCTTATGGATCTAAAATAATATAATTTTCGAGTTATGAGCTACTCCATCAATGTTCAAAAACAAACCTCCCATTTACCTCTATGTTTTGCTGGATCTGTGATGAAAAGAAAAAAAGGGAAAAAAAGAATGAGTTCCATATGTAGTGAGTAGTAAGAAACTAAGAATAGTGAACAATATGAAAACTTTTTTTTTTGGGACAAGAAGAGTATGAAGACTAAAGATGAAAATCAAACAAGATCTCCAAAATTTACTAATTGAGAAACCAAATTTCTTTAATGTAAATAGTTATTGAGAAAATGTTAAAATATTTCTCTTCCCTAATTTTGAAACCAAAATTTGTAGCCAAAGTTAGGTTGGTTTTGGAAGTACGTGAAACCTAACTGACAAATCCTTGGATTTGTATGGTTTTTATATACTAAACTTGAAGCAATTAACAATATTAAGATGCAATAATGTCTAAAATAATTCCCATTTTAGATTATACTCCCTCCGGTCCCTAATGTAAGAGCTTGCCGTCAAAAAAACGCTTCTTAAGAAAACATGTGAATGTTAGTTGGGTGTCTAGAGTTAATGCTTCTTTTCCAAAATTGTCCATATTTATTATAGTACTTTTAAGAGAGAGAAATACATAAGCATTAATAAATATGAAAGAGAGTTAGGGGTAAAATAGGAAAAAATGCATTAAATGAGGAGAGAATATGGGGTGAGCTCTTACATTAGGGACCAAAACCATTCAAATTTTGGGCTCTTACATTAGGGACCGGAGGTAGTATTTGTTATATATTTAAGGAGTCAATGATGTCTAATCAAAGGGATTTATTTTAATGTTTTGACAAAATAATGAAATATCAAATGGGTGCAAGATTTATAGACTTCATTTTAAAAGTTAGTTGATATTATTATATATATCATCTTCATTTTTCTTGCCCCTCTTCAAATTATCATCATCAGCACCATTTTGGAATTAATTGAAGACATGGGCTTTGTTTGGATATGGGCTATGCACTTTTTGGGCTGCTGGAAATAAAACAAAAAAGAAAAAGAAGCAACAAGGAGGGAGCTGAACGCACACACACAAGAAAAAAGAATGAATTAAAAAGGAAGCAGAGGACTGACGCGAGAGGTGGAAGGGCGAAGGAATGAAGTGAGAAACAGTGAAGCTAGGATAGAGGGGGTGGCAGCGCACATTCACTTCTTCTATCTTCATCTTTTCTCTTTTTCTTCCATTTATACCATGATTTATCTCTATCTCCTCCTTTCTGGTGCTTCTCTCATGGGAGGTAACTAAACATTTTTTGCTCTTGGGAATGTTTTGAGATGACTTGAGCTCACATGCTTAATAGGGGAGTTTTGTTATTTTCCATTTCTCTTGTATTTATGATTTTCCTGGGTTTAGGTTGGTCATTTACATTGAGATTTGAATTTGGATTACTATGTTTATTTGAGTTTGATTTGTGGTTTTGACTTGTAATGAGGGATTTGGACTCAACAATATGTATGGTCATACATATGTTCTTTATAATTCATTAGATATTTCTATTTACTCATGGTATTGGTAGATAGTTTGTTGAATTAAATTGTAATTAAACCTAATGCATTGCAATCAATAATCACACTATAGGGTAATTAATAATGCCTATTTGAATGTGTTCATGACACTAGGTATTAGACTTGTCAGTTGGTGATGTTTGGTAATTTAGGAAACATAGAGAAAACTCAAAGGTGCTAAAGGGTTTAACAATGCCTAATTGGATGGGGTTCCAACAATTAGGTATTGGACTCATGGGTCTATGAAGTTTGCAATTTTAGTGAATTAGCACCATAGTGACTCCCCGAATATATCTATTGAGCTAGGATAGTTATTCTCAATCATTTCCCAAGAGCAATTCCATTTTATTTTACCAAATCTTTACTTTTTCTCAATTTTTATTTTCTCTTTTGCATATCACACCTTAGACTAATTTTCATTATTAATCCGTAACAATTTTCCTTATTTCAAACAAGTTTAACATTTAGTTACTAGGTAATTATTTGCATTTTATAGGCTCCTTAGAAAACGATACCCGGGGTAACTTTCGCTTACCTTGAGGTCTTAAAATTTCTTGAAGGACTAGACTCAAGGCACACTACACCGACCACAAATTCGGTGTCCTTCACTAACACTCACTAGATGTTTATTACGATGTCCAGTCCTATATATCAAATTCACATTCTCATGTAAAAGATGAGGAGGTCGCCAATCTTGGTGACAATGACAACGCGGTAGTTGGCTGGAGCAACAGTGGAGAACTGTGGTGAATGGTGGTGCTCGATTTGGTGGGTAGGATATGGCTGAAGATGGAGGTCACACCGTGAGTTATTTTTTTTTAAAAAAAATACTAATCTATATTGTTCAGTTGAAAAAAAAAGAGGGAGATAATGTCACATGTTCATGCCACATAATCATGACCATGTTTTGGTCAACCAACCTTTGAACGTTAATGATGTTAGTTTGGAGGTGGCATTGCTCATTTTTAAAACTTTGAGGGTTTAGTTGTTCCTCAAAAAACTTTTAAGGCGGGGTGAGCTTTTAGAGAAACTTTCAGGGAGAATTTGGTGTTTAACCAATTTATGAGTGAATATATTATATGAGAAAAGGAGGAATATTATTATATGTTCAATTTAATCTGGATACGAGAAAGAACCAAAAACATATATAAGCACACAAACAAACATTCACGAAGAGATACACCCATTCACGTCATCCATTGGGTGAGAAGTCATTCTCACGTCCTTACACCCATTCCATTCATCCACCTCTCACCCAAAATCGCAGCTTTATGTTTATATATTCATTTTTGTTTTTGGGTTTTCCTTTCTTTTGGCAAGGTAGAGTTTCTAATTAAGTTAGAATAAGGTTATTGCACGAAACGTCTTTCCTCATGAGGAAAGATGTGTTGATGGTGATACTGATTGCACGTTTTGAACAAATTAAGTATGGGCATGGAAAAGTATGGTGAACGAAACTTAAGTCTATATTCAGCAAGCAAACAACATCGACACATTAGCAGAGTGAAACCCAATTGTTTTTCACTCCAAAAATCCAATTATTTGTGTTCAGTAAAGTTTTGGGTAGATTTATTATGTAAGGAAATGACGTGATTGTGGTACTCATCTTCCTCGTATAGAAGGATTGGTAGGAACACGAATGCCCTATGACATATAAGTGAAATGTGTTTTTTTTTTCTAATTTTGTGTCCGTGATATTGTTTTGCCAATAATTGTCTTTTATTTTTTATTTATAAAGGGAAAAACATTGAGAAAATTTCTAATCATTTCTTTATATTTATTTTGTATGCTTATTTATATATTTTTTTGATTAAAAGGAAATATTTTTCTTCAATTTTATATTTGGAAATTTATGTTGATGTTAACCATTTAGTTTAAATCAAGTGGCTTAAAGGAGAAAAGCTACAATTGTTATTGGGATCAAAATGTATATATATGGTAAAAAATGAACTAATCTAAAGATTTTTTATTTTTGATGTCACAATGGCTCCATAAGATCCATACAGTCAAATCTTTTTTTTTTGTTGGTTACAACCATACAGTCAAATCTTTTTTTGGTCTGAAATACAGTCAATCACATCTAGAAAGATAAGTTTTTTGCTATTAATCTACTTATATATATAAAAACATATTTACATATCATATTACTATAATAATATTTATATTTTACTTTAAAAACAACAAAGATAAAGACTGAGGTGATTTTAATTTTAATTATTAGATTTTATTTTGTGTGCATTCTGAAGCACCTTTATTGGAGAAGGGAGGAAGCCCGTTTATTTGGTGGATCCAGTCTCCATGTGCGAATCCATTTCAGTCTTCTGAAATAGAGTTGTGAAACCAAATGATCGGGGCTCGGACACCTAAATTAAATTCTTTGTTTTTATTTTGGAATTAGAGACTTACACATGAACTTGATGTTACAAACTAATATCATAAGTTCATCACAGCCAATTTTGTGGGGCCAACAATAAAACAACCAACCACCCTAAGTCCCTAACGTGATAAATGTCTAAGCTCTAATCGTGTTCTTTTAGGAATAAATCATAACAATAATCACGATCATACCAAAACGCCGTTTAAACAATTTTTTTGAAGGTAAAGGCGTCGGCTGACTTGAAAATATATACAAGATAATAAATAGAAAATGCAGAATAAACATATTTCCAAGAGGAATAGGAGAGAAGGGAAAGAAGAAAGGATATTGAAAGGAAATATTTAAAAGTAAATTAAACCTGGACTCCATTAAGCTTTAACCAGCTCTACATGTATCATTAACATATGATTATGCACAATAAGAATCCTCGGAATCACATGCCAGCTGTCAGAACTTACAATCAACTTAGCATAGTTGGATGGCCAGTCTGGAGCATTCGCTTTATCATGTCCATCCCAAATGCAGAATCTGATGAACTGGTCAGTGGCAGCATAATATTAAATCAGCAGTCTACTTTATGAGCTACAAAAACATTAAGAAACAAGAGCAAGCCCACCAGATCGGTGGCATCAAGACACAATAAAAAAAGGCCTCTAAATCAATTAATAATGGGGCACGACAAGCTAACTTCCCTCCTGAACAACAACTACCCCTACTAAAGTGAAGTTGATCAAAGAAACAAAAATGCTCATTCAAGCTATGCAAAATACTAAACTCAACATGGACTATGAGATATAAAGGAAATTGCCAAACCATTATGGAGTATTAAAACATCAGCGAGTGACAGACTTTCAAAGGTCAACAATAGAGTAGGCATCATGAAAGAATTAATCTAGGATGACCCATCAACTCCAAGCTTCTGGATTTGAGGAAAAGTAATGTAATAGTTTTTGTAAACTCAGAATTCCAGTAACAATATGACAATAGAATAGAGATAAAAAGTCTTCAACGTTAGGGTTACCAATGTTTATTACGTAGTCTACCAAGAGACAAAATCATCCCTGATTGGATGCAATTTTCCCAATCCTAACCAAGATATAGAGGAAAATGGTAAAAGGAAAAATAACAAATTAAAGAGGATATAAATATTAGAAAAAAAATAAAATATGAAGTGCAAAGTTGATATAACTATCCCACAAAAAACGAAGCTAGATTGCATAGAAAAGGCTAAACCAATAGGCTTCTAGCAGATTTCCTACAACCATACAAAAATAGAATCAAATATAAATCTATTTTCTACAATCAAGCACATTAGGAATTTCGCTTACAATTAAAAAGCCTGTTCTGCACCAACTTTTTTTCTAAATGGTGATGGTAACCGAATACCAGAAAGAAAATACTTAAATAACGGCAAACAACAATTTTCTTCATTTAGAATCCAGGAGGCCAGAACAAAGACAGCTTACCTCGGTATAGTGATTTCAAAGGGGAATGAAATGACAACCTCAGCATTTGGTATTGGGGGAACATGGTCTTTCTTTTCATTAAGAAAATTAATAATCTGAAATAAAACTTCTCGGAGGGATGTCTCAAGTGCTGCACTTCGCGCATTTCTGTCTTCAAGTGCTCCCTCTAAACATGAGCAAAATCAAAAACATGTAATGAATAGGAAAATACAAAAGGTAGAGTGAAGCAATACTCTAAATAGTAGGAGTAAGACAAGCAGGATAAGTTCAATCACCTCCTGAATAAGCAGCTTTAGAATGGTGAGATGTGTTAGAAGGAGCCTTTGGACGCTGGACTACATTCAAATTAATATACCATTGCTCCCAATACAAGCGCTCAGACTTATTACTGAACCAAGATATATGTTTGTTTTTCACTTCATAGAAAGATAAGCATATCTGCACCATAAGATTTCAAAAACCCATTAGAATACGCGTATATTTAATTAATTATTTTATAAGAAAATAAAGGTCCAGTGAATAGACATAGCAATTATTGCAGTAAACTTTGATTGTATTGCAGAAGAGAATATATAAATGAAAGATTAAGACCGTGCAAAGCAAGTTGCATAGTTTGCATCCAGCTGATATCTTTAAACCCTAAAAAATAGAACCAATAACAGAAGTCCACTCGTTTTGTTTAGAAGGACTGTTGAGTTATAAATATTTTTGCTCGTTGCATATATAGTGTTGTATTCTATCTATATAACCGAATACCAAACTTTCACAATTGGCAAACAGATGGGCAGCCTGAAATATGGTAAATACCACTCCTAAAGCTTAAGTTCAATCCTGGAAAGCCTAAAAGGAAAACACCTAAACAGATAATCACAAACCCCTTTCTACTAATAGCAACCAGGTCAGAACATTGCTAACAGAAGTTATTTCAAACATGGAGCAGGGTACCGAAATGCAACTATCAAATTGCTGACCTGACTTTTTTTGTTTGGATGCTTTTCAACCCAACTAATGAATTGTTCAATCTTTTCATCCACCCTCTTTTCAATTTCATCATCTCCACATTGCGCCTGTGCAAGAAAGGTAAAGCCAAAAAGAAATACCATGATATCAAGAAGTGGTTTTCTAGTTGCCGATAATTCAAAGCACTTGAAACCAGGAAATTTACAAAATAAGCATAATTCAAACAACCGTGCCTTCTCCTGGAAAATTAACAGAAGATAAAAAAGTATACAGAGACAAGTAAACAGAGCAACTTCAAGCACAATTCAAAACAGCCTTAAAAAAACAGTGTCATTGGTACAGTGAAAGCGAGAAAGACTGTAACAGATTCTGCATTTACAATAGCGGTACTGCGGTAGTCTCCTATTTATAGGCTTATATTCACTTCCTCTAATAAACTCTCTAATGCCTAATAAACTGTAGCTAACCAACTCTTTTATTATTACTAGTCCTAACTATATGAACCAGTTGACTTTTTTGAAAAATTCAAAGAAAGCAAAATAAGTCATTTATAAATCGATTTCCCTTATTTTTTTCTTAAACTAGTTTATTTGACTAGTAAACTAATAGATAATCTAAAAAAATATCAAATACAATATAATCAACTACCTTATTTTGCTTCCCTGATCTCTCAGTATTACATAACAAAGACTTCCAGCTATGTGAAACCATGATAAACAACACAAGAATAAAAAAAATCATGTGTAACATAATATCAGATACTTTCAATTCAAACAATCAAAAAGACATACGTAAGTCATATCAACAACTTCCATGTCTACATCTTTTGGACGAACAAGACCCAAGGCCCGATTAAACATAATAGTGTGTAGTATGCCTGCAATCATTTGAGAATCAAAAATTTTCAACATCAATGAAACTGTCAAATCAAAAAAAAAAAAAATCAACATAACACAGTAATAATGGAAGGCCAAATTCGAGTCTGATTACATTGCAAGACTTCTCGTATCTCGAATTGCTCTAATACCTACAAACAAGCATGCGAGATTGTAATCAGTGGATCATCAAGACTAGCGATACATAAAGAAAAGTGAAAAAGTGCTTCGAAATATGATGGAGAAATTAAAGAATTGTTTGAAGTTATTACCAGTTCTTTGAGTTGGCAAACTTCACAGTTCATGATTGAAGCAAAGTGAAACCCTAGCTTTTGAAAGACGATGAGAAAGGCGAAATCGATGAAGTAAAGAGCAGAATGTATTTTATGTCCAAAAAAAAAAAAAAGAGCAGAATGTATTGGAGTTGTGTCTGGATCTAATTTTAATTATTTACTGTGCTTTAACTAATTTGATTACTCTGATAAAAAAACTAATTTGATTACTTCAAAACAATATAATCTTGCAAATATAGAGTGTGTTTGACTCGACTTATTTTGAGAAATAAGCGAGTTTATTTTGAATAAGCTGACTTATTTTGGGTGTGTGCCTATTTTTTATGTTTAGCTGGACTTATTTTTCACCTGTCTTATTTGAAATAAGTCAGCTTATTTATAAGTCACTTAAGGTAGCTTATTTCAGAAAGGACCTTACTTACGTCATGTTCTTTTCTCCAGGTTCTCAAGTTCTTTTGATATGGGAGTGACATGTGTCCTTTTATAACAATCATTCATTCAATCTAATGGTCTATATTGAAAGAACTTGAGAACCTGGAGAAAGGAACATGATGTAAGTTTTTCCCTTTCAGAAAATAAGTCAGTTTATTTTTCTAAATGACTTAAAAATAAGCTAACTTAAAAATAAGTCTCTTTTAAACAAAAAGTCATCCAAACATGTTTATAAGTCAAATGGGAAAATAAGTCACTTTTTTCAAAGTTCATCCAAACATAAAAATAAATCAATTTAGAGCTTATTTTCCAACTGACTTAAAAATAAGTCAGCTTAAAAATAAGTCACTTTTAACTTCAATGTTAAAACAGTTTTAAAAAGGATATGCTAATTTTTTTTATGGATGTTCCAGATATCCTCTCGTTGGAGACTAATCTTTCACTGATTTATAGAGATTTCAATAGGCCATAAAGCTAAGTCGTGAGATTTAATGTTTCTTTATACTCAACTTTAAGAATTGAATCTTAAACAATTTATAAGAGTGAATGAGTCTTTGTGGCTCAACCACAAGACATCTATTTTTGAACTACAAAAATTGAAGAGAAAATTATCAAATTGAGAGAAATAATATTTTTTCATTAAGTGTCATGATAAAAAGGTTTTTGTAAAAAAATCACTTTTCATCATCCATGAAAATCAATAGATAGAGAAGTAGAGAACAAACGTAAAGATATAGAACAAATATTGTACTCCCTCCATTCTTAAATATAGAACCTAGATGACTTTTTTGAAAAATCCTAAAAAAAAGTAAAATATAATTTAATTATAAATTGATTGATTTACCTAATTTTTTCTCTTAAACTAATTTATTTTACGTATAAGCTAATGGATAATCTAAAAAGATATCAAATATATCATGATTTAATAACCTATTTCGCAACTTTAATCTTTCCAAAAAAAAAGTTATCTAGGTCTTATATTTAGGAACAGAGAGAGTATAAAATAAAGATATAGAACAAATAGAATAAGACTAGATAGTTACCGGTGCAATGTATGAATCTTGTATTCCTCAAAAATATATTGTCCCAAAGGTTAAATACCTCATAAGTCATAATAGTTAAAAGGTTATTTTGTAACCACATCAACAATAACTCAAAGGCAATAGTAATAGAAAATATATTGAAATAATCTTTCATTTATCCTCACAAAGAAAGAAGGGACACTAAAAAAACTTTTAAGGATATTTAGGTAATTTAACTATAAAATTAAATTCTAAATAATTCTCTAAGAACCTTAATGTAATGTAGGTCATTGTAGTGTTGTGAATTAAAATTTGCAAATTTGAATTTTTTATGTTTTGGCTTTATCATCAGAGCTACTAATGTGTAGACATGTGACGAAGAATTTTGTATCAATAACGAAGTCAAACGCTATAGTATTAATAAAAAAGTCAAACAGTATGAACAATCCAAAATTTGTAACTAAAAATTGCAAAATTGCAAGACGACATACATCATACATCTGAAAGAGCATTAGATCATGAATGTAGCTTTTCTTTCAAAGCATATGTATGTGTTTAGTTTATCGAAATTCAAAGACGTTGCAATATTAAGATGGATACCATACAATTTTTAACTTGAATTTTTCAAAATACACAAATTTATTTGCTATAACATCACATTAATGGCAGATTATTAACTGTTTTATGATCTTAACATTAATGACAGATTATCATAACAATGACACTAAAGTCTCTCACTATGTGGAGTCGAATACATAAATCATATGACACTATTTTACTCTATCATTCACTAACTCTTTGGGTTTATTATTCACAAATAGGTCACATTCTATAAGATCCCTCAAGTGTTCCTCTTGGGCACAAATAAAAAGATTTAAATTTGAAGGAATGAAATAAAATATGAGGCACGACACAAATGAAGATGTTTAATCTATGAATTAAAAAATCAAATTTGATGTGTTAAATTAGGTAGAGTGCAGTGTTCAAGTGATTGTATTGCAATTGAATTATGCTTACTATGAAGAGATAAATTAGGCATTAAGCAAAATCAAAATTAGAGCTTTGAATTATGCATATAGCAAAGTTTAAGTGATTGTTTTACATTTGAAAATTGTTACACTAATTTGACTACAGATAATTAATTACAATTTCAAATAGGGTTAACATAACTTTTGGTCCCTCAAGTTTCACTGAATTTTGGTTTTAGTCCCTCAAGTTTAAAACACGTGGTTTTAGTCCATCAAATTTACACTGTTAATACAATTAGTCCCTCAAGTTTAAAACTCTGTTAAGTTGTCATATGTGGCACTAACACCGTTAATTCCGCTGACTGGACACCTTAGTTGGAATCTGATTGGATATTTAATTAGTTAATAAAATGAAAATGAAAAGTAAAAAAAAATAACTCCCACGTCATCTCCACGGACAGAAATTCATAGAGCCACAACAATCCCCTTCCACTGGAAATGCATGAAGCAAATCTCATCATAAAGGCATAGATTCTTCACACCAAGAGATTCCAACCAACGCAAAAGCTCAACAACTTTTGAAACCTGATGAGCATCATCACTTTCTATAACCATAGCAAGATAACGAAGATTGCCCAAATTACAAGATTTATACTTTTTGAATATTCCCGAGGAAATAAGGAAGCTTTCATAGGTGTTACGCAGGGCTATTAGGGAATACCATATGTAGACAAGTAAATGAAGAAAGTGCCATAGAAATCGAAGTCTAGGTTGGGAATAAGGACGAAGCCAGAAGAAAAGTTGTGAACTTTTAAAGGTGGAAGTTGATGTGAATTTAATAAGGGTCACCTTGATTGTCGCCGGAAAGTAATTGAAAGTGGAGGTGCCGACGAAAAAGACGAAGACGGCGCCGTCGCGTGATTAGAGATTTGGGAATGAGGGATTTGGGATCAAATGTGAGAGCTGAACGACAATCATTCTTATAGTTTTTTCTTTTCATGAAGAAGAGATGGAATGGCCGAGATTTGTTTCACGAATTTCCAGTGAAGGGGATTGTTGTGGCTCTATGAATTTCTGCCCGTGGAGATGATGTGGGAGTTATTTTTTTTATTTTTCATTTTATTAATTAATTAAATATCCAGTCAGATTCCAACTAAGGTGCCCAGTCAGCGGAATTAACGGTGTTAGTGCCACATATGACAACTTAACTGAGTTTTAATCTTGAGGGACTAATTGTACTAACGGTGTAAACTTGAGGGACTAAAACCACGTGTTTTAAACTTGAGGGACTACAACCAAAATTCAGTGAAACTTGAGGGACCAAAAGTTATGTTAACCCTTTCAAATATGTCACTACAATCAAAGGAGGAGAGAAAAATTAGGCATTAACTAAAATCAAATTTAAAGCAATGAATTAGGCATAATGACATAGTTTACTAGTTGCTGTTTTATATTTGAATTGTACTTGCTAGAGAAGAGACACTTGGACGGATAAAAGAGAAACATGGAACAATGAGGTTCTTGCTACCACTTTTAAGAAGATAATAAATAGATTTTTTATCAAGATAATATAGAAAGATAGATGAATTAAGAAAAATTGAATGTGGGATATTGGAAAATACGAAAAATAATTAAAATCACGAAAATATCAAAGAGTTCGTGCTCCATGTCTGAGCACAAACCCTACCACAAATAAATAAATAAATTAAGCAAACTGATTTAGATCACTAATCAACCCATTCAATTTTAGATCGAAACAACTTCAATCGATAAAGTAGTGCAAAGTGTCATAGAATTCTAGTAAAGAGTACAAATGAAAATATTGTGCCAATATAAGGCATGGTTAGAATCCAGGAGGCCAGAACAAAGACAGCCTAACTAGGAATGGTGATTTCAAAGGGGAATGAAATGACAACCTCAGCATTTGGTATTGGGGGAACATGGTCTTTCTTTTCGTTAAGAAAATTAATAATCTGAAATAAAACTTCTCGGAGGGATGTCTCAAGTGTTGCACTTCGCGCATTCCTGTCTTCAAGTGATGCTCCTCCCTCTAAACATGAGCAAAATGGAAAACATGTACCGGAAGAGAAAATGCATAAAGATAAAGTGAAGCGATACTCTACACAATGGGAGTAAGACAAGCAGGATAAGTTCAATCACCTTCTGGATCATCACCTTCAGAATGCTGAGATGATGTGTTAGAAGGAGCTGTTGGACGTTGGGCTACACTCTAACTAACTCTCTTGTAAATAAAGCCAGTGTAATTACTAAACAACCCTTGCTTATTACTGATAATACACCCACCAGGTGCGTGTATTATTTTTCCTGTATATAGATAGTTAATAATACTATAAATATATAATACTTCGTGTGTGTGTGTGTGTCATATTTTTCCCTTTAATTTTTGTTCTTCAATAGCTCATATTTTAAATAAAAATATAGATCATATATATTTTTCTACAAATATAATTAATATCTCAAGGCCATTTAAAAGAAATTAATAAGACATCTTGGCTTATCAAAATCTCGGTCTCGTCATATCCTATGACTCTATGTGGCCAAGAGGGAAAAGATTGTGGAGATTGTTGGAGTTTCCAATGAATAACATGTGGGTGTGTCAAAAAGAGAAGTCTCACATTGCTTGGGAGTGGGAACATACAAGGGTATATAAAACATTTGTGTTCTAACTCAAGTTAAAGAGTCAAATGAGGAATGGGCCTTGTACGCACAAGTTGGGCCACCGTTGAGGCAAACGGTGATCCCCCCACCTTGCGCGCATGGTAAGTTGCAAAATTTACAAATTAATAGCTATTAAGATAGCTTACCAGAATACCTTGTATGTTGGAGTTCCAGTGTTGATTACCTTTGTATTTTAAAATTGGAGGCGTTACAGGTTGCAAGCTTATCTATGTGTGCGCTTATCATTATTTTGGTTGACATCAGAATTAATATTCCAACGTTAAAAACCATTATTTTGATTGTCATTATTCTATAACCGTGAAATAATGTGTGTTAATGTGTCATTACTGCCGTCAAACGTTCACTTGGCAAGCTTATCTATGTGTGAGCCTATCATTATTTTGGTTGACATCAGAATAAATATTCCAACGTTAAAAACCGTTATTTTGATTGTCATTATTTTATAACCGTGAAATAATGTGTGTTAATGTGTCATTACTGCCTTCAAATGTTCACTTGGTTTTATCGCCTATAAAAGGCGGAGTCTGCAGACAGTTCAAGTGCACCAGCTCCAGTATTCGAGCTTTATCTTCCTCCTCTTAAAATTCCTTTGTTGTTTACAATTCTACTGTTCTGTTGCCTTGCATTTGCAGGACGTCTGTTTAATCGTGAGGAGAGCCGCTTCCTAAGCTTGCCGGTGGTCGCGGAATACCTCTAAAGGACTATGTCTCTGAGGACGCGACTAGATCATCATATTATTTCTGTTTTTATTGTGCAACGCCAACAAAGAGCACCAATACTTGGAATATTTGATGTAGTGTATGTTGCCTTGGATCTGCTCTCTCCAAGAAATTTAAATTTTAGGAGCAATGAAGTTTTCCCCATGATGTCATTCTCTTGAAGAGCCCTAAATACAAATAGAAACCTAAAGGTATTCCCAAACCATTATGGAGTATTAACACATCACCAAGTAAGTGACATACTTTCAAAAGCTCACCCCCAATAAGCTAGACATTATGAAAGAGTTAATGTAGGAAGACTCATGACAAATCCCTAGATTTGAAAGTTTTCATATGTTTATTTGATGTTGAGAATATGATTTGGAATGCAATATTTGTCCATTTATGCTTAATTAAACACCTAGACCTTCCACTTAAAATTGGTTTAGAAACTTTATTTATTGGCAAAGCTTATATGTTAAATGTTATTTATCAATTTGAGAGTCTTTAGATCCTTTTTCTTCCTCTCTTTCATGTGCAGGTTCACAGTGACCAAACTGGAGGATATCAGTTGTGAAGAACAAATGGAGGAGGAGAAGGAAAATAAAAAATAATAGGGACAACCCATCAACAACTAGGTTCTGGATTTGAGGAAAAGTGACTTAATAATAGTTAATTATAGTAACAATATGACAAAAGAATAGATATAGAAGGTCTTCAACGTTAAGGTTAATGGTGCTTATTGCGTAATCTACCGAGAGATAAATCACGTCAGATTGGATGTGGTGTTCCCAGTCCCAAGTCCTAACTATAGAGATATAGAGGAAAATGGTAAAATGAAAAATATAATAAAAAAGTAAAGAGGATATAAATATCAAGAAAAAAAGAAAATATGAAATATGAAGTGCAAAATTGATATAACTACCACACTAAAAGGAGCTAGATTGCATAGAAAAGGCTCAAGCAATAAGCTTCTAGCAGATTTCCTACCACCAAAGAAAAACAGAATCAAACATAAATTTATTTTCAACAGTCATTCACATTATGAACTCCACTTATAATTTAAAAGCCCTTCTCCACCAACATTTTTTCTCAATAATGGTGATGGTATTAACTGAATACCAGAAATAAAATATTCATTTAGTCCGGTCCAGATGATATATAGGACCCTATATATAAGATTTAACTGACTTTTTCGGAAAATCTTATGAAACAATGCAAAAATATATCACTTATAAATTGGTTTACCTAATTTTTCCATTAAAATAGTTTATTTGACATATAAATCGATAGGTGATATTAAAAATATCAAATATATCGAAATTAGTTAACCTATTTTATTTCCTTAATCTTTTAAAAAAGTCAATTAGGTCTTATATTTAGGACTAGAAGGAGTACTTAAATAATGACAAATAAAATTTTCTTCATTTAAACCCCAAAAAAGAATTTAATTTGCAATTGTCGTGATATTGACTAATTTGCTACGAAAAGAGAAGAGATGACCGCTACAGCGCTACTTGCCAGTTGCCAGTTGCCAGTCCACCATACTATGGCTAATGATTTGTTCGGACTGAGCAGTAAGCACATGAGAATCATTAGGGATTGCCAATTAAAACCCAACAGATTTAACTCACAAGAGGAAGAATAATTTTATACTCCCCCGTTCCTAAATATAAGACCTAGATAACTTTTTTTTGGAAAGATTAAGGTTGCGAAATAGGTTATTAAATCATGACATATTTGATATCTTTTTAGATTATCCATTAGTTTATAGGTAAAATAAACTAGTTTAAGAGAAAAAATTAGGTAAATCAATTTATAATTAACTTATTTTTGGTTTTTTCTAGGATTCTTCAAAAAAGTCATCTAGGTCCTATATTTAGGAACGGAGGGAGTATTAAATTTCATAATGCTTCAGAATTTTGTTTCTTTGGTTTCACATTTCAGACAATTTGAAAAACTATAACTTATTTTTTAAAATCAGATTCAACCTTTATGTTTCTTCCCCATATAATATGATGTATCAAAGGAAAATTGCTTGGCAACTAATTTATTACAACGCGTGAAGATAAGAAAACTTCATCACACATAATACATCACTAATCAACCCATACAAATTTCGAGAAAGAAAACTTCATCACATAAAAGTAGTCCAAAGCATCATAGAATTCCGGTAAAGAGAACAAATGAAAATATTGTACCAATATAGAAAGGCATGGTTAGAATCCAAGCGGCTAGAACAAAGACAGCTCACCTAGCTACCTAAGATCGAAATAGTAATTTCAAAGGGGTGTACTACGAAACTCTCATCATCTGGTTTTGTGGGAACATGGTCTTTCTTTTCGTTAACAAAATTATTAATCTGCAATAAAACTTCTTGAAGGGATGTCTTAAGTGCTGCACTTCGTGCATTTCTGTCTTCAAGTGCTCCCTCTAGACATGAGCAAAATGGAAAACTTGTAACGGAAGGGAAAATACAAAAAGATAGAGTGAAGCCATAATCTACACAGTGGAAGTAAGACAAGCAGGATAAGTTCAATCACCTCCTGGATCATCATCAGATTCAGAATGGTGAGATGTGTTAGAAGGAGCCGTTGGACGCTTGGCTACTCTCACATTAATATACCATTGCTCCCAACACAAGCCCTTAGGCTCATCCATACTCAACGAAGACCAAAACAAAGACATATCGTTGTTTGCCACTTCATAGAAAGATAAGCACATCTGCACCATAAGATTTCAAAAACATATTAGAATAAGAGTATATTAATTAACTTTTTATAAGAAAATAAAGGTCCTATCTATATAACCGAATACCAAACTTTCACAATTAGCCAACAGGTGAGCAGCTTGGATAATGATAAATACCACTCCTCAAGCTTAACTTAAATCCTGGCAAGCCTAAAAGCAAAACACCTAAACAGATAATCACAAACCTTTTTCTACTAATAGCAACCAGGTCAGAACATTGCTAACAAGAAAATGTTTTTGTTAAATTATGTACTACCTCCTGTCCTAAATATAAGACCTAGATGACTTTTTTTGGAGAGATTAAGGTTGCGAAATAGGTTATTAAATTATGACATATTTGATATATTTTTAGATTATCCATTAGTTTATAGGCAAAATATACTAGTCTAAGGGAAAAATTAGATAAATCATCAATTTATAATTAACTTATTTTGTTTTTTTAGAATTTTCCAAAAAAGTCAATTAGATCTTATATTTAGAACCGGAGGGAGTATATTCTAGATTGTACTATCATGTTCAAGGGTGGTTCTAGTGTGTGTGTTCTAGATTATGAATGTTCTAGAGAGTGTGTAGTAGTTGTTCATGAAGTGATCACTTGTATAAATAACCTACCATACTTGAGAATAATTAATCAAAAATATTTTCTCCATAAACTTTTGGCAGTTTTTCTAACAGCAATGGTGTTCTTAGTATATTCGAGTTATTTCAAACATGGAGCAGGGTACAAAAATGCAACTGTCAAACCTCTGACCTGACTTTTTTCGTTTCCATTCACATTAACCCAATTAATGAAATGTTCAATCTTTTCATCCACCCTCTTTTCAACTCCATCATGTCCACATTGCGCCTGTGATGGAACGGGTAAAGCCAAAAAGAAAAGCCATGATATCAAAAAGTGGTTTTTCAGTTGCCGATAATTCAAAGCACTGGAAATCAGACAATTTAATTACAAAATAAGCATAATTCAAACAATTGTGCCTTCCCCTAGGAAATTAACAGAGACAAGCAAACAAAGCAACTCGAAGCACAATTTAAAACAAATTTAGGTAGCTCATTTGTTCTTTTGAATATTAGAAGTACTTTATATGGAATTTTCCCTAAAAAGTAGGCACTAATCTCTTTAAAACTCTATTGTTTTGAGAGATGAACATATGAGTGTGCAAGGTAGATGAGCATCGCTTGTGAACCCACCGTTAATACAATGAAAGCAAGAATAATTAACAAATTCTGAATTTACAATAGCGGTATTGTTAGTTGTAGTCTCCTATAGGCTTATATTCACTTCCTCTAATAAACTGTCTAATGCCTAATAAATTGAATTTAAACTAACCAACTCTGTTATTATTATTGGTCCTAAATATAAGAATCAGTTGACTTTTTTAAAATGTTCTAAAACAACAAAATAAGTCATTTATAAATTGATTTCTCTGATATTTTCTTAAACTAGTTTATTTGACTAGTAAACTAATAAATAATTTAAAAATATATCAAATACGTCATACTTAACTACCTATTTTCTTCCCTAATTTCTTGAAAAAACGTAAAGTGATTTCATATTTAGAGAAAAGTCAAGTAATCTAAAAGACTTCCAGCTATGTGAAATCATGATAGGCATTATAAGAACAAAAAAAAAATCATGTGTAACATTATATAAGATACTTCCCGTTCAAACAATTAAAAATACATACGTAAGTCCTATCAACTACTGTCATGTCTACATGTTTTGGTTGAACAAGACCCAAAGCCCGATTAAACACAATAGTGTGTAGTATGCCTGCAATCATTTGAGAAGCGAAAATTTTCAACATCAATGAAACTGTTAAAGAAACAGCAATATAATTAAACAGAAAAACAGTAATAATGGAAAGACGAATTTCACATTGCAAGACTTCTGTTATCTCAGAATGCTCTAGGTCCTGCACACAAGCATGAGAGATTGCTATCAATGGATCATCAAAAGAAGCGATATGAACAAAAACTGAAAAAGTGCTTTCAAATATATGATGGAGAAGTTAAAGAATTATTTGAGATTATTACCAGTTCTTTGAGGTGGCAAACTTCACGGGTCATGATTGAAGCAAAGTGAAACCCTAAGATGATGAGTGATAGAAAGAACAAAGAAGAGAAGAGAAAAGAGAAAAGAGAGGAAGAAGAAAAAAGAAGAGAATGAGAAATATTTATACGCTCTGCTATGCGTAATGTCAAAGCTGAGTCAGCATAACAGATTTTCGAACACTCTAACTAACTCTCTTGTAACTAAAGCCAGTGTATTTACTTAACTACCCTTGCTTATTACTAATACACGCATGTGACAGGAATGCATGCATGGTGGAAGTTTTATTCATAATTCAGATGAATCAGATGAATGCGTGGCTGGTACAGTATTTCAGTATGTTGCAACCAGAGCGTGGAGCACTATATATTTATACAAAATACTATAAATATTCTCGTATAACACTTCGTGCATGTGTGCGTGTCATAATTTAATCTTTCATTTTTCTACTTCAATAGATCATATTACAAATAAAAGTATAGATCATATATATTTTTCTATAAATATAATAAATATCTCAAGGCCATTTAAAAAAATAAATGAGACATCTTGACTCGTCACAATCTCAGTCCTGTCATGTCCTATGACTCTATGTGGCCAAGATGGAAAAGAGCGCCATTACTTGGAATATTTGATGTAGACATGTAATGTTGCCTTGGATATGCTCTCCAAGAAATTTAGACTTTAGGGGCAGTGAAGTTTTCCCCACGGTGTCATTCTCTCTAAGAGTCCTAAATGTAAATAGAAAGGCTATATATATATGATCAATTGTTCCACAAATATGTTGTCCAAAAGGTTAAATCCTCATAATAGTTAAAAGGTTAAAGTTTGTAAACACATCCACAATAACTCAAAGACAATAGTAATAGAAAATATATTATATTGAAACAATCTTTAATTTATCCTCACAAAGTAAGAAGGGACACCCAAAAAAACTTGCGCGAAGTGGCAAAACTAGCCACCGTAATTTTTCAAATGGACAATTTTAGCACCCATAAATTGGATGGTGCAAAACTAGACATTATAAAGCAAAATAAGACAAATTTAGTCACGCCGTTAAGTTGAAGCTAGAGGTTAATGAAGGTGGACCCCACGCCAACACTCACGTCTGTTAGCTTCAACTTAACGGCGTGGATAAATTTGTTCCATTTTGCTTTATAATGTCCAGTTTTGCACCATCCAATTTACGGGTGTCAAAATTGTCCATTTGGAAAATTACGGTGGCTAGTTTTGCCCCTTCACCCAAAAAACTTTTAAGGATATTTAGGTAATTTTACTATAAAATTTAATTGTAAATAATTCTCTAAGAACCTTACTGTGATGTAGGTCATTGTGGGGCAGTGAATTGAAATTTGCAAATTTGGATGACTTTTTATGTTTTGGCTTTATTATTAGAACTACTAATTTGTAAACATGTGATGAGATTCTGTATCAATTAAAAAGTCAAATAGTATAGTATTAATAAAAAAGTCAAATAGTATGAACAATCGAAAATCTGCAACTGAAAATTGCTAGACATACATACTACATTTGAAAGAGCATTGGATCATGAATGTACCTTTTCTTTCAAAGCATATATATGTGTTTAATTTATCGAAATTCAAAGACGTTGCAATAGTAAGATGGATACCATGCAATTTTAAACTTAAATTTTTCAATATACACAAATTTATTTGCTATCGATTGCAGATTATTAATGGTTTTATGATCCTAACATCAATGGCAGATTACCAAAAAAATAACACTAAAGTTTCTCACTTTGTGGAATTGATCGAATACATGGATCATATTATCATTCATCAACTATTTGGTTATATTATTCACGAATAGGTCATATTCTACAATTTCCCTCTAGTGTTCGTCGTACGCTGTAACACCCCAATATTTATATTAGAGATAATGATGTATTATTTGAGGTCTTGGGTGTTACTCCCTCCGGTCCCTAATGTAAGAGCTAGCCGTCAAAAAAACGCTTCTCAAGAAAACATGTGAATGTTAGTTGGGTGTCTGGAGTTAATGCTTCTTTTCCAAAATTGCCCATATTTATTATGATATTTTTAAGAGAGAGAAATACATAAGCATTAATAAATATGAAAGAGGGTTAGGGGTAAAGTAGGAAAAAATGCATTAAATGAGGAGAGAATATGGAGTGAGCTCTTATATTAGGGACCAAAACCATTCAAATTTTGGACTCTTACATTAGGGACCGGAGGGAGTATTTAGGAATTAAAAAGCTTTGAAAATAAATTTATGAAGATAAATGTAGTTGTATGAATTTTATGATCTATTTTCTTAAGAAAATTTTGAGAGAACTAGTTGGAGATTAAATTATATATATTAAAAATTTTATGAAAAACAATTGAAGGCCCAGGTAACACTATGATGGGAGAAAATACATACGTTGGTGTATGGATTCTTTTTATAGGTTGTTTTAAGGTAGAGATTTGAAAAGGAAAAAGTAAATAAATAAAGGACCTTACTTACGTCATGTTCTTTTCTCCAGGTTCTCAAGTTCTTTTAATATGAGAGTGACATGTGTCCTTTTATAACAATCATCCATTCAATCTAATGGCAAGAACTTGAGAACCTAGAGAAAGGAACATGATGTAAGTTTTTCCATAAATAAATATAGGAGGGACAATTTCGTAATTTCCCCAATTCTTTTTATTCTCTTTCTTCTTCTTCACGAGGGGATCCATCCAGAAGCTTCCTCCTCTGTTTCTCCTTTCCTTCTCTTCGTTCTTCCTCCCAAAAACAGCACATACATGCACACAAAAATGGAGTTCTTTTTCTTCCTCTCTTCTCTTTCATTTTTCTTTGAATCCGAACAACCCTGTTTGTTCTTCTCCAACGACGGCCAGGCCACTTTTGGCAACGACGAAGCTTAGACGAGGCATGGAAGATCAAATAAGAGTTTAGGTAACATTATTTCTTCCGTTTGTAGCCTTTTCCTTCCGATTTGGACGCGTTTGAAAGAGATTCCGAAATGGGGTTTTGGATTTCCGAAATTTTTGAATGATGTTTCTGTTTGGTTTTAGTTTATATCCTCTTCCTTTGTTTTGTTTAATTTTTCTGCATTGTTGGTTCATGAAGAATGATCAATGATGTGTGTTGGGTTTCTGGTGCGTTGGGGATCATCAAGAATGAGAGAATGAAGTTACTATATGAATGAGATGCTGTATTGTTTGTTTATAATGTGTGTAACATGATGAAGTGTTTTGGATTCTTGCATTTTGAACCTGAGAATTTTTAACTTATTTCTAGGTTGATCAAACTGATTTAAATGGAGAGTTTAATTAGTTAAATTATGATACAATGAGAGTTGATTGTTGCTAAATGGAACAATAGGGAATTGTTGCTTTGTTTTGGCATAAGATGGAAATTTTGTTTTCTATCGTGATATGATTTCTGATTTTGTGGGTCTGCGAAGGGAAGTGAGCAGTTTAATATATATTATATACATTCATACACATGTCTAAGTTATGCTCAGCATGTGAGGATTTGATTTCTCTTCTTTCATGTTCATTTTGGTCCGTAAGTGACGGAGGGAAGTATTTTCTTTTTATTATTATAATGAATTTTGATTGGGAGAAGTTAACAGTCCAAAGGGTGTTATATGTAGAGATCTGTTTTAGTTTTTGAGTAAAAGAAATAGTAATGACTTATTGCATTCATTGATTCTTTGCGATGGTGTTAAGTGAACTGAACTTGAGGCTTTATACAGTTTTGTTTGTGCAGAATTGGTAATGAAGTAGAGTTTTGAAATTATTGTTCTAAGAGACTATCTAGTGTAGAAAATTTGAAGGATAGTTGAATAAGGAAAGTTCATATGTGTGTTATCGATAATTTCTCATGTGTATGTGTTTGTGGTTCTCCATTGATGCTTTGTCCTAATTTGAATAATTAGAAGTTATTGTTTAAATTGAATGTTATGGATTGTTGTTTGAGTTCCATAGGCAATTGAGCATGTTCTGTATATGTTTCTCTTTTCTTTTCTTTTCTTCTATCTTCATTATTGACTGACTATATTCCAGGCTTGGTGTCCTAGTTATTGTTTTGAACAAAGTCTGAATTTGAATTCATAGGAACTGGATTATGATGAAGATAATGATGTATAAACTTGGGTTGCTGTGTTAGAAAGGAAAGAATGTATAAGAATTCATGAGTTGAAATGATGACATTGGATCTTATGGTGCTTGAACCTACGGCATGGTTAGAGAGCCTAAATAAATTTATTAGTTAGAGGTATATAATACTACAAGTTTGATGTTTAATATATATGTGTATTTGGTGGTTGTTTGTGTTTGACAGTGGCAAAGTTTAGGTGGTAAGCATATAGGAGATTGTTATTCTGAATTGTTACTTTGGGAAATTTTGGGTTTACACTTTAGTAAAAATTGGATTTTACTTAGTAATGTTATTAAGTGTTGTGGTGATAAACTCAAGAATTTTATGATAATGTTTTGAGTGTGTAAAAAGACTTTTATTAAGTGGAAGGTACTGAAATAGAGTCTTATGTTAGTTTGTGATTAGTTTATAATATGTGATGGATTTTGAAAAGAATTCATGGTATGAATGTAAAAATGAAATAAAATTGTAACTTAGTATTTATGATTAAGGTATATGAATTACTGTTTGAAGTTTACTAGAAAGTAATGAATTCCACTTTAGTTTTAATTCATCCTTGTGATGGATAGTCTGTTAAATTTTAATTCTAGATGGTGCTCATGTTAAAATTTAACTTGAACGACAGGCATGAATTATTGTTTGTGGATTTAAAGTTGTGAATTACTTGTTTGTTAATGGTTAAGTAGCAATTTGGAATTGGAAAGGATTGTGACAGATGCATATGTTTCCTCTTGGCATGGGTAGTGGGATATGAGTTTGCCAATCAAATTGTTTTCTTTATTTTATGAATAAAGAATTCATTTTTTTTATTATTCTTGATTATATTATATTTGTTAAAAGTATAGTTTATACTTGTGCATTAAAATTATTTAAAAGTTTAAAGATAGTGCTGTGAAATTTCATAAAGGGGATTTTATTATAAAATATTTGACAAGGAGATATTGTTTTCCAACAATATTTGTTATTGTTTGGTATTTTAGCATCAAGCATGCTTGAAAACATTTTGAAGTCATATGGACGATGAGATTTGATATCTGATTTCAAATTAATTTATTTATTACTATGTAAACGGTTTTTTTGAGGAACTAGACACAAAGCGCTTGTTTCGTGACTTCGTGTCACGCTTGTTTCGTAGCATTGCTACGCTTGTTTCGTGACTTTTTGTCACGCTTGCTTCGTGGTTTTACCATGCTTGAAATGTTTTCGTAGGCTCGAGGTACGCTTGAACTGTTTTCATAGGCTCGAGGTACGCTTGAACTGTTTTCGTAGTCTTGAGCTATGCTCGACTTGTTTTCGTAACCTCGAGCTACGCTTGTTTCGTAACTTCATGTCACGCTTGTTTCGTGGCTTGCCACGCTTGTTTCGTAATCTCGAGCTACGCTGGTTTTTCGTGGCCTTCAGGTTGCGTTTGACTTGTAGATATCGAGCTGCCCTTGTTTCGTGGCCTCTGTGCTGCGCTTGTTATTCGCTGCGTGTCAGTTCCTCTATAGAAAACAAGTTTTGCACAAAGATGAGCTTTCATATTTACTTTGTAAACCTTGAATGGAATTACTTTTATTTTATGTTGATTTTGCGCTTTTGGGTTTTACTCTCAAATACAAGTATGCTTATAAACTACTAAGGTTTCTATATTCCAAATCTTTATATATTTATCTATTTTTGGGAATTTAAATACGAAGTTAGTGTAAAGAGATTGCAAATATTTATATAGTATTTTGTATTTCAGATTGAAGAATGCTTTAAGACAAAGGAAGGTATAATTAGCTTTATAAAGAAAACCGATTTTTATTATTATTGTAAATAATAGGGTTAGGGTGCATTTCTAGTACTCCACAATATGGCAAAGTGCACTTACAGTAATACACAATTTCGGGGTGCATTTGTGGTAAGCAAGAATAAATATCGTTGCCCCTATAATAACGCCGTTAAATAAGTCATCTTTGACCGTTAAGAGTAACATTTGACTGTTAAAAGGTGACATGGGGAGGAATAATTAATGACGTGGCAATGACTGGACGGACATGTGGCAATGCATGCTGACTGAATTAAGTTGTCAGGCCAAATTAAATTGAAAAAAAAAGGAAAATTAATTAGAGGTCCCCCACAAAGGAGTTAATACTGGAAAAGTCCCAAAAGTTAAAAATATTAATGTAGGGTCCCTCCTCCCCCCCCACCCCCACCCTTCTCCCCCACCCTCCTCCCTCACCTGCCCCCCCTCCCCCGCCACCCTCCCCCTCCAGCCCCACCCTCCCCCTCCAGCGCCTCTCCCCTCCACCCTCCCCCTCGCCCGCCACCCTCCCCCTCCAACGCCCCCCACCCCCACCCTCCCCTCCACCCGCCACCCTCCCCTCCACCCTCCCCCTCCCCCGCCACCCTCCCCCTCCAGCTCCCCCCACCCCCACCCTCCCCTCCCCCGCCACCCTCCCCCTCCAGCTCCCCTCACCCCCACCCTCTCCCTCCCCTCCACCCTCCCCCTCCAGCTCCCCCCACCCCCACCCTCCCCCTCCACGCCCCCCACCCCCACTCCTCCTCGCGATCTGATGAGAGAGAGAGATCCGATGAACTCGCGAGGGGGTGGGGGCGCTGGAGGGGGAGGGTGGAGGGGAGGGTGGGGGTGGGGGGAGCTGGAGGGGGAGGGTGGCGGGGAGGGGGAGGGTGGAGGGGTGGGTGGCGGAGGAGGGGGAGGGTGGGGATGGGGGGCGCTGGAGGGGGAGGGTGGCGGGGGAGGGGGAGGGTGGAGGGGGAGGGTGGCGGCTGGAGGGGGAGGGTGGAGGGGGAAGGTGGGGCTGGAGGGGGAGGGGGGGCAGGTGAGGGAGGAGGGTGGGGGTGGGGGGAGGAGGGACCCTACATTAATATTTTCAACTTTTGTGGGGGACCTCTAATTAATTTTCCCTTTTTTTTCAATTTAATTTGGCCTGACAACTTAATCCAGTCAGCATGCATTGCCACATGTCCGTCCAGTCATTGCCACGTCATTAATAATTCCTCCTCATGTCACCTTGTAACAGTCAAATGTTACTCTTAACGGTCAAAGATGACTTATTTAACGGCGTTATTATAGGGGCAACGATATTTATTCTTGCTTACCACAAATGCACCCCGAAATTGTGTATTACTGTAAGTGCACTTTGCCATATTGTGGAGTACTAGAAATGCACCTTAACCCTAAATAATAATACTTATCTATACATTCAATTTGTGTATTTATCTTTGTATGCATTAATACGAAAATGATAAATGTTCAGAAGTATTGGTTCATGGAAATGGCTTACGAAGTTTAAATACCTTAAACTTCGTGCCGGTCACGTTTAAAATTTCGGGTGTGACATACGCACAAATAAAAAATTTGAATTTGAAGGTAATGAAATAAAATATAAGGCACAAATCAAGATATTTAATCTATGAATTAAAAAAAAAATCAAATTTGATGTGTTTAATTAGGTAGAGTTAGGGCTGTTCAAATTTTCCCGTCCCATCCCGTCTCGGCTGTCCCATCCCGTCCCATGGCCTCAAAAATTTTGGGACGGGACAAAAACGCGTTCGGGACGAGACGGGACTCGGGACGAGGTAGTCCCATGCCTTTCCCGTCCCGGAGGTATATATATTATAAAAAAAATTCCTAAACATATACAGATATTAGATATACTCTCCTCTTACTCTCTCTCCCTCGCTGCCTCACTGAACACACTCACTAGCCTCCACTCAAAAACTAAAAACCCTAACTCACAAAATCCTCACTCTCCGTCTTCCTCACTCAAAATCCTCCGTCGCCACTCACCAAAACGAAAGCCCAGCCGCCGTCTCAGCCGCCGTGCTTCTACTCTAAGGTATGCCGACTTTCATTTTTCATTTTTTCAGTCACTGTTCTTCTTCCCTTGTGAGTTTTCTACTTCATTGAACTAAAAAGCCTAACCTTTAGCTTCTTTTCTACATACCCATAATCTCAATCTTCAAATATCTCTCTTGTAAGTGTCATAATGTATTCTTTTGTCTCATTAGTGTTGAAAAGACTGGTTTTTTTATGCTATTCCTTAGTTGGATGACAACTGATTCAAAGTCTTGGCTGGTTGTTAAAGTCTTGGCTACCAATACTTCTTCAAACGAGTGTGTGGCTGCCATTTTGTAATATGATGCACATTAGTTTCCTTGCTATTAATGTGGTGGGATTCAATTGTGTTTAGATTTACATTTTTGAAAGGAAAGATTATAATATTGGAAATTTGGTTGTTGGGATTGTAAGTTATCTATGTACCTCTGGAAATTTTTGCTGAAAAATCAGGACATGGAAAAGATTTTAAAAAAATAACTTGTGGAAATGCTTTAAAAATCGGGAAATGTCCCGTTCCAATCCCGTCTTGTCCCGTCCCGATTGGGACGGGACATGAATCGGGACGGGACGGGACGCGGGACAGGAATTCTGTCCCGAGGCTTTTTCGGGACGGGACACGGGATAAGGGTGTCCCAGTCCTATCCCGTCCCATGAACACCCCTAGGTAGAGTGCAATGTTTAAGTGATTGTATTGCAATTGAATTATGTTTACAATGAAGGGATAAATTTGCTAGACATTAAGTGAAATCAAATTTGGAGCTTTGAATTATGCATATAGCAAGGTTTAAATGACTATTTTACATTTGAAATTTGTTACACTAATTTGATGACTACAAATAATTAATTACAATTTCAAATATTTCACTGCAATTAAAGGAGGAGAGAAAAATTAGGCATTAACTAAAATCAAATTTAAAACAATGAATTAGACATAAGGGTAAATGTGCAAAAATAGCCACCGTAAATTTAAAAAGGGTTAAGGTGCATTTTTAGTACTGTAGAATATAGCAAAGTGCACTTAACATAATACACAATATTGTGGTCCATTTGTGGTAACCAAGAATTATTTTCGTGGCTTATTTAATAACGACGTTAAATAAGTTAAGTTTGACCGTTATGTGTCAAATTTTGACCGTTAAATTGTGGGGTAAAGGAGCATTTTCAGTACTCTAGAATATAGAAGGGGCATCAAGCATAATGTACAATATTTAAACACCATAAACAATTAAGTCACAATATTATTCAAAGTGTCAAATAATTAAACACTACAAAGTTATAAAGATCCATACACTATCCTAGTATCATGAATGTATAAACTAATAAGTCATTAGTATTTTACATATATAAAAAATGTAAGCAAAGAATCATAAACTAAACAGGTTGGCCTTACTGAGTTAAAACGGGTTGGTCATACTGGCTCGACACAAATTAAAACTGGTTGGTCATACTGGGTTGACCCAAATTAATGACCTTATGATGTAATAGAAGAAGAGTTACTTCTATCTGATTACATAGTTATAAACTTAAAATATTGTTCGTTGAATTGTCATTTCAATTTACATATATCACATCATTATGTCACATTAGAAAAGTGAGTTTTAACTAACGAATTACTAGATAAGCAATGAAAATAATTCTTAGTTATCACAAAAGGACCAAAATACTGTATATTATGTTTGGTGCTCCTTCTATATTCTATAGTACTGAAAATGCTCCTTTACCCCACAATTTAACGGTCAAAATTTGACACATAACGGTCAAACTTAACTTATTTAACGTCGTTACTAAATAAGCCACGAAAATAATTCTTGGTTACCACAAATGGACCACAATATTGTGTATTATGTTAAGTGCACTTTGCTATATTCTAGAGTACTAAAAATGCACCTTAACCCATTTAAAAATGGGCAACTATAACTCTGGTAAATTGAAGGGGGTAAAACTGTATATTGTAAACTAAAATGGGGCAAAACCATACATTGTAAACCAAAATGAGGCAAAAGTAACCTCTCTGTTAGGCCGAGTTAAACAAGCATTTTCCAATCGTGGGCTCCACTAGAACCATACGTAAGTCATACCAACTACTTTCATCATGTCTACATCTTTTGGTCGAACAAGACCCAAAGCTCGATTAAACATAATAGTGTGTAGTATGCCTGCAATCATTTCAAAAGCGAAAAATTTCAACATCAAAGAAACTTTTAAAAAACACAGCAATTAAATAGAAAACAGTAATAATGGAAGATAGGCTGAATTCGAGTCCAAATACATTGCAAAACTTCTCGTATCTCAAATGGCTCTAGTTCCTACACACAAGCATGCGACATTGCAATCAATAGATCATCAAGAGTAGCGATAGGAACAAAAGTGAAAACTGCTTTCAATTATATATATGATGGAGAAGTTAAAGAACTGTTTGAGGTTATTACCAGTTCTTTGAGGTGGCAAACTTCACAGGTCATGATTGAAGAAAAGCGAAACCCTAAGACGATGAGTGATAGAAAGAAGAGAAGAGAGAAGAGAGAAGAGAGGAAGAAGATGAAGAAGAAAAAAGAAGAGACTGAGAGATATTTATACGCACTGCTATGCGTAATGTCAAAGCTGAGTCAGCATAACAGATTTTCTAACACTCTAACTAACTCTCTTGTAAATAAAGCCAGTGTAATTACTAAACAACCCTTGCTTATTACTGATAATACACCCACCAGGTGCGTGTATTATTTTTCCTGTATATAGATAGTTAATAATACTATAAATATATAATACTTCGTGTGTGTGTGTGTGTCATATTTTTCCCTTTAATTTTTGTTCTTCAATAGCTCATATTTTAAATAAAAATATAGATCATATATATTTTTCTACAAATATAATTAATATCTCAAGGCCATTTAAAAGAAATTAATAAGACATCTTGGCTTATCAAAATCTCGGTCTCGTCATATCCTATGACTCTATGTGGCCAAGAGGGAAAAGATTGTGGAGATTGTTGGAGTTTCCAATGAATAACATGTGGGTGTGTCAAAAAGAAAAGTCTCACATTGCTTGGGAGTGGGAACATACAAGGGTATATAAAACATTTGTGTTCTAACTCAAGTTAAAGAGTCAAATGAGGAATGGGCCTTGTATGCACAAGTTGGGCCACCGTTGAGGCAAACGGTGATCCCCCCACCTTGCGCGCATGGTAAGTTGCAAAATTTACAAATTAATAGCTATTAAGATAGCTTACCAGAATACCTTGTATGTTGGAGTTCCAGTGTTGATTACCTTTGTATTTTAAAATTGGAGGCGTTACAGGTTGCAAGCTTATCTATGTGTGCGCTTATCATTATTTTGGTTGACATCAGAATTAATATTCCAACGTTAAAAACCATTATTTTGATTGTCATTATTCTATAACCGTGAAATAATGTGTGTTAATGTGTCATTACTGCCGTCAAACGTTCACTTGGCAAGCTTATCTATGTGTGAGCCTATCATTATTTTGGTTGACATCAGAATAAATATTCCAACGTTAAAAACCGTTATTTTGATTGTCATTATTTTATAACCGTGAAATAATGTGTGTTAATGTGTCATTACTGCCGTCAAATGTTCACTTGGTTTTATCGCCTATAAAAGGCGGAGTCTGCAGACAGTTCAAGTGCACCAGCTCCAGTATTCGAGTTTTATCTTCCTCCTCTTAAAATTCCTTTGTTGTTTACAATTCTACTGTTCTGTTGCCTTGCATTTGCAGGACGTCTGTTTAATCGTGAGGAGAGCCGCTTCCTAAGCTTGCCGGTGGTCGCGGAATACCTCTAAAGGACTATGTCTCTGAGGACGCGACTAGATCATCATATTATTTCTGTTTTTATTGTGCAACGCCAACAAAGAGCACCAATACTTGGAATATTTGATGTAGTGTATGTTGCCTTGGATCTGCTCTCTCCAAGAAATTTAAATTTTAGGAGCAATGAAGTTTTCCCCATGATGTCATTCTCTTGAAGAGCCCTAAATACAAATAGAAACCTAAAGGTATTCCCAAACCATTATGGAGTATTAACACATCACCAAGTAAGTGACATACTTTCAAAAGCTCACCCCCAATAAGCTAGACATTATGAAAGAGTTAATGTAGGAAGACTCATGACAAATCCCTAGATTTGAAAGTTTTCATATGTTTATTTGATGTTGAGAATATGATTTGGAATGCAATATTTGTCCATTTATGCTTAATTAAACACCTAGACCTTCCACTTAAAATTGGTTTAGAAACTTTATTTATTGGCAAAGCTTATATGTTAAATGTTATTTATCAATTTGAGAGTCTTTAGATCCTTTTTCTTCCTCTCTTTCATGTGCAGGTTCACAGTGACCAAACTGGAGGATATCAGTTGTGAAGAACAAATGGAGGAGGAGAAGGAAAATAAAAAATAATAGGGACAACCCATCAACAACTAGGTTCTGGATTTGAGGAAAAGTGACTTAATAATAGTTAATTATAGTAACAATATGACAAAAGAATAGATATAGAAGGTCTTCAACGTTAAGGTTAATGGTGCTTATTGCGTAATCTACCAAGAGATAAATCACGTCAGATTGGATGTGGTGTTCCCAGTCCCAAGTCCTAACTATAGAGATATAGAGGAAAATGGTAAAAGGAAAAATATAATAAAAAAGTAAAGAGGATATAAATATCAAGAAAAAAAGAAAATATGAAATATGAAGTGCAAAATTGATATAACTACCACACTAAAAGGAGCTAGATTGCATAGAAAAGGCTCAAGCAATAAGCTTCTAGCAGATTTCCTACCACCAAAGAAAAACAGAATCAAACATAAATTTATTTTCAACAGTCATTCACATTATGAACTCCACTTATAATTTAAAAGCCCTTCTCCACCAACATTTTTTCTCAATAATGGTGATGGTATTAACTGAATACCAGAAATAAAATATTCATTTAGTCCGGTCCAGATGATATATAGGACCCTATATATAAGATTTAACTGACTTTTTCGGAAAATCTTATGAAACAATGCAAAAATATATCACTTATAAATTGGTTTACCTAATTTTTCCATTAAAATAGTTTATTTGACATATAAATCGATAGGTGATATTAAAAATATCAAATATATCGAAATTAGTTAACCTATTTTATTTCCTTAATCTTTTAAAAAAGTCAATTAGGTCTTATATTTAGGACTAGAAGGAGTACTTAAATAATGACAAATAAAATTTTCTTCATTTAAACCCCAAAAAAGAATTTAATTTGCAATTGTCGTGATATTGACTAATTTGCTACGAAAAGAGAAGAGATGACCGCTACAGCGCTACTTGCCAGTTGCCAGTTGCCAGTCCACCATACTATGGCTAATGATTTGTTCGGACTGAGCAGTAAGCACATGAGAATCATTAGGGATTGCCAATTAAAACCCAACAGATTTAACTCACAAGAGGAAGAATAATTTTATACTCCCCCCGTTCCTAAATATAAGACCTAGATAAATTTTTTTTGGAAAGATTAAGGTTGCGAAATAGGTTATTAAATCATGACATATTTGATATCTTTTTAGATTATCCATTAGCTTATAGGTAAAATAAACTAGTTTAAGAGAAAAAATTAGGTAAATCAATTTATAATTAACTTATTTTTGGTTTTTTCTAGGATTCTTCAAAAAAGTCATCTAGGTCCTATATTTAGGAACGGAGGGAGTATTAAATTTCATAATGCTTCAGAATTTTGTTTCTTTGGTTTCACATTTCAGACAATTTGAAAAACTATAACTTATTTTTTAAAATCAGATTCAACCTTTATGTTTCTTCCCCATATAATATGATGTATCAAAGGAAAATTGCTTGGCAACTAATTTATTACAACGCGTGAAGATAAGAAAACTTCATCACACATAATACATCACTAATCAACCCATACAAATTTCGAGAAAGAAAACTTCATCACATAAAAGTAGTCCAAAGCATCATAGAATTCCGGTAAAGAGAACAAATGAAAATATTGTACCAATATAGAAAGGCATGGTTAGAATCCAAGCGGCTAGAACAAAGACAGCTCACCTAGCTACCTAAGATCGAAATAGTAATTTCAAAGGGGTGTACTACGAAACTCTCATCATCTGGTTTTGTGGGAACATGGTCTTTCTTTTCGTTAACAAAATTATTAATCTGCAATAAAACTTCTTGAAGGGATGTCTTAAGTGCTGCACTTCGTGCATTTCTGTCTTCAAGTGCTCCCTCTAGACATGAGCAAAATGGAAAACTTGTAACGGAAGGGAAAATACAAAAAGATAGAGTGAAGCGATAATCTACACAGTGGAAGTAAGACAAGCAGGATAAGTTCAATCACCTCCTGGATCATCATCAGATTCAGAATGGTGAGATGTGTTAGAAGGAGCCGTTGGACGCTTGGCTACTCTCACATTAATATACCATTGCTCCCAACACAAGCCCTTAGGCTCATCCATACTCAACGAAGACCAAAACAAAGACATATCGTTGTTTGCCACTTCATAGAAAGATAAGCACATCTGCACCATAAGATTTCAAAAACATATTAGAATAAGAGTATATTAATTAACTTTTTATAAGAAAATAAAGGTCCTATCTATATAACCGAATACCAAACTTTCACAATTAGCCAACAGGTGAGCAGCTTGGATAATGATAAATACCACTCCTCAAGCTTAACTTAAATCCTGGCAAGCCTAAAAGCAAAACACCTAAACAGATAATCACAAACCTTTTTCTACTAATAGCAACCAGGTCAGAACATTGCTAACAAGAAAATGTTTTTGTTAAATTATGTACTACCTCCTGTCCTAAATATAAGACCTAGATGACTTTTTTTTGGAGAGATTAAGGTTGCGAAATAGGTTATTAAATTATGACATATTTGATATATTTTTAGATTATCCATTAGTTTATAGGCAAAATATACTAGTCTAAGGGAAAAATTAGATAAATCATCAATTTATAATTAACTTATTTTGTTTTTTTAGAATTTTCCAAAAAAGTCAATTAGATCTTATATTTAGAACCGGAGGGAGTATATTCTAGATTGTACTATCATGTTCAAGGGTGGTTCTAGTGTGTGTGTTCTAGATTATGAATGTTCTAGAGAGTGTGTAGTAGTTGTTCATGAAGTGATCACTTGTATAAATAACCTACCATACTTGAGAATAATTAATCAAAAATATTTTCTCCATAAACTTTTGGCAGTTTTTCTAACAGCAATGGTGTTCTTAGTATATTCGAGTTATTTCAAACATGGAGCAGGGTACAAAAATGCAACTGTCAAACCTCTGACCTGACTTTTTTCGTTTCCATTCACATTAACCCAATTAATGAAATGTTCAATCTTTTCATCCACCCTCTTTTCAACTCCATCATGTCCACATTGCGCCTGTGATGGAACGGGTAAAGCCAAAAAGAAAAGCCATGATATCAAAAAGTGGTTTTTCAGTTGCCGATAATTCAAAGCACTGGAAATCAGACAATTTAATTACAAAATAAGCATAATTCAAACAATTGTGCCTTCCCCTAGGAAATTAACAGAGACAAGCAAACAAAGCAACTCGAAGCACAATTTAAAACAAATTTAGGTAGCTCATTTGTTCTTTTGAATATTAGAAGTACTTTATATGGAATTTTCCCTAAAAAGTAGGCACTAATCTCTTTAAAACTCTATTGTTTTGAGAGATGAACATATGAGGGTGGGGGTGGGGGGAGCTGGAGGGGGAGGGTGGCGGGGAGGGGGAGGGTGGAGGGGTGGGTGGCGGGGGAGGGGGAGGGTGGGGATGGGGGGCGCTGGAGGGGGAGGGTGGCGGGGGAGGGGGAGGGTGGAGGGGGAGGGTGGCAGCTGGAGGGGGAGGGTGGAGGGGGAAGGTGGGGCTGGAGGGGGAGGGGGGGCAGGTGAGGGAGGAGGGTGGGGGTGGGGGGAGGAGGGACCCTACATTAATATTTTCAACTTTTGTGGGGGACCTCTAATTAATTTTCCCTTTTTTTTCAATTTAATTTGGCCTGACAACTTAATCCAGTCAGCATGCATTGCCACATGTCTGTCCAGTCATTGCCACGTCATTAATAATTCCTCCTCATGTCACCTTTTAACAGTCAAATGTTACTCTTAACGGTCAAAGATGACTTATTTAACGGCGTTATTATAGGGGCAACGATATTTATTCTTGCTTACCACAAATGCACCCCGAAATTGTGTATTACTGTAAGTGCACTTTGCCATATTGTGGAGTACTAGAAATGCACCTTAACCCTAAATAATAATACTTATCTATACATTCAATTTGTGTATTTATCTTTGTATGCATTAATACGAAAATGATAAATGTTCAGAAGTATTGGTTCATGGAAATGGCTTACGAAGTTTAAATACCTTAAACTTCGTGCCGGTCACGTTTAAAATTTCGGGTGTGACATACGCACAAATAAAAAGATTTGAATTTGAAGGTAATGAAATAAAATATAAGGCACAAATCAAGATATTTAATCTATGAATTAAAAAAAAAATCAAATTTGATGTGTTTAATTAGGTAGAGTTAGGGCTGTTCAAATTTTCCCGTCCCATCCCGTCTCGGCTGTCCCATCCCGTCCCATGGCCTCAAAAATTTTGGGACGGGACAAAAACGCGTTCGGGACGAGACGGGACTCGGGACGAGGTAGTCCCATGCCTTTCCCGTCCCGGAGGTATATATATTATAAAAAAAATTCCTAAACATATACAGATATTAGATATACTCTCCTCTTACTCTCTCTCCCTCGCTGCCTCACTGAACACACTCACTAGCCTCCACTCAAAAACTAAAAACCCTAACTCACAAAATCCTCACTCTCCGTCTTCCTCACTCAAAATCCTCCGTCGCCACTCACCAAAACGAAAGCCCAGCCGCCGTCTCAGCCGCCGTGCTTCTACTCTAAGGTATGCCGACTTTCATTTTTCATTTTTTCAGTCACTGTTCTTCTTCCCTTGTGAGTTTTCTACTTCATTGAACTAAAAAGCCTAACCTTTAGCTTCTTTTCTACATACCCATAATCTCAATCTTCAAATATCTCTCTTGTAAGTGTCATAATGTATTCTTTTGTCTCATTAGTGTTGAAAAGACTGGTTTTTTTATGCTATTCCTTAGTTGGATGACAACTGATTCAAAGTCTTGGCTGGTTGTTAAAGTCTTGGCTACCAATACTTCTTCAAACGAGTGTGTGGCTGCCATTTTGTAATATGATGCACATTAGTTTCCTTGCTATTAATGTGGTGGGATTCAATTGTGTTTAGATTTACATTTTTGAAAGGAAAGATTATAATATTGGAAATTTGGTTGTTGGGATTGTAAGTTATCTATGTACCTCTGGAAATTTTTGCTGAAAAATCAGGACATGGAAAAGATTTTAAAAAAATAACTTGTGGAAATGCTTTAAAAATCGGGAAATGTCCCGTTCCAATCCCGTCTTGTCCCGTCCCGATTGGGACGGGACATGAATCGGGACGGGACGGGACGCGGGACAGGAATTCTGTCCCGAGGCTTTTTCGGGACGGGACACGGGATAAGGGTGTCCCAGTCCTATCCCGTCCCATGAACACCCCTAGGTAGAGTGCAATGTTTAAGTGATTGTATTGCAATTGAATTATGTTTACAATGAAGGGATAAATTTGCTAGACATTAAGTGAAATCAAATTTGGAGCTTTGAATTATGCATATAGCAAGGTTTAAATGACTATTTTACATTTGAAATTTGTTACACTAATTTGATGACTACAAATAATTAATTACAATTTCAAATATTTCACTGCAATTAAAGGAGGAGAGAAAAATTAGGCATTAACTAAAATCAAATTTAAAACAATGAATTAGACATAAGGGTAAATGTGCAAAAATAGCCACCGTAAATTTAAAAAGGGTTAAGGTGCATTTTTAGTACTGTAGAATATAGCAAAGTGCACTTAACATAATACACAATATTGTGGTCCATTTGTGGTAACCAAGAATTATTTTCGTGGCTTATTTAATAACGACGTTAAATAAGTTAAGTTTGACCGTTATGTGTCAAATTTTGACCGTTAAATTGTGGGGTAAAGGAGCATTTTCAGTACTCTAGAATATAGAAGGGGCATCAAGCATAATGTACAATATTTAAACACCATAAACAATTAAGTCACAATATTATTCAAAGTGTCAAATAATTAAACACTACAAAGTTATAAAGATCCATACACTATCCTAGTATCATGAATGTATAAACTAATAAGTCATTAGTATTTTACATATATAAAAAATGTAAGCAAAGAATCATAAACTAAACAGGTTGGCCTTACTGAGTTAAAACGGGTTGGTCATACTGGCTCGACACAAATTAAAACTGGTTGGTCATACTGGGTTGACCCAAATTAATGACCTTATGATGTAATAGAAGAAGAGTTACTTCTATCTGATTACATAGTTATAAACTTAAAATATTGTTCGTTGAATTGTCATTTCAATTTACATATATCACATCATTATGTCACATTAGAAAAGTGAGTTTTAACTAACGAATTACTAGATAAGCAATGAAAATAATTCTTAGTTATCACAAAAGGACCAAAATACTGTATATTATGTTTGGTGCTCCTTCTATATTCTATAGTACTGAAAATGCTCCTTTACCCCACAATTTAACGGTCAAAATTTGACACATAACGGTCAAACTTAACTTATTTAACGTCGTTACTAAATAAGCCACGAAAATAATTCTTGGTTACCACAAATGGACCACAATATTGTGTATTATGTTAAGTGCACTTTGCTATATTCTAGAGTACTAAAAATGCACCTTAACCCATTTAAAAATGGGCAACTATAACTCTGGTAAATTGAAGGGGGTAAAACTGTATATTGTAAACTAAAATGGGGCAAAACCATACATTGTAAACCAAAATGAGGCAAAAGTAATCTCTCTGTTAGGCCGAGTTAAACAAGCATTTTCCAATCGTGGGCTCCACTAGAACCATACGTAAGTCATACCAACTACTTTCATCATGTCTACATCTTTTGGTCGAACAAGACCCAAAGCTCGATTAAACATAATAGTGTGTAGTATGCCTGCAATCATTTCAAAAGCGAAAAATTTCAACATCAAAGAAACTTTTAAAAAACACAGCAATTAAATAGAAAACAGTAATAATGGAAGATAGGCTGAATTCGAGTCCAAATACATTGCAAAACTTCTCGTATCTCAAATGGCTCTAGTTCCTACACACAAGCATGCGACATTGCAATCAATAGATCATCAAGAGTAGCGATAGGAACAAAAGTGAAAACTGCTTTCAATTATATATATGATGGAGAAGTTAAAGAACTGTTTGAGGTTATTACCAGTTCTTTGAGGTGGCAAACTTCACAGGTCATGATTGAAGAAAAGCGAAACCCTAAGACGATGAGTGATAGAAAGAAGAGAAGAGAGAAGAGAGAAGAGAGGAAGAAGATGAAGAAGAAAAAAGAAGAGACTGAGAGATATTTATACGCACTGCTATGCGTAATGTCAAAGCTGAGTCAGCATAACAGATTTTCTAACACTCTAACTAACTCTCTTGTAAATAAAGCCAGTGTAATTACTAAACAACCCTTGCTTATTACTGATAATACACCCACCAGGTGCGTGTATTATTTTTCCTGTATATAGATAGTTAATAATACTATAAATATATAATACTTCGTGTGTGTGTGTGTGTGTCATATTTTTCCCTTTAATTTTTGTTCTTCAATAGCTCATATTTTAAATAAAAATATAGATCATATATATTTTTCTACAAATATAATTAATATCTCAAGGCCATTTAAAAGAAATTAATAAGACATCTTGGCTTATCAAAATCTCGGTCCCGTCATATCCTATGACTCTATGTGGCCAAGAGGGAAAAGATTGTGGAGATTGTTGGAGTTTCCAATGAATAACATGTGGGTGTGTCAAAAAGAAAAGTCTCACATTGCTTGGGAGTGGGAACATACAAGGGTATATAAAACATTTGTGTTCTAACTCAAGTTAAAGAGTCAAATGAGGAATGGGCCTTGTATGCACAAGTTGGGCCACCGTTGAGGCAAACGGTGATCCCCCCACCTTGCGCGCATGGTAAGTTGCAAAATTTACAAATTAATAGCTATTAAGATAGCTTACCAGAATACCTTGTATGTTGGAGTTCCAGTGTTGATTACCTTTGTATTTTAAAATTGGAGGCGTTACAGGTTGCAAGCTTATCTATGTGTGCGCTTATCATTATTTTGGTTGACATCAGAATTAATATTCCAACGTTAAAAACCATTATTTTGATTGTCATTATTCTATAACCGTGAAATAATGTGTGTTAATGTGTCATTACTGCCGTCAAACGTTCACTTGGCAAGCTTATCTATGTGTGAGCCTATCATTATTTTGGTTGACATCAGAATAAATATTCCAACGTTAAAAACCGTTATTTTGATTGTCATTATTTTATAACCGTGAAATAATGTGTGTTAATGTGTCATTACTGCCGTCAAATGTTCACTTGGTTTTATCGCCTATAAAAGGCGGAGTCTGCAGACAGTTCAAGTGCACCAGCTCCAGTATTCGAGCTTTATCTTCCTCCTCTTAAAATTCCTTTGTTGTTTACAATTCTACTGTTCTGTTGCCTTGCATTTGCAGGACGTCTGTTTAATCGTGAGGAGAGCCGCTTCCTAAGCTTGCCGGTGGTCGCGGAATACCTCTAAAGGACTATGTCTCTGAGGACGCGACTAGATCATCATATTATTTCTGTTTTTATTGTGCAACGCCAACAAAGAGCACCAATACTTGGAATATTTGATGTAGTGTATGTTGCCTTGGATCTGCTCTCTCCAAGAAATTTAAATTTTAGGAGCAATGAAGTTTTCCCCATGATGTCATTCTCTTGAAGAGTGTAACATAGTGTTACTAATTACCTGATTAACCAATAATATTTATATCAATTCATTAAGCTCTTTACTAACTATGATAGAAAAAGGAATTTCCATAATATTAATATCTCTATCATAGTTAGAAAAGATTATTCTAATCCTTTTATAATTTATCCATGATAGAAAAGAATAAACTAATAAAACCTGAATACTATCATGGATAATTAATAGCTAACCATGTTAGAAAAGAATCACCTAACATGGTTAGAAAAATAAACCTAATGTTCAATAATATCAAATACATCTAAATATATGCGGAAACGAATGCAGGCCTATACAAATTGGCAATATACAATTCAAAATAGTCCATATAACTACTACTACCTAATTCCCTTTCCTGCTGCTTGCGTCTGTGCATGAATACCTGCAAAAATGTCAGTAATCGTGGGATGAGACAATTTGTCCCAGTAATCACCGCTTAACTCACTATAACAGTGAGATGTGCGGTAGCGAGGGCGTCTAAAGGGTACCACATTTAAAACCAATACTATATATATAAACAAGTCAAGTTTTTCCTTCATCATTCAAGTCCCTCCTTCTAATTCAATTCAAATTCATCATCTCAATTTCCCACATATTACTCAAATCCCTCAGTCAATTCCAAATCAACTCAACAGACGAAAATAAACGTGATTGACACTGTGCCCAGTCTCAAATCTGAAAGCATAAAAGGGAGCACTTTAAATAGTGAAAACGTCCCTGAAAAGGGAGCACTATAAAAAGTGAAAACGTCCCTGGTTCCTTTAAAATCCGAGGAACCTGTACAATTAACCTATCGATTGCGCAGATCGATAGGTTACATCGGCCGACGGTACTAATAATCAGTGTCATGCAATACTAACAATACCTATTCTATATTCCATCAACTTCAACCTCATTCAATATTTCAATCTCACATTTCATGTTTTCCACAACATAGCTCACCATAATCTCAAACTCAACATCTATCACTCTTTTCTATTTCCATAATTTCTCAAGTCACTGTCTAACACTATACCTATCTATATATCTTCCACAATCATTCCAGATCAATACCAACCACAGCCAGAGTAATATATATGTAGTGTTTCAAATTTCTTTATATGAAAATAATTGTGTTTGAAAGGCACCCGATAGCCTGTTTTGTATAAAAATAACCTTTCAAAGATAATATATATATATATAGAGGGTGAGAAAGGATTTTAGAAAATCCTAGCTAACATCACCCTCAATGTTATAGTAAGGTTAAGAGTGATTACCTGTCGCCCTTTAGCACTTTACTGCCTTTCCTCACCGTTTCCTTCCCTTCAAGTATAATCACCATTATATGCTCCTATAACGATACGATACATAATGATATATCAATATCATTTTCACTTCATAATACTTTGACGTCTCTCTCTCGTATGTATTCATATGTTACTACCCAAATCCCCATTCTTAATTCAACTGTTTATACAATCATTCAAAGTCCAAATTCGCTACTTTAAACATTAACAAGTCATTAACAAGTCATTCACAACTTAAAAATTCCACATAGAATAATCCAATGTCTTTCCTTCAAGCTCAATTTCATATTATCACAAGCAACTTTAAACCATAACATATACCAATCATAAGCACTTTAAAGTTCACAAAACACTTCTCAAGTCCATTACATGATTACTTCCAACCTTTATCAAAACATTATGTATTCAAATCAAACATTCCTATCCTTAGGAAATTATTAAACATCAAGCATCAATTCCTTTATAATATGAAATATCTATATTCTCATAGTATCTTGAAGTTCTAACAATACTAGTAAGGACATACATGTCTAAACACAACTTCAAATATTCTAACCTAGCCTAAACCTAAAACAAAGAACTTGTACTTAATATTAAATCCTTGGAATTAATTTGGCTTAACAATCTACATAGTTCAATCCAAAAATACATTAGTGTTTCCCTTTAAAATCCAATATTCCAAATACTTAATTACTTAAGTCTCCTTATTTGACACAACTATAAACACAACAAAACCCAAAATACATAATTTGTAGCTCAATTATCACATCTCCAAACTTGCATTCAACCAACAATACAAATTATCCTAATTCCACTTTATAGTCAAGTAACTCATAGGCAATGAAAGTAAACAGCTTAATTCCTATTAACATCTTCGAGTCTTTTCCAAAGACTCATGCAAAGTTCTCATGTTTCCCCATAACAAAATACATTACACATACTCAAAAATCCCCTTTCTTTTCCAAATTTTCTTTCCATAGTTAACTTCCATGTTAATTAACCATAACAGAATTTCCAAACCAGAGAATATGTACTACTATACTAAACAATGAAACCCACAATGTTTAAATGACCTTTAACTTTCATGTTTTCTGTGATAAACTAGCCCTCTATTCCAATTATTGATTTACAAAGAATTAAACTTCATAAAACAATAAAAAATATCACCAGCAGGGTTTGAAATCCCCATATACTACTTCAAATCAGATTTAGAAGCAAGAGAGACAGCTCATGCTGCACTAAATCAAGTCCAAAGCTCTATGAGAAGACAAAATCTCTAAGACACAAAAACTCTGCTATCTTTTCTGCAAAACATTCCAAACTACACGCTGAAAACAAAAACCCTTCCTCAGGTGCTTCAAAGTGAAATTAAATCATTACCTTGCACATGAAAATTTAAAGCAAATCAATTAATCTCAGTCAATCAAATTTTCTTGTTCAGCTTTTTCAAGACAAGACATCCTCCTGATTAACACCATAGTTATATTCAATAAAAGTCCCACATAACTTTTCCAATCCAAACACATCACTAGGAAGTCCGCTAAACAAAAAATATCACAAAAGCCAAAGAACCACGGAAGAAACTATGCTTAGCATAATTTAATAAAAAAAAATATGATAAACCAATCCACAAAGATAACTATTAAATATAAATATCAAATTTTAAAGCCAATAGATCTCATCAGACAAACAATAATCCAGAACATCAAAAACACAACTTGAGCTAAAAAAAAAATGATAACTTATGCAGATTCAACCAACCATAACATTAGCAAACATTAAGACCAATCCATAAAAAAAAACAAACAGTTATCAAAAATCACAAATCTCAACCATAAACTAACAGGCCACCATTAAAACTCCTCACAAGAACACAAAATACACATAGATCAGCAAAACATAGCATAACTATAAAACTCCAAGGAGTCAAACAACAATAAATAATTCAAGCTGAGATGAAATACCCACAAAGAAAAAACTAAACTTTAAGGCTCACTCAAACCTCACCCGAAAACGTCCAGAAATTGAGCAAACAGAGAAAGAAAAGGAATCACCTTAGCTTAATCCATGATGGCATGGCTTGCCGGAGAACATCTTCGCCGGAAAACTCGTCAGACCCGAAATCGTAGGGGTGGGCCGAATGGAAATCAAGAGAGGAAAGGGAAAAACATGAGTCAACCTTAGAAGGAAGCATAGCACACAAAACGACATAAAAGTCGAAGCTTTTACCTCTTCCCAGCATCATCCGCCGCTGTAACCGCCGTTCGCCGCCATTTGAGCCCGCCGGTCGCCGGAAAGAAGGAGGAACGAAGAAGGCGAAGGGAAGAGGGAGTAACAGATTTGATGATGATGACGGTGAAAGGAAAGAGAGAGACCGCGAGTGGGGGACTCGCCGACCGCCTCCGATTTGTCTGTGGGCCTCGCCGGAGACGCAAGGCCGAGAGCACAAAAAGGAGGAGCTAGAGGGAGGCGAGAGATCGGGTGAGAGGGGAAGGAAGAAGACGAAGGAAGCCACAAAGCTTCCTTCTCCGTCGTCACTGTCGACGGCGGCGGCGGCCTCCTTGGCAGCCGGTGAGAAATGGAAAAGGGGAAGGAGAACGAAGAAGAAGAAGACGGGAAAGAGGAGGGAGGGCGGCGGGTTTATATATATAAGGGGAGGGGCGCGTTTGGTTTTGCTGAAATTAGAGGGTTCTCTAATGATTTGTAGCCCAAACTTGCCATAGTGTACTCTTTTAATTCTAAAACCATTTAAACCAGCCTCCAATCTCCTTAAACTTCAAAATATTATTAGCTTTACCACTCCCTCATATTTCAAACTCTTCATTTCTTAATTAATTATATGCATATTAATTACTCAAAATTTCCAAAAATATCCCAAAAATTCCTAAAAATTCCAAAATTTCCCAAAACACTCTCTAATCCTGAATTAAATTTTTCAGGATGTTACAAAGAGCCCTAAATACAAATAGAAACCTAAAGGTATTCCCAAACCATTATGGAGTATTAACACATCACCAAGTAAGTGACATACTTTCAAAAGCTCACCCCCAATAAGCTAGACATTATGAAAGAGTTAATGTAGGAAGACTCATGACAAATCCCTAGATTTGAAAGTTTTCATATGTTTATTTGATGTTGAGAATATGATTTGGAATGCAATATTTGTCCATTTATGCTTAATTAAACACCTAGACCTTCCACTTAAAATTGGTTTAGAAACTTTATTTATTGGCAAAGCTTATATGTTAAATGTTATTTATCAATTTGAGAGTCTTTAGATCCTTTTTCTTCCTCTCTTTCATGTGCAGGTTCACAGTGACCAAACTGGAGGATATCAGTTGTGAAGAACAAATGGAGGAGGAGAAGGAAAATAAAAAATAATAGGGACAACCCATCAACAACTAGGTTCTGGATTTGAGGAAAAGTGACTTAATAATAGTTAATTATAGTAACAATATGACAAAAGAATAGATATAGAAGGTCTTCAACGTTAAGGTTAATGGTGCTTATTGCGTAATCTACCAAGAGATAAATCACGTCAGATTGGATGTGGTGTTCCCAGTCCCAAGTCCTAACTATAGAGATATAGAGGAAAATGGTAAAAGGAAAAATATAATAAAAAAGTAAAGAGGATATAAATATCAAGAAAAAAAGAAAATATGAAATATGAAGTGCAAAATTGATATAACTACCACACTAAAAGGAGCTAGATTGCATAGAAAAGGCTCAAGCAATAAGCTTCTAGCAGATTTCCTACCACCAAAGAAAAACAGAATCAAACATAAATTTATTTTCAACAGTCATTCACATTATGAACTCCACTTATAATTTAAAAGCCCTTCTCCACCAACATTTTTTCTCAATAATGGTGATGGTATTAACTGAATACCAGAAATAAAATATTCATTTAGTCCGGTCCAGATGATATATAGGACCCTATATATAAGATTTAACTGACTTTTTCGGAAAATCTTATGAAACAATGCAAAAATATATCACTTATAAATTGGTTTACCTAATTTTTCCATTAAAATAGTTTATTTGACATATAAATCGATAGGTGATATTAAAAATATCAAATATATCGAAATTAGTTAACCTATTTTATTTCCTTAATCTTTTAAAAAAGTCAATTAGGTCTTATATTTAGGACTAGAAGGAGTACTTAAATAATGACAAATAAATTTTTCTTCATTTAAACCCCAAAAAAGAATTTAATTTGCAATTGTCGTGATATTGACTAATTTGCTACGAAAAGAGAAGAGATGACCGCTACAGCGCTACTTGCCAGTTGCCAGTTGCCAGTCCACCATACTATGGCTAATGATTTGTTCGGACTGAGCAGTAAGCACATGAGAATCATTAGGGATTGCCAATTAAAACCCAACAGATTTAACTCACAAGAGGAAGAATAATTTTATACTCCCCCCGTTCCTAAATATAAGACCTAGATAACTTTTTTTTGGAAAGATTAAGGTTGCGAAATAGGTTATTAAATCATGACATATTTGATATCTTTGTAGATTATCCATTAGCTTATAGGTAAAATAAACTAGTTTAAGAGAAAAAATTAGGTAAATCAATTTATAATTAACTTATTTTTGGTTTTTTCTAGGATTCTTCAAAAAAGTCATCTAGGTCCTATATTTAGGAACGGAGGGAGTATTAAATTTCATAATGCTTCAGAATTTTGTTTCTTTGGTTTCACATTTCAGACAATTTGAAAAACTATAACTTATTTTTTAAAATCAGATTCAACCTTTATGTTTCTTCCCCATATAATATGATGTATCAAAGGAAAATTGCTTGGCAACTAATTTATTACAACGCGTGAAGATAAGAAAACTTCATCACACATAATACATCACTAATCAACCCATACAAATTTCGAGAAAGAAAACTTCATCACATAAAAGTAGTCCAAAGCATCATAGAATTCCGGTAAAGAGAACAAATGAAAATATTGTACCAATATAGAAAGGCATGGTTAGAATCCAAGCGGCTAGAACAAAGACAGCTCACCTAGCTACCTAAGATCGAAATAGTAATTTCAAAGGGGTGTACTACGAAACTCTCATCATCTGGTTTTGTGGGAACATGGTCTTTCTTTTCGTTAACAAAATTATTAATCTGCAATAAAACTTCTTGAAGGGATGTCTTAAGTGCTGCACTTCGTGCATTTCTGTCTTCAAGTGCTCCCTCTAGACATGAGCAAAATGGAAAACTTGTAACGGAAGGGAAAATACAAAAAGATAGAGTGAAGCGATAATCTACACAGTGGAAGTAAGACAAGCAGGATAAGTTCAATCACCTCCTGGATCATCATCAGATTCAGAATGGTGAGATGTGTTAGAAGGAGCCGTTGGACGCTTGGCTACTCTCACATTAATATACCATTGCTCCCAACACAAGCCCTTAGGCTCATCCATACTCAACGAAGACCAAAACAAAGACATATCGTTGTTTGCCACTTCATAGAAAGATAAGCACATCTGCACCATAAGATTTCAAAAACATAATAGAATAAGAGTATATTAATTAACTTTTTATAAGAAAATAAAGGTCCTATCTATATAACCGAATACCAAACTTTCACAATTAGCCAACAGGTGAGCAGCTTGGATAATGATAAATACCACTCCTCAAGCTTAACTTAAATCCTGGCAAGCCTAAAAGCAAAACACCTAATCAGATAATCACAAACCTTTTTCTACTAATAGCAACCAGGTCAGAACATTGCTAACAAGAAAATGTTTTTGTTAAATTATGTACTACCTCCTGTCCTAAATATAAGACCTAGATGACTTTTTTTTGGAGAGATTAAGGTTGCGAAATAGGTTATTAAATTATGACATATTTGATATATTTTTAGATTATCCATTAGTTTATAGGCAAAATATACTAGTCTAAGGGAAAAATTAGATAAATCATCAATTTATAATTAACTTATTTTGTTTTTTTAGAATTTTCCAAAAAAGTCAATTAGATCTTATATTTAGAACCGGAGGGAGTATATTCTAGATTGTACTATCATGTTCAAGGGTGGTTCTAGTGTGTGTGTTCTAGATTATGAATGTTCTAGAGAGTGTGTAGTAGTTGTTCATGAAGTGATCACTTGTATAAATAACCTACCATACTTGAGAATAATTAATCAAAAATATTTTCTCCATAAACTTTTGGCAGTTTTTCTAACAGCAATGGTGTTCTTAGTATATTCGAGTTATTTCAAACATGGAGCAGGGTACAAAAATGCAACTGTCAAACCTCTGACCTGACTTTTTTCGTTTCCATTCACATTAACCCAATTAATGAAATGTTCAATCTTTTCATCCACCCTCTTTTCAACTCCATCATGTCCACATTGCGCCTGTGATGGAACGGGTAAAGCCAAAAAGAAAAGCCATGATATCAAAAAGTGGTTTTTCAGTTGCCGATAATTCAAAGCACTGGAAATCAGACAATTTAATTACAAAATAAGCATAATTCAAACAATTGTGCCTTCCCCTAGGAAATTAACAGAGACAAGCAAACAAAGCAACTCGAAGCACAATTTAAAACAAATTTAGGTAGCTCATTTGTTCTTTTGAATATTAGAAGTACTTTATATGGAATTTTCCCTAAAAAGTAGGCACTAATCTCTTTAAAACTCTATTGTTTTGAGAGATGAACATATGAGGGTGGGGGTGGGGGGAGCTGGAGGGGGAGGGTGGCGGGGAGGGGGAGGGTGGGGATGGGGGGCGCTGGAGGGGGAGGGTGGCGGGGGAGGGGGAGGGTGGAGGGGGAGGGTGGCGGCTGGAGGGGGAGGGTGGAGGGGGAAGGTGGGGCTGGAGGGGGAGGGGGGGCAGGTGAGGGAGGAGGGTGGGGGTGGGGGGAGGAGGGACCCTACATTAATATTTTCAACTTTTGTGGGGGACCTCTAATTAATTTTCCCTTTTTTTTCAATTTAATTTGGCCTGACAACTTAATCCAGTCAGCATGCATTGCCACATGTCTGTCCAGTCATTGCCACGTCATTAATAATTCCTCCTCATGTCACCTTTTAACAGTCAAATGTTACTCTTAACGGTCAAAGATGACTTATTTAACGGCGTTATTATAGGGGCAACGATATTTATTCTTGCTTACCACAAATGCACCCCGAAATTGTGTATTACTGTAAGTGCACTTTGCCATATTGTGGAGTACTAGAAATGCACCTTAACCCTAAATAATAATACTTATCTATACATTCAATTTGTGTATTTATCTTTGTATGCATTAATACGAAAATGATAAATGTTCAGAAGTATTGGTTCATGGAAATGGCTTACGAAGTTTAAATACCTTAAACTTCGTGCCGGTCACGTTTAAAATTTCGGGTGTGACATACGCACAAATAAAAAGATTTGAATTTGAAGGTAATGAAATAAAATATAAGGCACAAATCAAGATATTTAATCTATGAATTAAAAAAAAAATCAAATTTGATGTGTTTAATTAGGTAGAGTTAGGGCTGTTCAAATTTTCCCGTCCCATCCCGTCTCGGCTGTCCCATCCCGTCCCATGGCCTCAAAAATTTTGGGACGGGACAAAAACGCGTTCGGGACGAGACGGGACTCGGGACGAGGTAGTCCCATGCCTTTCCCGTCCCGGAGGTATATATATTATAAAAAAAATTCCTAAACATATACAGATATTAGATATACTCTCCTCTTACTCTCTCTCCCTCGCTGCCTCACTGAACACACTCACTAGCCTCCACTCAAAAACTAAAAACCCTAACTCACAAAATCCTCACTCTCCGTCTTCCTCACTCAAAATCCTCCGTCGCCACTCACCAAAACGAAAGCCCAGCCGCCGTCTCAGCCGCCGTGCTTCTACTCTAAGGTATGCCGACTTTCATTTTTCATTTTTTCAGTCACTGTTCTTCTTCCCTTGTGAGTTTTCTACTTCATTGAACTAAAAAGCCTAACCTTTAGCTTCTTTTCTACATACCCATAATCTCAATCTTCAAATATCTCTCTTGTAAGTGTCATAATGTATTCTTTTGTCTCATTAGTGTTGAAAAGACTGGTTTTTTTATGCTATTCCTTAGTTGGATGACAACTGATTCAAAGTCTTGGCTGGTTGTTAAAGTCTTGGCTACCAATACTTCTTCAAACGAGTGTGTGGCTGCCATTTTGTAATATGATGCACATTAGTTTCCTTGCTATTAATGTGGTGGGATTCAATTGTGTTTAGATTTACATTTTTGAAAGGAAAGATTATAATATTGGAAATTTGGTTGTTGGGATTGTAAGTTATCTATGTACCTCTGGAAATTTTTGCTGAAAAATCAGGACATGGAAAAGATTTTAAAAAAATAACTTGTGGAAATGCTTTAAAAATCGGGAAATGTCCCGTTCCAATCCCGTCTTGTCCCGTCCCGATTGGGACGGGACATGAATCGGGACGGGACGGGACGCGGGACAGGAATTTTGTCCCGAGGCTTTTTCGGGACGGGACACGGGATAAGGGTGTCCCAGTCCTATCCCGTCCCATGAACACCCCTAGGTAGAGTGCAATGTTTAAGTGATTGTATTGCAATTGAATTATGTTTACAATGAAGGGATAAATTTGCTAGACATTAAGTGAAATCAAATTTGGAGCTTTGAATTATGCATATAGCAAGGTTTAAATGACTATTTTACATTTGAAATTTGTTACACTAATTTGATGACTACAAATAATTAATTACAATTTCAAATATTTCACTGCAATTAAAGGAGGAGAGAAAAATTAGGCATTAACTAAAATCAAATTTAAAACAATGAATTAGACATAAGGGTAAATGTGCAAAAATAGCCACCGTAAATTTAAAAAGGGTTAAGGTGCATTTTTAGTACTGTAGAATATAGCAAAGTGCACTTAACATAATACACAATATTGTGGTCCATTTGTGGTAACCAAGAATTATTTTCGTGGCTTATTTAATAACGACGTTAAATAAGTTAAGTTTGACCGTTATGTGTCAAATTTTGACCGTTAAATTGTGGGGTAAAGGAGCATTTTCAGTACTCTAGAATATAGAAGGGGCATCAAGCATAATGTACAATATTTAAACACCATAAACAATTAAGTCACAATATTATTCAAAGTGTCAAATAATTAAACACTACAAAGTTATAAAGATCCATAGACTATCCTAGTATCATGAATGTATAAACTAATAAGTCATTAGTATTTTACATATATAAAAAATGTAAGCAAAGAATCATAAACTAAACAGGTTGGCCTTACTGAGTTAAAACGGGTTGGTCATACTGGCTCGACACAAATTAAAACTGGTTGGTCATACTGGGTTGACCCAAATTAATGACCTTATGATGTAATAGAAGAAGAGTTACTTCTATCTGATTACATAGTTATAAACTTAAAATATTGTTCGTTGAATTGTCATTTCAATTTACATATATCACATCATTATGTCACATTAGAAAAGTGAGTTTTAACTAACGAATTACTAGATAAGCAATGAAAATAATTCTTAGTTATCACAAAAGGACCAAAATACTGTATATTATGTTTGGTGCTCCTTCTATATTCTATAGTACTGAAAATGCTCCTTTACCCCACAATTTAACGGTCAAAATTTGACACATAACGGTCAAACTTAACTTATTTAACGTCGTTACTAAATAAGCCACGAAAATAATTCTTGGTTACCACAAATGGACCACAATATTGTGTATTATGTTAAGTGCACTTTGCTATATTCTAGAGTACTAAAAATGCACCTTAACCCATTTAAAAATGGGCAACTATAACTCTGGTAAATTGAAGGGGGTAAAACTGTATATTGTAAACTAAAATGGGGCAAAACCATACATTGTAAACCAAAATGAGGCAAAAGTAACCTCTCTGTTAGGCCGAGTTAAACAAGCATTTTCCAAACGTGGGCTCCACTATCAGTAAATGACATGTCAATTCCAAAATCTAACGTGAAAGCTAAAATGCATCCAGTTGAACCCTAAATCACTAAAAACGAACTCTAAACCCCCAAATCATTTCGATAAGAAACCAAATAGAACCCCAAATCATGTGAAATTCACCTTACTTCTACGTAATAATCTGAAAAAATAAAGTCTCATCAAAAAATTAAAGTCTCAACAACATATTGCACTCTTAAATGTATGACACATCATTTACTGATAGTGGGACCACGTCTGGAAAACGTACGTTTAAATTTACGATGGCTATTTTTGCACATTTGCCCAATTTTGCCCCATTTTGATTTACAGTGTACAGTTTTGCCCCCTTCAATTTACCAGAGTTATAGTTGCACATTTTTAAATTTACGATGGCTAGTTTTGCACCTTTGCCCTAGACATAATGACATACTTTAGTTGGTGTTTTATATTTGAATTAGGCTTGCTAGAGAAGAGACACTTGGACGAATAGAAGAGAGACATATGAACCAATGAGGTTCTTGTTACCAATTTTAATGATAATAGATAGATTTTTTTTATCATAAGAGAAAAAAAGGTAGATAGATGAATTTAGCAAAATTGACGAGGGATTTTGGAAAAATAATTAAATCAAGAAGAAAATCAAAGAGTACGTGCTTAAACATCCATGTCATGACCCCCACCCCAAAAAAATTTAAATGAAAAATGAAGCAAACTGATTTAGATCACGAATCAACCCATACAAATTTAGATCGAAACAACTTCATCAGATAAAAGTAGTCCAAAGCATCATAGAATTCCGGTAAAGAGAACAAATGAAAATATTGTACCAGTATACAAAGGCGTGGTTAGAATCCAGGAGGCTAGAACAAAGACAGATTACCTAGCTAGGAATAGTTATTTCAAAGGGGTATACTATGAAACTCTCATCAATTGGTATTGTGGGAACATGGTCTGTCTTTTCGTTAGCAAAATTAATAATCTGAAATAAAACTTCTCTAAGTGATGTCTCAAGTGCTGCACTGCGTGCATTTCTGTCTTCAAGTGCTGCTCCCTCTAAACACGAGCAAAATAGAAAAACATGTAACGGAAGGAAAATGCATAAGATAGAGTGAAGCGATACTCTACATAGTGGGATTAAGATAAGCAGCATAAGTTCAATCACATTCTGGATCATTATTAGCTTCAGATTGGTGAGATGTGTTAGAAGGAGCCGTTGGACGCTGGACTACACTCAAATTAATATACCATTGCTCCCAACACAAGGGCTCACGCTTATCACACCAAGACCAAGATAAAGACATATCGTCGTTTTCCAATTCATAGAAAGATAAGCATATCTGCACCATAATATTTCAAAAACATATTAGAATAAGAGTATATTAATTAACTTTTATAAGAAATAAAGATCGTATCTATATAACCGAATACCAAACTTTAACAAATAGCCAACAGATGAGCAGCTTGCATAATGATAAATACTACTCCTAAAGCTTAACTTTAATCCTGGCAAGCTTAAAAGCAAAACACCTAAACATATACTCCCCGGTCCTAAATATAAAACCTAATTGACTTTTTTAGAAAATCATATTAAAAAAGCAAAATAAGTTAATTATAAATTGATTTACCTAAATTTTTCCCTTAGATTAGTTTATTTTAATTACCTATAAACTAATGTATAATCTAAATATATATCAAATATGTCATAATTTAATAGCATATTTCGCTACCTTAACCTCTCCAAAAAAAAGTCAATTAGGTCTTATATTTAGGACCGGAGGAAGTATAATCACGAACCCCTTTCTACCAATAGCAACCAGTTCACAACATTGCTAACTAGAAAATGTTTATCTAACAGCAGTGGTGTTCTTAGTATATTTGAGTCATTTCAAACATGGAGCAGGGTACAGAAATCTAACTATCAAATCGAGCGCTGACCTGACTTTTTTCGTTTCGATGTGTCTCGACCCAACTAATGAATTGTTCAATCTTTTCATCCACACTTTCTTCAATTTCATCATCTTCACATTGCACCTGTGATGGAAGGGGTAAAGCCATAAAGAAAAGCCATGATATCAAAAAGTGGTTTTCCAGTTGCCGATAATTCAAAGCACTAGAAACCAGGCAATTTACAAAATAAGCATAATTCAAACAACTGTGCCTTCCCCTAGGAAACTAACAGAAGATAAAAAAGGTATAGAGAGACAAGGAAACAAAGCAACTGCAAGCACAAATTGAAAACAAATTTAGGTACCTCATTTGTTCTTTTGCATATTGGGAGTACTTTATATGAAATTTTCCCTAAAAATTAGGCACTAATCTCTCTAAAACTCTATTGTTTTGAGGGATGAGTATATGAGCAGTAACATGGATGAACATGGCATGTGAACCCACTATTAATATAGTGAATGCGAGAAAGATTAACAGATTTTAAATTTACAATAGCGGTACTACTGTAGTCTCCTATTTATAGGCTTATATTCATTTCCTCTAATATATTTTCTAATGCCTAATAAACTCAAATTAAACTAACCAACTCTTATGTTATTACTGGTTCTAAATATAATAAGAAGCAACTGACTCTTTTGAAATGTCTTAAAACAATAAAATAAGTCATTTATAATAAATTGATTTCCCTGATATTTTCTTAAACTAGTTTATTTGACTGGTAAACTAATAGGTAATATAAAAATATATCAAATACATTATAATTAATTATCTATTTTACTTCCCTAATCTCTTGAAAAAAAAAAGTCATGTGGTTTCATATTTAGAAAAAAGTCAAGTAATTTCCAGCTATGTGAAATCATGATAATTAAGCATTATAAGAATAAGAAAATCATGCGTAATATTATATCAGATACTTCATGTTCAAACAATTAAAAATAGATACGTAAGTCATATCAATTACGTTCATGTCTACATCTTTTGGTTGAACAATACCCAAAGCCCGATTAAACAGAATAGTGTGTAGTATGCCTGCAATCATTTCAAAAGCGAAAAATTTCTACATCAATGAAACTGCTAAATAAAATCAGCAACTAAACAGAAAACATTAATAATGGAAGGCCAAACTCGAGTCCGATTACATTGCAAAGCTTCTCGTATCTCAAATGGCTCTAGTTCCTACACACAAGCATGCAAAATTGCAATCAATTGATCATCAAGAGTAGCGATATGAACAAAAGTGAAAACTGCTTTCAATTATATATATGATGGAGAAGTTAAAGAACTGTTTGAGGTTATTACCAGTTCTTTGAGGTGGCAAACTTCACAGGTCATGATTGAAGAAAAGCGAAACCCTAAGATTATGAGTGATATAAAGAAGAGAAAAGAGAGGAAGAAGAAGAAAGAAGAGACTCAAAGATATTTATACGCACTGCTATACTTAATGTCAAAGTTGAGTCAGCATAACAGATTTTCTAACACTCTAACTAACTCTCTTGTAACTAAAGCCTGTTTAATTACTAAACTACCCCTGCTTATTACTAATACACGCACGTGACAGGAATGCATGCATGGTGGAAGGTTTATCCATAATTCAGATGGTAGATGCGTGGCTGGTACAATATTATACTCCCTTCGTTCCTAAATATAGGACCTAGATGACTTTATTTAAAAATCCTAAAAAAAGCAAAAAATAAGTTAATTATAAATTGATTTACCTAATTTTTTCTCTTAAACAAGTTTATTTTACCTATAAGCTAATGGATAATCTAAAAAGATATCAAATATATCATGATTTAATAACCTATTTTGCAACTTTAATCTTTCCAAAAAAAAAAGTTATCTAGGTCTTATATTTAGGAACGGAGGGAGTATGTTGCAACCAGAGCATGGAGTATTATATATTTATACAAAATACTATAAATATATAATACTTCGTGTATGTGTATGTGTCATATTTTTCCCTTTTATTTTTCTACTTCAATAGCTCATATTTTAAATAAAAATATAGAGCATATATAATGTTTTACAAATATAATTAATATCACATGGCCATTTAACAAAAATAAATGAGACATATTGGCTCGTCAATATCTCGGTCCTGTCATGTCTTATGACTCTATATGTGGCCAAGATGGAAAAGAACACCAATACTTGGAATATTTGATGTAGTGTTTTTTGTTGCCTTGGATCTGCTCTCCAACAAAATTTAGACTTTAACTAGGGGCAGTGAAGCTTTCCCCATGGTGTCATTCTCCCTAAGAGTCATAAATGCAAATAGAAACCTAGTAACTAATTCAAACTTGTTAAGCCTATATATCAATTGTTCCACTTTTTGGTATGAAAAGTATATATGATATGTTCAAAAGAAAATTCAATTGCACCAAATCCAAATTTGGATTTATAATGCTGGATGTTCTTAGCAAATAAAATGGGAATTTTGGGAAGCATTGCTTCAAAAATTTATTTGGGAGAAAAGTGTTCAGTTTTACAATGAACCCTTGACAAATCTTTGGATTTTTATGTTTTTAGTGTGCTAAATTGAAGTTATTAACATTTGAAAGATGCAATATTGAATTAAAATGAATTGATTATAATTTAATTGAATTAAAAATGGTTTTGTGTGAAAAGGGGTCAAATAAGGGCATAATCGTCACATTTAATTGTTTATCTTAAGTGATTAATTTTTGGGATGAAAGGTATATATTGTTGTAATTTTTCCCTTGCAGAAAATGACAAAAATGGGCTGAAATGGTGATTCTGGACATTTGGCAGAAATTACAGAAACGGCCCAGAATCCTGAAAACACTGCAGAAAAGTCCTGAGAAAATTATAGAATCGGACCCCACAACTTTCAGACTTTGCAGATAGGTCCCTGCGCGAACAGCACTTACAACTTCGGTTTTTCTCTGATTTTTTGGTCTTTTGAGCACCAATTCGGACCTAAACTCAAACCCAAACATGAAGCCTAAGTTCCCATTGATACATGGTGTAAGATTAGGCTGAGAAACCCAAGTTTTGGGGGTTGGGTGCTCCCCAAAACCCTAGTTCTCTTACCTTTTCCATCTCTTCCACCATCTCACTCCCATTTTCCTCACACTTTCCTTTCACCTTCCATGCCTCAATAAAGTTCCTCCTTGCTCTAGGAGTTGATGGAAAGTGGCTTAAGCTTTGGTTCTTCAAAAGGGAGTCCCAATTCCTTCCCTTTCTCTTTATATTTTTGATTGCCTAGATTTAGGTTAGCATTTATGTTTTGAGATTGGACTGGATTTGGTAGTTATTGTGGGTATTTGTGATTTTGACTTGTAATGAGGGATTTGGACTCAACAATATGTATGGTCATACATATGTTCTTTATAATTCATTAGATATTTCTATTTACTCATGGTATTGGTAGATAGTTTGTTGAATTGAATTGTAATTGAACCTAATGCATTGCAATCAATAATCACACTCTAGGGTAATTAATAATGCCTAATTGAATGGGTTCATGAGATTAGGTATTAGACTTGCCGGTTGGTGAGGTTTGGTATTTTTAGGAAACTTAGAGAAACTCAAAGTGAACCTATTAATTGTTTGAGTAACATTGGACTTCAATCCTTAGATTTTATTTTATTATGTGGGGTTCCAATAGTGAATTAAGATCATAGGATTAATTAAGTGGCGATTCGGGGTACCGGTCGTAGGATTAATAGTTCCTTGCAAGTAGTAGGTTCACAAGCACTAAAGAGTTTAACAATGCCTAATTGGATGAGGTTTCAACATTTAGGTATTGGACTCATGGGTCCATGGGGTTTGGAAAATTAGAAAATTAGTGCATTAAACTCCCCAAAAAATTCTTAGAAAGCTATGATAGCCATTGAAAATCATTTCCAAGAGCACTTCACTTCCACTTCATCCCTTTTACTAAAAATACCAAAAATATTTATTTGTTTTGCATCCTTTATTCCAACTTTAAAAATCAACAAAAATATATTTTCTTTACCCAAATTCATCTTGAATTGCATCAAATTTATTAGGGTAGTTTAATTAAATAAGGTTCCCTTGAGAACGATACCCGGGGTAACTTCCGCTTACCTTGAGGTACTAAAATTTCTTGAAGGACTAGACCCAAGGCACACTACACCGACCGTTAAATCGGTGTCCTTCAACCCTATATGAACTCCTCTAGTCTAATTATGGGAAAATAATTGTATTTTCATATTAATTTTACCTAAGGATCTGGTTTTTTCTCAGGCATGCATTTTAGGTATGTTAATTGCCTCATTAGCATGAAATATAAATGTAAATTTAAGGATTTGGCAATGGAACACAGGACAAGTTTGTTTGTCCCTCACATATCCTTTTATGGGAGTGGACACAACACAAGCATATCTCGTCTAGTGAACACTGCTGCTTAGTGAAGTCTTATTTGCCCAGTGGCTTGTTGTTGTTTCCTTTGCTAAGTGCCCGTTTTAGAATGCTTTTGATATATAGGTTTGTCCGTTTGTGTTAGCAATCAAAATAAGACAAACAGACACCTTCAGGTTTTCCACAATAGCTTTAATCTTAATGTTGGCTAAGGTTAAAATAAACTTATAACTTTATCAAAATAACCTTTTCTACCGCACAACCTTGGTTTGAGGAAAATATCTGTTTTTTCCCTACAATTTCATAAGCTATTCCACAAATTCATTCTCTAAAATTAGTCTATCAACTTTTTTCTCAAACTATTTGTGGTTATAAGTCTGAAACAAAAATATGTGGTTTAATATGTCACACGAAAATTGGAAAAAATGAAAAGATATATATGTGCGCGTTATATGAGCATTGTTAAAATCTTTAACATGTTGGGTATTGTTAAAATCTTTAACATATTGGGTATTGGCCTTTAAGTATTGCATTGGGCCTAACCCAAACCATAAAGCCCTGAGCCCATCTTAGTCAGTGTCTTAATTCTTGGGCCATGATCGACTTATACTTTGCATATAAATGCTCAGCTCAACGAGAAGATTACAAATGCAACTGTGTATAAAACAAATGCTAACGTTCACTGGTAATCATTCATCAGTGATACTCAATGATTAATTTTAAGGGATAAAGTGCTGACAAATTTTCAGAAAGAGACAGGAAAATCACATAGACCAGTGGTAAAAAAATGTCTATAAGGTGATAAAAATAGAAGCTAGCATGGCCTTTCAGTTCTTTTGTTTTCCGTGACTGGCAAAAACGATCCCAGTCTTGTCTCACTCTTTTTAGTTTTTAACTCACCTTCCCAAGAGAACAAGATCAATATAATAGGACAAATACCTACATACATATGTGTTCACACAAAAAAAAGAGTTGTTAATCGCGGATGTTATGTCATGCAAACTTAATCTGCGACATAAAAAAAATATATGTCGCGGTTTTCTCTTCAAAAGCACGACATATTAATTTTTTTATTTATTTTCTCTACTTAATCATCATACATCTATAACTGTGACATTTTTTTAATGCATCCAAAACTATTTTTTAATTTAAAATGTAATCAAACAATTTATATCTAAGAAATATAACATGCAAATTAATTTTTTATGTATTTATGAATAAATTTATATAAAGAAGAGATGGGACAATTTTTAACTTTATATAAAATCATGAATTAAGTTTATAAATTAATTTATGTATTTGGAAAGGCCAAGACAAGAGAAATTAACATTTGAAACAAATTTTTTTAGTATATATTATATGTAAAATTTAGCAAAATCTATTTTTAAAAAATAACCACATTGCATGCGCTTAACGCACGTGCAAACACTAAAACATTCACATGCACAATATGTGCATGTATATAGAGTGTTTACGTGCGCTTTAAGGGCATGTAAAGAGGATTTATTAAAAAAACAAATTTTCTCCATCATTTGGAAGGGCTTAATGCGCATGTAATTATTTACATGCGCTTTAGAAGTAATGAGCGCGGGTAAAGACATTTTCTATAGCAGTGTTTATAACGTGTATGTTAGGTATATATTATTCTCATCAGGAAACTTTGTCCGCCATTGCTATACCTTAGCTTGAATCATTCTTAAACCCATCTACTTAATAGCAATAGCTAGTAATTGTCTTCTTAAAACAATCAAATGATTGATTCAGATTTAAGAGCAACATGCCGTTACTCCTTTGGTGGATTCAGATAAACATAGACAACATTGTGGGACAAGACTTCAAAAATTTAGTGTTCCATGATTACGGTTAATCATAACTTCCTAACACGTATTATTTGTTCTCCCTCGTGCATTTGTCTGGGAAAATTAAGAAAGTGACATGAGAAGAAACAATTATTAGTCATGAATATTTTATTAAGCGAGGAGAACGGATTAGAAAGAAACTATGATGATATTTGAACAACTTTGGGGTAATCCCAGAGTTTTATAGTTCTCTATAATGGTATTCTTGACGGTGATGATTCTCTATAACAATCATAATTAAATGCCACAATATCATTGGTCTTATGATGTTAATATATGAAAAGGAATGAAAATGAAGTTGGAGTCTGCGATATATTTTAATATGCTACAAATATATTGTGATTATATTCAATTCGCAGTATATAAATGTGGGTAGGTATGTATTGCATTGTAACCCACTCACGGAATTTAGCTATACATTTCAATTTTCGTAGGCTTCTACGACTTTGACAATTGCAGAAAACTAGAGTGGGATTTGCAACTGTACTGAACTAACGTTTTAGCTGTAATATTTCAACCCCTATATATGATGATCTACCCTGTAACAGTCCATATCATCACAAGTTATCTATTGCTGTACACATACACATTTGTCATCTTCCTATATCTTCTTTTGAAAGTCACAACAAAGTAAATGAATAAAACTAATTTTAGCTGGATGATGGTATTATTGCGTAATAATAATAATAATGTATAAATAAACTGCTCTTGTGTGAGTTATCTTTTGGAGGTCGTCATGCTAATATTATATCTACTCTGTATTGAATCAATTTTATAGATGTCTTTGAAAAAGAGAGAATATACACACACACAACTCTACATGATTTTATTTATAACTCATTTTCAATGTGTTTTTATCCGTACGGAAAAATCCTAAACATCTTTATTTTTTACATATGGGTATATTATATTCACTCATGTATTTGACAACCGAGCATATCATCACTAGTATACATATGGTAAAAAAGAGGGGAGTCGTCACTCATGCTCACAGATTTCAAATAAAACTGATGCAAATGTCAGTTAGATATCATAACTTAATAACCTCCCATATCTTTCATTTGGGGATCCTCAATATAATCACATGGGAATATTGAACTGTTAAGTTAATTACAATTATATTATTTATATGAGTTATCTATAGCAGAGAATTAACAAAAGCTGTTGAGTAAAACATGAAACTCCCAAGGAGAGAATCAAGTTGAACATATCTAGCGAACCTTGGAAACACAAAATTCTGTTAAGAGTCACCATTGGTCTTCATGGTTTTTTGTGAATTTGTAATTTGGCTGTCAGACATGGGTCTAACTCCGATTAGAATCTACTCACATGCACAGACACATGACATTATACAATGTATACATAATTATATATGTGTACTCTCTCTCTCTCTCTCTCTCTCTCTCTCTCTCTCTCTCTCTCTCTCTCTCTCTCTCTCTCTCTACACACAAATAAAGAATCTTGTCCACCTAGCTTTTGTCAGGATGGATGACCATTGTGTTGCTTTCGTTGGAGCTCTCAATCAGTGTCATTGTGGAATGTGGATGGCCTACCTCTACATGTAGTTTCATGCTTTTAAGGAGGGGACCATCGATTATGGGAAGGCAAACATATATACAACACTTCAACAGCTCTTTGTTGTATACGTAATTTGCATTTACAGGCATTTATCTTAGTGGAAAAGATTTTTTTAGCATAAGTGGATAATAACTATTAGGTTTAAAAATATACAAATTGAACATAGTCAGAGAACTATGTATAATTTTTGATCAAAAAAAAAGAGAACTATGTATAATGTATTAAGACTCTAAATAGTCATTGTTATAGTGCTTAATTATGACAACTTAAACATATTTATAGTACATCGACCCTACACTGTAAACTACTATAAGATTAATATACCGCATGCAATTAAAATGACAATAACATAATCAGTGAGTCATATATATGAGTCATATATATAGGCATATATAGCTGCATGTAACATGACAATATAACATTAATTATTAGAGAATGTTAAATGTACTGTAAATGAGATAATATGCTAGATACCAAAAAGTAGGGGTGTTCACGGGACGGATTCGGGACACCCGTGTCCTATCCCAAAAAAGGATCGGGACGAAACTTTATCTCATTCCGATCGGAACGGGACGGGATGGGAAAATTCCCGAAATTTTTTTAAATTTTTTTATTAAAAATATCTACTTATAAAGAAAAATACGTCACTTTGTGTTTTTAACAAACATATAAATAAGAAATTGTTGGATACTACTTTATTCATAAAAATCCACCATTGTCCCATTTTAATTTGAACCACGTATTTGCAAAATCTCTTCATACATGGTGCTCTGCAATAGCTCTAATCTCTAATATAATATATAGCTTTGTAGCTTGCTTCCACGCTTCACAATGAAATTTAACTGGGGTTTCAAGTTGAAGGATCCACCATAGAGATCTTTGACACACATTCATATGTAGCTGTGAACTAGATGAAGTGTTGGCTTAAATTATTACTTCCCCATGTCTCTAATATAAGAGTCAGCCGCTAAAAAATCGTTTTTTAAGAAAACATGTAAATGTTAGTAGGGTGTTTGGAGTTAATGCTTCTTTTCCAATATTACTCATATTTATTATGATACATTTAAGAGAGAGAAATATATAAGTATTAATAAATATAAAAGCGAGTAAGCGGTAAAGTAGGAAAAAACTCATTAAATAAGGAGAGAATGTGAGATGAACTCTTATGTTTAGGACCAAAACCATTCAAATTTATTTTGACTTTTATATTAGGGACTAGAGGAAGTATTAAAAAAAGAATAAAAATAGAAAAGTAGAGTTGTGAGCTTTGATGAAAAAAAAGCTGTCAAGTGCTGGATAAGGGGGAGACATTGGAAGGGGCCCACGAAAGAATGAAGGATTATTATCTTATCTCACATCCCATGCATTTTACTGTACATTCATGCTCTTTCATGAGAGATTCTAAGGTACTCTGGGAGTACCATTTAATTTGTGCACTGACCAATAGAAACAAGCCAAATTGCACGTGGGACCCATGTTTTTGCCAGCTTGTATCTCTCAGATTCTAACATTTCCCACGGCGCACGCGGTGTTCTGATTCGGTGCTCATTATCCATATTACTTACCACTCTCTTATCACCACAAATACAACATACAAATATATAAGCATAGGGTGTGTATTTATAGTGATGAGAAGGTGATCGATGAGCAATATGGATGATAAACACAGAATCAAAACTCGTGCACGCCCCTTACCACTCCCACACCTTTTTAACTTAATTACTCTCACACACCAAACTTTACCATTGCTTATTAGAAGTACTCCCTCCGTTCCTAAATATAAGATAATTTTCCTTAATTTGAGTAGATTAAGGAAGTTAGTTAAGTTAGTTATTTACACATGATAATACCAATTTATCCCAACCATATGTCTTTATCCTCACGCTTCATCTCTTGCTTGTTATTATAGATAAACATTATTAAGGTTAATTTGGGAAAAAATAGGGAAAAGTTATAAAGTGATTTTATAATTAATTAGAAACAAATTGAATTTCAAAAGGAACGGATTGAAGTATTTTACAATCCTACACACTCTAATTCATAGAGTTCATGCTCCATTTAAATCTATGAATAAGTAATAATATTAACTACTCTTGTATACTCTGGGACAAAAATCATGAAAATATACTTAGTTTAGTTATGGAAAAACATATTTTGTTACTTTAAAAAAATTAGAATATTTAATTGCACTAAACTACCTTTTTTTTCTTAAATATACTACCCATTTGGTGAATAGTGAGGGAGATTATTCCTAATTATGTCTCTTTACATTTTTTTCTAAAACCTAAATTAATAAATGTAAATGAATATGGTGTTTAATTTTGATAATGTATGTTATTATAACTATATCAAATATCGATGATACTCTAATAAATTAGACAAATGTGTTAAATTTTTAACTATCTACATTTGAATTTAAACAAATAAACAACTTTAACTTCAGTGAATTTTAGTATTATTCCATGTACTTTTGGTCAATTTTAGTTTTAATCTATAAACTCAAAAAATTGAAAAATCAAAGAAGAACTATTATAGATGACACATAAAGTTCAGAGACTCAAACCACTAATCTATAGTTCAGATGCCTAAACTGTAATTGAACAAAAATTTAAGGACTATAATTATTGATTTTAAAATTCAGGGATTAAATAAAATTGAGTGAAATTCAAGGAACAAAAGTTATATTAGCTTTAAAATAAAATATTTTAAATATATAAAAATAAAGACCAATATATTTTGTAGGGGAAATCACAAGGTCCCATTGAGGGAATTAATAACAAATAGATCTCAAATAATCATTAAATTATATTGAAGTCCTACCGTATTTGGTGGGCTCTTGAGTTGTTTTGACAATTATTGAATTGTTAATAACAAAAGATTTAATATTACTTAAATTTCTTTAAAATTTCAATGTAATTTATTGTGGTACGGAACTTACTAGCTTTGATTTCCCCTTTCTAAAGGAAGCAAGAACTGGTAAACAGTGGTGGGGCACACATCATACACAGAACCCTTGACGGCGACTGTAATATAAATGATATAGGTGCCCGCACTGCCCGCGTTGCCCAACATGTCTCACATATTTTTGTCGTTTTCTCTAATGCTGTCATCTCGTCTTCTTCCTTTTTTTTTTTTCCAAATAAACAAAATTAAAGTGACCCATCCAAAGCACAGACCAAATACGAGAGCGATTAAATAAACATTTTCAGATCCCAGAATACTAGCTACTTACAGAAGCATCTGTAAATTCTTTACCAATGAAACTCTCACATCATATTTATAATAAGAATTATAGCACGTCCTAAGAAATACAAACATAAAATTACCTAATTAAATAGAAACAAAAAACAAGTAATTCATTATATATTTATTTTTATTTACAATATAAAAAGCTAAAGTTTTTTTTTTTTTGGTGAAATAAAAAGCTAAAGTTTGTTGGCAGGTGTTGTCGTTTTCAGGCCTCACTTGTGTGCGCTCTTCTCCATTATTATAGAATGACACATCTTTGTTATCACTCTCTCTCTTTCAGACACACAGAGATAGAACAATTTAGGAGTTATACGTACGTAGTTCACTAACAAGAAAGTAATACTATAAGGTGTGTACTGTGTAGTCAACATTTTAGTCTTCATTTCTGCTCACATATACCCATGCATGTACGATTAGTTTCTTTGTTTGCTTTTACTTTCATGTGTTTCCTTTTCTTGGGCTGCACCAAACAGGCAAATACCACCACCACGCTTCTGTTTTATTTTTCCTGATCACTCTCATTGGTTTTCTCAACACAAGCTCCTTCAATTTCTTTCTTTTCGGTTATTACTTTATTCTGATGATGTGATAACGAATGTTATTAATTAGTGACATTCCAACACCGTATAGTACTATGTTCGTTATCACACAAACGTTTCACAGAATATATATTATAGTGGTCAATATTTAGTTCATGAGGATCGATCCTTGATTTTTAATTTCACTCAATTCAACGTTGTTACTTGACTGACCTCTTTTGAAAGAAATCCACTGAGATTCTTGCTTAGTTAGTTCTTCCAATGTTTATATGTGTACCATGTAATATATAACTCTGCCTTTTTCAAATATTATAATTCAACCCATAGTAGTGTATGTGAAAGTGAACATGTTCATTATTATATAGGGGTTTAAAACATATAAAGACATATTGGATTTGTTTCGTTTGAACCAAGTAAGGTCCACTATAAAGGTAATTAGAGGCTTGCATTGGGATCCATTTAATGTAATTTCATATCTTAAATTCATCGCTAGTCAATAAAGGTTTGATCAATTGGTAAGAAGTTATTTCATAACCTATATATGTTAGGTTTGGAGTTCGAATTTTGCTATTGATGGGAGCAAACATTTTATTTGATGATTTACATAGTATTTTTGTAAGTTTTTCTTTTTTGAATCTGAAAGCATGTATGTCATGATTCTCATAGATCTCTAGAATTCCTCACCTAAGCTTCTTGTCATAAAAAACATATCAACAACCAACAGAATTTGAATTTTAATGAACATATAATTTTTTACTATTATGGTTAATTTAAAGAATCCATATATAGTATCCTTTATTGATTGCTTATATTGCGATGTAGTGTGGAAGATTGAGTGGTAAGATTATTAATTTAACAAGACCTTATCATCGATCAATCAAGCTAGATTTGATGGACAAACGGTTCTGCGAATCTGAGACATAGAGACCCCTCTTTCCTGCATGTGAGATCCCTTTAGATCACTTTCGTTCTTTAATTGATAGTGACTTCTATACACAAACAAAGTTAAAAAATATTTTTTCCCATATGTTTACAAATTTTAAAGTGGTAAAAGCATACAAGTCATCTGACCACATGTTTGAGCAAGTTACAGCAACTTCTTTACATGTATAATAATTGACTAACGTTGGCCAAAAAAAAGTTGACTAACTATTGAGCCATCTTGTTTGTTCATTTGTGTTTCCCACGAATTTACTTAGCCTTTATAAACTTGGTCGCTCAATAATACATATAGTTCAGACTACGTGTCATTTTAGTTTCATGAGTGAGAAAAGTTGATAAGCTGAGTAATAGTTACTCTATATATGTTGAATTTGTCTTTTTTTGTTATGATTTGTTAGAACAGTAATTAATTACTTTATATATAATTACCTACATTGGTCACCGTTGTACAAGTTCTCTGCTACAAATTCCAGACTTGTATGCAGTCAATAGCCATGTCAAATCACAGTTCACATTTTTGAAGAAATCTCAGTCTTCTTCAATACGCATCTCTTAAGGGACGGGTGACGCTACAATACCTATATTTTCAGAACTGCCCATCAATCTTATCTATACATAAATCGGGTACTAACTCATAGGCAATACTACGCCAAATCATTTTTGTCAATAAAGATTAATTACCTGATTTTTTTTATCACAACTTGTGCGATAAGTAGCACGGTGCACATGCTTCCAACTCCTCATGTCTAAACAGCTTTGCCCCTTGAAGAGTTCACTTCACTTAATTCTGGGATGTCAATGTCTTCCTTATTAGCACTGGAGCCTATTATTGTTTATTTTAAAAGTGAACCCTCTAGAAAATACTTTAGACTAGACCTAGGTTAAATTAAATAATGTAGAAACTTCACATAATACTTAAACTGACCTAAGTTGATTTAGATCAAAATCCAAGAACTACTTAATTGTGACAGAATTTAAATCCACAATTTGGGTCATCTCAAACCGCAATTGTTCTTAATTTCTACTTACTCTGTAATTCATTGAATGCTACCCAAATAGTGAATTAAAGCTAATAATAGTAAATGTCCAATTTATCAATACAACTAATTATTTCTTATGATAATTTTATTCGTGCAAACAACTTAACACTAAAAGCCTATTAACAAAACCGCCTTGGGTTACTACTAGAAATTCACAGAGAATGGTCAAATCATGAACCGATAAATTTCATTATACTCAAAAGTTGAAGTAACACAATGTCAAGAATTCAACACTTAAGAAAGAACATAAGCAACATATATAATTTCCAATCATTGTATAACATATAGAAATGAAGAACACAACCAAATGCCATAAATATACCCCTGGAAAACTAGACAAACGTAAATATATATACTCTTGGTCTCTTCACTTGTTTTTCATCCAGATTCTTCCAATTTTAGTCTTCCACCAACAAGTAAATTAGGGCAAAACAAGAATCAAACAACCATATAAATATATTAATAAAAATAATTTACAATTATGGTTAATTAAACCTAATTTCATGCATGTTGATTTCACGTAAGAGTCTAAGTTATTTATTAAGAACAATTGGGTTAATATAGGATCTTAATCATGTTAATTTTTTCAAATAGGCGCATTAAAAATATACAAATATAGGGAATTGTCAGTATTACAATTTATAAATGATATAAATTATTCATAAATTTTTATTATATAGATGATTTATAGGCCAGGCAAGTCCAATCAAATCATGTTTATGTTGTAGGCCTTTTAGGTAGAGTGAACAAAAAAATAGTAGCATGCATGCACACTTTAGATTACTAGCGTCAAATTATTTTTAAAGACTGCGCTAACCATCCCAACAATCTCCTAAGTGTTTGGTGGATACATAAAACCAAATATATGTGATTTATATATGACTTGTAAAAAAATAGTATATCATTTTAAACGTTTAATTTAAACGATATAATAATATGAATCAATATTAAAATGAAGTAATTAATAAATAATTGAAAACTAATTAAAATTAATAGTTATTATAAAAATGTCATTTAGATATCTACAATAAATATTATGGTCATATTCTTAATCCAAAGTATGTGTTTAATTAAATAACTGTACTCCTAAAAGTATTTGTTGAACCATTCAAGAAATCAAATAAAAACAATTTTACAGGGTTTGGTTGCAAATTAAATTTGTGAGGGCTCCCTATTTTAATAATGGATTAATAATAATACAATAACTCAGATACTAAACATCTATTTTTCTTTGTGGTGGGTTTCTCCTAGCTTTTCTCCTATATAATGAAAAATTATACTCCCTCCGATCCTAAATATAAGACCTAATTGACTTTTTTGGAAAACACTAAAAAAGCAAAAAATAAGTTAATTATAAATTGATTTACCTAATTTTTTCTCTTAGACTAGTTTATTTTACCTATAAGCTAATGGATAATCTTAAAAGATATCAAATATGTCATGATTTAATAACATATTTTGCAAACTTAATCTTTCCAAAAAAAAGTTATCTAGGTCTTATATTTAGGACCGGAGGTAGTATTATTTATTAAATAAACCATGGCAATGATTTTTCATATTAAAAAGGAATATGAGGAGGAGAGGAAGACAGAATAGAAAGAATGGTATAATTTTCTCTAAAAGAGACACTGGTAAAAGTTTCAGTTTATTCAAATTATTATCAAGTCAAAAGCAAAACCAGATCGTGTGAAAATTAACAGGTAACAAGATAAATGATTAAACCTACATTTAAATGGATTAAATGATTTGCAATCTTTCATGAATGAGAGGGTTGATAAAGAAGTTTAAGTTTGAATAATAATTCATCAGGAAGGAGGATAGGGACATTCATCAATCAGCTTTACACGTACTTCCACGTGATTAGCTCCTCTCCTTACTTCTTAATCATGATTTTTCAACAGCAACCACACATAATTTTCACTAAAAAAAATGAAATCTCCCATCACCACAAAATAAAAACATTAATTAAATAACGATCTTTCATTATCTCACAAAAATCTATTAATTACTAGATTATCATTTAATCAAATTACGCATGCAATTATCCACTGCCCAACCTATACGACAATTAACGAAGAAGGAAATGATTAATGGCCACAGGTGAGCACTGCATAGTAGAAAAAAAGATAACCAATAATTGATGTTGCAAGTGCTCAGTGGAAAATCAGACTGTTTGGGATGCATAGAAAATAATGATGAGGTTTTATTGGCATTCATTAGTACTATATGTGGGGCATGTCAAGAATTATTTCCTTCCCTTATATTGATTCATCATCATTGGCTCTGCATAGCCCGCACGTTTGATAGAATATGAGTACTTATATATTATCTCTATAATCACCACATTAACACTTCTATTTTTTTTGTTAATCACAACCCAATTTAATCCGTACTCGAGATGTAAGAGTGTTGCCCACATAAGCAAGGTTGTCCACTCTCCTAATGAGAGCGCTTCCTGGAATTCAAACATACGTTCTCGTCTTTACGGAGGTTGTAGCCCACTTACCAGCTTAACCAACTATCTATTGGTACACTTCTATTTTATTCATCACCATATAATAATAATATGGATTTTGAAGCTGAAACAGTTGGTAACAGAAATATAAGCTCTCAAGAGCATTTCTTTACTCTAACAATTATCAGGTATATAACAATGATGGAAAATCTCTCATCATAATACTTATATTGTATCAACCCCACCATTTTACTAAGTTGAATTCTTGCAAATGTGTGTGTGTGTGTTTTTGTATATGCACACACAAAATATTTTGAAACATTTATATTTCTTTACTCTGCCATATCAATGCCTATATATTTGTAGGGATTCAAATCGAAAACTGAAACGAACCAAATCAAATTCGATTATTTTGGTTGTTGGTACATATTTAGTTTTTTTACATTTGATTTTCGGTGTTCAGTTTTTTATTAGGTGCTTTAATAAATAATTCGGTTATAACTAAATGATCGAAATATTAAAAATAAAAAATATTATTTACTCATATTTTTCTTTTAATATATTAAAATTTAAAATGTAAAATATGTACCTTGTTTTTCTTATTTTAATTTTAAAAATGATATGTTATAAATCATTCATTGATATTAAGTTTTTAAAATTTTTATTATGTTTTTTTGGATGTATTAATGTTGAATAATTTTATTATGTTTGTATTTTATATCTCCTAAAAATCTTATATTATGTTTCTAGTTTATATATTTATAACAATAATCTTATTTGGGTTCTTCTTAAGGTTGTTAAATTTATAATTTGTGATGATTTTTACTTATTCAAAATCAAATTTAATTATGAAAAAATTAGGTTTTTTTGGATAAAAATCGTAATCAAATAGAATTATTTAAGTTAATTCGATTCTGTCAGGGAAATAATTATTCATTTTCGGTTCAATTTTAATGCTTTTAACATTTTGGTTAATTCGATTTTTACCCTAAAATCGAATGTTCATCCTTATATATTTGTAAAATGTTTAAACAAGTCGCATAATTAAAAAATTAAAGTTGACTTATTTATTTAATTTCTTTTGTTAAACACCACCTAGTAACATTACTTAGACTCGAAGTGTAGAATTTATGAGGTTGTCTTCTGATCTCCTATCCCAACAAGAGCGCTTATCAAAATTTGATCATAGACTCTCATCTTTATTGGAATGAAGCCAATTGCCAGCTCTTGTTTTTTAGTTAGTTTTTTTTTATATTTGATAAGTTGGCTTATTTAATTCTCCATACAAAATGAATAGTAGAATATCAAATCCTTACTTACTAAAAGGGTTTAAAAAATCAACCCATCCCTCCATACTCATAAATAAGTAATCACGAGTCGTGTAATTTGGAAGTGAATGAGATGGGAATATTTTAGGTTAAACCAGCGAAAAATCAATTCAATCGATACTTGTGGAATGAAGGCCACCAAAAAATTAAGGAAAATCTTAATTGATCAGGCCACCAATTACAAATGTTAAACAGATTATATCTAATCATGTTTAATCTTCCAATAAAAAAACCATGTTTAATCCATTTTGACGTATTTAAATAATTCTTAATTTATTAGACTTTTTAATTAGTTGAAATCGGAAATTCAATTTATTAATTGAAATAAGATCATATATATGCATGTATTGTACTGTGCGTACCTTTATTTTCTCATACAATCAATGCAAAAGAGAAAAATGGAGAAGGGATAAAGAAAAAGTATTGCCAATCCACGTACGGTTTCCCAAATTCATTCCCTATATAGTCCATCTTGGTCAAACGGGAAAAGTTAGAATAATTAATCGCTCTCTAACGAACTCAACGTAACCAATTCTAATTTCTCTCAGCATATAACGAACATACACTCGGTTAGATAGAAAAGGAGTGGGAGGAAATTTCTTGGATAAAGAGATACATGTGCAACACGCACAAGTTTGTAGATATATGAGGTCAATTGCCGTTTTTCTAAATTACAGGCTACTAAGACAGAAAAATAAACGGAAAATTTCAAAATTCTAATTAAAATTTCTCAGAATAATAAACATTTTCAAAAGCTTATTGATTTTGATCTATTCATCGTATGGCGCCTTACCCAAATAATAGTAACTCCTCAATGATAGACCCCGATATTTTATTTTAGACAACTGGATCGACTTTATAATAATTTTTAATTTAAATATGATAAGTTTTTAGTAAAAGTTTATCAAATATATAATTAAAATTTAATCTCAATTACTTTATTAAACTGTAGTAAAAGTGGCGTGAAAAGAAATGCTAGCCGTGTAGAGAAACCTTTAATCTCTCCTCATCTTGATTAGCCTCGCTCCAAGACCAATTCTTTCTCTATTTGTGTACACACATATTTATATTCTTTCACATCAAGGGACCTGAGCAACGACTGGGAAGCTACATACTAATAACATTATAAAAACAAGCAAAACACATCACATAACATAAATACAATTAATTAATCTAACCCTTGTATATTTACACTCGCTATTCCAGCCAACTCAAGCATATATACATTCTCTCTCACCCACACACACAGCGAAAACCTACTTTCTTTCTTTTGCTTTTGCTTCTTCCACTAACACAAAAAGACTCTCCCTTTTGCTTTTCAAGTTTTTGGATTGTTGTAGATCTGCAAAAACATAAAGACCTCCCAAGATGATCCAAGAACTATTAGGTTCATCTTCAGGCTTCATTTCTTCTAGTGGTGGTGATAGGAAAATCTCCATCATAAACACTCAATCGGTTCTTGCACCTTCTCTTCCTTCTTCCTCTGCCACCACCGCCTCCACCACCACCACATCTGGAGGTGGTATTGGTGCTGCTCCGGCCAACGCCACCTCGTCAAACTCCGAAAACCTAAGGTGTCCTAGGTGTGACTCATCAAACACTAAATTTTGTTACTATAACAACTACAATCTCACTCAGCCTCGCCACTTTTGCAAGACATGTCGCCGGTACTGGACCAAAGGTGGTGCCCTGAGGAATGTCCCCATCGGAGGTGGTTGCCGGAAAAACAAGAGTGTCACCGGCACATCATCATCATCATCATCCAACTTGGTGGCGTCTAAGACAAGTACTACCTTGGCCATGATGGGTAAGATGAAATCACCGGGGTCAGGACTCGGTGGCGGTGCTAGCGGCTGCTTTGATCATCATCAGGAGATTCCGGCAAGCCCAATTTTATGGGGTTCACCTCAAAATTCTCATATTTTGGCTTTGCTGAGAGCAAACCCTAACCCTAGCTCAGGTCCTAATGTTAATCCCATACCTAATATGGGTATGAGTATGAAGGAAGATGGGAATTTAATGATGAGATCTCACTCACACATGGTGAGTGAACAAATAATGGGCTCTAATAATAATGGCCTTATGAGTAATAATAATGTTCCTCCAACCTCAAGCTTTGATCCTTCACTTGGTCTCACTAGTTCTTTATGGAGAAACAATAATCATCATCTTGAAAATGGAGGATTTGTATTTGGCGTCGAGCATCATCAAAATAGTGGCATCCAAGAACTCTACCATAGGCTGAGGTCATCATCTTCTTCAGCTAATAACTATTGTAGTGATGACTCATCGACATCCATGTTTCAAGGCATCATGGCCTCTTCTTCTTTATCATCATCATCTGCTTCTTCTGTGGCCATTTTGGAGTCAACTCCAGCTAATAATAATGGCAGCGGTAATGGAATTGGATTGGGGTACTGGAATAGTCAACCTCTTTTCTGGTCTGATCTTCCCACTACTACCAATGGTGCACATCCGTAAACCATGCTATATATTGATAATTAAATTTCTCTTTTTAGTGCGATCATGATTTTAGATTATTTGTATTTTAATTATTAGGGTTTGTTTGTTTATTTCTGCTATATGGGTTGGTTGGTTTGGGTGGTATAATATATGAATATGGTTGTAGCATCTCTTCGATCTTCCCTAGCTAGCTCTTTTTTTGTTTTGGGGATTGTTTGCTTAATATGGTGTGTTTGGTTAATTAAACTACCCTCACAAAAGGACCAGGGAGTGATGTTAGAATTAAATGGTAAAAGTGGAGTGTTTCTCAATGCTCTTTTTCACCAGTTTGCAAATCTCTAGATTTATTGATACGAATCGCTTTTGTTTTCTACCGTTTTCCTTTCTCTATTTCTTTCTCCCTCTAAATATTTATTGTGGCTTAAGAATAAGCAATCAGTATATAAATTAAATAATTAATCCAAGTTCCTAGCTATTTCTAATGACATGTATTTAATTATACGAGAGGAAAGTATTTCAATTGAAGCAGCTGTTTGTTTATGTAAAATAATATATATATAATGTTGGTAAACTCTGAAAAGTCGAGCTAGGGTTTCATATTTGAAGATCTGTGAGGAAGATAGTGGGGGCGCGTGTGCGTGTTGATGGTGGGTAGCATATGCAAAAGATTGTTTGTTTGATGGGAGAAATCGATGAATGTAAAGTTAAAGCAGCCTTTGGAAAAGAGTTTCCTCAAACAGCTTATTAGATTATTTGTTGCCTGTGTTGGCTGTAAGAATCTTACATTGCAGCCTTATGACAATATCGAAGTGTGAAGACTATCTCCCACGGTATAAACTTGAATTAATTAATTATTTAGTGTTTGACTATGGGTCAACGTTTAGAGTGAAAATTTGCAAGAACTTGAAACAAGAATATGTTAGGTTCCACTTGGATTCTTGAAAGAAACAACTAACCTACGCTTAGTTAGATTCAAATGATGGCTTAAGTGTTAAGACTTAATAGGAGTAAGAGGTAGCTTAATTGGACGGGCTGATGAAATCAAATGATTTGAACATAAATTAATTATGATTGTCAAGCTAAAAGCTAATATATGATGAAATGGAAGTTGGTTACGCCGCTCCAATTTTCAAATCAATTCAGAATTTCTACGTTTTGATTTCTCTTTAACCTTTCGTTCTTAGTTGTTTTTCTCCTTTGGTGGCCACCAGATCCTTCTGTACGTATATTCTTTAGTATTTTTCAAAAATAACATTCCAATGATATACGAGTTTTTTTTTCTGTCAAAGCAATGATATAGTATTGAAAGTTCCGATATCTATATTGGTTCTATCCATTAATAACGTCATCGCATTAAGTTACATAGTGTAGTGATGTGTATAATTTAAACTACAAATTAACTGTATCTAATGATCGGAGGCAACATTATATTATATTAGTTAATAATCAACGACTAACCAACGTATGAATCTTGAAATTTGAATTTCAAGTGAACATATGATGTAATATTCGTTTAGTTGAGTAATTAATATTACTAGCTAGCAATCGGGTGGTAGACGGGTAGTAATTAATACATAAAAGGAGCTATAGTTAAGAATTGAATAAAAAATCTATTAATTTATTACGATTACAAGGAATAATCAAATTAAATACAATAAGAAGAAAGCATAATACACATGTTAAGCTGCAACGTAACATCCATTTGAAACCCAATAAATGCCTCTTAGCTTTCTAGGTAATTAAATTTGTAGACAGTTACCCCCTCGTAACTGGGATCTCTAATTCAAAGAAAATAATAAGAATGAATTCAAAGTGACACAACTTAATCAATCAAGAAAAATAACTAATTGTAATGAATTACTTATTATTGCGGCTTAGCCTTGCCGCAAAACAGTGCATTGGGAGGAATATCAGCCTCAGTGTAGGGACTCTTCTCATCGTTGTACACCTTGATATACAATTCCTGTCCTAAGTATCTGTTTGGCCACACTGCAGACCTCAAATTCCACATTCCCTTGTTGTCCAAAGATATCAGAACGGCTGTCCAACTTCTTGGATACACCTATATATATAATCCATTCATTAGTTATCAAGGGATGTCTATATATTCACTCGCATTGGTGCATAACTAGTTAACCAAAGGAATGCATAATCATATTATACATCCGTTTGTTTATAAGTAAAACTAATTAATTAGTTTCGAGAAAAATAAAAATTGTTAGAGATAAAATGGAAAGTAAAGGTCTTATTGTACCTCTTGTATTTATAGGACCGGAAGTGGTATTATAATATAAATGATATTAAGCTACTACCTCCGGTCCTAAATATAGGACATAATTGAATTTTTTGGAGAGATTAAGGTTGCGAAATAGGTTATTAAATGATGACATATTTGATATATTTTTATATTATCCATTAGTTTATAGGTAAAATAAACTATTTTAAGAGAAAAAATTAGGTAAATTAATTTATAATTAACTTATTTTACTTTTTTAAGAATTTTCTAGATAAAGTCAATTAGGTCTTATATTTAGGACCGGAGGGAGTATTAAATTTTACAATTTGGTTACACTCACCTGAACAGTGTGCCTGAAAATACCGTCAACCAAGTTGTAGCCTTTCTTCTTATCAGGATTCCACGTGCCAGAACCATACCTGATCATACATCAAAATGAGGATCAAATAAACAAATTTGAAAGATGTGATCAATTATTGGTATTGATATATAGAGAGTTTACATACCCAACAACAAAGAAGCTATAACCATCCAAATGCCAAGACTGAAGAGTAGATTCAGTGTTTTGGAATATAATTTCGACAAAGTCATGAAGTGTAAATCCTAAGACGGAGGTGCCTAAAATGGCTGGAGGGGCAGGAGAAGGAGGGAAGTCTTTGATGGTGTTAAGGTTGAAGACACCAGGAATGTTGAACCAATCAGCAAGCTTTAATGGGGTTTCTGGATTCACGTAAGAAATATCATTCACAGCACATCGTTGTTTCCCATTAATAATGGCTTTGGTATTTTGCAACATGAGTGTCCTCACTATTGGGATTGTTCCGTAGTGGTATGACCCTTGTGGATTTGGCCTTGCTGCATTTGCTGTCAAATTCCATCTACGTATACACAACATACAACAACACAATCAGAAAGGCCTCACTAAATGAATATGCCCAAAGTTTATAGATAAAATAAACTTGAATAAAAAGCAAAGCATTACCATTCCTTCCAAAATATGAGTGAATTTTCAAGCATTTAATTAAGATCTATAGAAAAATGATCAACTTATTATTGAATGTGTTATGATTGATTAAAAAAAGAATCAACCTTGTCAATTTTCCTCTCTTATCTTTATTAATATCGAAATATGAGGGACAATTGAAAACAAAAGATTTATAATTCTCTAGGTAATCACTTGTGCATTTTTTTATTAAGGATTCATTCTAGGAGGCATAGAATATTTTGGAGTTTGGATTGGAGAAAGTATTTTGTAGTTTGAAAGATTTATATGAAAATAAGAAAATTGTACAAAAACACCCTCATTGTAGCACAAAAAGGCACTTAGATTTTTCGTACTAGAAGAAACTCACTTTCAATGAGTGTTAACTCTTTTTAGTTTGAGCCATGCGCCACATATTCTCAGTGTCTCAGTTTGGCACAAAAATAAATAGGTGTTGCACCCAAGCTAAAAAAATAATTACAGCTTAATGAAGAAATAGATTGAAATGGTTTCTTAAAGTACATTTGAGTAATATACAATCTGAGAGATCTTTCAGCAATTTCCTTAAGATTGAAATAATTACTTTATATTTCAAAGAAATAAAAAAAAAATACCTGATTGTCCTGGCCTGCTTCATGGAGCCATGATATTGGAAAGATGGGGCTGGAGGTAATGGGCCAGAAAGCCCAGTATTGGCCCCATCATAACGAAGAGCGGCAATAGCGGTGAGGTTTTTCCTAATGAACCTGCCCGAAGCCACAACATAGTAGCCTTTTGGAGGCCCATTAAGAGTAACCAAAACAGTAATAGTTTGGCCCACATGAATATCCAATGACTCATACATTTCCTGAAGTGTATGTGACCCTTCAACTTCAATCAACTTCATGGAATGCCCTTGAATCCTAAAGTTAATCGAAGTTGCTACCCCAACATTAGAAACCCTAATCTTGTATGTCTTCCCTTGTTGACCAGTGAATACAGAAGTGAATTGTTGCCCGTTGATTAGGAGAGCATCAGGAAGAGGAAAATTGAGGCCAGAGTCCAATCCTTGGGCTAGGAGCTTATGGCTTGTTTTGAACCAATCAGAGACAAGGAGGGTAAATTCCCCGGCCGGTGCGTCATAGGGGAATGTAATCACTGACCTTTGGTCAATGTTGAGGCCACCATAACCACCAGCCACTCTGTGGAGTTGGGTGGATGGGAAGTAAAAGTATGTGCCAATTTGATCTTTAACTTGGAACTTGTAAGTCCAATTGGTGTTTGGAGGGATTGGGCAGTTTGTCCCTAGCACTCCATCTTGCCATGATGTATGTCTTTGTTGGATACCATTCCTGTAGGGTACACATCCCTTAATCATTACTTTGTATATTACTACTAAGAGTACATTATTTTATTCTTAATTGGATCTAATAATATTTTTTATCTAGTCCAATGCTAGTGGATATATACACATAATTTTTCTGCAAGGTAAGCTCTTATAGTTTCAAATGATTTCTAATTAGGTCTCTATGATATATTTATTAAATGCTTAAAGACTCACCATTTTTCAATCATGCCCTGTAACCAAGTCCTTATTTTTTTTCGCTTGCTTTTTTAATCAAGTTCAAGTCTCTATAATTTCATAAGACTTATTAAAGGGGAAAAATAAACGGGGAATCTAATAGATAAAAGTCCGTGAAACTATCAATATTTCTAATCAATTTTGGGCCTTAGCCCCTTTGTAATAAAAAAAATAAACATGTAAAGTTGGGCCTTGGTCCCCCTTTGTAATAAAAAAAAATAAGCGAAGCAATATATAATGACCTGAAAAAAAACTATATATGAACATCATTTAGTAATTAGGAAAACTTAGGACTTGGAAATTGATTGCTTGTGAGATACACACACAGATATATAAAGGGTAAAATAAAGGACTAACCATGTGATGAGAAAAGGCTCGTCCAGCTTATTAATTACATTGACAATAATGTTGTTATTGGTGACGGTTTGAATGGTAGGGCCTGGAAATTGGCCGTTGATAAGAATGCCCTGGAAATTGGCCATAACAATGATCACAATTAGTCCAAATCCTCTTCAATTATTGCAGCAAATAATTCAAAAACCATACAGAATTTAAGCAATAAATTAAAAGCAACCTGTTGAGGAATTCCCAGAGGATAAATTGTTCCATAAGTCACTTCCCATGTGAAAAACATATATGGATCTTCAGCTTCAATATGAAGAACATTCAAGCAAGCCAAAATTCCAACAAGAACCACTTGGAAAGTGATGGCCCTCTTCATCTTATATTTTCAATAATACACTCTTCGATATTAAATATATATGGTCCTGACAATGAAAATTCAAATGTCTTAATTGCTATATATTGTATAATCTGGACAAATACAAGTCAGGTAATTGAAAGAGAAGTGAGAACCAATTGACAAAGTGAAATGGTTAAGTGAGATGTTTAAGCTAAACCAAACTAATGTTACACACTACACACTAAGATAAACTAACGAACGGACCAATTCACAAAAAAAAAAAAAAACTAATGGACCAAGGAATCAACTTTTTTCATTTGGGTTGTCACATACTCAAGAAAAGCAATTGTTACAAAGGCACAAGGAACAATTACTCAAAAAGCTTAGAACGATTGTCTATTTACTTCATTAATTACTTGAAAGATAGAAGTATATACCAGAAAGAGGTGGAGAAGAAGATAAATGAGAAATTGAATGATCGTGAAGTAAGGAGCTTTGATGGGAATTCCAAAGTTTACGTATGTGTATATTTATAACAATATAAGTATGAAAAAATCATATGAAGAACAAATTTGGCGCCAGCATGCCAGAGTGGAGGCAATGTGCTATACCGGACTTTGTGCTCATGATAATTGTTACAAATGTACATATAATAAATGGGTCTATTTACTTCATTAATTACTTGAACGATGATCTTGGTACATAGCCTACTAGCCAGTTTGTATTAACAGTTCGCACACACAGCTAGCTTATTTTGACTTGCATCACAAATACTACCTCCGGTCCTAAATATAAGACTTAAATGACTTTTTTTTGAAGAGATTAAGGTTGCGAAATAGGATATTAAATTATGACATATATGATATATTTTTAGATTATCCATTAGTTTATAGGCAAAATATACTAGTCTACGGGAAAAATTAGGTAAATAATCAATTTATAATTAATATATTTTGTTTTTTTAGGATTTTCCAAAAAAGTCAATGAGGTCTTATATTTAGGACTGGATGGAGTAAATGTTTAAATGGCTCAGGATTTTACCTGCCAATCAAAACCGCGTATGTATATATTTTTTTAAAGCAAAATTATTTGACAATGTTATATATGAATTTTGTATTGGGTTGCTTTTTATCTAGACATCCGGATGCGACGCAGACGAAAGCGGATCGTCATTTAGATTTCTTTTTTTCCTAATGAATTTTATTTTAGTTTATTGCGCACGTTATTTCCAAATGATGATCGATCGGGTAATAATACTTTTTTTCTTGCATTGGTGGACATGATCTAGTAATATTATGTAGTATATTAAATTAAAGTATTAATTGGTCTTTCGTTTCTATCTCTTCTTTTATCAAGAGATTTGTAGGATGAAATTTCCAGGGCACTCAAATCGGAAAACTACTTGTAGGATACATATACGTATTGCGAATGGTTTTCAGACTTTTATATTGAAGAAAGCCTTTGAGTTTTGCAAAAATATAACTGAAATCTCCAATGATTTTTTATCTTGTCTCCATTTTCTTGGGATCATATCACAAAACTCATCAATATATTGATTTCCAGATTCTATTCTTCTTGTATTGGGACTTCAAATAATAACAATAACTTACACCAATAATACGACTACTTGAACTAAAGGGAAGTTTTTTTTTATCGAAACTAAAGGGAAGGTTTGACTTCCAAAAAGAATGAAAATATTCAAAATTACATAGTTTTTATCCTATCATATGCATGTGCAAATAATTATTGTCGGAATATTACCTTGAAGCTCTAGCTTAACTTTTAATATTATAAAATCAATTATATGAATAATATTGCACTCAACATAACTTATAAATGTTTGAATATAAATTGGTAAGGAGATAACTCAATGAGATACTCCCTCCAATCCATCATAAGATCTATTTATCTGATTAGATTAGAATAAGGGTATTAGTTAAATTATTTTAAATTATTAGAGCATCTTAACTATATATTTATTCTTATGATTTTTCTCTTGTTTTATTATTATTATTATTTTTATTAATAATTAATAGTGATAATTATTTAAATAAACTGTGAGAAAAATAGTAAGAGATTTTAACTCTCCCGCCGAATTGTCTGGATCAATAGAGATGTCAGCCCAAGTGCCGTGATAGAGACACAACTAACTGTCACTCTCAAATATTAAACTCGTGCCAAAATGGACAAGTAGACACTTTAAGTCTAACCCCCTGATGATAGGTTCATGTGAAGACTTTAAAGAAAGAGGATGTAATTAACCTTGTATGAGACACGGTCTTGATGCAGGTTTTGGTTTCGTAAAACCCAACTTAGCTAAATTTTACAGTATAAAATTGAAGTAACTTTAATTTGGCAAAAAACCAATTATTATTAATCAGCTTATAAATGAAACTTACTACTTTTTAATAAGGATCTTTCCATATAAATTCAAACTGATTGGAAAACAAAAACAAATGGTCCAATTTCATGTGATCCAAGTGTGAAAGAGAGCCCTTGCATTAATCTAGTGGTAGTATGTGCTAGCTGTTGTAGCCTTTTGATAATGTGAGTTGCATATATATGTAGAAAAAGTCAACTAGCTAGAGAAGTTTAAAGTGGGTAGAGAAGTCAACTCAGAGTTTGGAGAATGGAATAGTCAACATGCATGTTAAATTAAAGGCTTAAGATGCCAAGAACAGATCTCACATTGCAATTTTCACATGATTGTGTCTTCGTGATCTGCAAGTTGCTCAATTTATTTTATGATTATAACATGCTTTGTGAGGTAATAAGGAAAAGAAAAAACAGGGAGAGAATGTAACATGCTTCTATAAACACGCGATCGTATGCTAAAGAGCCATCCCCGTGTGTGTCTAAATTTCTCTGATTTTGATGTGATTTCATGATCTTTTAAAATATTTTAACCTCTCCCCGTTACTCCCTCCAGTCCTTATTATAAGTCACAAATTACCTACAATTTTCTTCTTTAATATGAGGTATCAACTGCTGCATATATTAAAATTTTTTCCACTTTACCCCTGTTATAAATAGAGATTTAAAATTGAAAATGTGAAACACATCATTTTATGAAGGGCGAAGTTGAAAAAGTGACAAACTTAATATGAATTTTAAGATCTAACTACCATTCATTGACATGAGAGAAATGCGTAATTGGTAATTTACAATAAGGAACGAAGGAAATATTTTTTATTTTTATTGAGATCAATAGATTATATATGAAATGGGTAACATTTTGACATTTAATAAATATGTGATAATTACTTAAATTGTTTTTCTCCAGTTTAACTATCTAGCTTGAATTCTATGATTATTACTGTCATCTATTTTACAGTCTTTTTATATTAAACAATCCCAAATTTTTAAAATGATCCACCCATGGTAATCTCCCAATTTAAGTTTTATATCTTTATCAATTTGTTTATTATTAAAACTGCAATGCATATACTATTTCATCTAAATTAAACAAGTAATTTTAATTTTGGATTGACGTGTAGATGTAGAATAAACATCACGAGTGTTGAAATATGGAAACAAAAAATATATTTGTTAAGAATTGTCAATATATCATAAAAGATTAAATTAATATGTTATGATTCAACCCAACAAAGAAAAAAGCAGAGAACATTACAAGTTTAAAATCGAGAATTCCAAAAGCAGAGATATACGATTGCTGCACAGTTTCAAGAACATAATATTACAAGTTTAACATCAAGAATTCTGAAATTCAGAAAATGACAAGCGATTCATCAAATTTAAAGTGATGAGCTCAAGCAAAAAAAAGAGCAAGTAATAAACCCTAGGGTTACAGATTATGGCAAAAAATAGAAAGCGAAAGAGATACATGAAAGAAATAAAGAAAACGAAATAGAGGAAGAAAACACTAACCTGCTCATCATAAATTAGATACGATTTTGTCATCGAATCACTCATCTTGGAAAAGTTGTGCAAAACAAAACCCACTCTTTAAAGATTCAAGAGATGAATCAATCAATGGATGAAAATTCTCGCGTTCAAGCAGTGACTCGAGTATCTGAATGATAGCGAATGAGTAATGCGTAAGAAAAAACTTTTCTTAGGTGGTAATCAATAAATCTGATAATGAAAATGAAGGTGGTGGATTTGCAGCGTGAAAATAATTTGGCTTAAGAATAAACGGAATGAAGAGGATATAATCTTGGATGGTTCTTTTTTTATTTCAAGGTTCTTTAAAGGATTCTTGATTATCCATCATATGATTTCTCAGAAACTGCATGATTCCCAGTGTCTTCCATGGATTCATTCATTTTAGAACTTATATCATCTTTGTGCAATTTTGAATCTTCGCTCTTATATCTAATACTAGGGTTTTGAGGTGAGAGACCAACTTAACTCTCACTCTTGATACACTCTCTTAATCTCACACACTTTAAGGAAATTGAGGGTGAAAAAAACTAACCACAAAACACAGACATTGATTGATGATGGATGGTAGTAAACCAAGCGAATTTGTGATTGAAAGGGATGCATTTTCAGCGAAAGAATTAAAAGTAAAAATGAAACACGATGACTGTTTAAGAAGAAAATGAGGTTATATGGTATTTGGCATTGACCGCATCAATGCTTAACAAATATAGGATCTGTTTGGATACATTTCCAAAAACTATTCTGGCTCCCAAACCTAGGTTTCACATAAAGATATCCAAACACTCAATTTTTTTTTGGATAAGCTATTTTGAGAAGAAAAGTTAGGTTTGAGGTTCCAAAAGCTATTTTGAGAAAAACTACATTTTTCTCCTTTTTCAGCTGAAAGCTTTGATCTCTCATTTAAGAAAAACACTTATTTCAAATAAAAGAAACATGAAAAACTATTCATCATAACATTTTTCAGAAAAAACTATATTCTACTCAAAATTTATTCTTAAAAGCTATTCACAAAAAGTTTAATTCAAACACTCTCATTTCATAAAAATTAAAGCTATTTTTTAGAAAAACTATTCTACTCAAAAGCTATTCTCAAAAAGCTATTTTCCCAAAAACTATTCTCCAGAAGTTGAATCTAAACAAATCCTTAATCAGTTAATTTGTTAAAATACACACCTTAACTAGTTACATCTATACACAGAAAAAGGTGGGTTAGTTTGCAAAAAGTTTAGCCCAAATCAAAACGGGCTAAAACCGGGCTAGCTTGCTTTTAAAGTGGGTCTAGTTTGGCTGACCTAAAATTCAAACTTTACGCGTAAAACTTTTATTTGGGTTGGGTTGAACCCGAAAAAGAATAGAAAAAACAGGTAGTGTTGAACAATGCCAAACCTGTATTAAAACAGGCTAAAATCGAGCTAATCCGAATTAAAAACGAGTTACGTCGGGCCGAACCACGTAACGAGTGTGTATGTAGGAAATCCATATATGGTATAGGAAAGAGGCATGGATGTGGTGTAGTCATAAACCCGCGGCAAACATGTATAGATTTTTTTTTATGTTTCTCTTATCAAATTAGCTTATACACGTATATAAATTGGATCATGCATGTTTGTTGGAATTAACATATGTTGAATAAAACAACTCTATATCTCTATTGTTAAAAGCAGATTTGTAGCTTATAACCTTGCTGAACGAAAGGAATTATATTTCATGAATCAAATATTGAATAAAACAAAGAAAACTTATTTACTTTTTGTTTATTAGTTGATTGTTTTTCTCCTTTAGTCCAATATTCCATCCGTTCCCAAATATAAGATCACTTTAGTAAATTTGGAGAGATTAAGAAAGATATTCCAATGAGTTCCTTCAAAACACTATTTTTTGGGTGAAGGGAATATAAGGGTAATTTGGGGAAAACTTGAGTCAAATTAAAAAGTGATATTATATTTAGAAACAAGCTCTCCTCCCTAAAGTGATCTTATATTTAGGAAGGAAAGGAGTATTATTTACTCACTATATCTATTTATTATTTCAAATCCTCAACATTGTTCATGGTTTCAAGCCAAGTTGAGTGAGTTAGATAACAAGCTAGAAAAATATTAAAAATTAACTTATTTGGAATCCTCAACATACGTTTATTTTGCTTGTACTTTGTATTTCATAGAAATCTTATATCATATTTCTAATTTATATATTGTATTATCTTATTTGGAATCTTGTTGAGATTGTTAGATTTATATTTTCTATCAAGTTTTACTTATTGAAAAACCAAAAAATCAAATTTAATTATTAAAACAAAATTTTTTAGGTCTTTCAAGATAAAAAGGGAAATCAAAACGAATTATTTTGATTAATTCAATCTAGTTCAATTATCAAAATAATCATTGTATTAATTATGTGCTAGCTGTTGTAGGCTTGTAGCCTTTTGATAATGTGAGTTGCATATATATGGGAAAAAGTCAACTAGCTAGAGAAGTTTAATGTGGGTGGAGAAGTCAACTCAGAGTTTAGAGAATGGAGTAGTCAACATGCATGTTAAATTAAAGGCTTAAGATGCCAAGAACAGATCTCACATTGCAATTTCACATGATTGCGTCTTCGTATGTGCAAGTTGCTCTATTTATTTTATGATTATAACATGCTTTGTGAGGTCATAAGGAAAAGAAAAACACGCAGAGAATGTAACATGCTTCTATAAACACGCGCCATTGTATGCTAAAGAGCCATCCCGTGTGTTTCTAAATTTGTCGGATTTTGATGTACTTTCATGATCTTTTAAAATATTTTAACCTCTCCCGTTACTCCCGAGTAATGGGCGAGGTTAAAACATTACTTCGGAGTAATAGGGAGAGGTTAAAACATTTGATGCAGCGGTTGATACCTCATATTAAAGACGAAAAATTGTAGGTAATTGATGACTTATAATAAGGAACGAAAGGAGTATTTTCTATTTTTTATTGAGATCGATAGATTATATATAAAATGGGTGACATTTTGATATTTAATAAATATATGATAATTACTTAAATTGTTTTTCTCCACTCTAACGTAACTATCTAGCTTGAATTTTATGATTAATATCGTCATCTATTTTACAGTCTTTTTTATATTAAACGATCCCAAATTTTTAAAATGATTCACCGATGGTATAACATCGTCTCCTAATTTAAGTTCAATATCTTTATCAATTTGTCTATTATTAAAACTGCAATGCATATACTATGTCATCTAAATTAAACAAGTAATTTTAATTCTGGATTGATGTGTAGATGTAGAATAAACTTCATGATTGTTGAAATATGGAAACAAAGAATATATGTGTTAAAAATTGTCAATATATCATAAAAGATTAAATCATTGTGTTATGATTTAACCCAACAATATGTACCTTTAACCATATCTAAATATTTACCCTTGTAGTTTAGTTTGGTTAACACTATTATTCCTATAGTTTGAAAATGAGCTAACAATATTAATTTGTAATTATATGTCATAAATATCATTAATTTAACTAACTCAACTAGATGACTAGACAAATGACATGAAAATAATGGTTAATAATGGTAGTCTTAATTAGTTTTTCGGGTAACGATGCGAACCATCCTGAAGTTTCTAAGAAATTGAGGCGTGATTTCGCCCACTAAATTTAAAATGGTAGCAATGTTGCCCTCTTTCTAACCACAATTAATATTGACGGTTAATGATGACCAAAATTATTTATTTGTCAGCCACATATACTATTACTGTTCCACCTCATTTTGATCACCTTATTCTCTCTCGCTGCTCAATCGCTCTCTCTCCAACGCAATGTTCCAACAATCATCTCATCAGGTGATGGCAAAAACACCCTTGTTGAAGCCTTAATCCAAAAATACCCTGTTCAAGCCCACTCTATTCAATGTTTTCAGGTGTTATAGGCAACTAAGTCCCGTGGTACCCAAAATCAAAACCAAAATCAAAGTGGTAAAAGGAAATTGTTAGAACCAAAATCACTCTTGTCCAAACCTATTTAAGAAATCAAACAGATGTCCAAGTACCAAATCAAAGCGGTAAAAGTGAAGAAGATTATCAAGATTGAAGAAAGAGATAGAAGAAATTTTAGGGGAAGAGGGGATGGACCCGAAATGAAAACATATAATTCAAAGTTGAAATCGAGAAGGAGAGAGAAGGGAGGACATAGATTCAAACTTAGTCTTCATCAGACAAATTTTGATGGTCCTCTTGCATATTATGACGATCCCCTATTCCTTGAACTTGTTGTACTTTTGCCATGTTGCTACCGAGGTTGTCATATATATATGAAGCTTGTTGCTGATCATAATTCTCATATAACATTGGCTCATGCCTCTGCTGGTGCTCTTGAGGCTCACGAATCATCAATGGTCCTTCATGACCGTGGCCTCTGCTTGGCTTGACTTGTTGTAGGTTAGGGTATAATGCTTCATATGAAGCCATCTCCTCCTTGATTTGCTTAATTTGAAGTGTTATATTATTGTAATGTTGTTGTAGATGAACGATCGTGTTTAAGCAGCCGTACATTGAGTTATCAATTCGAGCTTGCGCTTCAAAAACCAATGACTCCACACATCGGGCACGTTCAGATACATCTAAAGCTGAGAGGAGCTTACCGACATTGCTGGCACCGAACACTTGGTGCCCCACCATAAATTTTTCAAGGTCATCTTGTGGAAAATGTGGTGCAAATACACAATCTTCGGTGCATTTTTGTCTTTGCATCTTGCATGCGCCACATGGTTTTCTCGATTCCGACATTTCAAACCTCTTCTAATAATTCAAACAAAGTGTATAGAGTATGTAAATTGAAAAAAAAAATCTTTCTGACGAGACCACATTAAAAGACCAATAGTTCATTTATTTTTGATAATATAGCATTTAAGCACGGAACCCAATTAAATCAGCATCTCCATGAGACAATGCAATAAGAATTAAAATTCCAATTCAACACACGTTTGACATATACAGTTAGAAACCAACATTAGCAACACATGGCTAATACCAATTCAGTTTAATTTCTAAAAGTAAACTGTAGAAAAATCCATTCTTTCACTATTCCCAACAGATTAAATCGAAAAACCCCATTAAGTAATCAAATCCATCAGTCAATGCAACAAGCTAAGATTCAAAATTCCTACTTTATCCCCACTAGACATATACCTTGAGAAACCAACACTAAAAAGAGAATCCATATGAATATGTAAATTAACAAGAGAAGGCAACGAGCTTAAGAAAAAGAAAAGAGCGATTCATCAATTTTGAGAGCATTATAAGTTTAACATCGAGAATTCCAAAACCTAGCAGAGATATACGATTGCTATACAGTTTCAAGAACTTAACATTACAAGTTTAACATCAAGAATTCTGAAATTCAGAAAATGACAAGCGATTCATCAAATTGAAAGTAATGAGATTAAAAAAAAAAGAGAAAGTAATAAACCCTAGTATCTGAATGAAAGCCAATGAGGAAAGCGTAAGAAAAAAGATTTTCATGGATGGTAATCAATAAATCTTTTAATGAAAATGAAGGTGATGGATTTGCAGCGAGAAAATGATTTGACTTAAGAATAAACGGAACGAAGAGGATATAATCTTGGATGTTCTATTTTTATTTCAAGGTTCTTGAAAGGATTCTTGATTATCCATCTTATGATTTCTCAGAAACTGCATGATTCCTAGTGTTTTCGATGAGTTCATTCATTTTAGGAATTATATATTCTTTGTGCAATTTTGAATCTTCGCTCTTATATCTAATACTAGGGTTTTGAGGTGAGAGATCAACTTAATTCTTAGTCTTGATATACTCTCTTAATCTCACACACTTTAACATTTAGGTTAGGGTAGGATCCTTTATATAGAGAATAAGACCACTAGCCACTATTGGAAGAATGTTCAACATGTTGAGGGTGTTGTAGACCTTTGAGACTCAGGTTAATAGATCCTATTGAGGGTGATGAGAGAAAATATTGAGGGTGTTGCAGGCCTCTGAAACTCAAAAAAAGAGTAGAGCCATTCAGATCGGCCTCTGAGACTCAGAAAAGAGTATTTCACTGTGAAATATTTTTGAGTGCTTTCTTTACTCTTTTGTGTGTGAGCATTTATTTATTTGCTCTTTTTTTGTTGGAGTGAACATAGACTCCTTTTGGTGTTTGAGCAAACAAAAGGAGATTTTTATTAAATAATTAGAAAATCTATCTGATAAGATTTTTGAGGCATGTTTTTAGGAAGTTGTTATTTGATTAGTTCATTTGGAAAAGCCTATAAGTAGGCTATTGTTATTAATCAAGTGTGACCAATATTATTTAGTGGTTTCCTCCTCATTTTCTCCCGTCACTCTTTTGTTCTTTAGTTTCTAACAACTTACAATATCTATCATATAATATTTCTAAATTTATAGAGAGCATGAAAAAAAAAAGCAAAAGAGATAGATGAAAGAAATAAAGATAAGGAAATTAAGGATGAAAAAACTAACCGCAAAACGCAAAGATTGATTGATGATGGATGGTAGTAAACCAAGCGAATTTGAGATTGAAAGGATGCTTTTTCAGCGAAAGAATTAAAGGTAAGAGTGAGCAAATATATATATATATATATATATATATATATATATATATATATATATATATATATATATATATATATATATATATAACACAGAGAGAGAGAGAGAGGGGCAATAAACAAATAGAAATAATATATAGGCAATAAACACTTTTATAATATATATAGGCAACGGTTATAAAAAAGAAACAACCACATAAAAAAAAAAAACAAAAACAGAATAAAAAACAAAAAGAAGCAACCATAAAAAATGAAACGGTTATATGTGGGGAGGGGGGAGCACAACAACGACTATATTATATGCACACACAATAATTGAATTGAAATAAAAAAATAAAACAATTCACACACAAATTATGGAAATAAATAAATATAAGGATAAACAAATTAAATAAATAAACAAAATGGAAAAATTTCACCGGCTGACAACTTCTTGAACGGGAAAGAATAACCTCACAAGTGAACAACGACGATAAGTTATATGGATTGAAAATTGAACAATATGAAATAAATGTTAGATTTTATATTAGAAATCAATGTAAAATTTTAGTTCCTTGCTTTTAGTTCCTGGTGCTTCAAATACTGTGCTCAAAATAGTGATTCCTTATTCTAGGATGTCAATGATTTGGTTGCTTTGCAAGGCTCTTTTTTTCCCTTTTGAATTGATGTTCGGTGTGAACTATTTTATGTTGGTTTTGAGATTTATAATGCTGTTATTGTAGATTCTACCTCAGTTTTGTAACCCACATACTGTTGAAGATATGACTTTGATTTCTTATTATCGTTCTCTTAAGCTCTCTAGACCAGGTTAATTAATCTAAATAAAGCTTATTCTCTTGGATATTTGTGTTTTGCAGATCGATAAAATGGGTGACATTTTGATGTTTAATAGATATGTGATAACTACTTAAATTGTTTTTCTCCAGTTTAACTATCTAGCTTGAATTTTATGATTAATATCGTCATCTATTTTATAGTCTTTTTATATTGAACAATCCCAAATTTTTAAAATGATCCACCCAGGTATAGCCTCGTCTACCAATTTAAGTTCTATATCTTTATCAATTTGTTTATTATTAAAACTGCAATGCATATATTATGTCATCTGTTAGTTTATGGTGGTGGATGGTCCACGGTGGTTACTTTGGGTATAAAATAGGGTCATTGCCCTTAAAGAAAGAGAACGTAAGCAACCTTGTATGAGACATGGTCTTGATGCAGGCTTTGGTTTCGTAAAACCCAACTTAGCTAAATTTTAGAGTATAAGATTGAAGTAACTTTAATTTGACAAAAGACCAATTATTATTAATTACCTTATAAATGAAATTAACTAATTTTTAACAAGGAGCTTTCCATATAAATTCAAACTGATTGGAAAATAAAAACAAATGGTTTCATGTGATCCAAGTGTGAAAGAGAGCCCATGCATGCATTAATAATCCAGTGGTAGTATGTGCTAGTTGTTGTAGCCTTTTGAAAAGAAAAAACAGGGAGAGAATGTAACATGCTTCTATAAAGACGCCATTGTATGCTAAAGAGCCATCCCCGTGTGTGTTTCTAAATTTCTAGGATTTTGATGTGCTTTCATGTCTTTCAAAATATTTTAACCTCTCCCAATTATTCCTTCGATCATTATTATAAGTCACCAATTACCTACAATTTTTTGTTCTTAATATGAGATATCAATCGCCAAATTAAATGTTTTTTCCCAGTTTACCCCTATTATTAATGGAGATTGAAAATTGAAAATGTGAAACACATCATTTAATGAAGGGTGAAGTTGAAAAAGTGACAAATTTAATATGAATTTTAAGGCCTAACTATCATTTATTGGCATGTGAGAAATGAATAATTGGTGGCTTATAATAACAAATGAATGGAGTATTTTTTTAATTTTTTATTGAGATCGATAGATTATATATAAAATGGGTGACATTTTGATATTTAATAGATATGTGATAACTACTTAAATTGTTTTTCTCCACTTTAACTATCTAGCTTGAATTTTATGATTAATATCGTCATCTATTTTACAGTCTTTTTATGTTGAACAATCCAAATTTTTAAAATGATCCACCCAGGTACAGCCTCGCCTACCAATTTAAGTTCTATATCTTAATCAATTTGTTTATTATTAAAACTGTAATGCATATATTATGTCATCTAAAATTAAACAAGTAATTTAAATTTTGTAGTGATGTGTGGATGTAGAATTAACATAATGGGTGTTGAAATATGGATACAAAGAATATGTGTTAAGAATTGTCAATATATCATAAAAGATTAAATCACTGTGTTGGATTCAACCCATACCCTTAATCATATCTAAATATTTACCCTTGTAGTTTAGTTTGGTTAAAACTATTAGTCCTATAATTTGAAAAGGAGCTAACAATATTAATTTGTGCTTATATGTCATAAATACGATTAATTGATCCGACTCAACTAGATGACTAGACAAATGACATAAAAATAATGGTTAAAAATGGTAGCCTTAATTAATTTTTCAGGTAATGATACGAATTCATCCGGAAGTTTCCATGAAATTGAGGGTTTGATTTTTCCCTCTAAGTTTAAAATGGTAGCGATGTTGCACTCTTTCTAACCACAATTATATTGTGACTGTTAATGATGACCAAAATTGCTTATTTGTCAACTACATGTATATCACTTTTCCACCTCATTTTGATCACCTTATTCTCTCTCGTCACTCAATCTCTCTCTCTCTCCAACGCAATATTCCAACAATAATCTCATCAAGTGATGGCCAAAACACCCTTGTTGAAGCCTCAATCCAAAAATACCTAGTTCAAGCCTACTTTTCAGGTATTATAGGCAACTAAGTCCCATGGTAAACCAAAATCAAAGTGGTAAAAGGCAATTGTTTGGAACCAAAATCACTCTTGTCCAAACCTATTTATTAAGCAATCAAACAGATGTCCAAGTACCAAATCAAAGCGGTAAAAGTGAAAAATATTATCTAGATTGAAGAAAGCGATAGAAGAAATTTTAGGGGAAGAGGGGACCCGAAATTCAAACTTAGAATTCGAAGTCGAAATCGTGAAGGAGAGAGAGGGGAGGACATAGATTCAAACTTAGATAGTCTTCATCAGACAAATTTTGATAGTCCTCTTGCATATTATGATGATCACATATGCCTTGAACTTGTTGTACTTGTGCCATGTTGCTACCGAGGTTGTCATCATATATATATGAAGCTTGTTGTTGATCATAATTCTCATATAACATTGGCTGCTGCCTCTGCTCGTGCTCTTGAGGCTCACAAATCATCATTGGTCCTCCATGAACATGGCCTCTGCATGGCTTGACTTGTTGTTGTAGGTAGTATAATGCTTCATATGAAGCCATCTCCTCCTTGGCTTGCTTGAGTTCAAGTGCTATCTTTGTGTAATATTGTTGTAGAAGAAAGATCGTGTCTAGGCAGCCGTACATTGGGTTATGAATCCGAGCTTGCGCTTCAAAAACCAATGACTCCACACATAGTGCACGTTCAGATGCATCTAAAGCTGAGAGGAGCTTGCCGACATTGCTGGCACCGAACACTTTGTGCGCCACCTCAAATTTTTCATGGTCATCTGGTGGAAAATGTGGTGCAAATACACAATCTTCAGTGCATTTTCGTCTATACATCTTGCATGCGCCACATGGTTTTCTCGATTCTGACATTTCAAACCCCTTCTAATAATTCCAATAAAGTGTATATAAGTGTATGTTAATTGAAAAAACCAATGTTTCTGACGAGACCACGTTGAGAAGCCAATCGTTCATTTGTTTTTGATGAGTGCAAGGGCCCTATTTTGCCTTTCAAGTAAGCACCATGGACCATTGGACACCCTAAACTAACATCAGGTACAATTTTACCCTTGAAGTAACTAAAGTGGTCCAATTTTAGCCTCTGGCGAATGTAATTAATGTTGACACGGGTATTACATTCCATGTGTCAACATTACAATCCCCAAAGGGTAAAATTGAACCACTTTTGTTACTTGAATGGTAAAATTATATGGTACCTAGTGTTAGGTTACGGTGCTCAGTGCTCCATGGTGGTTACTTGGAGGTTAAAATAGGGTCATTGCCCTTTTGATAATTTAGAATTTTAGCATGAAACCCAATTAAATCAGCATATACATTAGACAATGAACAAGAATCAAATCTCCAATTGAACACACATTTGACCTATACACTGTTAGAAACCAACATCAACAACACATGGCTAATACCAATTCAATCTAATTTCTAAAAGTAAACTATAAAAAATCCATTCTTTCATTATTCCCAACAGAATAAATTGAAACCCCATAGTAATCAAATCCATCAGACAATGCAACAAGCTAAGATTCAAAATTCTCACTTTACCCCCACTAGACATATACCTTGAGAAACCAACACTAAAATGAGAATCCATATGAATATGTGAATTAACAAGAGAAGGCAACGAGCTTAAGAAAAAGAAAAAAAGGGATTCATCAATTTCGAGAACATTAAAAAGTTTAACATTGAGAATACCAAAATCTATCAAAGATATATGATTGCTATACACTTTCAAGAACCTAACATTACAAGTTTAACATCAAGAATTCTGAAATTCTAAAAATGACAAGTCATTCATCAGATTGGAAGTAATGAGCTTAAACAAAAAAAGCTAGCAAGTAATAAACCCTAGGGTTACAGAGCATGGCAAAAAATAGAAAGCGAAAGATATACATGAAAGAAATAAAGAGAACGAAATAGAGTAAGAAAACACTAACCTGCCACGATTTTTTCATCAGATCACTCATCTTGGTAAAGTTGTGCAAAACAAAACACGCTCTTTAAAGATTCAAGAAATGAATCAATCAGTTGATGAAAAATCTCGCGTTCAAGCAGTGACTCGAGTATCTGAATGAAAGCCAATTAGTAATGCGTAAGAAAAAAGCGTTTCTTGGGTGGTAATCAATGAGTCTGCTAATGAAAAAGCGTTCAAGCAGTGACTCGAGTATCTGAATGAAAATGAAGGTGGTAATCAATTTTCTTGGGTGGAAATTGAGGATGAAAAAACTAACCGCAAAACGCAGAGATTGATAGACGATGGATGGTAGTAAACCAAGCGAATTTGAGATTGAAAGGGATGGGTTTTCAGCTAAAGAATTAAAGGTAAAAATGAAACAAGCACGGTGACTGTTTAAGAAGAAAATATGCTTATATGGTAATTGATATTGACCGCATCAACTTATAATTAACTTATTTTGCTTTTTTAGGATTTTTTGAAAAAGTCAACTAGGTACCAGAGGGAATATCATATTTCTAGTTTATTTATTGTATTATCTTAGTTGGAATCTTGTTGAGACTGTTACACTTATATTTTCTATCAAGTTTTACTTATCGAAAATCCAAAAAATCAAATTCAATCATAAAACAAAAAATAGTTTTAGGTCTTCTAAGATAAATACGGAAATCAAACCGAATTATTTTGAGTGTGTTTGGGAAATTAGGTGGAGAAGCGGTTTTTTTTCAACCTGACATTTTCAAACATTAGTTTGGATAAAAGCCAGTTTGTGTGAATTGATTTATGTTTGGATCTTTAGTTGCAGTATTGGTTTTTTTTTAATTTGACTTTTTCAAGCGTTATTGAATATTAAACAACTAAAATATTTCAACTTGACTTTTTCAAACATTATTAAATATTTTATTAATGCAAATATCTAGTTGCAGTATTGACTTTTTTTTAACTTGACTTTTTCAAATGTTATTGAATATTACACAAATAAAATATTTCAACTTGACTTTTTCAAACGTTATTAAATATTTTATTAATTTTATTAATTCAAATACGGATAAGCCAGTCACCAACGCCCAATAAGCTACAAGTTGGAGCTTCTTTTGATAAGCTGGTTTGGCCCAAAAGTCAAGTGAAAAATAAGTAAGACCCAAACAGAAAAAAAGCTGAAAACAGCTTATCCAATACAAACCAGCTTATTTGGGTCTAAAGCTCCTCCCAAACACACACTTTGATTAATTGAATTTAGTTCAATTACCAAAATAATTATTTTTCAGTTTGATTTAGTTATTGCCCCCTATTTATACAAAACAAAATAAAAGTCCAAATATGCCAACCAAAATAAATGTTGGCTTTCTATTCTCGCTCAGGAGACAATCTGTATGAATATGAATAGTAAATAATTAATACTACCTCCGGTCCTAAATATAGGACCTAGATAGCTTTTTTTGGAGAGATTAAGGTTGCAAAATATGTTATTAAATGATGACATATTTAATATATTTTTAAATAATCCATTAGTTTATAGGTAAAATAAACTAGTTCAAGGGAAAAAATTAGGTAAATCAGATTATAATTAACTTATATTTTGCTTTGTTAGGATTTTCCAAAAAAGTCATCTAACTCTTATATTTAGGACCGGAGGGAGTATTACATTTGCTCGCCACCAAGCCAAGCCAGCCTAGAGCAATTTCCAACATGACTGCCATAAAAATCAAGTGACACATATATAGCGATCCACGAGTTCGGATATACCTACACACATTATATTCATTCATTTCAACCATCACTTCCCTAATACCATGCTTATAAAATCATAATCAGTTTAGAACATGGTTTGTTTTATTTACCTGAGCAGTGTGTCTGGTAAGAGCATCCACTAGATTATAGGAGGGTCTCATGTTTGGTGTCCACTGGCCTGAACCGTATCTGTATTAATTTGGTTGCAATGAACCTCATTAGAATTCCTTGAAGTGAAAGTAGAGACTCAAGATAGTAGATTGAAGAGAGTAAAAAATAAATACACATACCCAATTACCCAAAAATCGTAACCATCAAGATGCCAAGACTGTAAGGTGTTCTCATTGTTCTGGAGGATGATCTCGAGAAAATCATGGAGCAACGATGGGAGGACACCGGTGGCTATGGATGCTGGTACGTTCGATGGAGTGATTTGCATTTTGTTAACGCTGAAGATTCCGGGGATGTTGAAGTAATCAGCACGCTTGAGAGCGGTGTTAGGGTTAACATAAGAGACACTGTTAACTGCATAACGTAGTTTTCCATTTATCAAAGGAGCTGAATTGGCCAACACAATTGTCTTTGTTGGAGTGATCTTCCCATAATGGAATAATCCTAGTGGATTAGTCCTAGCAGTATTTGCTGTCAGATTCCATCTGCATGAAAGGAACAATCAACTTCAGACCCATCAAAATCATAAGATTCAACTTGAAATGATGCAAACTGTATCAATTTGGTCTCATTTTACTCTTCCAACAAGCATTCTGGCATGAATACTGTCTTAGTATCCAATCATTAGCATTTAACAACTAATAAGTAGGAGAGCAGGCCTAACGAAAAGCTAATGAGACTTTCGTTGACACGGCACTATATTATCCATCGTGCAACTTGAAGTAGTCACTGCTCAACATTTTGGTGCTCTATCATGATATGCTTCAATTATAACACCTAACTTTTTACTACTATATTATATTACATTAATTGATTTTTAAATATTTTTCCTGTTGTAGAAAGCCCAAAAATACTAATAGTTCAAAACTTTTTCTGTTAAAGATACTTTTATTATTATTCGAAGTTACCCCTACAAAATACCAATAACTATCAATGGAACTCCTCACTTGATTTAATTACATACATATACCTATCTAAACAAAAATGACTTACAAATATTGAATTATCTATTTATAGTGGCTCACATCTCACCATTACTCTTATGCATCTAAAAATCCCACCTTATCTCCTCCTTCTCACCAGCTCCCACAACCTAAAAATAGTAGCTGTCAATGCAGTTTATATCATATCCATTTTATATATATATCTCATCATGTGTCAATTCATATATATAAACAAAATGATAAACTATAAACCTGCATAGTAATGATATTATCCTTATGTAAAATAAGTCTCACCCACTACTAATAACAATATATTCGTTATATAGTAGTGGTCTCCTCAAACCTGCAGGATTTATGAATTAGTCTCTGGCTTAGGGGTAGCTAGCCTCCTAGCCAAGGAGTACTCCTAAATAAAGTCTCAAGGATTTCTATCATGTACTAATAACAGATATTACAGTTTATAATTATAGATATGAAATAAACTGCTACCTGGTTGTGGTTCTTACTCCCGAACTGACTTCTTCCCTTCATCATACCTCAAGGATTTAACTCCACTATCTTTTCCTATAAAATATGATTATATAATGAATTAATGACCCTGCTCATGAACATTTATTTAGCGTCTCTCATATTCCCGAAAACCTACTAATACTTTTGCCCTTCCCATCTCAGACAAATGATCCTATCACACAAGTGCAAAAAGAACACCTATGACACACATACAAGTATCACATATCCAAATCAGTTTCCATCCAAGATTGTGGTACATGTACAAGTATAGGTATTATCTTTCATTTGTCTAAGCATAAATCACCATTTATGTTGTCACTCCTCCCTTAACGTGGAGGTATAGAAATAAATATTAATTTCACCACTTTACATGACTTTACTCACACAAATTGTCACTTCCAATTTAACTTCTTAAAGTATAACTTAATCCTTCAAGAAAAATTATTTGACGTACATTTCAGAAACAACCATGCCTAAATCAAATCATGAGACACTCAAAATCATGTTTTGGAAATAAAATCTAATTGAATCAATGTCAATCTTACATCATCACACAGCATCATATCTGATTCATATAATTAGCATAACATATCCACATGATTAAAACTTCATCATTCCAAATAAAAACCAGCAACACCGTTCCTTTTTCAAAAGAAACCAATTCAGGCAGTAAAGGTAAATGGGCAGAAAACTCATGAAACAAACACAAAAAGGAAGGGAACTGAAAATTCTAATCATCACATAGCAGAGCATTCTAACAGTATAAAGATGATGAAAGAATCAACCAAAATCTTTACAACTCATACACACATAGAAATTAACTATGCATAGTCATTCAATCAATTTCCAAATTCCTGCATCAAATCAGAGCAAACAGAAGGAAGTAGTCAACAAATCTGAAATTCCCTTTTGAACTCTTAAAAACCAATACAGAGGAACAAGCAAAACAAATCCCCAATATGGACAAAGGAGAAGAACAAGGGAAGACTAAAAAATCACATATATGTAATCAAATAACACTTTGAACTTGGCTTATACACATATTACTATTATTGGAGGTGATAATCATATCATAGAAAATATAGGCCAGCATAGGAACAGAAAAGTTTAATAAAAAAAAGATGAATACATAAATTTAGAAACTCAATCATAGGAACTTTTAGATTATGTATTGTGTATGCTAAAGTAAGAAATTTATTCAATCAGCAGAGAAATAAAATAAATGACAAGAATAGAGAATTAAGCTACTGCCACACAAACACAAAGGAAGAACACATATTCAGTATATATATTCATAATAACAAGCTATATTTAGCATGTCACAATTACAATTACATATATTCCCTTATAAGTACACTAACTAAAATAAAAGAAAGCATCACAAGTGAGCCATCACAAAACATATAGCCAATACATCAGTTTCATAATACCCATATCTAAACAGAACATAGGAGGCAAACAAAGAATAGAAATTCTTGAGTCCAAAACCGCCAAAACACATGCTAAATGAGAGAAAGGAAGAATATTGAAAAGCTTGAAACACTCAAAACTCACAAACCCAATACCTAATTTCGGATTTACCCAGAATTGTAAGGTTCGGTTTGAATGAGGGAAAAGAAATTCAGCTAATGGCCGAGTATGGGAATGTTGGCTGATTTATTGGGCTTTCACCGTCGCGCATGGTGAGTAGCCGAGCAAGGAGTTGAAGGCTGAGAGAGAAGAGTGAATCAGAATAGATAGGGTGAAGGCGAGTGGAGAAAGTGAGAGTAAGTTAGAGAGGTATGGTAAAGATGATGATGAAGAGAGAGTGATGAAGATGATGGTGGGTGGGGTATGGCGGTGATGAGGAAGAGAAAGATAGTGAAGTGAGGGGAAGAGAATGATGCTGATAAGAAGGGTAAATTGGAGAAGAAGAGATAGTGATGAGATGATGATAATTGATAATGACCGTATTTTGCCCTTCAAGTAACCACTTTGGACCACTGCGCATCCTAAATCAATACCGGGTGCAATTTCATCCTTAAAGTAACTAAAGTGGTCCAATTTTACCTCTAACAAATGTAATGTTGACACATAGACGACGGTCTTTGGTGGGTCTATCCAGTAAGGGGGAAATTAGACCACTTTAATTGAAATTGTACCTAGTGTTAATTTTAGGCGCCTAGTGGTCCAAAGTATTTAATTGAAGGTTAAAGTAGGCTCATAGCTCTTTTCCAAATGATACCATAGCTCTTTTCCAAATGATACCCCATAAAAATAGGAAAAAATGTCGTTTTTTTGCTTACCTTGTGGCTGGTCTTTTACCAATCACCAATGAGTAAAGTAAAATCTCCATCAGGGTTAGGGTATGGGATAGGAATGACAGATTTGTGATAGACATTGAGTCCACCAAAGCCTCCAGCAGCTTTATGCAGTTGAGTTGATGGGAAGTATGTATAGGTTCCAATCTGATCCTTCGGCTGAAACTTGTATGTGTAATTTGAGTTGGGAGGAATTGGGCAATTTGTTCCCAACACACCATCTTGCCATGAATTTTTCCTTTGCTTAATGCCATTCCTATTTCACAACAATAACTTTAATCCTTATTTATTCTCCAATATCATGTCAAATTATATACTCACGACCAAATGATATGAACAAGAAATTATTACAATGCAAATATATAAGAATAGCTAATATATAAGAATAGCTGCATTAGCCTACTCTAGACATTAAAAGTAAAAAAAAAACTACTTCATGCACAAATTTACCAGGATCATGTAATAAAAAAAATTTGCGAGGATCAAAGATACTAATTATAACTCCTTTATTATATGACATTCATTAAAATATTGTAAGGTAACTACATGATTTCACACTCACTTTCCTCGAATTCTAGTAGATCTAGTAAATATGAAGAGTGCCATACATGTACAAAAGTTTTGGAATAGAAGATTTAAGTCTAAAAAATAACTATTGGATTAAAAACTTTAAAGAAGCTTCAATTTAATTGTTCCTTCGTTTCTGTCTCTTCTTTTATCAAGAGATTTGTAGGGTGAAATTTCAAGGGCACTCACATTGGGAAACTACTTGTAGGATACATATACGTACTGCGAATGGTTTTCAGACTTTTTATTGAAGAAAACCTTTAAATTTTGCAATATATATAACTGAAATCTCCAATGATTTTTTTATCTTGTCTCCATTTTCTTGGGATCATATCACAAAATTCATCAATATATTGATTTCCAGATTCTATTCTTCTTGTATTGGGACTTCAAATAATAACAATAACTTACTCCAATATGACTGCTTAAACTAAAGGTAAGGTTTGACCTCCAAAAAGAATGGAAATATTCAAAATTACATAGTTTTTATCCTATCATATGCATGTGCAAATAATTATTGTCGGAATATTACCTTGAAGTTCTAGCTTAACTTTTAATATTATAAAATCAATTACATGTCAATAATATTGTACTCAACATAACTTATAAAGGTCTGAATATAAATTGGTAAGGAGGTAGCTCATAATTTATGACATGTACCCCCTCCGATCCATTCCTAAAGATAAGATCTATTTATCTGATTAGATTAGAATAAGGGTATCAGTTAAATTATTTAAAATCACGTGATATTATTAATTAGAGCATCTTAACCGCATTTATTCTTGTAGTTTCTCTCTTGCTTTATTATTATTATTATTAAGAATTAAGAGTGATAATTATTTAAATAAACACCAACCTAAATATAGGTCATATATTTAGTAACGAAGTGAGTTTCGGCTCAAACCTCTATATTGTTAATGTGAAGACATTAAAGAAAGAGAACGTAAGCAACTTTGTATGAGACATGGTCTTGATGCAGGCTTTGGTTTCGTAAAACCCAACTTAACTAAATTTTAGAGTATAAGATTGAAGTAACTTTAATTTGACAAAAGACCAATTATTATTAATTACCTTATAAATGAAATTAACTAATTTTTAACAAGGAGCTTTCCATATAAATTCAAACTGATTGGAAAATAAAAACAAATGGTCCAATTTCATGTGATCCAAGTGTGAAAGAGAGCCCATGCATGCATTAATAATCCAGTGGTAGTATGTGCTAGTTGTTGTAGCCTTTTGATAATGCGATTTGCATATATATGGGAAAAAGTCAACAAACTAGATAAGTTAAATGTGAGTGGAGAAGTCAACTCAGGGTTTAGAGACTGGAGTAGTCAACATGTATGTTAAATTAAAGGCTTAAGATGCCAAGAACATATCTCACATTGCAATTTCACATGATCGTGTATTCGTGATCTGCAAGTTGCTCTATTTATTTTTTGATTATAACATGCTTTGTGATGAGGTCATAAGGAAAAGAAAAAACAGGGAGAGAATGTAACATGCTTCTATAAAGACGCCATTTTATGCTAAAGAGTCATCCCCGTGTGTGTTTCTAAATTTCTAGGATTTTGATGTGCTTTCATGTCTTTTAAAATATTTTAACCTCTCTCAATTATTCCTTCGATCCTTATTATAAGTCACCAATTACCTACAATCTTTTGTTCTTATTATAAGTCACCAATTACCTACAATTATATGGTATTTGGTATTGACCGCATCAACTTATAATTAACTTATTTTGCTTTTTTAGGATTTTTTGAAAAAGTCAACTAGGTACCAAAGGGAATATCATATTTCTAGTTTATTTATTGTATTATCTTAGTTGGAATCTTGTTGAGACTGTTACACTTATATTTTCTATCAGGTTTTACTTATTGAAAATCCAAAAAATCAAATTCAATCATAAAACAAAAAAAAAATAGGTCTTCTAAGATAAATACGGAAATCAAACCGAATTTGGGAAACTCGGTGGAGAAGCGGTTTTTTTTCAACCTGACTTTTTCAAACATTAGTTTGGATAAAAGCGAGTTTGTGTGAATTGATTTATGTTTGGATCTTTAGTTGCAGTATTGGTTTTTTTTAATTTGACTTTTTCAAGCGTTATTGAATATTAAACAACTAAAATATTTCAACTTGACTTTTTCAAACATTATTAAATATTTTATTAATGCAAATATCTAGTTGCAGTATTGACTTTTTTTTTAACTTGACTTTTTCAAATATTATTGAATATTACACAAATAAAATATTTCAACTTGACTTTTTCAAACGTTATTAAATATTTTTTTAATTTTATTAATACAAATACGGATAAGCCAAGTCACCAACGCCCAATAAGCTACAAGCTACAATTTTGGTCATCATTAATTTTGTTAATGATGACCAAAATTTCTTATTTGTCAACTACATGTATATCACTTTTCCACCTCATTTTGATCACCTTATTCTCTCTCGTCACTCAATCTCTCTCTCTCTCTCTCCAACGCAATATTCCAACAATCATCTCATCAAGTGATGGCCAAAACACCCTTGTTGAAGCCTCAATCCAAAAATACCTAGTTCAAGCCTACTTTTCAGGTATTATAGGCAACTAAGTCCCATGGTAAACCAAAATCAAAGTGGTAAAAGGCAATTGTTTGGAACCAAAATCACTCTTATCCAAACCTATTTATTAAGCAATCAAACAGATGTCCAAGTACCAAATCAAAGCAGTAAAAGTGAAAAATATTATCTAGATTGAAGAAAGCGATAGAAGAAATTTTAGGGGAAGAGGGGACCCGAAATTCAAACTTAGAATTCGAAGTCGAAATCGTGAAGGAGAGAGAGGGGAGGACATAGATTCAAACTTAGATAGTCATCATCAGACAAATTTTGATAGTTCTCTTGCATATTATGATGATCACCTATGCCTTGAACTTGTTGTACTTGTGCCATGTTGCTACCGAGGTTGTCATCATATATATATGAAGCTTGTTGTTGATCATAATTCTCATATAACATTGGCTGCTGCCTCTGCTCGTGCTCTTGAGGCTCACAAATCATCATTGGTCCTCCATGAACATGGCCTCTGCATGGCTTGACTTGTTGTTGTAGGTAGTATAATGCTTCATATGAAGCCATCTCCTCCTTGGCTTGCTTGAGTTCAAGTGCTATCTTTGTGTAATATTGTTGTAGAAGAAAGATCGTGTCTAGGCAGCCGTACATTGGGTTATGAATCCGAGCTTGCGCTTCAAAAACCAATGACTCCACACATAGTGCACGTTCAGATGCATCTAAAGATGAGAGGAGCTTGCCGACATTGCTGGCACCGAACACTTTGTGCGCCACCTCAAATTTTTCATGGTCATCTGGTGGAAAATGTGGTGCAAATACACAATCTTCGGTGCATTTTCGTCTATACATCTTGCATGCGCCACATGGTTTTCTCGATTCTGACATTTCAAACCCCTTCTAATAATTCCAATAAAGTGTATATGAGTGTATGTGAATTGAAAAAAAACCAATGTTTCTGACGAGACCACGTTGAGAAACCAACACTAAAATGAGAATCCATATGAATATGTGAATTAACAAGAGAAGGCAACGAGCTTAAGAAAAAGAAAAAAAGGGATTCATCAATTTCGAGAACATTAAAAAGTTTAACATCGAGAATACCAAAATCTATCAAAGATATACGATTGCTATACAGTTTCAAGAACCTAACATTACAAGTTTAACATCAAGAATTCTGAAATTCTAAAAATGACAAGTCATTCATCAGATTGAAAGTAATGAGCTTAAACAAAAAAAAGCTAGCAAGTAATAAACCCTAGGTTACAGAGCATGGCAAAAAATAGAAAGCGAAAGATATACATGAAAGAAATAAAGAGAACGAAATAGAGTAAGAAAACACTAACCTGCCACGATTTTTTCATCAGATCACTCATCTTGGCAAAGTTGTGCAAAACAAAACCCGCTCTTTAAAGATTCAAGAAATGAATCAATCAATTGATGAAAAATCTCGCGTTCAAGCAGTGACTCGAGTATCTGAATGAAAGCCAATTAGTAATGCGTAAGAAAAAAGCGTTTCTTGGGTGGTAATCAATGAGTCTGATAATGAAATAGCGTTCAAGCAGTGACTCGAGTATCTGAATGAAAATGAAGGTGGAAATCAATTTTCTTGGGTGGAAATTGAGGATGAAAAAACTAACCGCAAAACGCAGAGATTGATAGATGATGGATGGTAGTAAACCAAGCGAATTTGTGATTGAAAGAGATGCGTTTTCAGCGAAAGAATTAAAGGTAAAAATGAAACAAACACGATGACTGTTTAAGAAGAAAATGAGGTTATATGGTATTTGGTATTGACCGCATCAACTTATAATTAATTTATTTTGTTTTTTCAGGATTTTTTGAAAAAGTCAACTAGGTATTGAAGGGAATATCATATTTCTAGTTTATATATTGTATTATCTTATTTGGAATCTTGTTAAGACTGTTACACTTATATTTTCTATCAAGTTTTACTTATTGAAAATACAAAAAATCAAATTCAATTATAAAACAAAAAAAGTTTTAGGTCTTCTAAGATAAATACGAAAATCAAACCGAATTATTTTGATTAATTCAATTTAGTTCAGTTACCAAAATAATTATTTTTCAATTTGATTTAGTTATTGCCCCCAATTTATGCAAAACAAATTAAAAGTCCATATATGCCAACCAGTATAAATGTTGGCTTTCTATTCTCGCTCAGGAGACAATCATGAATGTATGAATATGAATAATAAATAATTAATATTACATTTGCTCGCCACCAAGCCAAGCCAGCCTAGAGCAATTTCTAACATGACTGCCATAAACTTTATAAATTAATAACTCATCTCTATATGTTTATCCCACAATGTTTCTTTTAGTCAAACCCTCATGACTACCAAACCAAATACACCCCAAAAAAAGAGGTCAAAGAAAGAAGATATAGCACAAATCAAGGGTGATGTCCAACAGCTCTGCCGCATAGAAGGGCATTGTTGGGAATATCATATTCATTAGCCAGACTTTTCTGTGCATTCCACACTCTCAGATAAAACTGCTGCCCCAGATATTGCCTTTCCCACATTGCTGATCTCATATTCCACATTCCTTGGTTGTCAAGTGACACATATATAGCGGTCCACGAGTTCGGATATACCTACACACATTATATTCATTCATTTCAACCATCACTTCCCTAATACCATGCTTAAAAAATCATAATCAGTTTAGAACATGGTTTGTCTCATTTACCAGAGCAGTGTGTCTGGTAAGAGCATCCACTAGATTATAGGAGGGTCTCATGTTTGGTGTCCACTGGCCTGAACCGTATCTGTATTGATTTGGTTGCAATGAACCTCATTAGAATTCCTTGAAGTGAAAGTAGAGACTCAAGATAGTAGATTGAAGAGAGTAAAAAATAAATACACATACCCAATTACCCAAAAATCGTAACCATCAAGATGCCAAGACTGTAAGGTGTTCTCATTGTTCTGGAGGATGATCTCGAGAAAATCATGGAGCGAAGATGGGAGGACAGCGGTGGCTATGGATGCTGGACCGTTGGATGGAGTGATTTGCATTTTGTTAACGCTGAAAATTCCGGGGATGTTAAAGTAATCGGCAAGCTTGAGAGGGGTGTCAGGGTTAACATAAGAGACACTGTTAACTGCATAACGTAGTTTTCCATTTATCAAAGGAGCTGAATTGGCCAACACAATTGTCTTTGTTGGTGTGATCTTCCCATAATGGAATGATCCTTGTGGATTAGGCCTAGCAGCATTTGCTGTCAGATTCCATCTGCATGAAAGGAACAATAAACTTCAGACACCTCAAATCATAAGATTCAACTTGAAATGATGCAAACTGTATCATTTTGGTATCATTTTATTCTTCCAACAAGCATTTTGGCATGAATACTATCTTAGTATCCAATCATTAGCATCTATATAACCACTAATAAGTAGGAGAACAGACCTAATGAAAAGCTAACGAGACTTTCATTGACATGACACTATATTATCCATCTTGCAAATTGAAGTAGTCACAACTCAGCATTTTGGTGCTCTATCATGACATGTTTCAATAACAAAGGAATAATTTAATGGCTTAAGTCAGCTTCACATGAGAGCATGTGGTCCATATCTACTAAGTATTTTCTGACATACTAAACACATGGGCAATAAAGCAAAATACTCATTAAGAGTTTATGTTCATCTTTTCACAATTCACTAGTTGCATCTTTAATAACAGTTAGTTATTTGATGAATAACCTGTAGCTTCTGGCTTGCTGCATAGACCAATTGTAGTCATCAAGCGGAGGAGGGGCAGGCATGGGTCCAGAAGCTGGGGAGTGAGAGTTGGAATAGTGTAAAATTGCAGTTGTTGTTAGAACTTGCTTTGTAAACCTGGTTGAGGCAACAATGTAGTAATCTTTTGGAGGCTTATTTAAGGTTACTAACACAGAAACTGATTGCCCAACATGAATGTCAAGGGAGTCATATTGGTTTTGGATGACATGTGATCCTTCAGACTCAACCAGTTTCAGGGAATGGCCCTGAATTCTGAAGTTAATTAAGGTTGAAAGGCCCACATTTGAGACCCTGAACATATAGGTTTTCCCTAAAAGTAAGAGCAAGTACTGTCAGTAGAAGAAAATATAATGAAATTTTTGTAATCACTTTCAGACACAAACTTACTATATCTTCTCAAAACAGTAACTTACCTTGGTCACCAGAGAAGGATGTCTGAGGCTGACCATTGATAAGAAGGCCATCAGGAAAGGCAAGAGGTTTCCCAGAATCCAAAATTCCTCTCAATGCCTGCAAACATCAAAACAAGACATCAGAATCTAGTATGTTTCAAGACTATTTTCCAAAAGCAATGACCCTATTTTGCCCTTCAAGTAATCACCCTGGACCACTGGGCTTCCTAAATTAATACCGGGTACAATTTCACCCTTAAAATAACTAAAATAGTTTAATTTTACCTTATAGCAAATGGAATGTTGACACGTTGACCACTTTAGTGGGTATGTCCAGTTAGAGAAAAATTGGACCACTTTAGTTACATCAAGGATGAAATTGTACCTGGTGTTAATTTTGGGCGTTTAGTGGTCCAAGACTGTTACTTAAAGGGCAAAGTAGGGTCATAACCTTTTTCCAAATGATACCCCAAAAAAATTGGCAAAAATGTCATTTTTTGCTTACCTTGTGACTGGTCTTGTACCAATCACCAATGAGTAAAGTAAAATCTCCATCAGGGTTAGGGTATGGGATAGGAATGACAGATCTGTGATAGACATTGAGTCCACCAAAGCCTCCAGCAGCTTTATGCAGTTGAGTTGATGGGAAGTATGTATAGGTTCCAATCTGATCCTTGGGCTGAAACTTGTATGTGTAATTTGAGTTGGGAGGAATTGGGCAATTTGTTCCCAACACACCATCTTGCCATGAATTTTTCCTTTGCTTAATGCCATTCCTATTTCACAACATAACTTTAATCCTTATTTATTCTCCAATATCATGTCAAATTATATACTCACGACCAGATGATATGAACAAAAAATTAGTCTAATACAAATATCTATGAATAGCTGCATTAGCCTACTTTAGATATTAAAAGTAAAAAAAACTACTTCATGCACAAATTTACCTGGATCATGTAATAAAAAAATAAATTTGCCAGGATCAAATATACTAACCATAACTCCTTTATTACATGACATTCATTAAAATAATGTAAAGGTGATTACATGATTTCACACTCACTTTCCACGAATTCTAGTAGATCTAGTAAATATGAAGAGTGCCATAAAAATACAAAAATTTTGGAATAGAAGATTTTAGTCCAAAAAACAACTATTGGATTAAAAAGGTGTAAATTACAAAAATGCCAGCTTCTATTCTATCAACAAATCAAAGGGATGTAGCCACAGTACATATGAAACAGACGTATCAACAAGAAGGCAGGAAATTCATCTTCTGTACACAAACATATAATTTAAGCATATCAGTGAGCAAGAAAACAGACAAAAGAAACTAACTCACCAAGTGAGCAAAAACGGCTCGTCCAACTTGTTCACAACATTGAGAATGACATTGTCATTAGTTATCAAGTCAAGTCTAGGTCCAGGAAATAGTCCATTTATGAGAATCACCTATACCCAATAAAAAAAGTCAAAACTTGATAAATCCAATCCAAACATTCCCAGTAATGACCCTATTTTGCCCTTCAAAAAACTACTCTGGACCATTGGACACTCTAAACTAACATCAGGTCCAATTTTATCCTTAAAGTAACCAAAGTGGTCCAATTTTACTCTCTAGCAAATGTAATGTTGACACATGGAATGTACATTAAATTCGCTAGAGTGTAAAATTGGACCACTTTAATTACTTAAGAGTAAAATTGTACCTGATGTTAGTTTAGGGTACCCAGTGGTTCAGGTTGGTTACTTAAAGGGCAAATTATGGTCATTGTCCAACATTTCCTCATAAAGTATATATTTTCATATATAGATCTTAGATCTGAAATCTAATAATGTAGACAATTCAGATAACTTCACCTGCTGAGGAGTACCAAGAGGAGAAAGTGTGCCATAAGTGACAGTCCATGTGTAAAACTTATATGCATCTTCAGCTTTCACCAGAGACACACCCAGAAATGCTAAAATGAAACTACAGAGCAAACTAGTTGTTCTCATTGGGATCTAAAACAGGGGAAAACACATAGTTAGTGAGATGTATAGTGATACATTGAAAGAACTGAAATGTGGGTATCTATATATAAGTAGGAAGGATTGTTATGTAGTTTCTAAAGATGAAGATGAAGTGAAACGTACCAGATCTTTGTCAGTGATAATGTAATATGTGAAAGAAAGTCAATATGGTGTTGGATAATTCATTCATTATATAAAGAGAAAAATAATGAATGAGTGGTAAGTACTCTCGTCAAGTGGTTGGGGGTTCGATCCCCAGCTCTTGCGAATGGAGCAAATTCACAGGCCAGCTGTCTACCCCTATATGAGACTTCAGAACAGCGAGGGATTAGTCTCACTTGACACGCGGGTGGGATAGCCTTGGTAAAAAAAAAAAAGAGAAAAATGAGGGCGGCAAAAGTGACAAAGCACAAGTCGGTGAGTTACATTTCATGATTTGGGGTTATAGAATAAAAATGATTTTTTTAATTGAGAAAGAAAATTGATACAAGCTGTCTTATAATATCGGAATTATTAATACTGCATCTCAGTTACTTTACATGTACATGGGAAATTGATTTACTTATTATCTGTTAATACTACATGTTGTAAATTGTGATAGTTACTTACCTTATTTGATTACATTAAAGATGTAAGTTAGTTAAAATAATACTACCTTCGGTCCTAAATATAGGACCTACATGACTTTTTTTTGGAGAGGTTAAGGTTGCAAAATAGTCTATTAAATCATGACATATTTGATATATTTTTAGATTATCCATTAGTTTATAAGTAAAAAAAACTAGTTTAAGGGAAAAAATTAGGTAAATCAATTTATAATTAACTTATTTTGCCTTTTTTAAGGATTTTTCAAAAAGTCAATTAGGTCTTATATTTAGGACCGGAGGGAGTATAATGGGAAAAACTTACATCATGTTCCTTTCTCCAGGTTCTCAAGTTCTTTCAATATAGGCCATTAGATTGAATGGATGATTGTTATAAAAAGACACATGTCACTCCCATATTAAAAGAATTTGAGAACCTAGAGAAAGGAACATGACATAAGTAAGGTCCGAGTATCATATTACTAAAATATTCTAACCATTTATCTTTACTCTCACAGCCTCACTCTCTCTATTGTTTGTCTATTATTGGAGAACATTGATAAGGATAATTTAAGAAAAAATTGGTAAGAATTAGAAATAAGTCTTATATTTAAGATTAAATCTATCTCCCTAAATAATTATTATATTTAGGACAGGAGGTAGTTGTTATTGTATTTAGTTTTAAGTGAAAATAGAAGTTGTGGTTAATTAATTGTCAATAGTCAATACTCCTAGTAAGTGTGTTGAGAAATTGATCGCTTGTTAATAAAGCCGGTTATTAATAAAAGTAACTTAAACTTAATAATTACTCTCTCTAATATAAGAGTCTAAAATTTGAATCATTTTAGTTCCTAGTATAAGAGATCATCTCACATTATCTTCTCATTCAATGCGTTTTTTTTTTCTACTTTGCCCCTAATTCTCTTTTATATTTATTAATGTTTATGTATTTCTCTCTCTTAAAAGTATCATAATAAATATGGACAATATTGGAAAAGAAGTATTAAGTCAACACACTCAATTAACATTCACATGTTTTCTTGAGAAGCATTTTTTTTGTGGCTAACTCTTATATTAGGGACCGAATAGAGTATAACATAGTAGTACTATCTACACGCCAATATTCTTATTTGTTTCTTAATAAACAAAGAACTTACTGTACTTAGAATTTGAGTTAAATTTTTAATTTTTTATTTGCCCCTCCTTAAAGGCAGAACGGTCCAGTTGGTGATATTCGGTGCAGCAAAACGCGTTTTCCTGCGTTGGAATTTGTTAGGGGCTTACCTCTCTTTAATAAGGAACCTACCCCAATCGAACATTGCCTTTTCAATTACGATTTAATTTAAAGCCATCGATTCCTCTGAATCCATAATTTTCGCCAATGGAGTACTTTTCTGATTTTCTTTTTTAGCACTCGAACATTTTAAATAAGTATCTATTTAGTATTTACATTACATTACCTAGTGCTTCTTAGCTTGCAAGTTGCAACAATAACTTACTTAACTCGGTCTTCACTTGGTGTGTATCTAAGTTTTTTTTAAGGAAAAATAACACTTGCATTAGATGATTAGCCTTGCAAAATAATGGTTGAATAAGTCAACTTCATAAAGTCAAAGTATAGTGTTCAAACTTTTGGACCCATCATGCAGTATTCTAGGTAAAAGAAAAAAAATTAAGAAGGTTGTATTCATTAAAAAATATATTTAAGTTTGGCTCCCGAAGAGATAATAAAGATAAAAGAAATACTCCCTCCGGTCCCTAATGTAAGAGTTAGCCGTCAAAAAACGCTTCTTAAGAAAACATGTGAATGTTAGTTGGGTGTCTGGAGTTAATGCTTCTTTTCCAAAATTGTCCATATTTATTATGGTACTTTTAAGAGAGAGAAATACATAAGCATTAATAAATATGAAAGAGAGTTAGGGGTAAAGTAGGAAAAAATACATTATATGAAGAGAGAATATGGGGTGAGCTCTTACATTAGGGACCAAAATCATTCAAATTTTGCGCTCTTACATTAGGGACCGGAGGGAGTACCAATAAATGGTTCGCTTATCAAAACAGAGCATGTGGATGGTACAGGAATTTATTGTTATTTGTGGGAAATTGGTTTTAAAAGGCGTTTTTGGGATCAACTAAGAATAGAATCATCAATTTTCCATGTGTCCCAAGGAAATGGCACTCCATGCTTGAAAGAATATGTGGGTATGTATATTAAGCTGTTTGGCACAAAGGAGAGGAGGTGGGGGATTTAAAATATTTATGAACTGAACTTACCGTAATTGTTAATTGTGGTTATAAATTTCTACTTGAAAGAACATACAAAATAAAATGGTATGGACGTGTCCTTACAAATATAGATTCGAAGTGTGTGATGTATTTGATTGACGTCCCTACAAATCTAAATTTAACCATTATTACATGCTCAAAATGAACTAAAAAATTTAGTGGGCTAGACCAATGTACTCATATTCAAATATTGCTTTCAAATCCCAATTTTCCAAAAGTTATCTAAAGATAACTAAATTACCACATATGCTTTGAATGGATTGACGGGTACAATAAATGGCTCTAAAAATTGTTCTGTGTTTTATATGCTCTTATGAAAATTGTTGAGTAATAAATCAACACATTCTCTTTATTTCAAAAGGAGATCAAACTTTAGAAAAGTGCTTGTTGGGAGGGTTGTCCGTCATTGATACAAAGCACCTCATATGGTGTGTCTACCATATAACCCTCTCCGGATTGGTTGATTTCCCTGAATTATTTGGCTTAGTTGTAGAACATCGATGACTCAGAAAAAAGTGTCGTATATGGGGAAATCTTGGTTTGGGGCGAAAGGCCCCACCTGCCTGTTGTTACAAAAAAGAGAGAGCCATGAGTTGTTAATATGGGTAAGAATAGTCTAGGCCAGTCTAGGCCTAGACTAAAATTGGTGTGCCCTATGTTGAAAATAGGTTTGGGCCTGACCTATTCCTATTACAGGCCATTTTCAATGCTGAGCATGCCTGGCCTTGTGGCCTTGGAATGTTATGACTATTAGCTTGTTAAGATGTCTGTTAAATTAAACAAACTAATAGTGAGGAGTTTAGAGAGGTGAATGACATTGTTTGAATGAAAATGTTTATAGAAGAAACCCTAGGATATAATGTCATATTTAAAACCAATTATTATTTAACCATCTAATATGCTAAGCTAATATACTAATAGGTTTTTTCCAAGCATGGATCTAGTCTATTAAGAAAAATAAGCCATAAAATCGCTATCTAGTTTACAATCTTCTTATATTAATCTATTTCAAATATGATCAAACTATTTAACTTCTATATAGTCTGTTCTCCCAATTTAACTTCGATATCCTTATCTGTAATGCATATAATTAAATTGTCTTCTAAAATTAAACAAGTAATTTTAAGGACCGACTCATATCAAGTTCTTTTGTACTAGTTCTCTAGTTCCCCCAGTTATTCACTAACACATGTACAATTTTTAATACAGAAATTTCCACTTTAACTCCATTAACTCATTCTTCGTTTCAGTCCTGCACTCCTTCATTCTTCCAGTTTAGCCGCGTTGCAACTACAAAACTTAATCACTTCCTAACTACTTTCACGCAAAATCTACCACTACAAAATCTCGCTACAACCACGCCTCCTTGAAATGCTCATCCAACTAACTTCGCCATCGCTCCACCGTTCCGACCACCGCGACATTCTAGATCAAATTATTTAAGTATATCAGACTGGTTTGGGAAAATCATTTTTTTTTTATGTTTTTGGTAATTTTCACTGATTGAAGGTGAAGACTTGAAAGAGAAAGAATGTTTCGATGATGACCTTCAAAAGTTGTGGGTGAACAAAGTTGAGGGTTTGTTGTGGTGGGAAGGAGATGCTACATCTACGGAAGTAAGAACACGTGTTAATGGAGTAGAGAAGGAGCATATGTGTCATGTGTAATGTGTCATTTAATCATTGGGTCTGGAGTAGAGAAGGAGCATATGTGTCATGTGTAATGTGTCATTTAATCATTGGGTCATTTAATCATTGGGTAACTGGAGAAATATTAGCAACTTGATGAAAGTTTTTTCCTAATTTTTTTTGCCAGGGTCCTAATTTTAATTCTGTAGTGTTGTGTGGATGTAGAATAAAGATCAATAATGTTTATCCTTAACTATATTTGAATCTTCCATTAAAAAAAAAACTATATTTGAATCTTTCTATATAGTCTTGTGTTATTCCTAATAATAATGGGACGACGAGGCTACGCTCTTATAATTAATATTGATTACCATGATTTAAATTTAATTAGGTTAATATTGAGCATGTTTGTAGGAGATATGGATAGATGAACGTGGTGTAGTCATAAACCCGAGACACGCAAGTATAGGTAACATTCTTTTTTTTTTAAAAAAAAAAAATTAAAAGTAGGTTATATTTCTCTATTTAAAAGTTTATAATACAAAACATAAACTCCTTTAGATATAGGGGATGATTACATCAGTTAATAGGAATTAATAAATAGAGCATAATAATGGGATGAGAGTTGGACATCTAGCTACATCAGCAAGATTTCCATAACACTACCCTTGGATGTAAGTTTAAACATAGTCTTCATTAAAAAAAAAAACTCTAATTAAGTAAAACCCGAAGGGACAAAAAAACTTAGTGTACTACGTAATAGTGATGACACTTTTCATTGAGATTTCTTGTTCAAAGTCCTTAGTGTGATTGTTTGAGCATTTAGTTACAAGCTCTGGTTCTTGAGCTTGAATTTGCAAAGTCCAAAACCATTTATAGGGTTATTATGAAACGAATGTGTCAAATGTAAAACAATTTATTTATCATGGAGTTTATTCAAGTCATCACTGTTACTATTCTCTCATTGAGAGAGCTAAACTTCTGATTACACATGATTAGAATGTTGAGTTTTCTTTGATACCAAGATCTAGTAAATAATATGGGTGCGGACTACTTAGAAAAATGAGCTCTAAGTATAAACGTTGACTATCAGCTTGTGAAGATGATATTTGAAGAGTTAGAGATATTACTTCAGGAAGAATTTTATAAGATTAGGGAGGTCGCTTCAAGAAGATATTTATAAGATTTTGATCTAATTAGTTTCTAGTTTATTTTCTCTATGTATCAGAACAAAATTCCTTCAACTATACAAAACAATTCCTCACATACCCACCACTCTCATATATACATGTAACATAATATGTTGCTCAAAATTTATTATTATGCCATTTCTGCCTTTTGTTACGATGCCATATAAGTGCATGGGTAAAATCTAGGATGAATTATGAAGTCCCATATCACTCATTAGGAAGAAGGAGAACGGAGGAATTTACCTCCCCTTTATGTAAAATATAAGAGAATGCTGATAAAAAAATATAAAAGAATATATATTTTTATCAGAAAAATAAAAGAGGAGTTAAAGGCTTTTTTTCACACTTTTTTATTTTGCCTTTGTTCTCTCTCTTTTTAACTTCTTTTTTTTTACAATTTTAAATCTCTCTTTTTTTCACTTTTTTCTCGGTTTTCCCTTCTTTTTCTCTTCATTTTTTCTAATAGTACAAAGTGGAAATCACCAAACTCCTTTTCCTTTTTTCACTAAATTAATAAACAGGAAATAACACACTAATAGAAAGATGAAATTATCTAATAGAAAGATGAAATTATCAAACTCTTTTTTCTTTTATCCAAATGATAATTCTTTGCTCCCAAGTCCAAAATAGATCTTGACAAAACGAACCAGTGAACCACACCACATAAAAGGTAGAAGCAAACAATCTCGAATAAGGCTTTGAAAACATTGACAAATAACACTTATGCGGGCAAAAAGGGAGTGGAACCTGCTTTAATATCAATTGATGCAAGAGGATAACAGAATAGAGAGTATGTATGAGAATTAAAGAGACAGAGAGGCAAATAAGAAGAGAAAATTTAGAAGAAATGGAGCAAGAGGAAGATATTATTCAATATTATATTATTGAAATCATAAATTTACTGTCTACAAAGCAACCTAACCCTAGGAATTGATGACATAAATATAAAAAAATAAAAAAATAAAAAGTAAAATTTAAAACATAAATAATGGTAATTGAAAACAATCAACTCATAATAAAACTACCTATTTCCCTATAGAATCATGTAGCATAATAATTTCATTATTTCTATAATAACTATAGAGAACCTCATCAAATAATAATTTGATAAATATAATTTCCTATCACTAATAAATTTGGAAATCAAGAAGCCACACCATTACCATCCACATCTTTTGATTGCTTTTCGTTTTGTTGATGTTGTTGCTCATGCTCTTGTGATAAACTTACTTGCTCTCGAGTCTGATGGTGTATAGGCTGATGATGCTCGTGATGTTGATTCTGCTCTTGAGTCTGATGGTATATAGGCTGATGCTCGTAATGTTGATTCTGCTTTTGCTTTTCAGGATAGTTTCCTCCTTGGCTATGGACTTGTTGTACTTGCATCAAATAATAAGGATTATTTTCATTAGTGTTCAAAGGTAGTGAAGCCGACATATTTGGATAGCTCATTAAGTCTCTCTGTGATGACATAGGTATAGGTATAGGTATAGACAGTTGTTGTTCATAAACATTATTAGTGAATTGTGAACCTAACATCATCGAAGCATTGATCATTCCATTATGATGAGAATCTACCAGGGGAAGCATGGGTTGTTGGTGGGCGTGGGTCCCTTCAACATAAGAGGCAAGCTCTTTCTTAGCATGATAAAGTTCTCTTTGCACACGCAAAAACTGTTGTTGATAATATGTAAGAAAGCCCATAACACCGTATACTGGGTTTTGGATTCGGGCATTAGCCTCATAAACTAGGCTATCCACAGCATCTCCACGCTGAGACACTTCCAACTCACTCAACAACTTAGAAATATTACTAGCACCAAACACTTGGTGTACTTGTTGAAACTTTTCAGGGGTTTCTGGAGGAAAATAAGGAGCGAATACACATTCTTGTGTGCATTTTCGTCTCTGCAACTTACAGGCTGCACAGGGTGTTTTTGATGACATATTTCAATTTCTTTTCATTTAACCCTGTATTAATTCAAACACCATTAATTATCTCTAATCTTAAAATCTCAAAACAAGGAACTATAAGTATTTCATGAATTTCTAAAATGTCAAATAGTTCTCCACTAAAATGATATCCTTCCTAAATATAAGATCACTTTCACAATGCAATTTGTTCCTAAATATAAATATAAGATCACATTTAAACTTTCCCAATTTTTCCACGAATTAACCTCATAATACTTATCAATAGTTGTTGACAAATTGATATGTAAAGAGAACAAGACGAAGAACGAAACAAATCTTTATTGATGATGAAGAAGAATACAAAAAAACAACAATATATCTAATAATCTTGGACTAAATCAAAACATCTCTCACATATGATAATAACTAACATATTTATTTTGATTAAATTAGGGTGAGGAGAGAAACGGAAACTTGCATCATACCAGTTACCACATCATAGATGTATTCCTTGTAAGGTTGAATGAGTCGACTTCACAATAAAAAATGAAACAAAAAACGGAGGTTTCTTTTGTTTATCAAAGAAAACAGAGGTTTACGTTTAAATGTATTTTTAACTTTTTTATTTGGGTCAAACATGTTTTATTTTTTTAGTTACATGATTTAAGTTTTTTATTTATTTATCAAATTTAACTTTTTTTATTTATGATTAAGGTATCCCTCACTCGACAAGTGAGAAACTAATCCCCTGCTGATTTGTAGGCACCTCAAAGGATGAGACAGTTGGCCTGAGAGATTTAATGCTTCTCCATACCTATTTTATATATTATTATATGTTTAGATTATATAGCTTATAAGCTAGTTAAATTGTGATGTGAGAGTGTTTTTATTTGTTAAGCTAGTACCCAATAAGAATTTGACACATATCCAACTAACCCCATACACAACTAACACATGGAGGAGAGAGAAAAGAAGGAGAAAGTAGTGTGGGTTAGTTGGACATGTGTCTTATTCTTATTGGCTTACTGTATGTAATTGAGGTCAAGTACTTGAGGTAAGTTTTTTCCTAAATTAATTTAGAAAAAAATTCAGAAAAATCAGTTTATAAAAAATTATTTAATTCTGGATAAATTGTACTTCTTTTTTATGAATAGATAAGTATACTTCAGTCGTGAATGTTTTATGGCGAAAAAATCGTTAATGTTCACATAATTTTTTTTTATCAAATTCACATAATTTATTTTAATCGTTATTGTTAGTAAAGTGTGATGCCGATTCAATCAATAGCGAAAAGAAAGCGCGTTGACAAAGTTTGCTTTCATTTTAATATTTTTAATTATAAATTATAATGTTTCTAAATTTAAAACCATGTTATGCAAAAAATAACAAAAAAAATTCGTGTTATCAATAAAAAAATTAAATTCGATCAAGAAATAAAAAACTTATAATTGTTGAGTCGAAATATAAAGCATTCGACTATTAGACCTATCCCACCGTCCAATCATATCCGGTTCTTACAACACTAATCCAAACAAAGAAAGTTCTCAAAGATGCATTAGCTCATAAACAATCTCCCAAGTCCCAACAACAATAAATACTATACTCACTCCGGTCCCTAATGTAAGAGCTAGCCGCCAAAAAAACGTTTCTTAAGAAAACATGTGAATGTTAGTTGGATGTCTAGAGTTAATGTTTCTTTTCCAAAATTGCCCATATTTATTATGGTACTTTTAAGAGAGAGAAATACATAAGTATTAATAAATATGAAAAAGAATTAGGGGTAAAGTAGGAAAAAATGTACTAAATGAGGAGAGAATGTGGGGTGAGCTCTTACATTAGGGACCAAAACCATTCAAATTTTGGGCTCTTACATTAGGGACCGGAGGGAGTATATAATTGAAAAACTTACATCAAGTTTCTTTCTCCAGATTCTCAAGTTCTTTTTACATAGAAGTGACACGTGTCCTTTTATAACAACCATGTATTCAATCTAACGGCCACTAATTAGAGAAATGGAGAACTTGGATGGAGGAACTTGACCTAAGTAAAGTCCTATAAATAATAAATAAATAGATGATGATAATAATAATAATAATAAAGAAAACATGGGTTAGCCCAAGAAAAACAGTCATGTAATGTAAGTAGTGAGTTGTGACTTACATCTAAACCCTTCTTCTCTCTCACACATTTCCGTCATGGCAAAGTGGTGGCGCTCCGCCGCGGGCAACCTGCGCCACGTGGCAGACACCCAATGGGGCCCACTTTCCCCCTCACTATTCAGATTCCAAAACGCTTCCTCGTACCACACGATTCAAGCCATCCCAAGAGAGGTCACTGGAAGTAGAGTGTCTTCTAGGGACAGGTCACAGGGTCGAATCCCAGCCATTGTTGAATACCAAAACCACCTCAGTGGTCAAAACAGTTCCAGAAAGCGTTTGCTTACCACCGAGAAAAAGCAGATTAAGGCTATACTGAATTCTGTGGACCTTCCATTTTTTTATTCTACTAGATTTCCTCTTCAGATTCGTGCTGGTTCTGGGTCTTCTCATATGTTGGAGTCTGGAAATGTGTTGCCCATTAAGGTTTTTTTGATGGATTTGATGATTTGAGTGTTGATTAAAGTTGGGTTTTTTTTACTCCCTCTCTTGTTCAATATAAGACCTAGTTGACTCTTTTTATTTTTTGGAGATGTTAAGGTTACAAAATATGTTACTCCCTCCGTTCCTAAATATATGACCTAGATAACTTTTTTTTGGAAAGATTAAGGTTGCGAAATAGGTTATTAAATGAAGACATATTTGATATCTTTTTAGATTATCCATTAACTTATAGGTAAAATAAACTAGTTTAAGAGAAAAAATTAGGTAAATCAATTTATAATTAACTTATTTTTTGCTTTTTTTAGGATTTTTCAAAAAGGTCATCTAGGTCCTATATTTAGGAACGGAGCGAGTATTAAATTATGATATATTTGATATATTTTTAGATTAGTCATTAGTTTATAGGTTAAATAAACTAGTTTAAGAAAAAAAGTTAGGTAAATCAATTTATAATTGATTTATTTTGTTTTTTTTTATTTTTCAAAAAAGTCAACTAGGTCTTATATTTAGGACCGGAGGCAGTATATGATTAGAGTTGGGTTTTTTTGGGTTGTTTATATTTTTTTTTGGTGTAGGTTCATTGGGAGAGAGAGAGTGGGAGGATTCTGAATTTGGTGTTTGTTTGGGCTGATGATGGGCTGGATTTGAAGGTGGATGTGCCTGTTGTTTTTAGAGGTGAAGATGTTTGTCCTGGTTTAAAGAAAGGTATTTTCTTTGATACTGTACTTTTTTTCTAGTGAGTATAAGATATTGGAGCCAATTAATCATTACTCATTTAATGTAGTGTTAGATTATATGATAGTTTATGAGACAATTGTACTTAGGTCCTTCTCAATTGACAACTTCTGCACTTGTTAATGAAAGTTGTTGCATTTGTTAGATTATATGATAGTTTATTTGTCAAATAAACTAGTTGAATTTAGGCAATTCAATTTATATAGAACTTGTTTATCTTTCGTAGGATCTTCAAAAAAGTCTACTGGGGTTTTTATATCTTAAAGGAATGGAGGGATGATTTTTTATATCCATTTGTTTTTGTTTGTATTTCTTCTATATCTTTTGTGTTAGAATGGTGAGGTTTGATTAAAAGCATGAAAGCCATCAGCTTATGTTCTTACTTGTAGAGTGGATAGTTTTATTACTTTGTTGCCAGTCCATTGTTCTAGTATCAAATGCTTATTCTTTATCAAACAATGAAGCTGGTTGGGAATCTTTATGCGTCCTTTTTAGTTGTTGCAGATGTGTCTCAATCTGAGCAATAGGGTTTATGAACTTAGACCTATTAAATTAAATTGGTAATCATGCACTATGTATTAGGAGATGACTTTGTTTGGTTGGAATGTTCTACTGTTTGGTTACTCATTGTTTCATGAATTCTTCTCTTCTGGAATTTTATGTTAGTAAGTAACCTTAGCAACTAACTTGATAGTCATGAGCTTGGAAAGACATGCATTTGTTTGCTCCCTTCGCCAGATTAGAGGCGTCTGGGTTAACTTTTGCAAATTTGGCATGTTTTGTTAGGACTTATATATTCTGACATCAATCATCACCTAATGATGTAATAAAGAGTCTTTCATCATTCATTTTTTAGGAAGTTTCAATTTTTTGGGGCTATCTGAGAGAGTCATGTTTGATTCAAGTTTAAGCTGTATTTCAAGTGTTTTCAAGTTGCATTTGGTGTATGTTCAGGCTTAAATGATAACATTTTCATCCTAACAGTCTGATATATCTTGTCTTGTATTGTGGTGATATTTAAGACATTAGAGTAGAAGATAGGTTTGTTAATGCTGACGAATAATTGCAGCATATGGTTTTTTAATATAGCTTTGAAAGTCTTTTGAATTTTGGAATGCTACTATAGGTCAATTGTTTGTACTTTGTCCATCTCATGCTTTGCTTAACTTTGTTTGTGGTACATGGTAGATAGAAGATTGGCAGTTCATAGAAAATCATCTGGAAATGTTCATTTTGATTGTTAGACTCAGTAGTTTACAAAACTCATTGTGGTTAAAATCTTGTATGAAAACACTATGATATTACAGGTGGCAGTTTGAACAGGATCCGAACAAGTCTTAAACTGCTCTGCCCATCTGAGCACATCCCTTCAAAAATTGAGGTAGATGTGAGCAAACTAGATATTGGAGACAGGGTGTTCATGCGTGATATTGAGCTCCATTCATCCTTGAAGCTTCTGAGTAAGAATGAAGACATGCCTGTTTGTAAAGTAGTTCCCACAATGCTGGAAAACAACGAACCGGCCCCCGCTGACGGCAGCCCACAACATTCATAAGGAGAAATGCCAAGACAGAGGTGTAGTGTCCAAATAGATTGGGTATCTTAGGACTTTTGTGAGCACAAGCACCTATAAGTTTACACTTGTTTGGTTTTTCTAGGAAATGGGCATATCATTTCATTGTTGGTAATAGGTGGCTGTTGATTTCAAATGGTATATTGATTTATTTGCCTCCTCATTGAATGTATGGACACATGAGAGATATTTTTTTAGTTCTTGATCAGTTAAACCTGACTGGGAAATATTTTCATCAAGGGCACGCCTCTAATCTAGCATGCAATTTGGTTCCATTCTTGGCTCCTTGCTCAATGCCAAAGCCAAGTAGATGTGGGAAATTTTTTTTTTTTTGGTAAGGAAATTTTAGGAAGGGGTTTGGGCTCAACCCAATCCAAGGGCAGGACACCTAACTCATGATCCACTGGGGCCTGTCCCTGTGAGCTCTGGGGAATGACTAGCAAGCCCATTGCTGTTCTTACTTTCATTGTTGTTCTTAAAAAACCAAGGTTTTGAAACCCGACCCGAGTCGGCCGGTGGAAAAAACGGCTCGTTTGACTCTGTTGGGTCGCTCCGCTGGTCAGCCCGCTTTAGGCCGCTTTTAAGCCGTTGTTGACCCGGGAGCCGGAGTTGGGCCGTGAACCGGAACGAGCCGGCCCGGTCAGAAATTGAAGGCTGCAAAAAAAAAAAATATCAACAGAAAAAAAATGAACTTGATTAAAAAAAATGAACTTGATTAAAAAAATATCTTCATCCTAATTATATTAAGTTATTAAGTATTAACAATATTTATATATTTAATTTTCATTAAATTATTATGTCACCGGTTCGACCGAACGGTCCAACCGTTTCAACCATGACCCGCTCAGTTTTCCGGTTCGACGTCCGGCTCGGGTTTTAAAACCTTGTAAAAAACCATTTCAAAACGAATCAAATTTCTCATCCCAATAATGTCTCGTTTTATATATAGTTACTCCTTTTGCGTTGAGTCAAAATACAAATATGAGAACATAGTTACACCTCCATCTTTTGGCCATCGTCTTACGTAATTCAAATGACAGAATAATATTCAGAACTTTTCCTGAGTGATCCACTTATTAATTTTAAATTTAAATTAATATCAATAATACCAATAATGATAAACTACACACAAAAGAAAATACTCACCTCTTCATGGTTGGTCTACCTATCTATAGCAGTACAGCTGTTACCCCTCATTTAATTCAATCAACCTGATTAGGGAAATCATTAATTGGTCAAATTGAAGTCATTAAAAAACGACATGAATCTTTTTCTTCCAAAAGAATCAATGAAATAAACAATAAAACATTTCCTTTTCCCACAGAAAAAAAAATAAGACAAAGAAAAATAAACTTTTATTACAGAAACCGATCCATGATGAAACTGGTTTCACGTGCATTCCTAATCACTTCCTATATCTCTCCCAATCTCTTTCACTTCATTCCATTTTATCCCTACCCTCATTACTTCACCAATTGTCTATTCATAGTGAACACAAAAAAGAGAAGCTTTTCATGGAACCCCCTCCAACTCAGTCTATTGAAGTTTCAAGCAATATTCAATCTGGGAATGATGATCCACAGGATCAGGCCATCAATGATTGGTAATTTTTTGTTCTTTTCTTGTTGGGATTGAATAAAGTTATTATTTGTTCTTATCTGATTTGTGTTATCTGTTATTTTTTTCTTCTCTGGGGTGCAGTTGCTCTTGCTGCTATGATTGCTCAGGAGGTTGCCTTGATTACTTGTTCTGTGACTTCTGTTGAACTCTTCTTCTAATTCTTAAGAGAAAATAGGACTAGAATTCCTCTTTTTGTAATTGTTAGCTTTATTATGGGAAATTAACAAGGGAAAAGATATATGCTTTTAGAGTACTTTTGATGTTTTGAAGAATCTTTGTGTTACTATGTGATAATATTTAATACTTGATCCTTTGATCGGTTTGGTTTGAGTTTATCCAAGCTATATGTTTCAAAGACTTGGAATTTCAGTGAGGTTTGACTTGTCATGTTAAAAAGGAGGGCTTTTGAGACTTTTTTCCGTATGGGATGATTGTTGATAATGATGATGAAATTGCTCTTTCTGAAGTGCTACTGTGCGATTTGGAATTGAAAAGCTGAAAAGGGATAAGAAAGAGTAGAATAGCAATGATGATTAGAACGAAATTCTTGGCAGACATTTATAAGTCCAAACGCCTAGAAATTATCAGCTCAGAGTCTCTTTCCCGAGAATGACAGACTAATATGCACAAAACGAACACCATATGAATTCTTGACTATCACAAGAAAATCCTTAAAGAGAAATAAGGTTTTTCTGGTTCAAATAAAGGGAAATAAGGTTGACTTCATGGTTTTTAGGATCGGACCGAGTAGGATGGTTCAACTGGTGGTTGGACCGTAGGCTAGACATAAAAGCGATTGGGTTCTTGCTTTGGATTACCTCTTCATTTAAACCGTTTAGGGGCGACTTTTAGACTGTTATTCGCTATTGTGCCGGAAGTTGGACAGGGTCCAATTGTTTTTTTATTTCAATTTCAAGCAAATTATGTTAATTTTATTTGTATATATATTAACTTTTTAATTACATTTTTACTTCGTTGGCTCGAGTGGATGACTCTATTCAATCAACCATTTGGACTAAGACCCGCTTTTTTTTCTAGCTCGACATCCATTCCGGCTTTTAAAATATTGATTGACCTCTTGCAGTTTAGAATTTGCCATGAATATGCCAAATAAGCAGTCACAAAAATAATTCACTCTCTATCAAGGGGTTAAGTGCATCATGAGCGTTGGTCTAATCCCTCATAATACAACTAACTAGAGAGTGATGTGAGGATTTTCTTGTTAAGTTATTATTTAATATAAAACACCACCACAATCACATGGCAGACAATTCAAAGGATAGAAGTTTCATTAGCTAAGCTTGTGAGGAATCGTGGCCAAGTAGGAATACTAGTGTGTGATCCAATACATCAACTACTTCCACCTTGTTCTCTCGTGCTTTGTTTTGCTGACCTTAAATGTCTGTTCTATGACTTTATCCACGACAAATTGATAACTTTTACTATCTTCTATAATGATTGTACACACATATTCCACCACAGAGGCGTTGATTTACAAAATATGTACATATTTAAATGCCATAAACTTTCGGTATAAAGAAATTATATTTAACTATAAATATTCAAAATCCACTTGTACTCCCACATCAGAGTTCCCTAATGCTTACTATTTCAGTAGGACAAGCATGGGGGGAAAACAGTACCTTGAGATTTCTCAATGTTTATTGTTTCGCCAAATGTTTTTGGAGTCATTCTAAATTAACTTTTTTTTTTAGTGAAAAACACTTCAGATTCAAGTTGAATAAAAAATGTTTGACATGATTTTAGTGCAAATAACTTTTTGCGTAAAAGTCATTTTGAAGTTTAAGTGACATTTCTTGGCTTTAGATTTCTATTCATATGTGAACATTCTACAATCGATTCTTAAACATATCATTTCAACAAGTTTTTGTTAAACTATTTTTTTTTATTAAAGTTTACCTATACTTAAATCACATAATATTGATTGACTTTAAATCCAACTCTAGTTCATAATAAAAAACTATACTACATCCAGTCCCAAATATAGAACGACTTTTTTTTTAGAGATTAAGGTTGCGAAAAAGGTTATTAAATGATGATATATTTGATATATTTTTAGATTATCCATTAGTTTATAGGTAAAATAAACTAGTTTAAGGGGAAAAATTAGGTAAATCAATTTATAATTAGCTTATTTTGCTTTTTTAAGGATTTTTCAGAAAAAGTCAATTAGGTCTTATATTTAGGACCAGAGGGAGTATTAAATATACGTCACTTTCACCAATACTAATCCAACTAAGCCCTGAAAGTCAGACAAAAAAACAGCCCTGAAACAATTTTTTATGAAAATCATGTGCTCTTGTTGAATACATTAATGGAGATAAATGACATGGCCTAACAAGCCTAGTTCTTAGTTAAATCCTTCAGAATACATCAATGGTTCTTCTCAAATTAAAATCACTTACACTATCAACTAATGGATTTAGTGGGAGAAACAATAAGAGGAGGATGCATTACTTCATATAGCAAACCTTTAGATTTAAGAATATAATATATTCATCACCTTGAGCCGCCAGAGTCAACTAGAGAGCGTAATACATCATCTTGCCACTAAGACCAGTTATTGTGCATGAGGTGAGAGTAGACTTAGATAGTCCTTTCCACATTAACAAAGTATGTGTGGAACTGTACCGAACTCAAGTGATAGAGACTTATTTAGTGGCTCCACCACTCTGCATTAAACTACACTATGCTGAAGCTACTTTGTCTTCTATAAATTGCTTCCAATTTTGCAACTTAATGTCACTCATCACTTGTAGTTCAGTTATTAGTGTACAAAACCTTCTCTCTTAGACTCATGGAGTTTACCATTTACAACAAGCATTATCTTCTTTTCTTATTCTGCCTTGTGTCCCTCACCCCTCTTGCATTGTGTCAGCTTAATTACAACTTCTATGATACTACTTGTCCAACACTAAATGCTATTGTTCGTTCCAATGTCTGGCCAGCTATTTCCAATGACCTCAGAATGGCAGCCTCTCTCTTGCGTCTTCACTTCCATGATTGTTTTGTCAACGTGAGTAAACAATAAATTGTGTCATAAAAAAATCACTCATTTCTTTATAAATATGTCACTTGTTATGACTAACTAGTCTTTGTTTTGGTACAGGGATGTGATGCATCAGTCCTTCTTGATGATACCAGCACGTTCACGGGTGAAAAGACTGCATTTCCTAATATAAATTCATTAAGAGGATTTGAATTAATTGACACAATTAAGTCTGCTTTAGAGAAGGCATGCCCTTCCACTGTGTCATGTGCTGATATAGTTACTCTGGCCGCTAGAGAAGCCGTTTATATTGTAAGAAATGTGATCTACATTAAAAAAAACTTTAGCTTCTTTTTTTAATTTTATATATTCATATGTGTGTGTGTATGTAAATGCTTTGCTTTAACAAAATTTCTCAGAGTGGAGGTCCATTTTGGCCTGTACCTCTTGGAAGGAGAGATGGCAGAACAGCAAACAAGGACGAAGCCAATAACTTACCGTCACCTTTTGAGCCTCTTCAAAAAATCATTGACAAGTTTGTTAAAAAGGGACTTTCTATTAACGATGTAGCTACTCTCTCAGGTTTGACTTTTGACTCTGCTTTACATCTTTAAGCTTGATATTATACCAGATGTGAAAAGTGAAAGTGTAAATTATCTATGGGCCAATTGTAATCCAACATGCTACAAATGCCTCGTGTAAGAAAAATCATATTAACATAATTATACAAATTACATTTGGAAATCCTAGAATATCAAATTTCCAACGGAAGACTTGTTAAAATAAAAATACCTCTCAACATGTTAGTTGAAGCAGGAATCTAAAAAAGCTAACGATCTTATAAAATAAGGATAATTAAAATCACAAAAAAACATTCAATGTAAAGGAATATTATAAGGTTCTATTGGTTGGCAAAATGATGACAAATTGACTACTTCAAAAGCTAACACCAACAAGAAAACCCTGAAAAACAATGACAAGATTTTTTTGTGTCGCTCCCTCAGGTCTTTTATTTACGTATTAAACTCGGGTTGTGTATCACACCCTCTCGTTTGAGGGGGATATTAGAATACTCCTATTATTATTATTATTATTATTATTATTAATAATGTATAAATAACATATGGTGTAAACTGTAGCTAACACATGTTATCTACTCATGAAATCTGTTAGGATTGTAACAATATACCCTCACAAGGCACATCCTTCCTATTGTAACTTTTTCCCATATACTATTGATAAGGCCATAGCACAATCATTGATAATATGACAAAAGCAATGATTGTGCGAGAATATGCCAAAAGAAGTGGTTGTTCTCGGGCCTCATTAATACTACCTCTGGTCCTAAATATAGGACCTAATTGACTTTTTTTTGGAGAGATTAAGGTTGCAAAATAGGTTATTAAATGATGACATATTTGATATATTTTTAGATTATCCGTTAGTTTATAGGTAAAATAAACTAGTTTAAGGGAACAAATTAGGTAAATCAATTTATAATTAACTTATTTTGCTTTTTTAAAGATTTTCTAAAAAAGTCAATTAGGTCTTATATTTAGGACCGGAGGGAGTATTATATAAGAAAGAGTTACAATAGGAAGTCATATGCCTTTTGAGGGTATATTGTTACAATCCTAACTGAAGTCATGAGTGCATAACATGTGTTAGCTACAACTATACACCATATTACTTTGAGACTCTCGCTCAAATAATTAATTAAATGAATTGAGAAAAAGACGCTATAACCTAAATTACAACATAATCTTAGAAACAAGCATATCCATTTTGTATGAACATTGATCACTGTTTTTAATGGACATTGCAGGTGCACACACCTTTGGTTTTGCGCAGTGCTTTACATTCAAGTCAAGGCTGTACAACTTTAATGGTAATGCAGGGCAATCTGATCCAACAATGGACTCAACACTTGTTCAAAGTCTGCAAAAACTGTGTCCCAACCAGAATGACTCAGATACCAAATTGGTTGCCTTGGATCAATCGACCACCAACAGATTTGACAACGTGTACTACAGAAACCTTGTGAGCAATTCAGGATTGCTTCAGTCAGATCAGGCTCTTTTTGCTGACAATAGAACTGCCCCTTTAGTGCAGAGTTATAGTAGAAGTCCTTTTCTGTTCATGAGGGACTTTGCTGTATCCATTGAGAAGATGGGACGCATAGGTGTGCTCACTGGACAAGCAGGTGAAATCAGGAAGAACTGTAGGGTGCTGAATTAGATTTAATGTGTGTAATGTATCATGAATGTGAACTTGTTTGAACTCCAAGGAGTCAAATCTCTAGTGCATCAAAGTTTAGATTGTGAAAGTTGATGTTATAAGTACCCGCTTGAAGTTAATATATAATGCTTTTCTATGATGGGTTTCTTTGCATGTTTTGACTATCATTCTATCAATATATTATTGCGACAAACTAGCCACTTTCACTATGCCTAACCAATGTTGGCCACTGTTAAAAAAAAAATACTTGAATACAAATAGATTCCCCTTGTTGTATTGCACTGCGCATAGTATTTAAAATCTCTATTACGAGTAATTAGATTAGATTTCTTACCTTCATCAGAAAAAAGATTCTCACTTTTTTTGGACAGAAAAAAGAAATTTCTTAATCGAGAGTCGAGATGACTTTTGCGTACTTTTTTTTTAAAAAAACTCAATTGATTTTCTTAACTTTCAGACACAATAAATTAGATAGGTCATGAGTTATTAATGACACATATTTGAAAATTGTACTAAAATCTTTTAATACCAATGACTAACTGATTGATTAAGGTAACTTGATGATTTTATATTTGTATTATATTCCTCCCATTTTTTAATATAATGCCTAATTATCTAATTTAATTGGATTAAGATTGTTGAATATAATCATGTATGTTCATATTTATTCAATTATCCTTTTATTTCTTCACAAATTTCACAAATTTTCAATGATTTGACACTCACTTGGTCCCTAAATATAAAACTCAATTTTGAAATCCAATCTATCCCTAATAATAAGAGTCTTATCCACTTTATCTCATATATTTGTCTATCTTTTCCTAACATAACCTTATGTAATTTTATCAGAAAAACATATGAAATTACTCAACTTAATAATTTTCTTAGTTTAGAAAAAGTGACTTTGTAATTAGGACAAGCTAGAGAAGATATTGGTTGAAAAAGGAATTAAGAAAATTCCAAATAAGTCTCTCTCAATACCCAAAAGGATAAGTGAGGAACCTAAACTTCCAAAAGGACCATGAAGGAACCAGCACCTACTTGTCATTTTAAAATTTTGCGAAAAGACAAAATTGCTCCATCCTAAAACACAAATTGCAAGAAGAGGGTGAGTGTTATGATGAGTTTAGGGTGAGATAATAATTTGTGTTTTAGAATGAGGACAATTTTGTGTTTCCGCAAAATTTTTAAATGACAGGTAGGTGCTGGTTCCTTCATAGTTCTTTTGGAAGTTTAGGTTCCTCACTTATCCTTTTGGGTATTAAGAGAGAATTATTTGTGATTTTACCAAGGAGAAATTCTTGCGTGAACCTGGTGCACCACCTCATTTGTGGTCTGATCAATCACAAGTAGACCATATGGTTTGACATTGAATTTTTAATCTGATGTGACATTATAAAAATAAGAATTAACGGATAAAAAAATTTAAAATCTCATGTTTTCAATGTTTTTTTTATTTTTGCAATGTACATAAAAATTATTCCAGAGTTAGTTGAATTTTTTTCCACATCAAATAATATGTGTCTACTTGTGATTAGTGAGACCACATATGACGTGGTACAACATGTTCACACAAGAATTTCTCTTTTACCAAGAATAAAAACAAAAGAATGAAACAAAAAGGGCGGGATTACAACTCCGTAAGGATGAGAACGCGTGTTCGAATCCCGGGAAGCGCTCTTATTGGGAGAGGGGACAACCTTGCCTATATGGGCAACACTCCTACCCCTTAAGTCCAGATTAAACCCGGGGTTATTAACAAAAAAAAAAGGGCGGGATTAATTAAAAAGGCGGGTGAGATATAAGAGGTGAAAGCCACAAAACAAAAGCTGGGGTTTTAGGGTTTATAGTATAGTACACTCTTCATTCATTCGTTCAATGGCGAACCCAAGATGCTTCCTTGACATAAGCATTGGAGGAGAGGTGGAGGGCAGAATCGTCATCGAGCTTTTCAAGGACGTCGTCCCCAAAACCGCCGAGAATTTCAGAGCTCTCTGCACTGGCGAAAAAGGCATCGCTCCTAATACTTCACTTCCCCTCCATTTCAAGGTCCTTCCTTATCTTCATTCCCATTTTTTTAACCTCCATTTCCTTTCAATTTTGTGCATTTTTCATTACTATACTTCACTATCTTTTTATACTTCCTCCGTTATTAAATAGTACTCCCTCCGGTCCTCCTAGTTGACTTTTTCTTTTGAGATGTTAAGGTTACAAAATATGTTACTCCCTCCGTTCCTAAATATAGGACCTAGATGACTTTTTTGAAAAATCCTAAAAAAAGCAAAAAATAAGTTAATTATAAATTGATTTACTTAATTTTTTCTCTTAAACTAGTTTATTTTACCTATAAACTAATGGATAATCTAAAAAGGTATCAAATATATCATGATTTAATAACCTATTTCGTAACTTTAATCTCTCCAAAAAAAAAAAAAGTTATCTAGGTCTTATATTTAGGAACGGAGAGAGTATTAAATTATGACATATTTGATATATTTTTAGATTAGTCATTAGTTTGTGGGTTAAATAAACTAGTCCAAGAAAATAGTTAGATAAATGATTTATTTTGTTTTTTTAGGATTATCCAAAAAAGTCAACTAGGTCTTATATTTAGGACCCAATGGAGGATAAGAATTAGTTGACTTTTTAGAAAAAATACTAAATAATCACAATAAGTCAATTATAAATTGATTTACCTAAATTTTCCCTTAAACTGGTTTATTTGACCTATGAACTACTCATGGATAATCTAAAAATATATCAAATATGTTATAATTTAATATTCTATTTCGTAACCTTAGTTTCTAAAAAAAGGTCAATTGAGTCTTATAACTAGGACTGAAGGGAGTACTAGATATGACATTGTTTTTCTTCATGTTCTTTACTTATTAGACTTAGTTGACTTTATTTGAAGTTAAAGAAATGAAATGAACCAATAAATCATAAGGAATGCTGTGTGGATTATTAGATTCGTGTTACTCCTTTTGGTCCTAAATAATTTTTTGGAGAAGTAATTAAAATTGATTTTTCTAATTTTTGTTCTCTAAACTAATTTATTTGACATACAGACTAACATATGATCTATTAATATACAAAATATATTATGATTAAGTGGTTCATTTTGCTTTCTTAAAATTCTCTAAAAAAGTCAACTAGGTTTTATATTTAGGACACGAGGTGGTTTCTTAGTAGTCAAATAATGTACACTAGTTTAGTGAAAAATCACACAAATCAATTTATAGGTACCCATTTAGCTTACATAGGAGCAGAGGGAGTGTTGTTTAGTAAACACTTGAGAGTTTTATATTGATGATATGGCTTTGGAATATTTGTTTTAGGGGGTTCGATTTCATCGCGTTATTAAAGGTTTTATGGTGCAAGGTGGGGATATATCAGCTGGAGATGGCACTGGAGGGGAATCCATTTATAGTTTGAAATTTGAGGATGAGAATTTTGAGTTGAAGCATGAGAGGAAAGGGATACTGTCTATGGCTAATGCAGGTCCCAACACCAATGGATCACAGTTTTTCATTACTACTACTAGGACTCCTCATTTGGATGGAAAACATGTAGTGTTTGGAAAGGTGATAAAAGGAATGGGTGTGGTGCGTTCTATTGAACATGTTGCCACTGGGGAAAATGACTGTCCCGCCCTCGATGTTATTGTTGCTGATTGTGGAGAAATAGCTGAAGGGGATGATGATGGAACAATAAACTTCTTTAAAGATGGGGATACTTATCCTGATTGGCCGACTGACCTAAGCGTGAAGCCTGACGAAATTTCTTGGTGGATGGAGGCTGTTGATGCTATCAAAAGTCTGGGAAATGAACAGTATAAGGTACAATGTTGTTGCCTGTCTCTTCTTGATATTCTCAATATGATGATTTCCTTTCTTGTTCTTTCCCTTGCAATTCTAGCGTTGAATCAATATATTTGTTAGGAAGAATTAGAAGATGCGATGGTTGTCTTTCTTTAACTAACCAAGTGATGCTGTATCATTTCCAATATGCAGAAGCAAGATTTTAAATCTGCTCTTCGGAAGTATCGTAAAGCATTGCGCTATTTGGATGTCTGCTGGGAAAAGGATGACATTGATGAAGGTCAATCTTATAGTTTAGCTTATACTACTTGTGCTGTCCTGTATTGAATGCTGACCTAGCTGTTTTATATAGCACTTTAAGTATCTCATAGATCTTTTATTTCTTAATTCTCAGATAAGAGCACCGCTTTAAGGAAGACAAAGTCTCAAATTTTTACCAACAGTTCTGTAAGTACCATGTTATAAATGCGTGACCTGATCATAGATCTTATAGATGTATGTGACTGGATCATACTGCTATTATTATTTGAGTCTGAGACCTTATTTATAAATGATATTTTTACTTTTTTAAGACATTTCTGGTCTCCTGAACTACATTCTAAAGAAAGCAGTGAATTAAAAACCTGAGCTATGTTATGACCAAGTAATTGTCAGGCTGGGCACCAATATGTTCTAACTTTTGCTTCTTGATAGATAAAAGTTTCCAAATATGCAATGGATATCTATGTTCATTTTCACGCAATGAGCAAGTAAGAAAAGTTGGATGAAAAAGGAGCAGAACATAAGAAATGAAATGCAAATCTTGATGTTGTCCTTGATTTCTTGTCTTTGATCCATTTTCTCTATGTTAGCCACTGCCTTGTGAATGATTGTTTCATTTATGACATGTAAGCATTCCACACAATAACAGTCTGTAAGGCACACTTTTTTTATTGTCTTTTGTATTTCTCTTTAACTGAAGACTGATGACATGTGGTTTAATCTCTTTAGGCTTGTAACTTGAAATTAGGCGATCCACAGGCAGCATTGACGGATTCAGATTTTGCATTGCATGATGGAGATAATGCAAAAGCCCTGTTTCGCAAAGGCCAGGTTGATCTCTTTTAATATGAATAGTTGATGGATCATGATGAAGAAATTGCATGATACTGCCTAATAATTTGTGTGATCTATATGAGCTCTTTGTATTCGCATGCTCTACCTTTGCTGTAGAGTATGCTGATTTGGATTAAAAGTCTAAGTTCTGCTTTTTATAAATTATTCAAGTTCTGCTATGAAGTAGTAAGTTTATAATTCCTGGATTTTCTGCTGAACCAGTCGCGTTTAATGACCTGGAATTGGTTGTTTGTTCTTTTCAGGCATGCATGGCACTCAATGATCTTGATGCTGCCGTTGAAAGATTCAGAAAAGCATTAGAGTTGGAGCCAAATGATGGTAGGTGGTGGTTGTTTAGGTTTTCCATATTTTATTTGCTGAGAGTTATGTAGTTGAGCAGTGAGCTTCCAGGATTCTTATGTTGATACGAATGTTAGGATTATTTTTCCCTCAATACTATCCATATATTCATGGAGACGCCTACTTTTGAAACAAGAAATTGGTCTAGCTTCCAGTCCTGAAATTTTGTTCATGAAAACAATGAATGGGTGGCTATTTGTAAATAGAATTGACTTTTTCAAACAGCATTATATGATAAAGCAGAATTAAACATCTTAGATGCTTCATCATGAGCTATATCTGTGGCGTTTCTGTTAACTTTGACTTAAAACACTTCTCTGTTCTTCAGGAGGAATTAAGAAAGAGCTTACAGCTGCAAGGAAAAAGGTCAGTCATGTCATTTTATGATTTCCTTTGACTTTTATTCACTCACTTTGCTCAGTACGATTTTAGCATAGCAATACAGGTTTAATGTTAACTATGGTTGCAGGTTGCTGATAGACGTGACCAAGAGAAGAAAACTTACTCCAGAATGTTCAAATAGAGTTTTCAGAGTGGTGGCTGTATTGTCTTGAAACAAAATCTTTCTCACATTTATTCTCCGTGGCTTTAGTCATCATTTAAATCATCAGGTATATTTGTACATTATCTTTCATGATTGTGAAGTGTCATAGAGCTATTGACAATATGATGTTTTGCTTCTGTCAATATGCATTTTCTGATGGAATGTCTGATGGAATGTGCTCCATTTTCAGGTATCAGACAGCATAAAATCAGCCAAGCCCAACTTTGACGGATTCTGTTTTTTTGGTGTTGAGTTGATGAGTTTTGTTAGAATTTAATACCAGGTGAATCGCTGTCTGTAACTTGAATGCTTATTCATCCAATATGGAGACAAATATTTGCTAAAATTCCAAAAATGCCCCAGTTGAAGTTACATATCCGTGAAATTTCTTATTGACGTAATGACCTTCCTGACTAGGATTACCATGTTCATTCAATGTCGATCAGTACATAGATATTGTCTTCACTTTTATCCATGGATTATGGAATGAAACAAATAATTTTCATACCAAGTGGAATCTACTCACTGCGTAATGGGCGATTTTAAAGAAATAATAACCTGTCAAAAATTTGTTTAAAATTCGTTGGCCTCTCATATGTATAACGAGCGAGCTTGTAACATTGGCAAAACCTTGGTTTTTTGCATGTCATTTTTTAATGAGGTTATAGAGCCACTTGCGATGTGGTTCTAAACTTCTTATAGATGTATCTATTTGGTAGAAGAAAAGAATTTGCGTTCTTAAAAATTATTTGTCTTTCATATAATTCTTATAATGCCATATAAACTGCATTGAGTGGCCAGAATAAAAAAAATTCAATTGAAACATTTTTTATTTGGAATCATTTTACAAGATGAACATTTGCCAAGTTAGGCATCTCAAAAGTATACATTTTTCTTTTTTTTTTGTTGTAAGTTTTTTTTTGGCCATTTCTTTTTGTTGTAAGTTGAGTACAAGGTTCTGGCGTAATGAGATTTGATAAGAACTTTAATTCTTAGGGTAAGAAAAAAACTTTAATTCCTTAATTATTCATATATTACAAGCATATAATGATGAAACATTAATGTTTCTTATCAGAGTCATCCCCCCATAGGATTGTGGGTTGAAGGTAGTATAAAAAAAGGATTGTGGGTTGAAAGGGGAAATTTTTTCAGAAAAGTTGAATGGAAATAAATGAAGGGTTGATGACATAGGATAATGTGTAACATAGGATAATGTGTACCAGTTGGTGGATTAAGAATTAGAAATGGATAGGGTAAGAGATGGAAAGTAGGGGTAATGATGAGAGAGTAATATTTGTGGGCCCCAGGATAAGTGTGAGATTGAGAGAGAAAACTTGTGGGCCCCGAGATATATGTAAATGACCATATGACCCCTTAACTTTTTAATCATTTTCAACCAACTTTCCTTTACTTCATGCAACCAAACAAGCCACTTTTTCCTTGTGTGCTCTTACATGTAGAAAGTTTAACCAACTTAACCTTTAAAATTAACTTTGGGTAAATGTGGGATAATATTAATACCTTTTTGTGAACTTTCAAGATAAAATTGATCTAAAAAAACTACCATAAAAAATTTGATCTGAGTGAAAAGTTAAAAAAAATTTGACCTTAACCCCATATTATTAAGTGAAGTTTTTTAATGATCTTATCCCATAGTTTAATTTAAGGTGCCTTTTGAATTAGTTAGAATAATAAATGACATTTTTTCAATATTGTCTTTTAACTCTTTGCTTTCCCATGTAATACTCTCTCCGGTTTCTAATATAAGAGCTCATCTCACATTCTCTTCATTTAATGCGTTTTTTCCTACTTTACCTCTAACTCTCTCTCATATTTATCAATTCTTATGTATTTATCTCTTTAAAAGTATCATAATAAATATGAGCAATATTGGAAAAGAAATATTAATTTCAGACACCCAACTAACATTCACATGTTTTTTTAAGAAAAGTTTTTTTGCAGCTAGGTCTTATATTAGGGACCGGAGGGAGTATCATTTATCCCACACAGGAGAATTTATTAATTCTAAAAAAAATTGTGAGCTGATTATTTATTATCTCTAAGGGGCGGGGTGTTCATGGGATCTAACAGTAACACGACATCCTTGTTCCTTGTCTTATTTGGCTATAATAAATTAGTGTTTAGCACTTAGCTTAGATGCTTAAACCTTTTAGCTAAAACATTCTTCAATGGCCGATCCCTTTTCCAGGTCTCTCCTCCTTTCTCATCTCTCCTTCACCCTCCAACCATTCTTATTAAATTTATTTATTTATTTCCTAATTGCTAATCTCATTCCAATTACTGTCTTATTTAGTTTTGACCACCCGGATTATGCTGAGATCCTTGTCATACGTCATGGTGAAACAGCATGGAACGCTGACGGACGAATACAGGTAGCTACTTTTCTAAATAAAACATGTGACCATATTTGTTACTCACTTTCTAAATTATAAACTTTATAAATCATTAGTAACATTAAATTTATATATATTGTAGGTTACCTTATTTCTGTTGTCATGTTTTATGTGCACATTTAGTCTAACCAATATGATACTCCCTCCGTTCCTAAATATAAGATCACTTTGGGGAAGTGGATGAGTTCCTAAATATAAGATCACTTCTTATTTTATCTCAAGTTTTGCCCAAACTACCCTTATAATCTCTTTGTAGAATTCTGCTTTTGTTATTCATAGTTTACCATGATTACTTCTTCTCCTTTTATAGCTTTCTAGGCCATTCTTTCTTATAGTGATGACCCCTTTTGAGATTACACTCTTTAATTAATTATGCTCACCTTTTATATAAGATTGTACTTGTGTATATGTGATCAGGGACATTTGGATGTTGAGTTAAATGAAGTTGGAAGAGCTCAAGCAGCTGCAGTAAGTTGCTTTTGCTTTTTTTTTTGTTTGGTTTATATCTGTCTTGTGAAAAAGAAAGGGCCGGTTTGACTCAACAGTAAGCTCACTTGTTGTGGGGTCTAAGGTCGTGGGTTTGAATCAGTCACTCTGCAAAAAGTAGGGGTTAGGCCGCCTAGTATATTCCCTTCCCTATCAGACTCACCAAGTGGAGACTGGAACTGGGTTGACCCTTTATTTATGTGTTGACTAATGCCAATATTTTGGATGGAGGTGGCTGAAAGACTATTTAGGGAACCAAAGATCTCTGCTGTATATTCTTCTGACTTGCAACGAGCTTATGAGACAGCACAGATTATTGCAACCAAATGTGGAGGGCTAGAGGTTTGAAATCTGATTGACATTCTTCATATTTCATTTTCTTGAAGTCTGTATCCTAGAATGATGCTAGTTCATTTGATTCTTTTTACATATTTGTACTCTTTGAGGTTTACTATTTATTATTAGCCAGAGTATGCATGAACAATGTTTACTGTTTTGTGGAAATTATGACATGATACTGAAAAATTCAATTCTCGAATTAAGAAGCTCAAACACTTAGAACTTGAGGATGTGAACCGATCGAACCTGCAATCTTCTACATTAAAGAGAGTTTTCATGCCACTAAGTCATAGGGTTAATGGGAAACTTGAAATATTTTTAAGTGGCTACTAATATGTCTTAATTAACTTTACTGGCCCCGCGTATCATTCTGTCATGTGCATAAGTAGTATATCACTTGACTTTGTGCCTCTGCGTGATTAAAGTTAAATGTGATATAACTACTTCTGTGTGTGTGCGCTTGTGTATTTTCTTTGTAACTCCTAATGTACCGTTAACTCCAGGTTGTCAAAGACCCTGAACTAAGGGAAAGACACCTAGGGGACCTTCAAGGTATGTCCCGACGTGAAGCGGCAAAGACTAATCCCACTGCTTACAGGGCTATGGAACGAGGTGAAGAAATACCAGTAAGTGTGATAGAAGCCATATTATTATAGCCCTTGTATCAAAGCAAAAGGGTTCATACAAGTCATTATACATTTGCTGTGAGCTTATGGTGTTTGTTATTGCTATTGCCTTTTCTGCACTTACCTGACTTAAATGCATATGCCACAATGTTCAGGGTGGTGGAGAAAGTCTTGATCAACTTTCCAAACGTTGTGCCTCTGCATTGCAGAGGATTGGCATGAAGCACTTAGGTAGGTCACCTTAGTAAAATTATGGCTCATAGTTTGGCCTATGATCTTTCATATTAATGAGAGGATTGCCAGGGCAAATTGCTATGACATGCTGATTTTTTTTTTATCAGAATTTGTTTTATCTGAAATGACATGATGCCTTACTTGCCTGCATTGTGTACACTAGATTTCTTCCTAACAAAAAAATTGTTATAAATGATAATGCTGTGTTAATGGATCCCTTTATAAAGTCTTTTCCTATGCATAAATAATTTTGTGAAACAATCTGTATCATTTGCAGGAAAGCGGGTAGCAGTTGTTACACATGGAGGCACTATTAGATCACTTTACAAGCAGGCCAATAACAAAAACAAGCGTTGTGGGATGATACTCAACACGTCTGTCAATGTCTTTCACTTGTATGAAGACATGTTGATTATAAAAACTTGGGGAGATGTTAGCCATCTGAGCCAAACAGAATTTCTTCAATCTGGTTTTGGGGGTGATGCAACTTCTGGTTAAGCCGTATCACTTGACTTATTCATTGAATCAATATACATATTATGTTCTCTAGATAATACAGGTTATGGGGGGAGGAGAGGAAATGCATACATATATGTGTGTGTGTGTATATATTTTTGAAGTACAATATTATGAACCTCAATGATGCTTAAATAAATCTAAATTTTTTATATTAACAAAAAAACCAAAAAACAGTTCAAAAATAAAAAGACTATTTCTTATGGCTAAATATAGTTACTAACAGTTTATCATTAAAGTTTCAATGACAGAAACAAAAATATAAAAGGAAACTAAAACATTAAAAAAATGCTTTTTTTTAAAAACTGTAAACAAAGGAGAGGAAAACGAGTAGAGAGAAAGAAGAAGAGACAAGATGGAAAGGGGCGAGAATGAACTAAGGGAAGCCCAGTATTTATATGTAAAGTTCGCTACTCTGCGGCGTTTATCAACGCGGCAGAGTTATCTATTATTATTTCAGCATATCGGCGGTTCCGACCGCCGGAACGTATCGACCACATTAATTGTAAACGTGCCGGCGGTTTCAACCGCGGGCATGTATTAATTTTAAAAAATACTAAAATCATTGGCGCGCTTCGGACCGCCGGTGAAGTGGCGGGAAATAAAATCAAAAACAGTGTAACGTACCGGCGCTTCTAACCGCCGGAACGCGATCTGTAAAATAAAAAAAAAAAAAATGAAATCATCGCGCGTAGCGGCGTTTTTGGCGACGCGTTCCGGCGTTGGTGTGAAACCGCCGGAACGCCAAAAACATACCTGCGTTTTTTTAGAACCGCCGGAACGCAAACGCCGGCATGTAGCGATTTTCTTATAGTGTTAAGCTGACTTAAAAATAAGTCAACTTAAAAAAATCACTTTTAAATAAATTCACCAACACCGTAGAAAATCAAAATCTCAACGACACAAGTCAATCACGAATCTATATGACAATATTCCTTAAAATTGTAATTAAACTGATATACAAGGATGCTTCTCCACTTATTACTACTATACGTGATTGATTTTTGTGTATTTGAAAATGGAAAAAACTTATGTCAAGTACTTAACCTCAATTACATCCACTACCCAATAAGAATTTGACACATGTCCAACTTACCACATACACAACTAACACATGGAGGAGAGAGAAAAGAAGGAGAAAGTGGTGTGGGTTAGTTGGACATGTGTCAAATTCTTATTGGCTTACTGGATGTAATTGAGGTCAAGTACTTGAGGTAAGTTTTTTCCTTTGAAAATGTGACAAAAAATTGATAAAAAACGTGACAAAACTGTGGCTGAAATAAGGTTGCTGGGTAACTTGGAAATCAAATTCTGAAGTTCATAAAAATGATGCTAGTGTGTATTAAAAAAAAATTATGAGGCTAATTTTTATCTATATTGATATTTTAGCAAAGGGTAATGGACCTAATCTGCCCCCAAGTAACCACCAAGGAGCGCTGAGCACCCTAAACTAACAAGAGGCCCGTATCTGGACTCCAAGTAACCAAGGTGTTTAAAAACTACCCCGGGTGGACGGTCAATGACGTTTGACCGTTACTATGCCTATGTGGCCGCCATGTGAAGGCCTTGTTTGTCACGCGGCGCCTTGTCATCGCAACGTAAGGTATGTTCATGTGGGTCTCACCTATAATAATAAACAATTTCTCTCTCCCTCTTCATCACCATCACCACAGCCCCCCAACACCCACCATCTCCACCCACGCCACCCCCTCAAACGTGGCAAGCAGAGGTGGCGTGGGTGGGGGGCTGTGGAGGTGAGGCAGTGGGGGGCTGGGGAGGTGAGGGGGAGGCGTGGGTGGAGGTGGTGGGTGTTGGGGGGGGCTTTGGTGATGGTGATGTAGAGGGACAGAGAAATTGTTTATTATTATAGGTGAGACCCACATGAACATATCTTACGTTGCGATGACAAGGCGCCGGGTGACAAACAAGGCCTTGACGTGGCGGCCACATAGGCATAGTAACGGTCAAACGTCATTGACCGTCTACCCGGGGTAGTTTTTAAACACATTGGTTACTTTGAGTCCAGATACGGGCCTGTTGTTAGTTCAGGGTGCTCAGTGCTCCTGGGTGGTTACTTGGAGGGCAGATTAGGTCCATTTAAAATACACATGTGGTAAGCAGAGGTGGCAAGCAAGTGCTCGCGTGGCAGCCACATAGGCATAGTAACAGTCAAACGTTGTTGACCGTCCAATCGGGGTAGTTTTTAAACACCTTGGTTACTTGGAGTCCAGATACGGGCCTGTTGTTAGTTCAGGGTGCTCAGCGCTCTTTAGTGGTTACTTGGGGGCAGATTAGGTCCATTACCCTTTAGCAAAATATCCATCCATATTGATTCTTGAATTCTAAAAATCTGTTAGACACCCAATTCCAATAAGTTGTATGTTCAACTTCTCTCAAACTCCCATTCAAGTGTTACTGCGTTATAATAGTTAGTTTCAAAACAGATTTATTATTCTGTTGTGATTAGTTTGAAAGATTAACTAATTGTGACACGTGGATGTTGACACGTGCTTCTCATGCACTTGTAACATTATACTAGTATTGGACAAATCCACCTTTTTTCTGGCAGAAAAAAACAAATCAATAATCTTATTTAATTATAATTTTTATATCTCTTTTTACTAATTTTTTTTTTGACCAAAATCTCTTTTTACTAATTCAAATTACTAAAAATTCACTAACTCACTAAGAAACCAAAAAATGATAACCAATTTTTCCTTAATGTATTATCTTCACATAAAGTTGAAAAAACAAATTATCACATAAAGATGATACTGCAAATTTATTTATGTCAGTTTAAAGAATTCAGCTGATCAAGAAAAAAAGTCAAAAGAATTCAGGAACTTACTTTGCCCAAAAAGAGAATCCAAGAAGTACTTTTCTCTATTATTTACGCAAAGGGAAAAACTTATCTCCAGTACTTGACCTTCATTCCCTCCAGTGTACCAATGAAAAGTTGACACATATACAACAAGCCACATCAGCCCTACATCTCATCATTCCCAAATAAAAAAAATCACCCTCTCTCCTCCCCACTTCATCTTCTTCCCCAACCTTCTTCATACCCCTCCACCACCCACCTCCACCGGCGTCTGCCACAACCGCCGCCGCCACCTCCACCGGCGCCTCCCGCCGCCGCCTCCCGCCTCCGCCGGCGGTGGGGAGACGGCGACGGTGGAGGAGACGGCGTCGGCGGTGCAGGCGCCGGTGGAGGAGACGACGGAGGTGGGGAGGCGCCGGTGGGGGCTGCGGCGGCGGCGAAGACGGCGACAGTGGGATGCGCCAGTGGAGGGGACGACGCCGGAGGCGGAGGCGGCGAGATGCGCCGGTGGAGGGGGCGACGTCGGTGGGAGGCGGCGGCGGCGGATGCTCCGGTGGAGGCGGCGGGATGCGCCGGTGGAGGAGACGACGCCGGTGGGGGCGGCGGCGGCGGCGGTGGGAGGCGCCGGTGGGTGGTGGAGGGGTATGAAGAAGGTTGGGGAAGATGATGAAGTGGGGAGGAGGGAGAATGATTTGTTTTTATTTGGGAATGATGAGATGTAGGGCTGATGTGGCATATTGTATATGTGTCAACTTTTAATTGGTACACTGGAGGTAATGAAGGTCAAGTACTGGAGGTAAGTCTTCTCCTTACGCAAAATATAGGGTAGTTACTAGTAATATTACTTATTAGCTCCCAATCTAGTGAAGGAAACATCTATAAATAATAATAGGATGAGAATGATTGTTTCTTACATTGCAAGATTAATTGCTCAGTTGACATTTGAGTTCAATCTTTTGTTTTGGTGCTCTCAACCAAGTTCTCTTCTCTCCTGCCTCTCAATCTTCTTCCATGGCTTCTTCTTCTCCTTCTCCTAATAAGCCTCCTATAACGAGGTCTCCTGCTTTTAAGAAGGCTCTTTCTCCTCCTTCTACAAGACCTTCTATCCCAAGGTTTCACATTAACGCCACATACAATTATTTTGCATTGTATCTTCATTTGTTTTCATTCTATTGATTCTTTTGAACATTCTTAATTGTGTCTTTTCTGCTATATATCTACAAGTTTTCTTCATCTTGGTTTGCTGTAAATACATAATTTAATACTTCTTTAATATCATTTCAATAATTTTATCTTTCTTTCTTTTTCAAAATGGCCATGGTGGCTATTACAGATCTAATAGTCCTATTCAATATGTTGAGGTTATTGTGATTCTTCATGGTGAAACATCTCATAACGCTAATGGAATATATCAGGTAGCTACCTTCATTAACTCATAAAGTTTGTTGACATTTGATATTCTATTTCACAGTTATCAAATTAACTATAAATAATGTATATAGATGTGTGAGAAGAAACTATTCTTGTCACAATCGCTATATTTATTTTTAGAAAATATTATTTGTAGTTTAATTAACTTAGTCATGATCCAAAGAATCTCCTTCTCTTCTTTTCTTTTTTACAGTATTTTCTGCCACTCCTGAAATTGAATCTTTTTATGCCTTTCTTGCATATTCACTTTACATATTGACAGTCTTTTTTACTTTCCTTGATTTAAAAATACTTAAGTTTCATACATGCCCATAATATGTGTGTGCATGTGTGTTTTTCAGGGACAAGAGAATGTTCCATTAAATGAGGCTGGACAAGCGCAGGCAACTAAAGTAAGTTGCTTTCTTTCTTTCTTTCTTTCTTTTTGTTTGGTCTATAATTTATGCCTAAATGAATAATACAAATGGAGTATTTTGGATGTAGGTTGCTGAAAGACTACATGGTGAAGGACGGATCTTTGCTCTACATTCTTCTGACTTGCCAAGTGCTTATGAGACTGCAGAGAAAATTTCTGCCCAATTTGAAGGGTTACAGGTTAGATCTCATGTTAACTAATCTTCGTGTTTCATTTCATTAAATATCCTACAATGTTTGTTTTGTTTAATTATTTGTATCCTCACACATATGAAATCTGATAAGTTATTATTAGTATTTTGTAATAAGTATGACCATATATAAAAAAAATACTTTCAATAATTGAAACTTTAAGATGTTTTAATTGTGAGTTCAAAGTTGGATGCACATCTTTGTCCCCCATGTGTGTCATATGGCGGCTTCACCTTCTTTCTTTGCATTATCGAATTTAAATATAGTACAACTTGATGGTTATATTCTTTCTAATTATCAATGTTTCGTTGTTTTCGCCCTTTTTGTATATTGAACTTGAATTCAGATTACGCCAGACCCTGAGTTGAGGGAAAGACACCTTGGGCAACTTGAAGGCGTTATTCGTAGTGAAGCACGAGTGGAATTAGTCAATGCTAAAGAACGTGGTGAAGAAATACCAGTGAGTGCATTAGAAAAATCATTGTACCCCTTATTACAAAAAGAAACAGGATTTCATATTCATTCACACCCCTTACTTCCTGTTAGCTTATGATGTTTCTTATTTAACGAGCAAAATCTCCAGTGCAATGCACGGGGAGGAGCTTTACCAATTTCTGAATTTAACTTCGTGATGATATTTGTTTTTAAAAAACACACAAATATAATAAATTTGAAGGATAGAAATTGTTATCATGAAAATAAAGTTATGATTAAAAAGAAAAGAATATCATTTCATGTAATTGTTCAAAAGAAAAGAATAACATCATACAAATATCACGAAAGTAATAGTATAAAGAAACAAAAATAATTAAAAAAAGTAAAACTAATTCAAAAAAATTAGGAAGTATCAAATCTTTAGTATCTTGCACGATATTAGTGAGATATTGCATACATTTTCCCGCGCTTCGCGCGGTTTATTTATAATTATTACTAATTTACCAATATAGCATTAGTGAGATCTCCTGTGCGATGCATAGTCTGATGTGTATGACTTTGCCATGAAAGCACTACTTTGTAATCATTCATGATACATTTAGCACTCTCGTATTTGAGAAGCTATGCAATCAAAAAAATAAGCATATTGAAGATATCGAATCACAGAATAATATATTAAAATGACCATGGGAATTCACATAAGTTTAATCAAAATAGTAGCTTAAACTCTAATAACATTCAATAGCATCAAACTTACTTCAAATCATTTATCCAAAATAATACCAACAAATCTAATAAGGACAAATCTTTTCTCTACAACCAAAGAAAAATGGAAAAATAAACAAATGACCCTCTACTCTTTTTTAACAAAAAACTTACCCCTGTCCAAACCTCTAAGTGAAGAACGAATGAATAACAATCAATGGAAAGGCTCTCAGACCAATTTAGGACAACGATATAGCATGAGCCCTTTGCCCATAACAAAATAAAAGGAATAAATTTGTAACAACAATTAAAAATAAAAGTGAACAGAATATATGAGCACACATAAACCCAAAAGGAAAGACACCAAACAGAACCAATGGGAGAGCATCTACAAAATGACCAATTATCTTGTCTAAAACATTAAGCATAGGCCTCACATACTCCATCTATCTTCTCTTTCGAACTGTCATGAGCTTCTTGCATAGGGCCAGAAGAACCCTACTTCCTGTAGTATCAAAGATTAACCCAGAAAAGTTATATATTGCATGTTGATTTGAACAATTAACCTTGGTCAAGCAAACAAAACATCAACATTATGGAATAAATATAGACACATGGCAAGGAGGATTAGGACCAGTATTGTCAAAGACAAATATCTAACATTGAGATAGAAAAAGTTTTTTACTTAAATCCTAGCAATTCAATAGTCATAGATTGAAACTATGAAAAACAACTTAAATGAGTGGGCTTCTTGGATATTTGTCATCTATTAGCATGTTTGACTCAAAAGTTGCAGCAAAATGTAGGCAGTATGATATGCTTAACCATCAATTTCCGTCATCATCAGCAAAATGCGGCCATTCAATCAACTCTATTTCATCTTCGTTCATGAACTTTCAGTTTTTCTCCATTTTTATTGAACTTTTCTCACTTTGAGAACGCAGAATCATAATTCTTTTGTTGCTGATTCAGATGCTCTCTCCTTTCTCTCAATCTCTTCATATGCCAAATCTGCTATCTCCCTTTCAATCTTCAAGCTTCTCCATTTTTCTCAATAGGCAACACAGGGCAGCAGAATTAAAAAAAATGAAGGGAAGAATAAGGAGCATAAATTTGGATAATGAAGGTGTCTCAGTATCTGATAAAAAAATGGTGACTCAGTATCCAAAATGCTGCTGCTCCTTAAAAACAGAACACAAGTTCACTTTTTAACAGAACACAAGCTTTATCCTTACCATCAAAATAAACATAGCAACAGAGGCCTGAAAATAAGAATTATATTTATGTTCTATATCCAAATGAAAACAACGCTTCAGAAGCTTCACAAACTGACTATTTGCTCAAATGCTCTAACCAATATTGCATGTACTTCAAAAGGAACATAACTGAACATAACTGGACAAGTGTATCATATATAAATCAAACATTTCAATAATACCCTTTGGGAATATAGTCCGGTTGCGGCACTATGAATTTGCAGCAAACACAACCCAAAATGAAACAGTTGTATTCAACAAAAAAAATGTTAAAAAGTACAAAAAGCATGGCCTTTAAAATAAAAATACTTACTATCAAATGTGGGCAAATCACACTAAGGCAGCGACATGAACAAACCTCCCCCGCCTGTGAAATATCTTCTTAACCATTACTCAGAACATCTTCGACTAAACAAAGAAGTGAAAAACATGAGAAAAAGCAAAAATGGAACTGTGAAAACATGGAGGTTAGAAGGAAGATTGGAAGCCGAGAAGCCAAAAGACAGAGAAAGCCATTAGATTTCTGTAAACATGCAAGTAAAAGAAGAAGAAGGAAAAAAGATAATAAAGTTTAGAGCTTTCACAAGACCCAACTCAAATGAATAGGAAATTCAGAATGTTCAAAGGAGAAAGCTAACAGCTTTCTTGGTAGAATGTGCTTACTTGACTGGGGAAGTGCATGTGCTTACTTGATTGCATAGTCAAAAAGCAAATGTCTAATGAAAAGCAAATGAGTGCAACCTGTATTAAAGATGGCTTCCAAGAGAAGCTTTGAACAAAATCTCCTTTTGAGCGAGAAGATAACGTGCGAGGTTAAGATTGACTTTTTTGGGAGAGGTTAAGATTGCGAAATAGGCTATTACATCATGACATATTTGATATATTTTTAGATTATACATTAGTTTATAAGTAAAATAAACTAGTCTAAGGGAAAAAATTAGGTAAATCAATTTATAATTAACTTATTTTGCTTTTTTATAGGATTTTCTAAAAAAAGTCAATTAAGTCTTATATTTAGGATCGAAGGGAGTAATATTTGTGAATGTCTTTAATACAATTGCGGCATGTAACTGGCATTAATCATTAAAAATGCATATGTCACTATGTTCAGGGTGGTGGAGAAAGCTTGGCCCAACTTACCGAACGCTGCAAAAGTGCATTCAACCGAATAGCCAAGAATAACGAAGGTAGGCACCAAAAACTTAGTGGCTCATGTTTGTTCATAGATATCATATACATGTTAATCAGAAAATTGGTTTGATAATCTTTCTGTGTATCTGTACTCGTGCAGGAAAGAGGATAGTAGTTGTTACACATGGAAGTGTGCTCAAATCACTTTATTCGTTAGCTACTGGTGGAAGGATTCCTGATGTGAAGATTCTACGCAACACTTCTTATAATGTCTTTCATTTTTCTGATAATAAGTGGTCTGAAAAAAATTCGGGAGATTTTAGCCATCTCAAGAATAGTGAGCTTATTAAATATGCTTATTAGCAGCAGCAGCAGCAGCAGTATAGTAGTATTGCTTGACTCATTTATAGAGTCAATATCAATACAGTGCTTTCAAAATAATGAACACAGTATTATGAGGAAATAATAGAGGGAAAGGATATCATTTTTTCCTGGTTAAAGTTCTTCAATTTTTTTCTCATACAGTATTACTTTGTACAATTGAATGGTTCAAACGGCAGTTATGCCTCTTGTAAAGTTTCTTCACTTGTTATCCATCAATGTATAATGTGTAAGGTTGGAAGTTTCTTCTTTTCATTCTAAGCATTTAGATCTCAAAGTTCAGCAAAAAACTTATGCTAAGAACCAATTTGTGTGTGATGAATTCATGAGTGAATTGATGGCTGATGTCATAAACAGGGTTGGTAGTAGAATTAATTGAGATGTTTAATTGAGAATTGTTGATTTAGAGCCCCAACTCTTGCATGTGTTGTTGAGTGCAGTGATTAAAATTTGTTTCAGAAGCGCTATACTTATCTGATTTAGTTTTGCTTGAGAGGCAAAGAATTCTATATTTGTTTCTTCTTAAATTTGTACCAACCGTTTTTACTGTGACAAAATTGATAGTTGATGTCATTGGATGGCTTTAATTATTAGACCAATAGGAAGCAACATAAGGCTTCTAATATTTAATTGCTAGATATTATATTTCTAAAGCTATGATTGTATGCTTGTATATATTGGAGGGGTCTCGCCTCCAATAAAATCAAACAGTTTCTATTATTTTATTTTGCCTCCACTTGAATAATTAAATAGTGAATTGGACTGTCCTTAAATCTATTTACATTTATAAGAACTAGGGTAGGTGGAGTTTATCAAATGTATAACTGATTTGTAATTCATTATTCTAAATATAAGTTCACTTTGACTATTTTTTAAAGTTATGGGAGTTAATTAGACTACTAAATTATAACATATGTCACATGTAATTAGATTAGAGGTTGATTTGTAAGCTAAATAGAATAAATTAGTTTTGAAAAAAAAATAATTATAGACAATTTAAAGAGATTACTTGGTATCCCTAATTTTTCAAAGTGATTTTACAGTTAAGATAAAGGAAGAGAGTATTATTCCATCATTTATACATTTGTAATTTTACAAGTGTATAATTTATAAATTGATATTTTCCTTAGTTTTAATTATAAGACCATTTTGACTTTCTTTAGATTGAAAATGCAAAATTAATTAATTCAAAATGTTTATCATTTTATTTTTTCCTCTTCAAAACTAATTTATTTAAATTTTAAACTAACATATAATCTATGTACATGTGACATATATTATAATTTAATGATTTAATTTGCCTAATCATGTTACACAAGAAAAAGTAAAGAGATTTTGTATTTAGGTTTCACATTAACCCCACAATTATTTTGCAATGTAAAACTGCTACAAGCCATCCGCTTTAGTTATTTTTCTTTAATTACAATCTCTTTGTAGAATTCCGCTATTATTATTCATGGTTTACCATGATTACTTCTTATCCTCTTATAGCTTTTTAGGCCATTCTTTCTTATAGTGATTACCCCTTTTGAGATTACTCTCCTTAATGAAGTATGCTCACTTTCATATAAACTTGTACTTGTGTGTATGTGATCATGGACATCTGGATGTTGAGTTAAATGAAGTTGGAAGAGCTCAAGCAACTGCAGTAAGTTGCTTTTGCTGCACATAAACCATTACAAAACGCCTTCTTTTATTTGTTTGGTTTATTTATGTCTTGTGAAGAAGGATCGGCTTGACTCATCAGTAAGTTCGTTTTCTGTAAGGAGTAAGTTCGTTTTCTGTAAGGTCTGAGGTTGTGGGTTCGAATCAGTCACTTTGCAAAAAGCAGGGTTAGATTGCCTAGTATATTATTCTCTTCCCCAGCACCTTCACTCTACTGTATATTCTTCTGACTTGCAACGAGCTTATGAGATAGCGCGGATAATTGCAACCAAATGTGGAGGGCTCTGAGGTTTGAAACCAGATTAATTTTCTTCATATTTCATTTCACTAATGTTTGTATCTTAAAATGATACCAGTCCATTCAATTCATTTTACATATTTGTACTCTCTGAGGTTTACTATTTATTATTAGCCGGAGTATGCATGAAAAATGTTACTGTTTTTTGGAAATCATGACATAATACTGAAAAATTCAATTGTTGAATTAAGAAGAGCAAAAACATAGAACTTGAGGATGTGACCGAATCAAACCTGCAATCTTCTACATATTAGGGAGTTTTCATGCCACGAAGTCATGTGTTAATGAGAAAGTTGAAATATTTTTAAGTGACAACTAATATATCTTAATTTTAAGTTCACTGGCCCCGCCTATCATTCTGTCATGTTCAGAAGTAGCATATCACTTCACTTTGTGCCTCTGCGTGATTTAAGTTAAATGTGATATAACTGCTTCTGTGTGTGTGTGTGTGTATTTTTCTTTATAACTCCTAACATACCCTTACCTCCAAGTTGTTAAAGACCCTGAACTAAGGGAAAGACACCTAGGGGACCTTCAAGGTATGTCCCGTCGTGAAGCGGCAAAGACTAATCCCACTGCTTACAGAGCTATGGAACGAGGTGAAGAAATACCAGTAAGTGTCATAGAAGCCATATGATTATAGCTCTTGTATTGAGTAAAAAGTTTCATACAAGTCATTAGATATTTGTTGTGAGCTTATGGTGTTTGTTAATGTGATTGCCTTTTCTGCCCTTACCTGACTTTAATATGCATATGTCAAAATGTTCAGGGTGGTGGAGAAAGTCTTGATCAACTTTCCAAACGCAGTGTATCTGCATTGCAGAGGATTGGCATGAAGCACTTAGGTAGGTCACCTGGTAAAATTATGGCTCATGGCTTGGCCTATGATCTTTCATTTTGATGAGAGGATTGCCTGCAGTGTGTACACTAGATTTCTTCCTAAAAAGTATTTGTTATAAATGATAATGTTGTGTTAATGGATCCCTTTCCAAAGACTTTTCCCATACACAAATAATTGCGTGAAACAATCTGTATCATTTGCAGGAAAACGGGTAGCTTAGCAATTGTTACACATGGAGGCACTATTAGATCACTTTACAAGCAGGCCAATAACAAAAACAAGCGTTGTGGGATGATACTCAACACGTCTGTCAATGTCTTTCACTTGTATGAAGACATGTTGATTATAAAAACATGGGGAGATGTTAGCCATCTGAGCCAAACAGAATTTCTTCAATCCTGTTTGGGGGTGATGCAACTTCTGGCTAGGCCGTATTGCTCTACTTATTCATTGAATCAACATACATATGTTGTTCTCCAAATAATACAGGTTATGGTGGAAGGAGAGGAAATGCATACATACATATATATATTTGAAGTACAATGCTATGAACCTCAATGATGCTGACGATTACTTTTACAATTTATGACGTGTGTGTAGGAGTACAAAATAGCTTTTCAGCCCAAAGCTCGTTTATTGGGCATGTGGATTCTCAAGTTCAGAGAGAAATTTATGCAGGGAAGTTCAAATAGATGCCATCATAATAGATGGAATGAATATCACTCCAAACTTTGTAATAATATGACATGTGGATTATAAAAGTTACTTTTGAAAAAATAGCTTATTTTAAGAAGATTGTGTTTTTGAAATGTTTGGACGGACTTATTTTTTGAACTGACTTATTTAAAACAGGTAGCTTATTGCATAAGTAAAAAAGAAGTAACTATTTTATCAAAAAAAAAAGAAGTAACTAATTTTCAGTCTATAAGTAGCTAGCCTATGATGTGGACTCCACAAATTCTAGCTTACTTTTTGTTCCCTCAACTTTTCAACATATAAGCATCCAAACATGTTTTACTTTAAATGGAAAATTAAATGACTTTTTTCACCATTAATCCAAAAATAAATTTCATTATAATTTATTTTCAAACTCACTTAGAAATAAGTCAACTTAAAAAAATCACTTTTCCATAAGTTCACCAACATTATAGAAAATCAAAATCTCAATGACGCAAATTAAATCAACCACAAATCTATATGATAACCTTCCTTAAAATTGTCATCAAATTGATATACTACGTTGTTTCTCCACTTATTACTTCTCCGTTTCTACTATACGTGATTGATTTTTGTGTGTTTGAAAATGTGACAAAAAACTGATAAAAAACGTGACAAAAAATTGTGGCTGAAATAAAGATGTTGGCTAACTTGGAAATCGAATTCTGAAGTTCATAAAAATGATGTATGTTTACCAAAAAAAAATATGAAGCTAATTTGCATCTATATTGATATTTTAGCAAAATATCCATCCATATTGATTCTTGAATTTGAAAAATTGTTAGACACCCAATTCCAATAAGGTGCATGTTTAACTTCTCTCAGGCTCCCAGTCAAGTGTTACTGTGTTATAATAGTTAGTTTCAAAACGGATTTGTTATTCTGTTGTGATTAGTTTGAAATATTAACTAATTGTGACACGTGGATATTGACACGTGCTTCTCATGCGCTTGTAACAGAATACTAGTATGAGACAAATCCACTTTTTTTCTGGCAGAAAAAAACAAATCAATAATCTTATTTGATTACAATTTTTGTATTTCATTTTTTTTAATTTAAATTTTTGTATTTCTTTTTACTAATTCAAATTACTAAAAATTCACTAACTCACTAAGAAACCAAAAAATAATAACCGATTTTTCCTTATTGTATTATCTTCACATAAAGTTGAAAAAAAATTTATCGCATAAAGATGATATTGCAAATTTATTTATGTCAGTTCAAAGAATTCAGCTGATCAAGGAAAAAAATCAAAAGAATTCAGGAACTTACTTTGCCCAAAAACAGAACCCAAGAAGCACTCTATTCACTCAAAAAAAAATATAAAAAGTATTTTTCTCTGTTATTTATGCAAAATATTAGGGTAGTTACTGGTAATTATTATTACTTATTAGCCCCAATCTAGTGAAGGAAACGTCTATAAATAATAATAGGATGAGAATGATTGTTCCTTACACTGCATGATAGATTGCTCTCTTGACCGTTGAGTTCAATCTTTTGTTTTGGCGCTCTCAACCAATTTCTCTTCTCTCCCGCCTCTCAATCTTCTTCCATGGCTTCTTCTTCTTCTTCTTCCATGGCTTCTTCTTCTTCTCCTTCTCCTTCTCCTTCTCTTAAAAAGCTGACTATAACGTGGTCTCATTCTTTTAAGAAGAGTACTCTTTCTTCTCCTTCAACAAGATCTACTCCCCCAAGGTTTCACATTAACCCCACATACAATTATTTTGCATTGTATCTTCATTTGTTTTCATTCTATTGATTCTCTTGAACATTCTTAACTGTGTCTTTTCTGCTATATATCTACAAGTTTTCTTCATCTTGGTCTGATGCAAATACATAATTTAACAGTTCTTTAATATGATTTCAATAATTTTATTTTTCTTTCTTTTTTAAAATGGCAATGGTGGCTATCACAGACCTGTTACTCCTTATCCAAAATTTGCTAAGGTTCTTGTGATTCTTCATGGTGAAACACCTCATAATGCTGATGGAAAATATCAGGTACGTACCTACCTTTCTTGACTCATAAAGTTTGTTGACATTTGATATTCAGTTTCATGTATATCAAATTAACTCTAAATAAAGTTAAATAAAGTATATAGATGTGTGAGAAGAAACTACTCTTGTCACAATCCCTATATTTCTTTTAGAAAATTTTGTTTGTAGTTTAACTTAGTTATGATCAAAAGATTCTCCTTCTCTTCTTTTCTTTTTTACAGTATTTTCTATCACTCGTGAAATTGAATCTTTTTATGCCTTTCTTGCATATTTAACTTAGCCTTTTTTGACTATTCTTGATTTAAATATACTCATCAAGTCAATAATATGTTGTGCATGTGTGTTTTTCAGGGACAATCCACTGTTGGGTTAAATGATGTTGGAAGAGAGCAAGCAACTAAAGTAAGTTGCTTTCTTTCTTTCTTTCTTTCTTTCTTTCGTTTTGTCTGGTCTATTATTTCTGCCTAAATGAATATTACCAATATTTTGGATGTAGGTGGCTAACAAACTATATGATGAACAACTGACCTTTGATCTACATTGTTCTGATTCGCCAAGTGCTTATCAGACTGCACAGATAATTTCTACCAGATTTGGAGGGCTACAGGTTAGATCCCATATTAACTAATCTTCGTGTTTCATTTCATTGAATATTCTACAATGTTCGTTTTATTTATTTGTATTGTATCCTCACACATGTTATCTGATCACATACTATTATTTCTATTGTATCCTCACACTTGAATTCAGATTACGCAAGACCCTCAGCTGAGGGATAGACACCTTGGGCAACTTGAAGGCGTTATTCGTAATGAAGCACCAGTGGAATTAGTCAATGCTAAAGATCGTGGGGAAGCAATACCAGTGAGTGCTATAGAAAAATCATTGTACCCCTTATTACAAAAAGAAACAGGATTTCATATTCATTCACACCCCTTATTTCATTTTAGCTTATGACGCTTCTTATTTAATTCCTAGTTAGTGTTTTTTACTCCCTCCGGTCCTAAATATAAGACCTAATTAACTTCTATGGAAAATTCTAAAAAAAAATAAGTTAATTATAAATTGATGATTTACTTAATTTTCCCTTAGACTAGTATATTTTGCCTATAAACTAATGGATAATCTAAAAATATATCAAATATGTCATAATTTAATAACCTATTTTGCAACCTTAATCTCTCCAAAAAAAAAGTTATCTAGGTCTTATATTTAGGACTGGAGTTAGTAATATTTATGAATTTATGAATTGCCTTTAATACCATTGCATGTAACTGGTATTAATAATTAATAATAATGCACATGTTACTATGTTCAGGGTGGTGGAGAAAGCTCTGAGCAATTTAACGAACGCTGCAAAAATGCATTCAACCGAATAGCCGAGAATAACAAAGGTAGGCACAAAAAACTTAGTGGCTCATGTTTGTTCATAGATATCACATGTTCATCAGAAAATTGGTTTGATAATCTTTCTGTGTATCTGTACTCATGTGCAGGAAGGGGGATAGTAGTTGTTACACATGGAAGTGTGCTCAAATCACTTTATATGTTAGCTGAAGATGAGAGTCCTGATGTGGAGATCCTACGCAATGCTTCTATTAATCTCTTTGACTTTGCTGATAATGTGTGGTTTGCCATAGATACGGGAGATTTTGAGCATCTCGATAATAGTCAGCCTGCATATGCTTATTAGTGTAGCAGTATAGTATTGCTTGACACATTTATTGAGTCAATATCAATACGTTGCTTTTCAAAATAATGAACACAGAGTTATGAGGAAATAGAGGGAAAGACTATCTTTTTTTTTCTGGTTCAAGTTCTTCATTTTGTTTTTGTTACCCAGTATTACTTTGTACAATTGAATTGTTCAATCGGCAGTTTTGCCTCACCCGTTAAGTTTCTGTACTTGTTATCCTTCAATGTATCATTTGTAAGGTTGGAATTTTCTTGTTGTCATTATGAGCATTTAGATCTCAAAGTTCAGCAATAAGAAACTTGTTCTGAGAACCAATTTGTGTGGGATGAATTCAGGAATGAATTGATGACTAATGTCATAAACAGGGTTGGTTGTAGAATTAGTTGAGATGTTTAATTGGGACTTGTTGATTGAGAGCCCCAACTCTTGCATGTCTTGTTGAATGCAATGATTAAAATTTGTTTCAAAAGCGCTACTAATCTGATTTAGCTTTGCTTGAGAGACAAAGAATTCTATATTTGTGTCTTCTTTACTAAGACAACATTGATCGTTGATGTCATTGGATGATTTTATCAGACGAATAGGAAGCAGCATAAAGCTTCTAATTTTTAATTGCTAGATATTATATTTCTAAAGCTATGATTGTATGCTTGTATATATTGGAGGGGCCTCGCCTCCAATAAAATCAAACAGATTCTATTATTTTATTTTGCCTCCACTTGAATAATGAAATAGTGAATTGGAATGTCCTTAAATCTATTTACATTTATATGAACCAGGGAGGTGGAGTTTATCAAATGTTTGGAATATACTTAATTTGTAACTATGACGATTTTTAAAAGTTAGGGGAGTTGATAAGACTACTAAATTATAACATATGTCACATGTAATTAGATTAGAAGTTGATTTGTAAGCTAAATAGAATAAATTAGTTTTGAAAAATAATTATAGACAATTTAAAGAGATTACTTAGCTTGTCATCCCTGATTTTTCAAAGTAACTTTACAGTTAAGATAAAGGGAGGGAGTATTTTTACATCATTTATGCATTTGTAATTTTACAAGTGTATAATATATAAATTGATACTTTCCTTAGTTTTAATTATGAGACCATTTTGACTTTCTTTAGATTGAAAATGCAAAATTAATTAATTTAAAATGTGCATCATTTTATTTTTCTTCTTCGAAACTAACTTATTTAAATTTTAAACTAACATGTAATCTATGTACATGTGACATATATTATAATTTAATGATTTAATTTGCTTACTCATGTTACACAAGAGAAAGTAAAGAGATTTTGTATTTAGGATTCAAGGGAGTAACATACATTTTTAATAACTATGAAGATAATTTGCCAAAAGAGAGAGCCCAAGAAGTACTTTTTCACCCCAAAAAGTACTTACTAGCCCTCAATTTAGTTAAGGAAGTGTCTATAAATAATAATAAGATGAGAATGATTGTTTCTTACATTACATTATTATTTGTTTTCTTGACCGTTGAGTTCAATCTTTTGTTTTGGTGCTCTCAACCAAGTTCTCTTCTCTCCTGCCTCTCAATCTTCTTCCATGGCTTCTTCTTCTTCTCCTCCTAAGAAGCCTCCTTCTATAACGAGATCTTCTGCTTTTAAGAAGCTTTCTCCTTCTACAAGTGCTTCTCTTTATCGAAGGTTTCACATTAACCCGACATGCAATTATTTTGCATTGTATATTCATTTGTTTTCATTCTATTGATTCTCTTGAACATTCTTAACTGTTTCTTTTCTGCTATATATCTACAAGTTTTCTTCATCTTGGTTTGCTGTAAATACATAATTTAATACTTCTTGAATATGATTTCAATAATTTTATCTTTCTTTCTTTTCCAAAATGGCAATGGTGGCTACTATAGTACTACTCCTTCTCCTACGGAATATGTTGAGGTTGTTGTGATTCTTCATGGTGAAACATCTCATAACGCTGATGGAAAATATCAGGTACGTACCTACCTTTCTTAACTCATAAAGTTTGTTGACATTTGATATGCAGTTTCACATATATCAAATTAACTCTAAATAAAGTTAAAAAAATATATAGATGTAGTTTAACTTGGTCATGATCAAAAGAATCTCCTTCTCTTCTTTTCTTCTTTTTTGTTTACAGTATTTTCTATCACACGTGAAATTGAATCTTTTTATGCCTTTCTTGCATATTTACTTTACATATTGATAGTCTTTTTTGACTTTTCTTGATTTAAATATACTCATCAAGTCAATAATATGTTGTGCATGTGTGTTTTTCAGGGACAATCAACTGTTGGGTTAAATAATGTTGGAAGAAAGCAAGCAACTAAAGTAAGTTGCTTTCTTTCTTTCTTTCTTTCTTTCTTTTTGTCTGGTCTATTATTTATGCCTAAATGAATAATACCAATATTTTGGATGTAGGTGGCTATCAAAGTAGCTGAAGGACGAGAGATCTCTGCTCTACATTCTTCTGACTTGCCAAGTGCTTATCAGACTGCAGAGAGAATTGCTCAAATAATTAATGTGAGCCAGGTTAGATCCCATATTAACTAACCTTCGTGTTTCATTTCATTAAATATCCTACAATGTTCGTTTTGTTTATTTGTATTGTATCCTCACACATGTTATCTGATCAGATACTATTAGTATTTTGTAATAAGTATGACTAGAAATAAAAAAAATACTCCTACTTTAAATGGAAACTTTAAGATGTCTTAATTGTCAGTTCAAAGGCGGATGCACATCTTTCTCCTCCATGTGTGTCATATGGCGGCTTCACCTTCTTTCTCTGCATGATCGAATTTAAATATAGTACAACTGGAGTTATATTATTTTTAATCATCAATGTTTTCTTGTTTTGGCCCTTTTTGTATATTGAATTTGAATTCAGATTAAGAATGTGCAACACCCTGAGCTGAGGGAAAGACACCTTGGGCAACTTGAAGGCGTTATTCGTAGTGAAGCACAAGTAGAATTAGTCAATGCTAAAGATCGTGGTGAAGCAATACCAGTGAGTGCTATAGAAAAATCATTGTACCCCTTATTACAAAAAGAAACAGGATTTCATATTCATTCACACCCCTCATCATTTCCATTTAGCTGATGATGCTTCTTATTTAATTCCTACTTAGTGTTTTTTAATATTTATGAATGCCTTTAATACAATTGCAAGTAACTGGCATTAATCATTAATATTGCACATGTTACTATGTTCAGGGTGGTGGAGAAAGCTCTGAGCAATTTAACGAACGCTGCAAAAGTGCATTCAACCGAATAGTCGAGAATAAAAAAGGTAGGCACTAAAAACTTAGTGGCTCATGTTTGTTCATAGATATCACATGTTCTTTAGAAAGTTGCTTTTCCAAGGCAAATAGGTTTGATAATCTTTCTGTGTATCTGTACTCATGTGCAGGAAAGAGGATAGTAGTTGTTACACATGGAAGTGTGCTCAAATCACTTTATTCGTTAGCTACTGGAAGGATGCCTACTGATGAGGAGATTCTACGCAACACCTCTTTTAATATCTTTCATTTTTCTGATAATACGTGGTCTGCAATAAATACGGGAGATATTAGCTATCTCAAGAATACAGAGCTTGTTAAATATGCTTATTAGCGGCAGAAGTATCTATTAGTATAGTAGTATTGCTTGACTCATTTATTGAGTCAATATTGATACAGTGCTTTCAAAATAATTAACACAGTATTATGAGGAAATAATTGAGGGAAAGGATATCATTTTTTTTCTGGTTCAAGTTCTTCAATTTTTTCGTCATACAGTATTACTTTGTACAATTGAATGGTTCAAACGTCAGTTATACCTCACCCTAGTAAAGTTTGTTTACTCGTTATCCTTCAATTATAATGTGTAAGGTTGGAAGTTTCTTGTTTTCATTATGAGCATTAGATCTCAAAGTTCAACAAAAAACTTCTGTTGAGAACCAATTTGTGTGGGATGAATTCATGAGTGAATTGATGACTGATGTCATAAACAGGGTTGGTTGTAGAATTAGTTGAGATATTTAATTGGGACTTGTTGATTTAGAGCCCCAACTCTTGCAAGTTTTTCAAAGAGATTATTTGTCATCCCTAGTTTTTCAAAGTAATTTTACAGTTTTTTTTTTCAGATAGTGATTTTACAGCGATTTTACGTTAAGATTAAGGGAGGGAGTTTTTGTACATCATTTATACAATTGTAATTCTACAAGTGTATAATTTATAAGTTGATACTCTCCACCGGATTAATTTTAGGGAAAAACTTACATCAAGTTCCTTTCTCCAAGTTCTCATGTTCTTTTAATATAGGAGTGACAACTTTCTGATAAAAAAAAAGGAGTGACAGCTGGCCATTAGATTGAATGGATGATTGTTATAAAAGGACACGTGTCACTCCTATATTAAAAGAACTTGAGAACTTGGAGAAATGAACTTGACCTCAGTAAGTCCTTAATTTTAAGACCCTTTTGACTTTTTTTTTAGAGATTGAAGATGTCAAATTAATAGGGTCGGCTCTCTTGAGTTGGCTCTATCCTCTCTCCCCCTCCTCTCAAACTTTTTGGGTGGTGGTGAGATCTCTTCTCTCGTCGTTTACGAGCTTTTTCATCGGCGTCTCCTTCCCCGGTTCATGCCGGGGAAGGAGACGTCCGTCACTTTCATTGGTCTGCTTTTATATTTCTTTCATTTTCAAATAAATTGGTTTAGGAGGTTCGACGACAAGAGGAGTTTCTTCTACCCAATCTTCATCTTATGTATTAGTTTTGTGGGTATGTTTGTTTACGTGAGATGTACTCATGAAGTTTCTTTGAAAACCAAATTGATTGGTTTATTGCCGATAAGAGGTGTGGATCCTTTGGGATGGTTCTTTGAACAACCACTAGTCAATGGCGTTTCTACTGGTGACAGTTATTTTCTACCCACAAATTTTCATGAAGGAAGGATGAAGAGGATGGTAGGGTTTTTGCGGCGGCGGCGGCTCCCTCATATCCATGTTTACCATTTTAGGGTTTTAATGTATTATCATTTGAATTTTCTTTTTTGTAGACCTATTTTGTATTCTCATTTTCTAAATTAATAAAAATTCCTGCTTCCTGATAAAAAAAAAAAGATGCCAAATTAATTAATTTATAATATTTATCATTATTTTTCTCCTTAAAAATTTATTTATTCAAATTTTAAACTAAAATATAATCTTTTTTTATAACAAAACTAACATATAATCTAATTACAAGTGACATCCTCCTATGTTATAATTTATTGATTTAATTTTTTACTTGTGGTACACAAAAAAAGTGAAAGAGGTTTTGTATTTAGGATTCAACGGAGTATATATACATTTAATAAATATGAAGATAATCTTAATCTATATTGATTATTTTTTTTGAGCAAAATATCCATCTATATAAATGATTTATTTTACCTGATCATATAAATGATTATTGAATTGCTTAAAGATGTTAGACGCCCAAGTTCCAATAAGGCGCGTGTTTAACTTTTCTAATGCTCTCAGTTCCGAGAGTTTGAAACTTAGAATAATTAGTTTCAAAACATATTTGTTAGTCAGTTGTGATTAATCCAAAAGATTAACTAATTTTGACATGTGCTTCTCATGCTCTTGTTACATTATATAAGAAGAATGAGTTGTAACCACTTTGGTATTATAGTCGTCGATAATACACTTTGGTGTTAGGCTTCGGCAGCCAACGTAAAAATATGTCGAATCTATTGAGTATGGATACACACAATGTTTATAACAATAGGTCATTGCTTAGTACTTCACAAGGGCTATCACACTTACACTATCATGGGAGAAGACATATAAAGAAACAAAAGGTTCAAAGAAGAGAATTGAATGAGCAATAAGAATAATTGATCAAATGATATGGAATCCCTACAAAAGAAGGAAATGAAGACCGAAAAGAACTCTTAACGAAGTTATTCAACGAGATCTTTTGATGAAAGGTTTACCTCCAAGAATGACTATTGATCGAGCACAATGACGCAGTGTGATCCATGTAGCCGACCCCACTTAGCTGAGATAAGGTTTTGTTGTTGTTGTTGTTTAATACACCTTCCATAAATTTCTCTCATTATTTTTTCTAATATAATACCTAGTTCAATATTGAATAACAAACTCACGAATTCTCCCAAAATGTGGAATATCTAAAGCATAGTAGATTAATTTGAGGCATCAGCAACAATTTTGAATAATTTTACAACACTAATTAATGTTACATATGTAAAGTTGTAATTTTCTAATTATAATAACACTTTGATTTTTTTTAAAAAATCAAAATGTATAAAAGTAATCACTTTAATTGTCTATACTTATCTTTTTTTCTCAAAATAAAGTTATTTTAAAATGTATAAAAGTTGTAATTTTCTAATTATAATAACACTTCAATATTGATGGAGCAAGAAATTTGAGTTCAGGATATTGTACGTGTGGGGGAGTGTCGAGAGATCATAATGGGGATTTCATACAAGCTTTTCAATATCGTATTGGTATTGGGTCTTCTTTGTCTGCTGAAGCTTGGGGCTTTTTATGGGCTCTCAAGTTATCATGGGAGAAAAAAGTTCAAAGTTTGATTGTTGAGAGTGATTGCTATGAATTAGTTAATATTTTGCATAAGACGATTCCAGTATGTCATCCAGATTTCGAGGTTTTGCAGGAAATTAAAAGTTTTTTGAGAAAGAAATGGACAGTGATCCTTAAGATATGCCCAAGAGATGCCAACGGTGTTGCTGATATGCTTGCGGGAGTAGCTCAAGATATGAAAGTTGATTTTTTGGTCTATGTTGATCCTCCAGATCTGATTCATAGCCTATTGGTTTTTGATTTGAGTTTGTTGTCTTACTGTAGAAACTCAGTAATTGTTGCTGAGTAATTGTTTTATATTGTAGTTCTTTTTATCAAAAAAAAAGTTATTCTAGTTATTAAAAATTCAATAATATAAAGTTATGGAGATAACAAGCAATTTAAATATCCATCTTTAATATTTTGGGTAAAAAAATTATTTACTTTGTTTTAATAAAATGCATGAATCTTATTTTTTTTTATAAAAAGAACTACAATATAAAACAATTACTCAGCAACAATTAATGAGTTTCTACAGTAAGACAACAAACTCAAATAAAAAACCAATAGGCTATGAATCAGATCTGGAGGGTCAACATAGACCAAAAAATCAACTTTCATATCTTGAGCTACTCCCGCAAGCATATCAGCAACACAGTTGGCATCTCTTGGGCATATGTTAAGGATCACTGTCCATTTCTTTCTCAAAAAACTTTTAATTTCCTGCAAAACCTCGAAATCTAGATGACAAAGTGGAATCGTCTTTTGCAAAATATTAACTAATTCATGACAATCACTCTCAACAATCAAACTTTGAACTTTCTATGATAACTTGAGAGCCCATAAAAAGCCCTAAGCTTCAGCAGACAAAGAAGACCCAATACCAATATGATATTGAAAAGTCTGTATGAAATCCCCATTATGATCTCTCAACACTCCCCCACACGTACAATATCCTGAACTCAAATTTCTTGCTCCATCAATATTGAATTTCAAATACTCATAAGCAGGACATTCCCATCTATCCAAATTATTTTCCTTTAACTCTTGATTGCATGAATCTTATTTTAAAAAATCAAAGTATATAAAAGTAATCACTTTAAATTATCTATATTTCTCTCTTTTTTTCTCAAAATAAAATTTTTCTTTTTTTATAAAAAAAAGAAACAAAACAAACTAAAAACTAACTAACTAAAAAAACTAACTAACCAATTACATCCACAACTTGCTTTGACCGACCATGCTTGAGAAAACTTTCATAACCGCCCATAAACTTCTTTGCTCGCACCATACACTAAACTATTCCTTTTTTATATAACATATATACTACACCGAACTATTCTCTCTCTTTTTTTTTATAACATAGAAAGCAACTCATTCTATTCAACTGGTGCTCGAAAGCAAATTACAATCAGAATGTAACATCGTAAGCATAAAAGCAGAAGGAACTAAAATGAGTTGATAACCCATAATTGAACCAATGACATGTTTTGCAAGAGCATCTACAACCGTGTTTGTGTTTGCTGTTCATGAAATATGGACAAGTTTCAGATCCCATGTTCTACACATATAGGATTTTGCCTCTTGAATCAAAATAAAATCAACATGCTGAGAAATATCTTTGCTCTCTAACAAGTGAATAATCTCTGATGCATCTGTTTCTACAATAACTTTGCGATCGTCTCTCTGCCATGCAAGTTTCAACCCAAGAACTAAGGCCCAAAGTTAAGCTGTCAGACTATCCCCATGGTTAGGATGAAACACGAAACCCTCTACAAAAGAGTCATCACTTCGAAATAAAAGACATCCACAACCCAAACCATGAGTTCTAGAAAAAGCACCATCGACATTTAGCTTGACCCAATCTTGCATCAGAGGAGTGCACCTTACTGTCGAATCACAAACCACAGTGTCATTCAAATTAACTCCTTTAAGTTTTTTCTCAGTCTGCTTCAAATTAGAAAGCATCGAGCGAACTCTTAAAATGGTGGAGTCATTAGATTCCCACTTCCCTTCAAAAAGCTTGATATTACGGCGTGTCCAAAGGCCCCAGCAAATTGTAGTAAAAAACTCATACCACCCATCTCCAAATATTGTATTGGGATTTCTGATATATATTTAAACATAATCATTCAAATAAAGGAAGACTACAAAAATTCTGCATCATTGAAGGATTCAAAATAATCCTCCATATATTCATTGCATGATCAGAGTCTCTGAGAATGTGTAATAGATCCTCTATTGGAGCTCTATTGGAGTTCCACAACTTTCACATGACACCTATGAGCAAAGACCTCTCTCTTTTCTGACTACATTAGATAATACAGTAGTAATTTATTTTGAAGGGACACCACATAAAACACTTACACTTTTGTTATCTCCATAACTGCTCAGTTTAACTATCCATCTTTTTTGGGTAAAAAAACTATTTACTTTGTTTTAATAAAATGCATGAATCTTACTTATGTTATTTTTGCATTTCTTTTACTAATTTAAATTACAAAAAAATTATATAAAAACTCACTTATGAAAACGAAAAATGATAAATCGATTTTCCTTAATATATTATCATCACATGAAATAGTTCTTGCAAATTCATTTCTCTCAATTTTAAATAATTCAAGAACTTAATTTGCCAACAAACTGAACTTCAAAAATTATTTTTACCCAAATAAAGAGTATAAGAAGTACTTTTCTCTATTATTTACGCTAAATAATGGTGTGATTATTACTGGTAATATTAATTATTAGCTCTCAATATAATGAAGGAAACATATATAATTAATTGTAATAAGATGAGAATGATTATTTTTTACATTGCATAATTAATTGCTCTGTTGGCCGTTGAGTTCAATCTCTTCTTTTAGCGCTCTCAACCAAGTTCTCTTCTCTCCCGCCTCTCAATATTCTTCCATGGCTTCTTCTTCTTCTTCAAAGAAGCCTTCACCTTCTAAGAAGCCTTCACCTTTTAAGAAGCCTTCTCCTTCCAAGAAGCCTTCACCTTGTAAGAAGCGTGCGACTGCTAAGAGGTCTTTACTTCCCCCAATAAGGTTTCACTTCTTGATTTCCCTTCTTCTCAATTCCAAACTATAAATCACATTAACCCCACAATTGTTTTGCATTGTATCTTCATTTGTTTTCCCTTCTATTGATTCTCTTGAACATTCTTAACTGTGTCTTTTCTGCTATATATTTGCAAGTTTTTTTCATCTTGGTTTGCTGTAAATACATGGTGTAATATTTCTGTAATATAATTTCAATAATTTTACCTTTCTTTCTTTTTCAAAATGGCAATGATGGCTATTATAGAGATCCTCGTTCAAGTCTTGAGGATTACATTGAAGTTATTGTGATTCGTCATGGTGAAACATCTTATAACGCTAAGAGTAAATATCAGGTACCTACCTTTCTTGACTCATGAAATTTGATAATATTTGATATTCAATTTCACAAATACCGAATTATTTCTTTATAAAGTGAAAGATATATGTGTGAGAAGAGAATATTCTTATTATAATCACTATGTTCTAAAAAACTATTATTCGTAGTTAAACTTAGTCATGACAAGAAGAATTTCCTTATTTTCCTTTTTAGAATAGTACCACTCGTGAAATTGCTATGTTTATGTATTTCTTGCATATTTACCTTACATATTGACTGTCTTTTTTGACTTTCCTTGATTTGACTATACTTACGTTTCATACAAGACCATGATATGTGTGTGCATGTGTGTTTTTCAGGGACAAATGAATATTGAGTTAAATGATGTTGGAAAAGCTCAAGCAGCTGATGTAAGTTGTTTTCTTTCTTTCTTTCTTTCGTTTTGGTCTATTATTTATGCATAAATGAATAGTAATATTTTGGATGTAGGTGGCTGAAAGACTATCCAGGGAACCAAAGATCTCTGCTCTATATTCTTCTGACTTGCAAAGTGCTTATGAGACTGCACAGATAATTGCTAACAAATGTGAGGGGCTAAAGGTTCTAATGTTCGATCTCACATTAACTTTCGTGTTCAATTTCATTAAATTCTTGTATTGTACAATGTTAATTCTTTTTTTTTTCTGTATCATCCACACATACCTAATCTGACCATTTATCATTAGTATTTCCTCTAATCCCTAATATAAGAGTCCAAAATTTGAATCGTTTTGGTCTCTAATATAAGAGCTCATTTCACATTCTCTCCTCATTTAATGTGTTTTTCCTACTTTGCCTCCATTCTCCCAACTCTCTTTTATACTCCTTCCGGTCCCTAATGTAAGAGCCCAAAATTTGAATGGTTTTGGTCCCTAATGTAAGAGCTCACCCCATATTCTCTCCTCATTTAATGCATTTTTTACTACTTTATCCCTAACTCTCTTTCATATTTATTAATGTTTATGTATTTCTCTCTCTTAAAAGTACCATAATAAATATGGGCAATTTTGGAAAAGAAGCATTAACTCCAGACACCCAACTAACATTCACATGTTTTCTTAAGAAGCATTTTTTTACGGCTAGCTCTTACATTAGGGACCGGAGGGAGTATTTATTAATGCTTATGTATTTCTCTCTCTTACAAGTATCATAATAAATATGGGCAATAATATTGGAAAAGAAGCATTAACTCCAGACACCAAACTAACATTCACATGTTTTTTAAGAAGCGTTTTTTTGGCGGTTGACTCTTAAATTAGGGACCGGAGGGAGTATTTTGTACTCCTCCGGTCACTAATGTAAGAGCTAAAATTTGAATGAGTTTGGTCCAAAATATAAGAGTTCACCTCACATTCTTTCCTCATTTAATGTTTTTTTTCATACTTTACCCCTAACTCTCTCATATTTATTAATGCTTATTTATTTTTCTCTCTTAAATGTATGATAATAAATATCACAATATTGAAAAAGAAACATTAACTCCAGACAACAAACTAACATTCACATGTTTTTTTAAAAATCGTTTTTTGGTGGCTGACTCTTATATTAGACACTGGAGGGAGTCCTGAATATGACACAGATATTAAAAAAATACTTCAAATGGAAACTTTAAGATGTCTTAATTGTGAGTTCAAAGGCGAGAGCACATCTTTCTCCCCCATGTGTGTCATATGGCGGCTCCACCTTCTTTCTCTGCATGATCAAATTTAAATACAGTACAACTGGATGATTATATTCTCTCTAATTATCACTGTTTTATTGCTATGGCCCTTTTTGCATATTGAATTTGAATTCAGATTGTGAAAGACCCTGACCTGAGGGAAAGAAAACTTGGGGTTCTTCAAGGCATGACTCGTAGTGAAGCATCAGAGACTAATCCCACAGCTCTTAAGGCTAAAGACAATGGTGAAGAAATACCGGTAAGTGCTATAGAAGTCAAATCTTTTTACCCGTATTACAAAAGAAACAGGATTTCATATTCATTCTCACCTCTTACTCCCTTTTGTACTAAATATAAGACCTAGTTGATTTTTTTTGGAAAATCCTAAAAAAGCAAAATAAGTCAATTATAAATTGATTTACCTAATTTTGTTCCTTAAACTAGTTTATTTAACCTATAAACTAATGACTAATCTAAAAATATATCAAATATGTCATAATTTAATAACATATTTTGTAACCTTAATATCTCCAAGAAAAAGTCAACTATGTCTTATATTTAGGACCGAAGGTAGTATTTCCTTTTAGGTGATGATGGTTCTTATTTAATTCCTAATTAGTGTTTTTTCCTTGCTATAATATTTATGAATGCCTTTAATATATACCATTGCATGTAACTAGCGTTAATGCCTATGTCACGTATGTTCAGGGTGGTGGAGAAAGCTTTGAGCAACTTACCATACGCTGCGAACGTGCATTCGATAGTATATTCTCAAATCACCAATCAGGTAGGCACCAAAAATTATCTAGCTCATGATTGTTCATAGATATCACATGTTCATGATCAGAAAATTAAGTTTCTCTTCCCCCAATAATCTTTCTGTGTGTGTGTACCCATATGCAGGGAACAGGGTAGTAGTTGTTACACATGGAGGTATGCTCAGGTCACTTTACAAGGTAGTTACTGGAGATACTCCTGTGCTGATCATACGCAATGCTTCTGTTAATGTCTTTCATTTTTATGATGAATTGTGGACTAGCGAAAATTGGGGAGATGTTAGCCATCTCAAAGTTGAGCCAGGACATAATTATTATTAGTATTTGTATTGCTCGACTGATTTATCTAGTCAATATCGATACAGTGCTTTCAAAATAATTGGAACTTCCAATTATGAATTCTAAATTGACACAGTATTATGAGAAAGTAGAGGGAAATGATATCATTTTTTTCTTGTTCAAGATCTTGATATTTTTTTTTTGTTAGACACTATTACTTTGTAGAATTTGAATGGTTCAAACGGCAGTTTTATTTGCCTCGCCCTTGTAAAGTTTCTTTACTAGTTATCCTTCAATGTATAATGTGTAAGGTTGGACATTTGTTCTTTTCATTCTGAGCATTTAGAACTCAAAGTTCAGAAAAAAAAAGTTATTCTGAGATCCAAATTTGTGGGATGAATTGATGAGTGATGTCATATACAGGGTTGGTTGTAGAATTAGTTGAAATGTTTAATTGGGACTTGTTGATTTAGAGCCCCAACTCTTGTATGTGTTGTTGAGCGCAATGATTAAAGTTTATTTTCAAAAGGGCTAGTTAGCTGATTTAGTTTTGCTTGAGGGGCCAAGAGTTCTGTATTTGACTCTTCTATAGTTTGTATCAACCGTTTTAGTGAGAAAACATTGATAAGAAGCATGGAAACAGTATAGGGCTTCTCATATTTAATTGCTAAATAGTAAATATTATACTCGCTCCGGTCCTAAATATAAGACCTACATAGAAACTTCAGTTTGGTCCTATAAATATAAGACCTAATTACATTTTTGGTCTCCTTTTTCCTAAATTACTCTTCTTCTTCTTAACAACTCCTTAATACTAATAAATAAACACAATAAAAAGTTAAAAATTGAAACTTTTCCACGTGGCACCCACAAACATTTCACTTTCCACGATCTCTCCGATAATTCAACTACACGTAGTTTCTCACTCAACTCTCATACTCCCCCCCCACAAAATTACCATCCTACCCCTCCGTTGAAGAGATCGAGGCCGTCGATGTTCGCGGTGGCAACGGCAGTGAAGGATGGACAAGGGCAGAAGAATCTGTACGAGGTGCTGCGAGTGAAGCAGAATGCGTCGGCGAGGGAGATAAAGTCAGCGTATAGGAGTTTGGTGAAGGTGTACCATCCTGACACGTGTCGGTCGGAGGAGGTGGAATCGTCGGAGTTCATTGCATCTCACTTTTCATCACGTCTCTCAATGTGTTCCTCGAAGGTGAAACCGATGAAAATGAAGCTCGCAAGAATGTTGATAGTGTAAGGGCTACTAAGGTAATTAAACTAATTAAAGAGGGGTATTATTGGAAAGACATCTAAAATTAAGTTTTTCTTAATCTCCCCAAAAAAAGTTTTCTAGGTTCTATATTTAGGACCGGAGGGAGTATTTCTAAAGCTATGGTTGTATATACTGGTGGGGCCTCGCTTCCAATAAAATTAAACCGTTTCTATTATTTCATTTTGCCTCCACTTGAATAATAGAATAGTGGATTTGAATGTCCTTAAATCTATTTACATTTATATGAACTAGGGTAGGTGGAGTTTAGCAAAGTTATAACTGATTTGTAGTCTATTTTTAGAAGTTTGGGAAGTTAATTGGACTACTAAAATATAACATATGTCATATATAATTAGACAGTTGGTTGATTTCTAAGTATAATAAATTAGTTTTGAAAAAAAATATAATTATAAACACTTTAAGAGATTTCTTTTCATCCCTTATTTGCAAAATAGTCAAATGATTTTATAATTGAGATTGAGGGAGAGGGAGTATTTTTACATCATTTATACATTTGTAATTCTCTACAAGTGTATAATTTATAAATTGATACTCTCCTCGTCCTAATTATAAGACCCATTTTATTTTTTATTGGGAGAGAATAAAGAAGATGGAAAATTAATTAATTTAGAACGTTTATCATTTTATTTTCCTTCCTCAAAACTAATTTATTCAACTTTTAAACTAACATATAATCTAATTACATGTAACTTATCTTATAATTTAATGATTTAATTTGCTTCCTTATTTTCCACAAAAAAATCAAAGGGATTTTATATTTAGGATGGAAGGGAGTAATATACAATATACAATTAATAAATATGAAGATAATATTTTTGATCTATATTGAATATTTTCTTGAACAAAATATCCATCCATTTAAAAGGTTATAGAATTCTTAAAAGTGTTAGAATAATTAGTTTCAAAACAGACTTGTTAGTCAGTTGTGATTAGTCCGAACCATTAACTAATTTTGACACGTGCTTCTCATGCTCTTATAACACTATACAAAAAGAATGAGTTGTGACAGATTTGGTATTATAGTCGTCGATAATACTCCTTCCACAAATTACTCTCTAATTATTATTATTTTTATTTATAATACCAAGTTCCATAATGAGTCACACTCACAAATTCTCCCAAAATGTGGGATATCTGACGCATAGTAGATTAATTTCAGGCATCAGCCACCCTTTTGAATAATTTTAAGGGAAAAACTTACATCAAGTTACTTTCTCCAGGTTCTCAAGTTCTTTTAATATAGGAGTGACACGTGTCCTTTTATAACAACCATCCATTCAATTTAACGGCAAGTAATTGGAGAAATGGAGAACCTGGATAGAGCAACTTGACCTAAGTAGGGTCCTAATTTTAAAACACTAATTAATGTTATATATGTCTCGATAAAAAAAAATTAATGTTATATATGTAAAAGTGTAAGTTCCTAATTATAATATCAATTTAAATTGTCTATATATATATTTCTCTTTATTTTCTCAAAAAAAGTTATTCTACTTATAAACAAACCTATAATCTAATTTTACATGGTATATATTATAATTTAGTGGTTAAAATTGCTTCAAAAATCAATTTTTTATATTTAAATTAAAACCATGTGGAGATGACTAGTTTAACTAACCACCTTTTAACTGGTAGAAAAAAAGAGCATAAGAAGTGCTTTTCTCTATTATTTACACTAAATATTGGTGTGGTTAGTGGTAATATTACTTATTAGCCCCCAATCTAGTGAAGGAAATGTATATATATAAATAATAGTAATAGTAATAGTAATAGGATGAGAATGATTGTTTCTTACATTGCATAATTAATTGATCTGTTACCATTGAGTTCAATCTCTTCTTTTGGCACTCTCAGCCAAATTCTCTTCTCTCCCGCCTCTCAATCTTTTTCCATGGCTTCTTCTTCTTCCAAGAAGTCTTCTCATTCTAAGAAGCATTCTCTTTCTAAAAAGTCTGCTACTTCTAAGAAGCCTTCTTCTTCTAAGAAGTCTTCTCTTCCCCCAAGGTTTCACTTCTTGATTTCCAATCTTCTCAATTCCGAACTATATATCACATTGACCGCACAATATTGTTTAGTGTTGTGCAACAAACTTCTATTATTGTATCTTCATTTGATTTCCTTCTATTGATTCTCTTGACCATTCTTAATTGTGTTTTTTTGCTATATATCTGCAAGTTTTCTTCATCTTGGTCTGCTGTAAATACAAAATTTAATATTTCTTTAATATAATTTCAATAATTTTATCTTTCTTTCTTTTTTAAAATGGCAATTGTGGCTATTATAGAGATTGTCGTCCTTTTCATGGGGAGTATATTGAGGTTATTGCGATTCGTCATGGTGAAACAACTTATAACGCTGATGGAAGATATCAGGTACCTACCTTTCTTAACTCATAAAGTTTGATGACATTTAATATTCTGTTTCACAAATACCGAATTATTTCTTTATAAAGTGAAAGATAGATGTGCGAGAAGAAACTATTCTTATTATAATGAATATGTTCTTATAAACTATTATTCGTAGGTAAACTTAGTCAAAATAAACAAGAAGAATTTTCTTCTCTTCTTTTCGTTTTTTACAGTATTTTCTACCACTCGTGAAATTGAATCTTTTTATTATGCATTTCTTGCATATTTACTTTACATATTGACAATCTTTTTTTATTTTTCTTGATTTAAATATATACCTAAGTTTCATACAAGCCCATAATATGTGTGTACATGTGTGTTTTTCAGGGACAACTAGATGCTGGGTTAAATGATGTTGGAAAAGCTCAAGCAGCTGATGTAAGTTGTTTTCTATCTTTCTTTCTTTATTTTTGGTCTATTATTTATGCATAAACGAATAATAATATTTTGGATGTAGGTGGCTAAAAGACTATCCAAGGAACGAAAGATCTCTGCTCTATATTCTTCTGACTTGCAAAGTGATTATGAGACTGCACATATAATTGCTGATGAATGTGGATGGATAAAGGTTCAAATGTTTGATCCCACATTAACCTTCGTGCTTGATTTCATTAAATATCCGACAATTTCAGTTATGTTTATTTGTATCCTAACACACGTAATCTGACTACTTACCAATATTATTATGTATTACCTCCGGTCCTAAATATAAGACCTAGTTGACTTTTTTTTGGAGAGGTTAAGGTTGCAAAATAGAGTATTAAATCATGACACGTTTCATATATTTTTAGATCATCCATTAGTTTATAAGTAAAATAAACTAGTCTAAGGGAAAAAATTAGGTAAATTAATTTATAATTAACTTATTTTGCTTTTTTAGGATTTTCCAAAAAAGTCAATTAGGTCTTGTATTTAGGACCGGATGGAGTAGTAATTAAATTATGACCCAGATATTAAAAAAATTACTTTAAATGGAAACTTTAAGATGTCTTAATTGTGAGTTCAAAGGCGGATGCACATCTTTCTCCCCCGTTTGTGTCATATGGCGGCTCTACCTACTTTTTCTGCATTATCGAATTTAAATATAGTACAACTAGATGATTATATTCCCTCTAATTTTCATTGTTTTGTTGTTTTGTCCCTTTTTGTGTATTGAATTTGAATTCAGATTGTGCAAATCCCTGACCTGAGGGAAAGACACCTTGGGGTTCTTCAAGGCATGTCTCGTAGTGAAGCATCACAGACTAATCCCACAGCTCTGAAGGCTAAAGACAATGGTGAAAAAATACCGGTAAGTGCTATAGAAGTCAAATCTTTGTACTCCTTATTACAAAAGAAACATGATTTCATATTCATTCACACCCCTTATTTCCTGAGGCTTCTTATTTAATTCCTACTCCCTCCGGTCCTAATTATAAATCACCAACTACTCATTTTTCACGTACCAAGAAATGGTAGTTGAGTATTAAAATTTGTTTACTTTTATACTTTTTCTAACTTCACCCTTCATTAAATGATGTGCTTCACATTTTCAATTTTGAATTTTCATTAATGATAAGGGTAAAGTGAGAAAAAACATTTAATGTGGCAGTTAGTGACTTATATCAAGGACCAAAAATAAGAGGTAGTTTGTGACTTATAATAAGGACCGGAGGGAGTACTTAGTGTTTTTCCTTGCTATAATATTTATGAATGTCTTTAATACCATTGCATGTACTGCCATTAATGCATATGTCACTATGTTCAGGGTGGTGGAGAAAGCTTTGAGCAACTTACCAGACGCTGCAGACGTGCATTAAAAAGTATATTCATAAATAACAAAGCAGGTAGGCACCAAAAATTATCTAGCTCATGATTGTTCATAGATATCACATGTTCATCAGAAAATTACATTTCCAAGGCAAATTGGTTTGATAAGCTTTCTGTGTGTGTACCCATATGCAGGGAAGAGGGTAGTAGTTGTTACACATGGAGGTTTGCTCAGATTACTTCACAAGTTAGTTATTGGAGATACTCCCGTGAAGATCATACGCAACACTTCTGTTAATGTCTTTCATATTTATGGTGAAGAGTGGTCTATCGAAAATTGGGGAGATGTTAGCCATCTCAACATTGAGCCTGGACATAATTATTATTAGTATTTGTATTGCTTGACTCATTTATCTAGTCAGTGTCAACACAGTGCTAGGGAGGGAAATGATGATATCATTTTTTCTGGTTCAAGAACTTAATATTTTTTGTATTACTTTGTAGAATTTGAATGGTTCAAACGGCAGTTTTGCCTCACCCTTTATTAAGTTTCTTTACTAGTTATCCTTCAATGTATTATGTGAGGTTGGAAGTGTCTTCATTTTCATTCTTTGTGCCTTTTTTTTTTTGGAACCCTAAACCCTAAACATTTTCATTCTTTACTAGTTATCATTCTTTGTGCCTTAGTTCATATGTTGTTCGAAGTTGTTGATGAAATTTCATCTCCAAGTAGTGAAATGGGAATTATAATAGTTTCTTTGCTTATGGAGTAACATTTTTTGTTTGACAAAAAGTTTCTACACTTGAAATAGATACCAGTAGAATCAAGAGAATGCAAGAAAAACGTCATGATCCATTATGCAAGAAATTAGAAAATTCTTTTAATTTTGATATAAATTCCTTTTTTTGATAATTTTAATTATATATACATTTTGAGTTTTGATAGAATCAACCCAAAAAAGAAGAAGAAGAAGATGTCATAAAAATTTTGGACCAGACGATCATACGTTAGTTTCTCTGCCCTGATTGTGGGTGAGACCAACCTCTTCCTAAAATTTTCTTACAAAAAACAAGAAGATGCCGTGAAAAAGGAGAAGAATACGGGATGCAAAGTTGATATTTCATTAAATTTAAAAATAATGTATGAATTTATAGAACAAAAATGAAAATATAAGTGGAGGGTTGAGATTAATAATTCATAATTTTGTTTTTTTATCAGCTTTTCGATCATAATTTTTGTTTTGGTGGACTGGTTTGGTTAGTGACAAACCCTAATAATTATATGATTTTATTATGGTAAATTGATGTTTTTAACATATTCAAGATGAGAAATTGACCATTAATTAACTTCAAAATTTCAATTAAAAGCACTTTCTCACGCCTTACAAGTTTAGCATTAGTTACTATAATCTCTTTTGCGTTAGATTCCTCAAGAAAACGACACCCGGGGGTTAGCTTCCATTAATCCCTTGGTTCTAAAATTTCTTGAAGGACTAGACCCAAGGCATCACCACATCGACAGTTAATTCAGTGTCCTTTCAGTTAGTCTTGTTAAGCATTTTGCTTAACAAGAAACTCAACCCATAAATAGGCTATTTTTTTTTGGTCGAGAATAGGCTAGTTATTATCATTTATGAGTAAAATAAGGTAAGGAATCTAGCTTCACTTCTTTTCTCCCTCCTATCTTTCATAAGAATTTCTAAAGTTGGGACGTGCAAATATGAAGCATGAGGAGTGTTGAACTTGTGCTGCAATTGATGCTCTAAATAATTTTTTCTTTTTTTTATAAAATGTATTATTATTTTTTCTTTAATTTGATCAATTGCTCAAAATTATTTATAGTTATTATTATATTTTGAATTTGAATAAGTAAATCCAATTTTATCTCCTTATTTTTTTCTTTATAATTTTTTTTTTATTTATTAATGTAATTTAATTTTTAAGTGAAAATTCTGTCTTCACTCTTTTTCTCCTTACCATCTAAGTTAGGCTCTCCATTTTCCAGCCTCTTATCCTTCTTCCATGGCTTCTTCTTCTACTTCTAGGTCTTCTCTTCCCCCAAGTTTTCTTCATTTTGGTTTGTTGCAAATCCATAATTTAATATTTCTTTAAAATAACTTCAATAATTGTATCTTTCTTCCTTTTTAAAATATGGCAATGGTGGCCACTTATAGAGATCCTCATAATCATCAAGATTATGTTGAGGTTATTGTGATTCGTCATGGTGAAACAGCTTGCAACGCTTATGGAAGATATCAGGTACCTAACTTCATAAAGTTTGATGACATTTGATATTTAGTTTCACAACTATCTAATTATTTCTTTATAAAGAGAAAGATAGATGTGTGAAGAAACTATTCTTAATACGAGCACTATGTTATTAGAAACTATGATTCGTAGTTAAACTTAGTCATTATTACAAGAAGAATTTCCTTCTTTTCTCTTTTTTTACCGTATTTTCTACCACTCGTGAAATTGCAAATGCTACCTGTTTTTACAGTTTTTCCTAACTCGTGAAATTGTATATGCGTGCTAGCTAGCTTATGCCTTTCATGCATATATGCTTAACATGTTGATGGTATTTTATGACATTTTTTTCACTTAACTATGCTCAACTTTCTAACAAACCCATCATGTGTGTGTGTGTGCATGTGTGTTTTTAGGGACTTCTGATAAAAAAAATGCAATGTGTGTTTTCAGGGACTTCTGATAAAAAAATTGTGTGTTTAATTTTAGGGACAAATGGATGTTGAGTTAAATAATGTTGGAAGAGCGCAAGCAGCTGCAGTAAGTTGCTTTCTTGCTTGCTTTGTTTATTTCTTTTTGTTTGGTCTATTATTTATGCTAAACGAATAATACCAATATTTTGGATGGAGGTGACCGAAAGACTGTCTAAAAACCTAAAGGTCTCTGCTGTATATTCTTCTGACTTACAAAGTGCTTATGAGACTGCGGAGATAATTGCTGCCAAATGTGGAGGGCTAGAGGTTCGATCCCAAATTAATCTTTGTGTTTGATTTCATTAAATTTTTGTACCTACAATATTAGTTCTCCTTATTTAAATTTGTATTCTCACAAACTTAATATGACCAATATTATCGACCAATATTATTATTACTATTTTGCGGAAATTTTAAGGTACATGCTAAAAGATACTTCCTCCATTCTTAAATATAAGATACCTTTCTAATTTTTCACAAAATTTTGCCAAACTATCCCTATTGAATTTATTGATTGAATGGTAAACAATTGAGAGAGAGAGAATTGGAATAAAAGTATATGATTAGGGTGTATTGATAATATCATGTGACTAGGTCTTCCTGAATGGGAGGAAAAGTTTGGATAAGGAAAAATAGGAGGAGAGAAAATAGGAAGGAGAATAGTATCCCTTTTCTTGCTTGCATGAGTGAAAGAAAAATGGGAGGAAAGAAAATGGGCAAATACTTGAGAACCAAAATGCCTCTAACTTCAAACTAAAATATTTATATTTAAAATTGAGTTAGCTGTTACCACCAAGCATATAAATCAACTAGATTGTTCTACCTTAACCAATAGTTTTGAGTTTGAGTCCTGGGTATGCAATTTGACGAATACAAATAGTGATGGATAAATAAAAACAATCGACTTAGCTATTAGAGAGAAAAGATGGTTTTCAATGAAAAACATTTTAAAATTAAATTATATATTGATGTTAATGATAATTGCTTTATGAATAAAAATTTTAATTTTTAATACTGAATATATTTAGGATAAATAAATAAGTTATAAATAGGCAACATTATCAATAATTAAAAAAATAAAATAATTAAATTCTTTCACAAAAATAATATCATGACGTATGAATAAAACCAAACATTGATAATTTGGGGTAGTTAGAAGAGTATAAGTGACTTATGAAAAAGGGTAAAAGTGCTAATATGATAATTAACTATTTTAATTTGAGAAAAAATAATAAATGACTATTGAGGTGTATAAATAATATTCAACTTTGTGACCCGGTGAAAAATGACAAAATCGGTGTTATATGTTAATTTATAATTGTGTGAAACTTTATTGATATTATTTTTCAAAGTGAAAATATCTTTTTGCCCTCCAAATTAAAACTCAACCTTCTTCCTCCTCTCTTTACTCTCGGCCTTCTCAAACTGACCCATAACTAAAAATTTGGGGGGGGAAGCAAAAATGTAGTTTCACTTTGAAAAATAATATTAATAAGGTTCCACGTGACATAAGAACAAATTAACATCATGCACCAACTTTTTTGTTTTTGCATTAGTTCACAAAGTTAAGGGATCTCGTTATGATATTTTAAATGAGGTTGATCATGAAGATATTTCAAATAGTGATGAGGAGGGCAATCATAATATTCCTGAAACGGTGGTAACAAATCATACGCACCTCAAGCCTAAAGTTTTTTTGAAAAAGTCAATAAATAAGGAAGTGAATGTGCCGAAGGTTATGGGTCAAAAGAAAGAGAATAAAGTTGTTCCTAATCCCATGGATGATTACGTGGCTATTAAAAATAGGATTGCAAAATTTGAGACTAATGTTGTCAATGAGAATGCTGTGATTGTGGGGCCGAAAATGAAGCAACAAATGGAATCAAAGGCTGAAAAGACCCATGTTGTACAAGGAGAGGTGAAGGATACATCATTTGGGCCTTCGAAGTATGCTGATAATCCATTGGATCCGGGTTCGAAGAAAGGGCAAGGAGTTTTGGAAATTAGGGAGAATATTCTTTCTTTTGTGCAAGACAATATGATGGGCGTGGAAACTACGACTAAGTCGTTAGTTTGAAGAGTGCTAAAATCTTGAGTTGTTTGGTTCATTATTTTAAATAGTATTATTAATAATGATGAATTATTTGTTTTGGAATTCACGAGGAGCGGGGGGGAGAACGCTTACTCCGCTTCTTACAGAACTTAGACGTCAGTACAATTTGAGTCTAATAGCTATCTTAGAACCAAGACAGAAGGGTGATAAGGCAGAACAAATGAGAAGAAGGCTTGGCTTTGATGAGGTAGCTATCATTGAGTCATTAGGTTTTAGTGGAGGTATTTGGGTTTTTTGGGAGAAGGAGGCTGAGTTCGAAGTTGTGGAGAAGCATGAGCAAGTGTTACATGGAATAATAAAAAGAGGGACTAGCAATGAGTGTGGTCTTTCTATTATTTACGGGAGTCCACAGGTACAAAGAAGACGTGAATTGTGGAGACAGTTGGAGAGGGTTGATAATTTTGGTGTAGCTAGGTGGTGCTTCTGTGGAGATTTCAATGCTACACTTAATTATGATGACCGGTTATCTAATGCAAGGAATGTTGCTCCTCCCGATAAATGGTTCAGAGAATGGGTGTCTGATTCTTGTTTGAAAGAGATACAAGCGGCAGGTCCAAAATTTACTTGGGCAAGGAAAGGATGCATGTTATAGTAAAATTGACTGGGTGTTGATGAATGAGGAATGCTTGTTGAAGTTTCCGGAGGCAAGTGCTGTTCATTTACCCAAATTTAAATCTGATCACTGCCCTATTTTGTTGAAAATGGAAGGGGGAAGGGTAAAAATAAGGAGGAGGAAGGAGTTTAGATTTTTTGCCCCTTGGGTAACCCATGATGACTTTAATGAAGTTGTCAAAAGATCTTGGGTTGAGTCAAGAAATTGGCATGAGAATGTTATGTCATTTGTGGGGAATGTTCAGGAATGGAATAAGGAGGTCTTTGGGAATGTTAATCAGCGCAAGAGAAGTTTGTTAAGGAAACTTGATTCGATTAATAGAAAGTTTGAGAGATTACAGTTTGATAGTAGTATTGAGGGGGAGAGGGAAAATGTGTGGGGCCAGTTGGAAGAGGTTTTAGCTCAGGAGGAGATTATATGGCTTCAGAGATATAGATGTAGCTGGTATAATGAAGGAGACAAAAATACGAGATATTTCCATTCTATGGCTAATAGTAGAAAGAAAAGAAATCGTATAGAGGCATTGAAAGGAGATGATGAAGAGTGGGAGTATGACCCAATGAAGATAAGGCAGATTGGGACAAGTTTTTTCACGTCATTATATATGGATGACAACGATGTGATGCCAAACGTGAATTTCGGTTACCGGTTTCCTGAGTTATCGAAGGCAGATATTCAATCTATTGGAAGGAAGATAAGTTTGGAGGAGGTGAAGAGAGCCCTTTTTGCTATGGGGCCAATGAAGGCTCCAAGCCCAGATGGATTAAACCCCTTATTCTTCCAAAGCCAGTGGGAAACTTTAGGTATGTCTCTTTTATCTAAAGTTGATCTTATGTTTGAGAATAAGGAGGAGATTAGTAGTGTCAATGAAACTAATATTGTCTTGATTCCTAAGACTGATTATCCTGAGACTATACGAGATTTTAGACCAATTAGTTTGTGTAATGTTGTTTACAAGACTCTGACAAAGGTGATTGCTACCCGTTTGAGGAGAGTTATGCCGAAAATAATATCCCCAAATCAATGTAGTTTTGTTCCAGGGAGGCAAGGAACAGACAACATAATTGTTGCTCAGGAGGTTATTCATTCCATGAGGAATAGAAAAGGGAAGAAGGGATTTATGACCATAAAGATTGACTTAGAAAAAGCATATGATCGTGTGAGATGGAATTTGTGTTGAAGTGTCTAGATGAATTAAAGATTCCTTCTAATGTGATTAGAATTATCGAATGGTGTCTCAGCATGGCTAAGTTACAGGTTATATGGGATGGTGAAAAGGGCGAAACTTTTTCTCCGTCAAGAGGGTTAAGGCAAGGAGATCCTTTATCTCCTTATCTCTTTGTCTTAATTATGGAAAAATTTGCTCATTTGATTCAGACTGAAGTGGAAGAGGATAATTGGAAACCTTTTAGGCTAAAGAAGAGTGGGACATGTATCTCTCACTTGTTCTTTGCCGATGATTTGATGTTGTTTGCTGAAGCAGATATGGACCAGGCAGCTATTATCAAGGCCTGTTTAGATGATTTTTGTGCAGCTTCAGGGGAGAAAGTCAATAATATGAAATCCAGGATATTTTTCTCCAAGAATGTTAATCACACCAGAGTTAATGAAATTAGTAATTTCATGGGGTTTAGCCCATGTGTTGATTTGGGGAGATACTTGGGTGTTCCGTTGATTCATCAGAAAGTTACGAGGCGATCTCAGGAGTATATTTTGGGGAAAATGGATAAGAAGTTGTCATTATGGAAGGCAAATACCCTGTCTAGTGCAGCTCGTCACACGTTGGTTCATTCGGTGGTGTCTGTTATACCTTCATATGATATGCAAACGATGCCTTTACTTTCATCAACATGCAATGAAATTGATAAACGCTGCAGAAAATTTTTATGGGGTGGGAGTGAAGCTCGATCGAAGGTTAACTTGGTTTCTTGGGATAAGGTGTGCATGAGGAAGGAGGTAGGAGGGTTGGGATTAAGGAAAGCTAAGTTACAGAACAATGCATTTATGATGAAGCTAGGGTGGAGTTTAATTAATAGATAGGATGCCTTATGGGTTCAATTAATGAGGGAGAAATATGGGTGCAGACTGAGGGTGATGCCACATATAAATTCGTCTAAAGCGGGATCTCAAGTATGGAAAGGAGTGAAGAATATATGGTCAAAAGTTCAGAATGACATTTTTTGGCAATTGGGGAATGGAAATTCTATCAGATTTTGGGAAGATAGGTGGCTTCCGGGTCAAATTAAAATGGCAGAGGTGGTTATAAATAATCTTCCAGAAGAGTATTTGGAAGTTAAAGTTGCTGATGTTATTACTGAGGATGGAGAATGGAATCTAGATCATTTTGTACCGTACTTAACACCAGATATGGTATGTACAATTTTATACCAGAGACTTCATGTGGATGTGGAGGATTCCCCGAGTTGGAGGTATACCGCTTCTGGGGACTTTTCTACTAGATCAGCGTATATGAGCCAGGTGGAGAATAATAGCAGGCGAGATGAATGGCAATGGAGGAAGGTGTGGAAATTGAATGTGCCACAGAGATGCAAAATGTTTATGTGGCTTGCTTGTAGAGGTAATCTTTTAACAAATATGGAATGTGTTAGGCGTGATATAACTACTTCAGATGAGTGTGGATGTTGTGCAAGATTTCCTGAAAGCGACTTACATGTTCTTTGAGACTGTTATAAGGCGACAGAGGTTTGGTTATTAATGGTACCAGGAAAGTATTGCTCTACCTTTTTTAGTTATGGAGGAATGAAAAATTGGATGGAATGGAATCTTAAGGCCCAATTTAAAGTGTATGATATTCCGTGGCAAATTGTATTTTCCCTAACTTGTCAACAATTATGGGTCGCAAGGAATAGCAAGATATTTAATGATGGAGAGGTAACAGCTAGAACTATTATTGCTAAAGTTAGAGCATGTGCCTCATGGAGTGGGGAGTGTATACCTCATGGGTTGAACCGTGGTAGGGATATTGATGGATGGGAAGCTCCTGGGAAAGGATATGTGAAGGTTAATGTGGATGGAGCATGTAACCCGGATGGAGGAGCATCGGCGTGTGCGGGGGTTATGAGGGATTATAAAGGAAAGGTGAGGGGAGGCTTCTTATTCAATATGGGAAGAGGAGACTGCTACGTAGCAGAGCGGTGGGTTATTCTCATGGGATTAAAGTGGAGCTGAGAGTTTGGTGTTAGACATCTCATACTTGAATCTGATTGTCTTGAACTTGTCCAAGATATTGAGCAATACCGTGAGATGGATGGGAATGGAACAAATGAGATGGAAGAGATTCTGTCTTTGTGTAGGCGTGCATGGGATGTCCAAATATTGTGGTGTAATCGAGAGAGGAATAGTGTTGCTGACTTGCTCGCAAGATATGCGCTAACAGTGGGTGCTGGAGTTGTGCAGTTTAAGGAAGTGCCTGCTCATGTTGCTACTAAAGTTAGACAAGAGATGCCACATAATATGCTATGAGTTTAGTGCTTTATTGTATAAAAAAAAAGATACTATTTATGCACCGTTAAATAGTCACTTATTACTTTTGCACAAACTGAAATAGTTAATTATCATATATTGCCCTATGAAAAAACCAAAATAAATGTTCAGCTTTCTTGGATTTAGAAGTTTTCAGCGTTCGGATTTTATTAAGAAAATACTATTGAGATTGTGGAAAATTATAACTGCGGGTTGGAAAAAAAATAGGCAACCGAAGTGTTCTACGTTGTATAAACAAGTGAGTTAAAGTTATGTTATGGTGTGTAAATATGAATAACAAGTTTTCTTCTCAAATCTCTCCACTTGTGGAGAGAAAAGTTGGGATGGAGGAAAATTGGATGTGAGTCTTAATTGTGTGTTCAAAGGAGGATGCACATCTTTCTCATTCACATGTGCCAGATTGATGGCTTCACATTTTTCCTCTGCATTGTCGAATTTAATTAAATAGTATACATTATAACTATGGTCTATATTCTCTCAAATTATCACTATTCTTGTTTTTTTTTTTTTGGCCCTTCCTATGTATCGAATTCAAATTCAGATTGTGAAGGATCCGGACCTTAAGGAAAGACACTTAGGGGTTCTTCAAGGCATTACTCGTAGTGAAGCATTACAGACTAATCGCGAAGCTTGCAGGGCTAAAGACTATGGTGAAGAAATACCAGTAAGTGTACAACTATAGAGGTCAAATCATTATTGTACCCCTTATTACAAAAAGAAACAGGATTTCATATTCATTCACACCCCTTATTTCCATTTAGCTGTAGTAATGCTTCCTATTTAATTCCTAGCTAGTTAGTACTACCTCTGGTCCTAAATATAGGACCTAATTGACTTTTTTTGGAAAGATCAAGGTTGCGAAATAGGTTATTAAATGATGACATATTCGATATATTTTTAGATTATCCATTACTATATAGGTAAAATAAACTAATTTAAGGGAAAAAAATTAGATAAATCAATTTATAATTAACTTATTTTGCTGTTTTAAGAATTTTTCAGAAAAAATCAATTAGGTCTTATATTTAGGACCGGAGGGAGTATATATTTTGCCTTGCCACAATATTTATAAATGCCAATAATACCATTGCATGTAACGGGTATTAATGCATATATATGTGACAATGTTCAGGGTGGAGGAGAAAGTCTTGATCAAGTTGCCAAACGCTGCACATCTGCACTCAAGAGAATAGGCAAGAAGCACAAAGGTAGGCACCAAAAACTGTCTAGCTCATGGCTTGTTCCATTGATGATAAAAAAACTAAACTTTTCCATTGAAGTTAATTTGATGTCGTTCAATATCTATGTTTACTCATTTGCAGGGAAGAGGGTAGCAGTTGTTACACATTCAGGTGTGCTCAAATCACTTTACAAGAAACTTAATAGAGACAGTCTTGTGAAGGTCATACGCAACGCTTCTGTCAATATCTTACGCATGTATAAGGACGAGTGGCTTCTAAATACTTGGAATGATGCTAGCCACACTACTAGAAAAAAGGCTTTTCACGACCATAATTAACGACTATAAACCAAACTTTGGTCGTTGATAAAAAACGCGGTGGCAGGACATGTAAATAACTGTCCAGACGGAGATTTTCCACGACCACACTTTGAGGTGTGGTCGTGGAAAGGGCGCCTTCCACGACCACACCTTCGAAGGTGTGGTCGTGGAAGGCTCCAAACCTTCCACGACCACAATTTACTAATTGTGGTCGTGGAAGGTCCCCCCCTTCCACCACCACAATTGCATACATGTGGTCGTGAAAAGTATGTGAATCAACAAATTGTCTTCGCGCCAACTAGCCATTTTATTTCCCTCCTAAACCTAAAGAAAGTCTCACTTACTCTTTTCTTCGCACGCCCACTCTCACCTCTCACCTCTTCCCTCGCACACCATCTCCTTCGCCTCTTCTTCGCCTTCGCCGGCGGTTACACGGCGGAGGAAGCCATAGCCGCCACCATCTCCTTCCGTTCTCCCCAAACCTAAATCATTTTCGAGCCTTTTGGTGAGCCATAACCTCGTCTATCAGAGATTTTCAACCATCTCCTTCGCCTCTTCTTCGCCTTCGCCGGCGGTTACACGGCGGAGGAAGCCATAACCGCCACCATCTCCTTCCGTTCGCCACCATCTCCCTCCGCCACACTCGCCTTCCCTCTTCTCACCGTCTCTTTGTCTTCGGCCGCCGTTACCACCCTCAACATGGCCGTCGTCACCACAACCTAGGTAATAAGAACCCTATCTTCATGTACCTCTCTTTCTCTTTCTGCATTTTCCCTTTCATATACCGCCGTCACCACACTGCTCTATGAGTCTTCATCGTATCTTTTGAATCCTTTGGCTCAAATTGCGTTGCTTTGTTTGTTTTAGTGGTCTAAGTTGGTGAATTTGGTGATGATAAGAAAATGAGAAGAAAACTTAGTGTTGCTTACTCAGAAAATCATTTGATTTCTTTTGTTACCTATGCATTAGATGTTTGCTGCTAATCCAATGTGCTTATTGGACATTGCACTGTGTGCATTTTGTGCATTTTCTGGATTTTGTGCTTATTGGACATTGCTCACTGTTAGGATAGTTGTTTTAGGCTGTTTTGGACTGATTTAGGCTGCTCTAGATAGCCAAGAACTTATTTGAAAGTTTGTTACATTTCGCTGAAAAATTTTGTTAACAGTGCTAGAAATTGAGGCTGACTGTTTTTAAAACTGAGAATTTGTTACAGTGAATCTTGCCAAACTGTTTTAGGTGCATATTCTACGAGATATAAGCTTTAATTTGATATATTGTGTGCCCTGAAACTCGTTTTGTACTGTCTGAAACGAATTTTTGAAAAAGCACTGTTTCGCTGGAAACTACTGGAGCTTCAGTCTCACTGTTTTGCAAACTGGGAATTTTTTAGGGCGAATTGTTCAAAACTGTTTTACTGGGAAAAACTTCGAGTTATAAGCTTTAATTTGATATATTTCTTGCCCTGTAACTCGTTTTCTACTAGCTGGAATTAATTGTTGAATTTGCCCTGTTTCACTGCACATTTCACTGGATAGACTGTTTTTGGTGTTATAGATAGTTTTTATAGAATGTATTTGATAAATTATTTTCATATGCTCTGCTGAAATAGTTGTTTAATAGAATGTAGCATTGTGAATTCTGGACTGGTTGGAATTGTGTGACTAATTGTAGGCTTGGTTGTGTGACTAAACTGAGGGAAATAGATAAAGTGATTGTGTGACTACTAATTATTTCCCTCATTGTTTAATACATGAGGGAAATAATTGTTATTGGCTTGGTTGTGTGACTAAACTGATTCTGAGAATGTTATGAATTTGTATTCTTTTTACAAGTAGAGAAATAGATAAGTTGTTTGTGCTTGGATTGTATTGTTGAAGTTAATATGGAATTGGGAAGGATTGGTCATGTATTTATCCAAATGTTAAGTGACCAAAGCTTGTAGCCATTGGTTCAATTGTCTTCTATTCTTTTTGTAATGAAGGCAAGAAGTGTATATATTATACACATTTCGGCACATGGATCGTGCTTGGATGGATGCTTTGCGAACTAGTGAAGAGTATCAAAAGGGGGTGGAAGAGTTTATTGAATTTTCCAAAAGAAATGTGCCGAGTAAGAATGGAAAGTACCTGTGCCCTTGTGTGAAGTGTGTGAATGTTGATCGCAAAAGCCTTGACTCTATAAGGAATGACCTTATTTGTGAGGGGATCAATCGCCGATACAGGAAGTGGATTTGACATGGGAAATTGGGAACTACCGTGGAACATGTAAAAGCAGCGGAGGTGGATGATAATGATGATGATGAATATGTTTAATCAGTCATCTTAGTATAGACATGTGCTTGTCTTGGCTTAGATTGTTGTAGCTGAATTTTGAACTTATTACTAGTAAGGCAAAGATATAAAACTTAGATTATGTCTTTTGTATTTTGTTGTCTAAGTAAGGTAATATTTATGGGATACGTTTTTGCAATTGCTCTGGTATTCTGTATTGTGCAGTTGTATATGATTTATGGTCGTTGTATTGAAAGTGGTTTGTAAATGATCTGCAAGAATGCAGATGACTATACAATGTAGTCCCAAAATATAAAACAAAAAGCAACCTTTCACGACCACATTTTCGTAACTTGGGTCGTGATAGGGGTCGTGAAAGGTGATACCTATCACGACCACAATTGTGCAATTGTGGTCGTGAAAGCCTCTTAGGAGGCACCTTATTAGGTGCCTCCTAAGAGGCTTTCACGACCACAATATCCCAGTTGTGGTCGTGATAGGTAACCTATCACGACCACAACTAGTATATTGTGGTTGTGATATCTGCTTAGGAGGCACCTAATTAGGTACCTCCTATACACCTATCACGACCACAAATATGTGGTCGTGAAAACACACTTTTACGACGCGCGATTCCACGACCACCTATTTGTGGTCGTGAAAAGCCCAATATTGTGGTCGTGAAAGACCTTATTTCCAGTAGTGTCATCTCAACAAAACATAATTTTTTCAATCAGGTTTTGGGGGTGACTTAACATCTGGGTTGGCTGTATCGCATGACTCATTTATCGTGTCAATATTGATACGGTGCTTTCAAAATAATTTACACGCACGGTATTATGAAGAAGGAGAGGGAAATTATGTAATTTTTTTCTGGTTCAAGTTTATAAATTTTTTGGTTCTAAATTATTACTTTGTTGACTTGAATGATTCTACTAGCAGTTTTGTATCACCCTTTGAGAATTTATTTACCAGTTATCCTTTAATGTATAATATAATGTGTAAGGTTGGAAGTGTCATCATTTTTACTCTGAGCAATCAGATGTCAAAGTTCAGGAAGAAATTTGTGGTGTGAAGTGTGAACCAATTTGTGGGAATTGATGAAGTGATTTCAGCAAAAAGGTGACTTGTGTGCAAACTTTCCTCAGGCCTGATTGCAAAATTAGATGTGATGTTTAATTAATTAGGACTTATTAATTTAGAGCTATCAACTCCGTATGTATGTGTTGTTCAGCGCAGTGATTAACGTTTGTAAGAGCTATCGGAAGCATGGTAGGAGATTAATTTGAGACATAAGCGACCAAACTGAATAATTTTACGTAATACACTAAGGGTAAAGGTGCAAAACTAGCCACCGTAAATTTCCAAATGGACAACTTTAGCACCCGTAAATTGGATGGTGCAAAACCGTACATTATAAATCAAAATGGGACAAATTTAGTCACGCCGTCAAGTTGAAGCTAACAGACGTTTGTGTTGGTGTGGGGCCCACTTCATTAAATCAAAACGTCTGTTAGCTTCAACTTAACGGCGTGGCTAATTTTGTCCCATTTTGATTTATAATGTACGGTTTTGCACCATCCAATTTACGGGTTCTAAAGTTGTCCATTTGAAAATTTACGGTGGCTAGTTTTGCACCTTCACCCAAAAAACTAATGTTTCATATGCAAAGCTGCAAACTAAAACAAGCAGTTTTTTACTATTCACCTCTAGGGAAAAATATATTTACGTTTCTTAAAAAAAGGAAATGCATGAATCTTTTTTATCTTAATTTTTGTATATTTTAAGCTTGAAAGATACCGCATTTTCTTTCATTCATTCAAATTAAAATAGATATTCTTTTTTTTACCAAAAAAAAAAGATATTCTAATAAGGGTCAATTGCACATGAGCTTTAATTTCATGAATCGTATTAATAACTGAAATAGTTTCATTAATTAACAAGTGAGTAAGTTACGTTGTTAATAGATCTATCTAATATTAAATCTCTTACTTGAGACTAGAGTGGAAATGGGTCAGGTTATGATAGACTTTTGTTATATAGGTCTAAGTTTAAAATAAAGAAATGAAAATTGGGTCTAACCTAAGCTTGAATGTAACCTTCTTTTTTCACGCTTAGATTTAAAAGACCTATCAAGGTCTGAAGCCATTTTAAAGACATACTTACAATGTAGGTCTTTTTAAAAAGACTTCAAATTTCATTAATTTAATTTGAATGTAAGTTTTTAATTGGACTCAAAGTCTAAATATTTACACTTAAAGGATTTGTATAGACTTAAAAAACTTATCAAACAATATAATATGTACATAATATCTAACAATAGTATTTATTTAATATCTTTTAATACTAAATAGGTCTGGCTTGAAGGCTTGTAGGTCTGACATATTCACATAATGAGACTTGTAAATAGGTCTTGACTTGACCTAATTAATAAATAGGCCAAATCGAATGCCACATGTTTAGGATGGGCCAATTCCCACCTTACTTGAAATCTAGGTAGAATTGTCCTTCTAATAATTCAATAAGAAACTCAACAAGATTTTGATTTTCCCTTAATATATCTTTATTACATGAAAAAATCCTCCAACTTTATTTATTTTAAAGAATTCAAGAATTCAAGAATTCAAGCACACCCTCCCCCAAAGAAAAAACTGACTAGTTTTCTCTGTTCTTCTATCCTTAACTACTTTTCTCTGTTAGTTATAGTAGTTACCTTGTGGGAGTGAAGTTAGTTAGTTACAGACTTACAGTAGTTAGAGTAAATAGATGTGATTATTACATATTTAGCCCCCAATTTGGTGAAGAAAAGGCATATAAATAAATATAAACACAAATATCAATTCTCTCTTACATACATACTACATACGTACATTCCAAGATTTCCATGATTGTCTCAATTCGCGTCAACCAACCAAATCTTTTGGCGCTTTTTCTTCTTTTTCTTCTATGGCTTCTCTTTGTTCTTCTCCTACTAATTCTAGGTCTTCTTCTTTACTTCTATTCTCATTCTTTCTTCTTCTTCTTCTTTTTCATAATTCAACATTTCTTTACTCTCATTTAATTTTTATCTTTCTTTCTAGCGATCTTCGTCCGGATTATGCTGAGATCATTTTGATTCGCCATGGTGAAACCTCCTGGAACGCTGAAGACAAATTTCAGGTTCCTTAGCTTCTCAATTTCAAGTCATTATCATTATTATTATTATTATTACTATTATTATTATTATTATTAATGGCATTTCATAGAAACTATTATATATTCCTATTATCATAGTCACTATCTTTGATTTTTCTTCTTGCTTTAGTTTATATAACTCGTGAAATTCCACATGTTTATGCCTTTCTTGCATATTACTGTCTTGATTGATAGTCTTTTTTTTTTTTACTTTGATTTTTTTTCTATATTGAATAGTAGTAGTATTTTATCAGTTTCATGCCTTTCTTGCTTATTTACTTTTCATATTATCGTCTTTTTCTTTTTTTACTTTCTTTACTTTAACTATGCTTAACTTTCATATAAGCTCGTAATATTTATGTTTTCAGGGACATTCGGATATTCCGTTAAATGATGTTGGAGAAAAGCAAGCAGATGCAGTAATTTTATTTTATTTTAATTATTTATTAGTTTTTTTTTTTTTTTGTGGTCTGTTTATGGTTTAATGACTAATAATATCAATATTTTGGATGGAGGTGGCTGAAAAACTATCCAAAGAAGAAAAGATCTCTGCTGTATATTCTTCTGACTTGCTAAGAGCTTCTAAGACTGCAGAGAGAATTGCTGACAAATGTGGAGTTCAAGAGGTTCGGAACCATATTCAATTTTGTATCCTAGAACATTTGCAATTTTGCATTCTCATCATAGACAACGTAACTTGATCAGTTATTACCAACAAAGGTTGGTCCAGTTGTCAAAGGGTCTGACTGACTGACTCATAAATAAATATGTGGTTGTGGGTTCGAATCCGTTCAATGTGAGGAACTTGTTGGTGGGTGATTTGTAAATACCTCTAGGCCCTACTGGGCCTATTGGGTTTTAGTGAGACCCCAGACCCAACTCATCTAAACTTTTTGTTATATAAAAAAATAAACTTGATCAGTTATTATTACTGTTTTGTGGTAATTATGACATATATACTAAAGAAAATACTTTGAATGCAAACTTTTACATGTCTTAACTGTGAGTTCAAAAGCTGATGCACTTTTTTTCTCCCCAGTGTGTGTGTCTGTGTCATATATGGCTTTGTCTTCTGCATTATCGAATTTAAATGAAATATAACTATGGTTGTGTTCTCTCTAATTAATTATCAATGTTCTGCTTTTTTGGGTCTTTTTATATCGAATTTAAATTCAGGTTGGGATGGAACGTGACCTAAAAGAAAGAAATCTTGGGGTTCTTGAAGGCATTACCCGTAAGGAAGCATTAGAAACTCATCTATATGCTTTCCAGGCTAAAGAGAGTGGTGAAGAAATACCAGTAAGTGCTATATATGTCAAGCCATCATACCTCTTATTATTTCCTTTGCGCTAATGATGCTTCTTATTTAATTCCTACACTAACATGGCACTATGCTGTTAATATAGTGAATGCCTTTAATATTTTTATATGCACCTGGAATTAATGCATATATATGTCACAATATTCAGGGTGATGGAGAAAGTCTTGATCAACTTTACAAACGCTGCACATCTGCATTGCAGAGAATAGGCATGAAGCACTTAGGTAGGCACAGAAAATTGTTTGGCTCATGGATGGCCTGTTCATAGGTCTGGATTATATTGTTCCTGAGAAAATTGCATTTCCTGGGAAAATTGGTTTGATAATTTTTCTGTGTATGTTATTCATTTGCAGGGGAGAGGGTAGTAGTTGTTACACATGGAGGTGTGATCAGATCACTTTACAAGCATGCTGATGCAGACGGTCCTTGTGGGAACGTACTCAATGCTTCTGTCAATGTCATTTACTTGTATAAAGACAAATGGATCATCCACTCTTGGGGAGATGTTAGCCACCTTAGCCCATATAACCTTAGTGATGAGGCTGTAACGCATGACTCATTATCGAATAATATCGATACAGTGATTTCAAGTAATGACACAATTGTATGAGGAAGGAGAGGTAATGGATATCATTTTCTTCTGGTTCAAGTTGTTTTTCCCCTTCAAAATTTTTTGGGTGCACAGTGTTACTATATGAGCTACTTGACTACTTGAGTGATTGTAAAGGTAATTTTGCCTTACGCTTGTGAAGTTTCTTTAGCAGCTATCCTATAATGCATAATTTGTAAGGCTGAAGCCTGGAAGTGTCTCCTTTTTCATTCTAAGCATTTAGATTTCAAAGTTCAGAAAGAAATTTATGCTGTGAACCAAATAAAATGGGATGAATTTAATGAATGATGTCATATATAGCTAAAAGGTGTCCTATCTGCAAATTACTTTCCTCATGCCTGATTATGTAAAATTAATTGTGATTTTTCATTAGGACTTCTTGAGTTAGAGCCACCAACACCGTATGTGTTGTTGAGGGATGTAATTGAATGCTATGCAAAAAATAAGCACTTATAATAAAAACGAGGAGGAACGAGAAGCTTGAGTATGAAAATCTAACAATAAAAAAGGTGGAAACCATTTTACCAAAAAAAAAGGTGGAAACCAATTGCTATATAAAAGCAACAATATAAATTAAAAATCTATTCAACAATACCAAATGGACACCAGTTTTTGTACTCCTCATCAAAAGATAAGTAGGAAAATAAATCCCGAACTAATGACTCTGCCTAAAAAACTACTTTGACTGAAATTTTTTGAAACAAAAATTAATGACAAAGGTAAAACAAACTAATGACGCAAACAATAGACTCGTTCTAAACCTTATCAACTTCGGATGTCTTGGGCTTCACAAACCTAGACCAAAAAGGATGTTCCTCCCAAACTCTGGCCATTTCTTCAATGGGAATACCCTTAGTCTCAGGCAGCAACTTGTAGATAAAAATGGTCATGATCACCACAAAACATGCAAAGAAGATGAAGAGACCGAACTTCATGTGACATAACATGGCTGTGAACACTTGAGCAATGGCAAAAGTGAAGACCATGTTCACCGACACATTAATACTTTGAGCCGCTGGCCTCACCTCCAAGGGGAATATCTCACTTGGCACCAACCACCCTAGTGGGCCCCACGACCACGCAAATCCACACACATACGCGCATATTCCGGCCACCACCATAATAGCATACCACATCGGCAACTCTCCTGGATTTCCATTCACCCCAAACTTCACCGCAATCGCAATAGTTATCAACACCTGCAAAGTTGAAACAAAGCTAATGTGATATATACCACTCACTTTAACACTATTGTATGCCTAATCTTTTTAGTATAAGAGGTCTCAAGTCAACAAATATTCCTTTGTTACATGATATATATATATATATATATATATATATATAAACCTAATATATTTATGACATGTTTATATTTCTATAACATAAGATATTAAGGAACTTACTTAGATCAAGTTCTTTTCTTTAGGTTCTCAAGTTCTTTTAATATAGGAGTGACATATGTCCTTTTATAACAATCATCCATTCAATCTAATGGCCTCACTCCTGGCCTATATTAAAAGAACTTGAGAACCTGGAGAAAAGAACTTGATGTAAGTTTTTCCCAGATATTAACCCAATGTGATAGGACATGATAGGACATGCCACATCACCATTATTTGCATTAACGTTATATATCATGAAATTTAATTCTCAATATTTCAACATGGGACTTAATAATTACCTGACATAAAAACATTTGAATGCCGCCTTCCAAGAAAAGGAACCGCCTTCCGACTTTATCAACAGTGAAGATTGAAACGAAGGTAGCAACCATGTTGAAGCCACCCGTGATCATGGCAGAGGCTAATGATGCAGAGGAACCAAATCCAATGGTCTTGAATAAAACGGGGGCATAGAAAGTGATAACATTCATTCCTGTGAGTTGTTGGAAGAAAGGGATAGCAATGGCAAAAGTGAGCTGAGGAAAATAACGCCTACTGAAAAGGGTTGACCATGGACTTTTAATGGCTCGAGAGGCTTCACTAGCAGCAACAATGTCATTATACTCCTCGTCAATGTCATTTGTACCCCTGAATTTAGCTAATTGTTTTTTGGCCTCATCATTATGACCACGTTCAATGAGAGAGTTTGGAGATTCTGGTAGAGAGAGTGCACCAATGATGATCATAATTGCGGGAACTCCTGCCAATCCTAAGCTGTATCGCCAGCCTTCGCCACTAGGTAACTTGGCCATGTAGTAGTTTAATACGTTAGCAACCAATATGCCAATTGTGATGGACAATTGGAACAACATGTTCAAAGCTCCCCTATATTTGTATGGCGCCACCTCTGATACATAGATTGGCACAGACTGAAAAAAAACAAACAATTTAAGAAAATGAAACTAGTTTCGATGCGTTTATAATTAGTGATTCAGATTCGTTGCTTGAGAGACACATTTTGAAGGAAAATGTTACAAATTTTTAGAGTGGTTATTATTTATAATAATTATTAGAAGAAAAATGAGAAAAATTGTGTAAAAATAGAAATATTAGGAATAAGGAAACATATATGTAGACCCTTTTTAATTAATTTTTTTATCAGAATACCCTTTTTAATTAATTGAACCCTGAGTGAGTAATCTTTGTGATTAACCGAATTGTTTATATATATATATATATATATATATATATATATATATAGAAACCAATTGAGAAAAAATGCAATAGGTTATGGAACAACTTATACAGATATCAATTATTTTAAAAAAAGTACTTTTAAAACGCCACCCAATTATTTTTATTTTTAAATTCTGACCAAAAAAATATATTTTTAAAAAAAGTATAATTTGCTCTCCACCGTTTTTTATGGAGCAAATTATACGGATACCAATTATTTTTTAACTTCTGATAAAAAAAATTATTTTTTGACAAAAAAGAGTATAATTTTCCGAGATAATGTTTTTTTAAAAAAAAACCATAAAAAGAGGAGAGCATATATCCGTTAGCTTATAATTTGCTGATATTATTTTTTTAAAAAAAAAGAGCTATAATGAAACTTTGCACCCGAGCGCTTATTTACTCTTGTTTGAAGCGAAATAAAATATAATTTGCCGATATATTTTTTTAAAAAAAAAGCCATGAAAAGAGGAGAGCATATATCCGTTAGCTTATAATTTGCTGATATCTTTTTTAAAAAAATAAGGGCTATAATGAAACTGTGCACCCGAGTGCTTGTTTGAAGGGAAATAAAGGTTATGACCAAATTGTAACAAAAAAAGGGTTATGAGTTATGACCAAAAAAAGAAGGGAAATAAAGGGAGCTAATAATTAATTAAGGTACCTGATTGGCACATCCAATGCCAAATCCAAGCAAGAAGCGGCCGAGGATGAGCATCCAAACGGCATGAGCGAAACCGTTGAAGGCGGCGCCGATGAGGAAGAGGACCCCACCAGTGAGCATGGTGACTCTTCTTCCTAAGAGTCTTGTTATTTTGGATGATACAACGGATGAAATAAAAGCAGCAATGTAGAGTGAAGAAGTAAAGAGTGTTAATATCTGGCTATCAAACTTGCAGTATTGGTTTGTTGATGCTGTTAAGTCATGTTCCTTGTTATAAACTGATGGGAAGAATTTCTTCAAAAATGGATCCATAGACGTAACACCACCTATATATGAATGATAATAATCATCAATGCTATATATCTACAAGTATCATATATATAATAAGGTTTCATTAATTCAAAGATGAAAACTGTGAGAGATTTATGATGATGATGTTAAATGAATTATGAAAGATGAACCTGAAATTCCTAGGTCATAGCCAAATATTAGGCCACCAAAGGCAGCAACCACAGATGTGAAAAAGACTCTTGCAGTGAGTTTTCCTGGATAGTTCTTTTTTGCACCATTGCCGACACCTATGTGACCTCCTGCCATTTTTCTTCTTTCTCTATTTCTCGATGATGAATATAGGAAGGAGGAAGATATGTAGTAGAACTAGGCTTAAGCCTCTTCCCTTTTATAATATTTTGAATGAGGTAGACCCGGTTATAGATTTTGAATTTGAATGAGGTAGATAATTAAGTATATCTATTTAACAATATCAGAGATATCTACGGGAAAATAAGATATTAAGTATATCTTTTTTTTTATAAAGATATTAAGTATATCTATCTATCTATTTAACAATATCGGAGATACCTACGGGAAAATAAGATAATAAATTAAAACTCAATAAATGATCATAAAAATTAAAAAGAATTCCGTATAAAGTATATCTATTAACATGTTATAAAAAAAAGTATATCTATTTAACAATATCAGAGATATCTACGGGAAATTAAAACTACCGTTGCAAAATTAAAGAATTAAAGAATTCCGTAATTAAAGCACTATTTTTTTCAATAAAAAGCACTACCGTTGCAAAAATATTGCCTATAAAATAGAGTAATTTTAACTATATAAATATAGAAACCAAAATAGACTATTTCACACGTAGCAGACAGCCTGTCAAACCAGATAAATAATTTTTAAAATTTTGAAATCTCCGAAATTTTCTAATAACCACGGCCCACTATCGTAAATCTTTTTCAAATCAGAAATTTAAATATTCATAATATTTATGCTATCTAAAATTTAAACTATTATATATGTATAAAAAAAACTATTATATACCTAATAATAATATGTAATAACACTTATTATCACATAATATTTGTTGCAATGCTACTGCTGGATGGTTACACGGATGTAATTTAATTTTTTGTTTGTTTTTTTCTTTCTTGTTATCAAAAAAATAATAATAATATGTAATAACACTTATTATACTTTATAAAAAAAAATAACACTTATTATAAATCTGGAGAAATTCTTGCGTGAACCCGGTGCACCACGTCATTTGTGGTCTAACCAATCACAAGTAGACACATCTGGTATGACGTGTAATTTTTAATTAGTGTGACACCCTAAAAATAGGAACTAACCACTAAAAAATTTAAATCTCATGTTTTCAATGTTTTTTTTATTTTATAGTGTAAGTAAAAATATTTTTCAAGGTTAGTTGAGGTTTTTTAAGGTGCCACATCAAATCAAAAATTACACGTCAAACTGTATGTGTCTACTTGTGATTGGTTGACCACAAATGACATGGTGCACCAGGTTCACACAAGAATGTCTCATCAATCTGAAATCGTGGATTTTAAAATTTATATGGTATTGATTTCAATGGAAGTGTAGGAGGAAGTGGATGGAAGTCGAAGTGGAAGTGGAAGTGAGAATGAAATTGGTCTTTAAATTTTGTTTGCTAAGTTGGAGATAAACATGGAACTCACTAATATAAATAATATTATGAAACATAACTAAAATAAATAGATGTATCAAAAAGACCTTTTTGACCCTAATTAATAACGGTTAAAGGTCAAATCTAGCACTCTACTATTGCCAAAAGTTCACCCAACATAAACAAGAATTTGATGGCTCAAATGTAGCACACATCTATTCAAAAATGGCTCAAATCTATCATTTTCGTCAACTTTAACGGGTTGACCGTTAAGTTTGACCCGATCATGCCACGTCATCCGCCACGTCACCCAGTTAGGCCACGTCACCCGCCACGTCACTCAATCATGGATAGTAAGTGGGCCCATTTGTGGATGTGGCAGGTGACATGGCCTAATTGGGTGACGTGACGAATGTCGTGGCAGGTGACGCGGCCTAATTGGGTGACGTGGGGGATGGCGTAGCATGAACAAGTCAAACCCGTTAAAGTTAACGGAAATGTTAGATTTGAGCCATTTTTTAATAGATATGTGCTACATTTGAACTATCTTGTTTATGTTGGGTGAAGTTTTGACAATAGTAAAGTGTTAGATTTGACCATTAACCCTAATAACAATAAATAAAAGGGCGAAGGTCAAAAAATGATACATAACTATTGGACAAGAAACAATATCAACAGTTATGCTAACTAAGCAATTTTAAATGTCAAAAACATTAGCATGATAAAGTATGTATCATTTTTTTGACATTTATGAATCCATGGGAACTTTCATGGAACAAGGTTAACTATATATCACGCGTTTGGATAAACATGTGATTGGAGCTGAAATTATAACTGGAACTCAAGTTGGATTGCATGTTTTCATTTCGATGTTAGTCACTCCTTCATGCTCGTATTTGCCCTTTGTTCTATAAACAAAAGTCAAAGACAAAGCCTACATAACGTAGAATTATATGTTCCTCGGCCTATTTTTATATATGGTCCATTGTTGAGGTGATTTCTCGAGTTAAGCATAGAGACAAATTGAAGATTCTTATTCTTGATGACAACTAGATACCCTACTTATAAAACCTCAAGTGATGTATATAAGGTGGTTTTTTGTAATTTTTTTTTTGGACAAAAGTTTTTCTGTAATCTTTGAACATGAACAGTATTTAAGTTGTAGTTGACGCATAATAAGGTGTAATGCACATAAGGAGGCTTTTGTTATTTCACGAGTAGTTTATACTACTGCATTATACAAATGTGTATATCCAATATTATTCACTTCATTCACCTATGCATCGCATGTGTTGTGAACTCATTTAATGAAGGGTAAAATTGGAAAAATAATATGTTTATGCCTAGATTTAATAACCCAACCATAAATACTTAGTTTGAGAATTAGTAGTTGATGCATTATAATAAGAATTAGAGAGTGTAAAGCTTAAAAAATTTAGACTTAAAAGATGAAAAAGCGATAATTGTATTAATATTAACAACCACACAATTCTGATTCAACATTAGGAAAGTTCAAGAGGTAAAAATGTATATAGTCGTGGGCTCCTGGCAAGGTAACAAATCCCTCCTAGACCGAAAAAATCAGTAGCCTTATTGCAAATTCTCCTCACATGAATCAACTGAACATTCCAGTTACTGTCAATATTTGGTCAAATCACACTGATGATTTCGTCAGATACATCATCAACATTTAAACTCTCCAGAAAGGAGATCAATCAATAAGGAAGAATTAGATCCAAAAATAATTCTTTGATGACCAACCATAATCACACGTCATTCTCAGGCCATAAAAGCAGGCCCATAGTTCAGTTATCAAAGATTAGCTTCCTCTAAATGAGAAATGAAACCTCCTAGACAGTGTCACACGCGGTTCCTCGTTAGTCCTCTACAAGCACTTAATTGCTGCAAATACAAACGAAAAACAATAATGCCCCCAATTAACTTTTATCCACCCAATCCTCCAGCACACTCCTTTCAATTTGGAAAAGGACCCTTTGAACTCCAACCATATTAGCGCCTTTAAAAGCCTCTATGCTCAAACTGACAAAACATACATTTTACATTTCTTACATTCCTTCACCATTGTTTAATGTACACGGCAGAAGAGCAATGTTTTCTTTTTTTTTTTGGGCGGGGGTGGGGGGGGGGCCTATTATTGGATCAAACAAAATATTTTCTTCTTAGTAATGTTTTAAATTTTGAATGTATGAGAAGTTGTTGGTAGAAAATAAATATTATGTTACTATTTCATTGGCCTAATTTACTACTCCCTCCGGTCCTAAATATAGGATCTAGTTGACTTTTTTAAAAAAATCCAAAAGAAAGCAAAATAAGTTAATTATAAATTGATTTACCTAATTTTTTCTCTTACACTAGTTTATTTTACCTATAAGCTAATGAATAATCTAAAAAGATATCAAATATGTCATGATTTAATAACTTATTTTGCAACCTTAATCTCTCCAAAAAAAAGTCAATTAGGTCTTATATTTAGGACCAGAGATAGTATTTTTTTTTTCATTTCTGACTTGTAAAGGCGAGTCAACTTTCTCTGAAATATGTTTTGGCTACAAACTTGGGAGACAATATAAATTGTGAATAAATGATCTTATTTTTCATGTTTTTAGTTCAATAATAATACTCTTTTTTATAATTTCAATAATAATAGTTTTAATAATTTATACATACTACTTTCTCCTATCGATAATATAAATCACTTCTTAAAATAATGTTCTTAAATATATAACAGATTTTCCCAATGCAATAGGAGTTTTTATTGCGTTACTTGTTTGATTCTAAATATGTCCTCGATTATAAAGCGAGTTGAAGGGTATACATATCTTAATTTATTGTACTATTTTATAGGGAAAATTCTAAATAAAGTACTCTGAATATGCAAAAGGACAATTAAAGTACCTAAATCTGTAAAAGGACAAATAAGGTACTGGACCTAGATTGAAATTAGAAAATGTTGCACAATTCAGACCATTATGAAATGTTGCACAATCAACTACTTATTTGGAAATTTCCCTTTTATATATCAGAGATTGATATAATAATTTGAAATATTTCTTTATGGCACAATATGATTAACTCCTTTTTCCAATAAATCAGTTATAAGAAGTACTCCCTCTAGCCCATAATATAAGAAAAAACGGATAAACTCAATTCTAATACTTACTTAGTGAGAATGATGGGGAAGAAAATATATTGGTTATCAGTCTTTCAACTATTTTATGCAGAGAGGCTAATTCATATCCACAACGACCTTAGACCTCACGATAAATGAACTTAGCGTTGAGCCGAATCGGCCCTTCATATTTATTATGTAGTACTACTCCCTCATTTCCGTAGTACAACATTTGAGTCGTTTTAATCCAAAATAAAGAATTAATTTTTACATTCTCTCTTCATTTAATGTGTTTTTCCCCACTTTTCCGCTAACACTCTTTCATATTTATTAATGCTTATATATTTCTCTCTCTTAATAATCTTAATAATGTCATAATAAACACGTGCAATATTGGAAAAAATGAATTAATTTTAGACATTCAACTAACTTTTGCATACTTTCTAAATAAGTAGTGTATTTTTTCTTTTCTGTTGAACTAGTATTGTATTACAAATCAAAGAGAGTACTAAATAATTTAATGTCATGTTTTTTTAGGGGGTTGAGTTGTGAGTTTTTGGGGAGGCTAAGCATGCGCGTTACAACGTGGGGTTGTGTGTTATAAAATGATGAGGAAGTCATCAATGCCTCTAACCACCTTGCTCTTCCTCAACCTCAACCTCAACCTCAACCTCCCTCCCCTTTGACTTTGATAAATCTTGTTTCTTTCAGTTTCACACACACACCCGACCCGCGCCCTCATCTTTTTTTTTTTTTCGCACGCCCTCATCACTACACACTTTTATTACATTATTGTTGTTTCTTATTAGTATTTAATTTCTCCCACGTCTACATCCCTTCAATTTTTTTTATCACTTTTGTAACGTGTTATTTTTTCCACACCTTAAATTAAAAAAATGGTTAAATTACAATTACAGTAATTGAAGATTTTTCCAACATAAATAGTAGCAAGCTGAAGCTAAGGTGCAATTATATACTAGTAAAATTTTGATATAGATGCAAAGTCGACTATGAAATGTCAACATTTTAGGTAACCAAAATTTTAATGGTCAACCTCTAAAAGTTGTTTTTTTCTATTTCACTCATTTTAAAAGCTTGTTAGTTGGTTTAATTGTACATCTCATATGATAGTTAGTGCTAATAAACATACTTTTGACATTTCTCCATTGACAGATTGTTGCACTTTAATTTCTATATATCCCTCTGCTCTTGAATATGAGGTTACTTTATGGAACTTAATTAAATTAAGAATGTTATCTAAGTTGTTATTATTGAATGATATTACTAATTCACCATAAGCATATACATTCACACCTCCCTCTTTGTTTATTTGTTTGATTGTTATTGATAAGCATTGTCATGATTAATTTGGAAAAAAGTTGTTAACAATTACTACCTCCGGTTCTAAATATAGGACTTAATTGACGTTTTTTTGGAGAGACTAAGGTTGCGAAATAGGTTATTAAATGATGACATATTTGATATTTTTTTAGATTATCCATTAGTTTATAGGTAAAATAAACTAGTTTGAGGGAAATAATTAGGTAAATCAATTTATAATTAACTTATTTTGTTTTTTTAAGGATTTTTTAGAAAAAATCAATTAGGTCTTATATTTAGGACCGGAGGGAGTATAAAATAACCTTATATTTAGGAACAAATTCAAATTTGGAATGACCTTATTACATATATTTAATATATTTAGGAACGTACTAGTATTTCTTTTGGAAGAAGCTTGTATAATCATATAAAAATAGTATCAATATTGATAAAGATAAATTACCAAATACTCAATCAACATTGAACTATTATAAATATAATAATTATACTGTTTGACTAGAAAACTAACAAAGTCAGTGTATGTGCATATATTTCCCTCTTCTTGTTTGACGCCAAAATTAAAGAAGCATATACCAATGCTGAAATAATCTTTTTTCTGAAAGTTATTATCATCATTATCATTAAATATATAAGTCAAAGCCAGAAATCAAGTGCAACGAATATAACATAATCATGATGGCCACGATCATTGTTATTAAATGTTACAATAAAATAAAGGAGGTCACGGTTTTACTATCAGGAGCTTTCTAATTATGATTTAAAATATTATAGGCGCATTTTTATTGAAGATCAACAAATTACACACACACACACACGGATAGATGATGATCTCTCTGGCAAAAAAAAGGATAGCTAATGATCACCAAAAGATATTTACATGGACAGCTTTAATATGATATATAGTGTATACCTATATAAGTGATTGGGATTCATCATGTTCAACTGGCCTGTCAACAATTGAAGAGGGAAACCCTATTGCAATATTTTGTGATGATCATCATCAGAATTAAGGGTAACATATGTCACTGTTCGATTTCCAACAGAAGGAATTATAGTTTGTTGGAACGGTCATTTTGTGATGACATTATTGTCACAGACTTAATGCTAAAGCAAGCAAACTAGCTTATATATTTAGATAGGGTATTCAACTCAGAAGTTAATCAAACAAAAACTATGCAAGATACTCATCAGAGAGTGTCGTCAACGAAACAATAACACACACGGACGCACGCTCGCATCCTTACATATATAGATATCATACAATATAAGCACAGGCCGTTAATTTAGAAACTAAAGCTTTCTCTCATAAAAAATAAAAAAGCGTTTTTATTAAATCTTATTTCGCTCGAAATATAAAAATGTCACATACTAGAGATTAATATATAGAACAACAAGCTATACATATGTAACGAGGGAGATAAATCCAAGATATATACTAGATGTGTGTCGGATCTTCATTTTCTTATCTTATCTGTATGACTATTATTTGACTGTGCCGGATTTGTACATTGTCAATAATTTAATTAAGATAAATCTCAAAAGCGTTATGCTTAACATATATAGTCAAAATTTCTTCCAGTGGAACTATACTTATTATATATATGCTTTTCTTCAATTGGGAACACACGGTTTGAATATATTCACAGGTAATTAATTGAAGATGGTAAAGGTAAATAATGAAAGAGGATTGATGATGGCATGTCGAGTGGGTAGCAAGAAAATCGATGAAGGTGGTTTATTTGTTGGCCATGAGATGAAGTTTTCGAACAATATAATAAAAGTTAAGATTATACTACTAGACACAATTATAAAAGAAAACAATACATATGGCCATGGAGGGACCAATTTAAACCAAACCAAAATATAGTGGACTCATCCACTATATTTAAATTTATTATATGTTGAAATATGGAAAGCTGTAGTGCAAGGAGAGTGGATTCTTGTGTTTGCCATTTATACTAAAGAATATCACGCTAATTAAGAAGAGAGAATTGACAGAAGTTTCAAGGAAGGTTTTCAAGCTTGAGGATTCCCTCAGACGATAACACACGCACGCACAAATCGTGTGCCAACTCAATTGTTACTTTCACACTTATGCTTAGGTTATTAAATATATAACCTATTTTTTTTTATAAATATATAACCTATTTATTTAATGAGGTGAAATTAGTTAGAAATATAAAACCTCTTTTTAATTTTTCTACAATATTCATATCAAGACTCTCAATAATCAATAATGAACAAACAAGCGGATGATGGGAATATATGAGTAGATAGTTAGAATATTTCAATAATCACACCAGTTTAACTATTTAAACTAACATTTTTAATCTAATTAAATTATTTAAGGACTAAAAAATGAGTGCATATATATAGTTGTAGTTTTGGTAAGTTAATAGGTGTCTTGTATGGATACTTGGATAAAATATATACACAAATATAGCGTAACGTACAAGGTAGAAATTAAATGAATAAATATGCAAGTTGTAGCATATATATGGGTGGGGCTTGGAGTTGCATCAAAAGGAAGAAATGGAGGCATCGTCCTTGTCAATGGAAAACTGCCATCTTACAATTTCATAAGGGGCCAAATAGAAACCGCCCAACCCATCACGTGGCCTACTCACCCTTATTTGTATTTACTCCACCAAAATTATTTCTCACTCTTTCGAAAACATTAATTACTAGATACAAATAAAAAAAATAATGGTAAGGAACTACCACTACTTTTGATTAAACACCTTTAATTTACTATGATTGATGATGCATGATCTTATTCATATTCTGAATGAAGCATTCGTCTCCCTTGTTTCCCAAAAACTCATTATGAAAATCAATTATGCAAAACTTGGGAGCTATCAAAGCTAGCGAACATGCTAAAAAATGGGAAAGCTAGAGCTTTGTTTAGAGCTCCCAAACAACGTGTTTATTCATCCACCATATAAGTAAGTACATAAAACTATAATGAAATATTCTGATATATATATGTATGTATGTATGTATGTATAAAACAAAAATCGACCAAAACTAATATATAATATATAGATGTATTATCTTATGCTAATTGTAAGGTGTATTTATTTTGATTAAATTAAAATAATAGTTACATTAGTTTACATGATATGGTTTTTGATAATATGTTAAACATATTTTTTAATTTCCCCCTCCTCAATTGTATAATGTTGAGACTAATATATAATAAATGTATTATCTTATGCTAATTGTAAGGTGTATTTATTTTGATTAAATTAAAATAAAAGTTACATTGGTTTACATGATATGGTTTTTGATAATATTTTTAAACATATTTTTTAATTTCCCCCTCTCTTAATTATATAATGTTGAGAAACATTTGTAAGAATATCTTGAAAATATTTGACAAAAAATATGTATTATATGTTTCCTTAAAAACGGAATTCTTCTTCATCATCCTCTATATATATATATATATATATATATATATAAAAAAGACACATTTGACTTTTTTTGTAGAAATTAAGAAAGCAAATTAGATTAATAAATTATAGGATTTTCACATGTGATTAGATAATTTGTTGAAATAAAAAAAAGATAATATGTTTTTTATAAGTAATATAAATTAGTTTTGAGAAAAATTGATTATACAAAATTTAATGAGATAAATTTTGCATACTTAATTTCTTTAAAATAGTCAAAGTGATCTTATAATTAGGATTGAATGAAGTATTACATAAAGTTGCAACTGAACCGAAGTAACAAACACTTATATAATCATATCATATTTCTTTTTCTGTCATTAATAATCAAATCAAATTTGATTATTAAAAGTTGTCATCGTGTTTTGTCGTTACCGTATAGGATTGTTTTCCAAATAATGTAGTTTAATGAATACACGTCTTTCACTTCCACTTTCACTTCCAAATGTAAGACTACTATGAATTTTCAATTAAAGTTAAGGAAAAAATTAAACCACTAAAGTATGACATGTGTCACATGTAAGTGGATTATAAGTTAATTTAAAAGTTGAGTAAATTAGTTTTAAATAAAAAAAGATAACTATAAATAATTTAAAGTGATCAATTCTACACTTTTTTTGGTTAATCACCTTCCAATTTAATCCGGACTCAAAGAGTAGGAGTGTTGCCCACATAACTAAAGTTGTCCCCTCTCTCAATAAGAGCGCTTCCCGGGATTCGAAGTCGTGTTTTCATCTTTACAAGAGTTATATTTCACTTACCAGTGCAATCAACTACCCATTGATATTTAAGACCACCAAAGGTACATGTCAACTCAAGCTTTGTTGGTACGCCCACGCATGTGGATCTATAATACGTCATTTTAGGATATATTTTATTTATTTATCAATAATTATAAGCAGCATTTATTGATCTCGCATTCCTCTTATTATCCTTTTGTTTGAATCCGGCTTTAAAATTTTGTTCCATTCCATAATTCAAGAACCTTGAGATGTCTATTATCTATATATATATAATATTGGATTCAGTTCAAAAAAAAATATAATATTGGAAAAAGAATTGAATGATGAAAGTTACATATAATACAGTCAGTTTGGATTATTTTACACCAATACAATATACTGATAATGACATGCATACAACGTACGGCGAGTTTATGTGTCTGATATGTGTGAACAATATTACATTAATATTATACCATTAAGATTAAAGTCACTAAACTAGTGTATTGGGTTACGCATTTCTTCCCAATTTCAATTGAAATAGCTTCCTCTAATTAATCTCTTCGCACGAAGTCCAACTCGAAAAGCCTTTATGTTTTATGATATCTCCATTCAAATTTTACATTCTCATTCTCTCACTGCCACGAACTGCTGCTTTACACCTGGTGCTTTGATTAATATATTGTTTATTTTCATCAGTTACTGTTTGTTATTTCTGTTTTAATGAAATTTCAAAGTCAGTATTGTTTAAGGAGTCAGGGCATATTATCCAAAAAATACATCATATAGCGCAAAAGTTATAGTTAGTGACTCGCTATATATAGAAGAAAGAACAATATAATTGTGAAACACACACACACAACACCAGATTATCATAATAAGGTAGACTGCTCTATTAGGTAGAAAATTAATAAATTTAAGTAAATTAAATTACAAGAAAAATAGTAAAAAAACTATGTAGGATATTTCAAAGAATAAATAACTTTGCCAGATTCATTGTCATATTTCATGACAATTAAAATAGTCTATATTTCTGAGAAAATTATATTGCACCAATAAAGAATATTGTTTTACACCAGGTGCTTTGATTAATAGGAGTGACATATAATTGTTTATTTTCATCAGTTACTATTTGATATTTCTATTTTAAATTAAATTATTGTTGTCCTTAATTTATTGTGCTTTTTTCGGCCAACCTTAATTGATTGTGTTTATTATTTAGAAATTTGATACATTTTATAAACAAGTCAGCGTATTAAATCATAGGCGCAAAAGTTACAGTTAATGACTTCCCATCACATCTTTAAAGAAAAAAAAAACGGTAGTTTAGTTTTATATCAGAGTATCAGAATGAAATAGATCAGACTGCTCCATAAAAAAAAACTCTAAAAAACAATGAGATAGACTACTGCAATATCAAGTAAAAATTGATAATCAACAATATACACGTAAAATACAATATAATAATGAGCAGTGTGTATTATTATGTTTTATATGTTTTTATATTATATATCGCGTTCTTTAGTGGTGTACTAACAAAGAATATTGTTTTGCACTGAAAAATTCTGGAGAGTTTTGATTTGTAATAATATTAATATTGTTATAACCATCAAGTATCTTCCAAAGATTCAATGACTTTCCAAGATTCATTGTCATTTTTATTTCTAAAAGATATATTGCACCATTGATATAAAATAATAAATAATTATCATTCAGTGAATTGAGAACCAAATCTATCCGTAAATTACAACAATTTATTTTCCTTTTTGTACAATAGAGCAATCTATGGAATAGATTCCGACAGAGTACAGTAAAATAATACTATCTCAAATATTAAAATATAAGGAATTTGATGTAATATTACATGGTCATCTAACTTGCCAAGCACACAAGGCAAATAATCGGTGGAGTTTTGACTTTTTTTGACTATATTGCGGCCACAATTTAAGGATACCCTATGAGCCTAATAAGAGATTATTATATGACTAGGACCCTCCTTTCCTAATCAAATTTTAATGGCAACACAATTATTTCATCTTTTTGCTTGATGTTGATGGCAACAAAACACATCGTTTTGACCTTATGAAGCATCAACCACTCAACTAACCATACTTTTAATTAATCACCATTATTTCTGATAAAAAAAAATTAATCACCATTACAGCAATACCGTTGGTTAAATGTTGCTTAAAACCTACAAAATTTAGATTTGAGGTAAAATACAAAACCCCATGACGCACTCCGAAATAAAAGTTTGGTAATCCATATTAAATTAGTAAATTTTTAAAAAACCTAATTTTTAAATTTAAGGCCCACTCTCTGCTTTCCGCGTGGAAATTCAACTGTACGTACCCGGACCACCCCTGGCCCACAATTTCCCTTTCTTTCCAACCAAAACCCACACACATATCATCCATCACAATTAAAATTAAAATACAACTAAAATATGAATTAAAGATCACATTTACTCTAAAGTATGTACGGATAATCATATCGGAGTCTAAAGTATTTTTGGCTGAATTCGCCTAGAAAATATGCACAAGGAATTATATTTTACCTTGAATCATATATTAAGTGTTATATATACTCTAAAAATATGCATGAATGATCATATTTATCCCTAAAATATGCTCGAAAATCATATTTGACTCTTAGAATTTCAACTGTAAAATGCAAATACGATCTTCCTGCATACTTTAGTTAATGGTATATTTACTTCAATGGTATATATGAGCCTTAAACTAGTTATGAATTGTTTCTTACCAAATGTTGTCATGTTTGAACTTTATCATACATAGGCATAACTACATACATAGTAGTTAATGCATTCTTGCAAACTAGACCAGTGTAGTACTCTGATATGGTGTTGTGACATGTCTACACAACGTTCATCGGTTCTATGTCGGTCTAAGCAATCCAACCATGTGAATCATAACACAAAGCTCTCTCTAGGTCGCCTTCCAGTCCATCGTTTAGAACGTTCTTGTCACTAACATGAGATATAGATGAATAAATTAATTTTTTTAAAAAAATAAAAAAACTGAAAATAAATAATAAAAAAAAGAATTGTTTAATTTCGAGCTGGTGTGTGTGTCTGTCTGTGCAGCAAAAAGCGAACCTCTCGTCGTTTCCTTTTTATCACTTTCTATGGATCCCTTCTTCTCTCTCTCTCTCTCTCTCTCTCTTTCACTGTCTTCTTCTTCATTCTTCTTCACACTCTCTCCATTATCAACACACCAACCTTCACTTCTCCACATCTTTCCTTTCAAATCTCCCTATCACCTTAAGCTTCTCCTTCTTCACTGAAATGTAACTTCATTTTTCAACTTTCTCTTTTCAAATCTCTCTTTACAATGCTCTGAGCTGAAATTAGCTTCTCTTTGTTGAGTTTTCACTCTAAGAATGGGTCTCTGTACTTCAAAACCACAAGCGGATCTCACATCGTCGTCTCCGAAGTTTGAAACTGAATCGGCGAGGGATAATGACATTCCTGAGCATAATTCAAGTGATTTGGACGCGGCAAACCCTAGGAATGAGAGGAAGGAGGTTGAGAATGTGAAGAAATCGCCGTTTTTCGCGTTTTATAGTCCTAGTCCGGCTCATTATTTGTTCTCGAAGAAGTCGCCGGCGAACGGCAGCTCAAATTCGACGCCGCGGAGGTTTTTCCGGCGGCCGTTTCCGCCGCCGTCGCCGGCGAAGCATATCAAGGCGGCGCTGGCGAGGCGGCACGGGTCGGTGAAGCCGAACGAGGCGGTGATACCGGAGGGGAGGGAGGCGGAGGCGGCGGGTGGTGGCGGCGGTAATGGTGGCGGTGGGCTGGATAAGAGCTTTGGATTCTCTAAGCATTTTGGGAGTAAGTTTGAGATAGGAGATGAGGTTGGGCGAGGGCATTTTGGGTATACTTGTGCTGCTAAGTTTAAGAAAGGTGAACTTAAGGGTCAACAGGTTGCTGTTAAAGTTATTCCTAAACCTAAGGTTTGTAATTACGTTACTTCCATGTGTTACTTAAAAAGGAGCTAATTAATCGTGATGTATTTTGTATTGTATGTATTGTTAGAGCATAAGTATACTCCCTCGTATAAGACTTAGTTTGACTTTTTTTTTTTTTGAGAGATTAAGGAAACCAAATATTAATTTCGATATGTTTTGATGGTTTTTTAGATTATTTGTTAGTTAGTTTATAGGTCAAATAAATTAGTTCAAGGAAGAAATGAGTTAAATCAATTTATAAATGACTTATTTTGCTTTCTTAGGATTTTCCAAAAAAGTCAACTAGGTCTTATATTTAAGATTAGAGAAAGTATTTAGGAAGTAAGTCCTGTGTGTGATTGGATTATATGTTTTTTTTTTAACTGAAGATTGGATTATATGTTAGCTTATAAGTTAAATAAACTAATTTAGAGTAAAATTTAGTGAAAGTAATTTTAAGTTATTTATTTAGTTTTATTAGGGTCGACTTGACTCAAGGGGAAGCTCGCTTGCCTTGGGGTCTGAGATCATGGGTTCGAATCAACTAATCTACAAAAAGCAAGGGCTGCTTAGTATATTCCTTTCCGTAACACTCTCACTAAGTGAGGATTAGAACTGAGTTGACCCATTTTTTTATTTAGTTTTATATTAGGATTTTGACAATTTTGTTGGTTACGAATTAATTTCTGTTGAAAGAATTACTGTTTCACTGTATGGATCGGGTTAAGTGGAAGCGAAGCTGCATAATGCGACCTATATTATAGCCGATTGGTGTAACCTATTAGGCTTTCCAATTAAGGTGGTCATACATGACTTATTAACCGTAGGTTAACAGAAGAGTTGACACTGAATGCAGATGATTATTATTCAATCTTTGAGGAGTTTATGATTAAAAAGATACTGAATTATGCTATCCACATATTTAGGGACTCCCATAACAGTTAGCACAACAACATGAGAAATTATTGATTTGAAAGTTAATTCTTGATTTCTGGCACAGGTATTTACTTGAATTGGTTTCTTTGCTTGTAACACAGTTTCATTCAATAGTTTCATAGCAGTTGCTGTCGAGCTACATTCTGTTTTTGAAACTTTTGTCTTAGCTTCAACTTTTTTGTATGAGCAACCTTTTATGTGATAGAATTTGTTTAGCATGGTTTTCAACCATTTATGTTATCACAAGTTTATTAATCTCATCACTTTTTGCATCTTCAAGTTTAAAATCTTGTCTTTAGTGAAACTAAAGGAATTTATTGAGCTTATGGTAGGTAATTTTCAGACTCACTAACGGCTATTTTACTCCCTATCCTAGTCAGCAACTCAAACAGAAATATAACAGACTATAACATTGATACATAATCATAATTATTGTTATTACTTAACTAACTGTCAGAACCATAAGCCACACTCCTAATCCTATATGTTTTACATATCAGCATACATCATTTGTGGCCAATGCCCATGTGTGCATGTGCTCATGTTCCCAATTGTGTGGGTGGGTGTGTGCAAGTGTGTGTTTTCATATTTTGAATTTATGTAATTTATATGTTAATCACTTTTAAGTTTTCATCTTTGATTTCAGATGACCACTGCCATTGCAATTGAGGATGTGAGAAGAGAAGTAAAAATATTGAGAGCTTTAACAGGACATAAGAATCTTGTACAATTCTATGATGCATATGAAGACCAAGATAATGTCTATATAGTGATGGAGTAAGCTCTAGTTCTGGTTTTTTTTTTCTTTTTTACAAGCTACCAGTCATCCACTATGGCCATTTGAAATGATACTGTTTCCATTGCCTCTTTCTTTCATGATTTCGGTGACTACAAAGAATTTGTGATAACTTTGCTGAAACTCTCGTTTTTCAGATTGTGTGAAGGAGGGGAGCTGTTGGACAGAATACTATCAAGGTATATATTTTGGCCATTGATGGATATTCTTTTAATATGTTAAGTTTGAATGCTGATAGATTAATTACTGGAGTGGATAAAAGCATAAATGATTGAAGTGAGTTATTATTTCGTCTATATGACCTATGTTTCCTCTTGCAGAGGTGGAAAATACTCAGAGGATGATGCAAAAGCTGTAATGATACAAATTCTTAATGTTGTTGCATTCTGCCATTTACAGGGTGTTGTGCACCGCGATCTTAAACCTGAGGTAAAATAAATTCTCAAATTTTGCAATTTTCTTTTTCTGTCTCTATAGTTTTAGTCATGCAGATAAAATGAAAGTAATTTTTACTCATTATCTAAGAGCAGTCCCCACCTCCCAAAATAAATAGATAAATAAAGGCTGGCCCGGATAATCTATGATAGCTTCTATGTTTGCAACTTTCTATACTTGGAGGAAGAGGAGCATAAGAAATGTAAACTTTAAGTAACCTCTGGGTCTATTCATATAGTGTTTGATTAAATAAGTTTTGTAGTCAAAATGGTTGTTTGATTTGATTTGTGGGTCCTGTTTTCGAATTCTCATGAATTATTAACTCATATGTATGGATCAGAATTTCTTGTTTACGTCGAAGGATGAAAACTCAGAGCTTAAGGCTATAGACTTTGGGTTGTCAGATTTTGTAAAACCAGGTATAATTTGAGCACTATCATGTAGTCTGCATTTTAATGTATTCAATTGAACTTATTTAAGATTTCATACTTTCATTGTGTTTGCAGATGAAAGGCTTAATGATATTGTTGGCAGTGCATACTATGTGGCTCCTGAAGTGCTGCATAGATCTTACACCACAGAGGCTGATGTCTGGAGTATAGGTGTGATTGCATACATTCTTTTGTGTGGAAGCCGTCCATTTTGGGCCAGGACTGAGTCTGGAATCTTTCGAGCTGTATTGAAAGCTGATCCAACTTTCGATGAACCTCCTTGGCCTTCTCTCTCAGCTGAGGCAAGAGACTTTGTTAAACGGCTACTGATTAAAGATCCACGGAAAAGAATGACGGCTGCACAGGCATTGAGTGAGTTTATAACCAGAGATTCTGACTTTGTTTCTATTTCTATTTTACTAATAACTTTCGTATGTCACAGGTCATCCATGGATCAAAAACTACAAGGATGTAAAAGTACCTATGGATATTCTAATATTCAAGCTCATGAAGGCATATATGCGTTCCTCATCTCTAAGAAAATCAGCTTTAAGGGTGTGTACATTTTTGTAGAAAGTGCATGTGTCCCTAAATTTGATATCAAATTATTAGAACCGTTTATGAATAATTTACGCTTCCCTTTTTGAGTTTCTTTGCTGAAATATGTGCTTTCAATTAGTTTCAGCATTATTCTGAACATGTCTATTGACACCCTACTTATCCAAAAACTTATTCTTCTAGTAATGTCTGGTTAAGGCTTGAAGAGCTTATTATTGCTTGAATGAACTGGATGGCAAACCCATTTTTTTACCACTCAGCGTTTCCTTCTTGTTTGGCTTGAATTTACTGTATCTAAAACTCTTCCTGGAATTTTGAAGATGGAGACAGGGCAAAGAAAACTTACACTGTAGCTTCTTCCAAACAATTTTGTGTTTGCTGATTGCTGCTTTTTTGAGTGTTTATTTCTTACTATTTTACTTGTTTACTTCCGTTTCTTTTCTTTCTTTTTTTCACATAAAGCTTTAGCATGCATTACATGTATGTGTCCCTGAGCTTATCCAAGTCATTGATATTGGGACAGGCACTGTCTAAGACGCTTACAGCAGATGAGCTATTTTATTTGAAGGAGCAATTTACACTTTTAGAGCCCAACAAAAGTGGCACTATAAGCTTGGAAAATATTAAAGCGGTAGGTTTCCTTCCAATTCTTCTCATATACTATGTTAAGTAGATAATATTTGTTATCTAATGCATTCGAGTTGGCCAGGTCTTGCTGAAAAATGCAACGGATGCCATGAAAGAATCACGCATTCCTGATTTTCTGGCATCAGTAAGTGCAAGTACTAGACATTGACTTGGTATATGATTCAATAGGCAGCTAGTACCTTTAATAATATTTGATGATTTTGGATGGCAGCTCAATGCATTCCAATATAGAAGGATGGATTTTGATGAGTTCTGTGCAGCTGCACTCAGTGTTCATCAACTCGAAGCACTTAGTCGATGGGAACAGCATGCTCGCTGTGCCTATGAACTTTTTGAAAAAGATGGAAACCGTGCTATTGTCATTGAGGAACTTGCTTCGGTATGCTTAATTTGAATAAAAAAAAAAGATAGTTCTTGTTATGCACGCATGTCGGATAGATACTGCATACTAAACCTATGCACTGAACTTGCTCTCTTATATCTCATGGGTTTTTTATGTCTTTGCTTAAACACATGGGCATGGGTATATAAGCTGGTCGCTCCTTTGAAACTGTCATTCCCAACTAAAATACTCACGGATGATTTAACAAGTGAAGATATCTAAATAATACCCAACATCAGAGCATATGCAGTGTTACTAGTATAAATGTTTTGGGATATTCTATTGCACATTGCAGTACTAATCTCTGGAAAGCAACCCATAATCTTATCCGATTATGAAATGCCCTTGCTATGTGCTACAACATACATATCATAACTTAGCTTGGCATTGCAGTACTATTCTTATACTGAGGTTACTTGTTTCAAATTAGCAATAGCTGTTCTTGAAATCATTCAGTTTAGGCATCCCTTTAACAGATATATATATATCTGCTTAAGATGCAATTATGGGATGGCATTTCTCATCAAAGGTTTCACCTAAATTATTCAGGAACTTGGTCTTGGCCCATCTGTCCCTGTTCATGCTGTTCTTCATGATTGGATTAGACACACTGATGGAAAGTTAAGCTTCCTTGGTTTTGTCAAATTGTTGCATGGACCTTCTCGAAGTCTCGCTAAGGCTCAATAGAAGGTTTGGAGGACACAGATTATTCAAGATTGTTCACACTGGCCATGAAAATTTTGGTCAACAATCTCCTTTCTCCTTACCAACATCTTTCCCACTGTTACTACGTTAGGCTCAGACTAAATTATCTGAGACTTGCCACTTAAAGAGGAGTAAGAGGAAACCCTGCTCTTACAGGCATTTGTGTTTTCCACTGTAAAGCTGTAGTGTGTTAAGTTGCAGGTGAGAGTAATTTGTGATTGTTCTTAGATGATTACTCTAACACGATATGAAATTTAACAGAAGGGGCTTTTCATTCTTGTCCCCATTGAGAAGTCCAATGAAATAGGGTGTTACTTGTTAGGGTTGTTGAGTTCTTTCCTCCCTTTTTTGTTTACTTCTGTTATCCCGTTTTATTATGTAACGACATGGTTCTGATAGAAATAGTGCATTTGAGTGAAACAGAACATTTGCAACTCCGGCTCTGAAAAATTGAGGCAAATTACTTTTAGTAGCAAGTAAAATACTAAAATCATATTAGAAATATGAATATTAAGATAAATCACGGATGTATATTTTCAAAACAACCTCTCCATTGAGGGGATAATGCTGCATATATCTATCACTCTTAGATTTTATTTAGTGGAAGTTTAGTGCACTGTTCTTCATTTAACGTATATTTGTTGGGTTATAGACTTATAGTTATACTTCAATTCATGTTGTAAAATGTTATGTAAAAAGGCTACTATTATTGAAATCCATAAATTTGTGTTTAAATTTAAATAATATCTATCCTAGTGATTATTAAAATTCAAGATGGGCCAGTCAAAATTCATCAGAGTAATACTTAAATTAGTTAATGCTATTAATAATTAGGCGATAATGAGCTTTATTTCACTAGAAAATAGAATACACACACACTAAAATGATGTCGCAACAATTGAAAATTTTAAGCGAATTAATATATATCCATACCTACAAATTGAACTTAGAATAGATAACAATTGTGTGTATTATTCACAGATAAGTCAATAGCTAGTATAATAGTCATCTACAAAAGTAAATTTTTTATTTTACCCAAAACGCATAAGGTTTTTGCTAAACAGAATTAGTAGTTGTATTACATTAGATTATTGTTAGAGAACTAAATAATATCTTATTGTGAAGTCATGATAACCAAAAAAATCAGAAAAAAAGGAAACAATTGATCCATCAAACCAGTTGACAAGCATAAGTTTGAGGTTTTTAAAAAGATTTTTTGTAGGTTATAAAAATAATTGGTTATGTAAGAGAATGACTTGGCTTTACAACAGTTTACAATGTTTCAATTAAGATAATAGGTTTATTGGTAAAGAAAATTAATATAATAAGTTTTGATTTAGAAATTCAAAGATCAGTGAAGTTGAATTATTATTGATACTAGATGATAGTAATTCATAGAAAAGGACTATAACGTAATGGACGCAAAAAAAGCCATATATGGGGTGAAAGGTGAATGATTCACCAGAAATGAATGAAGTGGAGCCCATAGAACCTAACTACTTACTGACATCACTATAATGAAGAGTGAGTGACTCATTCACTGACATCACACTACTCATTTACACCTTGCATTGCTCATACACCATCCATCGTTACCCTTTACTCTTGAGTTGAACTAGTGGCATAAATAATTCTTAAAAAATAATTTTGCATATCTTTACATTTTTCTGCCAGCTTATATTTACATAATTCTAGCTCCAACGATTGCTCGGCAAACTATATATCTTACACCTCATGTGATTACATAGAACCCAAAAGACTACTTTCAATAATTTAAAATTCTAAATAACCTATTTTAGGTATAAGACATACATTACATGACAATATTATAAAAGAATTTTATGTATACTTATGCTAGTAAATTTTATATATACAAGACATATTGGTTTAGAAAAAAATGATAAATAAATGAAAGCCAGAGACAATTCACTATGACAATTTTCAGAAGTAAAAAAAAAAACAGAGAACGGAATCTGTACACCCAAATTATCATGCACATTAGTTCTTAACTTTCTATGCATATATAATACCACCTAGTGATTATAAAATTATGTAATAAAAATCATCAATATATAGGAATATATATTTCATTTGTATATCGAATCATATATACATCCTTAATATATAAATCACAAATTGTTAATTGCGCACCAGTACAGTTAGCTGCACGAAATGAAAATGACCAACAAGGTAGACAAACATATCTTAATCTAATTTCCTTTATCGTTTAAGAGTAGTAAACTACAACCACATATCTCTTACTTGAAGCAGCATGCACTAGTACAAAAAAGACTTTTTAAACCTCATAAAAAAGACTTTTTAAACCACATTTAAAAGTGGTTTAGAAAAAGGGGGTTTAGAAAGTATGACTTTTTTAAACCACATAAAAAAGTGTTTTAAAAAACATACTTTTTAGACTACTAGTGTAAAAATGCGGTTTAAAAAAATATTTTTTAAGACCTCTTCTTATGTAAATATAGTCTAAAAACATATACTATTCAATATATATATATATATATATATATATATATATATATATATATATATATGTCAATTGATAACCAATGGAAAGAAAACTAAAAAACCATAATAACATAACACATTAGAAAAATTCAAATCATTCTAGTTACAATTTGAAAACTATGCTTTCTAACAATGTGAATTTAAAAGTCTACATGATTCTAACAATAAAGTGAACAAAAAGAAATTCATGAGCTCAATAATAATGTAAACTCACTATCAATTTACATTGTCAACAAAAAACAATTCACTCATAGAAGACCAAGAAAAAATTCACTCCAGCACTTGCGAATGTACTCAATATCTTCTTCAGCAAAGGGATCAACTTGATCAAACATCTGATTTGATGAAGACAAGTGTTAGTAAAATATGGAAATCCAAAATACTAAATTTATTAACAGAATAACTGAGAAACCTTGAAAGCACACAGTTTCGACTTCAAGAAACCTCTAGCTGGTATACACTGAGTGCCGCGGCACAAAACTCTTCAAAATCCATTTTTTTATAAGCCAGTGGCTCCATCTTAAATAAAGAAACAACAAGCAGTTGAGCACAAGAGACTTGCACAAGAAAACCATACTGTTTCATAAGAAATATTATTTATTAATACAATCTAGTTGGGTAGGAAATGGCAAATAATTAAAATCCACTCAAATTTGCTTGAATGCTCGCCCCACAACATGCGATGCTCATGTCAGAGATTATTATAAAAAATAAAAACTATTTTAAGGCCTTCATTTTAGGAGGTCTTGCCTGAACAGCAAGTAACTATCTTTGACAAGCTATATATTGACTACCAAATCTTAGTTGAAATGCTATAAGCTGGGCTCGGAGAAAAATAAATGTGTCTAGAAGTACAAAAAGTATTGAAGATATCTCACCAAATTTAAAATGTCGGGGACCCTGGATTCCTTCATGATATCAGTAGCATTTTTCATGAGAGCCTGCATTTTTCCTTTGATTTTAGTTGATAGATTGTGGTAAAAATAACAGCTGGAATCAACTTAAAGTGCGTATCTCAAAATAGAAACAGATTATAATAACGTTGTATGTAACAAACACCACCTCAATGTCATAAAAGGAAAAGAATTGTAGAACCAGCCACTAACCGCTTTTAAAATTGTCAAGGGAAACAAAACCATTGTTTGGTTCTAATAGACTAAATTGTGCCCTTAAAAAGATGAGTTCATCTTCTGTCAATGCTCTTGAGAGAGCCTGCATAAGTAATGTATGAAAAACAAAGTTAAAGTTACATTCAAGAAATAAGGTATTTTTTATGGCTGAATAAGGGGGCTACCTTCAGTGCTGCTCGTTTTAAAGGTGTGGCCCGCACATATGTCTTGACTGACTTGAAGATTGAAATGTCTAATGGAATATCACGTTTTACATTTATCAACCATGGATGAGCTGCAAATATGCATGTACCTCTTCATCAGTAAGAGTCATAAAACTAGGTCTGGAAGTGGGTATGGGTACATTTCAGCCACAAATATTCCATGATCCAGTCAAGCAAGGTCTGAGCAGGACATTCAAACAAAACATACCTAGAGCTTGGGCAGCAGTCATCCTTTTTCTATGGTCCTTGTTCAAAAGTCTCTTTACAAAATCTTTGGCTTCTGGTGATATTGATGGCCAAGGTGAATCATCAAAGTTAGGATTCGCTCTTAGCACAGACAGGAATATTCCTGATTCAGTGCGCGCCCAAAATGGTCTGCTTCCACATAACAATATGTATGTAACAACTCCGATGCTCCATAAGTCAGCTTCCACACTGTAAGATCTATGGAGCACTTCAAGCGCAACGTAGTAGGCACTGCCAACGATATCATTGAGGCGTTGATCTACATGAATATTAGAAGTAAATTGTCAGAGCTAGTGCAGCAGAGACAATACAAAACTAGGCATCATTGAGAACTGTGCTTTGAGATGAATCTCTGCCAGAAAATGATAAGAAATGCTCGCAGGTAAACCTAAAGGATGGGTGGCAGGCTGTATTGAGAAAGTGAAATGGTAAACTAATCCTAAAGAAATCTAATAACCAGCCATGTGCCTCCATGCTGTTGGCCAAAGTGCAGAATGACATGGCTTCCTAAATCATAGAAATGAAAACAAAGATTTCCATTGAGTATCCCTTGGCACTATGCCAAAGTAAACTGAATCAAATGACAGAATGTGAAAAGAAAAATAAAACATACCAATTAAAACAGCAGATTTTGAACTTCAGTCCAAAAAAACGGCAGATTTTGAACCAATCAGCTATGTTAAAGTGTGAGAAAATATGATTTTATATTGAACACACTAGATGAAACTAGTGGTAATGAAATATTTTTTTTGGTCAAAACTTAAAAGTGTATATCAATAAGAAAAACAAAAAATAGGTCTCCTTCAGTCAATCCAAAAGAGCATAACCAAGAATATGGAAGAGAAATGCCAAAAATGTCAACTTCTCAGGTTCTCATAAAGAATCAATACCAAATACAGTAGTAGAACTTGACTTAATGTACAAACTCAACAACCTTTACCAAACATCAGGACTTTGATTATCCTAAGATGTCCTAAGAAATGAGGAACTAAAAAATTCAGCAATCCTAGAATTGAATTTTCATTTAGGAAGAAAAAATAAACATTGCAGGTGCCATTTACCACCCATCTACAAATTTCGGCATTCAGTTGGGTAGAACTTAAAGAGGGATTTGAAAGGGTCATCCTAACAATCGAAACAAAACAAATTGGTAATAGAAAATAAGAAATGTAAAAGTGGGAATCAGCAGCCATAAAGCTGTGTGCCAATATTTCAGGTTTTTATCCAATAAGACCAGTAATATTTGAGGCCAGGAAAAGCTTGGAAGCCAGTCATCTTAGATATGCACTTTCCAACATAATTTCTGTCATAACTTCCTGTTACGGTTGAGCAGTCTTTTCCCTTTGCCTTATATCACTTCCCCACAAGATTGACCTCCTTGTGAGGAAAATAGCTTGCATAGAGTACAATCATGAATTTTCAATAAGGTAGAACACCACAATACTATTATCGTTTTCTGTTGATAGCTCAAGAAATCAGAATGAATAACTGAGATGAATAACTGAGAAACCTTGAAAGCATACAGTTTCAACTTCAAGATGTAACAACTGAAAAATCTCCAAATTTAATAACAGAAGGAAGGGGCAAAACCTCATAACCACATTTGCATGGCTTCAATTGCTGATCAGTCAAATCCATCTCTTCAGCACAAAGAGGACAAGTCCTTTCTCCTTCGTCACTCATGTTTGCCTTCAAGAAAATTTAAGAAAAAACACATATAATCACATAAAAAAGTACATAAAGATTTTCCAAATAGTCACACACATATATACTTCACATTGAATAATCCCCTTGTGTTCTAGTACAATAAAAGTCATCTAACCAGCTAAAAATAATTTTGACAACTAATATAACTTCCCATATTTACCCTTAAAAATCATGCTAGGGGAGCTGAAAACGAAAAGCAATAATGAAATCACATAAAATCTTACGCCAATTCCCACGGTTCCTTATTACATACAGTCCAATCCAATACATTCACTCTATGGATACAGTGATCAATGGGAAAATTTACAATCACATCAAAGAATACGCAATCTCAACAGAGAGATCTCCAGTAGCAACAGAACAGTAAGCTAAAACAAACAAACAAACAAAAAGCCTATAATTTTTCAATTTATACCAAAGAAACATCTCAGATTAAAAACTCCAGCTTTAACTAAATCAATAACTCCAGAAAACACCACAGATCAACTAAAGATCCGTCAAAATACAAAATGAACGAATGAAGATTCACATCAAGAAAAAATATCAAATTAAAAATCCACAAATTAATCATCAGAAAAATCAGAATCGAAATCGAAATCTCACATAAACAAAATGCAAAAGCAAAGTATCAATTCAATAATTAAAGAATCTGAGAAAGAGCAGACAAGTGAGGAAAAAGAAAGAATGGAATCGCGAATTGAATTGAGCTGAGGATGAATAAATTAGGGATCTAAGGATAGATCATTGAGAGTAGAAGAGAGTTACAGTGGAGAAATATAAGCAAAGTATCAATTAAACGAAGAACGAAGGCGAGAGAACGAAGGCTTTGCTTACAAATCTAAACGACATCGCGAGAGAACGAAGAACAAAGGCGAGAAGAAAATGAATGAACATTGATTTTCGAAGGCTTATATTTGGTTTCTGAACGAGATCGCTAGAGAACGAAGGCTTTGCTTGTATTTCCAGTCTAATAAGAGTTCTCATATTTACAAAATTGTCACTGTTTATACTTTTTAAACCACATTTATAAATAAGTGGTTTATATAATCACATTTTTTAAATCAAATATATTAAAAAAGTGGTTTAAATAAGTTTTTTAAACCACATATATTAAAAAAGTGGTTTAAATAAATTTTTTAAACCACATGTTATATAAGTGGTCTGGTTTAAATTACTATTTTTGTAGTAGTGATGCGTAATCACTACGTAAAGAGCAAATGAGCAAGCAAACTCAATGGAATAATAATACCTTTGCCAAATTACAAAAAACCAGCATGCATCTGTCCTCACTCCCATTAATCGTGCCTTAATATATAAGTATGTAAGAGCTGAGGAATAAATTTTAATTAGTGCAAATTAATTGATAATTGGGAGATCAAATTGAAGGTTATGTGGGAAGTTAATTAACAAGAGGTTTACATTTTAATAATTAGTGCATGTGAAGCTGATCATGATCCTTTTTACCTTTATCAACGAAGAAGATTTTTTTCCTTGCATCGTATTATGAACAAGATGAATACAAGGAAAAAGATAGAATGACTACTTATGCTTCCTTTACAAGCATACAAGGTTCTACTCCCATCACTCATGCTTTATCATTACTTTTTGTGTGTGTACAGATTGCAGTATTGCTTGATGAAATCCGTTTTAGCTTAACAAGAATTATTATGTCTATAGAACATCTTGATTTTTATGATTGTGGGAAGTGATAGTGAACTGAGAAATATACTGCTATATATATGTACAAGATTAGCAATATTCTTGGCAAAGCAACCAGTACAATGCTCCACATCGGGAGTCTCAGAACAGTACCTAAACCGAAATGCATATAAAAGCAGAAGCGAGGACTCAATCTAAACCACGCAGCCACGCAGTGAGCACAAAGCGAACTATTCTTTCGCCTTTTACTAAAGGATACCGTGTGCTCGCTGCTTTTAGTGGCATACGCCTATTTTTGAAGGGTCCCACTATTAGTGGGATCCTACATTTCAGCTCCAAAGTTTACTCGTGTTATATGTATATATACTACGAAGCATACCAATGAGGTTGGGTTTAGGGTCCCAACCTAGTAGTGAGGTCCAACATACTACGAAGTACGAAGCATTTACTCTAGTAGTGAGGTCCAACATAAATCTCTATGGATAGCGTTTGGGCCAAGGATTATGTGGTTGAATGGAAATGTAAAATGAAAAAATGGAAATACTATCTTATTCATTTATGGCAATGTCATTTTTTTTTTGTCTCAACCAGGAAAGATCCATATAAACGAATTATCCGATCATTCATTTTACTTTTTGGGTTATTTTTCAAATGTGCGGCTAAATCCTTCAGTGGTACGGAGTGTTGGAAAAGTCATTTATAATGGAAAATCTTATGAAAAACCTTGATACAATAATTCCAATTCTTACTCTAATTAGATTATTGGCTAAAGAAAAATTTTGTAATGTATTAGGTCATCCCTTTAGTAAGCTTGTCTGGTATTATTAACGAGTATTACCAATAAGCACTTGAAAAGTTTTTAAAAACTACTCCTTTATCACTTTCCTAATTTGATTAGATTAAGGATGTTAGTTTTTCATAAAAAAAATGTTAGTTAAATTAGTTATTAACACATGATATTTACCAATTTATCCCAACTATAAACATTTATTATCCCTACTCTCCCCCTCTTGCTTGTTACTATAGATAAGCACTATTAGGGTTAACTTGAGAAAAAATAGAAAGTAATTTTATATTTAGGAACAAGTTGAAATGTGAAAGTGATCTTATATTTAGGAATAGAGGGAGTACTTTGTTTAGTTTAACAATGATCATGTATATTTTGAACCTTAGCAACATTCCATGCATTGTAAAGTATAAATTCACAGATTTTCTGTAGACCTTTCATGTATGGTATAAATTCACAGAAATCCTAGATAGAAGATTAAATTTTCTTTGGAGAGATTATACACACAAAATAAATCACTTTCAAGTTTTCAAGTATAAAATTACCTATTTTTTCTCAATAACTTATTCCATTAAAAACTAATGTATACTTCAATTATATTTCACTCCCTATTTCTAAATATAAAACATATTTACCTAATTTGATAGGATTAAAAAAGTTAGATACAATATTATGAAATTAATAAAACACATTATTAACCATCTATATATTTTCTAACCCTCAATGTCATTCTTATTTATTATTGACTAGTATTAATAGATATAATATGAAAAAATGTTGAGAAAAATAATTAGAAGTAAGTCTTATATTAATGGTCAAGTTCATCATCCTAAATAGGTCTTCTATATATATTTAAGAACGAAGCAAGTAATATATTTTAAAATAAAATGGCCCATTTGTCCTCCTAAATCTTCATAAAATTCAACTTGATGTGTTATACCAATAATTAAATCAACTAATCGAATCCAATAATATCTCAGATTTAATCTCCTCACATACCAAATTATATCAAATATCTGAACAATTTATTTCATTTAAATTTGTTTGAATATTTGTTTAAATTTATTTTAATGGATACAAAACAAAATAAAATAAATCTCATAATTAACAGTTATTTATTAAAACACTATTTATATATTTTAAAAAAATAGTCATTCTAAAAATTTTAAATTTGGACCCCATCTATATGAAATTTTGGATGGCCCAAATTTTATTTTAGCAATGGAAATGTTTTCTCATCATATCATTGCCATAGACACTGAATGGGAACCCCAGTTGAATGCACAAAATGAAGATGACGAACAAGAGTAGACAAACAAATTTATAATCGAATTTCCTTATATCGTTCAAGAGCAGTAGAAGCTACATTCATATATTTCTTACTTTGAAGTAGCATGCACAATTACGTAGAGAGCAAATTAAATGAGCAAAATCAAAGGATCGAAATAATGAGAGGTGTGCATGGCAAATTAATTGAATAAGAAATTTTAGTGCAAATGGCTAATCTGATCCCCCGGGTAGTTTCTTCATTTCATATTAGGTAGAAGGTTTTCTGATCTTCGTATTAGGAAGAAGAAAAAATGACTCTGTATTTTCCTTGCAATCAGCTCAAAGTTTTCACTAGCTCCCATCACTCATGCTTTACCGTTATTTTGTGCGCGCGCGTGTATACAGATGGCAATATTGGTTGATGAAATCCGTTTTAGTTCAACAAGAATTATTTTGTCCATAGAATATATTGATTTTTATGATCAAGGGAAGTGATAGTGAACTGCAAATTTACTGCTATATATATATGGAGTATATGTACAAGCAACGCAACCAGTACAAAACCCCACATCGGGAACCTCAGAGTAGTACCTAAAGTGAAATGCATATAAAAGCAGAAAGGAGGACACATGCCAAACCACGCAGCCACGCAGTGAAGACAAAGCGAACTATTCTTTCGCCTTTTACTAAAGAATACCGTGTGTTCGCTGCTCTAAGTGGCATACGCCTATTTTTGGAGGGTCCTACTTATTAGTGGGGTCCTACATATCAATTTTCAAAGTTACTCTCTCTGTTTATTATATACATACTGTAGTGCAATCAACTTTGGATTAGTATACTAAGGTATGAGGCCCAACACACAACAAAGGAGTTAACGTAATTGGGCTCAGCGATTAGAGGTTTAAATAAAGGAAATGTATCCTTATTAACGAGTTACATTAGAGTATTGTAATGCCCACGTAGAATATTGTTTGTAAATGCTAAGCTGACTTGGGAACTTAAGATCTACATGAAATATTCATGCTGTAGCAATTTTGTAGACCTTTCACTCATGGTATATATTACTTCCTCTGGTTGAATATCAACTTCTTTTTACTGGATTATAGATGTAAAATAAATCATTTTGAAGTAAAATCACTTATAAATTAACATATAATTAAATTATAATGTATGCCCTCCATGACTAAATATAAGACTATTCATGTAATTTCATTAGGTAAAAAAATGTCAGTTACATTAATTATAATGACATGAATCATATTATCAAAATACATTACTTACCTACTTATTATGTATCTTTCCACCATCCATCTCATTCTTATTTATTATTGAGGAGTGTCAATAAATATAATAACAAAAAATGTTGAGAAAAATTAGAAATTAGTATTATAACCTCTCTAAACAAATACTCCTTTCCGTTCATAAATATAATTAAGACCACTTTCGCAATTCAATTTATTTTTGAATATAAGATCACTTTCTAATTTTCCCAACTTTTATCCAAATTAACCTCATAATACTTATTATTAATAAACAACGAGAGATAGAGAGTGCGGATACTCATTAATAATAAACAAACAAGAGATAGAGAGTGTGGATAAAAATATATGGTTTGGGCAAATCGGTAATACTTAACCTCAAAATACTTATTAATACACAAAGAAATCATGTGATAGTAACTACCTTATTAAGAGATATCCTTAATATAATTAAATTAGGGAAAATTGTCTTATATTTAGGAACAGGTATTATATTTAGGAATAGGGGGAGTATGTAACATATTTTAAAATTAAATGATCCATGACACTTAATCTTCATTAAAAAAAATCCACGCGTGATGTCATATTAAGAATCATGGAGTATATATGTGTTAGATTTCTGTATTGTAATTTTGTCAAGTACAAAAAGGATAAGGGAAAGACGAAAATGAAAGATAAGTAAGTTTCATTCACCTATTTATTTTTATGATATTTCATTGACTTGTATTCACTTATATTTGCCCAGCAGGACCGATACCTGAATTCAACTGCTTGAATTTGCCTTTTCAGGGAAGTTAATGACGTAGTGACAGATGTAAAGGAATGATAGTATTGCATACCGTTAGTTTCTTAACAGAAAACTGTTACAAAGAACGTGGAACAGTCATCTATGCTGACTCTACAACAAACAAACAAACAAACCATTAATAATAAATAATTAAAGAAATGACTCAAATTATCCTATTGTGCCAAATTGATTTTCCCAACTAGTCACTTCTAAACATTGTTGTGAGCAATGTTAGATTATCTCCAAAATTTCCCCATTTTTACCCTCATCGATTTCTAAGAAACCACCATTTCCATGTATTGCTAATTGCTAGCAATCCAATTACAACAAACATTTACACTCACTAATTTTTATGTACTTCCTTTGTTGAGAAAAAGAAAAAAAAGAAAAAACTATGAAATATACAAACCGACCACATCAAATTCTAAGAAACTAATTAAAACTCTCATCAATCTTCATGAATGGTGCAAAAGCAACCTGAAACTGAACTCATAAGGTACTATTTGTACAAGGTGTGAGACAGGAGGTTCTCTTCCACTTCTCTGAAGGCACTTCATTGTTTCATTCCTAAGATCATGTGGAAGTTGTAGACAAACCCAATCTAATAAAGACTCCAAGTCCTTTGCAAAATCCAGTAAATACCAATCCAGTAATTTTGGGACTATGACTTTCTTTGTGTTTGTTATTCCAACTGCTGCCTGTAAATAATCTCTCTTTGCTGCCTCTAACTCATTTTCAACTTGAGCTGCTGTGTACACCCTCACCTTCATTTACAGCAAGTAAAACAGATTTATTCATTTATTCATATCAATGAAGAGAATCAGCACAATATTTTCTGATATTATGTGGCATCGCTTCAGTCCTAAATATAAGATACCTTTAACTTATCTGTGGAAGTTAAGGGAACAAATACGACTACTAAATTATAACATGTGTCACATGTAATTAGATTATATATTAGTTTGTACGTAAGATAAATTAGTTTTGAGGGGAAAAATAAGTATTGACATTTTGAAGTGATTACACAAAAAAAGTTAAAGTGGTCTTATAATTAGGACTGAGAGAGTATCATATGAACTTCTCACAATCAAATGAACCACAGAATGGGTCTAAATTTCACATGTATGGAGATTTGTGTGCTAAAAAACAGATATTCAGTACAGAGATTGATGTGAGGAGAGGGAAATATACTGCAGGTGAAGACCAACTTCCACAGGAGAGTGCAAATGTAACCAGGGGCTCAGACCATTCCAGTCCACATGTACTTCTACCGATAATTTCGTTGTTTTTTGTTGATTTTGGGCATGACTGTTACAGCAAGACAAGTTGAGAGTGAGGGATGGATTATAAATAAATTTAAGACATTTAGGTAGCTGTAAATATAAGAAAGGACTTTGAAGCAAATGAACTTCATGGAGAACTTACAAACTTGAGGTGATAAGGTAATCTCAAAATGAAATGCTCTATTGTAATTGCATTGAGCAACTGGCCACCCACTCTTAATGTTGCCTGGTAAAAAAATGGCCAAAAATGAGTCACCTTGAATTTTCTTGTAGAATTAATCCTTCTAAAGAAGTGACTGAATTTTTGAAAACTAATCTTCCTGATCAATGTTATACCTCTTGCATTAGCATTACAACCATTTCAGGACTCTCTGGCACACCATTCCGTAGATATGCCTAAAACATCCAAAATCAAAATATGAGGTCTACCTTCTGTCATGAATTTCAGTAGGATAAAGCTAATATGTGATATAATGAAATATCTTACATTTAACATGCAGGAATTATAAGTGTTTATCCAGAATGCAAGTTTCTGATGATGAGTAAGACCTTTCAAATTCACAGAAGCAAGCTTCCCAAGTAGGAACCTGGATACAAACCACAACCACATAATGTTAATTAAGGACACTCATATTGATACTATCAACCAATGGCTAAAAGCCTTTCAAAACTTACTCAAGTCTACGGATCAAAAATAATGCATTTGTTGTTCTGTTGAAATCAACTGTAGACGCTTTAACTTCACATAGATTTTTATAGGGACCAATATCTCTCTTTTCAGATTGGGAATTAATGCCATAAGGATCATTGAGTTCCCCTAATCTGTCCTTGGATGTGCATATCCTAGTAAATATGCTACACAAGCACTTCACAATATCTTCTGATATACCATTTGGTGTCATATCAACTTCTGATGCTCTATCATTTGCTCTTTCTTGACCTATTAATCTCCACTCCATCTGGCCAAGTAACAAACATTTTAAAATGGTAAGTAACTAGACAAGTGTGAAACTACATTCAAAATCAACATTACTAAAGGAGTGACTAAAATGAACTTCATGCAAGTTACCTGTAACTTCTCTGCTGATTCTTGTTTGACAGGAGTTTTCTTCACTGGACTACTGGCTTTAGGTGTTCTCTTTTCTGGAGACTGCTTGCCCTTCATGACAGCATTACTAAACGATAAATTCTCATTTCCTCGTCCTTCTTCGGCGATAGAAGATATTGAATTTTGTTTCCTATGCAATTGCTTCCCAGGGGTATTAATATTATTATTATCAGAACCAACAGTGTCAGCTGAAAATAATAGCTTTCTACTTGATACACTTCTGGAAATAGGAGGTTGAACTTGAAGCCTAGAAGGGGTTGTTGTAGTTGTTAAATTAAACTCATTCAAAGACAAAGACTTTGATCTTTGGTGTTTGGAACTCCTAATTGAGTTAGGCTCAATTGAATCATTCAAATTCTCCAAATTTCTCTTTGATGAACTGTACACAGCTTCTTGATATAAGCCTTTCCTGAAATTCACCACTTGTTCTTCTAATCTCACCACCTCCTCCTCTAATACTGCCACTTCAGCAAGCAGCTCCAATGTCTGAATTCCAAAATCAATTTCATTTCAACACAGATATAAACACAATGTATCACTTCATTCACAACAAACAAGTAAACCAAACATAAAAAGATGCTAACATATGGAGGAAGATAAGGAGGAAGACGAGGTAAAGCTCCCAATGGCCTAGTAAATGCTCTTTCTAGTGCTCTATGAACATTCTCTTCATGTCTCAGCTTTCTCTTCAACTTATCTACCTGTAAGTGTGAACATATGATCAAATTAATAAACTTATCAAATCCAATTATATCTCAGATTTAGTCTCCTAAGATAAATACTTGATAATAACAAATATTTGAAAGAAGTAAATGAAACATTTTTTACATCTTGTATCAAGGCCATTTTCCTTTCTCTATTGGATCTACGACCATTTTTCAATGTTTTCTGGGCAACAATTGTTCTGCTTCCTCTAGCTTCCATCTTGCCCTGCATTTTCCAAAGTCAGTAAAAAATGAATCTATCTTTATAAGTATTCAAGAAATGAAGCTAATAAAGAACAAATCTAATTCGTTTCTTCAGATCAGCAAAAGACACCAATTTCACTTTTTTCTTATCCACTCAAAGTAGTTCAAGTACAAAAATTCCATGCTTGTACTTAAAGCAGCTCTTAAACCAAGCTTTTCATTTACAAATAACGTGCAAAAATTGTGCAACCTTTGATGATAGAGAGCCAAATTTTCTGGAGAAAGTGACAAACATAACAGAATGCTTAATTCTTCAAGATCTTCCAATGAAACAACAACAAAAAAATAAAAAAGAAATGTACAAGAAGAAGGATGAGAAGAATTTATATACTTTATTTGCATTATTTAAAGAAGCTTTATTTGGGTGAAGACTAGAGGTGGTTGTTGTAGTACTGCTTCGTGCTCTGGTATTCATTTGCTTTCTACTTTCCCGGAAAACGAGAAAGAAGACAATGCAAAATATGTAACTTTATATCCTGTAACATACATATACACACACACACACATAAGAGTTTGAAGTTAACACATAATTAAGCCATTGATAAAGTGAAAAATGAAACATGCAGTTACACCAAATAAAAAGAAAGCAAATATATGTGTACCAATTCAAAGAGAAACAGAATTCATTCATAAAACTGAGAAGGCAAAGCGGGAAACTTGAAAGCAGAAAAAGACCCAGAAGTGCAAATAAGAAAAAGTTTCTTCTTTTGTGTATTTATTTATATATAGTTGTCTCCAACAGAAAGCAACAAGAAGCCACCGAAGAAGAAGAAGGAAAACGACGAGGTTTCTTTGAGAAAGTGTGTGTGTTCATAGTTTTAGTTTTGTCCAACAAAACCTTACCCTTTGTTTTAAATACCAAATGTTAATACTTGCATGAATCAATAGAACTAGCCAACTATATTATTATTTGTGGTCCGACCAATAACAAATAAACATGTAAAGTTTTATGTGTAACTTTTATTTGACTTGACATCCTCAAAATATTAACTACACCCTCCGGTCCTTAATATAAGTCACCAATTTCCAATTTTTCTTGGTCATTTTTATAAATCACTTCATAGTTTACAATGTGCATTAATTAATTTTTTAGAAAAGTTAGTTGGTGACTTATAATAAGAATTTAAGTGAGTAGCTAATAACAATATTTAGTTATTATTGATCAGACCGCAAATGACGTAGTGCACTAGGTTTACGCAATAATCTATCATGATGATATGATAAGTTGATAACATTCTTTTATTTTCGTTTATAATCAGACTTAATTAATATTGAGTCTTTAATCCAAATATGAACACGTTTAGAGAGAAGAATGTGAATGTGGATGTGATTGAGAATTTTTATGTGGCTTGCCTTTTGGAGTTTGAGAGTGACAACCTGCTTTCATGATGAAACAACGTGCGTCCCACTCTCTGTTTGTGTTTCTCTGTTTGCTAAGCTTTTTATTTTTTTTCCTTTTCTTTTGGTTGTATTTCCAATATTTCACATCCCACTTAGGGAGTGATAGTGAAAAATTCTAAATATTAATGATAATGTATCTTTCAATGATGTATTTACTATTTTTCGTTTCATTTTCACCTCAAAATGAATGTGTATATACTTATATATCTTGGAGGATAAATTCTTAAGTGGACAGAGCTGCTATTGAAAGCGTTTAGAAAATCATTTAATATGTTTCTTAATTTACAAAATTAAGAAAATAGGAAAGAAATAATTTCTCTTCCAAAATAATTTGTCAGAGCGTTTAGACTTAAGATTAAAATCTCTACATCAGATGTTTGTTATGATTAGTGAGACTACAGATAATATGACAAACCATATCATTTAAGGTGGATTTTTTTTTTTTTTGGAGTATGGTTGAACTTGCTAGCTATTGCTATGTATTTAATGTACCGTGCCGAACACAAACAGTTATTATGCTGATGATTCTTTTCCTTTGGATTCAGACAAAGGTAACCTCATTCCGGCCAAAAAAAAAAAGACAAAGGTAACCTCATACAATTACAAACCAGAAAAGACATATCCTTGTCACGCAGACGCAATTAAATTTTACAAGTACTCTCTTTTTATAGTAATAAATTCAGATCATATTATTTGCTATTAATAATTAAAAAAGCGGGACTAATGACCATGTTTATACTTTGAACCAATTCAAGGGCTTCTCCCTCCCTTGGTTTTTAATTTCGGCTTTTTTTTTTTCTAACTTACTGAAAACTCCTTTCACTTTTATTAACAACAAAAAGAAAACTTCTTTCACCTTCTTTTTTCCCCCGTTTTTTCTTTCATATCTCCAGTCAATTTTTGGTGTTAGCTTTCACTTTATTTGTTAAAATAAAATTCAAAGGGGAAAAGGAAAAGAGAAAAGAATCGAGTGGATTTTTCAGGGCATGTGATAACAACTAAAAAGCAGTCCTTAAGAATGGTTATTGTCTCAAGTACGAGCCAGAGTTTTGAGGGGCCCTCCAGAAAAAATAATACTCAAATTTTATTCTCATAGTATTACTTTTAATTTTAATTAATCATAAGCAGATCATTAACGAAGTTGATACCTGCCTTTTCTATTCTTAAAATGAGATCATCCAATCCAAGATCTGATTCATAGCACATTCAGGGAGCATTAACCAAAATGCCATTTGAAGAGAGCAAAGACAAATTCCTCATTTATCAGCTGATTTAATGTCTCACTTTCACCAGCGCAAATGATTAACTTTTTAAAATACTATTAAATTTGATAAGCAATGGCATCTACATATTTTTAGCCACAATGTCTAAATAGTAAATATGCTACTTTTTTTCAGTAAACTTCACCAATAATGGTTGAATCTAAATGTTTGTTATTAAAACAAATAATTGCATGTAATATAATTAAATTAAAAAAAATAAATAAGTACTATAAAAGGATTTCACCAAACCAAAGTGTATGGGAAAAATGAAAAATTAACATGCTTTCACTCCTTTCAATTATTATTTCATTTGATTGCATAATTATTTGATTATAAATATTCAATTTCAGAAAATTTATTTTTTTAACCATATTTCAGAAAATCTATTGACATCATCTTACTTGAGATGTCTAAAGATTCTTTTAAGTTGTATTATTGTAAAGTTTATTAATTCAGAAAACATTTTTCAAAAAACAAAATACTACATAAATAACTAACTCCAAAAATTCCAAATTTCAAGAAGAGAAACATCGGAGGAAGAAACAAGTAACGTAATGAGCAAAATACTCAGGTGGGGCAATAGAATATTAATAGTAACATTAATTGACAACGCACCATATGTAGTAACATTAATTGACAGGAAGAAACAAGATTCTCATTCTCAATGTTAGTAACATTAATTGACAACGCACCATATGTCTCAAACAGTCAAATGCCTCACTTCTTGCTTCTGGAAATGTTTTGAGGGCAATAAAACAGGAAATGTTAAAAAAAACAAAGAAAAGGGTTAAATTCACACAAGTTGATAGGGGGGAAAAGAATTGAAGAGGAATTCAGGGGACCAAACTCAATCTCAAATGAAATAATGATAATAATAATAATAATAATAATAATAATAATAATAAAACAAAAAAAACTATGAGTTCCCTCTAATACATAACAGTTTTCTATTCTCACTGGTAATAGAAAAGGAGGGATTGCAATGTTGATAAAATAATACTCGAATAGAATATTAATAGTACTAGAAATTCACAGTATTTAATGAAAAGGTAGCTTAAAGGTGGGGCTTGGAGACTGGAGGAGAAACATTCCCAATGCATTAGAGACCAAGCCAGAGATTAAATCATTAAATAACAAGTATAATAATGACAAACATTAAAGAACACATGTTAGGTGCATGGATTTAATGATACCAATCCACTTTCTCCTCTATTAGCAAAGGCACGTGAGCAGCTTATTACTCTCATGTCTTGTTCCATTGTTAAAATTAAAAACACTTGCTCTCACGTCAAAGCCATTCATTTTGGAAGCAGATGCCTTCCAACTAAACAGTGAAATCTTGTTACCTAAAAATAAGTAAACAGTGAAATCTGATCAAAGATTAAGCTGTATCTCATATATATTCACATATGCACACATATATTCTTCTCTCTGTCTCATTTTCTATACATATTGACACATATCCACACCCAACAAAAGCATATGAAACTGATGTGTCCTCAACCTACTCCTGAAATACTATCATTTGTATTGCAATTCTTGTCGGGTGAAAGGGAATTCAGCCCCAGTGCGATTTTTATGGATCATCTTCACATACAGGAACATAATATAAAGAAAAATTAGAGAGAAATGCAGTCAAATTTGGATAATATAGATCGTTAGTTTTGAAAGTTAATATTTGAGTAGAACGAGCTTATTACGTAGGAGGATGAGAAAAAATAGGAGAGTGTCACCAAAATTTGTCGAAATAGTCCAAATGGCCAAACTAGATGGTGAGTCGTAGAGTGACATTAAACAATGTTACTACCATGTGAGTATGTGCCTAATTGATACGTCATGTATTTAGATTTTGAAAACAATTTCTTCACTTGCCAAGGTAGATATAGGTTGACTCTTTCCAAACCACACATGGTGGGAACCTTGTACACTAAGCCGTTTCTTTTTTTTTTTTCCTTTTTTCTTTTAATCTTGGTTGCCATAATCCATTGTGTTAGTGTAGATCATCTTTTGTATATGACTAAATGAATTTATTGAAATAATTGTCTATACTGATATACAGACTAAATTAAACATTAACAAAAGGCAGAGATTTTGAAAAAAAAAGCAGAGATTTTGAGCAACTACTAACTTTTAACACATAATAAATATATTATTTGTATTTCAACATATTATATATAGTTATACCTAATAAAGAATCGTGTTCATTTATCATATTTTCAACATATTCTGACTTCTAGGACCAATGCTAATAAGCTTCTCTCCATCAACTTTAAGTAAAAATTGTCATTATCATGTGAATTAGATAAGAATCCATCATTTCATGCCAAAATAATGATAAGAAAAGGAAAAGATAAGATAAGTGGTTCATCCCTTGGTTATTTATATTGAGAGGGAAAGGGAGGGAGAGACGGTCACTTCGCGCAACAAATATGAACAACCAATCCCTCTTTTTATTTTCACTTCAATATTCATAAAATCAAACATTAAAAGGTTCAGTAGATCCAAAGGATCTCTGATTTGTTAATGATTAATTTATTATCATATTTACAATAAAAAACAAGAGCTTTATAATTTATAATTCCAAGGGTTAATACAACTTTTGATTCATTAATTTTCAATTAATTTTGGTTTTAGTCTATAAACTTTAAAATCGATGGTTATAGTCATCGAACTTTCAGTCAATTGTAGTCTTGTTCTTTGAACTTTAAAATTGATAATTTTGTTCCTTGAACTTTTGATCAATGTTTATCTTAATCCCTGGATTTTAAATTAATTTTGGTATTGGTCAGAGCTAAGACTTTAAAGTGTTTTAAAAGTTTGATAATTAAATCCAAAATTAACTAAAAGTTCAATGTATTATGAAACCATTGATTTTAGATTTCAGGATCCATTAAGACCAACATTAACTGAAAGTTTTAGCCCCAAAATGACCAATGATAAAGTTCATAGAAAAAAAACTAAAATTAACCAAAAGTTATTTAAATCCTAACTCCATTGTTAACCACAAAGTGTATAGTAAAAACATCAGTACAGCTTAACAAAGCTCTTGAATTCAAGTTCAGACATGCAACAGTATAAATCTCAATAGGGCGCCACGGGAAAGGGTACCACGTCCCAGAATTGGCCTGTTAGATTCCCGTGACATAGGGGGGTTACATGAGATACATGTGGTTATGCCAAAAGAACCAAGGCTAGCTCCCATTCTCAAACGAACAAGCATGTGGTATATAATATGTGCCGTGAGGAACATCCAACCCTTGTTGTCTTCATTCCATTACCCCAACAAAAGAAAGGCTGACATGTGAAAGTGAAATTTGGAGCCATGCGTCCACGCCACTGAAACCATTCCATCATTTCACTTGGAACTTTCATTAAACAAACCTATCTGCATCCATCTCCAAGAACATGAATAAAAAAATGCTGATTAGTATGTGTTTGGATATCAAATACAGAAAGCAAAAGCACCCAACTAATTCAACAAATTGACAAGGGAGACAATTAATAGTGAAGAGAGATAATGGTTGGACCAGGACATACTAGGGGACGTGGGATCGCACATTAATGGGGGATGACCAAGAAAAACTGGGCATGTCAATTTGAGAAATCATAAGTTCGTTTTTGCATTGCTGCATTGAATTCACAAATGGATTTATGTCATGCTTGGATTGTGGATTTTGCGACAGCGTGTCTTATGTCAAGTGGATTGATACATCAATCTGCTAATGAAACTATATATCGTTTTCATTTTGTTGTCAAAAACCATTCCCAATTCAAGGGACAATTTCACCTTGGTCCCAAATAAGAGACTTAATTTAAAAAAGGTCCCAAAGAGTTGTTAATGACTATTATTAACAACTGCAATAGCCTTCATTAACAAGTGGTAACAACTCCTTGAGATCTTTTTGAAATTAAGTCACTTATACTATGTTCAAAACACTAATCAACACTAAATATCAAAACATAATTTAAAATGAAACTTCGGTATGTGACTTGTTGTGGTAGAGTAACCCTTCCACCATATCAAACCCCATTGGTAAAGTTTATTTTAAAAATTAAAGGTTTTGGTTACTTTTGAAAAAAAAAAAAATTTGCTCCTAAATTTTCGAATAACTAACATACACGGTGAATAGGTGGTTACCTTCCAAACATGATTTCACTTCACTCTATAGTAAAAGAGAGGGTACACACCCTCGCATCATAACGAGCGAGATTTGGTCTTTTCATTATGATTTACGGATAAGTAATAGATGCCTTATGAATTATATAAAAGATAAGAACAACTCAATTTTACTTTCAACACCAACAACGCCTTTTCCCCAAAACCAATTGATTTTGAGTTTTGCGAAGTGGTCCCCTGTATTATATATAGATAGAGTGTTAATGAAGTGACAAAAAATGTTATTTTAAGAATCTTGACGTTAACAAACATCAATATGTGTATGTGTGTATTAACATTATGTGTGGATTGAGTGCAACCATTTTAGTTATAATTTTTAAAATGCTACTGATAATAAATACCATAAAACACAATAATTCTAAACACATATAAGATTTAGGGCCATACAATGTGCAGAATAGTTTGCCCTTAATTTGTTATTTCCTCTAGCTTTAAGCCATAGATTTTGGTGCCCTTCTTGGTGAATTTATTTCGAGTTATATAAAAATATGGGGACTATCATTCAGATGAAGAAAAACCTTGAAGCAAAAAAAATATATTGCTTTTGAAATTATGAAGTTTCCAAGGCAAAATTAATGACAAATTATTAGAACAAGCATTGCACTAACCAAAATATTGATTTTGACTTTAAATATAGAAATCCAAACATCTTATTTGTTTCCCTCATTCAAAGTTTTCTCACATTAATTTTACATTTATTCTCACCTCTTTGTTTATTAATTTCAATACCCTTGTCAAAATAATGCTATGTTTCTTACATTTACTACCCTTATTAGAAGAATGCTATTTGAAGAATACTAGTGATATACATTTTACATAATAATGAGAAATAACCAATTGAATAAAGTTTGTATAAGAAAAGTATTATATTTAAGTGTGGAGGAAGTAATAACTTAGTTTCCTTCATAAAGCTGTAATTTTTCAAGATTTCTAACTAAATCTTATATGTAAGTTTGTTTAAAAATCTTATATCTAAGTGTGGAGAAAGAATAACTCAGTTTCCTTTTCTCAAGATTTTTTAATATGAACATCTTAGTTTTTCAATATTGGGATTTTGGAGTCAAGAGATGTAATTTTAGAAAGAATTATAGGCCCTCCATAAAATTCAGGGCTCATGATCCCAAAGGCATAAAGTGGGAATGGTGAAGAGAAGCAAAAACACAAGCCACATGCAAAAAGGTTAATTCAATCAATGACACCCTTTCAATTCCTTTCTTTATACCTTCACCTCTTTTTGGGATACCAACCTACTTGTGTTTCCCTATTTCCATTTTAATTTCTATTCATTCACAATTATTCCATTTCCCTTCACATGATATTAGTTAGTACCATTATTAGATAACAAAATTCCCAAACTGTAGCTTCAATAATAAAATTATCACATTCACAACAACTCAATAGAGACCTTGTTTGCTCCTTCCTGGGTATCAATCATATCATATTTTCTTCTTTGAGTCTCTTATTTTGATTTAGATCTTTGCCGACACAAACTGTTCTATCTTCAGCTTTATTGAGTGATCCAAAGAAAGATCAATCACTCTATATAAGGACTACATATGTCAATATGTCATAGTTTTTGCCTAGTTATCTTACATTGCAATACAAATAAAGTCAGAATAAGAAAAAGCCTAAAAGAACTCGTAGTGTCACACCACAATACTAACTTTTATGAAGCTGCTTTAATCTGTGTGGTCACACTCTTGTGCTCAAATATCTTAACCCCTCAACTCAGATTTGTCGCTTCATAACGCCATTCACTTTTTCTGATGGGTCCAAAATAATGTGTCTTAATCTATCTGTCAAACTGTAAAAGAAAAACCTAACCACCCACCATATATTGTAATTATTATGTCAATTGTGAAAATTGTAGAAGTTGGAAAGGGTAATACAGCTAGTCTTGAGAAATGGTCCAGAAGGCTCTGATAGAAAAATAAAGGCGCTTCGAAATATAGGACCACTTCAAGAAATCCAAGCAGAATGGACAGGACCAATTGAATAAGACTAATGTATACACTGAGTTATAGCTTTCTCCTTATCTAACACAACCAACAAATGGCCCAAAACCGTTGCACTAAAATGTCTCACATTGAGAAAGTTAGTATGTAACATGGCAAGTTATTACTCATTAGTAAGCTTACCAACAGAGAAGTTTAAGACTTTTGTGTAGAATTGTACAAGTATGATATATTTGGTTGCAATAAGGTCAACGTCTGGTAGGAAATGCCAAGTTGGCTATGCTTTGATTGGGATAAATATTAGAAATGGTCCCTGAATAGGGAATACAGTTACAAAGCTTATGATATGGCTTCTGTTCTTGCCGGTTGCTTCTGGACAAATGCGCATGCTCCTCTCTCTGTAGTCTACATCAATCTCTGCATGTGGTGACACCTCTCTTATCTTTATCTATGGTCATCTTGGTTAATGTTTTTTTTTGTTAAACACCACCCATAATCTGACGTTTATTGGCAACTGACAAATCCGGACACGTTAGGACTGTTGTTCACATAGACAAGGTTGTCTCTTCTCCCAATAAGAGCAATTAGAATAAGCGTTCTTATACTTACGAGGGTTATAGTCTACTTAATAGCTCAACCAACTACCGATTTATTTGTAGTTAATGGTGTGATCTTAAAAAAATGTTTCCTGAAAGCTCACGTCTTAATCCCAAAAATATGAAGGCCCAGCAAAACCACGGGCTATATTATATAGGATATAACATTTTACAGGTAAACAAAATCCACAACTAAATAAATAAACTGTTATGGGTTTTTCTATTGCATTGTTCCTCTGTATTAGTTTGTGTAGGCCCAGAAAGAAAAGCATGCCCATGTGTTGGTTTCAAGTACATATTCAATTGGTTTAAACAAAACGTAACATGAATGCAGTTTCAAATCAAGATTGCCAGAGGGAACCAGAAATTTTTGTCAAAAGGCGTTAGATATGGATAATAATGAAATCCTTTCGTTTCAAAATGCTAATCATAAAATTTGGCAATATCTATCTGCCAGATTTCAATCCAGATACTAACTCATGGAAATACTCAACTAATTTAAGGTCGTTTAGACGACATCTGAGCAGCTTATAGTTCTATAGTTTTACCTGAATCTCTCAAGTCTAATATTAATCCCCAGTAGAGTTTTGGCTTCCATTTTAGGTTGTGTCTAGCTAATTCTGTTTCCAAATTCATGCTACATATGCAGGCATGTATTTATCATGTATGTAAGGAGTCTAGATTAAGTTCATTGATTAGTTTTTATGCCCAGTTACATTGTGTTTGTGTGGCTGTCTAGTCTAGACGATTTTATCTTCATTCATCAAGCAAATAGAGGATAGAGGCAGATGTAAATTAGATAACTTTTTTTCTTAGCCTTCTTGGGAAATGGTCTTTAGGGTCTGAGGACCCTTGACAAAAAAGCTGTCGAAATTATTTTCTGCAGGACTAGACTTCATGGGAGTAACATATGAAGGACCTAACAGATGAAGTCCAGATAAATGGGCACCCCATATATCATATGTATACTCATCAGCATGCCCTGTATCTTGAGCTTGGACAGTTTCTTTGTTCTCAAGTTTCGATCCCGGAGCTCGAGCATATGCAGGAACATATGTAGGAACGGTCGATGTTAATGCCAAGGAGGATGAAGGTTCACTAGGAAGAGGTAAAGTAGCAGAAGCAACCTCAAGAGGTTTATTAGCAGCTCTTATTGAAGTTGACTTGAGGAGCAGCCCTTGAGAAGAAGACGGATTGTTTCCCGGGCATTTCACCGGAACTTTAACAGTAGAAACAGGAACTTGATCATTGTCAGAATGATGGTTAGCCTCTTGAGCGAACGATGTGCGAGACTCAAGGGGTTGCTCTACCACCTCAGGAGATAGTGGCCAGTTAAACTTAGATGTTGCAGATATGACTGGAGATAAAGGAGAGGATGGTGTAGAATTCCCACTTTGACTACTTGAAACTTCAGATAATCCAACTAGTTTTGCAGAAAGACTCTTCCTCCTCTTTCTCCTTCCCTTCTCTTTTCCAGTCTTGACCACAAGATTATTACTGGATGGCGATGCTTCCACATTATCAGAGCTCTGAGATACCTCAGATGGCAGTTTACTTTCACTTGGAGAATCCAACAATTGATCGGTCTGTTTATGGTTTTCTGGAGCTGGCATCAGATGTTCAGGCATTCCAACTGAGGTTGTGTCTTTTCCAACTGAGCATAACAGATTACTCGTCTTATCGGGCATCGACAACCTACTCTTTCGCTGATTCTGATGCACAAGGGTTTTGCCAGATTTCTTCACAGTGGTGGGGATGATGTTATTTTCATCATCACCCTTACACAGATAATCCAAGGAGCCATGTGCAGTGGTTTGAGGAAACAAGATGCAGAATACCACATAAAGTAAGGATGTCAGGAGAAAGAATCCCAAGAAGAATTTTTTCACTCGCATCCAAAACAAGGATTTATTGCAGTTACTCAGCATATCATGAGGAAAACTTGCCTTCATAGGTAGCAGAAAAATCCCAGTAGCCAAGGCAAGTTCAAGGTCGCGATGTATCATGGCTGCAGAAAAATCGCTTTGGTATGATATCAGAAGCTCTGTTGACTGCCCAGGTTCCAAAATAAAACCTCTACAAGAATTAATCATAAAACCATCCAATCCACATTCCCTACCAGAAACTCTAATACTTAACACCTCCATTGGTAAGTCTCCTGTGTTCTTGGCATAAAGCTTTTTCACTAATGAATGTGAACAGGCAGAAGTCATCTCTTTCATGTGCAGTAAGGCGTAAGGAAGAGAGTAATTGAGGTGCCTGGGCATTTCAAGATTGAAATCTAAACTCTGAACAGGCTGAGACTTCTCAAGCATGACTAAGGAATGGGACCCTCCAAACCCCCTTAGAGATAACCATTCAACCCCTGAAAGGTTGTTCCTTATCAATGCTGAACCACTCCACCCACATCTATCTGATGGGTAAAAAACTATCGGCCCTAAAGATACACGACCATAAGGGTGCACAAAAGCTTTTGTTACTGCAGCTTCAGGTACTGAGAATCCATACTTTCTTGGAGTTGTAGACTCATCTAAAACCAAATCACCAGATGTAGAGGGGCGTACTAATCCATCCGGACCTTTGCATTCATCAATTATTTCTCCACCATTTAATATAAGCTGCATTACAACTGGATGCTGGCTAGGATTTTTTACAGTGATCCACTGAGGGACAAAACCTCCAACTTGAATCATTGGAAAAAATACTTCACGGTTTTGAAGCACAGACATGCCGTCTGTTGTTCCTTGAGACATCCAGTTTCCAAGCACTAATTCCTCAACATCTGCTAGCCCTATATCCTGCAGAAGCAGATAGAATGAAAATTTAAAATGATCAGAACAAGTAAAACTAATGATACAACTTTATGGAAAAAGATTAAATCCAACTTAAGTAGTATAAGGCCAGGATTCGGCTTGGTACATATTTTCCATGCACACCAGTAAGGCGACGAGGTGACCAAAAATGACAAACAAATTAAGGATACGTAATATCTTATCAAATGTCAATGGTTTGGGGGGTGGGGTGTGTCAAGAGAACACTAGAAGCATTGTCAATGCCTATCTGGGAAGCAGACGCCAACATGATCCAAGAAGACATTTGCTTCACATTATGCAATCCGTGGGTCGAAAGCTTTGAAATTCAAGCCGCCAGTATTAACAGAGGTTTCCACTTTTATTTGAAGTGAGAATAATCATATAGATGAACAGTAAAGATATCTTTCATTTGATCACTGGTTTGCATTATCAAAAGTTATCAATCATTGTCTAAAATGGCATAGGATCACTGTTCTAGAGCACTGATGCAATGTCTAATCCCAAAATCCATTCATGATCTTAAATATTCAGGATTGGCATCGTAGATCTTGAAAAAAAAAGATTTAGTCTTTATTGAACAATCCATTAATTTGCATGCTCTTGACACAATATTCAAGTGGGAGAAATAACTGGTCAAAGAAAACGCACAGGAGCATCGGTTAACAGTAACCATCTACCTCGGTACTATATGAAAGAGTGTCCTTTGAAACAACAGCGCAGCGCATGAATGCAAACATGCTGCTCCCTCTGGTACCTAATGTTAAACTGATTCCCCAAATTTGATTTGATTAAAAAAGTTAGTTAAGTTCCTTAATATGCCATATTTTTTCTAAAACACCCTAATCATCTTCCTAAATTCACCCCATGTCTCATGCTTGATTGATGTTGAATGAGCATCAATAGGAGTAACTTCAAAAAAAAAACAGGTCTAAGTAACATTTAGAACCAAAATCAACTTTACAATTAGATCCTACATTAAGGACCGAAGGAAGTACTATATTTTATTCACATTCTTTAATTAATACTCCCTCCGGTCCTAAATATAAGACCTAATTGACTTTTTTAGAAAATCCTATAAAAAAGCAGAATAAGTTAATTATAAATTGATTTACCTAATTTTTTCCCTTAGATTAGTTTATTTTACCTATAAACTAATGGATAATCTAAAAATATATCAAATATGTCATCATTTAATAGCCTATTTCGCAACCTTAACCTCTCCAAAAAAAGAAGTCAATTAGGTCTTATATTTAGGACCGGAGGTAGTACTCCTTCCGTTCCTGAATATAAGATCACTTTGGCTAATTTGGAGATATTAAGGAAGGCCTTCCAATGAATTAGGATTACATGATCTTCCCAAAATACCCCTCACTTAAATTTAAAAGACAAATAGGGATTTGAGAGAGAAGTGAGAGAGCTAAGAAGTATAGGGGTAATTTGGACCAAAATTGAGACAAAATAGAAAGTGATTTTATATTTAGGAACTTATCCACTTCCCCAAAGTGATCTTATATTTAGGAACGGAGGGAGTACATGTATGCTTAAGCATGAATCATGCATCCGAGTATACAAACAATGGCAAACACACACACACACACACAAGTTTATTTCTTCAGTTGAGTTTTCAAGAGACTAAATCAACAATTGTGTCCAAATAGAAAGGAGAAAAATCTGCATACCTTAGCATGTGGTGACACTTCCATGCTACTGGCCACATAACCTGCCCTCCGATCTCCCGATTCACTTTCATGCTCATGCTCTAATCCAATAGATGAAAGCCAGTGATCACCAAAACATATATGTAGTATGTTCTCACACTGAATTTCAATTTGGGGACTAGTTGAGTCATTTGTAAGAATAAGTAGTTTGCAGCTATCCCGCAGGTTAGACTCTTCAGGTAGCAAGTCAAGTAATTTAGAGCGCAGGTGACCACAATTAATAATTGCAACTTGTGTGACTGTATTGGGGAAAAGTAGCAAGCCTTCCACATATTTGATGTGAAAAATCTGAGATTCAGAAACTTCTACAATTTTCACAAAGCTTGAAAGATAGGGCGCATCATTTCTTATGGAGATAATGATAACAGTGTCCCCACCATCACTTGGTGTTAGAGCCTCAAAACTTGCTGAATTATGTATATTAACAGCATCATGAGCAGAATTTCTAATTACTGCAGCCTCAATAGGAACCATGACAGTATCAGACTTTTCTTGTGAGGATCTGAGTAAATGCAGGCAAAGCGCACCAAATACTTTTCCCTCCATTCCCACAGAAATATCTATCTCTAATAGAGTTTCAGAGCTATGCGGACTAACCTCCCAGTTTCGATGGGGCCTGATTGATACCACTGGTGAACCAATTTGGCCACTCTTCACAACCAACCGATCCTTAATAATCGGGAAGAGTAGGTTATCAAAAGCCTGAATATCATTCATACTACAAATTGCTTCGGTTTCAACAGAATTATGCCCCAATGAAACTGAAATCCAAGCAGTTATTTCGTCAACAAACAGGGTTTCATCAAAGGAATTAAACAACGAAAAATTCTTGCTCAACTTTCCACCAGGAGAAATTTCCAGATCTAGTAGTGGCTGAATTCCATAGGGAGATTCAGTGGCATACCCTTTAGCCTCTATAAAGAATCCACCATAACTTGTTTGCAAAATCAGGTGAGCTGAAGACAAGCCAAGGCATCTAGGGAAGAAAACAAAAGAAATAACAGCTGATTCACCTGGACCTAGAGAAATTTCACTAAAGTTGCAAGGATAGAACTGTACATCAGTACTGAAGGGCTCATAAAGGTGTAGCATACTGTCATTGCATGTATTTTCCACAGTTATGAAAGCCATTGAAGGAGAATACATGTAAATTTGTCCCCAGTCAAGCACAGTAGGACCAATTCTTACATTGGGCGAATGGGAACTCGATTCAACCATCTTGGAGTTTTTTGGTAAGAACTGTGTTGCCTTCAGCTTAAGTAAAGCTCCTCCACAGGAAGAAAGATAATCTTTAAGACCAATCTCAGTTTCAAATAATGGAGCATTGTTAATTCCTGCTCTTGAGTTCAAAAAACAAGAAACAATGCCCCCATTAAGTAGCTCAAACATACCATAATCAGATGACCAACTTTTATTACTTGCCTGGTGGCTATCTTGAGTTAGTTCTACATCAAATGGAACATTGTACTGACCACTAGAATCTTTTAAAGATGCTTCTTTCAGACTTTTCTGCTGGTGCGAATATCCAGATATTGTTGAAGGGAAGCAGAATGTATGAGTATTTCGACACACACTGCCAAAACTATTGTGGGTAGTTGGAATCTCATAGCCCACATTAGAGTCACTAACAAAGCCATCTGAAAAATCCAACTCATAACTTTCCCCAAATGACATACAAGCATCATATTCTTGTGGATTTTGTACCCAATTCTTACAGCACGGTCCATAAGCAGCAAAGCAACAGTAGGAACATAACAGAATCACAAAAAAGTAAAATGTCCTGGCTGGGTGTGATAATCCCCTAAATGAAACCACAAACAAATGTAAGATTTTTTTTATCCATGCAACATTACAAAACAACTACAAACACAGTATCCAAACTCCAAGTCCAAATGAGAAAAGGAGGGGGCAATGAGAATAAAGCAACAACAGATAAATCAACCAAATTTCCATCAGTAATTATTTTCCTATGGTTTCATTTCAGTTTACTACCAAGTGGAAAGCTGCATTTAAGACACAAACATTACAAGTGAAAATGAAAAATGAAAGTTGCCAGCACATAATATACATAGGTGTAACAAATGAAAACACAAAGCTGATCAGATGCAGTAAGAGCATTCATCAACAAAAATAGAAAAATAAACAACTCAATTATAAACTTACTTTAAATGTTTAACATTACATAAAAAACCAAGATATAAAAAATAAAAAAAAAACATACTATTGGGGACCAATCTTGCATGCCAGAATAAGAAGCCACAGAAATACATATATGCAAAATTTAGCCAAAAATAGAATAGTTTAACGGATAAAACAAACCCTCAATACTACAGAAATAACACAGTGAACCAAAAATAACTCACAAGTCACAAACTTGAAAAACTGAAATTACTTCCATAAAAAGAGACTTCTTCTACAAATGAAAAACTTAAATAAAATAAATAACCCACCTCACACGTTGTTTCAAAAGTCTGAATAAAAGAGTGACCAAAAAAGGAAAAGAATACAGATTTAAGCACAGCCCAAATAAGAAGAACAAAAGGGTATAACTAGAAACAAAAGGGTCACATGAATACACAAACCTCATAACAAAAAACAAGTCTTGAACTTCCAATAGTGGCAAAACATTGAAAAATCACACAACATAACAAGACAAAACCGAAAGAACATATTTTTAATCCATAAAAGGCAAAACATGACGATGAAGCAAACTAGGAAATGGTAAAAGAGTGATATATTCATATATATATATATATATACATATACATACATACCGGTGAAATAGGAGAGAGAGAAGATGGAAAAGAGAGATGATTAGGGTTCTTAGCTCCATAAGAGAGAAAGAGAGAAACCCATATGACAAAAGAGAAAGAAAAATAAATATTTTTGTGGGTTTTTGTTGTTACAGCTTACAACATAAGCATAAGCACAAGACGATATTGCTGCGAATGAATGAATGAATGAATGGTCCCAATGAGAAACATCAATATGCTAAGAAATGGGGAGGAAGTGAGAAGAACACACTTATTATTATTATTATTATTATTATTATTATTATTATTATTATTATTATTATTATTATTATTATCATTATTATTTAGAAAGGATTGAAATTCACAAAACGACGTCGTAGTAAGGGAAAATGAGTTAGTTTTTTTTAGGGTTATTATTATGTTATGTCTGAGGTTTGGAGGGGAGAGACCTGGTGGCTGCTGAATGCTGACACTACTGTCCCTTTGGTTGTTTAGAGGATGAGGGTAGTGTGGTCATTTCGTTGAAATTGAAGAGAGGCTTGTCGAATTTTCCAAGATAAAAAGTTGCTCCCTTCGTTCTTAAATATAAGATCGCTTTCTGATTTCAATTTGTTGTTAAATGTAAGTAACTTTTTAATTTTTCTCAATTTTTCCCAAAAAAAAACATAATAATGTTTATCTATAGTAAACAAGTAAGAGTGGACGAGTGAGAATAAATGTATATGGTTAGTGTAGTTTAGTAATGTCATGTATTAATAACTTTTGTTAGATCATGTGTTAATAACTAACTTAACTAGTATAGGATAATTTAATCAAATTAGGAAAAATGATCTTATATTTAAGAACGAGAGGGTATTAATAAGGCTCAAAATTCACAAAATCACCTGGTAGCAAAGGGAAAGTGGGTTAGTTTTTTTAGGGTTATTATGTCTGAGGTTAGGAGGGGAGAGACCTGGTGGCCAGTGACATGGTCCTTTGGTTTAGGGGCTGAGGGTCGTGTGGTCATTTCGGTGAGATTGAAGAGAGACTTGTCGACTTTTCCAAGATAAAAAGCTATTCCCTCCGGTCTTAATTATAAGTCGCCTTTGACTTTTTTGGAAAATCCTAAAAAAGCAAAATAAGTTAATTATAAATTGATTTATCTAATTTTTTCCCTTAAACTAGTTTATTTTACCTATAAACTAATGTATAATCTAAAAATATATCAAATATGTCATGATTTAATAGCCTATTTCGCAACCTTAATCTCTCCAAAAAAAGTCAAAGGCGACTTATAATTAGGACCGGAGGGAGTATTAGTTAATATGATATTGGGCTAATTACGTGTTAGGGACTTTGTGATATCAATTTTCAATGACATGAAATAAAAAAAAAAAAGTGTGTTGTGCGTGGCTGCGTGGCTGCGTGTCGTTTTCAAAATGTTTGGTAATATTATACTCCTGTAGAGATGTCTATAAAATGGTTTGAAAGTTCATAACTTTCATTGTTGTTTAGGGTTCTAAAATAGGTTTAGTTATTTCTCTTTGCTGGTTTTTGTTAAATTCATCATATCATTAAATATAAATTCATCTACTTTATGAAGGATTTTACGACTTTATGAAGGAGTTTTGTTATTGTGGCATGTAAAAATTTATGTAATAGTAGTAGTTTATTTCTTTTTGATGTGCGGATTTCATGTGACATTTTATTTGACTGTGGTGTGTAGACAATAGACTACTGGACTTATTATTTAACTATTTTATGATTTTATGACTTGGTGTTTGTCTAATTATTTTAATGTGATTTAAATATTGAATTGTTGAGTTAATAATACTTTGTATTTAACCAAGCGTGGTTGGTGTAGTGGTTACCTCACTTCACCGCTTAACCAGAGGTCTTGAGTTCGAGCTCTGGGAATGCAGCCTGCCCCTTGACCAGCACTTTTCTTACGTGGAGGCCCCGGTGCGAATCTGGATTAGTCTGAGCCCGTTGAGTTCCCCGTGACATTGGGGCTGGCCCAGGATACCGGATTATAAACTCAAAAAAAAATAATACTTTGTATTTTATATGAAACACATAATTGGTACTCCCTCCGGTCCCTAATATATGATCCCAAAATTTGAATGGTTTTAGTCCCTAATATAAGAGTTCATCTTATATTCTCTCCTCATTTAATGTGTTTTTTCTTACTTTGTCCCTTACTCTCTTTCACATTTATTAATGCTTATGTATTTCTCTCTCTTAAAAGTATCATAATAAATATGGGCAATATTGAAAAAGAAGCATTAACTCCAGACACTCAACTAACATTCACATGTTTTCTTAAAAAACGTTTTTTTTGGCTGTTAGCTTTTATATTAGGGACCGGAGGGAGTATTTATACATAGTTGATATCACATTTAATTTATGTTTTTAATTAGATGTTTCATTGTTTTACCTAGCAACGACAGGTTCAAAAGTGGAAAAGCTCTTCGAGAAAATTGAGGCACCACAATAAGGAACAAACCAATAAAGAGACCCTATTTTTGGAACCAATCAAGCATGCTCAAAATCCTGACTCTAACTGATCGGGGATTCACCCCTTCTTGGAAATACTGCCACTTGTGTCTGAAATCAACATACAAATCTTGAATATTATCATATTTGTCTTGCAAATGAAATATGTTTAAAACAAATGGCAAGGTTAATGAAGTCTTTTCACTCGAAAAATTGATTTCATTTAATCCTCAGGGTTTATAGTATCTTTGAATTTTTTTAGGGTTATTTGACTTTAAATAGATTTAGAGGGGGTTAAGTGAAATTCGTCCCTTGTCACTTTTAATTAATTTTGTCAATCTCTTTGAACATCACAATTTGATTATAAGGATATGAGAGTATGACATTGAATAAAGTCAGCATAACAACTATTAAAATAAATAATAGTATTACATCAATATGAAAAATTTAAGGGTTAAGGGTCAAATCTAGTACTCAACTATTAGCAAAAATTCACCCAACATAAAAATCAATTTCCAATCTCCAATGTAGTAAATTAAAGATCAAGTACAAAGTGGGTCAAATGTAACAATGCTGTCAATGTATGTTGACGAGTTTGACCGTTAAGTTTGACATAATTAGGCTACCTCACCTGTTATGTCACCTTATTAAGTCACGTCAGTACATCATCACCATCTTTTCCTTCGCCATGTCATCATCATCAACTTCCCCATCACCTTATTAAGCCTCAACCGCACGGACCGAAATTCAACACAATGTCGAGTGACAAGGTGACTAATTAGACCATTTAGGCACTGTTTGGATTTATTATTAAGTGGTTTGGCATATAAAGTTAGCTTCGTGCTCTAATATAATAATTAATCATTATTGACTCACAATGTCTAAACACTCTGAATCTAAACACTCTGAATTGTGTGAGCATGTAAAAATTTCGATCTATATTTTTTAGTGTACTTGAGATTCTTGTTGCTTCATTGTCTGCCATGAATGTGACTTGAAAGTGTCGTATAATTTGCAAGGGAGACATGCTTGAAATTGACATGAAGATGAAGATGAAGGTGGGAGACGGAGAGGGAGAGGGTGATGGGGAAGATGATGATGCGAAGAGATGGTGATGATGTGTTGATGTGACTTAATAAGGTGACATGGCAGGTGAGGTGACCTAATTATGTCAAATTTAATGGTCAAACCCGCCAAAATTGACGGCATTGCTACATTTGATACACTTTGTACTTAATCTTTGCTACATTTGATACACTTTGTACTTAATCTTTGCTACATTTGAGACTGAAAATTGATTTTTACGTTAGGTGAACTTTAGTTAATTGTTAAGTGCTAAATTTGACATTTAACCCTAAATATAATGATAATAACAAACTAGTAATTGGTCAATGAAGTAAGTGATCTTGCCACCCCTTAAGGATATGAACGCAAGTTCAATGATTATCGAGAAGTGCACTTGCCAATAAAGAAGGTAACTCATTAAGTAATGTGTTCTATTTCCTCGAATCCAAATTAATTAAGTTTTCAAATCAATAGACCAGATCCAAGTGAGCAATCATGGTACATAAAGGGTGCCAAATTATATGTGGTGGCCTAATGCTTCCCCAATGCCAAAAAATAGAAAGTTTAAGTAATTAATAAGATAGAGCAAAATAAAAATTATTTATGCTCTACTAATAGGATTCCATCAAGGAAAAAACTTGCAACCAGTTATTTATGTCCAGCCCAACCAGTTGGCCAATAATCAGAAGCCACGTGTCCTAGTTTCATATCACCCTTTAACGCCGTTTATCTCCACCGTCTCTGTCCTCACAAGGTTCAACAAGGCGGACTATAAACCTTTTGATGCTACAATGATGATAAATTGGGGTCCTAGCACTGATGATTTAACAGACTCTATTTTTCTAATTTGTGTATTAGCAAATCATCCCCTCCAACAATTTCTGACCTCCTTTGCTCTTGTGACTATTTATAATGGAGGCTTCATAAGGAAGTGTGGAAACCTTCTGATTTGATTAGCAGGTGTATTTCATATTAAGGAAAACTTTTCCATCAAATTTGATCAAGCATAAATCAAGTAACTCAAGCTTGTCTCTGTTTCATATTGCATTGGGAATAGTTTTTGGATGAATTTCTTAAGCCACCAATAATGAATGAAACATACCATTTGAAATTGAATAAATTCTCATCAGCCACAAAAAAAAGAGTAGCACACAAGATCGCTATCATTCTTTCTTCATGATCGCACCTCTGCAACTGTCTTGCCATAAGCGGTGGGGGACGACCGGAAGAAGATGGAAAGGACAAAGAAGTTACTTTCTCCGTGATGAGACAGAAACGGGATATAAACGGTGTTATATGACTGAATAATTAATAAGTCCACGTGGCACTTGATTATTTGTAATTGGATGGACTGGACACATCAAACTGGAGGTAAGTATGGTCCTTGTATCAATTAGGTTACTTTCAATCATATACCTACTAAATGAGCTTTTGAAGGGGAAAGAAAAATATGATCGAGAAGTCACGTTTTAACATTACTCAAACGAGAAATTTGGCATAAGTATCTAATACGTCTTGAACTTTGATTTATATTTTGCATCAAACAAATTTCTCACTAATGTAACACACACACACACACTCAATGAAACGAAGCATACTGCACTAATAGTATGACAGGACAGCAAAAGGTTGTGTAATTAAGTTCAACTTGCTGTGTACAAGAAAATGTTCAGGTCAAGCTAAAACTTCGAACGATGGAATTTTTAAGTGGTATGCCAAAGCATGAAAATTGCGTGTCAAACACTGAATAGTGAATAAAAGGAACATAAACTTAGTTTAACTTATATTAGTAGTAATATTTGAACTGGAGGGGCTGGAAAGCAAGAAAAGCGACGTAAGTTTGTTTGGGTGTGAAGTCGTACACCACCTAGATTGGCTTTCCATGTTTAGACCAATCCAGAATACAAACGAGCGTTGATGAAGAATATTTTACTGACCATATTTTACTGGGACCACTTCTCTACGTATTTATCATTCGATTTCTTGTTACAAGTCAATTTTATCTAATTCTCACGTAGCAAGGATTGTCAATTAAATAGATAATTAAATATGTCTCAAATTGATGAAATTTCCAAAAGAACCCTCATTCAAAATTTCTCTATCTCTAGATTTATAAGTTATTTTCACAACTTATAAATCTAGAGATCTTCTCTTTCTCTCTAAGAACAATCATCAATAACCTATTTATAATCTATGAATAGACTTATATATAATTAAAGAAAATTTTTTAGTAAAATATATTTAAAAACGAAACTTTTTAGTAGTCATGCTTATAATAAAGAAGAGGATAGTTAGTCTTTGGGTCACCCATTTCAGCTTAATACCTGGCCCGAGACTAAGATCGGTTGGATATGTCTTCTGATCCATAAAAAATGTATTTTTAGTCCTATATTTATGAATAGATATGCTCATATCACTCATTTCTCTTAGCTTGCTTATTATTCAAAAGCATTAATAGGATAATTTTTACGAAAAAATGGGCAAGACTTATATTTAGAACCAACACACCTCTCTCAAATACACCATGTAGGAAAGGAGATGATAATATATATATATATATATATATATATATATAAACCATAAAAAATCATCTCCATTAATCTCTAAGTATCGTTAATTACTGGTACAGTTGATAATAATAATAGGGCAAAAGTGCTGATATGATAATCATCTCCATCATCGTTGTCCTGTTTTTGATTCTGTGACCCTCCCAGCTCTCTTCGGACATAACCCCATAGATACACAAAATCCATCATCATTCTAAAATTCCCCACTTTTCTGGATTTTAAGGTCTCTTCCTTTCTCGCAAAATCAACTTCTTCTGCACAATCCCTTTCTGGGTTTTCACCGAATCATCATGATTCTCTCATGCTTGGCTTATTTTTCTTCATCTTCTTGATCCTCTCTCATAAAACCCATCTCACTCGCTTTATCATTCACACGTTCACTTTCTTCTTCCACCAATAACACCGCTTTCGGCATTGGGATTTAATTTCTGGGTTTGGAAGAGAAGAAATGATGGTGTGTAGGAGTAATTTCTGGGATTGAAGAATAGAGGTGGAATGTTCATAGAATAGAAGATGAAGAGTTTGTAAAAAAAAGAAGATTAGAGGTTGAGTTTTAATTGAGAGGGGCAATATGGTATTTTTACTTTCAAAAATAATATCATTAAGGTGTTAAATAACCACTAATTAACAGCGGTTACCGGTTTTATCATATTTGCACCGGTTTAGGAAGTTGGTTATTATTTTTGCACCTCGAAACAATTATTTATTATTTTTGCCCAAAGTGAAATGGTTAATTATCATATCAGCACTTTTGCCCATAATAATAATAATAATAATAATAATAATAATAATAATAATAATAATAATAAAGCATCGAAAGGGTAAAAAAATAAAATAAAAATGGGCTGCCCAACTTTGGAAAAAAATAATGGAGATGCGTAAGAGCCGTTATATTCATGCAGGGAGAGTAGTGAAGGCGATATAGAAATAAAGATATTTACGAATGTTTGGATAATTCTTAGGTGTTAGTTGTTAGGTGAGTAGTAGTTATGATTTATTTAAACTCACTACTATTTGCTCATAAAAAAATCATGCAATTTTAGCCTCCCTGGGCAGTGATTTTGGCGTAGAGTTGTACTCGAACGTATATCAAAAGATTTTAGTTTCTGTCTAGTGACATCGGTAAGGTATTTGTAGTTTTCATTATCTGACTCCTAATGAAACATGATAGCGACATCGGTTAAGGTATTTGTAATTTTCATTATCTAACTCCTAATGAAACATGATAGGGGCAAATGCATGATAGTCCGACCTTTCTATCCTAAATATAAGACTTAGTAGATTTTTTTCTGAAAAATTGTAAAGCAAAATAAACTACATAATGTATAAGTCAAATAAACCAATGTATTTAGAGAAAAAATCAGGAAAAACAATATTAAAATATCCTAGTTAATGTAACTAAGAATTTTTCAAAAAAAAAAAACTAACTAACTCTTATATCTAAGAATAAAGGGAGTATATGAATGTATCACTGTAAGCAGTATATGAATTATATATATATATATATATATATATAGATTCCTCCATCAATTTCTCACTTTGCTTAAGTAATATAATACTACCTTCGGTCCTAAATATAGGGCCTAATTGACTTTTTTTTTGGAGAGATTAAGGTTGCGAAATAAGTTATTAAATGATGACATATTTGATATATCTTTAGATTATCCATTGATTTTATAGTTAAAATAAACTAGTTTAAGGGAAAAAATTAGGTAAATCAATTTATAATTAACTTATTTTATTTTTTTAAGAATTTTCAAGAAAAAGTCAATTAGGTCTTATATTTATGACTGAAGGGAATAATAAATAATAATAGAAGTTTAGTTGTAAAAGTACTCTAGGAACAATTATATATGTAAGAACACTACAAAAAAACGGTCCTTTCCGGCGCATGCGTTCCGGCGTTTTTACCCAAAACGCCGGAAACAACATACCTTTTAAAACGCCTAAAAGAAGAGCCGTAAAATTTGGCGCGCTTTTCCCGCCTTTTTTCCTGCCCTTACCTACCGGCGTTTTGTAACGCATATCCGCCGGTATGTATATTTTATTTAAAAAAATAAAGATTTGGCCGTTTTTTTTAAACCAAATAATGCATATCGGCGTTTTTCGGAATCGCCGATATGCATTATCTATGTTTAAAAAAAACACGTCAGCGTTTGTGAAAAACGTCGGAAAGCGGATTCATTAATGCAATTTATTTTGCAAAAACGCCGATGTGCGATTTAAATATTATTAAATCGCATTTCGGAGTTTTGAAAAACGCCGATAAGCATGTTCATTTAATGCTAGGCACATCTGCGCTTTGCCTAAAACGCCGGAAAGCACCTAGGAAACGCCGAAAAGCAAATCTCTATATATACCTCCGACGGAATTCATTTTGGCGTTTTGAAAAAGCGAAAGGAGGGTCATCCCACCGAAATTCTCTCTGCCTTTCAGTTTTATATATAGTCCTTCTCTGATAGAAATGTCTCAACGTCCCGGTAAAGCTCACGTAGACGAGGCAGAAGAGCAGCGGTTGCGCGAAGAAGAAGACTTCAGACGTATAGAAGCTCGCCGGAGAGAGATAGAGCAGCAGCCTAATCCTCCAGAGGTGTTGCAGTACGTCAGCCCCCCTCTTCCTACCGAACCGTGGACTCCTTTCGGCTTTGGTGGGGATCCAGGAGTCTCGAAGGACGACCTCTGGAGAGAGTTGGGGAGGGACGTCGACATCAACTACGACGACATGGATTGGGGTTTGAATGAGGAGGAGAGGAAGGAGAGGAAAGAGAGCTCGAGCTCCAGCGACGACGACAACGGCGGTGGCGGCGAGGAGGATATCTCTGTGTCGCAGGTTCTTATTGCTCTCAAGAGAGGGAGGAGGTCCACTTCTGGGAGTGGATTTGTGGAGAACGTCAGAGGTAAATTTGATATATTAATTTATATCATGTAATATATTTAGATTTATAATTTGAAATGTTTTTTCCCTACAGATATCAATGGCGTTGTCACCACCAAGAGGCTGGACCAGAAGCAGGTGCATTCGCTTCCAGCGAACGAGAGGGTTGAGCTGCCGTATTTCGAGGAAACTAGGCAGCCAACCAAGGATGTCGGTGTCCTATTTCACCGGTATTGCCGCCTGCTCGGCAGGGACTTCCGGCGCTTCCCAATCGACCCTTTTGACTGGAGGAAAGTGCCGAGGACGCGGAAAGATAAGGTCTGGGACATTATGAAGGTAATTCGAATTTCAAAATTGTAAAATTACGTGAAATAATATTTTTATTTCGTGTTACCGTTATTAAGTTTATACATGTTGATTATTATATTCATTACGATCAAATTTCCTATTGTAGAGGAGGTGGTGGACCCCCGACAGCCTGAAGCTAAAGAAATTCACGATATTGTTGATCGGGGATTCATGGAAGGACGAGAGAATCAAGTTGTACAAAGACAGGGTCCAGCAGGGGGCGAGGTCTAGGTAGGAGGTGGAGGAGATGGTGCCCGACGGAGTCGACCCTGAGCAGTGGAGGCGGTACATCGGCTGGAGGATGTCCGACCTATGTACAACGAGGTCAGAGCGGGGTCGGAAGGCTCGGGCACAGCAACAGGTTGCTCACACGACTGGGAGCAGACCCATGATCGTCGGCTATGACGAGATGGTAATTTAATATCTACTACTCTTTGATGTGTAATTATTAACTGTATTATACCGATCATTGTTTGACGTTTCAAATATTTCAGTTGGAGGAGGCCAAGACGAAAGGCGTCACGAACATCTACCGCGACTTCATCGTCTAGGCGCGCAGCCACAGGGATGGGAAACCTGTATCCCAAAAGGCTGCCGAGCAGATCAAGAAAGTTGCGAAGGCACAGGCCGATGTGGAGGCCAGAGGGACCCCCGAGTCTCAAGAGGGTGAGAGCGTGAGCCCGAGCCCCTTCGCCGAGGTCGCTGCTATCCGCGCGCAGCTCGGGACTCCGGATCGTGCCGGACGCGTTCCAGGTCTTGGCTTTGGAGCCAGACCTACTCAGCTCTTCCCTTCTTCCGGAAGCCGCGGGACCCAGGCCTACTCAGCTTCATCCTCTGGGGCGACTCAACAGGCCCTGCAGCAAAAGGAGAGGATTCGGGCTCGCGAGCGAGAGCTTGAAGAGCGTGAAGCCCGGTTGAAGGCAGAAGAGGAGAGGCTGATGCACGAGCATGAAGCCCGGCTGAAGGCAGAAGAGGAGAGGATGATGCGCGAGCGTATATCCTGGCGGCAGGAGCATGAGCGAGAGGTCTCTTATATCCGAGCGGAGTTCATTCGCCAGCAACAGGAGTTCTTTAGGGCGCAGGAGCAAAGGTGGCAAGAACGGGATCAAGCCTCCTCATCACAACATCGTCGCCAACAGGACTTCATTTTCCCCAAGTACCTTTCAACAATAGTGCACCGACCCACCCATCTTTACTTCTTAAAAAAGGTGGACAATGAGATGGACCTGTGAGGTGAAAAATGATGGAGGAAATATCATCTCCATGCGACATAGCATCAAAACAGCTCTGGTCTGTAGGTCGTCGAGTTCTTGTCTATCCAACAACTTCGCACACAACTGCCTAAGTATAAAACTGAGTTCGCCAAGACCATAGAAACATCTTCGGGAAGAGTGTATTTTACAGCTAGAGGAAGGAACTGCTGTAGCAAAACGTGATAGTCATGACTTTTCAACCCGAAAATCTTTGGCTCTCTCGAAGATAGATCCACGCACCTCGAGATATTACTTGAATATCCGTCAGGAACCCTGATATCCTTTAGCGTGGTAAGAAACATTTCCTTGTTCTTTTTTGTCAAAGCAAACCGAGCCAGGGCAAACTTATCGTTCACGTCAGGCCAGACGTCTTGACGTATGCCCATGGCCTTTAGATCTTTCCTCGCTCCAATATGGTCCTTTGACTTTCCTGTCTCATTCAGAATGATGTATAAGACATTCTCCCCGACGTTCTTTTCAATGTGCATGACGTCCAAACAGTAGCGCATTAAGTTGTGCTTTCAGTACGACAGACAAAAAAATATGCTTCTCTTTTTCCATTGAGGTGCTGGGCCAGTTCAACGGGCCACCGGCGGCGGCCTCCGCTTAGCCGGCCTGCCACCGCGGCTTGTGCTAGGGACCTCTTCATCCGGTGGCGGCGGGTCCTTGCCAAATTCACATTGCACATCATAGATCTGGTCAAAGATCTCAAACCCAGACACCCATCGAGGGGGATCTCTGTGTTCTTGTGTACCGTCGAATTTGCTCTTCTGCAGCCTGAACTGATGATCGGGTGGAAGGAATCGTCGAATACCCATGAAACATGACTTTCTGCTGTGCGGCAGTCTACAGGGCTCCTGGTCGAAGTTGCAGAACGGACATGCCATCGTTGTATAAGTATTCCAGCAGGATAACATGCCGAGTCCGGGGAAATTGCTCACAGTCCACATCACAGCGGCGCGCAGTCTGAACAACGTCTTAGATTCGGCGTCAAACGTCTCGACACCATCGCTCCATAACTCATTGAGCTTCTGTATCAGCGGCTGAAGGTACACATCGATATCGTTTCCAGGAGATGTCGGCCTTAGAACAATTGTCGATAGAATGAACGAGGTCGACTTCATGCACAACCACGGGGGGAGGTTATATGGTATCAACACAACTGGTCACACGCTGTAATGTTGGTTGAAGGAGCCGAATTGGTTAAAACAATCAGAAGCGAGACCTAGCCTGGCATTTCTTGGATCCGAGGCAAAATTGGGGAATTCGCCGTCAAAAACTTTCCACCCATCACCATCTCGAGGATGCCTCATCTTGCCGTCTGAGTTAGCTTCTGTCGCGTGCCACCGCATTTGCTCAGCCATCTTCGGGGACATGAATAGTCTCTGAAGCCTTGGACGGAGCGGAAAATATCCCATGCTCTTAATGGCCCGTCGTCTCTTCTTCTTATTATGCCCCTCACCCTCCACCTTGTATCGGTCGGTGCCACATCGTCTACATTTATCTAACGCAGCATACAATCATACAGGCAGACATCGATTTTAATGTACCCTAACCTCATCTTTGTGATTGTTTTCTTCGCTTCGTAGAATGATGACGGTAGCTCGGCTCCAATATTGTAAAAGGCGTCTGACAATAGCTTAATCACGTCCGACATAGTCGCATCGGAGGCGCCACATTTACACTTTATACTGTACAGTTTGGTCAGAAATGACAGTTTAGAGTATCTTTCATTCCCTGTGCAAAAACATGCATATATTGTCATCCCACGTACATAATATATGTACTTCATCGCATATATATTATAATAATAAGTCGCTTAAACAGTTAAAATAGTTAATTCATTTATACCTGGGTACTTTAGTTTGTCACCTTCCGTCATGAGCTCAAAGAAATCTCTAACCACCTCAGTGCATAAGTACTCCGCGACTAGTCCATCGACCACTTCATCCCTGCCGTCTTCTGCTTCATGCTGCCCAAATGCTTCCCTCACTGTGTTGTTACCCGGATTAGTTGCATGGCTGCCGCCGTCGACGTCATCGTCACTGCTTTCGACTTGCATTCTAATGTGAGAACTCGAACCGACTTCTAGATCACCGGCGTTGTCGTGTAATTCTCCCTCTCCATGAAACGCCCAATTGAGGTAATACCTGGGAAACTGCTTATCCATACAATGGGCAAATACCTCCTCTCGAGTTTTCCATTTGTCGAACTTACACTTTTGACAGGGACACCGTATCTTACCCCGAACATCACTACCGCGCAAGAAAGCAAACTCCAAAAACTGATTCAACCCCGCCATGTATTGCGGTGACGATCTGGGTCAAGAGATCCACGATTTATCCAACATTATTGATATTGGCGTTTCACAACAAAACGACAGAAATATGATAGAAGAAAGGAGAGGTTTGAGAAGGATTATGACGACTCACAAATTCTACATACGCATATTTATAGTCAATGCCCCTAACTCTTCCGCGTTTACCAAAGGCAACACTGTCTAGAATATTTTTCATTACATGTTTAGACATACCGGTGTTTTGGTAATCGCCGCAAAATAAAGTAATAATAAAATAATGCATACCGGCGTTTTGGTAATCGCCGCAAAATAAAGTAATATTAAAATAATGCATAGCGGTGTTTCTATTACACGCCGGTATGCAGTAAAATATTTAATATACATATCGGCATTTTGCCCAAACGCCGATATGTATAAAATAATAATATAACATATTGGCACTTCGGACAAAACGCCAGTATGCATTATTTTAATATTTCTTACCGGCGATCCACTGAGAAACGCCGGTGTGCTCCAACTCCCCTATAAATAGCGGTGCTTCCCTCAGTTTTTCTTGCTCATTTTCATTTGTCCCTCCTTCCCACTACTTCTTCTCTCCCACTTCTTCCTCCTTCCTCATTTTGCCTTGGTCTCTGTTTATGCCTTGGTCACTGTTTTGATTTATATTTTCTTCATTTCACTTATTTTTATATCCATTGTTGTACATTCCACTTCTTTCTATTTACTTCATTGATTTAGTTGCTCTTATAGTTGTCATTTTCTTTTAATGTATAATATGAATTTTTTCGTTACTATTTATTAATATTGTTTATTCATATATCTATAATACTGAATTTTCATCCCAATTTAATTTTAAATTTGGACGAATTTTTTTTCAATAAATTTTACTCACTTAAACGCCGCTAAAGATATTAAAATATAATAAAACAAACCGGCGTTTTGTTCCAAAACACCGGTATGTTTATTATATTTAAATACATTTAGCGGAGTTTTGTAAAACGCCATTAAGTTGTGAGCATACCGGCGTTTCCCGTAAACGCCGGAATGTTTTAAATTAAAATAATCTCATTGCGGCGTTATAAGTAATCGCCGATGGGTCTGAATATTTTAATATTTCGTACACCGGCGTTTCCCGAAACGCCGGTATGCATGAATATTATATGCATTTCTTCAGCTTCCTCTGCGACGTTTTGTGGGACTCTGCGGCGTGTCCAGAAACGCCGCTAATTAGTTACTTTTCCACAGTTTTTTTTAGGCTTTGTGGAAACGCCGTAGAGTTGTTTCGCCGGAAAAAAACGCCGAAACGTGGGAGAAATAAACGCCGGTAAGAGGCGAGTGCTTTGTAGTGGAAGGGCTAAAGTGCAAAAATAGCTATGTAATTGTCATGAAGGTGCAAAAAATGACCATATAATATTTTTTGAAGCAAAACTGTCTATCAAATTTCAAAATTGGGGCAAATAAAATGGCCAGCACGGTTATTTTTTAACTTTTTTACACATCATCTTCTGCTGATTCAACTCTCACTAAAATATGTGGCAGACTCATGTACTATTTATTTGTCCTTGTGTGTGATGATGCGACAGAGGTTGATGAGTGACAAAGTCAAAAAATTAATTATGATAGTCATTTTTACCCTAGTTTTGAAATTCAATGGACAGTTTTGCTCTCCAAAAAATTTTACATGGTCATTTTTGCGCTTTTGTGACAATTACGTGGTCATTTTTGCACTTTAAGCCATGTAAGAATGATGTTAGTTCAATTTATCTTAACATAAGTAGACCTTAATTAAGATAGAGTTTCCTTAGAACCAAAATAGTAGGGTATAACCAATGGGTAGTTGGTTGAGCTGATAAGTAAGCTACAACCCCCGTAAGGATGAGAACGCGTGTTCGAATCCAGGGAAGCGCTCTTATTGGGAGAGGGGACAACCTTGCCTATGTCGGCAACACTCCTACCCCTCGAGTCCGGATTAAACCGGGCGATGATTAACAAAAAAAAAACAGTAGGGTATAATATATAACTTCAGTATAAACTCTATATCTTAGTCTTTTGTTTTATATGAACATGTATTTTGATTCAAAAAAATGTAACCGTTTTTTGTGTAGTGAATATAAATAATCAGTAGGCAATTATAATCATAATTCTTATTTAATTTAAGATGTTTTCGGGGAAAGTAATGATAAGAAAACAGCTCCCAACAAGTACCAATAGAACGATCACACTGGCTTTTATATTTTCTATCCTTTTGTTTTTCCAAATATCAAAATTTTTAGTTAGTTGACCCTTAATTTAGTCATCATGGCATTTTAGTATACCTACTTGAAAGTCTACATATACCTCTTGGGAAATTATATTATTAATTGCAATTATTTAAAAGAAGATTATGCTTCCTAGTTAAGTAATGGTCAAGAACAGGCACCACTCATGCATTCTTCTCTTTTTTTGTCATTCTGCTTTTGATAATTAGTTTAATTTATTGTTTTCATATGCTTTCTCTATTCTTAAATATATATGATATATTTATCTAATTTAGTTAAATTAATAATGCTAGTTGAGTAATTTAATAATTTTTTATAAACGTTATGTTTATTGGTTCCCGAGTTTCTATAATTTGACCATTGTTGAGGGAACTTCAATATAGATAAATTAAAAAAATGACAAAAAACATAAATATGTCTCACATTTTAAATTGAAGTCAGCTGCTGAAATAGGTCATAAGTTAATTAAAGATCAAATGAAGTAATAGCTTGTATAGCTAGGTATGCAATTATAATCTTTAAACATTATTTCGTCGGTGCACACATGACTTCTCGTGTGTGCATATATCTAAATGACTATAGCTAGTAGATTGTAAAGCATTATTCCCAGTTTCCAACGCTATAACAAGATGAGTAGAAGAAGATAACATCCTTTTTATTCCACGGGGAATATCTACATATTTTTCTCTTCTTAAGATAGTGTCATTTCAAATAAATATAGAACCCAATTTCCATTAATTCAACTAGTGAAAGTGTTAGACATTCACTTATCTTGTGAAGTGATCAATTTCTAAAGAGTACAATTTAATTATGGTTCTAGTCGCGGTGCTGGTGAGGTGTCTCCTCAGTTAAGTAAAACTGCGATAAACTTATCTATGTAGATAAAATAAAGAACTTGTTGTCATACTTACTTTAGAGTTCACGTAGACATACTCAGTGGATCACAGGTTAAGAGCTTTGCCAATGGATTGTTGGTGAGTTTAATCCATTTTCTATTTTTTTTTTGTAATAAAAAAGATATAGTCTTAACCTATGACTTTCAAATTAAATTTTTCATGTCATGGTGTAAATTTTATCTATTATACATATAGTTTTCTTTGATTTTGGAGGTAATAATAAGTTATGTATCACAATAAATTTATGTATACTTCAAGTGGTTTTCAACTATAAAAACGTTAAGTGAAATAGATCCCAGTGCACTTTAAAATTGCTCACCACATGATTTAAACATAAACTCTTATCGGTAATATTAAATATATAATGATGTGGATGAAAGGTATATAATGATGGCTTGAGTCTCATCATATTGGTTTAAGCTTTTGTGATAAATTGATTATGCCTAACAATATATGTCATTAATCCATATTCTGATTCTAATATTAGGAGTTAACCTATTTACCAAGTGGATAAAGTTTTGTAGCTGTTTCAAATAATAATACTCCTAAAGCACGAGTTACACTTTATAAATTCACTGCATTATATAGTGCATACCCCTGGATGGCATGTAGAGGCCTAAATAGCAATGAATGCGACTCAGGGTTAGAATTTTTCTAATGGACCGCGAAAGACATGTTTAAATATTGGGCCGTAAAGAATTGATTTCAACCTACAGAAATCCATTCCGACAAAAAAAAAACCTACATAAATTCGGGCCTTGCATGCTTTTAAAAGGCTCAAATTGTAGTATTACTTTTGTCGTTAATAAATTATCGCCAATGATAAAACTACAAATTTATAGGTTAAAGATGCAAATCTACCCATAACTTTTTCTTAAAATTGAATCATATTCAATAAAATCATTTTGTGTGTGTGTGTGAGCTCTATAAATCAGAGCAAAAATAATAAAAACTGTCAAGAGCAAATTGAGTAAATGATTTTCAGTTAATGTTTGTGTTGTGGGCAAATTTTCAACAAGTCATCCTGCCTCTCACCCGTATCCTCTACCCTCTCAGGTTCTCGTCCTCTCTCACAAGTCACACCACCGGTAGGATACTAAAAAATAAAAATTAACCATAATTAATGATCTAATCCCCCAAATCAGGAATTTTGTATGTTAAGGAAGTATTTGATGACCTCAACAGTTTTGCTCAAACTTTCATGAGGAAACGAGCTGGAGGGGAGAATCGATTTCATGTCATTTTATAATTATGCTTATTCAGTAATTAATTTTATGTAACCTTAGCTTAACTACTTTTCACAGTTTTGAAAAAAGTGTAACCTTAACAATTTTAGTGTTTACTTAAAGTCACTTACAATTTTCAGTTTTTAAAAAAGTCACTTACATTTAATTAATTCATCCATTTGCTGCGAACATGCTCTTGGCAATAGAAAATATCGAACAAAATCTGTAGTGATTACATACTAACGATAAACAAATGCTGAAAGAAGAAAATTTCAATAGATTCTTAAAGTTAATGACAGCGCCACATTACAACATATACTCCCTCCAATCCGTAATATACTAATATAAGAGCAAAAATTTAAATAATTTTGGTCTAAAATATAAGAGTTTATCTAATATTTTCTTCTCATTTAATGCATTTTTTCCTACTTTATTCATAACTCTCTTTTATATTTATTAATGCTTATGTATTTTTCTCTTTAAATTATTAGGTTCCAATTCAGTACTCATTGCATTGATGAAAAAGTACTTTCTCATGGCTAAGATGAAATCTGGACCATCCAAAATTTTATATGAATGGTCCAGATTTAAAATTTTTAAATAACCAATTTTTCATAGGTAAAATTATTTTTTTTAACAAATAATAGTTATAAAATTTACTTCATTTTTGATTTTATATCTATCAAATTAAAATTTATCAAAAATATTAAATTATATTTAAATGAATCTAGACCATTGAAATAATTTTGGATGACATAGATCATGATGAGAAGTACATTATTCATCTTTGTGATGAGCGTGGAATGTGAACTTGTAAAGGAATCATAATAAATATAGGTAATATTAAAAAAATAATATTAACTCCAGATACCCAACTAACTTTCACATGTTTTTTTAAGAAGCATTTTTTTGCAGTTGTGCTCTTATATTACGGAGAGAGGTGGGAGTACAAGATTTATTTCATCTTTTGCACGGGGGTATTGAATATAAATACACATTCTACCAATTTAGTGAAGGGAATTGTAACACATGCAGCGCATAATTGATGATAACAAATGACTCCGATCCTACCTTAAAAATTTATTAAAAATCGTGACAAAATTATGTTTAAATAAAAAAAATTCATATCAAGGCAAGTAATTTCATTTTTATGATAAAATATTGGTTTTATATTCATGAAAATGCCTCTCATATCAAGTCTAATGAAATTTTATTTTCAACACTTCAAGTCCTACTACCACTTAACTTTTGATGATTATTTGATAGTGAATAAGTAAATAGAAAAACTGGTGGGTTGATGTGAATGACAAATATTAACCAAGTGGCTAAGGGTTCAATCCTCAACTCTTATTAATTAATGGAGTGAACTCTAGTTTAGTGTGACGTACGGTTGGAGGTTCAGCTTTAATGTAACTTCATAAGCTCTGAGAATAGAGCCAAACAGATATTTTATTATATATCTGAGCATGCCTTGTAAAGCAACTTATTTATATTATCATTGCTGGTTTAAAAGTAGTTTCTTTGAAGTTCAAAATATATATATATCTTTGAGAAACTCATGAGATCGATGCCTTTCGTGAGCTTAACTTTAGATTTAATTATAGATTTAAAGAATAGCTTTTACCTTCCATACACCTCAAGGGCTGTTTGAAAGCTCTCAATATTTTGGAATTGTACTTTTGCTGCTTTTCCAACGTGCACCTGCTTGACATTTGCAAGTTCACAAATTATTTTCCACTAAATGTTCAACAAGCACCCTCGTTTAATTTTGCCTGCTGTTTCTTTTTGCTACGATTCTCTGTACTCACCCTCAAATCAAATTTTTATTTTTTTGGAACTAAGTAATGCACGCATTATTAAACTAATTATTTGGTAAACTACCAACATTTATACTGTTTTTCTGCTGAAACCATGTTTCATTATATTGCGCTGGCTGACACACACACACATGTATAGTCATATTTACTGTACGATTGATCTTACCTATGTTAAACACTTGAACTAACAAAAAGAAAATTATAAGATTCCCTTGGCTTTTGGAGAACTATATATTTAACAGAATAAACCGAAAGTGGGCATCCACTTACCACTTTCCCTCAAAGCTTGGGATGGTCATTAGCTACTTTTTTGTTTTTTTATTGAGCACGCCTTTCTAAAATTATTTGGCTGTTATTGAGAGACTACACTTATTAAGGAGAGGAAAAGCCCAGCTATGTATCATAAACCTATGACTTGAATTATTAAAGTATGGGATCTTTATTTTAGGGCAAGCCGACGCCTAGGTTTTTTTTTGGCTTGTTTTACTTCAAAAGCCAGCCTCATACTTAATTTGCCTTTTCATCCCTAAATATCTTATCACCAAAGTAAAAATCATTTGGCGCTCAAAATCATGGTTGATACTCATGAATGCCAAAATAATACTCCGCCAGCTCCAATTATTAGTACTCAAAAATTGAATGTATTTATCATTTTTTATAAAAGTTTGTCTAAATTGCTAGAGCACTTAATGACTTTTCCCATTTTACCCATAATAATAATTCTCTCTATTAACTTTCTCTTTCATACTCATATATTATTATTATTATTATTATTATTATTATTATTATTATTATTATTATTATTATTATTATTATGATCATCATCATCATCATCATCATCATCATCATCATCATCATCATCATCATCATCATCTCTCTTTCTCTTACACTCATTGATCATCATAAATAACAGTAAACTCTGAAAATAAAAGTATTTATGACATTTATTATTATATTTAGTTATTTTTAAACTTAATATTTGTGAATTTTCTTACGCATATATAGTCCCGTTTGATCGAGATGTAATGCCCATGATCAAAGTCTCAATAGTATTTTGATTTTATCTTTTGCCATGAAGTCTCATAGTATTTTGAAACAGCCTTAATTAGTGCCTATTACTGTATCTAAAGCTCAACGTCCGGCAAGAGCATGTAACAGAGAGGGAGGAAAAAAGGACGAGAGATATTGAAGCGCATATGGACACAAATAAAATTAATACAACAATCATAATATTGATACAAAATAGCAGAAAACTTATCACAAACCACAATGAAGCATGAGTGCATGCAAGCATCATAACCTACCCTAAGAAAAAAAAAAGATCAAAACGGACTCAAACACACATAACCTACCAAACAAGAGAGACAAGACATGCCATAAGAAATACAATAGAATCTAGATAATTAACTAGCTAGCTATTACGATATTGATTACTTAAGTTTTGATGGAATGGCCTACGCCTGGGCTGTGTCCTGGATTTGTGGGGCGAAAAGCATCAATGTATTCCTCCAGATTTCTAGTTAGTCGAGAGGCGATGATTGTAGGTTTTGTTGTGTATTTTGAAGATTTGGTGGGCAAGTGGTCTTTGCTTTGTTTCAAGTTCCTTCCCTCTGTGAAGATAAGTTCATGGGACAAAACCAAGAGTACAAAGAACAAGCAAGTGCGAGAGAAATGTGCCATTCCCTAAACTCAAAAAGGAGTGTCCAAGAGATATAGAAGATCTTTGTAAGACACTGAAGAAGCACGCTATATCTTTGATGTTATTTATAGCCAAAATATGCAGTATTATATTCACTTCCCCATATTAATTACTCGTAAGCCCCACGGGGAAAGGAGGATCCGCATCAAAAAACATTGTTTATGTCGAAAATATATTAATAGGAGTGGAGGGAGTATATAAATTAAGAACTGTTCACACCCACTTTGCGCCTGTAAGCTAAGTAACATTATATTATCTCTCACATAGGATCAATCAAATTTTCAAATAACAATATGAGTGTCTAGAAATGTAACGCACATTAATTTTTCTCATATGAGCACTCCCAATGAATTGCTTTTTTTTCTCTCACATACATATGTATATCTCGATCTTCTTAAATAAGTTATCTCTTGAACAAGCTCCATTGATAAGATGAAACTCAAGATACATTAATATTGCACTATAATTTTTTTCATAATAAATGCACTATAAATTCCTCCTTACAGTCTTTTTTATAATTAATTTGACAGCTACCCAAATCATGTAGATGAAAATGTTGGTTCAAATTAGTTGAAAACTTGAAATATAAAACGTGTAAGCCATGTACTTTTCAAGAGCTTTAACCACTTGGCCTTTACAATTGGACTAGCTTGATCATTAAAACATTTCCTTCTTGAACTCGTTCAAATCATCAAGGCTAGTTGAATACTATCTAAACAAAACAACAGAAAATTTTAGCCCCAGTTACAAACTTAAATTTCATTTTATTTAGATCTCTAAGCTTGCCTTGACCATCTCAAATATCACCCTAGCTTTGAAGAGTATCCATGAATGGGTTTTAACCTCATTCAAAATTACAAAATTTCAGCTCCTTCCTATTGTAACAGGCTGCCCAAAACAGGGCACGAGGAAACATTTATGAAATCTGATTCAGTTGTTAATTACCTAGTACCCGAAGGAGCCACTTGAAACTTTGAAGTATTGGATATAAATTTTAGGATATTTATCCCATAGGATATCAGTCTAATAGTGACAAATTTTACCCTTAAATCTTTCCAACAGCAAATTCAACATTTACACCATTAATTTTATTTACACTTGAGCTCTTCTCTACATTCTCAAAACCAAACAGCAACTCTTGTCTTATATACTTTTGTCCAGATTTTATAACTTAATTCCAACATTCTTTAAGAATCCACGGGCCACGGTAGCATATTATTTGAGACCTTTAAGATTAAAGGGTAAATTCTCAATAATCCGCTTCCACATTAGGATAATCCTATAAACTTTTCATAAAAATAAATCAACATAGCTACGGCTCATTTGTTTACTATTCATACTAAAGTCACTATTAATATTACAAAACCTTCAATTATAATGATGATCATTCATCATTCGAGGGCCATACTCAATAACTCAATTTAGATACATATCGTTTGAAATTTTGAACCAGAAATGAGGCTAAGATGTTCAAAATCAAATCTCATTAAAATCAACACCAACTAAACCTACAATTACAGATTGCCACTCCAAAATATTTTGATAATTGATCTTACACTATTTTAATGCAATTTTAGCCAATATCAGAGCTAAACACTAAATTGTACATTATTCAAAATAGAACAGAGACTTCCACTAATCAAAGTCACCACAACAGGACCATGCATACTCGCACGTACGGAACTCATTATAACGCATAACCCCTACACATGTTTCTTAATACTGTATGACTCCTTTAAGTCTAGAAACAAGAAAAATAATGTAATTCATTTTCTAGTTTCATTTTAAGTATAATTTTTCCTTTAACACATTAAATACTAATCCATCTATTCCTATATATAAGATTCATTTGACCCTTTTTTTTTAATTTAAGGAATCAAATTATAGTACTATCACATATGATTAAACTATAGGTTAGTTTATAAGTAGAATAAATTAATTTTAAAGAAAAAGATAATTATAAAAAATTCAAAGTGATTAATTTTGCATTTTAATTTCTAAAAAGAATCAAAGTTTGACCTTATAATTAAGACCGAGGGATTATATTCATTTTCCTAAAACTTTCAATCCTTATAAAGTCGAGCACCAACTCAGCACATATAAGACAAGACACATACTGCAAACCTAAACAAAATTCCAAGTTCAAAAATCATGACATATAATACATAATCACACACATGCAGTTTTAAAAAAAAATCAACTCTAATATACCCAAAAAACCTTCTAGTCACTGCCAATAAACTGTAACCCAAAACAGAGCATGAGATTGGAGACTTTCAGGTTCACAGTCACACTTCACCTCAGAAAATCTAACATGCAGTAATATAAAGTATCTCTACCATACTTCTAATAATTTAAAAATACCTATTAGCTATATTGTAGGTCGAAATCAGAGGAACATTTGTCGGTGAACAGAGGCCACAAAAGTGAGTTCAAGGAATCTCACTAAAATTATTTATATTAAAAAAATTCCTTCAAGAAACCATAAGAGCCCTTTTGGTTGCATTGAATTGAGAAATGGAAATGTAGGTGAGATATGAAAATGGTAATTTACATATATTCTAAAACACACAAGTTTTCTCTCTCAATCTCATACTTTTCCAAGCCCCATAAACTTAACTTTCTCATCATTACCTAATTTACTTTTACTTTCTATCTTTAACCCTTTACACTCATTTCCATCATTTCATTTCCTGTCAAGCAAACAGGCCCTAAATGTCCGCTTAAATGGAGGGAAAATGAGAGAAGGAAAGAAAATGAGAGAGGAAAATGGGGTGAGATAAAGTATTTTCCCCTGCTTGGATTGAGAGAAAATAGGAGAGTAAAATTTGGTGAGGAAGGTATTCTTGATTAATGAGTTTCCGGTAATCATTGCTTCAAAATATTCTTGTGGAGCTTTTAGTTGTTAGTTAATACTACCTCCGTTCCTAAATATAAGACCTAGATAACTTTTTTTTGGAAAGATTAAGGTTGCGAAATAGGTTATTAAATGATGACATATTTGATATCTTTTTAGATTATTCGTTAGCTTATAGGTAAAATAAACTAGTTTAAGAGAAAAAATTAGGTAAATCAATTTATAATTAACTTATTTTTTGCTTTTTTTAGGATTTTTCAAAAAAGTCATCTAGGTCCTATATTTAGGAACGGAGGGAGTAAAACAAATTCTAGAAAAACTTAATCAATGCTGACACCACAAACATTATTTAATTTAATTTAAGTTGATCAAGCTCAAAATCAAAAGACTAATTAATCGTGACACACTCTTAATCCACAAATTGGACCATTCAACATTTTCATGGCTCTCTTGAATCATGGCACCAAAAGCACATCTATGAGGAAGAAGAATGTCCGTGGTAGCCCGTGGTTGCATTCTACATGGATGCCAATCTGAGGCCTTATATAATTGTACGAAACAATACACATAAACGGAGTCTAATTCCATTTCCACATTCATGGGCTCAGTTAGTTTTCACCATATCAAAGATGTCTTTTGTGCGTTTCCAAATATAAAATATTATTAGGTCTTTGAAGAGATTTTCTCAATATTTTTCTTCCATCTTTGATTTAATTCTGATTTCATGTTCATAAAAAAATGGCTAAATGAGACAATAAAATGCTTTATGAATTTCAAAATTTCAGATATGTGGTCTGCAATTTTTAAAATTATTGCTCAACTATTTAAATCTTTTAAATATAGTTTTAAAGTTAAAAGGCATTTTACTATTATTTTTTCAATAAAATAAAATGTACGCTTTGTAGAAAACAGCCCATTAAACACTTTTTTCATTTTATTATTTCCACAAGACGACAAAAAACTCCAGTGCAGAGCCCACTAGGACCTAGCATCACATGTTACCCAACGGATTCAATAACGTCCACAAAGCCACAAGTCATTTGAAGAAATATCTCAACTTTTTGCAAAAATGAATTAATAATTTGAGCCATCATTTCCAGTTGGGGCGACAATAATGGCTAAATGAAGTGGCAGGCTATAGATTTCACTGAGCAGCAGCCGCAAATCTAAGAGATTCCCGTGAAGATTCTACTTATTTAGTTTCACTGTAGAATATTCCTTTTAGCGGGAAGGAAGATTCCTTTTTGATTGGTTTAATCAAAATGTTTGCCTTGTACTCCTAGCTTGAAAGCTGAAACAGTGGGTCATGGAAATGGTAATGTTTAAAAGGCAAAAACGGAAAACCAAGTTCCCTTTGGCTCTTGCCATGTGCTTCACTAGCAACTTGCTCCCTCTTTTTTTCCCCTCTGTTTTTTCCTATTGCTACCTCTCTCCAAAACCCTAATAATATTAATGTCTTAAATATAAGACATGGTCTATTTTATCTCAGATTCAAGATATGTAAACTTCTAATGATCTCTAATTGGTGTGCATAGTGATGAAGCTTCTATTTTCTACAAAAAAAAGTTCGTCTGAAATTTTAGCATTGTTAATTAATTTAGTGACAAAAATTTTCCGTTAATTTTAGAAATTGTTTACAATAAAGTATATATATGCCATGTATTGTGCTGATGCATAAACCAATAAACCAACTGTGCTACGAAGACTTTGTTATTTCATTTTCAAACTACTATATTTTTATTATTTAAACCCACTAATATAATTATATTTGATCCTATACATATACTTACAATATAATTAACTTAATATATGATGAAATATTTTTTAATTATTAATATATAATTTATATGTTAAAAATTATATTATTATGTAAACAATATTTTATGCTCAAATATTTTATATTATAATTTTTATTGGAGACCTTAATGCTAACATAATGTGAAAGAATATGGCTAAAATGGGGTGGAAGTAGTCATTAAAATAATTTTGGGAGAGCCTAAGGCTTTGGACATAAGGAAACTTCATGGTGGGATGAGGAAGTCTAAGAAAAGGTGTGAAATAAGAAAAATTGTTTCGAAGTCATACACTTGTGTAGTAGTACCAAAAATTGGGAAAAGTGTCGCTTGACTAAAAAGGATGCTAAGAAGGCAGTGAGTGAGACCCGTGCTAAAACATATGAGAATTTTTATTAGGAGTTAGGTACAAAGGTTGGACAACAAAAGATCTACAAGATTGCAAAGAATAAATAGGGAGAGTCAAAATATTTGAACCAAGTAAGATGTATAAAAAATGAAATTGGTAATATTTTAGTCACTGATGAAGATATTAAAAATAGATAGGTAGAGTACTCTTATAAGTTATTCAATAATGAAAGGGAAAGATCCAATTGTGAGTTGAAAGGTTTGACTCTTAGTGAATGCGATCTTAATACCCCTCTTTATCGTAGAATTAGAGTTTTGAAGGTTAGAGAAACTCTTAAGAAAATGAAGAATAATAAATCTGTTGGACCAGATGTTATCCCAATTAAAGTTCAGAAATGTTTATTCCAATTGAATTTTCATTTCTATTAGGCACTTTTGTCTATTTTCGTGTGGTATATAAAATTTTGTGGTAATAGTAACCAATTTATAGTTCCATCTCTCTAAACTTTAAAATTGAATCCTCTGTTTTTATTACTATATAAAGGGTGATAAAAAGAAATAGTACTTGTACAGCATGAGATTAATGTTATTTATATATGCGTCACCTATATTATTAGGCTATCTGTATTTTTGGTTTTCGCAGCAATCAAAGATTCAAAGTGATGAAATGGAAAAAATTCTGCTTGTGCCAAACTTGTACTATCTGCCTACTTCTCATCTTCCATCAAGGCCAGTTAATTTTAATTTACTTAGTCTGTCATATAAATTCTCGCAACCCGGAGTAATTAATTAGTTGCTAACAATAGTATTGGATACCCTGTAAAAGTAAATAAAATATTTATTTGTTGTACAAATTAATGTGTGTATTGCAATTTGCTTTGATACCATTATATTGGGCAGTAAATTTTATTTTCTTGCACACCCACCTAGCGGGTACCCTGTTGCCTATAAATACCAAGCAATGTCTAGCTAACTTCTTCACTGTCTAATACTTCTATTCCTTCAAAGGCACTCACCTGTGAGTAGTTTTTGTTTCAAGTTCTAATATCCTTTACAACCTTTAGCGATGGCATTTTCCACTCGTACTTGTTTCTTCTTCTTTGTCCTGCTGGTTTTGTCTCATGAACTTCTTTTCGTAGAGGCAAGGAACTTGAAACAAATAAAAAATTACTCTCCTAACTCTGAAAAAGACACAACAAAACCTACGGTCATGGTCTATCCACCCACTAGAAAACTGGAAGGAGACGTTGAAGCCTTTCGCCCCACAAATCCGGGGCACAGCCCAGGCGTTGGCCATTCCATCAAGACTTGAGAAATCTATATCGTTATGCATGCATGCAATTATATATTCCTTACTATTTTGTCCTTTAATGTTTAGTTGTAAATCTTTTCCTTATTACTAGTGTAAGTCAATTTCTCGTTCTGCATGTTAGTTATGTTTTCTATGTCCTCATTCTCATTAGTTTGTATGTCTGTTTGGTTTTATTAGGCAATAGCATTAAATTCATGCATGCATGCATGCTTCAGTTGATGCATTTTGTATTAGCTTAATTTCTATTTTAATTTGTATCAATATATATCATGCTTTTTCATCTACCGCAAGTTTTTCATCTGCTCCCATTTATTTAATCCTAGCTATTTATATTCACTTAACCAGACTACTCGAACGTTACGTTCTACGTTCCTATGAAGTACTATATGCTAGCTAGCGCTATAATAAATAACGAATAAGTATTCGCTTTAAAATAACCAATAATATATTGTGTTATCTTTGCTACGTGCAGATCATGAAGCAAAGAATTGGCACGGTAAAATGAAAAATGAATAAAGATGGGAAGAAGCTTGAACTTTCAAATAAAGATTCTCCTATTTTATTGGTTAAACAATTTTAAGTAATACACCAACCTTTCGGCAGCAATCGTAAAAGAGAAAGTGGAAAGAGTTATTTTCCGAGAATTTATACATATTTTGTACGTGATTAATTCATTATATATTCTATTTTTATTCTTTTCTTCCTCACTGGAGCTCACGGATGAAGTTTAGTGTCAATAAGAATATATTAACATGAAAATCATAAATCCTCCATTGAAAGATTGAAATGAACTAACAGTATATATAGAATATTGAGGCGAGTGAGATCCTATCAAATTGACTTACATTTTGTGATAAGAAACAAAGGGAAAACCCACAACCAAGTCCTTCTTAAGGAATTAATAACAATAAAATCTTAAACAATTATAAAATTACATTAAAATCTCAAAGGACTTGGGTGATATTTATTTTCTTGTTATTGACAACCCAATAGTTGTCAATAGGAAATCTTTGAGTTGTCAATGATAAATAAATTTTCAAAAAATGCATTGATAACTCAAGGAGCTGGTATTAACAACTATTGAGTTTTAGTGGATAAAAAAAAATAACTATTGAGTTTTCAATGACAAGTCAAATAATATAATCCAGATCTCTTAGTATTTCAATGTAATTAGTTGATTATTTAAGATATGATTGTAATTAATTTCCTTATAGAACCTAATTGTGATTTTTTAAAAAACAAACTTAAAAAACACATACACACACACAATTAATTTATATTTTTCAACATGATATTACCGCCCTTGATCAATGAGATAAAAAAATATATGTGGAGAGTAATATTAAGATAATCATAAGTCACACAATTGAAATATTGAAAGATGAATTAAGGGCATATGATGTTGAAATGAGTCCTATAAAATTGGCTTAAACTTTTGTTGAAAGAAAGACAAATTAAATCTAGCAAACACTCCGATTTTTATATACACACACATTTAATTAATTCATTTTTTTTCAAAAAAGCGAACAAATGATTCTGCTCTTTAATGCTCCCTACAATATTTAATATAAAATTATTTTAATTTTATTTAGAGAGATCAAAGAAGGTAAATTGATTATTAAATTATGTATTATATTTCAATATTAATTATATACTCAAATATGTGACATATGATATAATATTATATATTATTTTATTTGTCTTGTGAATTAGTTTAAAAAATATAGATGTTACCAAATACTTTAAAGTAATTTATCTTTTTTATCTCTCTAAATAAGGCAAATTGATTTTACATTAAGTGACTAGCTAGAGTATAAATTCAAGTTTACCTAAATGGAATATTAAGAAAGAAAAAATCATTTAATGTATTTATATGAGAAAAACTTACATCAAGTTCTTTTCTCCAGGTTCTCAAGTTCTTTTAATATAGGAGTGACACGTATCCTTTTATAACAACCATCCATTCAATCTAACGGCTAGTAATTGGAGAAATGGAGAACTTGGATGGAGGAACTTGACCTAAGTAAGGTCCTATTTATATTTATCATCATATATTTTCAAATTAATTCATATGATTTATAAATTGACGTGTATATAGTCTAATCACAAATAAAATATGTTATGATTAAATAGTTTTTTAGCTTCCTCCAAATAAGTTAATTTGATTTTTTACTCCTTCCAATTGTAATTATAAGAGTCAGCTAACTTTTTTTAGAAAAATTAAAGATGTAAACTCATGCCACTTTAAATTGTTTATATTTATTTTTTTAAAGCTAATTTATTTCACTTATTGTTAAGCTAATTAACATGTAATATAATTACATGAAGAATAATTTATATTACAATTTAGCTGTCTTTTTGCTTCCTTAAATAAAAAAAGGGCTAAAGTGCGAAAATAACCATGTAATTGTCATGAAGGTGCAAAAGTGACCATGTAAAATTTTTGGAGCCAAAATGGCCGCCAGAATTTCAAAACTGGGGCAAAAACGACCTTCACAGTTAATTTTTTAACTATTTCACTCATCATCTTCTGTTGCATCATGATCACACAGGGGCAAATAAATACATAAGTCTGCCACATATTTTAGTGAGAGATGGATCGGCAGAAGATGATGCATAAAAAAGTTAAAAAATTAACTATGATGGTCATTTTCGCCCCAATTTTGAAATTTGATGGCCAATTTTGATCCAAAAAATTTTACATAGTCATTTTTACACCTTCATGACAATATAATTAGATGGTCATTTTTGCACTTAAACTCAATAAAAAATCCAATTGACTCTAATAATTATGATGAGAAAGTATTAGAGACAATATTGTATATGTGTTTGTGTCTTTAATGTCAAAGCTAGAGTTAAAGGTTTTTACGACCTTAACTGAGCAAATCTCATAAGGTTCGTACCTGATCAAAGAGTTAAAGGTTTTTCAGAATATCAGAATAATATATCATAATATATCTCGTACGTGCTACCAAGACCCCAATGAATGTCTTTCGCACTGTTGTTGGAAGCACCAATACTAAGACCCCTACAAGTAAATAGAAATGGAGATGAAAATTTACTAACGCACATATATACCACTTGACATACATAAATTATTATTTTGAAAACACAAATATATCTATAGAGAAGTATACTTTATTGTTGATAGGTATATACTCATTCACATGGCTTCATGTAGCTAGGGTAGTCATCAAGCGAATATGCCAGACAGCTAATAAATTGAAAAGTATTTCTTTACAAATTAAAGTAGTCTGCTAGGAAAATGAATATGTGTGTGTGTGGTATTCTTCAGTACATTCTCATGGATTCCAACTTGTTAGTTACACCAAAAAAGAAAAGATTCCGGCACACGTTAATGTCCAAGAAAAATGAGAATGCATCATATATGTTCTTCACTATATTATCATGGATTCCAACTTGTTTGTTACACCAAAAAAGTAAAAATTTCATGACATGTTGATGTCCAAGAAAAATGAGAATATATCACACACACATATATATGGTCTTCAGTATATTCTCATGGATTCCAACTTGTTAGATAGACCAAAAAAGAAACAAACTCCGGGACAAGTTAGTGGCCAAGAAACAATTGAAAGAAACAACCTAGTTATAGCTAAGCACTGAGTGTGCTTACTGTAGTGCAATTTGACAAGGAAAGGGAAACATATGCAACACTCGGGCACCATACTTTCTACAAATCATGCAATAAAATTAGGCAAGTTTCTTCATTATTTCGGCCGGGCATTAATTCCCTTCTATTACACATAAGCTCACATATGGGAAATATTTAATGTCAATAAAAGCGCAAGCCCATGCAAAGTTATATTATTTTTAATGTTTCATATGCAATTGTACTTTTAAAGACTATTTCACTCTTTTTCCTTTGTATGTTTGCTTTTTGTGAATCGCTTTTTTACAATGTAGGAGTAGGATATTCTACTTACCAAACAAAAGATGTAACTACACTCTGGCAAGAACAAAGGAATAATCTGATTTCGTATTGTATATGTAAATACCATTGATTTGAAATATGCATGCGCGTTGAGGCCTAATGATCATCCCAAGTTCAGGGAAAGTGGAATCAAACTTTTTGGTTCCTTTGTTAAGTCTTACATATTGACTACGCAAGGGAATCTCCTACTTTTTTCTTTTGTTCGCTTGTTGTCTACACTTTCTGTTCAACTCCTACTCAGCTGTATTCCATATGTGTGTTGTGGAGCACGCCAGCTCAAATAGACTAGGTTCTCAGGTGAAAACCAACAAAATAATTTTAGTAGAAGGTTACAAAAAAATTAAAATATTTAATTTGAGCTTCGATTCCAGTTAAAACGTAATTCCAAAATAAAAATTAAAAAGTGTGACTTAATGAGAGAATATCTCATAAGGAACGGCCAAATAAAACTTAAGTTAAAGTGCTCATCATGGTGGGAAAGGAGCACGTGAAATAGTAGAAAGTGTAAGAACAGTTTCAAAGTCCAGACTAGTCTCATTAATCAAACATTAATCAAACAGTGTATGTTCCATAATAAAAAATAATTACATCTATCTATGACACTTTTTTCTGATACCATTATTCATGTTATATTGATTTATATAACAATGTTTCAGCTAGCTAAACAATTTTTAATCAAAAAGACCAAACATAGAGACAATATTGTACCTAAAGTTTGTCTAGATGAAACTTGCAAAAAAGTTGTTGTTGAGTCTATCAGTGTCGGCTACTGAACCCACCATATTGGACACCCCAGGTTCAGCTCTTGCATTTTCCTCGGTGTTGGCAGGCCCAACTCAGGTATTGTAGGGAGGCCCAAGGCTCTTTCGAGTCCACGATATGATCTAATGCTATAGCATTCCTGGGATAAAGCCTTGTTATTGGCCCTCCCAGGGATCGAAGTTGAGACCTCCCACTTTATATAGACATTCTAGATGTCTCGCTTGTCACCACTTGAGCTGATGGTGGAATCGAGAAAGTCTTGTGCCTCCTACAATACCTGAGTTGGACTTGCCAACACCGGGGAAAATGCGAGAGCTGACCCTGGGGTGTCCAACATGGTGGGTTCAGTAGCCGACAATGCTGGACTCAACAGTTATATGGAGGCAATTGAACAGTTGTATGGAGGGCAATTGACAAGAAGGACAACAACTGGACTAAACACACATGTTGTTCACTTCCTTTGTCGTGAGGTTGAGCTTAGCAATGATAGAGCCACCCAATGGTATCTTTATTCTCCGTTTTAACAAAAAAGTCTCTTCGGAATCTTTCCCAGCTATTAGGAGTGAGAGAAATCACATGCACTATGGTCCAACAAAAAAAGATGAACCCTGATTTACCTTTTTATTATATACCTATCTAATGAGTGAAATCTTAAGAATAAATCTATCGCACGTAAATAGTATAACTTGGCATGGACTCTATATTCTATGTTGAGAAAAAAATTTAATAGTTTATAGTGATTATTGTTAGAAAACAGTGAATTAGCAGAATTTTGTCATAGAAATAGAGAATTGTTAAATAATTGGACACAAAATTTCTCAATTAAGTACAAAATTTTGTATTTGATTGCGGGAGAGTTTATGGAAAAGTTACTATTTTTGGTAATGGATGTTGATATCACATTAAAAATTGTCACTTCATTTTTATCTGTATATATGCTCAAATTATTTTATTTATAATTCCTTATACATGACAGTAAAAAAATAATGGCCGTTATGTTAGGTGCAAGTTGCCGCCCAAGCCAAACGCTGCAAGTGGTCCTTCTCTTTTGATCAACCAGCAACACATAGCATATTAATTAAAATTATAAAATATCCTTGAGTTATATTTAATCATAAAGCGAAAGCGCAAAGCCTGTATGTTCAGATTATATGTTTCTTCTTAATTTTAAACCCTATAGCATCAAAGATTAATATAATTATATATAGGTATAAAGCATGGGGACAATCACTAAGTGCGTTCCAATTTTAAAAGACCGCAAGTTGAAGTATGTGCTGCGTGACGGCTTATGATTTGATTATATGTTTTTCAAATGTGAATATGTTAAATAAATGTAAGCAGTTCACTTGATGCTTTATCGTAAATACAAATTCGTTGTTTTCTTATAGTTCTGAATTGCAATGCAACTGCGAAATTCTTTAACCCCTTTCTAAGATTCTTCAAATATAGAATGGAATGTCAGAGAGAAGCTGACCAGCTTTTGTTTATTTGTACCTCATTGTTTGGCCCGACTTCCCTCACTATTCATAATGAAAATGTTTTTGATTAATTAGTAACTCAACGTATTTGTTAATGAAGCTAATAATGAATTAACATGCTTATGTCTTGATTTATATTGAATTTTCATGCCAATCTCCATACTATCTTATTTTACCTTGTCTTACCTCCAGAACAAAAAAAAATTGTTGCCTTTTGGCGTCGTAAAACTAAGAAAAATAAAATAATTAATATTTACTAGGGATATGTGATTCATCCTATTAACTTAAAAATTGATTATATAGACCATAATTTTGTTTTCGACCGTGCATATGTGAGGTAAAAACAATAAAAAAAACAGTTAATTTGTCATATTTAATGACAATTAATTATTTGTTATTTTAAGAAAATTAAGATTAGTTGGCATAAGCTTAACACATGCATGATTACACACACGCACACAAGTAAAGGCTAAGATAACGTCATGTTATTAGTAGCATCCACAATTTCTTGGGTGGAGGTTTTTGCATCCATGTTTATTTTGGTTACAACAATCAATTGGTAATTACTTAAAGTGAAAAAAATATAAAAATTAAACATATTGCATTAAACAGTACGTTCCGTTCAATGTTAATTACACGCAATAAGGGAATAATCTTTATTCATTAACTATTACAGAAATTTATTAATAAGCTAAGTATTTGTTCTAGTGCAAACTAATTTATACTATGGCATTACAGAGTACATACAGAACAATGTTTTGACTACACAGAGCTTACTACTAATGCATAACGAAATCGAAAATTACACACACATCAATTCAATCGCACACCACATTTAATTTTATAAAAACCCCACCAAAACCTAATTAATTACCCTCGTTCTGTGATATAGCATGCCCTACGCCAGGGCTGTGGCCTGGATCTGTAGGTTTGAAGTTTTTTAATTCACCAGACATCACGGAATAATATTTAGCATCCGGACTTTCCACGTCAATTTTTTTATGACCAACCCCAGGACTGTTTCCTGGTGATGTTGGTCTATGAGCACTTACTTGACCATTTGATTCTCCAAAGATAGCACCAACGTTGTGAATGTAAGTGTCTTTGTTCATCTTGGAATAATTTGGTTTGTTTGAAGCATTTATCTGCCTTCCCTGAGTTATAGTAACTTCATTGAAAGAAACTAGTACGATCACTAGTACTATAGCTATATATTTGAGAATGATTTCACCCATAACTAAGGAATTTAAAAAGGGTTCAAATTTTGTTTCGGTAATAGAATCAGTGGGACTAGGAAGGGCTATAGGGTTTAAGAAAATAGCGTAGAAGAGTCAATCCTGATGGTTTAAGAAATTCTGGTATCTTAGGCTATTTATAATCTTGGTTAAGTATTGTATCTATGCCTTATTGAGATCTTTTAAGTGTTGGCTAATCATGCTATTTGACTTAATATGTGGAGTGCATCCAACACCGAATATGGACCGTTAATTTGCCAAATATATAGCCAGCTTGCACTAAGACTAATGAGTTTTGCGTGTATATAATTACAAGGGAAATCTTCTCAACGACTGTCTTTCTAGTGTTTCATTTCTATTTCTCTATTGATTTGCTCCTCTCAATTTCAGTTGCACCAGATATATATAGCTTATCATTGCTACAGTGTGATTTGTGCGAATTATGATCTTTACTCAATTAGAACTATCACTAGTTCAATGCCAACAAGGAAGAATGAGAAGTACTGTTGAACAATTACTAGTTAGTGTTGGGGAATGTGATACATTCAAGATTTTTGTAGGTAAACAGAGGGAAGAGGAAGTGGAGAGACCCCTTACCCCTTCTAGATTCTAATAAAAGCTCCTTTTAAGTTGAAACTCACTAGTCCGATATCACTTATAACCTCAAGCAAATAATAATAGATAACCGATGAGCTGGAGAAAAGTTTATATTGTAACAATTATAAATGTGTTATCTCTTTCTATTAAAAACATAACGGCCTTTCATGGTGGAGAGAAGCCATTTGAGAATATATTTAATTTTTTTTTTCAAAAAAAAACAAGTACGACTTGAACTCTCTGGTAATTAAAATCTAACAAGGAATAGTATAGGTCGACTTGTGGCACACCACTAAAATGGACCCTTGGAGATTCTCTCACGTACCTTCTCCACTTACAGAAGTATATATATACACTATCAATTCACAGACACACACACACACACAGACAGAGACATATATGAATATTTACTTATTTAGTACAATTCGCTCTGTTTTAAAATATCATTTCATGATCATTAGCTAGCCGCCAACTCAAAGGTAAAGAAAAAGATCTGTCTCCACACACAGACATGGCCCTTCTTGTAATAATATATTTGACTTGCTTCAGATTTGGTACTCCATCACTACTTTCATGGCTTAGCAGAAAACTAGAGAATTTCACCAAACTCTGTTATGATAGGGCCGAAATCACGAGCTATGATTACAAAAGGATGGTTTATATTACGACTATATAAGATCTAGTTATTTAGTCATAACGAGCTAATTCTCCCGTGCGTTGCACGGATAAAAAAAGGAGTAAACAAATAAGAGTACAAACAATAAAATAAAAAATACAAAATGATGTTTAAAACCTGTTTACAAATAATTGTTGGAATTATGAAATTAATATTAGTATTTTCCTATTTTATATTAGTAGAATCTAAGTCATAATTATAGAGTTTAAGAATAAGGAAATAATATGATTTGTTAGAATTAGGTTAGAATCTTTTTTTATCTTATGTATCACTCAAATCCCATAAATTGGGGGTCTCTTGTACTATATAATGAGAGCTAATACTAAGACAAATGCATCAGACTTTACCAATCCTTTTTGTTTCCACATGGTATCAGAGCTAGGTGTTTAGTAGTCTGATCCCTAGGTAAAATTACCTTTGTAGTTAAAAAAAACCCTAAAAGGGTGCCTCTACTCTCATCCTGTTCGTCTCTTCCCTAAATAAGTCACAAAACCCAAAATTCCTTGTTCTTTCCCAGTGAAACCCCAGCCTGAATCATCATCAAGCACATACCCAGAGTTCAAAAAAAAAACACCACCTGAACCTTACAGACCCTAAACTCATCAGATCCAAACACACGATCAACCCAAGTCTGTTTGAATCACCCCTTTCGTGAAGCAGTCTCTGTTCGTCGGGTTTTTTTTGTTCGTGTCCTAGCTTCCGCGCCACATCTATTCGTCGGGTTTGAATCACCTTCCGCGCCACATCTGAGTTTGAAGTTGCTGTTCATCTTCTGTTTCAGGTCTGATTCCAGCCGTCGCCGTCAGATTCCGCCGCCGCCGCCTGATTAGATTCGTCGCCGACCGATCAAGAGCCGTCGCCGTCCGATCAGAGTCACCACTATCAGAAACGGAGGTCGAGTCACTATGGGTGTTCGTGATTTGTTTGTTTTTTTGGGTCGTTCATTTGTATTTTGGTTTGTGCGTTTGTGCGCTGTAGTTTCCCTTCTTTGTTGTTTGCGTTTTTCATTTGTATTTGTATTAAAAAAAAACAAAAAACAAAAAAAAAAAAACAAAAAAAAAAGAAAGAAAGAAAAAAGGGTGTCTTTTATTTTGAAGTTAAACAAAAAAAAAGGGGGAGGGATTTTAAAAAGGGAGAAAGAGAGAGAGAATTATTATGGAGTCTAAATTTGACTCTAAAATTGGTGCCCCTGTTGTTGATGGCACTATTGTTTCTAAAAAGCTCACTCCTCACAACTATCGAGATTGGACACAAGCCATGTTACTCGCAGTTGGTGGGCGTGGAAAGCTTGAATTTCTCACCGGTGAAGTTAAGCAACCGAGTGATTCTGAAGTCGATAAGGTGAAACGGTGGAAGATTGATAATGCCATGGTTTCATCTTGGCTTATAAATGCAATGACTCCTCAATTGAAAAAGAGTTTTATGTATCTTCCTTCGGCGTATGAAATTTGGATCGCGGTTCGTGATTCTTATGTAGACACAAAGGATTTGTCTCATATTTTTGATATTCAGCGTCAGATTTGGAAGTCTTTTCAAGGCTCTAGGGGAGTTACTGAGTATTGGCTAGAGCTTACTGAGCTTTGGCAAGAATTAGATCTTCTTACTCATGAGGAGTGGACGTGTTCAGCAGATGCAACACGAAGAAAGAAAAGTCTTGAAGTAGAACGTGTTCTTCTATTTCTAGCTGGTCTTGAACCGAAGTTTAAAGAGGTTCAGAGTAGAATTCTGGGCCAGGAAAATTTGCCTTCACTCCGGGAAGTGTATGCTGAAGTCCGTCGTGAAGAATCTTGTAATCATGTGATGTCAAAGGAGCAATCATCTATTCCTGAAATTTCGGCTTTGGTTATTAAACCTGAAAAGCCATTTTGTGATCACTGTAAGAAAGAGGGACATACCCGCGACCGTTGTTGGGAAATTTATGGGAAACCTGAAAACTGGAAGCCTAATTATAAAGGCAAATATAAAGCAAAACAGGGTCCTCAAGAGAAAGGGTCTAATGCGGCATCCCCTCAAACAGTTACATTTGTTAATAATGAGCAATTAGCTCAAATCCTTGATATGTTGAAGAGCATGCAGGTTCAGGCATCTACCTCATTTGTTCAAAAGGAACCTTGCATCGGTGAAGATGATTGGCAGTGTTGAAGAGCATTCCCCATGTGAAGAATGAAGATTTGTTGGCAAGTTGGTCCGTAGTCCAACTTGAGGGGGAGTGTTGGAATTATGAAATTAATATTAGTATTTTCCTATTTTATATTAGTAGAATCTAAGTCATAATTATAGAGTTTAAGATAAGGAAATAATATGATTTGTTAGAATTAGGTTAGAATCTTTTTTTATCTTATGTATCACTCAAATCCCATAAATTGGGGGTCTCTTGTACTATATAATGAGAGCTAATACTAAGACAAATGCATCAGACTTTACCAATCCTTTTTGTTTCCACAATAATCTTTCAAAAGTTTGTATTCATGGAATAAGCAACACAACTCTTAAAAAAAACATAGGAGGCCATAATCATGTAAAGAAAAAATGATCAATATATTGTGAGCTCGTTGATCATCTTTGTCTCAGACATGGTGAAAGCTGGGGGATTGAGTCTTCAAAGTTGGATTTTGCTCAAAGGTATGGCTGAATGCTCTGAAGTGGAGTCTATGTGATGTTCCTTCCCTTTATTTAAGGGCAGAAGGTCATGTCCGCAAGGTCAATTGATTGTTTTAAATCAATTGATTCCTTAAATTGTTGAAAAGCAATTGATTGTCATAGAGTTTAATGCCTTTGATTGACTTGAGGATTTTATTAGGTTTAATACTATATAAAGGTCATGGTGTTTATTGGTGATTTTATTCATTTGAATAGGTGGCAACAATAATTGATTCCTTTTAATTTTTTAATTGACTGGATGCCTTTGTTCAAAAAAAAAACAATATGCATTTGATCTAAATCATATTATTTTTCGTTCTCCTTATTTTTAATGAGCGAATTAAAAAATTATTTCAAAGCAAATCATATTTCAAATCATATTATTTTTCTTATGATAAAAAAATCATATTAAATTTCCTTAACTTGAATTATTTAAAAATTAACAATTGATGACAAAATTATTTTCTATTCAATTGAGTAAGGACTTATTGATTGGTTATGGCGACATTGAGTTTTTTAAATCAATTGATTCCTCATTAATAAGTTAAATTATTTTTCGTTCTCCACACTTTTAATGCATATAATTGTCATAGAGTTTAATGCCTTTGATTGAGTTAAAGATTTTATTCGGTTCAATACTATATAAAGGTCATGGTGTTTATTGGTGATTTTATTCGAAGTAATATGTGGCAACAATAATTTTGTGATTCATTTTGTGATTTTTAATTGACTGTATGCCTTTGTTCCAAAAAAAACAATATGCATTTGACCTAAATTATATTATTTTTCGTTCTCCTCACTTTAAATGAGCGAATTAAAAAAATATTTCAAAGCAAATCATTTTAATTAAAAACAAAAAATTAAAAATTATTTCATTTGACTTGGCCCGTCTTGTAATAATATATTTGACTTGCTTCAGATTTGGTACTCCGGCCACTACTTTCATGGCTTAGCAGAAAATTAAACTAGACAATTTCACCAAACTCTGTTATGATAGGGCCGAAATCACGAGCTATGATTACAAAAGGATGGTTTATATTACGACTATATAAGATCTAGTTATTTAGTCATAATGCTAAAAGATACGTCATCACTATTTGTTGATCCATCAAATATGTGGGGGCATAGCAATTATATAAACAGGAAAATTTAAAACTATAATAAACTTCAACACGGTGAAATTGAATTAGAAGGTTTGTGTTACAAAACCAGGTGCCCTCAAAATTATAAATGGTAATTTCCCATGTTTTTTCTTAAAAAATGGCAAAGTATAAATGTTATTATTTCCAACTCCAAAATTGAAAATGGGGACAGCGCATCATGCCCAATATCCCCCAGGACAACAAGAAGAATATGCCTTAATCAAAAGTGAAGTGAAAAGCAACACGACCACGTGCTTTGTCGTATAAGTTCCTCATGTACTACTTGAACTTGTCACTAATGCATTGTAGACTTTTATAAACACAAATAACTTTTTTTTAAAAAAGAATTGATGATCCTTCGCATATTTAATTTAGAGTCGGGGCAGAGTCAAATGTTGTCATGCATACGCATATGTAGCCAAGCTTGAATATCAATATATACAATCACTCCAAATTGGAATTTAAATAATGGAGAATATTCTGCGAAAACATTGGTTCCTAGGACTATGGAACTCTCACTTGTGCGGGGTCTCCTCGATAAAGGTACATAAAAAATAGACAGGATAATATCGCGCACTCGTGTAAATATCAATTAATTAAAGCACTATTGTATACTCCTTTTTTTTTGCCAGACACTATTGTATACTCCTACTTGTTTAATTTTTTTAAAAAAACAAAAACAGTAAGCCAAGTGGGTTAGGTATATGTGGTTTTTGATGGCTAGGCTGTTCCGCTGTATTGAACGAACGGTGGACATTTGGTTACAATGTGATGTTTCATTAGAAGTTTCAAAACTAATTAAATTAGAGTAGCGTGGACCAAGTTATGAAGAATCTTTTTGGGTCCCCTTCATTCATTGAATCCCAACCGTCACGACTCATTTGAAAAGCTTAATGCTTAGAATATTTTCCAGGGACTTCAGTCCAATCTTCCTTTTGACTTTTTATTATTTTAAAAAAGAGGATAGGATCTCATGTAAATGTAAGTGAGAATTGAATTTTAAAATCATTTTAACTTAGTTGGATATCAGAAATAACTAGTAGAGTAACGTAATTTGATACTCAAAATTCCCTTTCTGGGATTTTAACATTTAACGGTTATTTATATGGGATTATACTATCCATATATTCCTAAATATAATACATATTTATCTAATACTGTATAATGTAAACTAAAGTATACTTTTAGTAACCTATATTTGCATCAAGTTTCAATTTCGCCTTTTATGTTTAGAAAGTACACTTTTAGTTCTTTTTTGTTAACACCACAAGTTTCACTTAACGACAACAATGAGTTATGAAACATAAAGAATTATTTCATACGTAAATGAGGTAAAAATAAAAAATTTTAAAATATAAGAATAATTACACTAAAATATTTTAAAAATGCATAATTTTTCGATATTTAATCTTGGATTATTAACCATTTAAAATTTTCAAGTTAGTATTTTCCGTTAAGTGAAACTAACAGTGTTAGTAAAAATAGACTAGCTAAAAGTGTACTTTTCAAACATAAAAAACTAAATTGAAACTTGATACAAACATAAGGGATTAAAAGTATACTTTAACCTATAATTTATTGAGGTGTTGGTTATTTTGACCGAAAAAAGATGTTGGTTAAGTTAGATAAAATCATTTAAAATTACCAAAACACCACACAACTTCATTCTTATCTTCTCTGATATCTATTATTTGTCTGTTATTGAAATGTATCATTAGGGATGATTTAGGGAAGATGAACAAAACTTAGAGGTAACTTAGGTCACATATCTTCTATAAGTAGGCTTTATTAATGTGGGGATAGTGGAAAATTCAAGATGATCCTTTTTCTTGTGTATCAAGTATCCCTTTCAACCCTTAATGTCATGAGAAACTCAACTGCCTCATATTAATCTAGATTCATGGGACACGCGTGGGACCCTTTCAAGGCATACCCTTATTACCACCAAGATTCAATACTGCTAGATGCTCAAACGCAAACTCTGTATCTTAATTGTATTAGGCCAACACTTTGACCTCTTGATCCAAGCACTCAATAGGTGAAGATAAATATTTTTAAGATTCAAATGAAATGATTAAATTAGATAGTCAAAGAACCAGTCAATTTTAGCTAGAATTCAATGGGGTCCAAGCTAAGTATTTTTACCCAAGAAAAATCCCCTCGTCCCATATAATTAGAGTGTGATGTTAACACATTAATTAAAAACATATTGTTAATTAAGAGAAATTATATGCCTTGAACATACAAAAAATTTCACTGAATGTATTATCCATGACTGTAGGTAAAAGAAATACTCCCTCCGATCCTAACTATAATACTTAATTGACTTTTTTGTAAAATCCTAAAAAAGCAAAATAAGTCAATTATAAATTGATTTATCTAATTTTTCCCCTAAGCTAGTTTATTTAACCTATTAATTAATTAATGACCAATATAGAAATATATCAAATATGTCATAATTTAATAATATATTTTGTAACCTTAATATCTCCAAAAAAGTTAATTAGGTCTTATATTTAGGACCGGAGGGAGTATATCACTAAAAAATGATATCATTAATAATTATAATGTGTATATTATATATGTCTGTCTTTTCTTGGGGACAAAAAATAAAACCTGTTCCTCTTTGCACGATCACAAATTCAGACTAATCTTTCAAAAAAAAATGAAATTCAGAATAATCAGTGGGTCGATTTATTTCTTTCACGCGCAATACTTGTAACTGTACATTCAAGGAACTGCGAAACGATTCTTCATGACAACTTTCATAATGCTTCTTGCAATCTTGAGTAGGCAAAGATAATACTTTTCTATACAAATGACTCCGCAGGAAGTCCTGTTAATGAAATTGACTGTTTTAATATTTGGCATGTAATGGCTACTATTCATTGCACAAGTTTCACCCACATAATCATTAATACTAAGTTTGTATTATCGATATTTAACTCTTCTACTCAACCGTACGTATTGCGAAGTAAAAAGAAATGTGATCAACAATCATTTTGGTAAAGAGAAATAATTAAGACTTCTAATCTGGGGGAAAATAGAGAAGTTATGCCCATTAAATAGAACGTAGTTATACGTACATCATGAGTCCTTGTTAATGAAAGATTATGACATATTTTGAGATTAAACCTAAATTTGAAACCACACGCACTTTCAAATAGTGTTGTAAAAGCTAAACCAGAAAGCGAGTCGGAAAGAGCTTTAAGTCATGGTTAAACACGGTCGAATCACTCAGTCAGATGGTTGGACCAACGGTTGAATGGATAACCGTTGAACTGAAATGTGAAACGGGTGATAGTTGGACCAGTTCAACCGTCCGGTCCAGTCCGATTCTTACAACATTGCTTTCAAATAACAAGATCCACTGAGTCTATTTAGGGCAAGTGCCCTAGCTAGTTGTGAACAGAATGTCCTACTCCAGGACTGTGGCCAGGGGCGGTCGGCCTAAAATCATCGATGTTGTGACCTGGAGCCGCTTCGGTTGGATATGCTGGTGGAGACTGGCTGATTTCTTTGTTTGGAGTCACTAGGCCACCATTCACGTTCTCCTGGTCATGATTTGCTAGGTTCTTATCCCCTTGGGACTTGAGGTTCCTTATTCCATGAATGCATTGGAATGCTTGGCTGAAAACAAGTGCTAGAAATATCAAAGAGATAATAAGCTTGTTTTGCGCCATGAAATTAAAACAGGAAAGTGGAGTGGTTTGGTTGTTTTTAAGAGAGGTAGGGAACTAAAATGTAAAAAAGGAAGATGCTTAATTATAGAAGGAAATGAACTCAGTGTCTAAGCAAGCAACCCTCAATGAACAAAGGAGCTTGCAGTAGACAATTGATGAGTTGCCTTGACACTTCACCTTTAGCCTTTATATAGAGCTCAAGCAAGAACAACATATGTGTGGGATCCTCTACATATGTTTCAACAAGTCATATGAGAAAAATAATTCAGGGGAGTGAAATGATATTTTTATAAACTTGCAAGCATTGCAACTTGGGGATACATTCTAGTTATATAATATATACTCTACTTTTTTGGTTCTTATATGATATTTAGTTCCAAAGCTATTATATGATTTTAATAAATAGACAATTTGTTAAACAATCTGAAGCTAGTAAAACAGAGTATACAGGCCTATGTTCTCTTTTGAGAAATCTAAGGAACGTGGGCAGCAGCTAATTGGTGCTCACTCACTCATTTCATTACTTCATCACTTTTCCAACTAGCTATGTGCAACGCACTTTCTTGAGTTTCATTCATCACCATTGTTTCTTTCCATTTACAGGTTAGGGTATCTTTGCTTAATGTGACAGAGAAACTTTTTGATCATAGAAAACAACAGATAATTTTTATTACAATTATTGGCGGAGGCAACTTAAGTTTTAAGCGGCCGGAGATAATAGCTAAAGAATATAAAAAAGGAAATTTATTTTAACAAATCGGCCAAATATCCTTAATACTTAAATGAATTAATATGACAACATAATAAATGATGAGGTAGTTTTATACATGTTATTTTTGTTGATTGCATCAACTCTAAATTCAATTCATCCTATTTGAAATTTTCAGGTACACCTATATTTTTATAGGAGACAATTCTATTCGAGACCATGTTATTAAACTCTAGAATTTTATATAATTTCAACAAAGTTTTCTTGAGTTAAGACAAGAAAATGAACATCTGATTTTGACTTGTAACGCAATTCTATTTTTTTAACTGCAGCCATGGCTCATTCAAATGCATAAATGTACTCTGCACACACACATGTATTTGGTTAATTATATTACTGTGGGTGAGCTACTAAACTTTGTACTGAGCCACCAGCCGCAAATCTTGGAAATTCTGTTACATATGGCTTTTTCTTTACTTTATTCAAAACAAATGGCTTCCATACTTTTTGTGCGAGCTAGATTCCTTTTGATTGGTTTGATTAATGTAAAAAAAACACCAATTGTTTTTAATTCAACTCATAAATAGTGAGGGGGCGTGTTTCAAAGTCAAAATATAAATTAGATCTCATGTGCCAATTAGATGTGTGTGTGTGTGTGTACACACACAGCCATTGAATTCAACAATAATCGAAAGTCTAATTAAGGAATAGGCAGAATAAATGGGATAAGCAATTATGTGTGTAAGGCGGCGATTAATCAAATATGTATATGCATAATAAAATTCATATGCAATTGCTTACTGATCATTATGCACAAAAGAAATAAATAAGCCAAATAGAAGTTGATTAAATACTTCTTACCATGTTTGACGATTAATAAGGAATATTCATGTTGCTTAAAGTTAAAATTTTAGAAATTCTTCATCCAACTTTGAGGTAAACAATGCACAGCCTAGCTAGTAGGGCTCTTTGCATTTTTTTTTTATTTTTGATATTTTTAATTGTGGCAGGTAAAATGTTGTGCGAGCGCCAAAGTTCATGAAATCTGCCTGTGGCAACCAAGGTCCTATTATCACTAATGTACAGATTATATCAACCTTAATTTTTCTCCATGACCGTACGAGCAACTTGGACTTCGAAAAGCATATTTGCAACGGAATCTTCTTTGATGCCATTGATTCTTTATTAGTTAATTCGTAGTCTATTGTCCTTCCTGATGGGACCCTAGCTCGCCCTAAGTCTTATTTGCCTATAAATACCACCAATGCATGTGGCAGCATTCTTCAGTGTCTAAGCCTTACTCCAACTCCTTTCTAGGCACTCACTTGTTCTTGTTCCAAGTTCCTCTCCCTTCACAATCTCTCTAGCCATGGCACATTCCACTCGCACTTTCCTCCTCTTTATTTTGGTGTTGGTTTTGTCCCATGAACTAATATTCATAGAGGGAAGGAACTTGAGGCAGAACAATCACCACTCTCCCAAATCTGCAATAATAAACACGTCAAAATCTAACATTGGAAGCCCAAGCCTACTTTACCATCCAATAAGAGATCTCGAAGAACACATGATTGACGCCTTTCGTCCCACAACTCCAGGACACAGTCCTGGCGTTGGCCATTCCATAAAAAATTGAGTGTGCATTCAATTGTTCCCTAGTATATCTACCCTACTAGATAGTTTGCACCCATGCATATGTCTCTTTATTTATTTATTTATTTATTTTACTATTCCTGCATGAAAGAAGCTTCAATGTGGTTTGTAACAAGCTTTTTGTGTTGTATCAATATTTATGTTTGTTTACCACAAGTCTATCTCATCTTTTTCCATTCTATACTTCTATCTCTAACTACACTCTTGCTCTACACTTGACGTTCTATTTATATTAAGGCAATAGCATCGAGCTAAACTAGAAAATAAATCAAAACCCAAGTAAATGACGTTTTCTCGTACTTGCAGCACTAGATCATCAATCAAAACAAGGCTCAGATCAACATATTTAATCAAAAACCAAGTAAAGTTACGAAATAAATTGAAAAAGGAAAAATGAAATGGGTGGAAGTAGGAACTTTAAAATCAAACTCTTTCTTTCTTACCTATATGTGTGTACTCCTTCCCGATTCTAAATATAAGATCTAATTATTTAATCTGATCAATTAAGGATGTTATTTGAGTTTTTTTTATTATAACATGAAATTACCAATTCACCTTACATTAACAATCTACCTTTATCTCCATCCCTCTCGTACTTGTTTAACATTGTTAGATTTAATTTGAGGAAAAGTTGAGAACAATATGAAAGATAGATGTCTTATATTTAGGGCCAAACTTATCTCCCTAAAATGGTCTTACGATTAAAACTACAGGGATTATTATATTACGTACGAAACTATGACCTTTTTGTTTAAACTTTTAAATTTATTTATTTTCGTTGTAAATAATATTGTTTCAAGATTATAACTAAACACTTGTAATTAATGGGTTCTCTCAATATATCGGAGGAAAAGTGGGAAGAATGTATCATATGTATTTCAACATATTTAATCATGTTTGTACTTACTAGTTTTGTACATTTAGAAATTTTCTGAACATCTTGTCAATGTTTTTTTCCTTTTTATTTTCAAGACATTGTGCTAAGCATGGTCATCTGGCTTTAATGGCAAGGCAATATTTATATTTTTATGAATGACCTTATTTATGACCTCATTATATTATTAGTTTCGTCTGAAATGTGTACACTATTGCGGTAAAAAAAAATGTATACACTATATCAATTCATAGATAACTTGGAGAATCGTTGGCAAAAAAAAAAAAATTACTTGGAGAATCGAATCGATTAGCGAATCCGTATCTACAGCAAGATAATGTATATATTGATATAGGCATCATAGGCTCAATCACGTGGCCGCATGTAGCTAGGGTGGTTCATCGTGAGGAATATGAAATAGAAAAAGCAACCTTGGAAACCATCTTCAACTCACAAATCTTCAAGGGAATGTATGCTGCTCAATATGTATTATTAAAACTTCTACTTAGTTATGAGCACAGAATGCTTGAATCAATTGGTGGTACACTCTAATCCTAAATATAATAGTATCCTGTTAAAGGAGGAAGAGGAGTATTTTTTTTAATTTGTTGGACCCACATTATTGTGTTTAAATGAGGGGCTAGAAAGTATTTTGATAACCTGATTATATTACCATAATTAAAAGAATTTTAGGGACTTTAGAGGGCTATATACTGTAATGTCCCTTTTATATTTCATCATTTAATGTGTCATACCACATGTCATTCAAGGTGTTCAATGCCCTTAAAACAAAACTTCCGCCGGCTTATTTTTGTCACCATAAAAACTTTAGGGTGCTCAGTGCCCGTATAGTAAAAGTTTCGAGTTAAATATGCATATTTCCCTATTATATATTTCTACCCTTCCCTTTTTAATATATGTCTTAAACCAGAATTTCTAACTTTAATCATCACATTCACAACACACACACAAACACATTTAAATTCTTACATCCTATATATTCCAAAATCTCATGAGTATAAATCAATCAACAATGTTAATCATTTTCTAAGCCCGAGAAAACAGATTTACTAGAGATCATTGCAAATTTGCAATCATCAACCAGAATACAAATCAATAGCCAAACCAAATTTCAATATTAAATACATCTTCATTAAATTCCTTTAATAGAACCCAAACAATTTATAAAATCAAATTTCCTCAACCCCCATTAATCTTCTCAATCTTTCCTCAAGCTGGCAGCAAGGAAAACAATATCAATTTCACGACCTCACATATCTTTAATCACAAAAACCATAACTTCTACTTCAACCATCCTAAAGTCTAATTTAATCCTTTAGAAATACTCTCTCTGTTCCTAAATATAAGATCACTTTCTTAATTTGTTTAGATTAAGAATGTTAGTTAAGGTAGTTATTACCACATGATTACTAATGTATCCTAACCATATGCATTTATTCTCATCCTCCCTCTCTTGCTTGTTTACCATAGATAAGCTCATTATTATGATTTATTTGGAAAAAAGTTGAGAAAAATTAAAAAGTTGCTTATATTTAAGAACAAAATGAAATTTAAAAGCGATCTTATATTTAGGAACAGATGGAGTAGTTGTTTAACACTTTGAAATCTGAACACAGTCATACAAGTCAAATTCCCTATTAGAAAATTCTCCATACCACATTGGATATGACTAACTCCTTCCTTTAACAGATTCTAGAGAACTTGATTAACCCCCCTCAATCAAACGAAACTTCATAATGAGATACCATATTAATGTTACAACATTGACAAGTACAATTAAGTTATGTCCAAACAAGATGTCAACTACAATACACTCAAATCCTTGGACCTCGTCATATATAACACGCTCCAAATCTATTAACTCAAATGTCAATCTAGTGATATAGCAAAGCATATCATATTTTACTTCTTAATACCATAACTTCTTAGATCACAAACTTCCTTTTCTAGCCTCAATTAATTTCATCACAAAATGAATTTGAATCCTTTATCTACTATTTATAATTAACGTAACTTCAAAAGAAACTGTACGTCCTAATTCTCAATTGTTCATCAACCTACAAACCTTTCCCAACTACACCGGCACCAATTATTTCATTTCAATAAAATCTCATGACTTAAACAACCTTAATCCCAAAAAATTAACTCCTTTATCTCACACATTTTTATACCAAAGTAAATCATTATTTTTCCCAAACTTCCAGATTTCATATCACCCAAACTCCAAACATAAATCACTGTTTGAATCACCATCTTAATACTTTTATTTATTCCTCATAAACGAACATTAGCCCAGCAAAGCAACAATTTTATAAGCCTAGAACAGAGCATAATGTTAATCTTATTCCTTATTCTCAACCGATCAAAATTCTCATACTATTTCTATACACATATAATCAACATTATCGAAGACGACCAAACCAAAACAGTGATAAACTTAGGAAATTTCGAACTAAACATGCAACATCATAAATAAACTCTATTATTTCTTCACATAAACCAAACAGAGCATATCATCGAACAAGAACAAAGGCAGAAGGAAAATCAAATCGGTGAATATTTTTAAACCGCAGAATATTCAACATGCATCACTCTATTAACTCCATTTTACACCTAACTAAGTTCAATTAAGCTTAACCTTAATTTGCACCCAGAATTAACAACTAATCACCGTTACAGTGAATAAACTCACACAAATCACCTATGCTCCAACGAAGCTTTTCATTTGCTACCGGAGCTCTTTGCCGCCGGAACTCCCTATCTCTATCTCTCTCTTCGACGAAGGAAGAGTGAAGAAGAAGAAGAAGAAGAAGAAGAAGAAGAAGAAGAAGAAGAGCTGAAATTACAATTTTAATTCCTTTACCTCATACTCCTACTTTAGTGTCATTTCAATTTGGTTTCTCATCTTACAAATAATTTCTACAATTTAATTGTATCCTCATGCCAAATCAAGGTTTTACTTCCAACTTAAATTCTTTTGAGCTTTAAAGTCATCCTATGTTTAAATTCATCTTCTACTTATGGTAAAAAAATCATTTTCTACCTATTTTTATTCAATTTCAGATAGAATGAAGCCTTTGAAATCCTTTAAAATACCTCGTAATTCCAAAATTTATTAATACTTTTCAACTCTTAAAGAATACATCAATATTTTAAATAACTCCTTATTTCTTCTTTTCTAAATGTTAAGGTGTTATCGTAACACTTAAGACTTATGTTATGCATCAGCTTGAAGTTGAAGGTATATGATGATAGAAAAGTTCAAAGCCTGATCGCTCGGCTGGCACGTTTCTTCTATTTTAAAACTCAACTTGTTAAGTTCCTCTCACTCATTATTATAAATTTCACTAGTTGTAGAATGCAAGGGTGGTGTTATATAATTTGGCTTAATTAATCTTCTTATCAAGGGATTATGTTAGTTATTTGATGCTTAGCTTCCTCATCCCTCAAGTTCTAAATATTAGACATATTTACTTAATTTAATTATATTGAAGATATTAGTTATGTTAATTTAAAGAGAAAATTAATTTCATGTCCCGCCCATGACACATAATATTGGAAAAGTCCCACCAATTGGTCAAATTAAAGTAGGGTCCTAAGGGACTATACTTTAATTATGTTACATAGGAAACAGACTGATGTTTTCTATCACAATGAAAGAAAACGCCCTAAATTAATTAAACCTTGAAGAATCTCATTTAATACGTGTTTGATTTCATATTGAAGAAAACTTTAACTACCAAAACTACCTCCTCAATTAGACTGAAGTCATAGTTCTTATAGAACTGTAACTAACCTATACCACACACATATATGGTAATATTTTTTCTTAGCTAGAAGTTATCTGAATAAATATTTCGAAATTAAGTAATGATGAATCAAATCACTCCCATCATGCATGTACAAATATGTTATGAACTTATAGTTCGTTTTCTTGATAGTTATATATGAAGTTCTATGCCAATCCCTCTAGTTCTAATTATAAAACTATATTAACATTTTTAGAGAAATTAATGATGTAAAATTAATCACTTTAAAATGTCTATAATTATATTTTTTGTCCAAAACTAATTTATTCTACTTATAAACTAATCTAAAATTAAATTACATGTGGCATATATTATAATTTGATGGTTAATTTGTTTTCTTAACTTAAAGAAAAAGTAAAAGTTAAAGAGATGTTATACAAAAGACTGAGGGAGGAGTAGTTGTTTTCCATTTGTAGAAGCGGGGTTGCTTTCTTTTATCTCTTCTAATAATTTCTTAGCCACCATAAAAGAAAAGGGTAATCACTTTAATTTACCCTTCAAGTAACCACCGTGGACCACTGGGCACCCTAAATTAACAACAGACCCTAATATGCCCTTCAAAAAATCAAAGTGGTCAAATTTTACCCTCACCAGACAGTCAATGATGTTTGACAGTTAAAAACTTTGCGAAATTGCATATTGACCCCATATATTATTTTTGTTTATATTTTAGTGCCTATAGTTTGCTTCAATTTTTGTTTTAGTCTCTGTAGTTTAAAACAAAAGGTTTTAGTTTTAAAATAGTTAGGGCCTATTGAAATTAAATATAAATTTTAGATTTTAAAATAGTTAAAAAATTGAAAAATTAAAGAAACTCTCACCCCACCCCACCCCACATCAATATTTTAAAATATTTTAACCTTTTAAAAATCCAAAATTTATATTTTATATACTCATTTCAATCTCCTAGCCATATAGTCATGTCACCATAATTAACACCGTTGACGACATGTCAACATATTTAACACTACTGTTAACTCATATTCAAGTCCTTATTAAACTATAGCGACTAACTGCATGTGCTAACAGATTCAAATTTGAGGGATAAAAACATCTTGTTTTAGTCTACAGGGACTAAAACAAAAATTGAAAAAAAAAATTATAGGGACAAAAATATAAATAAGAATAACATACGAGGTCAATATGCAATTTTGCGAAGTTTTTTAATGGTCAAACGTCATTGACCGTTGGGTGAGGATAAAATTAGACCACTTTGGTTACTTGAAGGGCAAATTAGAGCATGTTGTTAATTCAGGGTGTCCAGTGGTCCACGGTGGTTACTTGAAGGGCAAATTAGAGTCGTTACTCAAAAGAAAATCTAATACGTTATATAATTCAATTATAATAATTACAAGCTAAACCAGTGTAAACAAAAAATGAGTTGCATGATATGTAATTTATTTATAGATGACCTTATCTTGTTAAATACAACTTCTACATTATACAACAAGTACAAATAAGGAATTTTAATTAAATATATATATAACAACAATCATTTTATTTTGCATATATATAACAGAATTTAAATATAAAGTCTAAGAAAGCGCCTTGCATGTTGATCATACAAGAATACACGGATCGGAGTACCTAATGCATGCATGAAATTCAAAGCATCATACATATTACATGCATTCAGAATTTCAGAAACTTAATTAGTTTCTTAATTGATTCTTTACGAGTCCTACCTCTCCATCATTACTGTTTTCATGAGCAGAATGCCCTACCCCAGGGCTGTGACCTGGGTCTGTAGGTCGGAAATCAGTTTTGGACCCTTCATCCAAAAAATATTCAACTTCTGGAGGACTCTGATGAACTTCATCCTTTGCTCTTGTATCTCCATTTTCCACTCCAGATTTCTTATGACCGACCCCGGGACTGTTTCCTGGTGTTGTTGGTCGATAAGCACTTACATCTCCATTAGTATCTTTGCTAGAGATTGAGTTCACAACTATATCTGCTGATGTGGGAACATTGCTGGTAAAGCTTTTGTCTTTATTGTTGATCAAGAAATGTTGGTTGATAACCTTTATCTGCCTTCCTTGTGTAGTGATAACAATTTCATGGAAAGCAACTAGTATGATAACAACAGCTACATATTTGTGTAATACTTGAAGTCCACCCATATCTGGAGATAGTGGAAAATAATTAAGCTTCAGGTATTTTTAGTAGATCGGATGGCTTTTGGCTAGAGTTAATAAGGAAATAGAGGGAATTGAGTGTAGGTGATTTGAGAAGTTCACTGGATGTTAGGGGTATTTATAATCTTGGTTGAGTACCTTATTTATGGCTTGCTAAGATTCTAATAATAATTAAGTAATAGGTAATCATGTCATTTGACTAAAATGTCGACCGTTGATATGTAAATTAAAGTATAGCAACAACATTCACTTAGAGGTCTCTCATGTGGGAATATGTTAGTTCTCGTTGTGTTTATATAATTACATATAAGCCTTCTGAATATTTAGTTAATTAATGTATTTCATGCTGGTGGGAGGGTATGTCTTAAGAGTAGAAGAGGAAATACTGAAGAGATGCACAATATCTTCAAGACATGAATAATACTTTCTTTTTAAATTTAATTCAGCTCTACCATCTTATAGGGTACAAGTCAAAAGATTGACCAGTGAAATTCCTATATGATACAATGAAGAAGGTCCTTGCTTGAGTATAGATTATACTCCGATCCCAACACTCAAACCAAAGGACATTTCTTTTGATGATCTTGTTGTGTAGTGTGATATGTAAAGGGACTGATATGTAGTTATCTAAATGTAGTGATGTTTTGAAGAAAAGTATCTTTCTTCAATTGATCAAATTAATAGTTATGGATATAGCGGCATCGTGTATTCCATGTAGTGAACCCCACCTTGTGGAGTATGCCTTTTGTTGTTGTAAAATGTGTTGTTGTAAAATGTGTTATGACAATTTTTTTGAACACATGAATCATATATGTTGATTCATGATCATATGAAAAGTTGCGCCTTTTAGAGAGAGTTTTCTTATAAACATCACAACCCTTGACTTCATGGTGGCTACCACACCACATAGATTATGATAAATTCTTGGGTGAACCTGGTGCACCACCTCATTTGTGGTCTGACCAATTATAACTAGACATGTCAATTAAAATGAATCGTAATCATCCTGCTGATGTGGTATAATATTAAATTAAAAACTTTTCAATTAATTCATAATTCCTTCTCTCCCTTCATTGTCCTATTTTAGTGGATCCATAACTGCTTCTTCCCCACATTCATTGATCGTCCTTTCTATTCACCTTCTCTGCAAGAGCAGAGAAATTTGCAGAGGACCTCTCCACAAACCAATTCATCCAATCTTTGGTAAATTTCTGTCCCAGGTGCATATTTATTCTCTATTCTTCCGATCTTGCCCAAAGTTTCAATTTTTCCATCACCCATTTCCAAAGATTGAATTTTTCCTATGACCCATTTCCGAAATTGAATTCGAACCAGCAAAAATTGATTATATTACACTGAAACATGAATCATGAACTTGAGATTCTAATTCGAACCAGCAAAAATTGATTATGCTCTAGTTTTTTTTTCCCATGAAAAGGGATGCAGCGGAGAAGATGGTGAAATTCTAATTTTATTTCAGAGAAGTTTTTAATTTAATATTATGCCACATCAGCAAGATGATTAGATTCATTTTAATCGACATGTCATGTTTTTAGTGGTCAGACCACAAATGTGCTGGTGCACCAGGTTCACTTAAAAATTTCTCATAGATTATAAGATAATCTTTTACCGTGTCTCTAAGAACTAGAGCAACATGACCTTTGTGAAGTTTAGTATTATGACTTTTTAAACAATTTTTTTTGGTCAGTTTAAACAAATTTTCAACTAACTTAATTATAAGAACTTGACTTTAAAAAAATTTGAAAATTTCATCAACTCATCGTACATATTATTATATTTCTAGCACTTCTTCAAGCAAGCTAGTTTAAATTATATAGACAATATTTATATCAAGATCTTAATAAATATTATGTCGATTTCTCAAGTCACATATTAGAATAAGTCATGTCCTTAAATTTTACTACCTCTGGTCCTAAATATAGGACCTAATTGACTTTTTTTTTAGAGATTAAGGTTGCGAAATAGGTTATTAAATGATGACATATTTGATATATTTTTAGATTATACATTAGTTTATATGTAAAATAAACTAGTTTAAGAGAAAAAATTAGGCAAATCAATTTATAATTAACTTATTTTTCCTTTTTTAAGTTTTTTCAGAAAAAGTCAATTAGGTCTTATATTTAGGACCGGGGGAGTATCATTTAAGTTTAAATGGACATAAAAAAGATAGGACATTTCACCAAAAAAAAATAGACAAGTTTGTGATGGCCATGAGTGATTGAAGAACTTGATATAATGAATAAAAGGAAGTTCACCTAAGTTTTCTTCCCTTTTTATATTTTTACGGATCCTCACAAGTATGTCAATGACAATGAAATAGTGATGGTTAAGCTTGAAGCCTAAATCATACTTTAATTCATATGTTGACCTTACATTGTGGGGGGAAAAGACATTGATATAGTTTTTCTTTGAGATCTTAGCTGTGATAATATCTAATAATTAATAAATTATGAAGAATAAGTAGGTCGACTGGCGCACTATCAAAAAGGTCGTGCCAGAGACATGGGAATTCGTCTCTTCTCTGTGCCTTCTCCACTTGAAGAGGCTTACCATTAATTTTATGTACAAGCGAATGGCCTCTATTCAATCTCACAAATTTTTATAATTTCCTCTTCGACAAACTTAAGTGATGCTATTCACGAGCCTTTATAACTCAGCACTAACAAATATGTTTTGTTTGTATACTCTTAAAAAATCTATGGTCTGCATGATCAAAGTCACGTCTAGCCGCAAGCTCAAAGATAAAGAAAAAGATTCTCAAATCTAATACGGCCTCCCTAATCATATATTTGATTCGCTTTGAGTTAGGTGCTTCATTGCATTTATGATTTATTTGACTAGATAATGCAGAAAAACAGAGATCACTGTGATGTGTAATCATTATCACCGAGCCATCTTCAAGTTCGACCCTAAATCTCAAATTTAATGGTTCACTATTTTCTTTACATCTGTTTTTCATAACAATATTTATATATAATACAGTTTGACTTTCCCTTAGAGATACAACTTAAGCCTCCTGTGTAGAATATGCATCCGCTTTTATATGATTAACATATATATAATGATTATGCATAGCCAAATTGAGCAACATTTCACTGCATTATAGTTTTTCTATGGAAAAATATATTCTGGAAAATGTATAATAAAGGGTAAGCACCATATATAAATGGTGCACAAAGGAAAAGGTCATTACTTATTGTGGTTACAAAAGGAGACTTATAAGTTATAATACAGAGGAGATTCGGTTCTTTTAGCCATGATTAGAAAGATACGCCTTTCTTTTTTATTTTAATGTACCGATTGGAATGGAATTTAAAAATATCATACAGCTCTACTTGACCATTTTCTAGAGTCTGCTAAATTAACAATTGTCTGATATTATTCTCAGTTCATCAACAACTGCCAGTAATTCATAAGATTATATTATTATTATTATTATTATTATTATTATTATTATTATTATTATTATTAGGGTTAAAAACAACATAACTTTTTTCAATTTAACCGAAAATATTTGAATACCAATATATGCTAATTGGGGGATTGCATCGTTGGATTAATGTTTAAAAATGTTACTTTTACTTTTAGATGACTTTATAAACTGATGTTGAGGTGAAAATCTGCGATTAGTATGATGCATTTAGATGTGCTTTTATAAAATAGCTAGTTTCACAAGAGCCGCTTGTTTAGATGACATATTAAAATTTGGGCAATGACCCTATTTTACCCTTAAAATAACCACCCTGGACCACTGGGCACTCTAAACTAATATCAGGTACAATTTTATCCTTGAAGTAACCAAAGTGGTCCAATTTTACCCTATGACCAATGGAATGTTGATACGTGGAAGTTAAAATTGTACCATGTCGTCCACGTGTCAACATTATATTCGCCAGAGGGTAAAATTGGACCACTTTGGTTAGTTCAAGGGTAAGATTGTTCCCGGTGTTAGTTTAAGGTGCTCAGTGGTTCAGGGTGGTTACTTTAAGGGTAAAATAGGATCATTGCCCTTAAAAATTTTAAGCTTGAATAGGAAGAAAAAGATAAAGCTACTATACAATTCAAAATAAAATTTACTCCAACTTAAAGTGGCTTTTAATTAGACAAAAAACCAGTTATCTTTTCACTTGTCAAACATCATTTTTTTTAACCAAACTAGCTTTTTTATAACACTTCTTTAAAGATTTACATAATCCCAAGCATGTTCAAATATGCAAATTTTGTATATTACTCCCTTCGTTCCTAAATATAAGATCATTTTAGGGAGAAAAACTTGTTTCTAAATATAAGATCACTTTCTAATTTGACTCAAGTTTTCCCCAAATTACCCTTATACTCCCTTCATCCAAAAAATAGTGGTTTGAAGAATGTGATATTTTTAACACTTATGTGAGGGGTATTTTGAAAATTTCATGTAATCCTAACTTATTGGAATATCTTCCTTAATCTCTCCAAATTTGTTAAAGTGATATTATATTTAGAAACGGAGGGAGTATTTGCTTAGTGTAATTAAAACATGTCAATCTTTTTTCTGGACCAAGAAAAATAATTACACGCATGCTCATAGTAGTCTGATCTATTGGCAATTTTGTGTATATAAATATATTGTGTATATAAATATAGTATCAAAAATTTTGTTAACATAAACTAATGACTCAAGGCATTGCAGAAAAGTGCCCCAAGACAGGGGAAGAATATAACTCAATTAAATTGACAAAATATTAACGAAGGAGCATACAAAAGTCAAGTCAAAAGCAAAACTAGCCACCACATTTGCTCGCGTGTAGGATATCCCCTGCCCTACCACTAAAACTTGTCAGTCAATCGTGCAATATTCGCTTGTATACTTATTATATTTCAAAATATAACTTAATTCACCTGTGCAGAATGCTAATTTCCCTACTGAAATTTGCTTATATTATTTGAAGAACAGACATAGATAAATAATTTTTCAAATTGTTTCTTCCAATACTTAAACAACCATTATATTGCTCAAACATAAGGAAGAGAGAGTGAGAGAACAAAAAACTCCCCTAGTGAAGTCAAGGACATCAACACTTGGGGTTTAAGTCAAACATAGGTGTAATGCCACTTCAGGTCCCTCTTTCAAGATAATTTGGAGCCAATGGATAGTGAAAACTAACCCCTGGATTATCGTTCACTTGAAGAGCCTTAACAAAAATTAATTACCTAGAAATATATGCAAAACTTGTTAAGAAACGAGAAAAGGTCATCAGATTTATTTAGGAAATTGGTTTGGAAAGTATGTTTATGTTCAAGAAAGAATTAATTGGATAAAAGGACGAGATTTGAATTTGAATTAGTGATTAGAGACTGAAACAATTCTTGCTCAATTAAGTTTTTAGGGAGTTTTTTGGTTAATCAAAAGGCCCCTAGAGGAATCCCTCTAGGTTAGACTTGGGTTAGGTGAATTAATACTGGAATCCTTCTTATCAATCCTTTCTAATCTCAAGTTGATTAAGAAAATAACTACATTGAGTTTGCTAATTTCATGTGGCTTCTAGTCCCACAACCGGAATCCTAAATTGCTTATTTAACCCAAGGGATTTAATTCGCTGTTGGAATTTTAAAAAATAAGAGGATTGAAATCGCCAATGTCGATCACTCCTAAAAATTGACAAACTCAAGCTAAATTTCTCAAATGCAATTACTTAACAACCTTAATTTACTAAATAAGAACCCTCAAATAGCACAAGATATTAGCTAAAATATTCATTCAAAATGATTAATTAATTCAAACATTAAACCAAAGTTTAAGTAAAATATGAACAATTGTCAAGCATACACAAGCGAAAACAAAGCCAAAAATGCTTCTACCACCCGCTAACACAAGATATATAGATAAAAATACATCGAAATGGAGAGCTAAAGTAAATTTTGGGGTGGGGATTTTGGAGAAACGGAAAGACGATGAAGTGTTAAGGGTGAGGTGGAGGGATGAGAATACATGGAGTTACCACACAAGCATTTATCGGTTAACTAACCATTGACTATTTGGTTTAGTGATGGAGGGGTTAGTTTGCCTCTTTATTAAACTTCTGGAGCATAATAGGCCTTCAAAAACTTTTGAGTGCCCAATATCCCTACGCAAAAACTTTCAGGGCATTTTTGCATTTTTGCTCTTTAATACAAAATCTAAATTAAATAAGCTAAGGTCTAATTAAAATAATAAAGAGAAGAGTGCGTATATGTTAGTTTCCATAAAAAAATAAATGAAGTAAAATAATGAGCCATAACAGTCAGAAGTGACGGAGTCAAATGGTGTCACACATTTAATTTGATGCTAAGCTTAACCACCACACTCTACAAGTGAGAATTAAATGACGAATCTGGCAAAAAGTATCTCCAGAGGTTGTGGAACCTCTTTTCTGTGTCCCCTCCATAAAAGTACATAAAACTAATGGACAATGTAATACGTTGGATATATTAATTAATTGAACCACCACTATTGTGTAGTTGTTAATTTATATATATAACAAAAGCAAGTGCACTAGGTTAGTTTTTTTCGTGACTACATATATAGAACTAGTGGCGCTCTTTAATTAGAAAACCAGAGCTTTCATTGAAAGCTTCAAAAATTAATAAATTAGAGCCGCAAGGTACATATAGAAGAATCTTTCTGGTCTTTTTCACTGCATCTCAAGTCTCAACCTCATATAATGATCAAATTAACTATTAACTAATCATATAAAGTCATCACTTGGGGGAATATAAATATCATCAATATTCTCTCTTAATATATTTGCATACAATCAACTAAACTATGTACTTCATTAATTTTACATTGTACAAGTCTTATAGATCACAATTTGTAAACAGTACGACTGTACAACAACAATTATAACTATATTATCTTTGCTTATGTAAGATCTGATCGCCTAGACTTCGCCTATATTTATAGTCGGTCCCAAGTCTGGGTAAATGAGAAGGGTTTTATAAGACCCAATAGTCAATGTAACTCAATCGAATATCATGAACATGGATCAACGACAATAGTTTCGGTTAGGAGTTTCAATATTTCTATACAAGCATGCATTTATCATAACAAAAAAATTGCACCATATGTTCATAATTATGTATTATTGGTATGGGGAACAAAGAGTCTTCTAGGAAGAAATTGTATTCTAGTAGTTGATCACTCGATCATGACTACAAATCTCATTATTGTTGTTTATGTGATAATCTTATTGGTAAGCTACATATAAGCACTTTCTAAATATAGAGGTATAATTAGAGCCATGAATTTGGTCGGCCTAGCCCATCAACGGTTCATGTCCGCATTAGCCCACTTCCAAAATTGGGGTGTGCCTAGTTGGACTTAAAGCCGGCCCGTAAGCTTCTCACTTTTTCATAAATACTTTTTCCACTTCCAAACCTTTGTTTCTAAATAAAAAAAATGAAATATAGGATTAAAAAATAAATAAAATTATGATCCAAATCATATTGAAATACCAAGTATGATCAGCTTAACAATTCAATATTTGATGCACATGCCTATTGCATACACCATAATTAAATAGTTATATAATAAGTTTAATAGTTCATTGTCCACACCACAATTCAATAAATCAAACAAATTATTCAATGAAATCCATACACCATAATTAAACAAACTATTTCATAAAGTTCACATGACACAATTAAATAAAACTACTATATAAAGCAATAAATAAATAAAGTGAAATCCACAAATTACATTAAACAACAGCGTCAATATCATTTTCTTCTCCATCATCACTGTCATTAGCATCAAGGATATTTGATTGTAATTCACTATGAGTGGGATCTTCCTCTCATGGTGTAAAATAACAAATCTTTTTCCTATTTTTTTATAAGTACTAAGTAATAATAAAATTATAAAAGCATTTTTTTAAATACTAGACCTGCGCCATGCCATTTGAGCCTGTGGCCCGATGTACTAGCTGGTTTAAAAAAGAAATGAAAATGTAGTTTTTTAATTAAAGGGTAAAGCAAACACTAGTAGTTTTGAAATTAGTAGCGTGTCACAACCTCTCAACTAAACTAAAGGGAAGATATCATACCGTACTATAAAGCCTTGGTCAACGCATCACAACCTCCCAACCAAAATGAAAATGTGTACGCAGATGTTGTAGAATATAGACTTTCAAAAATCTAGACATAAAGATCATGGTACACGTATCACAATCCGTAAATCTAATAAAACACACACAATACGACACACACACACACACAAACACACCTACCTTACTACACAACGCACGCCTTGGAATCAAAGGATCTACCATCCCAGCTAATTGAGATCTTTTACAGTTGGAGAAAAACTGAAAGGAAGAAAGAAATTATTTGTTGCAAAGAGAAAAAAATGAATTTCATACACGGCTCACTGATTAATATCCTTTTCTCTAAGAATATATCATTGCAAGTTGCAACACTGTAAGTGTACATATATAGTCTGTTTTAATTCAATTAGGACATGTGCCCTAGCTAGTTGTGAGTAGAATGTCCTACGCCGGGGCTGTGACCTGGGGAAGTGGGCCTAAAATCGTCAATGTAGTAACCTAGAGCTGCCTCATCACTTGGTGGACACGGCGGTGGGGACACGTTAGCATTGGCAGTGACTAGGTCACCATTTTGGTTTTGGAAGCCTTGGGACTTCATGAGGTTCCTTCTTCCATGAATGCATTGGAATGACTGACAGAAAATTAGGGCAATGATAAGTGCAGAGATAATGAGCTTCTTTTGGGACATGCTTAATTGGTTTGGTTTTTAAATAGGGAAACCTAAAAGAAAAATATGAAGCAGCTTGTAACTGTATGTTGAACTCAAAATATGATATATATCAAGAGGGGAAGGCCTAAATTGAACAAAGAAACATGAAATGGACAAATGAGTTTTAGTTGCTTAGACAGTATCCTTATGTGCATTTATATAGAGGTTGAGAATCATATCTGTGGGACCTATGTATATTTGTTTGGGAAATCTTTGTTGGATTCTCTTTCTCACTTTCAAAGCAGTGCGCCTGACTTGCCACATCGGCTAACCGTACAATACAGTAATATTAGTTGAAGTCATAATTAATATTTAAAAAAATTAAAGATGCTTTTTTAATTTGAATCTAACTGACTTTTCAACTAGCTAACTCCTAAATATAATTTTTGGACCCCAACTAAATAGGATTTGGCTTGAACATTCAACCAAGCAAGTCGTATTCAACCTTACAAGTTATAATGTAATACTACCTTCAGTCCTAAATATAGGACCTAGATAACTTTTTTTTGAGAGATTAAGGTTGCGAAATATGTTATTAAATGATGACATATTTAATATATTTTTAGATAATCCATTAGTTTATAGGTAAAATAAACTAGTTTAAGGGAAAAAATTAGGTAAATCAATTTATAATTAATTTATTTTTTGCTTTTTTAGGATTTTCCAAAAAAGTCATCTAGGTCTTATATTTAGGACCGGAGGGAGTATTATAATAACTCTAGACTAAAAGATGGAGATTTCTTTGTTTTGTCCGCTTTTAACGAAAGAATTAAATATATCAAGGATTTTCGAATTGATATTGTACTCCCATGTAAGGAATAAGAATCTCAACTGTAAAGAGAAATATACATTTATTTCATTAACAACATCAAAAAAATGATAACAAGATCTTCATCTAAAAACATTAACTTATTTAAAAAGTTAATAGAATGTAATTGTATATATTCGACTTTTTTATATTAGAAGCAAGCAAGCCATTCAAGGTGGTGATGATTGCATGATAGGTTGAGGGCTAACATTACAAGGTGGTGGGAGATTCGGGTGTATGAATAGTGTTCACTTTTCCGGTGTTACATGATATGAAATAGAAAGTCAGGAGACAATATTTGGTAGTATTTGTTGTGTATAGGCCTATGAAGATAAATTTAGGTAGGAATTTTTTTGTTTTTATGGCAAATTAAAGCTAGGCAACTTGAAGTGATCCCAATTTGATCGGATTTAGAAATGCAGAATTGTCATCATCTGTTTTTGTTGTTTCTGTAGAATTTTATTGTGAGACTGATGAGACAATTCAAGCTATTCGGTGTTCCACTAAGAATTTCCTATTTAACAAAACCTTGGCCACGTGTTGGGCATCTATTAATATATTGGATCTTATATATATATTGTTTTGATTCATTATGGTGGATCTGAGGATCGGGTCGAACAAAAGGCAGAACTATGATGAAGCTCGCCTGAAGTAATTTTCTAATTGTACTTAGTATATATCATAAATTTATTTTTTTGTATCTACACCATTTTTCAAGTTGCACCGTTTATCCTAAATCAATTTGTTGTTGCAACTTAAAGTATTGTCTTAACAATGAACACTTAAAATTTAGGACAATGAGTACTGCTGAAAAAATACTTCAACGTCCATGAAAACTGTTTTAATTGAAAGGGATGAAAATGTGGGCGAGGCTCATTTGATGATATGATGAAAGGAGGGTGGAGCAAATAGTCATCACTTATCAGATATATATTATGTGAGTTTAAAGATATAGAGGTGAGGGGGACAAGTTTATGCAGTTCATAGACAAAGATATATACTTTTTGCATTTTGAGGGTCAAGTGGGAACTCCTTCATTTGAATCACCTAACCCTTGCCTCTTGGCTTGCATTTGCATATTCTTGTTTGGTGCACACATCTTTGATGTTCTGTCGGTTGTTGCGTATGTGGAATAACTTTTACCTGTATAGTGTTAAGAAAATGTCGATTTAATTTGTCACCTTGAAAATAACTCTTCCTCCAACCCTGGCCTTAATGTATAACATATATGAGGAGTCTTGATCTTAAATGTATTACATATTTCTAATTTTTATCATTTTTTTTAGAATTACACCCATGATCATGCTTCCTTAAAAATAATCAAAAAGAGAGAGAGAGGAGAAGTTAATGAAGATGGTTAGAGTGTTTATGATAAACACACACGATATATTAACTTATTTAATTGACATCTTTAAACTAATGTAATCATGCAAATAAGTCTAATTTCAATATCAAAATTTGATTTTTTTTCATCTGAAAAACGTTTGAGTTGAAATTATAGTCCCATTTAATCAATGATGAAGAAATGGACATGCTTTTTGTGTAGTATAAGAGTTGGGAGATAGAAGCCACATTATAAAATTATGTATATTTTCATTGAACACTTTTCACTCACGTATTCCCAATATATATTTGTGATTTATTTGTTTTCCCCTCGTTTTTTCTAGCGAGTTATTTGTGACAAATGAGACAGTTTCCATTTAAAGTGCAAATCATCACTACATACCTTCCTCTTCATGTCTTGGCCAGAGCGCCAGATTGCGTATCTATTTTCGGTGCAACTTTTTTCCATGCCAGCCTAGTTTAGAGCTAGCTATAAGGATAAAGACTAAGATCTACAAGATATTCAGTGATTTCGATTGCCCAGTGCAAATTATTTGAAATGATTCAGAAACTTTCAAAAAATATGAACAATCATTTGACCTACTCATAAACCACTAGTTTTTTTACTGACTCATCAACGACTAATTAAAGTACACGCTTAAAAAGCCACTTAAAACTCCTTTGTTCAAAAATAAAAAACGAATATGGATTTCAAACAACTAATAGAAAAGCCCTGAGGGGAAAGGAAAAAAATAATAAATGGAGAGGGATGGATGCTGCAAAAGGCCTAGCGTGATAAGGCGTACGGTTTGATGAGTTATTAAGATGGGAAAAAACATTTACTTTTTCTGTGAAAATTAAAAAATAAAATATACCACTAAATTTTAACATATAATATTAGTTAATAAATAAAATAAATTAGTTTTAAGAATAAAGATAAACATAAACTAATTAAAATAATTTATTTTGTATCTCTATTTCCTATAACAAGTCAACTTGATTGTATATTATAATTAGACTACAAGAGAGTAACATTTTTATTTTTATTTTTCTTCCTTTTATTAAAAATGAATCAAATATTATATTAAGAAAATGTTAGAAGGTTTAAAGAGCTATACGCTAAGATGGCTGGTTTGATCCTGATAAAAAAAAATCCTGATAAAAAAAAAAGATGGCTGGTTTGACAGTGACATTTGCTTGATCGCCATAGACAAAATGATGGAGATAAATGAGAGTTAATCAATTAAAGTCAACCTTGTTACTTTAGTGTCTAATCCAGTTTGCATGGACATTGAATTATGCAACATTAAACATTAACTATCGAGCCAAAAGATAGTATATTAATGACAAATAAATAAAAAAGAACATCCACAAACCAAACCACAGTATCATCATCACCGTCCACAAGCATTTTCACACATTCACATTGAACTTTGTTCTTTGCGTTCGAAGTGCTATCTTAACATATACGGACGTATGAAGGTCTGGTAATCCAGAATATTTTCGTTAATAAATTTTTAAAGCTGATAAAATAAAAATTTCAAGCCAGAATAGCTAATAAAAATTTACAATTATTCACTTCCTTGAACCGCTCCCAATTATTCTTTCCCTTGATGACAACTTTCTCACATTAAAATTGAGAAAATAAAAAAAATAAGGGATTCTTCTGTACAAATATATATGATGCCAATTCAGATGTTAGAGGCATTCGTTCCCTTCGCAGCTACCTCTGTACACGTGTAATTAAATAACAACAAATGAAATCAAATAATTAAAAAAAAGAAAAAAAATGACACTTTTGCAAACCAGCAAACCAGACTTGAAAGCTTCCCACAAGACTAGGCAAATATCTGCTGAATGACTGTCTCCGCATTCCCATTGTATTGTGCCAGTAGATGAATAGCATCAGCTCTAGGCAAAGCCAAAAACTCCTGCATTCATATAAAGATTCAAATATGAAACATTGAAATTATAAGGTGAATTGTTCAATTTTGAGTCCTTCTCACCAATTGAATTTCCATTAGAACACTTATCCCCAAATTTTCCATTGTGGGAAAAAGACAGGAGATTCATCAAAAAGTCAGAAAACCCATTAAAAAGAATAGAGTTTAAGAATTGATGACAAAACCAAGAATGCTTATGCATTGATTGTTGAGTATAAATCTTGTAATGTTGACGAAAAATTTTAGAGTGACTCAAGTGACTTGAATTGCAATGAGATATAGTACCAGACAAAAAGCATTGTTCTGAAACCTAATGACAGAAGTTTTTTCTCCTGAATGTGATTTGCAAACTAAGACTAGCATTGTTCTGAAATACGCTAACCCACCCAAGGCAGAATTCTTGATACTCTAAATGTTACTATGAAAGTGAAAATGGAGGAATCTAATCACAAGCATCTAGAACTTACCATTACTTTGAGTATTGCATTTTCGTCGCAAATGACATCCCCAGATGATGCTTGGGTCGGACTGCCTCCATCTTCTGACATCTTAGTTCCTGTGGATACTGTAACTTGGGAAGAACCATGTGTGCAGCTATCTGCAAATGACTTAGCCATGGATACAGCCGCAAGTAAAGAAGAATTAACCTCCTTCAAAGAATCAATCCTCAATAAACCTTCAAAGCGATCTTTACACATTTGAAGTTTAAACCACTCATTATGCGTGTAAAGAGTTGCTCGCATTATTTTCATGAGTTGAGGTTCCTCGACACCAAGCCTCCTACCAACCGCCACCTATCCAACATAAAACAGTCCACCATGCTCATGTTGTCCAATAGTAGTAAAATTTGAAAGCACAAAAACTAACTGATTCCGAAAATGGCTTAACATTAAATTTTGCGTAGAAACCTGTTTTTATTTATCTTTTTATAGGAGGGAGAAAAGAGAGGTGTGAAAGGGGAAATAGACCAGGTTAATGGGTACAGGTCATAGTATCAAGTCAATCCATAGCATGCCTTTGCATAAGATCATTTATGCCTACTAGGAAAGTCACCAAAAATGGAAGGGTACTAAGTGACTAAGTTGGACTACAGTGATTTCGTCAGATTCAATATCAAATTCATCCACAACCCTGAGTATCCTTCCCGACTTTTTTAGCCTTCTTAAAAATAACTAAGGAGTTTATCAGAAAACATAACTATTTTGAAAAAATGACAAGATGACCGCACAGTGGGATCACCTCAAGTCAAAACTGAGAGGGGCCACATTGCAATTAAGTAAGATCAACTAATAGAAAAAAAATGACCCACCGTATAATATTAAATCAAGTACACATTACCTGGAGAGAAGCAGCCAAAGCATCTAAAGGTAAGGCACTTCCAATAGCATCGTCATTTGGACGAAGTAAAGCCAAAAGAGTTTCTTTCAAGGGCTTTAATAGAGAAGGATCATTAGCTGCTAAAGGACCCAAATGGGAGCAAGCTACTCTTAAAGCAGAATTATAATCACCAGAGCCAACCAGCTTGAGAAATTCAACCTATAAGCAATCACAATAAAGGCTTACATTCTGTATGCAGCAATAGATAGTATCCCAAAAAAGCTCCTCTTCCATATACAGAAGTGTTAGTTAATTGGAATTATCAACAAATAACACATAGTGAACTCACTTACCTGCTTAAGTTGGAAGAGCAACACTGAATTTTGCACAAAGAAGTTTGGATCAATAGCATTAACTTCATCAACAACTTCTGCAGCCATTCCTTTGCTAGCTAATTCCTTCATTGCCAACATAATCTCAAATTTGTCCTCCATATTGTTACTTTCAAAAGCAGAAAGCTTTTCAGTTCCCTGCAAAACTTTATTTAGTCAATGATTGTACTACCAAAAGAATAACATCATAACCATCAAACAGATACCTGTTTTTCCTTTGACATAGTTGAAATAATGGTGCTTATGCTATGCTCTAGCTTATTCTCTTCAAGTGAAGCATCAGGTAAGTAACTATCGTCATCATATCGTCCTCTCCACCGCTTGCGTTTATTTCTTTCCCCATGTCCATGCAATCTGCTTTCTTGCAATACTCTTAGATTTTCCAGTTGCCGTGAACCGCTGGTGCTACAGTCTTCATGATTGCTTGTGGATTCAGAAGCATAACGCACATCAGCATCCACTTGTTGCATGCTAGTCACGTCAACATTATTTTCAGGGGAACCATCTGTTTGAGCATTGGTAACAGAAGTTTCACCATCTGATTGCTTGCTAGCATTGCAATCAACCTCAAGAGAACAGTCTCTTGATGAACAATACCCAGGGTCATGTTGACTGGATTTTGCTGGTGGTGGAGTACTTTGCTTGGGAAGCACTAAAGTTCATTAAGATCAACAGGAAAAAAACATGATCAAAATCAATATGAAGGTAGTGTATTAACGGAAAAGTCGGATTAATTTTCAGATACTCTACTATTTGTTTATGATTCGTGAAAACATCCAACAAACATAAAAGAAAGAAACAAATTTAAATTTATGGAATAGAAATACCATGAATGAAACATCAAAAGCTAAAGGAACTAAGCATATGAAAGAAACTCCACACACACGCGAGCGGGAGATGAGAGAAACAGAAAAACATTTATTATATATATAGTATTCAGTAGAGAAGATGATGCTATACCAAAGTCAACAATGCCTCTATAAACACAATATTCACGAACAAGCTGATCAAGTAGTGGGACATCCAGTCTTATCCGACACAATTCATTCTGAAAAAGGAAGATAAAACAATAAATAGTTGAAGGAAAAACCCAAAACAAAGTTAAATGAATCAGTATGAAACGTGTCATTTCTGCAAGGGCCACGCCATTATATATTCATGTAACGAACATTAAAGGCATGCTAGTACACATATCCATGGCAAGTCACAAAGTGTTTGAACTATAGATTAAACAGGCTTGAATGTAAAATTGTGTTAAGTATCAACCTACAGCTATCTCTGTGCTGCCCTCTCCTGAGTCTCTATCATACTACATCCCCCCCCCCCCTAACCCAAAAAAAACGGTAAAAAATGACAATTTTGTTCTGTTTCTGCAGGCAGAAAGTGAAAGAAAGAACTGTGTATTAGTCTTAAGGAGACATATAACTTACATTTCTGACTAGATAAGGATAAATCTGTGGTCTATCAGAAGGTTAAACATATGACTTTATTTTACGATGTCAACCAAAGTTCAATCCAGGATTTTGTTAAAGCAATTAAAGGAATTCCATTCTGAAAAAAACAAAACAAAAAACCACTACCTGACTATCAACATTCATAAAAAAAGCATGTGTGTGTGTGTATTTTTCATAAGTACAAAACTACATTCACTCAGCCAAGTTGACAATAAACAATTTTCACATTAATATTGATTTTACAAGCAATCTTTAAAGCAAAATAACTTTTTCCAAATGACTGGTCTAGAGGCAATCACTATTGAATCTAATATGTCACTCCACCATAAATGGCATAAGACAACTAGCGATGAAAAAAAATTATCTTATTATGAGAGCAGTAATGAGAGAACATAGATAATAGCAGAAGGTGCATCGCTAGCTTCAAAGAATTGAGGAGGGGGGAAAAACTTTACAGGCTTATATCAAAACACCAAATACTGAAGCCACAACAATCAAAAAAGAAACAGGCATGTGCAAGAAGAGCATGTGTGTCAACCTGAAATGCCTGAAGTAGATCACCCTTAGCATATCTCAAGCTATCAATCGCCCCTTGTCTAGTAAGCTCTACAGCATGTGCAAGAGCTTGTATGTCAACCTGGTTTCCAGAGTCAAACACAACGCGTCAGCATACACATGGGCAGGCTTCTACACAGTGTCATAAAAATCATATGAACAAACATGCGTGAGGAAATAAATCCACCAGAGCATTTGTACAACAATGACAACATCACCAATAACTCACTTAATTTTACTATTAAGTTTCAGAACCAACAACCAACAAAAATATCGCACCTCATCAAACGGTGGCAATTCATATAGAGTGTCCTGCGGTGTTGCAGGAGGATCACGCTCCTCTAGGAGCAATCTTTCAGTCAGATCTGAGATTGGCGATGTAATGCCTTGTCGCAAACAGTATGCCCTGTGAATGCTGTATAAGAAATACCAACAAAAAATAAAAATCTTGCCAAAAGGAAATCAAGTACACTATTATAAATATAAATGAAGAATGGTCAGATCGATCACTAAAATTCTATGACCAAAAATATGATAACTAATCTAACCTTATCAAATATCTCAGAGCCATTGAAAATATTGGATCATATGCATGCAAATGAGCTCTTAACACAGAGGACATTAATCCAGCTAGGTCAAACCTTCTCTTTTCAGACCACTGCAAATAATAAAGCAAGCATGATCATAAGCTTAATAAGCATCCTCTCAATAAAAAACTAATTAAGCCTCTAATTACAACATTGTAAAAATGAGAACACGGTTTTTAAGATAGTGAATGAACTCCACTTAATCACAAAGGAGAAAGATTCCCAACAATAAAAAACAGGTTCAATCCATGATTTCGTCAGCAGCAAAGACTCTACCCTCTGCTCACCAACAGTCAAATATTAGACTGTTTATGGACACACCATCTCCCTCTAGCCACATATTTAACATGCCAATTCACGGGCATGCTTCTAAGGGAAAAGGTGGTTATCTTAAAGACCCCTACCACGCCCACCAACAGTATCTAGTATATCATATATCAATACATCAATATTACTAATCAAATCAATAAGGAGCCGCCCTATTCATAAATCATAAACAGTGAAACTCATTTCAACTTTCTGTTCAACATCAGCCTAAAATCCAGTTTGCTAAGTGATATAAGTTGCAAAGCTTCTATACCCATTAGGATAATGTTGGACATCAAATACACAGACCCAAACAGGAAAGAGAACTTTCAAGGAACATACCACTATAATATTAGCAGGCTCCAAAAACACTACACGATCAATTACCAATTACCAATTACACGATCAATAAGAAATTCAAGATTTAAAAGAACTTAACATAAAAGGCTACTACCAATTACCAAAGTTCAAATTTTGTTTTGGTGCAAATATTCACTCCAATCCTGCTTTTACTTGCAAAAACCTTAACACTACTTTGTTTTTTTACATCCTAGTATAAGACTGCTTATTCAATTATTACATTACTTACTCCTCAAGTATGCATGGAAGATCATATCTGCCCTGAAGTATTTCGTGCCCATATTTGCCCCTAAAATATGCATGAGGATCATATTTGCTCTTAACAGTTAAAATATTAATGGTCAAACATGATCTTGTGTACATACTTCAAGGGCAAACATGACCCTTTTTATATACTTTTGGGGCAGATATGACTGTTTATGTATACTTTAAGGGTAAATATAATCCTTGGTGCACACTTCCATGACACATTTGGGCCAAAAATACTTTAGGGGCATATATGATTTCTTCCTATTATTAAAAGTCATTCACTATTCATTTATTCCATCATTTCTTCCTATTATTGTTCCTCCCTCACTCACTCTCTGGCTGAATAAAAATAGAATGTACACCCATGACCCACCTCATCTGCAACAGGAGAAGTGTGATCATCCTTGTCATATATAAAAGCCAGAAGAACATGCTTGAATTCCTCATATGCTTCCTTAAATACAGACAACCGTCAGAATCCACATTCAACACAACAAAAACAAAAAAAAAAACCTTAAAAATTAACAATCGCCCAAATCAAATCAAATACAATACCGGATAAGCATCAAGTGCACAAGGCGCAAGACACGTCCTCAAACACTCAATTGCACATTCACGATCCTCCTCCTTCCCTTTCCTAAGAAGCTCAATAAATTTCTACACAATAATCAAAACAACATTAACAACAATAATAACAATACTCACTCCCTTCCTAAACAAAAAATCACTCTCAAATTTCAATTTGCTCCTAAATATAAGATCATTTTCTAATTTTTCCCAACTTTTTCCAAAACTAACCCTCCTAACAATAAAGCTTATCTAATTAAATTGATAATATCAAGCGATAATAAGTAACTTAACAAACATCCTTAACCGAATCAAATTAGGGCAAGTGATGTTATATTTAGGAAGGGAGGGAGAATATCGTAATCAAACCTAAAAAATAGATTGCGATAATTTGATTATGAATTTATTTATGAAACCTGTTTGTGAAGGCGGAAGAGGATCTTGTGGTCGAGGAGGACAGAAGGAGAGTGAGATTGGAGAAGAAGGAAGGCGGAATCGATGTCGCCGGATTCCAACGAGCGTCTGATCTGGCGAATAATTAGCCTTGACTGGTAAGACGAAGAAGAAGACGAAGACGAAGAAGAAGGATGGTGATTGTTTCCCCTAAATTCACCAACGGTTAATTTTTTAAATGGTTTAAGCCAGATCAACGGACGATATTGAATTTGTATACTGTATAGCCGTTTTCTGTAAATCGAATTCAAAATTGAACATGCAGGGACACGTGTTGACAGGAGAAGAATGGAGATAACGTATGGGACACGTGGGGAAAGAAGGTGCAAGACAAGAAGAAACCGTCCTGTGTAGTGGGTCTTGTAGTTAACTGTCTTGGGTAGTTATTTATGTATGTAACTGTCTTGTGAATAACGGTCATGTATGTAACCGTCCCGTAAGCAATGTCTGTAAGGTTCATATATAAATGTATATTGTATTCAGAAAGAAAGCAGAACATCTTGTAATACACTTTCGTGAAGTATAAATAAAAAAGCACTTGTTCATCTATTCTCGATTTTATCTTGTTAATTACTTGAATTATCTCGTTTAATCTATCAACGGATTTTAGGAGATACATTTTGGCGCCGTCTGTGGGGAATCGATATGAAATTCGGTTCAATCAATCCAGAAGACATTCCTTCGACCTCTGCTCTACCTGAGAGCAAGAAACCGAATCCTGAGGAAGCAGTTCTTGAAGTAGAACCAGAAAACCCAGAAAAACCACTCAATCCCGAAAAGAAACCGATGATTGAAGAAGATGAGACTCCAGAAAAACAAGCAGTTGAAGTTGAAGAAGTAGTTGAGGAAGATTCGTCAGATGTTAACTGCTCCAAGAAGAACCCAGATCCACTTTATCAAGTTTTGAAAAACATGCAAGATCAGCAGAGAGAACAATATGCAATGTTGAAATCTTTGTCGAGTGAAAATAGAGAATTGAAGTTACAACTCTTAGAATTGAAAATGGCAACTCCAAAGGTGGATCAGACTCAGATGAAACCAGATCACTTTCACCCGAAAACAAGACCTAATTCAGGACAAGTTCATTCACGCTCTCGTAAACGCCAAGAAGCCAGCAAAGAATTTATCATTGATTTCGCATCATCGCAGGAAGACTACGGTTATGATAATGAAGAGCCACATTTAGATCTTGAGGATGACATCATGTCCAGTAATTCAAATGACGAAGATATGGAAGATGCCAGATCATATTCACCACCTGCCATGCCCCCTCCAAGACCCAGAATCCCTAGTATCATTGTATCTCAATCAAGAGCACCTTCAGTCGCTGCAACGGAAGAGAATAATCCCGCTGTGGCTCGCCTCGAACAAGAACTGGAGCTTTTGAAGGAAGTGATGAAACAAGTTCCTGGAGTTCAAACAACAATGAATAGGAATACAGTTAAGAGTTACACAGATTCCCCATTCATTGATTCGATAGCGAATGCCAAATTGCCCAAAAAATTGGTTTATCCTACCTTTGTCTTATATGATGGAACATCTGACCCTGATGAACACATGGCCCAATACAAGCAAAGGATGTTAGCTATCTCCATCCCCAGATCAGTTCGTGAAGCCTGCATGTGTCGTGGGTTTGGAATGACTCTTACAGGATCAGCATTACAATGGTATATCAAGATACCAGTCAGATCAGTATCTTCGTTTGCGGATTTATATGACAAATTTGTACACCAGTTTGCTAGTAGCAAGAGGTTGGAGAAAACTGCAGATGATTTGTATCATTTACATATTGAGAGTGGTGAATCCTTGAGGGATTATTTGGGAAGGTTCAATAAAGAACGTTTGACTATAACTAATCCAGATGAAGCAGTTTGTATCAATGCGTTCAGGAAAGGATTGTTCCCATCAATGCCACTTTACAGGGAACTAACCATGTCTCCTCCAAGAAGCTGGGCAGAACTAATGCAGAAAACTCTGAGAGAGATTCGCTGGGAAGAGGACAACAGGAACAGATATGGAAGTTTTGTGAAATCTGATAATCAACATTCAGATAAAAGAAGGAAGAAAGATGAAAAAAGTTCCAAATCCTGGAATGCAGAACCATACCCCAATGTGCAGCATGACCGGGAAGAAGATAGCAGTAAGTCTACAAGATCAAATAGACCACCACCTCCAAGAATCGAAGAGCAAGGGATTAGCTTATCACCAAAAGAATTGGTAAAGGAAATGTTCAGGATGGGAGAGTCAGTAAAATGGCCTGGAAAGTTGAAAACTCCTTCAGAGCAACGTGACAAGTCAAAATGGTGCGAATTCCATGATGATCACGGACACAGGACTGAAGATTGTATCTCTCTGAGGTTCCAAGTGGCTGAATTGTTGAAACGAGGCCACTTGAGTCATTTATTAAGCAAATCCAATAAGAAATTTCCAGAGCAAGAACACAACACATCTAACAAAGGAACTCCAGCAGCCCCTCCCCAACATGCAAAGGTAATCAATTTCATTTCAGGAGGATCATGCACAAGTGGAGCCAGTTACTCAGCAGCAAAACGACATACAAGAGCATTAGTTCATTCTGCCAATATTACTTTACCCGAAGATAACTGCAATGAATCAAGAGAAGGTCCAATAACTTTCCAGGATGATGAAGTCAATGATCCGACACATGATGATGCTCTGGTAATATCCATCACTTTATCTAATTGCGGAGTAAAACGTGTATTGGTTGATCCTGGAAGTTCTGTCAATATCATTTATCTGGCAACTGTGAAAGAAATGAATATGGAATCGGAAATGTCCTATCACCCTACAACTCTTGTGTTTGGGAATGGAGCAGCGGATAAATCTATGGCAATTATTAATCTGCCTACTTATGCTGTTGGAATGAATCAGACATTCACATATCATGTCATGGATTGCCCATCTTCCTATAATGCTATTCTTGGACGCCCATGGTTACACAAGATGAAAGCTGTGCCTTCGACTTTACATCAAAAAATTAAATTTGACACACCCTGGGGAGTACGTCAAATTAGGGGAGATCAACTAGCATCAAGAGAATGCTACCAAGCTACATTAAAGATCCCGAATAAAAGTCCAGCATAGCAATTACAGTATCGAGTTCCAGACGTCCCAGTGAGAGAAAAAGATCCTGAAGAAATAGTCCCGATCATCCTGAATCCCGAAAAACCTGATAGGAAAATTTATATTGGAAAAGGTTTAGACCCCAATATACAATCTCAGATCATTTCGTTTTTAAAGCAGAATGAAGATTGCTTCGCTTGGTCACATGCAGACATGACCGGGATTAATCCAGAAATTATTTCACATCGTTTGAATGTGGACCCAACATTCAAAGCAATAAGGCAGAAAAGAAGGAAACAGCATCCTGAGAGAAACAAAATTGTAAATGAAGAAGTTTGTAAACTCTTGTCGAATGGAGCAATACGAGAAGTGTTATATCCTGATTGGTTAGCAAATGTAGTGGTTGTACCTAAGAAAAACGGAAAACATCGTGTATGTATCGATTTCACTGATTTGAATAAAGCTTGTCCTAAAGATTATTTCCCTTTGCCTCATATAGACAGTTTAGTTGATGCTACATCAGGCCATGAATTGTTGACTTTCATGGATGCATTCTCTGGGTACAATCAGATTTCAATGTTCCCCCCAGACCAAGAGAAAACATCTTTTATCACAAATAGGGGAACCTATTGTTATAGAGTGATGCCCTTTGGTCTTAAAAACGCAGGAGCAACTTATCAGCGACTTGTTAACATGATGTTTGCAGAACAAATTGGAAAAACTATGGAGGTGTACATTGATGATATGTTAGTCAAATCATTAAAGGGAAATGACCATGTTAAAGACCTGAGTTGTAGTTTCTCAATCATGAGAAAATATAACATGAAACTAAATCCAGAAAAATGTTCATTCGGAGTAACTTCAGGAAAATTTCTTGGATACTTGGTATCACAAAGAGGGATAGAAGCTCATCCAAACCAAGTCACTGCAATTCTCCAGATAACTTCACCCAGAAATGCAAAGGATGTACAGAAACTTACAGGACGAGTTGCTGCATTAAACAGATTTATTTCTCGATCATCAGATAAGTGTCATTCTTTCTTCCAAGTTTTACGAAAAAACCAAAAGTTTGTTTGGGATGAAAAATGTGAGCAGGCTTTACAAGAATTAAAGAATTACATGATGAGTCCACCATTATTATCAAAACCTGAAGATGGAGAAACATTATATTTGTACTTGGCGATCTCGGATCATGCGATAAGTGCTGCTTTGATACGAGACGAAGCAGGTAAACAATTTCCTGTATATTATGTTAGTCGAACATTATTATCTTGTGAAACAAGATACCCACCTGTAGAGAAGTTAGCTTACGCTCTTGTAATGGCCTCTCGTAAGTTACGTCCATATTTTCAATGTCATCCAATCATAGTGGTAACATCCCATCCCTTAAGAAACGTTTTGCAGAAACCAGATTTGTCAGGTAGATTAGTCAAGTGGGCTATAGAGTTAAGCCAATTTGACATCAATTTCATCCCCAGAACTGCTATAAAGTCACAAGCACTGGCCGATTTTATTGCAGAATTTACTCCAGACACCCGAGAAGATGTGATTGAAGAAATTTTGCTTCTTGAACAGCCTACAACCCCAGAATTGTGGATTTTATTTGCAGATGGTTCGACACATGCGCGAGGAACAGGTCTAGGAGTAGTAATTGAATCCCCAACAGGAGATATGATAGAACAAGCTTTCCAATGTTCATTCAAAGCCACAAACAACGAATCTGAGTACGAAGCTCTAATACATGGAATCAAGATCTTGAAAGAATTAGAGGCAAAACATGTCGAAATTAGATGCGACTCCCAATTGGTTTCAAGACAACTTGAAGGTTCATATCAAGTACGGGATCCCAGAATGAAGAAGTATTATGATTTAGCTATGACTTTATTGAAAACTTTTGAGAGTTATAAAATAACTCAGATTCCCAGAGAAGATAATCAACGTGCAGATGCTTTAGCAAATTTGGGTTCATCAATTCCTTGTCCGAGAACAAGAGCAATTCCAATTATTTTAATCCCGGAATCAGTTATCACAGCCCAATGCTTAGAAATTCGAGCACATGATTTAATTTTAGATTGGAGATTTCCACTGATGCAGTATTTGTTGTTCAAAACTTTGCCTCAGGACAAAAATGAAGCTAGAAGAGTCTTGAGTAGAGTTGCTAGATTTGACATGATTGGTCCTGACTTATACAAGAAATCTTTCTCGGGTCCCATGATGAAGTGTCTTGGAGATTCAGATGCTGAATATGTTCTTCGTGAAATTCATGAAGGTGAATGTGGAAATCATTCAAGTTATCGCGGATTGGTTAGAAACGTCTTGAGAGCAGGATACTTCTGGCCTACTATGAACAATGATGCTGAACAATTAGTCCGAAGATGTGAAAGTTGTCAAAGATTTTCACCCCAGATTCATCAACATCCTGAATTGTTACATTCATTAACGCCAGTCTGGCCTTTTATGCGTTGGGGGATGGACATTGTTGGGAAATTACCAACAGCACCTGGAAAACTGACCTTCTTGTTAATGGCTACAGATTATTTTACTAAGTGGATTGAAGCTGGAGCATATGCTACAATTCAAGAGAATGAAGTGATCGATTTTGTATGGAAAAATATTATATGCAGATTTGGTTTGCCACAAGAAATTGTTTGTGACAATGGATCACAATTCATAGGTTCAAAATTCCGTCGATTTTGTGATAAATGGGGAATAAAGTTGAAATTCTCAACTCCCAGAAACCCTCAAAGCAATGGCCAAGCAGAGTCAAGTAACAAAACCATCATGAATTCAATGAAAAAGCGTCTTGAAAAAGCCAAAGGTAAATGGGCAGAAGAATTACCAGGAGTGTTATGGGCTTACAGAACCACAGCCAGAACCGCAACAGGAGAAACTCCATTCTCCTTAACATATGGAACTGAAGCAATGATCCCTGTAGAATATGGGATGCCAAGTTTAAGATACAAATGGACCCGAGAGGAGATAAACAGCATAAACTTATCATATGAACTGGATTTGCTAGACGAGAAAAGAGAACAAGCTTTAATCAGGATGGCAGCATATCAACAACGTCTTGCGAAACAATATAACAAACATGTCAGAATTAGAAACTTTGAGCCTGGTGAACTTGTTCTTAGAAAAGTCTTTTCAAATTCTAAAGAAGCTAAAGACGGAAAGCTGAGTCCAACATGGGAAGGACCCTACGTAATAGAAGAAATAAGTGGACCAGGAGCATACAAGTTGAAAGATCTCAAAGGTAAAATAATTCCAAGAAGTTGGAATGCGGTAAACCTGAAACGTTATTACTGCTAATCAGAATCTACCTCTGAAGAAATCAAAACCTGAGCATTACTTCTTGTCAAATTCATTATATTATCATATTGAATTTGAGGGGAGTAATAATGTGTTCACAAGTGCTAAGTTAAATTTCTTTTAAGGTACACATTTCTTATTACTTGATCTTATTGTCATATCTACACCGATTAGTCAAATTGCATTTTTATGGGATTTTATTTTCATTTACATTTTACAGTTAAACAGTTTGTTTATTGTCAAGTTATATATATATTACTCCTGGAATACAACCTGAAAACAAAGCCGGATCAAAGGTATTGCCTATCACTAGTGATTTCAAATCCAATATTTCCTGATCATACATCTGAGTAACTTATTGTTTTGGACCAGATCATTCAGACTCAGAAATTGATACCAAACCCAAGACATTCAAAGTTCAGTCCAGAGGTTCAATAAGGTACGAATTATGTTATTCACATCCTGAATATCGTAGAATTTTAAATGTTATAAGTTTAGTTTATTGAGTTTAAACAATAGTAAAGGTAATAACTGCATATATTAAGATCCAAACAAATACATAATTGTCACGTGCAAATAAAACTTAATACATCTCATAAATATTGTTTAAACCTCAAATTCAAAACAAAGACAAAAATAGAACAATAACATAACATAGGCATTTCTAAAATCACTAAATCACCCCAACATCCTTGTCATTCTACTTGTCATTTTTATCGGACACATCTTTGTCTTGAGAAGTTGAAGCCTTAGATTTCCCAGTAGAACGATCATCTTGATTAGTCTTGGAAGGGTTAAGAGTTGAACTCACTTCATCACCCTCCTCATCTTCTTCGTCTCCACCTCTCCCAGATGAAGGCCAAGACCAACCTTCCTCGTCAAATTCGTCAATAAGCTTATCTGCATCGTAGATGTTAAGCCCGCCAGATTGCATTTCTTTGACCACTTTAATCTTCTGATATAACATAAATCTAGCGACCTCTTCCTTTTCTCTATCCATCATAACTTTCAACTGATGCTTGAGTTCCTCAACTTCTAGTTCAAGGTTTGAAACCTTAATCTCTTCCAGCTTGATTTCTTCTTTAGCATCTAAGGCCTCATGTTTCACATCAGCAAGTTCTTGTTGCAAAGCTTGAATTTCTTTCGTGGCTAACTCTTTCTGCTGAGCAAGATCATGTTTGACAGATGAGATGACTAAATTATCTTGTTTGATCTGAACCTCTAACTCTTGAACTTTCTGGAGAAGTTGCTCTCGCTCAAAAACTAGCTCTCCAACTTTGAGTCCACGATCACCAAACTTCTTCTCAGCTAACATAGCCATCTGATTAACCTGGAATTAAGGACACAAAACATATAAAATACATTTTCACCCCGCAAAAGAATGAACAAAAAAACTTATAAGAAATATTTAAAAAAAAAAAAACATATATGTATATAATGAATGTACAACTTACCCTTAGAGTCTCTTTGATCAGACAATGGAATAAACCTTGGTCACCAATAGATAAGAGCGATACTTCATCTTGTGGAAACAAGAGTCTAGAGCATTCACCACGAATCCCATCAAAATCAGATGTTACAGAAGCATTCCCAGGAAAATCCAAAACTATTCTGTCATTTTTGCTTTTCAAGTCTTCTTGTGCCAATTTGGTGCGAACCTCAGCAATTACAAGATCAGTATTAGGAGATTCTTCAATGATGGGGTCATTAGGAATATCCAAGTCAATGGTTTCAGGAGCCTTAAGCTTCTTGGTTCTCTGACGCGTTTCCTTGATGGTAGATTCACTTGGAACATTCTTAGTTGCAGATATAATACGTTTTTTCCCTTTCAATCTCTTTGCAACTGATCCTAAAGCTAAGGAACTATCAATGCTTCCTTCAGATTTCTTTCCCTTTCCTTTAACCACTGGCATATCCTTAACATGAAGCTTTGGAGGATCCTTGAGTACTTTGATCCTTTTGCCTGAAGGAACTGAATAACAAATTATACGGAAAATAAGTCATCACAAAGACTCATCAGAACCACTAACAACACACATAAAAAAAAAAAAAAAAAAACTATTGCTTACCCATATTAAACAAATTGACGTACGATCTCTCCTCCTCAGATAAACTCATAATTGCATCTATAACTGCTTGAGTATTAGGATTAGCAGGTACTTCTTTATCTTCAGCCCTAACTACAAACAAAACAAAATTAAATCATCTCAGAATCAGTACACACCAAACTAAAAAAAAAAAAGGGGTAAACAAATAATAAACATGAATGAATACAATATACATACATAAGTTATGCCATTCTGTGCGAACATCTTGGCCAGCAGTGACAAGACAAGATTTATGCACAACTACAAACCTCCGCTTCCACAATCTTGCAGAATCATCAGGAATTATAACCAAGTGCTTAGCAGTATTTTTCGTTATAGTGAATAACCCATTAGCCTTCCTTCCAAAACTATAGCAACTTAAAACATCCGGCAATGAAATCTTGATGGCTAATTTCTTGGCTAACACTTCTAAGCTTAACATGACATACCAAACAGCAGGCATAAGCTGTGAAGGAGCAAGATCGAAAAAATTGCATAGTTCCAAGATCAAAGATGGCAGAGGGAATAAGGGGTAAATCCTAATGAAATCGGTAAGCATAGTAGTCCAATTCTTACTTCCCCAATCCAATCTTTCCTCTGGTTTAGGGGCACGAATCATCAGACTCCTATCTAAATTGAAAGTGTCAGGAAATCTAGCAACCTCATAGTCTGTAACCATTGGAGCCTCATCACCACTCTTCTTTTCCATTAGCTTCGCATCTATTAAATCTTCTTCTAATTCCTTTGGGATAGGATTAAAGCCCACAACATTTTCATTCGATTTATCCATTGGAGAACGAGTTGGATGCAAAAGCATAAACTTAAATCAAACAATGCCTACAAAAATTAATCTACCCGTTATTTAAAAACTTAAATTTTATTCCTAAACCTAAGAGATTTGAAAACAAAATTCAAAAAATAAAAGAAGAATATACAAGATACAAGAAAAACAAATACAAAGATAAAACGTTATACTTACTTGAATAGTATCGCACACTTGACGCAAAGAAAAACAAAGAATAAAGAGCGAACTCCCAAGTGCCGACAAGAAGATAAGCGAAAGTGACCACTGTTAAAATATTCTGATGTTTTATAGCAAGCGAATGACCATCTTGTGAAATGATGCCTGTAGGTTTAAAATCGACGGATCAGAATAGGCACAACTCCTCATGCCGCTTGACCTACGCCACGTGGAGTTGGGGGAGTAAATGTTTCCCCTAAATTCACCAACGGTTAATTTTTTAAATGGTTTAAGCCAGATCAACGGACGATATTGAATTTGTATACTGTATAGCCGTTTTCTGTAAATCGAATTCAAAATTGAACATGCAGGGACACGTGTTGACAGGAGAAGAATGGAGATAACGTATGGGACACGTGGGGAAAGAAGGTGCAAGACAAGAAGAAACCGTCCTGTGTAGTGGGTCTTGTAGTTAACTGTCTTGGGTAGTTATTTATGTATGTAACTGTCTTGTGAATAACGGTCATGTATGTAACCGTCCCGTAAGCAATGTCTGTAAGGTTCATATATAAATGTATATTGTATTCAGAAAGAAAGCAGAACATCTTGTAATACACTTTCGTGAAGTATAAATAAAAAAGCACTTGTTCATCTATTCTCGATTTTATCTTGTTAATTACTTGAATTATCTCGTTTAATCTATCAACGGATTTTAGGAGATACAGTGATAAATTAAGTTTTCGGATTTGGCGAAATCGATGATGAGATTGTCCAGCGTTTCCCAATTCACAGCCGTACACTCCATTTCAGATCGTCAAGAAGAAGAAGAAGAAAGGCGGCGACGAATGGTCAAATCAGGATCGCTCGCTAATACTAATATTTTTATTATCTCTCTGTCTGTCAACAAGAAACTGCTTTATTTCTAGTTTCTACTTTCTACTTTCTACTTCTACCGATCCCTTGTTTTATTTCAAGCGGTGAAACACATTTTACTCCCACAATACTGTAATAGCAGTAGTATATGTTTTTGATATATTTTTAGATAATTCATTAGTTAGTTTATAAGTAAAATAAACTAGTTTAAGGGAGAAAAAATTAGGTAAATCAATTTATAATTAACTTATCTTGCTTGTTTTAAGATTTTCTAAAAAAGTCAATTAGGTCTTATATTTAGGACCGGAGAGAGTATTATTTAAATGTTTTTTTATGGTTTTTTATTGGAAAAAGACAGATAAAGACTACCGAATGCCTAAAAGGGCAAATATGGTGTCTGAATTCATGAAAGGACGAGGAAGGTTACATGCATCTAATTTGCATTAACAAATGTGGGAAAATGACTTAAAATGACCTTAAAAAACTAATTATTGTAAATTATAAATGTTATGATGCAGTTAAGTGCAGACAAGTTTTTTAAGGTCATTTTGAGTCATTTATCCACATTTGCTTATGTTAATTAGGTGTCTGTGACCTTCCTTGAGAATTTAAACACCCTATTACTCCTTCTTTTCGCATGCCATGTGATTTGAAAGTTTAAGAAATTTGCCCAGCTTCCTCCTGACGCCTGATTGACGTCACCGTCTATATAGGACTCAACGTGGATTTGATTCAGCTATGTGCCAAGCATGGGAAGATTGTAGACCATTCAGCAACAGGTGGAGATTCCTTCTTATTGTGGGTCCGCGTGGGTGTTTATTACGTTATTTATGTAAACATAAATAAATATGTTATTATATTATGACATATTTGATATATTTTTACGTTAATCATTAGTTTATAGGTTAAATAAACTAGTTTAAGGGAAAAAATTAGGTAAATTAATTCATAATTGACTTATTTATGACTTCTTCTATTTGGGTCCAACTCTTTATGTTTGCTTATGTGGCTTATGTCACGATCTGAAATTATTTTCAACTTCAATCATGTAGTAAATAGACATAAGCATGCTAATAATAAGAATGTGGTATTTAGCTCTCCTTTGGCTGGCTTTCATACTGGTCATCTATTTTTTTATATGCAAAAGGAATTAAAGATCTAGACTAAAGATAACACACGGGCTCATCTCTTTAATGGTCATAAGTTTGGTCTCTTTTGGTAGTTCACTTATGTAGTAAGTTTTAATTTGGAGCCTGCCATTCATATAACTATCAGCATGTAATGGGAAGTTAGAACTTATCATTCGTTCCATCTATACGTAAATAAAATTGGCAGTTGACTTAAAAAAAACGTTTGTTCCCAACCAATTTAGGTGGCTAGAGATTTTGTTCAAAAAATGTCTGTTACTGATGATCCATGCCTAGAATGCATTTTTTTTTAATATATTGTCCAATTTCTAATAATCATATGAGCTTTTACAAGGTTCAATACTCTTTTTTGAGAATTCAAAACTCATTTTTGTTTGTAACGTAATGGTTATAATGGGCCGACCCAAAACATCATAGACCCATCTATGGGAATCTGGAGAAATGTGTGTCTGGGCCAAAATTAATAATGGAGGCTTAAAAGCCTCATTATATAGGAAAAACTTCAGGGTCTCCATTATTGAGTACTGGCCTTTTATAATTTAGACCAAGGTTTTAAAACCCGAGCCGGAAAACTGAGCGGGTCATGTTTGAAACGGTTGAAATGGTTGGACCGTTCGGTCGAACCGGTGACGTAATAATTTAATGAAAATTAAATATATAAATATTGTTAGTACTTAATAACTTAATATAATTAGGATGAAGATATTTTTTTAATCAAGTTCATTTTTTTTAATCTAGTTCATTTTTTTTCTGTTGATATATTTTTTTTTTTGCAGTCTTCAATTTCTGACCGGGCCGGCTCGTTCCGGTTCACGGCCCAACTCCGGCTCCCGGGTCAACAACGACTTAAAAGCGGCCTAAAGCGGGCTGACCAGCGAAGCGGCCCAACAGAGTCAAACGAGCCGTTTTTTCCACCGGCCGACAGTCCGACCGGTCGGGCCGTCCGGCTCGGGTCGGGTTTCAAAACCTTGATTTAGACTTCAATTATTAGATATCGAGTTCGTATTTCATAGAGTTGAAAAGTGAGTCAAATTTATTTATAACAAAAACATTATTGCCAATGAATTAAAGTATGTACATATATAATTATAAATTGTAATACATGTCATCATGTTTAAGGCACTGTTGGAAACTAAATATATGTATACACTCTTTCGATAAAAAAATTTAAACGTTAGTTCATGTCGTGAGAGATTAATCACTTCTATCATAACAAGCCCCTTGGTTTGTTGATACTCTATACTTATGACCAAGAAGCCCCTCTAATTTTTTCTTTGTTTTCTTTTTGGTTTTTGGAGTGGATGGGGAATGTAACAGTGGTAGGTGTATAGATTTTATGGTTAGAAGCTTCTGAGGCATGTGGGATTTTAGTGTTATTAGTTGAAATTGAGCTACAGACGAAAAAGCTTAAAAGCATGTAACCCCACTGCCCACAGGTACTTACTTCAAAATGGACCACTCATAACTTTGTACTGGTAAATAGTAACAGATGCGTTTGTTTATTTGTTCTTTTCTATTCTTGTCTTTATTCATAAATTCATTTTTTAACAAAATACCCTACCGAATTGTAAAGGTGATAGTGATAAACTTATTAGTTGGATATTTGTTTAAAAATCATCCACCATTTAATTATTCCTCTTAGGTAACCATACAATTTTCATCTCATCGAAAAAATTATAGATATGGAGTATAAGATAAGGGAAGAACAGCAATTTTTTATGAGTAATGATTTCTAGTCAACAATAATGTTGGTGCTAATTACATGTTTAGGATACAAAAGAGGTTGAAAAGGGGTTAAAGGTCAAATTTACTGTGGAGGTTTTCACTAATAATCAACTTTGTATTCAAATTTCTTTTAAAGATCAATTTTACCCTGAAAATTTACAAAAAATATTAATGTCAGTTACAGTTACTTGGTCAAACTTCCCACATGCCATATCACTTAATCATCTAACTACTCCTATTACACATTATGTCATGCCACCATTTCTTCATTAATCTTCATTCTAAGTTACTTTCCGGTCCCTAGTAGATCTTCTCTCCTCCCATGATCTAAACCTAGCCTCTATCTTAAAGCATGTGCTCCATTGTCGATCACCTAAACCTCCGTCATTTCTTCTTTGATTCAAACTCTCGCATCTCATCATTCATCAACGAACCATATTGACATACATATATAATTTTTAAATTACATTCACGTTTGTAATAATGTCGTGCTTAAGTGAAACACGACATGAGAATCATTTATATGCAATCTATAATACTTATTTGTTTAAATACTATATTTCCATTTATATTATTTTATTATTCTATATTTCTATTTTTTCTTATTCAATAACTCTCTACTCTTTCTCATTCAATTACAAAATAATATTTGTGTCTAAAAAATAATAATTAGCTGAGAAAAATTCTCACAACTTATACAAGTTGGTGAGACATAAGTTCCATGATATTTTTTCTAAAAGAAAATAAATTTTGTCGTGCCCCATAATTAAAAATAAATTTTTAATTATTGTCGCTTCCTGGGGCGCTACATATATCATGTATTGTTTCACACAATTATGTCGCACCACATAAAATCTCGACACATGACCTTGTGACGGTTAAAGGTGCTACAACACACACTTTTATGGCATGATCAACTGTCGTATCTCTCTTTTTGTAGTGTGGATTTATTTATTCAAACAAAGTTTGATTCAATTGTGAGCAATGGTCTAGTATACACATATGGGTGTTTCGTTGTTGCTCATAACACTACAAGAAAATTGGTCTATTTTCGCGGCTAAATTTTAGCGGAAAAGAGAACCGCCAAAACATGAAGTTTATTAAAAAAAATTTTAAAAGATGAAGCACATGTTTTCGCGCAACAACGCAAAAACATGTATTTTTTTAGTTTTGGTGCATATTTTTGCGCAAAAAAGCGAAAACCTATAGGAGCATTTTTTTAAAGTGAGTATTGCATTCTTCAAATAGTTTATTTTTCAAAAAAAAAAAAGATGTCTTTGACAATTCTAATCCCTCAGCTCATAGATCAAGAATAAAGTTTACATTCAAATGTAACAATTTCTCTCACCGTGGCGCGAAAACATGCAAACATATGCATGTTTTCGCACCGTGGCGCGAAAACATGTACACAAATACATGTTTTCGCACCATGGCACGAAAACATGCAGTCATGTGCATGTTTTCGCACTGTGGCACGAAAACATGTAAACAACTACATGTAGACGAAAACATGTAGAATGCATTTTTTTCGCACCATGGTGATGCGAAAATATGTGTTGGGTGAAAAGTGCTTCTTCTCAGATCTTCACACCTCTGCGCGAAAACATGCACACATTTTTCTACGGGTCTATGAATATATTTTTTCCCTCCAATTATTTTATATTGTGTCTCCAGCTCAAATATTTTCCCTCCCTCTATTTTTATTATCACTTTCCCTCTCTCTCCATTTCGCTTACGCCATCACTCTTGTAATCATTTTCTAATATTTTTTATTATTTTATCCTTACTTACTCTTGTTTTTTTATCTTACTTACTTTTGAAGTATTGAACTCAATGTGCCTTATTATAACATGCTTTAAGGACCATTTTAAGAGTTGATGTTTGTTTCGATTACTCTAATTGTTTCTCTATCTTTGCAGAAAAAGTATCCGAAGATGTCAACTTTGATTGTGACTTATAAAAAAAATGAAGTGAAGTTCTCATTCATCTCAATGTAATACATTCTTCTATTTTTTGTCTTTCTTGTTCATTTTCACTCATTTGTATATATTGTGCTCACCAAAAATGCAGTGAAATTCTTCTTATGAATTTTTTTGGTATAGTTTTTCTTAATTTAATTAATTTGTTTAATTTATAAATTTTTTTTTGAAGAACAATTTGAAATATGATGATCCAGAACTTGAACGCCTCAACTCTTTGTCATGGAATCCCTCCCTTTCTCAAAATGATGATCATTTTCCCTTCCTTGTTGGTTCTAATGAGCTCGAAGGAGGTTGGTTTGAATTTAATTTCATCTTATTTTTCTTCAACTTTACTTTGGTAGAAGCTTAGAGAAGTTTTGTGCTTTATTGTATCTCACATTTTGTGGTCTACTTATAATGTGAAGTCTCTGAATACACTATAACCATATTTGCTTATTATAGACACAGTTTTGTTCTTTTTACTATATCTTACACTAGACTTAAAAAAATAATTCCTCCGCTCCTAAATATAAGGCCTTTTGGAGAGATGAGTTGAGTTTGGTCTTGAGTATAAAGCCTTATTATAATTATTCTTGACTTTTCTCCTAATTAACCTTAATAATGCGCATCAATACTCAACAAGCTAAGAGTGGAAGGGAGAGAATAATAAAGGTAGATGATTAGGGTAAATTGGTGGAAAGATGAATTTGAATAGAAAATGGGGAAAGAATTGTAATCAATTTGAGGCTGATTTTTATAATTAGAAATTGCAAGCTAATTGTGACGTGTGTAACAATGTGATAATTAGACATGTTTTTTGTGTAATGATGTGAGAACATGCTTATCATGGTGCGAGAACTTGTTCTCGCACCATGACGCAAGAACTGCAAACATGTTCCCCCGGACACCCGCGAAAAAAGTGAAAAACATATTTTCACACACCATTTTTTCACGTTTATCAAATCCGGGAGAATGTATTGTTTTCGCGGTTTTTCACGCTAAAATCTTTACAAAAGTAACCGCCAGTAAAGTCAAATATTCTTGTAGTGTATGTGGATGTAGCATCAACAAGCTAAGGGATAATAAGGAACGAAGTGCAAAGCATGGTAATTTTGGGTGGAAGGAAGTGAGAAATGGGGGATGCAGATGAAAGAATTTGTATTTCTTAGAATTGTCGGAGTTTGGGTTTCTATCTAGCAACGTCTTATATTAAGTTTGGGTTTTAGGGTTTGTCTTTATATGTTTATTTTATGTATTGCTCATAAAATATTGTGGACCTTTTTAAGCTAGCTAATTCTTGGACTACCATTTTCTATTGTCTCTTCTTTGATTATCACAAACAAAGTTAGTCATTGATCTATTTTCTTGATCAACCATCATTGCTTGATTTCGTGCTCCTACGGTCCTACTGATGTTTCAACCAATTGTGCTATGAAGATATGATATTATTTGCGAACTATAATATTCAAACTTCTGGTATTATAATCATATTTGATCCTAAATATAGTTTAAATTATATTTAACTTAATATATTATGAAAAAAAATTTAATTATTAATATATAATTTATACATGAAAAATTATATTTTAAAGGTTCGTTGCATATATAAAAATTATTTTATATTTATTATATTTTTTAAATTAATTATTTTACATAAAGCACTAAATTAAATTATTTTTCATTTTTACTAATATTTATTAACATGTAACATATTATTTAATAAAAATTTAAAGCCATATTTTAGTAAATTTATATCAATACATGGGTATATATGTGCATATATTAATTTTTGTTAATATTTATAAAGTACTATTTATGATTTTATTTATCAATTTTGTTTAAATAATATAAAATTATTATTAAATTGGCTATGGAATTCTCTTGGAAAATTTATAGACTATATTTCCGTTGAAAATCTATAATTAATAATTAACCACACGAAAAATTTTCCGCTGGTCGTAATAATGGAATTTCCGTAAGAAATTATCGACTGAAATTTATTATGTTGCTAATTTCATGTTTTTTGTAGTGTTGTTTGTGCTTCTTTTGGTAAATATTTACACATGCAGTTTGTTAAATCTTTATTGCGCCTATTGTTGAGTCTTATACTTTGTTATCTGTGTTCTACTTACTAGTATAATGTAAATTTATTATCAGGTAAAAGAAGTAAGAGTTTCACATTTTCCACGTCATTTAGGCATTTATAACCATTTATAACTAGATGTGATTTATGTTTGAGCCTTTAATTTACTAAGAAAACCAGATAGACAGAGGTAAAAACGATAGAGACCACGAGGGGTTTGACTTGTACAACACACAACTAGCTAAAGATTCTGCATTTACTTTTGAACAAATAATTCACCATCACATTCCTTTATACATCTTTCCCTCGCTTCTCCTCACTTTAATTTCTGTCATGATAATATTCAACTACGCATTTGAACTCTCAAGCAGTGTCATATATCACAAAGCAAAGATGGCACCACTTCAATTAATTGAAAGTTTGTAGGACTTGACCCATTTTGATTGCGACCATGCTCTCTTTCCCCCTCCCCCCCCCCCCCCCCCCCCCCACTTTTGTTTGTCTTTATGGTCACATTTCTTTTAGCATTGTTGGATACAATCCCCAACATTTGATGCTAAATAAAGTTGCGAAGTTTTGCCTAAATTCTAGAGCCACAGTTTCTTCATTGATTTCCTCGAAATATTCCTCTAATCATATCTTAACATAATTAAGCCAACTAGTCTTTACTCACTGTCATCAGTTTATATGCAATTAAATTTCATTATAAATAAAGAGTGGATTTATTTTTTTTCATCATACTAAGAAAAATAATTTAATTTGTATACCAGAATGAATAATATGACAAAATTAATTAATCAATTGAGTTAGAATATCAATTGAGTTTCTTCATTGATTTCCTCGAAATATTCCTCTAATCATATCTTAACATTATTCGAATTAAGCCAACTAGTCTTTACTCACTGTCATCAGTTTATATCCAGTTAAATTTCATTATAAATAAAGAGTGGATTTATTTTTTTTCATCATACTAAGAAAAATAACTTAATTTGTATACCAGAATGAATAATATGACAAAACTAATTAATCAATTGAGTTAGAATAAGATCAATGATATATGTTGCGGAGTAAAGGAAACTGATCTGTATGATCTCCACCTGTATGTTAGACAATATAAAATAGATATAAAAGCATTTAGGAATTAAGATGATGAGCTTACTCATCATTAATAAGAATGTAATAGAGAAATTTTGTCTCAATTAAAAGACCAAAATATATGTCCATATATTGAATTTTGGGACTTAGAAATATTCACTTTGATGTTGAAAAAACCACAAATATTTAGGAAATTCCCCATAGTCTTGGAAATTCAGTTGTGAAATATTTGATACTTAAGTAATGGATTTCATAATTTCTTGTACTTAAAAATGCTCATGTTAATGTTGGAAAGATCTAGAATGCATTGTTTTTTTTTTGGTAAAAAAGGATGCATTGTTGGATTCCATGATATTTTGAAATTGAAAATATTTACATTAACGTTATTATTGGACAGAAACATAAATGTCTTGGAAATTCTCCATGCATATGCATGTCTTATATTCTGTTTATGAAATTTAATTTGTACATTTTAAAATTTAAATTGAGACATTTAATTTTATTTTTCCCCTGTTGGTTCAAATTGAAGTTTCAGTTTTTTTGAAGGAATCTGAAGTTTTATTGGTCCAAAACGGGTTATTTGATATTTTCCGAATATAATATTTGCTCACTCATTCGTCACATGAGCATGTATAACACCCTAATTTTCCAATTTATTATCACATATCATCAGCACAAAAAGTTTGGCATGCTCATAAGCAGCAGTAAACTTACTGTTACTATAATACAAATTAAAATTTATTATAAATTAAATTAATATACTATCTATAACACAAAGATTATAATCCATCAAAATTCGAAATATTTTTGAAAATCTACATGCTTATAGTAATAATTATAATACCAACAGCCTTGCAACCTTTAGTAATTATTAAAGTTTTGTATATGGAAGGTTTATTATTGAAAAATATCAAAGTCATAATTTTAATCACAAAAAAACAAGAATAAAAACAATCATGAACTTCGTTAACGCTTAGGCCGGTTTTGGGAGTTTCTAAAATGAACGGATGAAGCTCTTGATAAAAAGTACTCCCTCCGTTCCTAAATATAAGACCTAGATAACTTTTTTTTGGAAAGATTAAGGTTGCAAAATAGGTTATTAAATGATGACATATTTGATATCTTTTTAAATTATCCATTAGCTTATAGGTAAAATAAACTAGTTTAAGAGAAAAAATTAGGTAAATCAATTTATAATTAACTTATTTTTTGCTTTTTTTAGGATTTTTAAAAAAAGTCATCTAGGTCCTATATTTAGGAACAGAGAGAGTAGTAAAAACTGGATCAAGAGGGCGAGTGAGAGAGTAGTTTGTTAAATATGATGAAGAGCTATATGCCCTGAAATATTCTGAATCACAGAAATCAGAATAGCCCTTTTTGCCGTTGCTGCTACGCTTTGCTTGTTTGTATCTATCAGTGACAGTGACGATATTGTTGCATTCAGTATCACTCTCTTTGGGAATCTCTCAAACAAAACAAGACAGGCTATAAAATCATTAAAATGCACATATTATATTGGGAGTTGAAGAATCTTATTGTTCATTCACATAAGCTTTGCCCGCCAAACAGCCGCATAAGTAGCTTTCATGTTGGACTTCGAGTCATTTTTGTTTCTTTAATTAATTTCGATCTCTTTCCTTTCCTTTTATTTTCCTTTTCTTTCGCACATTGCTCACCTAGGCCTTTAATTTTCGCATAAACCTTAGCTAGGGGTGTTCAACGGGCGGGTTTGGGCCGCCCGAGGGTATGCCCATACCCTTGCCCGTGTAACATAAACAGGCGGACTAAATATTGATAAATGGGGGCCATAAATGGGCGGGTTATAAATGGGCGTAGAATAAACGGGCGGACAACAAAGTTAAATGGGCGGCCCATGTAAGATAAACTCAGAAAAAAAATTAAAAAGGATCCAACAAAAATCCCCCAAAAGAGTAGAGCATGCATTCAATTTTTAATAAATTTTGAATTTTATCTTGTTCTAACTAAGTAATACCAACAAAATAAAATTAGTTACAAGAAGGAAGTGATGTAAAATAAGATTAATACATAAAAAAATTTTAAAAAATAATAAATGGGCATATAAACGGGTATGGGCATGCCCGTAGGTATGCCCATACCCGTACCCGTATAAGATAAACGGGTATGGGCATGCCCATACCTGTGTAAAAATGTGACGGGCCCTAAATGGGCGGGCCTAAACGGGGAAAATGCGGGCTGTATGGGCGGCTCAACAGGTATGGGCATACTTGAACACCCCTCCCTAGCCCTCTGAGACAACATGATGGTTATTTTAATTTGGGAAAATTAAATACAAGTCCCTGGTAAGGGACATAATACTGGAAAAGTCTCAAAAACTTGAAAAATTAAAGTAGAGTCCCTTGGGACCTCATTTTAATTATTTATGAAAGTGTGGGCCCCACATTTAATATCAAAAAATGAGGTGGGGAGAGGAGAAAGGAGAGAGAGGTGGGTGTGGGAGAATTTTTTAATATTAAATGTGGGGCCTGCACTTTCAGAAATAATTAAAGTGAGGTCCCAAGGGACTCTACTTTAATTTTTCAAGTTTTTGGGACTTTTCCAGTATTATGTCCCTTTCCAGGGAATTATATTTAATTTTTCCTTTTATTTTTTTTTAAAAACTTTTTACCTTTCTAGATACTAACTCCCCATAAAAACATGAAGAGACTACTTATGGGCCCATCCAAAAACACACACTTCCCCACTTTGTGGGGATTGTGAATCCCTACCTCCTCAATTACAAGAGGGGAGAGCTATATTAGCATAATTTTGATCCCTTATATTTGTATGAAATTTTAATTTAGTCATTTATGTTTAGAAAGTATACTGTTAGTCTCACTTAAAGGTAACAATTTTAAATGTTTGATTTATGATTAAAAAAATTCTTAAATTAAAATATTGTAGTGTAAAATTATTCTTATATTTTCAAAATTTGTCATTTATATCCTCATTTAATTATGAAATAATCCTTTAGATTTAAGTGAAATTAAAGGTTAACAAAAATGGACTAAAAGTGTATTTTTTCAAATATGAATGACTAAATTGAAATTTGATGCAAACATAAGTGACTGAAATTATACTTTAGCCATTAATTAATGTCATTTGAGGTTTTTAATCAATGGCATGGAAAAAGGAATATATTGTTTGAATTTTATATGAGAAAATAATTTTAAGAATGTGATAGCTTATGGATTTCAGGTATGTTGTGCAATTTTAATTGTTAAGACATTAAATTATGGAAAAAATCAAGGAGAGGGATCGGACCAAGAAAAAAATTCATTAATCCTAAGGAAAAAATATATTAAATTAAATTACCAAATCAACCTTCCTCTAGATATCTTCTCGTTCTCTACAAATTGAAATTTAATTTAAAATATATTTCATTTCATTAATATTCAAACTCAAAATACAAATAGGTATTTTATATTTTTACCTAAAAATATTTTAATGCAATCAATTAAGAGGATAACAAAAATATTATTAATATCTTTAATTAACATTCTAAATTCATTGAAATTATTTACTTATACATACATCCACTCGTGTGTGCGTGTATGTACATGTTTTTTCTTCTTACATATATTTTCATAAAATGAAATTTTATTTTTCATAGTTGCATTCCTGTTTACACTCATTCATTATATATTGAAGGACAATATCCTCATGGAAATTCAAATGGAGGCAACCAAACTAGAAAAACAGCAAGTTAATTATTTTATAAAAAAATATTTGATGCTATACCTATTTTCGCCCCAAAAATTTGTATAGATATATGTACAGATGAATGAATAAATGTATAGATTGGGTAAACATAATATTGAAAATTTCGTGGATGAGAATGACTTCAATTAAATTATTGATACATTGAATGAAAAAATTACAAAATATTGGCATTTTCTAAGCATAAAATTTGTTAGATTTTTCTCACCAATAAAATTAATATTCAATGTGGGACTTTTCTAATGTTTCATGAATAAATTTTTAAGTTGATAAATGGTGTATATTATATACTATCTAAATTTTGAAAAGATAAACGATTTTCAAACTATTCTTTCATTTTTCTTAGACCCAAGAAAGTAAATAAGTGGGGGGAAAGTGAAACCGAATTCCATGTGACATGCATGGATACACTCGATTTATCGCAAAAGAACTGAAGCTGAAGCTGTAAAGAAAAATCAGTAAAGAATGCGAAAAAGCGAGGGACACGAGAAAGCCTGCTGGAAAAACTATATTTCTTTTGATGGACACATTTATTTGTTAAATAAACAATATTTGTAATATTAGTTAAAAAATATTAACGTGAATAGATAGAAATCTTAAATTTTTTATTTAGAGTTTTCATTTCAAGACCTTTCTGAAATGATTGATATTTTGATGTTTCAATATTAATTTTTCTAACTATCAAAGACATTTTTGCATAATTAAGAATGTAATCTTTTTCAAAACTTGAAAATATGATAAGGCTATACAAAAATTAATCGCTGGGACAAAGCTGCCTTTAATCATTCAATCCCTTTCTTTCACAATAATAGATGCACAAGAGCTCAAGTAATAAGAAGTAAAGTGTAGCAAAAGCATGACTTGGCCATAATGACTATAGTGGCTACCCAATTATTGCAACGAGCATTGCCAAAACACAAGCCTCGTTCTGTGCAATAATTTTATGTGGTATAGTTTTCTGTGTCCAATCTTTAAATTAAAACTAATAAGGTTGGATCCATGACATGCACGTACCCCTTTTCTGTTTCAATCATTCACTTTCATCGATCCTCATGGGAATATTTACTTTCTACTTTTTACTCAGATTTGATTTAAAGGCTTTGCTAACATGTCGTCATGTCACCTTTAGTTTTTGAACTAAAATGTGCTATAATTGTATAACATTCACCAAAGCTGTTACCTATTAAGTTAAATAAGTTGTCCCCTCTTACCTTGGAATTGACCAAAGTGATGATTCCTTTCTTCTCTTTATCTACTACTACTTGAATTTTTCGATATATAATAGATATTCACTTGCATACTATTATAAGCTATAAGGTCCCCTAGGAACTAACTAAATAACTATTCATTGCCTTAAACATGATCCCTCTAGTCTCTTACAAAACAGCTTCAATTAAATTTATGAAATAAGGAATAATAGTTTGCTTTATAAACCTGTTTTTAATTGTCAAATTGTACCTCTATGAATAAGATTTTGAAGTAAAAATATGAAAAGCAGAAACATCTGATAATCAATCACATGGGCAAAATTAGAAAATAAGAATTAATGACTTTTAAATGACTTATGTTTCAGACCAAAACTGCCCTATATAATAGGGATTAAATGAAATATATTGTTATAGTTCTATCTAAAATTACAAGCCACTACCAATACATTTTATTATCATCAAAATTTCAAAAACTCTAGATCATAGGCCTAATTAATAACTGTGTCAAAATATAAAAACTTCTCAACTTTACCTCGATGCTTTTCAAGAAACAGTAAATGAAGGGTAAAGAGTTACTATTCAATTTATTTATGTATGGAAGATTGTATCTACTCTCAAAGTAATTTTTGGCTCATATATGCCCCTAAAGTAAGCATGACATGTCATGTTCACCCTTTATCGTTAAAATATTGAATAAATATAATCCTTTGTTTATACTTCATGGGCAAATTTAACGCTTCGTGCATATACCTTAGGGTAGATATGACCATTTGTCCATACTTCAGGGTATATATAATAATCCTTCGTGCACACTTTTAGGGGAATTTAGCCAACAAATACTTCAAGGTAGATATAATCTTTTGTGCATACTTTAGAGATAAATATGACCCTTAATAGGTATTCCTACATATGGTGGGCTAGATTCTGCAACTTTTCCCTCCAATCTATTTGCTTTTATAAAGATTTAAAATTTGAATGGACTCAATCTTCTTTATATATAAGAGCATAGTCTTACTCTGCGTTATTCGATCATTTTATCATTTATGTATTCAAATCATTTTTGCCCCTAATTAATCTCTCGTTTTTTCTCCATTATTTTTTTCCTCGTCTATTTCTCATATTACATTCTCTTTCATCCTGTATCTTATTCTCTCTTATTTGAATAAGCTATTTTCAAGGGACAATTACACATACACATTTTTCAAGTAAAAGATTTAACATAAAACATCTCCATCGACAATTTTTTCACTTATTAACGACCACATAGCTATTTTAGTCATCAATTGTGGGATTTGATATAACTCCTTAAAACCTATCTAAAATTAAATCTTTTAATTGGTTCTTGAATATAATTGTCCATTTTATCAACAATAGCATTCTTGAATAAGCACATCGTTTACTTCTAACATGCTTATTACTTTTAGCTAATTGGAATCTGATATTAATAGGATGATGCCAACTCAGCACACAAGTATGTTGTTCTCATTTTACCAACTAGACCACTACACTACAAAAAAAACTGGTCATTCCGGCGCAACCTTACCGGTGTTTTGGTCTAAAACGCCTATATGAGACGCATACCGGCGTTTTTACCCAAAGCGCCTATATGAAAACGCCAAAAAATTTGGCGCGCGCTTCCCGCCTTTTTTCCTGCGTTTCCATATCGGCGTCTTGGGTATAACAAACGCCGGTATGGTTTTTAAATTTAAAAAAAAGGGGCTGACATTTTTTTTTATTTTATTATTCAGAAAACCGCATATAGGCGTTTCTTCAAAACGCCTATCTGCGATTAAATATTATTTTAATTGCACATAGGCGTTTTGAGAAACGCCTATATGCATAACGTGCATTTAATATGCACTTTATGCGCATATCGGCGTTTTGAAAAACACTTATCTGCGCATTAAGTGCATATTAAATGCACTAAATGCATATAGGCGTTTCTCAAAACGCCTATATGCGATTAAAATAATATTTAATCGCATACAGGCGTTGTGAGGAAACGCCTATATGCATTATTTACATTAAAATAATGCATATAGGCGTTTCCGCCAAACGCCTATATGCATTAGAAAGCATATAGGCGTTTCCCTGAAACACCTATATGCATTATTTTAATGTAAATAATGCATATAGGCGTTTCCTCACAACGCCTGTATGCGATTAAATATTGTTTTAATCGCATATAGGCGTTTTGAGAAACGCCTATATGCATTTAATGCATTTAATATTAAAATGCATATGGGCGTTTTCCAAACGCCGGTACGCACCTCCGTTCCCTATAAATAGCACCTCCCTCCTCCCGCAAAGTTGCTCATTTTCTCGTTTTCTTCTATTTTTCTTCTCTTCGTCTCTCATTCAATGTTGCTGTTGCTTTGTTTTTTTGGCTAGTTTTGGTGATGTTTTTTATTTCGTGTTTTTTGGTGATATTTGATTTTATAATGTTGATATGATCTTATTGCTTTTCTTTTACATATTGCTTGTTGTTTTGATTTTATATATTTGGGTATCATGTTTTATGAATTACTCTTGTTATTGCTTATGTTTATATATATTATTCTTTATGTGTATGTAACTTTGGGATTAACATATTATTCCTTATGTTTTTGAACATTTTTCTTCCTGGTTCTAAACAATCAGGAAGAAAAATGTTTTTTATTTTTTTTTTGGAAAATACATACCGGCGTTTTGCAAAACGCCGGTATGAAATATTATTATTTAATACCGCACATAGGCGTTTTATAAAACGCCTATGTGCATAAATAAAAAAATATTATTTCCGCATACCGGCGTTTTGCCCCTCGTCTAGGCATTTTTCAAAACGCCTTAATGCTGCATTCCCACGGCAAATATTTAAGCGTTTTGCCAAAACACTGTAGCACTATTCCGCGGAAAATTCCGCCGATTCGAGGCCCTATAAAACGCCGATATGGGCCCCGTTTTTTGTAGTGCTACTCTGTATGGCTTCAAATACTTTGAATCATATTGAATTAAATAATTAATTATTTGTATCTTTGCTTTTCTCTCTGAATAACATAACAAAACAAATCTCCCCTCGAAGTTGCATGCACAACATGGTAATCTGCGCTTGTCCAAGCATGAGAATACATACAATATGATATGCACTAAACAACTAAACAAAGTTCACGTGAAAAGCTTTTTAGTTTGGACTAGACTATTTAAAGACAAACAAATTACACTAAATTATCCTTAAAATTAATGTGCAAAATTAAAATCGCGCATATATACCATAAGGTACAGGCGATAAAAATGTCAGTTAGTTGTTAATTTTTGTTTTACTGCGACTTCCGAATTGGGCAACTTTGCATGAAACGTGTAAGGAAAGTACGTGATAAAATAACTGAGAAACAAACCGTGACTTTAATGGAAGTGGTCCATATATTGTATGTCTATATATGGATTAATCCCAAACCCCACGTGTAATTTTCATATATATAAATATGTCAGGTTTGTGTAAACTTTGTTTTACACATTTATTTCTTACACTTACCTAACAGTTAAGTCGTTACGACCCCATTTTCAATGATCATGTTCCCTCGCCTACCCTTATAAATACACACACATATGGGCTACCTAGCTAGCAAGCTACCCTAATTCTTATAATATTTTAATTACTTCTAAGTCCAAGATAAACACCATACGTTTTCATCAGCTAATAGTTAACCAAATTAGTTCACCAATAACAATTGTCCGATTCCTTAATTATCCTTTTAGAATTTTGAGTTCCTTACTTGACCTTTTGAAAGTTTGACTTTCTTACTTGTCCTTTTCAACATTTGGAGATATTTATTTGTGATTTTCCCTCATAATTTAACATTGTATGAAAAGAAATCGATGAATTGATCCATTGGAAAATGCATATGAGCCGCGGGGGTAAAAGAGTGATGGTAATGATGAAAGGCCAAACCCTCTTGGGCAACGTAAGAAAACATAAGGAAATTAAAGGTTTCACCGAAGGTTATACTAGTAATTATTACACATTTTGTTTATGTAAGAGTAAGGCCCGTTCTCTCCCAAACGGGAATCACAATCCGTGACATAGTATTCTCTCTACGTCTACGCCAAATAATACTCTCTCAGCTGTAATGTAACATCACTTCCCTGATTTGATCTAAAATATAATTTTCGCCCTTATATTCTACTCCATTACTCTCCTTCCTAAATCTAACATCACTTTCCTAATTTGATTAGATTAAGGATAATAATTAATTTAGTTTTTAACACATGATATGATTAATCTGCCCTTTTTAGTTGAATTAAGGGAAGTGCCAAGTTTCGAACACCTTACTTGAATGGTAATGCTAAGTGCTCTAACCATCAAGCCAAGATGTCAGATGGCATGACTAATCTGCCCTAATCATGTACCTCTATGTAATCTCATCAATCTATCACTCTTGCTTGTTTATTACTCCCTCCGGTCTTAAATATAAGACCTAATTGACTTTTTTGAAAAATCCTAAAAAACAGCAAAATAAGTTAATTATAAATTGATTTACCTAATTTTTTTCCTTTAAATTAGTTTATTTTACTTATAAACTAATGGATAATCTAAAAATATATCAAATATGTCATGATTTAATAGACTATTTTGCAACCTTAACTTCTTAAAAAAAGTTATCTAGGTCCTATATTTAGGACCAGAGGTAGTATATAGAGAAAGATTATTATGGTTTATTTAGAAAAAAAATTAGAAAGATTATAAAGTTTTTTGGTTAATTACCAGACAGTTTAATCCGGACTAGAGGGGTAGGAGTGTTACCCACATAGGCAAGATTGTCTCATCTCTCAATCAGAGCACTTCCCGAGAATGAAACACACATTCTCATCCTTATTGGTATTGTAATAACCCACTTATCAGCTAACCAATTATCCATCCGTTGAAAAATTATAAAATTGCTTATATTTTAGAGTAAATTGATATCTAAAAGTAATCTTATACAAATGTTTTAGTAGTGGTTGAGGTGTTGTATTATTTTCTCTCCTACTCATCCGAATAAGTAAACGGTTTGCTTCTACACGTGGCAGACTTTCACTGGTGAATAATTCGGCGCAGGGCTGAACTACCCGATGTGGATAACGGCGCCGTCAAATTCCCCGTTTTGAGATTCGCCCGTCACTGTTAACGGAAACAGAACCAGTGGACCCCCACCATTACCATCACACATTTCTTTCTTCATGTCATCTCCACGCGCTCACAATCGCACGCGCCTCCCCACTCTCTCTCTCTGAAACAAAACCAGAAGAAAGCACAAAAAAGAACACACACTGCAACTGAATCTTCAAGAGAGAGAGAGAAGAAGAAGAAGAAGAATTGCAGAGATTGTTGCAGTTATATGGAAATTGCTGAGGTTAGTGTCACCACAAAAGCTTCAGCCATGGAAAAATCAGGAGGACGAAGATCTTCTTCTCCTTCTTCTTCTGATGAAACAAACCAAAAGAGAAGGAAAATCAACAATAACAACGACGACAACGAACAAGAAAAAGTTAAATTCTCATCACTCGTTTCTTCTTCTTCTTCTTCTGAAACAAAGATCGATGATGAGCGATGCGTTGCTCCTACTTTCTCAGATGAACACCTCTCGTCGTGTTGTTCGAGCAACGGATCCATCGGATTTTACGAAGACACAATCCAATTCGTAGATCTGGAGGTATACATATAAAAATTATGTATATACACAATTATTGCGTTTACAACAGTTCTCGGTAGCTCAAATAGAGAATATGATATATTCTCTGTGAATATATTACTTGTTGATGTATGAATTTTGTTTCTCATATGTTTTTTGGAGCTGAATTTAAAGCTGTGTGTTGATTGTTGACCACGTTTAATTTTACAGGTAGATAGCTCGCAAGTTGAAACATGGACGTGTAATTGCGCTGATGACGAAAGGTGATAATTATTAATTTATTATCCTTCTGCTTCCTTCAATTCCTTTTCGAATTTGAATTTTGAAGGAAATTAAAAAGCATGAAATAAATAATCCGCGCGCGCCATAATTTTTTTCCCTCCGCCGTTTCAAAAGTATGAAATAAATGTATACAAACTATATATATATGATTCGTTGTTGTTATTATTATTACTCTCTCGTGCTTTAATTTCTTCAATTCTGAACCACCACGCACTATACTACTGTAGAGATATGAGTCCATCTTCGAACAAGCTTCTTCGAGGACCAAATTCTGAAGAAGAAGAAGTGATGAAGCCAATGGAAGCTAACAACAACAGTACTAGCTGTAAGAAGAAGCCTACTGATGAAGAACTTGAAGAGTTCTTTTCTGTTGCGGAGAGTGAAATCCAGAAAAGCTTCTCAGAGAAGTAAACAATAATAGTCTCAATTATTATTGTTATTCTTTGTAAATTTTATGGCCTGACGGATAATAATCCACCTTAGCTTGTTAATTTTGATCTGAAAATTAATTTAGCAGCATATTTTAATTTCTAGTAATTATTATGTGCAGGTATAATTATGACATTGTGAAGGATGTGCCATTGTTGGGAGGGCGTTATGAGTGGGTTCAAATAAAGCCATGAACAAGCTAAGCATCAAGAACCATTAAACAAGATTTAAATTAAGCGACCTGAACATGTGCTTGGTTAATTAAGGTCATTGAGATTAATATGGGCAGGTTTAGCTAAGGTAATTAGATTCTCTTGATTATGTAGGGCTGTCTTCATTTGTATGATGTATGTATAGCAGCATTCTTTTATGAGGAAGAGAATTTACCATTCTGCAGTGTTTGTTCTTTTAATTTGTACGGGTAAATTAGTGTTTGTAATATTATATTATAAGGAGAAGGAAGTGGATAAATTGAAAATGTGTATGTTACTTATTAAATTAAATGTGAGGACCAACGACTCAAAGAATTTTAACATGAATTTTAGGAGCACCCGAAATTTTTGCGTTTGTTTCTGTGTTGTTGGTTTTATGCAGGAGTCCTTTTAGTTTCACTTCTAGTTCTAGTAGCTATTTGGACTGTGCTTGGGTCCAGGCAGTGCCAGTGACTGTTTTTTTCTTCTTCTGATTTTCTTTTGTTTTCTCGATTTTTTTTGAAAAAAGATAATTTTATTATCCCACGACGTTAATTGCCTTTATCATTCTTGTCTTTTTTCCCTTCCCTTTAAACTCTGAAAGGACTTTTCCTTATATTAAGTTTTCATTTGTGGAAAATCTGTTCCTTTTCTCCTCAACTTTTGTGATGATCTGAATAGATTATGTCGTTTGTGAAATTGAGATGTGGGGTATAATGACTGAACAAGAGCAAAAGTGCTTCTTTTTTTTCAAAAACAAAGTTTGTACATATTATTTATATTCAATTACTCCCTCCCCACCCCTTTGCTACAAGAACAAAAAATTTGAACTATTTTATTCTTATACAAGAGTATACATAACATGGTTAAAATAGTTAATGATGTTTTGTTCATTTAGTTCATCATTTCAAAATATTTCATGCTAACACTGCAAGAAAAAGGGTCAATAGTCGCACCATATTTTTGTATGTTGTCGCGCTTTTAACCGCCATAATGCGACACAACATAACTGTGCAAGACAAATATAAAGTATGTCGTGCCCAGAACGCGAAAAGAATAGTATTATATTTCTTTTTATTATTTGTAAATATCTCATGTTGATCCCTATCATTATTATTTCATATTTCTTTTTCTTATATACCTTCATAATAATGGTAAATTTGAGGGAAAAAAATTTATTCCAATCATTTATCTCTCCAACAACTACCTTTTTATTTGATAAAAAAAACAACTACATTTTTAATAATTTGTGTGATTTTACCTTGCTCTTTTTAGGAGTGAAGGAATATTCTTTTATTTTCTCAAAATCCTCTTCTTGATTTTTTTTGTTTTGAAAATAAAATGTTCTTGCTTACCATAATCATAATGGGGGTCGGTGGAGCACCATACCGTGTAAGTCACGGACACGTGTTAGATGGGTCAGGAAGCTGATGTTAACACCCATGTGACATGGATTTTCCAGGATTGAAGCCTAACCCAATACCCGTTCTGCAAGTACCATACAATATTTTACTCCCTTACTATATACACACAACTGACAACTGTCTTGTGTTATCTTCTACAAAAAATATTACACTTCCAGAAATTTTCAAATTAGGGAAGTACCGTTCATATATCTCAAAATTATGTGCTTAATCAGTTAGAATAAATGGAACATTATTAGGACATAAATGTAAAGCCAGGTAAATTCGTCAATAATTCATTCAATTGTCATGGAGAAATGTGGCCGCTTTTGCTCAATTTAATAATTTATTTTGTAAAATCAATTCCCGTTGTCGATGTGAATATGTGATGATAGAACCTTACGATAAGCAATTGGAAAATATTATTGTAGATACTCTTTATGTTTTTCACTTTTTAAGGCATGTCTTGACTTGACTCGGATCGGATGATAACCCCTGAGACCCCCAATTTAAATAACAACAATAATATTAATATGCTTTTATAGTAAATAACAATGCAATTCTTTCCCACAAAAGTGTGTGTTTGTAATAGTATATTGTTAATTGGAGACTTTTATTGGCCAAATAATCACCATGTTTTATCAAACTCCTATACATGTATAATAAGCCTATATATCTTGGCTGTAATGAATTTTGGCTTGGATCAATTGTTCAGGGGTAAAAGTGACATAGATTCTCTTGATGCGGAAAAAAGAAAAAAATAGTAAAATTCAAATTTATAATTTTATTTCAATTGATAAACCTTTTATCTTTGAACACTTAATTAATTTCTTACTTAAAATCATTATAGTAACTAATTATCATATTAAGTTAACTTTTTGAATAAATTAAGGATGCAAAATAAATCACTTTAAATTATTTATATTTATCCTTTTTCCTCAAAGAAAATTAATTTTCTTATAAACTAACATATAATATAATTACATATATCATATGTTATATATAATTAGGTAAAGGTGCAGACATACGCATATGATTGTCACCAAGGTGCATTCAACAGCATATAATTTTTTTTAGCAAAGTCTATGGTACTTTTACCCCAGTTTTAAACTTTTATGGTATTTTTGTTCCAAAAAAATTACATAGTGCTGGGTGAACTTTTGTCACTATCACATGTGAATTTTTGCACTTTAGCCTTATATATATATATATATATATATATATCATTTAGTGGCCTATTTTGCTTCAACAAAAAAATCAATTTGATTTTATTATAAGGAAAATGGAAAGAGTATAATATTATATTACTATCACTATCATTGACGTTGATTAAGCTTGAAGAAGCAGTTAAACACAAAAACACAGCAATGCATGACAGCATGTTTTAGTATGTTATATAATCATAGGCAGGCGAGACATGTGTATATGATCAGGAGGTATATATTCCATTACTGATTTTTAAAGACACTAGATCTATTCCCCTCATAATTCTCTTATTTTGTTGGTCTTGCATTGCTGTTTTATGCAAAAGCCCTTAAACCATGATAACGAACAAATTCATCAAATGAGGCGTACACTACTTCAGTCATGTGTGTGTATGGACATTTTGTTCCTTTGCACGTGACTTACAGATGAATAATGCAGAATTTCATAGAGAAAATGCTAAAAAATTGGGAGAATTTGTCATGGCATTTTTCTGCTACCACAGGCTGTAACATGCAAAAACACACCTATACCCAAAGGGTGTATATAATATATATAACCCAAATTCGCATGTACGTACAAGCAGAAGCAGAGCTTAATTTTCATTTATATAAACATATCATAAATAGTGGTGATAAAAGAGGGGCATAATGAATTATACTATCGGGGGATAATCAAAAATAGAAATTATAGGATCCTATATAGATTTGGTTTGATCAATAATAATATGTAGAAATGGGGGATTGAAATAGTCTAGGAGAAGGGGTGGTGCTAGGACCACAACTGTAAATGCAAATGTTAAAATGGGTAATATTACCTAAAATCAAGACCCACGTACATGTGCATTCACCATCCCATATATAAATAAATGAAAATATAAAAAAAAGCAAATAGAAATTTAATATACATTGTTTCATTAATGAGGGAATTTATCTTCTGTGGGAAAAATAATATATTAGTTTGTAGGGATACACCTTTTTAATTATGTAGGGGTAGTTTCATATTGATCACATCCTTTCTTTTCTTTTCAGAAAATGTTATACAAAACAACCATATCCACCCTTGGTGGTTATATATAGTACCTCCTGCTAACCAATATACCATTACTTAAATGTGGGCCACTTAGTACTATATACTTTCTTTTTAAGTGCTAATTTTAATTATCATCCCATGTTGTAGAATTTTGCAGGAGAATGTAGGAATAAAGACAGAATCATATTATTGAATCAAAGTTGTAAGTGTTAGCTATACTACTACTAATGAATTAATCAAATGTTATTCTTCTTCTTTATTTGAATGATGAAGCAATTCGTCAACTTATAATTTTCATTCATCCTCATTTTTAAACAAAATAATGATAAATCAAACAATTACTGCTGCAAATTGGTTTAAAAAGTTATTATAACGTATACGAAATCAAAAAAATTGTAATCCTTTAACCATCAATTTCTCAAAATATTTAACCAAAACTTATATGTTAATGTCTTTTATTACGTGACAACTACAAGCTAAGCACTAAATCTCATCATCAGTAGCCATATGAGCTAGCTTTAGGACTCACCCTGCTGTATACGCAGTAAGGCATAATAAGAAGAAAAAAAATATAGAAATGAGAATTAAAAATAGAAAGAAAGCAATAAATGTTTGTAAAATAATTTTCTCCACATATAAAATATTATTAATAGAGGATAATTGCTTTTAAAAATTCTCCAATATACACAATATAGAGGGGACAATGGTTGGTTAACTATGATTAAAGTTAAATATCATTTTAGTCAATAAATAATTGCCAAAGTATTAATTCATACAATGAACATAAATGATATAAATATTGTCTAAGAACAATTAGAAAGTATCATTTTAGTCAATACTATTAAATTTTGTCTAACCATCATTAGATTGACTAATATGTAGTCAATGACTTATAGACACGTCACACGTAGCAACTATCAAATAATACTTAGGAAAAATTTGACGGTGTTGACCAAAATGATAATTTTTAAACTGTTATTAGGTAAAGTTGGGATCCGGATGTATACACAGACATATAAACACATACTTCTAAAAAACATTATACTTAAATAGCTTCATCTAGAGACCTCTCTTACTTTGTTTTCTTTACTTTCTTGTTTCAATTAATAAATTCCTAAATAATAGTTCAGATCAATATATTTCTGAAAACCCAACGAAATCTTTATATTATGAATTGATGACTCCTAAATATTATTAATTTATATATACACACACCAAAATTAGGGAACCATCAACATACAATGTGTAATGTGATGATTTGTAGAGATACGAGTATTACCTTTTTATTTCTAATTGAGACTTATATGTAATTTTCACTTTATTTTTCTTTTTCAAATGCCTTAATAGTTCATGTAAGTCTCCACTCAACCAGTCAACCCTCTTGACCCTATTGTTGTCTTTCTCTGTGCATATATATATATATATATAAAATACTCCCTCTGTTCCTAAATATAGGACCTAGATGACTTTTTTGAAAAATCCTAAAAAAAGCAAAAAATAAGTTAATTATAAATTGATTTACCTAATTTTTTCTCTTAAACTAGTTTATTTTACCTATAAGCTAATGGATAATCTAAAAAAATATCAAATATATCATGATTTAGTAACCTATTTCGCAACCTTAATCTTTCCAAAAAAAAGTTATCTAGGTCTTATATTTAGGAACGGAGGTAGTATGTATGTATGTATGTATGTATATATATATATATATATATATATATATATATATATATATATATATATATATATATTATTTTGCCTGCTGCCGTACCATTAAGTCCAGACTAGAGAAGATTCAGATGATTATTCAGGAATGGTTTTCTGTGGACATTGGGGCCTGAAGCACCATTCGGTGCTTTCTTGTTTTCTTTTTCTCACGCAAAAATATCCATGGCATGTGGTTTAGTTCATATATCATAGAAAATAATAAATGGATTGTGTTGTACAATATCTTACTGTACCATTCAATTACAAAATTCATTAAATGTGAGGGATCGGGACAAAGATTAAAGCTAACAGTCACCAAATATTGAACACCACTAGCAATGCTCTCATTGTTGTTGAGATCGAGATACATCTTAAAAGTTAGTTGAGACTCATGTCAATGTACTCTTCTTGAAAGCTAACATCCCGGATAGCTACACACTACAGCACTTCACTTAATCCCTCGGTTTATAAACCCCCCTCCAATTTGATTTCTCTGGTTGACTGATTCTCAATGAAAGTACAATTATAATAATTACCAGCCACTAAAAGAACCTCTCTAAAAAAAATTAGTTGTTAGAATTATGAGATATAAAGTTTTATAATGTCTTCTTTCAAGGTAATGCTCCGATCCAAATGTGAAACTTATGACAACAAGCCAATCCAAGAGTATGATGATGATAATATTAATCAGGTTATGTTTACTAAAAGAAAAATGTCTTATAACCTACTAATATAAAATCTCCTTGATAAAAGGAACTTATAAGTTCGATTTCACTTGTAACTTGAAGCAATAATGTCTCACCTTTACTATGAAAGGAAGGTTAATAATACATGTTTTGGTCCGGTTAGTAGGAGGGAAATGGAGTGAAAGAAGTGGAAATAAAAGTGAAATCAATAGTTCTACATGATTGGCATAATTGAATCTGGTTTTTCATGTGTTGAAACTGGATTCTATACCTCACTCATCTTATGGAACTAGATTCCGTCGGAGAGATAAACCATTTTACTACATGTCTGCTTTTTTATTTCTTCCTTGCTAACTAAAGGTTATCCACTAATGACTGCGAGACTTAATTGAACTTGCCATTTAATTTCCTAGAAAAAATTATGGGTCAAATCATTTCATTTTTACAAAACATTCATCACACCATGAAGTCTTTATTCTACAATCCAATTGATCCAAGTTGTTTGTCATAGAAATATTTATTAAAATGTAAAAGTATTTAAGTGAGTAAGTCAACTCTTATAATAAAAGAAAAGGGGGAGTGATCTCTTTTGGATGAAAATGTTAAAGTGGTTATGAAGACATGAAGTATGATATGAAATATGCCAACCATAGGCATGGACCAAACATTTACGCCATGGGACCAGAATTTTCAAATATAAGCTCTTTTGTTTTTTCTTTTTTTGGAAAACCCGAAGCCTGAGTCTCCTTTATTACCATGGTCTCTCTCTGTGTTCATCCATTCAAAATTCCCCAAGCTGTTATTATTTTGTCAGTTTCCTCTGAGTATTTTTGTTAGTTGAGGAACACAGAGTTTATAGAGTTCTATCTATAATTGGCAATTTCTTTTTAGATCTTAATTTCCCCAATTGGTTTGGAGCAGTTTTATGCAAGTAATGTAACAGTTTTTGCAGGACAAATAAAACAAGAAATTTGATAGTGAACACAAGCTTTTGAAACTCAAAGAAGAAACCAAGGCATTTGGATCTTATGACTAAGAGAGTAATAGTCAGCTTAAAAAATTTAAGCTTAATGTTGATGACTCTTATCTTTTTGACAAAGGTTCAAGCTGGTTTTGGCTATATGTGGTTGGTTATGTTCTCATGTAAGAATCTGACATTTTGGTCTTTGTAGATGCCGTTTCTGAAATATATTCCAATGCCCATATTAAATGTTAGATTCCTGTCAAAACTGAGATATCTTGTTATGTGGTGACTAGGCTTGCAGGAAAATGGGTGTAAGCTGAACTGTTTTAATTTTGGTTAAATGAATGTGATATGGTAGCCCCACAGAAAGAGTGGAATCATACAAAGAAATTAAATAATTTGAATAGCTTTGTTTACTTAACTTATCCTAAAATAATTTACATGCAATGAATGATCCTAAAATAATGTCCATAAAAAAAAATTGGCTGTAGCTATATCTTTTAAGCCCCGTAGATTCTCTTTATTTTGATGTCTTAACATTGTTTTCTTAGTCTTTTAATTGATAACATTGGAAATGCTCAGCAAGAATAACCTCATGAATCAAGAAGAGTCATTCCTTTATGTCTTTAGCATCTGTTGTGATAGATGTGATATGAGATGAGAGGTTGGATCAAATTTTAAACCCTGAATTGCCTTGTTTTGTGAGAGTCATTACTCATTAGCAAAATAACATGTTACTAGCTGTTACTGGATGTTGAGAATAATAATGAACAGTTAAAAAGAAGTTAAATGTTTAGGCGTTTTGACTAAGTTTTAGTTGAGAGAGTTTTCTGTTATGCATTATTAGAGGAGGGAGATGCATTCTTTGTTCTTCAGTTTGGTTAATTTGGAACATATATTCTTAAACGTTCTTTTGGTGCTTCATGTGGGGCTTATATATTTCAGTGGTAACCAAGAGGTCATATATATTCATGTAAATAAGGAAATTCTTATCATAAAATCTTTTCATGAGTTTTTTGTGTGTAAAATATACCAGTGAGTAACAAACTCAGTGCAAGCCAAGCCCACAAGCTACAACTTTTGGCTTTCAGGGTGATGAAAAACATGCAGGAAAAACACTCACACACTTATATGAGATGCAGAACAGATTAGGATTGAGAGAAAGATGATAGAAAACAGAGAGGGAAGGGGGGAATCAATCACCGTGTAAGAAATTTCTGACATCGATCACATTATTTTGGGAACATCATTGTATCACGAGAAACAAAATAAGGAAGGTAATATCATTAACAAGACATTTTTTGTCAGCCCAAAAAGATTGGCCATAATTTATAAAAAAAGGAGAAAGGGCCTTTAAGCCCAATTCCCAGTTGGATAGCCATATTAAGAAACCAGAAGAATCTATAATGGTTCAGAAAGAAAACCAAATCTGCTTCAGCAGTTGTTCCAGGAGAAGCTATCAATAACCTGGGGAATGTGGTTGAGTGTCAAGAACTCATTCACCCTTAACCAATTGTCTGAGGTTCGATCTTTGGCATTGAGTATGGAGAAACATTAAATCTCCCAGACCAGCTGTTTCACCCTTTAAGATGCCTACAAATCAGCGGAGGATAAGTCTTTCACTTGTCGAGTGAGGGATACCTTGATCGCCGATAAAAAAAGAAGCTATCAATATTTAATGGAAAGGCTATAGATGCTGCCAATCTCATCCAGCGCTTGAACAAAAAGATGCTCATTAGAACTATCTTGGAAACTGTTTGCTTTAATAATGCTATTCTATACATTCCCTCCCGTCCTAGATATAAGTAGAGATGCATTCTTTGAGCATTTGATCAAGAGTTCAAACTGGAGCCTTGCAAACCTCAACTTTCTTGGAATATAGGAGTCGATACCTTCCATCAGATATTAAAGCCTTAGCTTTGTAATATGTACAAGATTTTGGACTTTATTAGAGGGTTCAGTGCACAAGGCTCCCATCAAATAAAATCTAGAAAGAGATAGATGTACACAGTCTTATTTACACAAATTGAGCACATGACAACTTTTAGACCAACCCTCTATTTTGGGCTGTTCATTACCAATGAAAATATTCAATACTCCCCTGCATGAGGTAATGTGCTGCTAGTGATCAAACACTCCTAAATGCTTAGAATATATACTCCCACTCCCACAAAAAACAGTGGACCGTTTATGTTAAATTTTTCATGCATTCATATTGAAAGTGATGAGGCAAGTTGTGACCCAATTTAATTAGTTCAAATATTTTAGTCATTGATTTGAAATTTGGATAAATATTCAAAGCATTAAGTTTGAGTGCATCTATCCTCCCAAAACCCATGATGGGAGCCTTGTTCACGGAATAGATTGGGGTAATCATTTAAATGAAAAGGACTCCTTTTGTTTATAGTCTTCATGGTCAAGTATACTATGCATAATATGCGCATTCCAATTATTAAACTCTACCTTTTTTATTAAATATTAAACTCTAGTTTGAAGAATTGACAGCAACACAAGCGGACAAAAAATTAGACTGTAAATGAATATAAGATAAAGCCTTCTGCATAGGGATTTTAGGACTGACCAATAGATCTAATATATACGATGGTAGGCAATATGTTTCATGCATATTCAAACTTCTTAGATCAGAATAACCTTTTACTCAATTTTGTTTCTCTAAATTAAAACTTGCCTTTTTTTTATGTTTAGGGGGAAATATAAACACCCAAAATGCTACACCGAAGTAATTACCAACAAAGAAAGAAAAGAAAACAAAAGAAAAGATAAAGTGAAAATAATCAATTGCACATTAATTTGTACAAGAAACAGCCAAATCCTAACTGGGAAGGGAAAAAAAAAGATATATGAGAAGGAGGAGGATAAATCAAATTTGAAAAGCAAAACGATCAGTCCTATCCCAAATCCACTACTACCTTAAAATAATAATCCCAACCTTCTTAACCATACAAAGGAAAGGAAAAAAAAACAGACCCTCATCATCCCATAATGTCACTCCTTAATAAAAAAACAAAGGAAACTTTGATCCAACCATCTACAAATTTAGCATCTTCACCAATCACCACTCTATATCCCAATCTCCACATCTCTGCAGCCTGATCCTCCTTCCTGAAACATGGAAATATATAAGCATAATTATTTATCAAAAAAAACTATAAGCATAATTAAAGAAATCACATAGAAGATCTATAAAGAGTAGATATATACCGAATTATAACACACCTTTGACTTTTTGGGGAAAATTAGAGATACAAAATTAATCACTTCAAAATGTCTATAATTATCTTATTTCCTCAAAACTATATTCTTTTACTTATAAACTTACCTATAATTTAATTATATTTAATTATATGTGACATATAATATAATTAATTGGTCTAATGTACTTCTTTAACTTGCAAAAAAAAGTCAAACATGCCTATATATTTAAGACCAAAAAGTATATATACTCTTCCGATCCTAAATATAAGATCACTTTCAAATTTTAATTTTTTCTTGTATATAAGAAACTTTCTAATTTTTCCCAACTTTTTTCCAAATAAACCTCAATAATACTTATCTAGAATAAACAAGTGAGAGGGTGAGTGAGAATAAAAGTATATAGTTAGGGTAAATTAATAATATCATGTGTTAATAACTAATTTAACTAGCATATTTAACCTAATTAAATTAGGGAGAGTGATTTTATATTTACGACGTATATAAAAAGAGACTTGTATTCATGTATCTAACCTGTGAAGTCACAGTAACACGAGCTCCTTCATTGATTAATCTTGACCTTCTACCTCCTTCAACTTCTTTATCAGTAGATCCATCACTCTTATCAGCTTTCTTGGATCCAATGTGACTTTTCCTGAGACCCAGAAATCCCTTCCAGCTAGTGGAAGAACCCTTTGGAGGCTTCAGAGAAAAGTGTTGGAATTCATGGTCATCATCTTCATCATCCACAAGAAGTTCTTGCCTAAGAGTAGTTGTAGTTTTCTGCATCTGAGTGTCCTTAAAGGGTAAGATCCTACCCTTTGAGAAAAGCTCATCAGCACTCATCATGGAATGATTTGACACTGAGAATTCAAAGTCAGAGGAAACTGGAGCATCTCTTGGACTTCTTTCTTGGTGGATAATCTTAGAATCCACAAAGTCATTAGAGAATGAGATTCTTGGGCTGATTGGAGGACAATGAAGATGATGTTGTTGATGATGATGATGATGACTTTTGTGTTCTGAGTTGTACATTTCTAAGCATGCCATGAGGTTTCAGAAAAACATGGGGAATAAGAGAAGAAAACAATGTGAATATGAAAGAAGAAAAGGAAGAGAAAGAGACAAAGAGGCTAATAAATTTTTCTAGGACCCTCTCTAGTTTCCTTTGCTTCTATACAACCTACCCTCAGTAGATGTTTGTATTTATATGGCAGAAGGGATCTTCATGTGGATTTTTTTCTGTTTTATTTTTAAATTAATATACTAGAAACATGCATGGCATGCCATGACATGACTTTTTGTCATGGCATGTTAATTTGGCATTCAATGATGGTCAAGACCTTCAGGTTCAGGATATAATGCTACACTGCTGTCTCTGAGTAGTTACTCTATAAGGAAGTAAAGCCATGAAGTTGCCAAGAAATTCTTTCACAAAATAATATTAGATGGTTATTGATTAAAGAAAGAAGAAGAAGAAGAAGCTCTTCTTTTCAGGCCAATCCCTTGTGTTTCATGCTTATTATATGGTGAAAAATTGAGTTTTGGGAAGATTCTAAGAACTTGCACTTTTAACTATGTTATCTCAACATCCAATGCATACTAACAAAACATGCATTATCCTTCTCTTTTTTTTATTTCCTTCTTTCTTGTTGTTTTTTGTGAAGCATGGATAATCACAACAGTAAGGTGGTGGACCAAAGAATTTTACAGTCTCATAAGATCAAAATGGTCAAAATTGTGAGGCCAGCTGGCAGGCTTTCAAGATAGTAATTAGATGATGCTATCTGTCAACATTTGTGGTGCAGAATGAAACAGCAGTGGCATATTAATAAGGGGAAGCAGATTACTTACCTAAAGTCTTAAAAGACTCGTTTTTCTCATATTTACTGTTCTCTCCGGTCCTAAATATAAGACATATTTGACTTCTTTTGAAGAGATTAATATTGCAAAATAGGTTATTAAACTATGACATATTTGATAAATTTTTAGATTATTCATTAGTTTATAGGTCAAATAAACTAGTTTGAAAAATTAGATAAATCAATTTATAATTGACTTATTTTACCCTTTTAGAATTTTTCATAAAAGTCAACTAGGTCTTATATTTAAGAATAAAGGAAGTAATTCAAATTTATAACTTAGGGTTAAAGGTGATATTTGCCCCTGAATTATACATGAAGTTTCGTATTTGCTCGGAAATATTTTTTTTCCAATTTTGCCCTCAAACTATGCAAAATGTATTATATTCAAAAGTTACGATTAAAATATGAACTATCAACATCAACTATATAACTCTCAACTTGAGATTTTTAATAGAAATAATAGGTAAATATGATACACTTTGTATACTTCCAATCAAAAGTTGGACAATACATTTTTTGGGTAGATATGATCTCTTCGATACTTTAGGAACAAATATGACCTTTAACCCTATAAGTACAATTATTTTGATGAAAAATTTACCTTGTGTAACAGAGAGTTAAATGCATTTGAAACAGAGTGACATAGGGAAAACAGTAGCAGAGTAACAGAGAGGGGTCTGGCATGCATGCACAGCACAGGACTGGTAATTGACCAAAAAAGCCTTTGAGTTTTGACCCTTTAAAAGTGAAATGAGCTGGCGATACTGACGGATCAATCTGAACATGTGAATCCAAAACTAAACAAAACCCATATTATCAAAAACCAGTTTATATCAATATTTTAAAACCCGGACCGAGCCGGACGGTCCGACCGGTCGGACCGTCGGCCGGTGGGTAAAACGGCCCGATTGCTCTATTGGGCCGTTTTTACTGTGCAACTCGTTTTGGCCCGGGGTTGACCCGGGTTGACCCGGGTTAACCGTTTTTGACCCGGGGTTGACCCGGGTTGACCCGCTTTTGACCCGGCCAGAAATTGACAACTGCAGAAAAAAAATATATCAACAGAAAAAAAATGAACTTGATTAAAAAAATATCTTCATCCTAATTATATTAAGTTATTAAGTATTAACAATATTTATATATTTAATTTTCATTAAATTATTACGTCACCGGTTCGACCGAACGGTCCAACCGTTTCAACCGTTTCAACCATGACCCGCTCAGTTTTCCGGCTCGACGTCCGGCTCGGGTTTTAAAACCTTGGTTTATATAGTATAATATATAGAAGTCCACACCTCACCAGTTCAATTTTGGAAGAAGATGGATTAAAAAAAATTGATATTTGTGTGTACAAAAAATTGGGTGGCATTAGAGCATTAAGTGGTCATAATGAGAATTGAATCACTCTTCCCTCTGGAAGCAATCACGTGGCCTATCTTGGGTTAAGGATCATATTTGTCACTCAAGTATGCATGGAAGATCATATCTGCTCCTGAAGTATTTTTGGTTTCATATTTGCCCCTAAAATATACGTGAAGATCATAATTGCCTTTTACAGTTAAAATATTAATGGTTAAATATGACCCTTTGTACATACTTTAAGGGCAACTATGACCCTTCTTATATACTTCCAGGTAGATATGACTTTTGTGTATTCTTTAGGGGAAAATATGACCCTTGGTGCACACACTAAGGGAAAATTTAGGCTGAAAAATACTTCAAAGGCATATATGATACTCCGCGCATAATTCAGGTGCAAATATGACTGTTAACCCTTGTATATTGGTTGCCATAATTATTCATTCACTAATTGACTTGTATTAACTCACTCAACCGATATTTCCTGGCTCAGCTGGCTGTCACCTTTGGAGGATCTCTTTATGGAGTAGAAAGTTATTTTGTCGTTTTGTTTTACAGAAAAAAATAACTTATTATTATTTGTCATTTATATGTTATGACAGCAGAGTAATTGCTAGCTTACAATTAATATCTAAATTCAACCTATTCCTGTCTGGCTCTGGCTGGCACCTCAGAGCATATATGCAGGGAAGAAAGAGAGAGGGAAATGTTTTGTCCATTATGTATCAAAACGGTAAAAAAATTTCCTTGCTCATATTTTAGTGTCATGTTAAGAATAAAACGGTCACCTTTCAAAAGTTGTAATATAGGAGTATTGTTTTGGAGTGATTAGAGAAGTGGAGATCTTATACATTAAAAAATTCAATCATATGCAATCATATGATATAAGAAAATATTGATTCACTGGCCAAAAAAAAAAATATTGATTCTGTCTAAAGTTCACATCGTATTCAATTGAGCACTTTTCTTTGTTCTTTTTCATAACTGATACTAGTTTAGTTTAGACTTGAGAGTGAAAGAGAGAGTACTTGAGGCAATGGACTTGGACATGGTTGTCACTCACGTGGTGAGGCTAATGGGGTGCTGACACGTGGCTGATTCCTACAAAAGAAAGCAATGTAGAACATGGACTAGTCAAAACACTATATATATCAAAGGCTGCTTCCTGATTTTGGTCTCCCATCTTGTTAGCAACAACTTGTTTCCTATTGGCTCTCTTCCTCTCTAAATCCCCCCTTCTTTTAATTTATTATTCATTTATCTGTGTCTTAAGCTCGTTCTTCAATGTTAGATCACAGCAAACAAAACAAAAAAAACAAGAGTAAGGAAGAAAGAAGCCCCTAGCTTGCTACCAAAAGTTAATTCTTATGTGGTGAGCAGATTAATTAATTAAGATAATAAAACTCCTATTCTACAATGCTGTAATTTAGTGTTATAAAATGAAAATATTGAACTTTGATCCCTATTGTAAATGCTCCTTCTGAGAAGTTCACTTGTGGAAATGACCTCAAGGTAATAAGCTAAGACAGGAAGCAAACTTAGTTTACTACAGTTGTCTAGTTTCTTGTTTATGCTAATTATTTGTCTTATGATATTTTCTTCTTTTGATGATTGCTTAAAGATAAATTTCTCTGAAACATTTTAGTGTGGTTGGTTTGGTGATGAGTTTGTGCTAATTATGTGTGTGTTTGGGAACTGTTTCTGACCCCCAAAAGCTGGTTTGAGTTACATAAACAGTTTTTTGGTTTTTGGTCATGTTTGGGTCCTGTTTATTTCTGACCAGCTTATTTGGATAAACTGATTTGAGAAACTGGTTTCTGAGAAACTCCAATTTGGAGCTTCTCCAACCAGCTTATTTCTGAGAAACTGATTTCTGAAGATGAAAGTTTGATAGATGAAGATAATTGTCATCAAAACCAAGAGGTTTTATCATCAAATTTTTCTACATCATCTTCTTCTCGCATGAATCGTATCCGTGACAGGTTTCGAGATCGAATTGTAGAACATCTTTGATACAACTAATTATGGAATTGAATCATCCAAATGTAATGTGATCTATGACCTCTAATTTATATGCATTTTAATGTATTAAATTTTTCTTATTTGCAATTATTGGAAACCTTATGCAATTTAATCTATTAAATTTTTTAATTTTAAATTATTGAAAATATCTGAATATTTTAATTGTGTATTATTCAATAAATATCATGTTCCCATCTAAACTGGTTTATCAAAATCACCATCCAAACATGTTTGTAAAAGTAGTATGAAAAAAAAATACTTTTGCAACTACGGATCCAAACATAAATCGTTTCTCGCAAATCAACTTTTACCCAAACCAACTTTTAAAAAACCATATTGAAAAAAAACATTTCTACACCACTTTTCCCAAACACACCCTATATGGATTGATATTGGTAGTTGAGAATACTACTAGGGGTGTGTAGAATAAAGGTAAGGAGATTTTGTTGGCTTTTATTGGGATGTCAGATTACAGCATATACCTGATTGTACAGGCCAGTCAGGCTTACAGTGAAGACCATTGATAAACAGAATCTAGTAACCAGGCCCAGAATCCAATATCCAGTTGTTAATCTCAATCTAATAAGCATGTTAATGTCCAGTTGTTCGCTTACATTTCGTTTCTTTCACTGCTCTCAGCAAAACTTTGGTACTTCTATGGTTTTGTTGCCTAACAGCATAAAAACTTTTTTTGTGGCAAAGAGGTCACGGACTTAATCATGCTTACATTATCTTCTTTTTGAGCAATTAATGTAATTCTCTGCTTCAGCATGTAAGCAGCAACATAGGACAAGGTTTATACCCCTTCATCAAGATCCACTTCTTGACGGAAAGGTGGTGGTTGATAAGGATTACAAAAATCATTATCCATACTATGTGGAAACTTAAGCTAGCCGAATTAGTAACTTCCCTCGGAATGTGACTAAGAACAACTTATCGATACATTTGCACAACAAGCCTTTTGTCCTTTTGTCATCAGTGATATTCTCAAAAGGGGGTGAATGTCATCACAATCCCCTCAAAACTGAATTAATAGTACTTCCTCGGTTACACTAACACAAAGTCCCAGTAGACTTTTGGTTAAAAAATTACAGAAGTTAAATGAAATAATTAATCATGTAAATAATTTTGTAAATTATTTGGCTATTATTATATTTATGATAGTTAATATGTCAATAAACTAATTCAAAGAAAAACTTCAGACAAATTAATTTATAAATAACTTATTTAGCTTTCCTAGAATTCTCTAAAATAGTCACCTTGATCCTATATTTAGGATAGGATTGAGTACTTCTACACAATCAATAAAGAATCCTAATATACTTAAGGCTAAAGTATACTTTTAGTCCCTTATGTTTGCATCAAGTTTCATTTTAGTCCTTTATGTTTGGAAAGTACACATTTAGTCCTTTTTTGTTAACACCCTTAGTTTCACTTAACGGAAAATGTTAATTTAACAATTTTAAATGTTATTTACATACTGAAAAAAATGTTTAGATTAAATTATTTAAGTGTAATTATTCTTATAGTTTAAAAATTTATCATTTTTGCCCCATTTTAATTATGAAATGATCATTTAAATTTAATTATGAAACTAACAGTGTTAACAAAAAAGGACTAAAAGTGTACTTTCCAAAAATAAAGGATTAAATTAAAACTTGATGCAGACATAAGGAACTAAAAGAGTATTTTTCAAGCATAACCAAAAGTATACCTATACTTAAACTAGACAAACTTATTTCATTCAAAATCCCACGTAGTCCAACAGTAATCAGTGGAATATTCACGAGTTTATAGCTAAACCCACAAAACCATTGTTATCAGTGTCTTGGATTGCTGTATCACAGCCACTCCAACTTAGTAAAACTAAGTCATCCATCTCAAGTATGATGTAATATTCCTAAAATTTACTGCATTGTCCCATGCATCCTAAATTTGTTCTTTATTGAAGGTATAGCTTCCTACTAAATCCATATCTAAATAAGCTGTAAAAAGGCTATTTTTGACATTCAATGAGGTTTCCACATTTGTGGAATCGAATACCTTGTGTCATCTCCCTCTCAAATGTATGTCTCAAACAAATTTTAGCAAACAAGTGTTTACCAATGAACTTATTAGGTTTACTGTTTTCTGCCCTTCTAATTCCAAAAAAAAAAAACGTTGATGCACATATATTGTGAAACTGAACTTTAAGATTTTCAATCTTTTCTGTTCTTAAATAAAATAATAAAAAAAGAAAGTTATAGATTCAATTTCTTGCAATAAATTTCGATCTAAGCATAATATGCGTTTAATTTCAGAATGAAAATTAATACTGTATAAAATATTGTATTGTCATAAAATAAATTAAAGTCTAACAGTGCTATATATTTACACTACTAAGTTGAGGGTTGATCTGGAGCATGGTCACACCATCATAAGAAGGATATAATATAAGTTTATTAATTAAAGTCCAGAAAGCGCAATGGGTAGAAAGGTTTTAACCTTAATGCTCTTAGTTCGATAAAAATTTATCTTAAATCTAAAATAGCTTGGAAACAATGATATAAGTCTACACTAAAAAGAATGAAAAAGTAATTAATTTCACTATAAAAAAGCAAGCTAAATGAAATATTATAATAGCAATAATAATGCATATCTGATATATTTACCAAGATTAAAAAGGTTTTAGTCTAATGACATTTTTAAAAATTAATTTATCCATTAAATAGTGTAATAAAAAATAATGTCCAGCTTAAAGCTTTCATGAGTATATATAGCAATGAGCTGTTAATTATGCATGATTATTGGATGGATAAAAGAGATAAGTCATTATTCATAAGTAATTAAAGAGCTACTTGCCCTTTGGGAGATCGAAAAGTAGAGAAGAGAGTCATAAAGCCAATAGTGTCTGGATAACTATATGTATAATCGCATGCTGAGTTTAATTTGTCTGTTTAACAAATGTAATATAAAACTGAGATATATAGAGGAAATTAAAGAAGAGAATCAGAGAGCGGTGTTCACGCATATCAAAATCCGTATACACGGAGGATAATGATAGTGCAAGTGCATGGATAGAATAAAGCGCCATAAGAAGCGATGTTATAACTTACACACACACACACACATATGTATAAATAGAGAGAGAGAGAGGATAACATGAATGTAACATGCAAGTATGGCATGGGATACAGGGGTTGGGGGCAGAAGTATATTTTCTCGAGAAGAATGCATACACCGTCTCTAATGCTGCTTCAACCTTCAAGCAATGTGCTGTATAAGTGTGGTCATATTATTAATTAGAATATGTTATATATCAAGTTTTTCATACCCTCTTGTGAGTTGTGATGTGATATCTAAAGTTTTTTCTAGATCAAATTATCAAGTATATGATCATTGATCAACAACGACCATCTAAACTAAATAAAATTTTTATGATGATCAGAATGTCTTGCTTCAAAGGTATTATACAAACAGGTGGAATTTGAACTCAATGAACCCACCTTATAATCTGGCTAGTCCTCTACTAGACCTAATTCCTTTAGAAAGAATATGTTATATCATTTTATGTTCATAGTATATGTATACGTTGAAACTTGAGGGCCAAGTAGAGAGAATTTATTTATTGAAGTTGCCAAGAGTACTGCAAAAGCAATGTCTACCTTGAAGTGTTAAAGCGAGAGTAATGTATAAAATAAAGATGCCAGAGGATGGCTATAAAATAAATTAAAGTTGCATGAGTAATGCAATTGAGTCAGAAGGGCACAAGTAAAATCACTCTCTTTATCCATCGGGTATTTGAGAGAAAAGAGCGACAAGAGTTGTGGACCAAATATTAATGATGTACTACTACTAATAATTAATGTTTGAATTAGCTTATTTGGGAGAAGAACCGACTTAACTTAGCGGTAAACTCAGTTGCCGTGAGGTCTGGGATTCGAATCAGCTTTATTACATAAAGCATAGGTAAAAATGTCTAGTATACTCACTTCCCAAGCACCCTCACCAAATGGGAATTAAAAATGTATTGGCCCTTTTTTCTTATTTTTAGCTTATTTCGATTTTGTGCATTAAAATGTTAATTTAGTTAGTATAATATTTTTTGAAGTCACCCCAATCATCTTCCTTAGTACCTTTTTTTTATTTCATAATTGAATATTGTCGAGGAAGTATCAATGCTTTTTTTTATCATGAGGAAGTATCAATATCAATGAGTAATTTGGGGGATTTTAACATTGTAAATTTCATATATCTATGCCCAAAACCCACCCTAAGTACAATACTCCCTCTGTTCATAAATATAATATCACTTTCAAATTTCAATTTGTTCCTAAATATAAGCTACTTTCTAATTTTTTTCCTCAAATAAAGACTAATAATGCTTATCTATAATAAACAAAAGAGGGAGAGTGAGAATAAAGGTATATGGTTAGATAGATTAATAATATCATACGCTAATAAATACTTTAACTAGCATTCTTAATTTAATAAAATTAGGAAACTGATCTTAATTTACTAACAGAGGGAGTATTTTTTTTACTTGATAATAAGTTTTCATTACAACGAGAAGAACACAAAAAAAAGTATCAAGACCTATTACCCAAAGACATAAAGACTCAACAAACTGCTTGATCAAACATTTCTATAAGAAGGCACAAACAAATCAAAACAAACTGAACCTAAACCACATGGATAGAAATAGAGCATCGACCAATTTTGTGTGTAAGTGTAAAAAAGAGGCAATAAAAACTGGTAGTTTAAGGACTAACTGCAAAGAAGCTCACCTTCTTTGATGTCAAAACTGTAACACATGCAGGTTCGAAAACCCTTGTAATCACATGGAGGGGAACAACAGAAAGTTGAAAAAAAAAATTCAGATGCAAAACAAAATTGCATACATAAACCGGTCACTACCCAAATCAGCCCAAAAAAACACAATAATTGATAAAACGAAACAACATACACATAATAAACATTCTATAAAGACAAATCCTAAAACTAAGGGCAAACAGTATGATAAAATATTGCGGCATAGACCTCTAAACCCAATATCTCCAAGAAAACAAACTCATGGGCTCATGGCTCATTAGTGATTGTAATCTAGTCACCAATGTTTTTTGTGGCAACCTTCAAAGATCCCCTGATTAGGAATGCGTGAAATTTAAAGAGATAACCTTTCCATCATTTCCAATATGTGTCAACCAATTTTTGAAAAGAAAGCTCCAAACATTTGGATCTGTAGATAGCACAAAGAGGATGATCTAGAAAGGATCACAAAAAAAAAATATTCGCCCTGGGAGAAAGACTGGAAACTCCATAAGAATCCTAGCACCGATATATTAAAGATAGGGTAAAATAAGGTAAGATTGCTTAAAAGTGATTTTCTGAGGTTTTCACAGACATAAAACCAGAATGCTCTATTCAAATGTAACCCTGTAGCTGTAGGTAACCTTTGAAGCTTGCAACATAATCTAGGCATATCAAAAATCTTAGGCCAAAACATACAAGACAGAAGTTCAAGATCCAAAAAAACAAACTTCCAGAAAGAAACATTAGAATTACAAAGTATTCATAAATTCCATAATCATAATACAATTACATGATATTCATGTAGTATGTAATTTTTACAATTTACTACATGATTAGACTTTTTTATTTTGAAAAAGTTACTTTGGTAAGATATCACTTGCTGAACTTAAATTTAATTTGTTCAAATTCGTTTTTAACAAATAACGGTAATACTGTATATAGCAGAACAAACTACCTCAAATTCTCCTTAGATACAAAAGCAGAGCAGTCACATGTGGAAAATAGAGTATTTGAGCCACAGCCATAATCACCTCCCTTCACAGATACAGCATACAAATATAAAGTATAAACTCAATCATACGACAGCCAAACCTAAAACAACATTCCACGTGAATTAACTAGTAACCGTAGCTAGTTTTCCTCATCATCCTGACGAACTCATCTGCGTTAACCTCACCATCACCTGCATAATTTAAGGATATTCAAAATAATGAAAATATTCATATTCTTAAAAAGTGAAAATTAACAGGTCTTCAAATTAAATGCATGAAGTTTACTGCCAACTGTGAACCAGACAACTAAAATGGAAAATGATATTATGTCAATTCATCCAAAAAAATCATCACTCTAATGCCATAAATCCAACAAAAAGAAACTACATAAGTATTAGAATTGATTAAGACGGTTTTAATTATAGGTCAGGCAGCCATATAAAGATATAGGTAAGAAAATACTTCAACTTTAATGCCAAGCAATTAGTAAAAGACCATGTTTAATGTATTGTTTGAACTTCATAGCTCACATACGCATAAATCTGGCAGGTTTCAAATAACCTATCCTCTAGTGTCATGGGAAAGAGCCAACAAACACATACGATTCCATTTGAAGTGAAATAAAAAGACAGGAAGGAAGATCACTGATCCAAGGATGAAAATATAACACTACTATTTCAATATTTGGACTGAGATTTTCTCCTAGAGTGTTTCCAACATAACAAGTGACATGCATATAAAATATCGAAGGTATAAATCATTTATGATCTTATATCAGTAATACACACAAATGAACATGTGGGTTTTCTCTAGTGCAGAAACAGCCAACAAAACTTCTGATAGTTTTACCGACCATTAGTATGAAAGTAGCTGATGCCGGAGAAGGTACAGTTCATAGAAAATTTGTTTAAAACATTGGTGGCATCTTGCAGTAAGATTCATTTATTTTCATTTCTTAAACCATGACATAGTAAGAACCAAAGAGCGATCAGATGAGACTTGAAACGTTTCGACTAACTAAGAAACTAGCAACCAGTGTATTAAATAATTGATAGGGTGTACAATCGAAATTTGCTGCACCACAGCAAGCAACCTAGCAATAGATGACAGGAATTAATTTTCCAGTAAACTTTCAAAGTTAAAAACAAGGTGTTACTTATAATACTTACGATCACGGTCAGCTTCATCAATCATTTCCTGAATATCTCTGTCATTAAACCCTTCACCAAGTTCAGCTGCAATGCGTTTAATGTCTTCTGCAGATATCTTTCCCTGCATTGATACTAGACAATGAGAATCAATAATGTGTAACAAAGTCAAACTTCACATTTTTCAGGACTGGAAAGAACTTCACATTTTTATCAGTATCAATAATCTGAAACGCTTTCAGGAGCTCCTCCCTTGTGTCCCTTTCTCCTATTTTATCAGTCATCATATGCTCAAATTCCTTGTAATCAATTGATCCACTGCCATCCTTATCCACATCTGCTATCATTTGATTAATTTGCTGGAATGACACAACATTAAATCATCTTTCAAAGATGCTAGCATAAATTATGATAAGTATAATCAAATCACCAAACGTCCAGATGATATTAATCAAATAAATACCTCATCTGTCATCTCAAACCCAAGGGCCCTGCCAGGAGAACATGTCTGTTATAGAAACCTCATATAAAGCTTTAAAATCATGACATGAAAACCATACCTCATGGCGACATTTAGCTCCTTGGCATCAATAGTACCTAAAATACATAAAATCGTCAACATTTCAACCAAAAAGAAACGGTCATATATACACTAGACACAAAGATACTAAAATTTCCAAAACCTGATCCATCAGTATCAAATAATTCAAACGCTTCCTGAATCTCTTGCTTCTTCTGCTGAGTCAATCCATGGCGTCCTTTTCCTTTATTTCTTCCAAACTCCCCACTATACATACTTGACTGACAAGAAAATTGCCCACCAAAAAAATTCAATGCTGATTGAACAAAAATAATCATCTCATTCATTATGTATGCATGCTTCAATAGTTTACAATCTCACAGCTATACAATGTGGCTAAAATAAGAAAAATCGATATTTGCAGACAGTCCTATGGGATACAAGAGATGCCACAGTCTTTTAACACACACACACACACACACCAGGTTTCTTCTTCCTTTCTTCTTCTATTAAAATCAATGCTCCAGCATAGCAATGTGCCATTTTAAGGAAGTCAAAGGTACAATAAATTTGAAACACTCCTCCATTCCTAAATATATAAGATCACTTTCGAATTTCAATTTGTTCTATATATAAGACCATTATCTATGTTTTCCCAAATTAATCCTAATAATGTTTAGCTGTAATAACAAGCAAAAGAGAGCGAGAGTGCGATAAATCTATATAGTTAGGATAAATTGGTAATATCATATGTTAATAGCTAAGTAAACTAATATCCTTAATCTAATCAAATGAAGGAAAGTGATATTATATATAATTAATTATTCATAGTACAGCAACTTTTTTGGCAGCAGCTACAGAGTCCAACTACATATTACGAGCATAAGTCCAATTTCAATAACAATGAATGAATTTAAGGCAGGAAAAAAATAAGAAACATTGTTGAAGAAACATGAAATGGTGAAAAAGAAAATGCACAAAGATCAAGGAGGCAAAACGTTAAAAGGGTTAGTAGTATATCTAATAGAGAAACAGAAAAATGTTTAATTTCCAGGAAACAAGTATGAATTACTATTAAAAATTAAAAAAGAGAATAATGGGGTTTATTGGAATTTCAAAGGGAAAAGGTGAGAATTGGAATTTAAGGATGAGGAAGATTACCATTGTTGTGTATCAGATTCGGGCGACGATCACAAAAATTGCTATCAAATCTATCTTTTTCGGAGGATTGTAGAGATCAACAAACCTTTTAAACACACATACATACGCGTTTTCTTACCTTTTCTCCCAAAATATGTAAAAGAAAAAAAAAATTACGATTCGACAAATCAGGACTGAATTGAAATTATTAAATCTTATAAAAGTACTGAAATACCCCCCTTCTTCATAATCAGTGTCTCTGTGAATTAAGGGTCCCTTTGGTTGTGAAAAGGAAAATGAAGAATTGGAAAGTGAAAGTGGTAAAGATGGAAAGTAGGGGTAAATTAAGTAATGATGAAAAATAAAGTGTGTGGGGCCCAGAAAAAGTGTGAGATGGAGAGAGAAAACTTGTGGGCCCCGAAATATATGTAAATTACACAAAAACCTAAACTTTCTAAACTTTCTAATTCTTTAGCATTTTCCCTACCAACCAAACAAGCCATAATTTTTTATACCGTATACATGTTAGCTTTAACATAATTTTTGATCCATCAAACTTTTAAAACACGTACTTTTATTCCCTCAAATTGAAAATGTTAATAACAGTTAGTCTCTTGACTTTGAAAACGACTTGAAAATGTATTTAAAACTGTTAACTTGTCCTATGTGGCATTAACTCTATTAATTATAATGATATAATGATGTGTCACCTAATTATGATTTGACTGGATATTTAACTAATAAAACAAAAATAAAAGAGAAAAGAAATATATTTGGAAGCTTCGCAATAGAAAAAACGTAACGGCCATCCATACTCGTGAAAAGAGATAGTGCAAAGGGGTTTAGTGTAGGACCCACATTCATTCTCGGCAAGCAGTGTCTGCAGTGACATGGTCGTTGTCGGAGTCGTAGTATTTTGCTGAAGATGGTTGTGGGATAAGTTGACGGTGTCAAATGCATTTTCATGTTCTTTTTAAAGTTGAGGGACTAATTGTTATTAACGGTGTCAACTTGAGGAACTAAAAGTACGTGTTTTAAACTTGAGGGACTAAGTAAAATTAGGTGAAATTTGAGGGACTAAAAGTTATATTAACTCTACATTTTAACAGATTAAGGGTCTGTTTGAATTCAACTTATGGAGAATAGTTTCTGGAAAAATAGCTTTTTGAGAATAGCTTTTGAGTAGAATAGTTTTCTTGAAAAATAACTTTTGATCAAGTGAGAGTGTTTGAAGTAAGCTTTCTGAGAATAGTTTTTAAAAATAACTTTTGAGTAGAATATAACTTTTCTGAAAAATAGTTAGGTTGAATAGCTTATCATGTTTCTTTTATTTGAAATAAGTGTTTTTCCTAAATGAGAAATTAGAGCTTTCAGGTGGAAAAGTAGAAAAATATAGTTTTTCTCAAAATAGCTTTTGGAACCTCAAACCTAACTTTTCTTCTCAAAATAGCTTATCCAAAAAAATTGAGTGTTTGAATATCTTTGTGTGAAACCTAGGTTTGGGATCCAGAATAGTTTTTGGAAATGTATCCAAACAGACACTACGTCTGTTTGGATATAACTTGTGGAGAATAACTTCTGGGAAAATGCTGAAAAAGCTCTTTTGAAAAATAGAGTCTAGAGAATAACTTCTAAAAAAACTAAAAAAAAATAGTTACTAGCAAAATGTAGGCTTTCTGTCTCAAACCTTGTTTTTTAGTTAAAAAACTTATTCTGAAGATGTTGTGAGTGTTTTTCCGACTTATCTAGAAACATAATTTTGATAGGAAAAAACTATTTTAAAAAAACTGTGAGTATTTATCTGTTTTGATTTCAAAACTTAAATTTTTTGGTTTGGCAATTTGCCAATCAGGCTTTAACTAACTATGACAGGCCTGGCAACGGAATATCCATAAATTGAATTTGCAGCTGTGGGTAATGTCGCAAGAAGAGGAGCGTTAGCTAGTATTGGGCCAAAAGTCCGGAGTGGGATTGGAATGTTTAGTTCTACAAAACGTGGATGTACCTGTGGATCTCTTGGGCCTGTGTTGTATGGATTAAACTTTTTGCCTATATTCTGGTAAAAAAAACTTGTTGCCTATATTATGGTCAAAAAAAGTTAGAGGCAATTAGGTTTGAATTGGTGTTGACGTGTGGTGACTGCTTGGACTTGATCTGTCTTTTTTATACAGAATTCACCTTAATTAATACTAGCTCTAGATTTAAGTTTAATAGGTCAGTCTGGTAGGCTTTATAGGCTTTTTTCTGAACCTAGGACTAACCTATTATACAAAATAGGCCCACAAAAAGTCTATGACTAAGTTTGACCTATTAGAATACATAATAGGCTAGGCTTTTAGTAGGCTAGGTCATATGACTTAATAGGCCGGCCTAGGGTATTTCCACCCCTACTAAGGAGTAAGGACTTCACATCATGCTTATGCATGCATGCTTGCCACTCCAATATTTAAAATATCTCTAACACTCTTACTTTTGTTGTGGTGATAAACTAATAGCTATAGAATCTTGAACGCAATATTATTCTGCAAAACTAAGCTGAGAGGGATGGTATGTAATAGAATCTCGAAATAAATGTAATGCACGCAAGAATAAAAGCAAACTATTTAATTAGAGATATTTTGGCAGCCAAATAAGGGGGAATAAAAATATTGAAAATAATCTAAAATAAAAGGATGAAATTGCCCATCCTTCTGGAATCAGAAAGTAATATGATTGATAAAGGAACTTTTGACGTTTTATTCTTCTCTCTTTTTTCCTCATGACATGCAAATCCGAAGTACTGAAAGACATTCAATCTCTTTGACTATATGGAAAGCATAAATGCATTAAAAACAGCGTAGGAATTAAATTCTTTCTTTTCTTTCCAGCATCACACCGAATTATGAAAACGTTGCTTTCCTCTCACCTTTCATTTCCTTTGCCCTTATCCCAAACAACGGCTGTCATCAGGACACTGAGACGTGCATATATTCCCTCCCTATGCAAATTATTTATTATGATACGATATTTCCCAAAAAAGACCATAGCATCTCTTCATTTTTACAGCATGCTATTTTTCATTTAAGTCGAAATGATTACATCATTTTCATGAACTAACACGACTCGCTCAGCACATTTGAAGTAATCTTCATCAAATTGAGCAGTTCGATTGCTTGCTATAACAATACTCAATTGGTTGCTATGACGGAATATCACTCCCTCCATATTAACGTGCGCCTTTTTTGTTTTGAGGGAGAGAGAGATATTTAGCATATCTTTTTGATCGAAAGATATTTAGCATATTGATGTATTTAGTATATTTTTTATGTGAATTACTCCCTGCTTTCATTAAAAAAAATTACTCCCCTGCTCTTTAACGTAGGACATAATTGGAGAACTAATCATATTATTATGAAATACATGTGTGTTTTATTTATCATTACCTCTAAACTATATATTCCTTCAATACTCTCTCATCAAGAAAGGTGAGTTCTGATTTAGCAATAAATAAAGGTTGGCGTTATCGACTATCATCTTCATTAAGGGTATTTTAAGAAAATATTGTCATATTCATTATAATGAATTAATTTAACTAACATCATATTATTAGTTATGTTTAATCAAATTAAATAAATAAATTATACAGTAAGAATAAAATAAGTAGTATTTGTTATAGTTTATACTAGTGAATAGATGTTATGTTAGTGGACTAATGAATCAACAATATTATGACTCTATACCATATTCACTACACATTTCATGATTTCCCACGACATCTGATCAAATATATATATATATATACAGGGAAATCTGAATCTATCATTTTTTTTTGACCTTTATTATCTGAATCTATCATACTTGTAATTAATAATTATTTATCATTGATTGACACGAATATTTCTATTTATATGCGTGCATGCATGGTCAAGTAGGCAAGTATAATATTGAATTCAGTAAACAAGCAAGGATGAAGTACACGCTGAGAAATTCTTATGAAATTGGTTCTTTAGTCATTGTAATTTGATTAATTATAAGTAGACAATAAGAAATTCTTGTACAAACCAGATTTACTCCACCATATTCAATTTTTTTCCTCCATGTAAGTGGTGACATATCAAAACATTTTTGAAATATTTATTTGTAATTGCTCATAATCTCTTATCTCAAATATCATGATAGACCGGTCCCTTTCATGAAACATGCTCATTAACCACTCATTTGTTTCCATCAAAACAAGTACTATTATTATGATCACTATTATTAGAGAATACAAAGAAAAACTTATAAAATACACATCAAATTAAACGTAACATTGATTCTGTATGTATTCGCTAATTGCCAATGAATTAATTACTAAACTGCAACTAGCTAGTATATACTGTATATATACTCCAATAATCACACTATGCTTTAGCTTTTCTCTTCTTTGTTCCTTATGAAGACATCCAAGGCAGGGGCTTCAATTGATCATGACTTTCACAGTAGGAGAAGCACCAAAATGCACATTTGTGGTCTTAATCTCCTTTGAAGAAGGGTGGGTCCCACCAAAGGTAATCTTGTCATCAACATCTTCTTCTTCTCGACCTCTCTTGTGGGCCCTCTTGTCCTCCTTTGTCATTGTATCTTTCTCACCTCTCAACCAAACCCCAAAAAGTTTCAAACTTTCTCCACCTTCACCTACCACCTCCACCTTAGAAGTCTCTTCTTCTTCCTCACCCTCCTCCTCATGGCTGGACCCACTTGTTCCTTGCCACGTCATCATTATCCTATTTATCTCATTGGGCCCCACTTTCAAATACTCCATCAAAAACCCCACCAATTCCTCACACTGCTTCTTTGCTTCCGCAAGCTCTGAGCTCAGCATTTCATTGTCTTTCCTCAGTTTCTCATTCTCTCCGGTCAACTCTGCGTACTCCGGTACCGGCGCCGGCGCCGGCGCCGGAGCCGCCGTCTCCGGCGGCGGCTTGGTCTTGGAGTCTGTTGAGGAAGTGGAGGTGGACCCCACATCGTCGCCGGAGTTGGAGGCGGAGTTGGCGGCGGCGCCGCTGCCGGACTTCCCGGACGGCGGCGGCGCGTGGGTTTTACGGCGTTTGATCTCTGAGAGAAGCTCCTTTTGCCCTCGCTTGAAATGTTCGTTGGCGAATTCCCATTTGTCCGGTACAATCTTCCGGAATCCCTGAGAAACACATGATCAAAACTGCATTGTTACAACTTACAACGTAACTAACTTAAATTTATTAAATATACGAAGTTATTAAATTATGTTAATTAGCATGATACGTCTATTTCAAACATTCAAATCATCTTTTCTTATTTACTACATAGTCTCTGACTTATTGAAGAAACACTTATAAGAATAATTTTAAAAAAAAATTAGAATTGCACCCTACAATCAAGATAGTGTTTGGCAATCATTTTCAAAATGCATTTTGGATAAAACCATAGGTTTCAAAATGCATTTTGAAAAATCACCCAAACACTCAAAAAAGTTTTAAAATGCATTTTGGATCGGATCCAAAATGCATTTTCAAAACCCAAAACCATGGGTTTTGAAGAACCTATTTTTTTCTCATTTTGAGTTGGTTGAGCCTATGTGTTTTCCACATTACCAAAAATACTCTCACTTTACTATGTAATCTTTTTTATCAAAATTGTTTTTCTTGGTAATTTGACATTCAAAAAGTTATTCTACTGACATTTTATACAAACAATCTCATTTTATCAAAAACTATTTTCCAAAAAACTATTCTCAAAAAACTATGTTCCCATAAGCTATTCTCCAGAAATTAAATCTAAACAGACACTAAGACGACTTTGCTAAACACTCATATGGCCCTATTAATAGGATTGAAAGTTTTTCTTGTTTCCTCACTTCCATTTGAATGTATAACTTTATCTTTTATTTATATTATAATGACTTTATTTGTCATGTATAATAAGAAAATGTTGGATTCTAGTGGAAAGTTAATAAGATTTAAGATTTTAATTCTTTGTGAACCATAGCATAAGACATAAGTGACTAATTAATCAATATGACCAGAAAATTTTGTCTTAAATTTAGAACAGGAGGGGTATTAAATTAATCAGCCAAAATGTATAAAAAAACATAAAAGCACAAAACGTCCATGATTGATCGGTTGAATTCCGGCTTTTTCTGAAAAAACTATATATAATGGTGAATTAGACTAATGGTGGTTCGAATTGGGAGACTTTTTCAGACAGCTTCGAGAATGTTTGAATTGCAGAAAGAGACCGCGTGAGGTTTATCCGCTTGCACGTGCTTAAGAGATTGGAGTTAGGTAAATGAAAGGGCGCCAACTACCTCTCGAACTTCTATGATTGTAGCATTTATCATGGAAGATGTGAACACGAAGGTGCTCATTACTATTACTAATATGAGAACATGAGAACATCACATTCATTCATCCTAGACGCTTACTTTTTCTTGTACACATATAAAAGTCACTTGGGTATAATTTACGCGTACATTCATTCTCTATTGACTGAATAAGAAAACAAAAACTATTCAAATCTATTGATGATTACTTATTTTAAAAAGGATTATTATGAAAATGGAGTAAATTTGTGAAGATATTAACATTATTTAACATGGTCAATGCTATAATATGATAATTCTCATACATTCCCCGAATATAAAAATTAACTAAAACTAAAAAAGTACTTATCCACTCCAAATATAAAAGTTAATTAACATTTAAACGAAATTAGCTGATCCCAAATATAAAGTTTAACTAAAATGAAATTAGTGGATGTAATTATTTGTACAAAATGTGCATTCATTTTCCTAACATTTCCATAATTTTGTGTATTGGATAAAATCTACTTATTCTTTTTTTTATCAGGAATATAAAATCTACTTATTCAAGGCACACCAACGGGGATTTTTTTTTATCTGACCTATGTAATATTAATAATTAATAACGTGTCTATGATTAATGGGGATTTTTTGTAAGAAAATATGTAATTGGGGACACAAAATAAACTCAAATCGTTTTTTGGGTGTGTGTGATGGAAAAAACATTGGAATAAAACCAATAATAATGGAGAAGATATTGGAGGTGATTTTTTTGGACCAACACATAAAAAGGGAAAAGGTTGACAGATACCAACTCCACTTTTTTCAAAGATTTGAAAGAAAAATAAAAATTCCAACCCCACCCACCTAACAGAAAACAACGCCATAACGACACGTATTCCACCACCACACATATCATGATATCATCACAAATTACACACTGATGAATTTCTTCTTTCTTCGTAGTACTACTCCATCATTCTTCCTTTGACTAGATCCCACGCACACACAATATCAATGATTATTTGCCACACCCCTCTCCAAGCCCAAATCTACTTTTAACATAAACCAAAACTAGCTAATGAGTGAAAATAAATAAAAATACCTTATTAATTTTAACAATTTTATTTAGTTGGAATTAAATTATGGAGTATAAATATCAACACATGGCGAATCATTCATATACGGGATTTCAAAATTCAGGTGATATTTTTCTTACATTTATCCCACTAATCACATTTAGAATTGATTAATTAGCAATTAGCCAGAGTTGCTGTGTAATCATAGTAAAAAAAAGTCAGTAAAGAATAAAAATTGAAAAGGCTAAGAAACTTACGTAAGTGTTAAGCTGACGAACAAAGCTGGAGAAATTGTTGTGTTTGAAATAATTAGGAAGCAAATCCTTAGCGAAATCAGCTTGCTTCCAAACCACAAAAGTCTCTCCACTTTCACTCCACGAAATCACATCATTGGTTTTTTCATCATCCACCAATTGATATGTCTTCGTTAGAAACGGCGCAGGCGATGATCTTTGCTGTGTCATATCTCTCCAAAATTAAAAAACAGACCAACTAACTCTGTACCTTAAAAATATCAAATAACAAATCCCAGGAATATAAAATCAAGATAGTGAAAAAAATTAAGATTTGGAGTTGGAATAATTAGGAAGAACTGAAGAGGAGGAGAGCAGTTAAGAATTCCCAATCCCAGCAATAAAAGCCAAAGAGGAAGAAACGAGAGTGGACAAAGTGATCAGAATCCATGGATCTGAAGCAAGACCAGTTTTTGGGGTGGAGGGACAAAATATACCATAACTCCAATCAACGATGAAGGAGGTGATAGAATCAGGAAATTATGACTGAGAAAAGGAGGAAGGAGGAAATATCGTCCTTTCTTTCTTCTTCAATCTTGCACGAGACTTCTCTTTTTATATATATCTATAAGCTAAAAGTATCCAGACAAAGCTATTGTGACGTAAGTTCTAGAAGTTTTGAGCACCACTGAAATAAACGCTTCCCTCGTAATTATAATATAGTTAAGTTGACTTTTTCTAAAGAGAGAAAATAGGGAAAATATCATTTAAATCCCTCCGAATATACAAAAAGACAATTCAGGAACTCAAACTTCCAAAAGACCATAAAGGAACTAAGACCTAGTTGACATTTTAAAATTGTGTGAAAAGACAAAATTGCCCTAATCATAAAACAGAAATTACTAACGGTGGTTAGTAATTTCTGTTTTATGATTAGGGCAATTTTGTCTTTTCACACAATTTTAAAATGTCAACTAGGTCCTAGTTCCTTCATGGTCCTTTTGGAAGTTTGAGTTACTGAATTGTCCTTTTGTATATTCGGAGGGATTTAAATGACATTTTCCCGAGAAAATACATATTTATATTTTTCAAAATTAATTTCATTTAATTTGATTACATGCAGTTATTTTTAAATTAGTGATTTATTATTTGGCTTTTGAAATCTCCAATAAAAATTAACTTGATCTCATATTAAAAATTAAAGCAAATAACGGGTTATAATATATGTTCATTGCGTGAAATTTGGTTATTTTTTGGCTTTACTCCTTGAAATTTTAAACAAGAAGTTTTTGTTCTTCTAAAAATGAAATGTTTTAGGACTTCATTAATGTATAGAGATGAATGCTATAAACAATGAAATTTAAACATATTACAAAGTTTTAAATTGGAACTTGAGGTATCAAAGAGGGAATTAATGGTAAATTTCATGGACCAAAGATTAGGTCAATCCATGAATAGAGTTGGGATAACCTAAAAGAATATATGTGTAATAAAATTTAAAAGGAAAAGGAAATGTAGAACAATGTTTGGGGAAGGAAGCTTCGCATCATGTGTGGGGAGGAAAGAGAAGGAGGCGGGGGGGTAGAGAAAGTGGAAGAAGGAAACGAAAGAAGGGAAAGACTGAAGAGTGGGTAAGGAGGGTTTTTCTTTGCTTCTTCCACCTAACAATCTCATTTTTTTTCATTGCTTCTATTCGTGGTTATCCATTCATCCATTTTACTTTTTATTTTTTTAGTGCCATCTTCTAATCGCTCTCTTCTTTAGATTCTCATATTAGTTATTCTCATCTCCACTAAAACATTGAAGGATCAATTGAAGTAGCCTTACCATCATTAGATCAATTTTATGTTTGTTTCATCTTTTTTATAATATTGTTCTTTTTGATATTAAAACTATTTAATTATTTAATGAAATTAAGAGATTAATATTAAGTTGGGTTACTTAACTTGAGAAAAAATAATAAATATAAAGAAGTAGATCCAATCCAATATAGCATTAGCTTTTATAGGATTGAATTTGGTAGTACTTTTAACATTTTTCCGTCCATTGTAGAATTTCTTCCTCCTTATCATTCTTTATTTTTTTGTAATACACTTCTACTCCTTCAACAGTTCTGTTTTTTATCTATATTTGAATTAGATCAGTGATAGTGGTAATAACGTGGAGTGAATAAAAGCCAACCAAATTCAGTCGAAAAATACATAAAAGTCAACTATTTAATGCCAATCAATTTAGTAGCAGTTTATGTTGCTTAGAGTTATATTTGTTTTTTTAAATATAGTCATGTGATAAAGTTAGATTTGAAGCATTTACATGCAGTCAAAGTCGATATCTATCTTATAAAAATAGTCGAAACCTTATATTCAAGCGACTAAAATTTTCTTATACTCTAAACAAAGCATAAATACACAAAATAGCTACGAACTTTCAATTTAAAAACTTATAAAAGCTTAAAAGCGTGTATAAGTGGGTCCAAAGCATATACATAAGATGTAATGCATTGAGTAAATTATAAACCTAGAGATTCTTAAATGAGCAAGCAAATAGCAATGAAGAGTGATGACAAATCCTTGAATTTGTATGTTTTTAGTAGGGCTACACAAAAGCCCGGCGGCCCGGTTGGCCCGTCATGACCCGATCCGGTCCTATGCCAAAAATGGTCTGTCACGAAGTGGCCCGAGACCAACCCGATTGGGACATGACCGACCCTGCTATCCGGTAGGACAGGACCAGGGCATATACTCCATGACCAACAGGACGGTCCGGCCCGATAATTTTATTATTTTTAGTAAAAATATTTTGATTAATTAACATAATTATCAAACTATTTCATAATTAATTAATTACTTATTTAATTTAAAAATAGTTGATTACAATTCTTTATTTTTCCTACATTATACATCAATTTATTTAATGGTTGAAAAGTGGAAGTTTTTTATTTAATTGTAAAAAAAAAATTGGGACCAACATGGTCCGTCATGTGGCCCGGTGGTCATGTCCGGCCCGATCTCGGTGTCGGGCCAAACAGGACATGACCGGGTCTCGGGCCAAAAATTCTGACCCGACAATTATTTAGGACATGACCAGGGCATATAGGTGGCCCGGTCATGTCCGTCATTTGTGCACCCCTAGTTTTTAGTGTGCTAAATTGAAGTTATTAACATTTGAAAGATGCAATATTGAATGAAAATGAATTGATTATAATTTAATTGAATTAAAAATGGTTTTGTGTGAAAAGGCCCAAATAAGGGCATAACAGTCACATTTAATTGTTTATCTTAAGTAATTAATTTTTGGGATGAAAGGTATTATGTTGTTGTAATTTTTCCCTTGCAGAAAATGACAAAAATGGGCTGAAATGGTGATTATGACATTTGGCAGAAATTACAGAAACGGCCCAGAATCCTGAAAACACTGCAGAACAGTCATGAGAAAATTACAGCATCTGACCCCACAACGTTCAGACTTTGCAGACAGGTCCCTGCGCGAATAGCACTTACAACTTCGGTATTTCTCTGATTTTTTGGTCTTTTGAGCACCAATTTGGACCTAAACTCAAACTCAAACATGAAGTCCAAGTCCCCATTGATATATGGTATAAGATTAGGCTTAGAAACCCAAGTTTTGGGGGTTGGGTGCTCCCCCAAAACCCTAGTTCTCTCATCTTCTTCATCTCTTCCTCCATCTCACTCTCATTTTCCTCACATTTTCCTTCCACCTTCCACCTTCCTTCTTCCATCCATGCCTCAATAAAGTTCCTCCTTGCTCTTGGAGTTGATGGGAAGTGGTTTGAGCTATGGTTCTTCAAAGGGGAGTCCCAATTCCTTTCCTTTCTCTTTATATTTTTGATTGCCTAGGTTTAGGTTAGCATTTATGTTTTGAGATTGGACTGGATTTGGTTGTTATTGTGGGTATTTGTGATTTTTGTTTGTAATGAGGGATTTGAACTCATCAATATACATGGTTATGTATATGTTCTTTATAGTTTATTTGATATCATTCTATTTATTCATGGTATTGATAGATAGTTTGATTGAATTAAATTATAATTGAACCTAATGCATTACAAAGCACTAATCACACTCTAGGGTAATTAACAATGCCTATTTTAGTGGGTTCATGAGACTAGGCATTAGACTTACCGGTTGGTGAGGTTTGGTACTTTAGGAAAACTTAGAGAAACTCAAAGTGAACCTATTAATTGCTTGAGTAACATTGGACTTCAATCCTTAGATTTTATTTTATTATGTGGGGTTCCAATAGTGAATTAAAATCATAGGATTAATTAAGTGGCGATTCGGGGTCCCGGTCGTAGGATTAATAGTTCCTTGCAAGTAATAGGTCTACAAGCACTAAAGAGCTTAACAATGCCTAATTGGATGAGGTCTCAACATTTAGGTATTGGACTCATGGGTTCATGAGGTTTGGTAAATTAGAAAATTAGTGCATTAAACTCCCCAAAAATCCTTAGAGAACTATGATAACCATTGAAATTCATTTCTAAGAGCAAATCACTTCCATTCCACCCTTTTATCCAAAAATACCAAAATTATTTATTTGTTTTGCATCCTTCATTCCCTCTTTAAAACAATCAACAAAATATATTTTCTTTACCCAAATTCATCTTACATTGCATTAAATTTATTAGGATAGTTTAACTAAACAAGGCTCCTCTGAGAACGATACCGGGGTAACTTTCGCTTACCTTGAGTTTCTAAAATTTCTTGAAGGATTAGACCTCAAGGCACACTACACCGACCACTAAATCGGTGTCCTTCAAGTGAAAAGGTTGAAATAAAATAAAATGTAGTGTTGACAATTATTATTGGTTCTAATAAAGAGGAAAATTATATACAGTTCTAAAAAATTAATATATCTAAAAGTGTCCGTAATTTAGCAATTTTTGTTTACAAGTCAAACTTCTATCTTTACCAGTTGGAGTTAGGCCATTTGTATGTTAAATACTATGTTTAATGTTCAGGTATATACGGATATATTTTTTTCCTTAAGTACTTGAATTTCTTCTTCCTCTTCTTCTCTTTTTTTGTCATTTCTATTTGCCTTGCATCAACCTGCTTCAAGTGTATTTTACAAAGACTGAAAAGACTCGATCGTTTAAAATAAATTAAGTTTGATTCTTTGTTTATCTATTCATGCATATAATCCCTTTTCTGCTTCAAGATGAGTTTAAAAGATAAAGAAAACGACAAAAAGATAAAGAAAACGAAAATGGTGCTAATGGAGGACGGTGGAAGCAGGGGAAGTGGGAATACATTATTAGAGTATCATTCTCAAATGTATTGATGAATTGCGGGCAATATGTTAATATATCATTATAAAAACATTATAAACGAACCATTTGGATAAATGTCTCCTTCACAATGGAAAATGTGATAGAAAAGCCGATTAGATTGCGCGCATCCATTGAACTTTCCAAATTGCCCGCACCATCAACTACCATGGTCTATATTCTCAAGTGTCCTATACTATTTTCGATATTATATATGTTCACATTCATCTGTATAATCATTAATTTGACAATTACTCCAAGCATATGCATTTTACGGCGTAATTAGTTCATTCCATAGAATCTTTAGAAGAAAAATAATTTGTGTGTGTGTGTGTGTTTGTTTGTTAAATTATCCAAAACAACTTTTTAGCATTGTAAATAAGCAATAGAATTATTTTCAATTATAATTTTCACTTTTTAACTGCGGGAGTTTTTTTGAAAGCTAGTGTGTATGCGAAATAAAAAAATCTCACATTCTTTAGATGTGAGAGAACAATATATACTCCCTCCGTTCCTAAATATAAGAGCACTTTGACTTTTTTGGAGAATCCTAAGAAAGCAAAATGAACAATTTAATCATAACATATTTTAAATATTATTAGATCATATGTAAGTTCATAAGTCAAATAAACTAGTTTAGTGAAAAAATTTGGGAAAATCAATTTTTAATTACCAGATTTTGCTTTCTTAGGATTCTCCAAAAAAAGTCAAAGTGCTCTTATATTTAGGAACGGAGGGAGTATAATATATTTGATTTCTAACTCAAATAAATGGGCCTAATGAGGTATGCAGTGAGCCTCACACGCACAAGGATGAACAATCTTGAGGCATATATAGTGAAAATTCGGCAATTCTCCCTACACGTATAAGGACAGGACATGTGGTAAATATGAATTGGGCTCTGATCTTTTTAGCTAAAATTACAAATTAGTGTTTTAATTAAATACCATACCAGTAAACCTTTTATTTGGATGCTTCATTTTTAAATACCTTAAATCTTGAGCTACAAGGAATAAAGGGATCTTAACGTGCCAATCGTTTTCCTATCCGTCGAAATCCTTATTATTTAGAGTTTCGACGTTCACAAACCACCATATCAATGAGCAATAATATGTGGAACCGGCAATGTCAATATGGTGATGTTTTGTAATAGGAGATTCATGGCCATGTTTGTGGTGATTACGTCGTGACCAACATATATGGGATTATTTGTGCCTTTTAAAGAACCATTGTGTAAAGATTTAGGGCACCTAATTCTAGAATTTTCAAGCTACTTCTTTCCCCTCTTCTAACTGTGTTTTTGAGAAGGGTAGGAGATGAGAGGAATGGAAGAAAAAGGGTTGACTCAAACAACCTTTAATTAATTTCGTGGTATATATATATATATATATATATATATATATATATATATATATATGCTCCTCCAAGTGGGAAGTGATGAGATTAGGCTTGGTGAGGGCTGGTTCTTAGCTTCCCTCCTTCACTTATTTATATTTTTGTTTCTTAACTCAAATATGGTCTCCTATGCTTCGGTGTTTATGACACTATCAAATTTACTAATATTTTAATTCATTATTATTGCATTTGCAACTCGAATAACCTTTTTCTATTTTATATATGCACCTAGGCAATAGTTATAGGAGTATTGAATTTGCACATTTATCCTTTAATCCAACATAGTTTTTGTCCGTGCGTGTCTGTCATTAACATAATTGTTTGATAGGATAATCGTTGGTTTAAGTGTCATTAGCGAGGTTTTGGTTGGTAATAGATAATTAATTTATAAGTACCTTTATTTAGTTATCTTAAAGCCTTCCTTAATTCTTATTTATACTCAGATCAGTCCTATCCAAGACCAAATATACGAAGCTTTTTTAAATACAAAAATAAATTTGAGAGATTTCAGAAAATCAACGTCTCCCTCGCAATATCTACGTCAATATATATTTTTACCTTTGTTATTTTTTTTTTTGAATTATCAATTTTACTGTTTACATTTTCATTATTGAATAAAAACAAACATTTCTTGTGGGCTGTGGCTTCTCTGAAATAAAAACTGTAACTAAACGTCGTCTTATAAACAATTCTAGTTTCTACTTACATATGACTTGGCAAAAAAGTTTGAAATCTACAGTGATTTGTTTTTTTTGTTAAACCAACTTTTAGTCTTTGAACTTTTACCACATTTTGCTTTTAGTCCCTGTACTTTCATCCCATTTTGTTTTTAGTCATTGATCTTTCAAACACATGATATTGATCCCTGAACTTTGCTCATTTAGAAGGATTGGTCCACAAAGCCTTTAACTCTATTAAATCCTCCTATATAGCATTACTGACTATGTTAAATTGAATTATTACATTTTGTTCATACCCTTTAATTGGTTTTTGTTTTTCCCAAAGAGAATAAAAGCCCGGGCTAAGAATTGTAGAGTCTGAAATCTGAATATCGATAGTGATGGAGGAGTAACAGCTGATTGTTGTAGTTGAAAGTATTGTCATCGCCCCTTCGTCAACCACAAGTGTCGATCTTCCTCTACCTCAAATCTTTCCGAGGGTTTAATGTTGTATGTGTGTTTTGAATTCATATTTGATATTCTTATAAAAAAATTCAGATTTTATATATTGTTTAAAATAATTAATATTTTAAAATATATTTGCTACATTAGCATCCTAATAAGTTTGTCAAGTCATTCAATTTGAAACAGTCAATGTTACATAGGAGGATTTAACATAGTTAAAAGGCTGCAGGGACCAATCTTTCTAAACGGCCCAATACCATGTGTTTGAAAGTTCATAGATTATAAGTAGACTGAGGTTAAAGTTTAGCGACCAAAAGTTGGTTCAACCCTTTTTTATATATGTATCATCTCTCTGAAGCTTTTAACACCACTGGCCAATTTCCATTCCTTTACAGAGGATGCTACTTATTTTGCATTGCAAATATTATTAATTTAATCTCCTCTCAAATTTGAAAAATGAAAATTTATAATCAAATATGCTGGTAATTCTCCATTCTTCTTTTTTTGGTCAAGAGAGCAATTCTCCATTCAATCTACTTATCAAGGACAGAGCCAACTCTTTAATTTGTTTCCGATCCCTTCTCAATTTTTCTTCTTTATTCCTTTTTACTATAAGAGAGCGACATTTGAATGGTCTATATTTGGTTTTATACGAACTATTTTATTTTAATTGTAATGTGAAATTATTCATATCGAAATTCAACAATTTGAATTTAATCAATTGTCTTTCAATAAATAAACATTTCTATTGTTCTAAAAATGGTTTAAAATTTGGATAATAAATTTTGTAGGAAACTATGTATGAGCAACGTAATTCAAATATATCTAATATATATATAGTTATAAAAAACAATGAAGAAATTAATGGAAAAGGAGAGATTTATATCACATAATACAACAATTAGTTGAGGGATTTCAAATATCAGACCTAGATGACTTAATCCATATTGTCTCTTAAATTTATAGCTTGTACCCAAATTTATCCTATTCATGATTGCACATATAAAAAAGTTGAGTAATTTTTTTAAAGCAAATTAGGAGGGGGCATTTATAAGAAAAAAATAACATACATTAATTTGTAATACGAATTTAACTTAACTAATTTCTTAATTTATGTGTGTATTTAGTTATATAACTCATGAATTTACAATCTCTTAAAATACTCATCATATAAGTTGTTCTTGGCTATCATAAACGATGACATGCTAAGAGTAATGAAGCACATAATTTGTTTTTTTTTTTCATACAAATTTTATTCTGTGAAGTACCGTAACCCGTCATAGATGATTTTGTCAATGTAATGTTTTTTATCACGAGTTCAAGGCATTGAAAAGGAAACTTTTCTTCTAGATGGCTCTTCTAGAGACTATAAACTATAAAGGGAACGAAGTTTTCATAATAAGTCACACTAAACCAATAACCTTATAATTTAGTGATATTAAAATTTTGTTGTAAATTAAAACTCATGGGTTCAATCTTGTATTGCTTGCCCTTTAATTTATAAAGAATGTTGGTCGGCAAAGGCATGGCAACATTCTCTTCATGAGGAATATGTCCCACAAGAAATTTTAAAACTTCTATGTTCAATTTTATATAATGTCTCCGTTAATGGAATCCAAAAAGTAAAATAGAAGGTTGTTCTAGAATTTCAATTTATTTTCCCAAAACAGCGCGTCAGGAAAAAGGCTGATAAGTAACAGTATATTAAACCAGCTGGATCTAAAGCCTAGCTACCTTAAAAACACACATATGGAACATAATGATGATATTAACACAAACACAGAACTAAGGTTTATATGGAGTATGTTCCCGTTGTAAAGTAGAAACTTACCGACAGCGCTCCGGACACAACAATTAATGCCAGCTAAATTAGCGAATGTATATATTTTTTTTTTGATAAAATTAGCGAATGTATATAAAGTTCGTTGGAGAGACAAGTGGTGGGTATAGTTAATATGAGCCCCGTGATTGGTGGGGAATCATTGTCAAAACTATGAAAAGAAGAAGCAATTAAAGTCTTGTTTCTCTTTACATTTTATGATCATCTTCTTAATCCCTCCTTTATTGTATCTCGACATATTTCTCATGAACTCTGACGCACCGCACAAGCAACCACCTGAGCCCACTGTCTCAACCTCGACTTCACCGTTTGTGGATTATCCCCTTCATCATCATCTCACAAAATAACTCATATCAATTCATTATCTCATATAAATATATAAAGAGTATATATCCGTTAAATTTTATTAGAATTCTAAAAAAGCTAGTTAAATAGGTTATTTAAAAATTGATTTTGTTGATTTTTTTCTTGTAGTCTATTTGACTTATAAGTTAATATAAATATAATATTCTCTCTGTTCCTTATTATAAAACATCATCTACTATTTTTTTTTGGTTCTTTATATAAGGCACTTATTGGTTTCCAATGTTCATTAATCATTTTTTCATGTTTACCTTTATTATAAGTAGGGATAGTGGGAGAGAGTAATAGTTAATACTTTTGAATAAAGAACTAGAGGGACTAACAAACAAAATATGTTATAATTAAGTGGTCCATTTCTCTTAATTAATTTCTCAAAAAAAATTAAACTAAGTCATACATGTAGTACCAAGGAACCGAGAGAGTATACACACACACGCATTCCGCAGCCAAATTAATTGAAGTATGCAATTTTTTTTTTAAAAAAATGAGAAACATGTGTATGTACCTCGTGCGTAGATGGGGCTGTGGGGGCTTCCAGTTGAAGAGGTAGTATTAGTATCACAATCCGAGGAAGACAATAACGTTGACTTGTTGTAATTATCGTTGACCACATAGTATAGTTCAAGGGCAGGCAGTGTATGATACTGGCGTTGATGATGATGATGATGATCCAAGTGATCATTTTCTTCAGGTAATGACCCAAACCCAAACCCAAAACCAAGTTCTATGCAGGCCTTAAGCTCGTCCACATCCTCATCGGTGACGCTCTTGCTCCTTCGATTCTTCCAATTCCCTTTCCGGCGAAGCCATGCCTCATCGCGACACGTGTCCGGCGACCACGACCGCTGCTTATAAAGAGGCGTCGAGGCGGTGGGCCGGTCAAAAGTGGTTCGTGGCGGCGCGTGGGGTTCAGTGGACATGGGGTTGTGCGGAGGTCAAGAGACCTCGCACGGTGGCTTTGATTAGGTTTAATTTTTGGTTTTGAATAGTTGGAGGAGTGAGTGAGGGTTTTAAGAATGTGAGGTGGTGGTATGGTGGGCCCACGAGTGGCCACTACGTCTTCCTCATTGGTCCACGTCATGATTACCCGTTCTTGCCTTCTTACTTTGTGCTCTTGCAATGCCAACAATTTTGTTAGTTAATTAGCTTATATATGTACCAAGCAAGAGGTTTTAAGATTATTGGTATGTACATACTTTAATTGTTTATGGATTATACGCAAAGTTATATCTCCCCCTAAAAATCTTCCTTTTATTGCTTTCAAGATATTGTATGTGCTCATACGTATAGCATATAATAAATTCAAAATATCTTAGCTTAATCCTGTTTCATCGCTTCTAAATATAAGATTAAAACCAGGCCAAATTAAAATTAAAGTAAAACTATACATAGACCAATAGACTTTGGTTACATTTTGGCTGTTTGAACAATAAATTTTTGATTTTGAGTATGTGTTATTACAACAAAAAGGTATTTGGGAGAGTGATCCACCTACAATTAAGTTTAACGGTGTTCAAATCTAATTTCACTAACACCGAGTATAGATTAGTAATAATTAAAAACGACTCTAGTTTCATCTCATACAACTCTACCTAATCTTATATATATAATAATTAAATATGTTCATTGGGTTAATTAATATGATATATTCTTTTTCTCTAAAACACCCCCATGAGGCCATGATTACCTCCTTTCTGTCAACCGATCGTTGTTGATGAAAGGGTTAATTTGTATTCTTGCCCTGGAAGTATGCCATTATTAATAATTTTGCCATAGAAGTTTTTTCAGAGCAATTTTGCCTTGGAAGTAAACAAAAAGGAATTAAGCCGGCAAATTAATTAACTAGCCTATAGTAATGTTGGCACAACAAATCAAATCTAGATTTCCCTGTGGGCGGGGCAAAGTATCTAACAAGGAAATAAAGTAGATAGGTCACTTGGGGTGTGATTGCTGGCAAAATGGGTCAACATTTGTTTTCTGTGATGATATACCCATATTTGCCAACAAGTCAATGAAGTAGAATTTCCATGCCTAAGATTTGGTATTCAGCTTGTAATTGTTAGTGGAGAAAATAGGACATCCCTACATTAATGCACGAGTGAGAAAATTAGTGTTGAAAAAATTAAATCAAGTGAAAGTAGATATAACTCAGTTCCACAAAATAATACATAATATGCCTTGGCGATTAAGGAAGGGGTCAACTCATAGGATTTTAGAGTGGTGATGTGTTTACATCATTGACGCACTCAAACAAGGGCAATTTTATTAAAGAATGTGTGTGTTTTGTATGTGCGCGCGCACAGCATCGTAGTTATAAGGGAGAGGGAATGAATGACCCACATATATAATTATTTATTTTATGTTTTGTTTGTGTGTGATCATATCGATGTGAGGGTTGGCTTAACATGATGAAGTTCACTTGCATATTAATAAGAATTTATTGGCCCTATTGCTCATTTAATTAATTATGCATTGCCAGAGAGAATAAAGTCAATTGAAGAGGAATCAACGATCTTTCTAGAGTGGTATTTATTCAACAAATTAAAAGGGTTTTATGTCATTATGAACCTCCTGAGTCCTGTCCCATATCTCTTTTTCATTATGAACCCTTTTACCATTATAAAGCTAAGCCTAACTACTGCTTGCGCTAATTAGACCATAACTTGGATTAAAAATTATTGATATACAATTTTGATTGCTTTGGATAATTTTCTTCCGATGTTCGGACTTCTATATATTATCAACCAACTTTTAATTTATTCCATGTTTGAAATTTATAATCATAATATCAGTATTATAAATTTAAAAATATTGATTTATGTAAGGGTACGGAAATGCAATTTTTGGACATTGAACTTAATTACAAACTTTCATTAAATTTTGATTTCGATACGTGAACCTTTATAATAAGTAGTTTTAGTCCTGAATTTTGGTTTCAAAAGTACCCTTCTTGTCTCCATAATGCATGGATACTTTAACCATATATTTAGACAAGCTGAAAATATAACCCCACACTATTATTTATATTAGTTTTGTTAAGTGATTTTGTACAATACAACTTAATTGTGCAATAAGATTTTTCTCATCAAGCAAAGAAAACCAAAATATTTTTATTAGATCAAATGGTTTTTGAAAGCCACTTTTAAAGTTAACCTTAATCTGGTTGTGTTATTTGAATGTAGAAGTCACTTTTGAATGTAAAGTCACTTTTAACGTTAACCTTAATCTGGTTATTGCCAAAATATCTTCCTAATAGAGGCAACCCGAATTGAGTACGTTTTATTATACAAAAGACTTCGAATAAAAAAAATTATTCAAAGGGAGTCAAGAACAAAAATTTATTAAAAAAAATAGGCGCATGGTTCGTTTTATTAAATACTAGATGGTATACCCCGGGCGATGCCCGGGTAGCAATGATTCTTAGGGGGTAAAATGTACTTAATTTAGAAGGGGAGACATTAGTTATAGTTAATTTATGTATTGTAAGAAAGAGTAGTGAAGTTGCAAATTTCCAAGGTAAAAGAATACACATATAATTGGAAGGCAGGTGGTTAATAAGCAAATAGAAAGAAAACACAACTTATAAATTGACATGTTAAAGGAAAGACAAAGTACAATGGAAAATGATAGATTAAAAGCGAGTTAGAGGCAAAGTTAAAAAATGTATCAAATGATGAAAGAATGTAAGGGTGAATTCTCCCCTTACATTATTCAAAAGAGGGTGAATTCTCCCCATACATTATTCAAAAGAGGATGAATTCTTAGACAAGCTGAAAATATAACCCCACACTATTATTTATATTAGTTTTGTTAAGTGATTTTGTACAATACAACTTAATTGTGCAATAAGATTTTTCTCATCAAGCAAAGAAAACCAAAATATTTTTATTAGATCAAATGGTTTTTGAAAGCCACTTTTAAAGTTAACCTTAATCTGGTTGTGTTATTTGAATGTAGAAGTCACTTTTGAATGTAAAGTCACTTTTAACGTTAACCTTAATCTGGTTATTGCCAAAATATCTTCCTAATAGAGGCAACCCGAATTGAGTACGTTTTATTATACAAAAGACTTCGAATAAAAAAAATTATTCAAAGGGAGTCAAGAACAAAAATTTATTAAAAAAAATAGGCGCATGGTTCGTTTTATTAAATACTAGATGGTATACCCCGGGCGATGCCCGGGTAGCAATGATTCTTAGGGGGTAAAATGTACTTAATTTAGAAGGGGAGACATTAGTTATAGTTAATTTATGTATTGTAAGAAAGAGTAGTGAAGTTGCAAATTTCCAAGGTAAAAGAATACACATATAATTGGAAGGCAGGTGGTTAATAAGTAAATAGAAAGAAAACACAACTTATAAATTGACATGCTAAAGGAAAGACAAAGTACAATGGAAAATGATAGATTAAAAGCGAGTTAGAGGCAAAGTTAAAAAATGTATCAAATGATGAAAGAATGTAAGGGTGAATTCTCCCCTTACATTATTCAAAAGAGGGTGAATTCTCCCCGTACATTATTCAAAAGAGGATGAATTCTTATATTTCGAAAAAAATTATTTAAAATTTGGGCTCTTATATTACAGATCAGAGGGAGTATTATTCTTTGACGATAACGATAACAATAATATGCTCCTTATCCTTAAATATAATGTGAAAACAACCACTTTGTTTTATTCGAAAAAACTATTCAATAAGATAAAATTATTTATTTGTCTGAAATATATTTAATTTTCAAACTTTATCTCTATTGATAAGATAAGATGTATAGGCAAAATAATGATAGAGTGTGTAGCAAAGAAGAGAAAGAACAAAAACCTAATTGCGACATTTAAAGTCAACAAAAGGCAAAATTGTAAAAAACATATTAAATTGTGATGGACATAAAGAGAGAGATAAATCATAATTTTCTTTTAAAAAAAGACTATTTTTTAAAAAAATATTGTAATGAGAGAGAGAAAAAAAAGCATTAAATTGCAATTGTTTAATTGGTGAACTGTTAAATGAATAGTGCTTGAAGGCAATATCTGTGGGGATAAAAATTTAATTTAATAAAAAAATAAGTTTGTTTAACTAAGGGCGAGACCACCTAAGCGAAGAATGAGAGGAACAACACAATGATTTTCATCATCCGTGGGGGCCACACTACACACATATATAATATTTTAAAATCATTGCACTGTTTTTTGAATAGTAACTTCGGCCATCGCTTTTAGATAAAGAGCATTCATATGCACAAGTCTACTGATATAGATGCGATCCTGTACGAGGCTTTCTGATATACCAAATATGGGCTCATCTTATAACATAAATTTGACCCTCGCGGTAAGCTAAGAAAAGTATTTCCCTGTGATTTGTTGTACCATGGCCTATTAATGTTGGACTCATTGGGCTTTACCTCTTTGGGTCAAGTACTAATCCAATATCCATTATTCGACACCACATTGATAGATCCATGAAAGATCAAAAGGACACATAAAGATTGAAGCACAAAAAGCATTATCAAATGATAATTACGAATTTACAATCAGGGTGTATGTTTTGGCAAATAATATCCGACGAAAACATTCATAATCAGGGATCTGTGTCCTCCCAAAAAAAGAAGAATATCGAATTCTTTTTTATAGTTTCCGCCATCCAAACTGACCTCCCAGGACAGTTTTTTTTTTTTTTGTCAAATCAGGGTAATTTGCTTTTGACCAAATTTCCATTCATACTGAAAATACTATGATTATAAAGTTGGACTTGGATTTGACAGTTGCCAAAACAACCAACAATTTATGAAGATAAAATTGTATATATAATAAAAAGCAACGAAATATGTAATACATAATCCTTTCTATTTGCATTGAGAGACAAACATGCAAGTAAGATGTAGGCAACACCACTATATTTCCTTTTATGATTCGTTGATTTTCTATATCTTAGAACTCGAATAAGTATTGTACACGTTAAGAGAGATCACAGTTTAACATTGAGTTGAAGAAACATAAAGTTGAGGCGAATTTTATTAAACGACTTTTGTTATTTTAATATAAATTAATATGTACAACTTTTAAGTTTATTATTATCAACACGACATGTAAACATCCTAGATCAGTCTACATATATCATCTCTTACATCCTCGCGCATTTATCACTCTCGCTTTCACATATCATCTTCTTTTTATCTGTGCGGTTCAGTTCAAAGCGCCTACAATGACAAAAGCAGTAGCTTTTTTCTAATGACTACTACTCCTATAGAATGATTAGCCTTAATAAGTCTCAATGAATATAAACATCTTTCCCTCTCCTTTCGATTCATAAAGGCTTGAAACCATCAACTTTTAAAATTTTCACCTACGGATTTCATTGCTGATGTTATTAAAAAACTCGTGGACAAAACATATATGCTGCGAGACAAGCAAGTTTGAGAATCTTATACAAACCTTTAAACTAATTAATAAAACAGGGTGGAATTATATTTTTATCTCGCCACCTACTTATGTAGTCTTAGAGCCATCTACTTAACTAATATATATCTTGTGTGTGTGTGTATATATATATATATAAAAGGCACTATATTATTCATTATCTCGTACATATTATGCCACAAACATTTTTTAATTGTTGTAAAATTATATTTATCAATGCCTATAATATCAAAGGTTCATAACTAGCTATTTGACCTTATCATACGTAATTTGCTGAATGGTATAACGGCTATTGATTCTACAAGTGTACTGTATCGAAAAAGACATAGTACTACCTCCGGTCCTAAATATAGGACCTGAATAACTTTTTTTTTGGAGAGATTAAGGTTGCGAAATATGTTATTAAATGATGACATATTTAATATATTTTTAGATAATCCATTAGTTTATAATTAAAATAAACTAGTTTAAGGGAAAAATTAGGTAAATCAATTTATAATTAACTTATTTTTTGCTTTTTTAGGATTTTCCAAAAAAGTCATCTAGGTCTTATATTTAGGACCGGAGGGAGTATTAAATAAAGAAAAAGGAAAAAGAAAATAGGTATTACCATCATTATTATCACCATTTTTTGAGTCCATAAATGAATCTATCACCGAAAGCTATAGTATTCTGATGCAGATATATGTATCTTTTGGTGAGCCATCTTTTTCACAGGGAGCGATAATACTGAAAATTAAAGAGTACGTGGATGGACAAGTTTCTGATATCCTTTAAAGCAAAACCTGCTATCAAGAGACTAAAGTCTAAAATTTCACTTTATTCTGTAAATTAGCGTCGCCTTCAATGGAATGATGATTGATGCTTATTGATGATCTCTCCCTCTATATTAGCCTTTAATTAGTCTTCTATATATACATATATATTCTCGGCTTTACTTGATTCGCTCGTCCATCTCTCCACTTTTATTTTGACATGCAAAGCCCTGAGAATAAATTAAATATATGCCTTGATCGATCTTCACTTTTTTGGCCTAAGAATATTAAAACATCTGAGGCTCGCACGAGTGCTTTGTATTCTACCCTTAAATTTTTAGTCTCATAGAAGATAGGTTCGAGATAAGATAGGGACATAGGGAGCTAGCTAGCTATTCGAGGTAGCATCAAGAAATGTATTATTGAAAGTTAAAATTCATGTAACTAGCATCCAGCTAGGTTTAAAAATTCATGTACCTAATTAAAAGTTAAAATTATAATAGTGCGTTGGTAAATATAAATTCTATTTACCTAATTTAATTATATTAATAATTATTTAATTATATTTAATAATGGTGGGAGTCCTAATATTGTATCTCTCTCATCATTGTAAGTACAAATATTTATATACATATATACACACACTCAAAAGGCCAAGTGAGGGTTTCACGGAGAAATACTTCAGTATATATGTATATAAATCCGAATTTTTTTTACTTTGCTGCCCTTAATTTTCCATAACATGGAAAAATCACATATACACATACATAATAATTCTGAGTCTTCAAATTGAAATTATTATCTTAATTTATCTGAGTTGAAATTAAACAAAATACTCAAAAGTCAAAAGTATAATCCTTTTTTGAAATCTCACTAAACATTATTTGGAACTTTCACAGTAATTTGGTTTGAAAATAATTAAAAAATGTAACCATATTTGACTTTACAGTTTAGATGAGTACTTAAGTTGAATTTCCTCCTATAATTTTCTAATTCAAAATGACTAACCCCTTTCTGGGGTGTATATAAAAGTACAACGAGAAATGAGTGAACTACAACTCTCTAATTATCTATCAGAAAGAATGTTGAATAATACTTCTTTCCTACTGACTGTCAATTGGCTCGACCAGTATATACTTAGAATAATAAACAAGTTTTAAAGTTAAATAAGTGAAGCACATGGAGTGGCGCATCTTTTCTTGGACAGATCAATATATTTGTTATGTTACGAATTAAATTACATATTCTCTCAAGTGGCGTTCTAATTTAGAATATTTAGAATTGGTGGCCAGTGACGCTTACCCCACATGTAATTACACATGAATTCACCTTGAGGTATCGACTATGTCACATGCTATATATATCGTTTAACTATACTAAACATTTATATATAACGTAACCTTCCATAGAAATTTTTATCTACTTCTATTATTATTTTGTCGAGAAAGACACAGAAGATTGCTGCCGGTGTGCATTAGCTAATAATGCCTACATTTGAGGCTGCAGAGATCTGAAGTTGTTAAATTTTGATAAAAATAATATACGAATTAATTAGAATGAAACTTCGGGGGAAAGCAGTTTAAGATTAGGATAGTCTGCACTTGAGAACATAATAATTTATTTTGTAAATAGTTTAAATCTAAATATGACGATTTATTTTGGAAAAATAATATATTTCACAATCCCAACGGGCATATCAATATTACAATAACATACAATTTGATGAGATTCGCATATTAAATTAATCAATCTTAATAAGTTCAAAATGACTTGAGAAAATGTTTTGTTAACTCGCCAAAAAAAAGTATGCCTTAACCTCAATACTCGTAATTTGTATTGAAACCAATTAAAATTAATGGAAAACACTCAATAATGATTAAGTAATGTATGCAGTTAAACCATTTAATGATAATAAATATGATATGTTCTTTTAAACTAATTAATTTTTCAAAGGTATAATTAATTAATATCGAGGGAGTAATATATCAATACGACTAATTAATTTGTAATTGAGATGTTAAATAAGCCTTATATTTATATTTAGGATAATATCAACTCCCTTATATACAAGATCTTAAATTGAAACTTAGGTTATTAGCATAAATTTAGGAAACAAATTCTATCAGAGTCTTATTTTAAAGCAAAAGCAACATCCTTATCTCGCTCCCTTTACTTGGCACAATAAGAAGTCTTGTTAGTGTGGTCCATCAATCTCATCATAATGTATATAGGAGGCTGATAGTTTAAGTCGTCCTTTTTAACATGCATTGATGGTCTAAGTCTATCAAACAGTTAAATGTTCATTGTCTAAATTTCTTTGTGGACAGTACCAACTGTGTATACAAATCTATATATCACGATTCACTTGATTGAAGTGACAATTAAGTTTTGCGATATGCATGAAACATCGACTGACAACCACCAACATAATAGAAATGAGGGGACGACTTACTATATTAATTATCTATCCAGTTGGGAATGTAAGTGACAGATTAGAGGAGGATTCGTTAGTTGGCTAATTTGTTGATTAAGAAGGAAAATCAACGAGTAGGTTTGGGAAAGACAAGAAAGAGAAGTAGCCCATAACCTTTGCTTTGGGAAACAAGATCAATATGGACGATTCTCTTGTTTGTCATGGACCCTCACACAGTACATGCAAAACAAAAATCCATCTGTATTATAGAATTTCTCTTCCTTCACATAAAAACCGTATGCATATAATTGTTGACATTTCGTCCAACATTTCCACATTTTGTAGCTTCCAATGTGACTACTGGCCATACTTCTTGGCCCATATATAAGCTTTCCATGAAAGTCCTACATACAGATCTTATCCATGCATATTCCAAATTATCCATAATGTTCTAACTCACGTCAGTGATATGTGACTATCTTTTCTAACCAAATAATACACACACAAACACACACACGATCGACTATTCGATTAAATCATATTTAAATATATATTGTCGTGCCTAAGTGGAGATAGCTTCTTCAAAAATATTTCCGATCTATATTTAAACCAATTCAAACTCCATCCCGGTATTGAAATGTTTAAAGCCCATTCCATTAACCCATGCTTGCTGCTGATTAGTATAATAATTAATAAGTTAAAATTTTTAACGATGGAAATCTGTATGTGGATGTAAAAAATAGGGACTTGAGATTAAATTGAATTGCGTATATTTTATATGATAAAGATGATGGTGAAAAGTTCAAAGTTAGAATGAGACACAAGATATAAGAAAACAAGAACAGAAAACGGGTGTTTTATAGAAAAGGAGGGGGCTTTGTTGGAAAAGCAGTGTGAAAATATGGGGCCATGAAAACTCCATAAAGTTGAACAAAAGTGGGATTTTTCTTCACACATACAAGACAGTAAGTGGGTATGAGTGGCCTTCAAGTTGCTTCTAAACTAAGATGCTTTCAAGTAGATACTTGACCCAATGAGGTAAACCGATTATGTGCCCATTATCCGCTTTAATGTACTCAAATACCTCCATGATCTTCCTCAAACTGTAAAAGAGCTTCTAAATTACATTTATAATAATCTATCTGACTAATATATATGTCACGGTAATTAAGGCCGTTGACCCATTCCATATCCTCACCAACAAAATCATCATCACGCACATACTAATTGAATCCCGCCTCATTTTTATTTCGTCAAAGCAAAAAATGTTTTCAAACTAAAACAAAAAAAATCAAACTTTCTGCCGATCATCACATGACATATGAGTTCATAAGTCAACATTCACTATTAATACAACCTCACCGATTTTCCGTGAAAATCTGCGAGTAACTTGTGTGTGTGTGTGTATATATATATATATAATAATGCCGTTTGGTAGGATATCGGTGTTTGGAGGTCACGTGCTTATCAGAAAGTGACCGTTGCCCTGAGATTTGACATCTTATATAAATAAATAAGATAGAATATCCATTGGAGGTGATAGTACTTTAATTTATATATTTAAAAGGATGATTTCCTCAAGAGCGATATACAGAGGATAGTAGTTTTTTTTTTTTGATAACAAGAGAGGATAGTAGTTTGAAGTAATTAATCCAGCGTATGAACCAGCATGTGCCTGAGCTTTATTAATTAGCATAAAGTACGAACATTTTCCCTGTTACTCCCTCCGTCGTAAATATAAGCCTAGATAACTTTTTTTTTTGAAAGATTAAAGTTGCGAAATAGGTTATTAAATCATGATATATTTGATATCTTTTTAGATTATCCATTAGCTTATAGGTAAAATAAACTAGTTTAAGAGAAAAAATTAGGTAAATCAATTTATAATTAACTTATTTTTTGCCTTTTTTAGGATTTTTCAAAAAAATCATCTAGGTCCTATATCTATATTTAGGAATGGAGGGAGTAATTTATAAGACATAAGGTTATAAATGTTTGACCAGGTCGTCTGTTATTATTTTGCCCGAAGGTCGTCTGTTATTAGCTATGACTGGATGGGAACATCCTTAAATGAAACAAGAAAGTAATGTTTGGTACATAAATCAAAAGTAGCCACAGTCAAATGCTTAACGTACACAATTATAGATAGGATGCGACCAATGTGCATGCATCCAAAAGGCTAAGAAGAGACGTTAAGAAAGTTATTACATAGAAGAAGATAAATTCACGGTTACAAGCTTAATGTGTTCTGTTTGTGCCGGCTTCATTAACTTAATTGTTGATTTGTATATATAACTTGATGATTAGTTCACTTTTTTACTTCGCGCCAAATCCTTTTTTTCCACTCAAAGTACTTTCTAGGATTCCCCCAATCTTAATTAGTACATTCTTATTCATGCATTATTTCACTTAGCAAGCTTTTTCAACACTAGACACTTTGACGATGGCGTCCAAGATAAAGATAAAGATATTTTATGCTAGCTAGCAAGCATCGGTGAAAAACTGTAATGGTATCATTTCTTGTCGTTTGTTCTTTTTAAACCTTGTTTACCAACTTGAGGGATCTTTTTATTTGTTGCAGTGTTAAACTTTTAAATCCAGAGATTTCGCTGTGAAACTTATTCACAAATTTGGGTCTCTGGAAATGAAATTTAGTAAATGATTTATATCTATCATTGCTGTATCTATAGCTTGAAACAATAATATTAAATAAAATTAGTACATGTTTTGAATTTATAAAAATAAAATAGCACCATGGAAATAATGTAAACTGTCCAATTGAAAAATATTGCGGCAAAAATATGAAAACAGTAGCGATAATTGAAATGTGAGCCCATGTGACTGCTGTAATGTGGCCGTCAAGAAGAGAGGGATGGAATAAAAATGAAAAGAGAAAATATAGTTATATAATTAAAAAGAGGAGAGATAAGTTTCATAAGAAAGCGCTAGCGGTGGGTATGAATCTATGAATGATGAATTGTCACATGTAACTAATAGGTGGCTTTTAAGTGGAAGGTGGTGGAAATTGGGTGGAGGAGCAGCTTCTGAAAGTAACATTTCTTGTGAAGGAGATTGTAATTGAAGCCTTTCATTTCATTGAATAAAAGTTCATTTCATTATTGTTTCTGGTGTTTGTAATTTTCACACACTGTGCGTGTGGACTCCCCACTTTCGGATGAATACAGTTGCTTGTCATTTTCTTATCCAAAAACTACTATTCTATTGCTCATTTGAAGAGATATTTGGGCTGGAAATACATTGCTTATTAAGTTTTCCTGTGTATTATTACCAACACTACAAAAAAAAGTCTTGTTTCTAACGAGCACATCTCAACGGTCAACAAAAATCCGTTGACATGTGAACACATCTCAACGAGGAATGAGAGCCCGTTGAAATGAAAGTGAGTCAAAATAATTTTTTTTTTTTTTAAAAAAAATTCACATACCAACGGGCAGACACACACTGGAGTGAAAATAAAATATTTATAAAAACACCCCAGCGATCATTTTGACCGTTGGGGTGATATTTGCGTTTTTTTTTCTTTTAAAATCACACCCCAACAGTCATGATGCTCGTTGGGGTGTATATTTTTATTTAATTTTTTCAAAATATCACACCTCAACGGTCAAGCTGACCGTTGGCGTGTGATTTTATTTTTTTATATGTTTTTCTAAATACTCTTTTAAAAAAATAATTTTTTTGTTGTTTCAAAACTCACACCTCAACGGTCAACAATGACCGTTGGAGTGTGATTTCATTTTTTTTAAATGTTTTTAAAATTAACTTTTTTTAAAATTATTTTTTTATTTTTCAAATAATATCACATCTCAACGGTCAGCATGACCATTGCGATGTGTTTTTATTTTTGAAAATATTTTTAAAGTTAATTGTTTTAAAAGTTAAATTTTTTATTTTTTAAAAAATCACACCTCAACGGTCACCATGACCGTTGAGGTGTAATTTCATTTTTTTAAATGTTTTTAAAATTAATTTTTCAAAAATTATTTTTTTATTTTTGAAATAATATCACATCTCAACGGCCATGATCGTTGAGGTGTGTTTTTATTTTTAAAAATATCTTTAAAATTAATTGTTTTAAAAATAGTTTTTTTTTTTATTTTTCAAAAAATCACACCTCAACGTTCATAGTGGTCGTTGGGGTGTGATTTTATTTTTTTAAATTATCTTTTTATATATATTTTTTACACCCTAACGGTCACATTGACCGCTGGTGTGTGTTATGATTTTTAAAAAATATCCCGACCGCTGTAATGTAAATATGTATCCTATAAATAGCGCTTTCTCCCCCACTTATACACGCTCATTTCAATCTTTTCTCTCCCTAACTCATGTTCAATTCTCTCTCATTCATCATCTGTTGTTTCGTTTGTCTCTCTAAGTTCCAGATTTCTCACTTCTTGTTTTTTTATCACACTCTCTTCTAAAACATACAATAACTTTTGTCACAATTTTTCCTCAATTATCTTCATTTACTAAAAGATTTGTGAACTTTTTTTTATTTTTATCAAATATTTAGTATGTACGTTACTAAGTATTTTTCATTAAAAAGATTTCTCTCCTTCTTTAACTTTTTTTTGGTTGGTAGCTCTCTTTTTTTAACATAGAATAAGTTATTTTCCTTATTTTTGGCTAGTAACCTTTTTATTTTTTTATTGTTTTAAACTTTTTATTATAATGTGCAATATTGTTTTTTTTAAACAAAAAGTATTGCACTATTGCACTTCAGCACATTCGCTGAAGTGCAATGTCACTTCTTTTTTTAAAACTTTTAATACACTTCAGCGGACAACACAACCGCTGACGTGTACTTTTTTTTTAAAAAAAATATTGCATTTCAACGGGCAATGCAGCCGTTGAAATGCAATATAGTTTTCTGTTTTTTATTGTTTTACATTGCAGCGGCCTACCTGAACGTTGAGGTGTGTCACTACTAAGCTTTTCAACGCGTTTGACTAACTCTATAACGGTCATTTTTGCTCGTTGGGACGTTGTTTGACACGCTCTAATTCCCAGCGGTGGGCGTGCGCGCTGTAGCGACATTTCAGCGGTCGCGACCGTTGAAATGTGTGTAAATTTACCCGCTAAAAAGTGACACTTTTTTTGTAGTGCAAGTTGTTTTTGTAGCAATTTAGGTCACCTTTATGTTTCGGTTCTTTAATTTCTAAATTATATTACCATGTATTTTGAGCAACAATCTATATCTATAATTGCAGTTAATTGGGTATGATTTGAATATCAATTACCCCAATTTATAATTTAGCCTACCAACAATTAGATCAAGTACCTGATTTTATTACTATTATTCTTTACTTATTATTTTTTTTTGTTTACATTCATACATACATACTTGATTGTATGGGAATATATTTGTATTTATCTGTACATATTTGAGTCCATTAGTTGCCTTTTAATCGGTTTGCGGTACTGTATATCCACAATGGGAAAATTCCCACTACCTTAATAAAAGGAGCTAAATTATAGCCCCTACTTGTGTGTATATTAATTAAAGTAGATAAATTATTTAAATTTTTCTATTGGCATTTTTTTAGAAAATACTTCTTCGATCTTAAATATAAGACACATATAGATAATTTGATTATATAAAGGATGTTAGTTGTGTTAGTATGTCGTGTTTGTTGTTCTAAAATAACCCAATTATCTATTCCCTACATTTCTTACTTGATTATTGTTCATTATTAGAAGATTATAGGATAATTTAAGAAGAAATTAATTGGCCAAAATCAATTAGAATAAGGGCATTATATTAATATCAACTCCAAGACATATCACATTGCACACAAGATAAGATGCATTGTACACCAGAAACTGTAATTAATATCGGTCCATGGGACGGGAGGGTGGGGAGAATATTAGATATTGTGGCTGGTTTTGGAGAGACATTGCATTTTAAGCAAATGGGTAATGACCAATGATTAGATGATTAACTTTTTGGGTCATGTTCTTTAACAATTGTGCTGAAACAAATAAAAGAGACATTTTAACGTTAAGAGTACAACACCAATGTGATATTATCATTGTGTTCTTCTTTGCTTCACCCTTATATTTATGACTCCGAACAAACCCATCATTGCTATGTTTTATTACTCATAAATCCACCAAATCGTAGTTAAGAGTTGGCATGCCCCACCCTTAGCTTTTCTTGAGTTTATAACACCCTTTTCTTGATTTAATTACTATTCAATTCTGAGATTATTGATATGATTTGCATTAATTTCGTTTGAATTGAGTAATCTATAGAGTAAGTGAAAGAAGTGACGCGTGAATTTTGAAATCCCGTTGATGAAGGGACAGCCTCCCAACAAAATAACAACTCCCGATGCTCACACTTGTCTCTTCATCCACAGCTCATGCCTTCCTCACCTCACAACTGTTTCCTTCATGCGTATCCATATTTTTCAAATTATTAAGAAATTTCTTAAATGCGCCACAATAATAGTACTACCATCAATAATAAGATTGTATATTTATTCAAAAATATTTTGTAAATCACGATTTCACCCACCTGCTGGCTTTAAATAGAATAATATTGAATTTTTCAATTTATCCACTAACATTAGTTCAATGTAATGCATAATAGCTTACAATCATCTTCGTGATGCACATCCAAGATTTGAACACAAAATAAACTCCAATCGTTTATAGGGAACAATCCACATTTAATTGATCTAAAATAGTACTCGTATTTCTCATGTTAACCTGATCCACCATGTCACTTGTGACTTGATTTGTCAACTCAAAAACAAACACTTACCTTATATTTTAATATGATAACGTGGAACTTTTACCTGCGAAACATAAAAAGGAAACATAAATTTAATGGATGTACCGTCACTTATGTATGTGAAGGAAAAATAAATTTTCATTTTTCCTTTTTAAAGAAAAAAAGCCAATAAGTGTTTTTTTTTATATTACGAAGCTCATAAGTGTTATATCATATCAAAATAAGCCTAACATATTTGCTTCCATACATTCACACAAGAACCTCCCGAGGTAAGAATATCAATTTCACCATGCATATTCCATGAACTCATAATTTTCTTAGAGAAAAAAAAAAAGGAAGCAACGAAAGGGAGGGTATTAAGGAACATCATTATAAATATTATTTGGGGAAAAATAATGTTCCAAAATTCCACGGTGGGCCCTTGTACCACTTATAAATGAAGAAGCTCTCTTTCTCCTGATGCTAAAGTCTCCGCCTGAAAACTCACTTCAGTTCTCTCCCATCTTCAAACCAAAGAAAAGCTCTTTACTACACACCACCACAATGGTCGACGTGGACCGGCGAATGAGCGGGCTAAACCCGGCCCACATAGCAGGCCTACGCCGTCTCTCCGCACGTGCAGCCTCAACCCAAACCCAAACCTCCACACGTGCAAGCCTCCTCTCCTTCACTTCCCTCACATCCAAAGTCATAACCCACCTCCAAAACTCCCACATCCCGGTCCAACCGGGCCTTTCTGATGCTGACTTCGCCCGGGCCGAAGCTGAATTCGGCTTCACCTTCCCCCCTGACCTCCGGGCCGTCCTCTCCGCGGGCCTCCCCGTGGGCCCGGGCTTCCCCGACTGGCGCTCCCCTGGGGCCCGCCCCCACCTCCGCTCCTCCCTCGACTTCCCCGTCGCCGCCATTGCGGTCCAAATCGCCAAAAACACATTCTGGGCCAAATCTTGGGGCCCAAAACCCCCCGAACCGGAAAAAGCCTTGCGAATTTCCCGAATTGCCCTCAAAAAAGCCCCTCTTTTAATTCCTATATTTCACCATTGTTACATTCCATGTAATCCTCCCCTCGCCGGAAACCCGGTTTTCTACGTCGACGAGAACCGGATCTTCTGTTGCGGTTCAGATCTCTCGGATTTCTTCGACCGCGAGTCGATTTTTCACGGTTCGGAGAAGGATAAGGATCTCGTGTTGAAGAAGCAGAGATCGGTGTGTGAGAAATCGGCGGCGGCGGATTTCTCGCGGCGGAGCTTGGACACCGGCGGCGGGAGGACGCCGCGGTGGGTGGAGTTTTGGAGCGACGCGGCGGCGGACCGGCGGCGGCGGAACTCGTCGGCGACGGCGTCGACGGCGGCGTCGTCGCCGGAGAGATTTTTGGAGGTGGCGGGGGGAGGGGTGCCGAGGTGGGTGGAGGAGTATGTGGAGGGGATCGGGTCGGTTTTGCGGGCGGGCGGGTGGAGCGAGGTGGACGTGGAGGAGATCGTTAGGGTTTCGGGTTCGGGGTTTTTCGACGGTGAGATGGTGGTGTTGGACGATCAGACGGTGTTGGATGCACTTTTGATTAAGACGGATCGGTTTTCGGATTTGTTGCAGAAAGCCGGGTGGAGCTCCGAGGAGGTTTCGGATGCTTTGGGATTCAATTTTCGACGGGAGAAGGAGAGGCGACCGGTAAAAAAGTTGTCGCCGGAATTAGTCGAGAGGATCGGAAAACTCGCTGAGTCGGTTTCCGGTTTATCATAGTTTTTAATCGGGTTAAGGTGCAAATTTATCTTATAAATTTTGCTTCAAAAGCTATTTTGTTTTATAAATTTTTGAAGGTTTAATTTGTCATGAAAGTTTTAAAATATATATAGCAATTATGCTCTTTACAATGTGAATATTTAGAGATAAAGATCGTAATTGTTATATTTGAAACTTTTATAATAATTTTGAACTTAAAAATGTTTTCATAGCAAAATAGCTTTTGAATCAAATCAAATGTGTGTCTTAACATGAGAATTTAAGTTTTGATTTTGGTGGTGATGACATTGGGGTCTGTATTATATTGTAAACAACATACAATGAGGGATTGGGAAAGGTGAACGTAGAAAGTTGGTTGTATTGTAATTGTACTGCTATGACTATGGGACAACATGGAAATGTGGAATATATAGATTAAAGAGTTCATACTTCATAATTAAATGTTTATCATATAATATGAATACAATAGGAGTAGTTTATATACATTTTGTATTGCACAGTGAATGTTGATGAGCGATTATCTGTTTTTTTCCTTTCTCCCAAGATCAATAACCTATTATAAAATTTAAAGGATTTTTATGTGCTCCATTTAGAATATCAACAGTGCACGTGTGTACATGTGATATCTTTTTAGTTTTATTTTAAATGCTCAAGGCATCTTTTTATTGTTTAAAAGAGACGTTACTAAAGGATAAAGCCTATTTTGCTGTTGTTTTGATAGTGAGATAGTACATAGGTACTGATGTACTAGTATTGTCTAAAATCATTTTAATAGTACGTTTAACTAGTGAAAATTAAAAAAAGGCCATTTTGTTTCAGCCAGAAAAATGAATTTCGTTTTTCATCTAATAATTGAAAAGAAATGATTTCCCCCTTTCGCCTGAAAAGAATGTTCAGCTGAAAATCCTACCAATAAATGATAGTGATAACTGATAAGGGACATATAGACGACGCTAAAAATGCATAGAAGAATAGGAAATTGACGATGATAGTGATATTTTTGGTATTTATAATATATTTTCGTTCATTTTGAGAATAATTCATTTCGTTTTTATTTGAGGCAATAAATGAGAGACTGTGCATACAAACTTTTTAATACATAGTACCTATCATTTTCTTTTGAAAACATTTTTTTTGCTAAAAAAAAAGTGAACATGCTAAAACTTTGAGGCGGGCATTTATCACTGGGGATCTCTTCTCTGAAAAAGATTAGTAAATATTGTCAAGCCTAATTTATATAACTTCAATTGAGAGTAATTTTTACATCTACAAGGCCATGAGTTTGAAATTCCTTATGTAATCGGGTAAATTCTCTTAAATACGGACAAATATTTATTGGTTATATTTTATAAGTCGACAAGTACTTTGAATATGTGAATAATAAAATTTGTTCAAGGGAAAATTGAGGTTGAAATATTCTTTTAACAAATTAATCCGGAGTAATGCAACCTTACGTTAGTTCACTTTTGACAATCATGATTGTAATGTTGTCATGTCTCATTTCTTAATTTTTCAAATTCTTATTTTCACAAGTTTCTCCTTTTTAATTTTTTTCATACTCTATACAGCAAGTAATCCAAAATGTACAATGTTGTCATTTCTCTTATTTTCAAAAGTACAATTATTACTATATTAAATTGAGAAAATGTTTGAGAGGGAGGCAGGAGAGGGGAAGAACATATCATGTGATTTGATGAGTGTGCTGATGATTCCGTACAAGGAAGCTTCTTAATCTTTCGTTCACATGTTCGGGGCTTTACTCCAGTTATAAGTTCCACATATATTTCATAAAAGACTTTCATTTCTTTTCAACAGGATTGAACAGAGAAATTTATTTGAAAAAAAATATATTCTTCTTTTAAAAGTTTCTCTCGTAATGTTGGCCAAAAAAAAAAAGTTTCTCTCATAAAGATTATGTTAACAGAGAAAATTTAATTAGCTAGGACAACAGGATTAAACAAGTACATGGTAAAGATTGATTGTTGTTATGAGAAGCGATGTGCTAAATAATTTGTTAGACGAACTTTAATGTCGACTTTGTCACTTTACTCCTTTTGAGACTTATTTATAGGTGATATAGTTTAAATAAATCATCGATTGAAGCCCATAAGTAAAAACTTTAGAGCCTTCCCATGTATTTATACTTTAGCATCGTTTTTTGATTTTTACAATCTAGTTCTCTATAGTCATTCTGTCTTTGTAATTTTTATATAGGACTTATCCGGCCTCAATCTGAATTTAATAGTCTTCATAGTTTAGACTTATTTTTAAGTCTACCCATACACATAGCGAGAGGGAGAGGGAGATTATGGAAGGTGAAGATGTGAATGGGAATGGGAGCATGTGAAGGAGCCGTCCAATTGAGGGAGATCCATTTTCCATTGTTTCTTCATGTTCAGCACATTTCATATGTTTCCCACTTCTTTTATTCCTTTACATTTAACACGCTACTAACATTCAATAAAAATGCAAATACAATTTCATTTAATTTTGGTCCGTATATATAAAGTCTATACATCAAAGAGAGTCAATGAGTGTGACCACACTATCTTATATTTCTTGCCCACTCAATCAAGAGGTGTTTGAATTCATAGAAGATTCATTATTGTGAGAACAATGGACCATGAACAACCGCGATAGGGAAAATCTGATCTGAGCTGGATCATTGGTAGGCTCAATGTCAAAGATCATATAAACAAACAAAATATATTCATTTCAACTAACCTGTATGAATAAGTTCAGGTAAAATAAAATTAAATTAAGAACATAACACATTAGTAAAAAGTCACCTCCACATACACGTATATAATGAGAATCATACAAAATCTTATGTTTTAAGGATTAAACGTCTTAAGTCTTCGGGTTAAATGTAAATGAACATGAAAGTAGTAATTTTGAATATGCATGTGCGAGTTAAACGCTTAGGGAATTCAATGCATAATTGCAAGATGTTTTAACCCTAAGACTTGAGAATAAATAAAGGTCTTCTTTTAAGTATAATTTTATCCCCATAATTGCAAGATCAAGAGGCCAGGTTAAATGTAAATGAACATGAATGAAATAGTAAATTTGAATATGATTGAGTGAGTTATATACTCAAGACTGTAAATTAATATACTCTTTATATTTCTAAATATAACATCATTTATAAATTTCAATTCCTAAATATAAGGCGTTTAATTGTCCTCAATTTTTTTTCGAATCAATCATAATAATACTTATCAATAATAAACAAATAAAAGTGAGTGAAGATGAATGTATATAGTTATTTTTTTTATTAGCAAATGTATATAGTTATAGGTGAATAATTGATAGTATTATATGACAATAAGAATAAGTAAATTAATTAACAACATATGGGGGTAAATATAATATAGGTATCTCCTAGTTGCTGATCTTGTATATAAGATCAAACACCCTATAGTGAACTACTCGTTTGAAAAAACAAACAAAAGAAGAGCGAGTCTCACCAAAAGTGATTTAAGAGAAAATATGAAGGGATTGAAAATGAGAGAATTGGAAAAATGAGAAGAGAGCGTTCAAATGAGAAATGACCGTTCGAGATGTTGGCATAAAAAAGTCAATAGAGGCGCAGTCCGTAGCGTACCCTCCGGCACCGCCTATTGCTTGTCATAGGCCCCCCCCCCCCACCACCACCTCATTTACTATGGGACCCACCCTCTCAACCTTTACTTTCAGTCAAACAGTAACCATTGTGAAAAATAAACCAAAATAAGCTAATGTAACATGACATAACTAGCTTCACGTGTAGAAGAAAATCCAACCATTATTAGGAGTATTGGTAAGGTAAGGAAGAAAATCCAACCATTACAAGAGGTTTAGATGTACTCTCTTTTTTTACCTGTAGATGTACATTCTATTAAAGCTTGAGTTTTTTGTTTTTCATTTTCATGCCAATGGTTTTTTTACTTTAATTAATGATATTTGTTTAATACGATTACTTTTTTACAAGCACATATTTTTCCTGTAATTTATGCTAGAAATATTGCAGCGGGTGTTATTTGATACTATCTTATAATAAGGATCGAATAAGGATCGAATAGAGTACTTAAGTTGAAAACCTCTCAATAAAGAAGCAAAAACCACGAGTCATGCATACCAATAAAAATAAGCTCCATTATTATCAAAATAGAATATTCGAGAATCGCAATCAGATGCACAAACAAGAGTAATTGGTCAATTAAATAACCAAAACTATAAACTTAAATAAAGGTTGACAAATAGTTAGGTAAATACAACTTTTGATCTTTGACTTTTAAATAATTTCTGTTTTTATTTATAAATATTTTAAATTGATGGTTTTTGTCTTCAAATTTTCTTGTCAATTTTCGGTTTTGATCCCTGTATTTTCAATCAATTTTGATTTTGGTCCCTAAAATTCGAAGTTTTTTAAGTTTGTTTTTAAAATTCTAGAATCAAAACAAAAATTATCTTAAGTTTAGGGATCGAAACAATCAATTCCAAAGTTTAGGGACCAAAACTAAAGTAGATCAAAAGTTGGAGGATCAACATCATCAATTTTAAACTTCAGAACCAACACCAAAATTCATTGAAATTTCAAGTACTAACAACTGTATTAACCCTTCATTAGTTAATAAACTAGAGTCAATAGGGTGAACAAAGTAGGTACATATATTCTAATAGTTTCTTTTAAACAGAAGCACATTTTCTAATAGTTAAGAAAGCTTCCATTTGGTTGGATGGAATTGAGAAATGGAATTGGAGGTGGGAATTGAGGGTAAGGGGGTAAAGATGGAAAGTAGAGGTAAATTAGGTAATGATTAGAAGTAAAAGTTTGTGGGGCCCAGGAAAAGTGTGAGTTAGAGAGAAAAAAATTGTGGGCCCCGGGATATATGGAAATTACATTTTGCAATTCCCATATGCAATTCCCTTTCCACTTTCCAGTCTCCCAAACAGGCAGTATTTACAACGATTTCCCTCAAATATACCAAAATAAACTTCTTTCTCCTCTCTTAAATCGTTGCGTTTTGCCTCTGAATAAGTGTGGTACAAACGAGTTTAAATTGTTGGATCTTTGTTCAATAGCAAGGATCCCAAAACCAACGGTGTGAGGTATCATCAAACATTCAACATAGGTACATTTTCTATTTTTCTAATGAACATTGAATATGTTTATCATATTGTAAAGAACTAGCATTTTTTCAAAGATATAATCCTATTGGTAACTTGAGATGTTAGTATAGATAGGTGGTGGTGGAGGAATGTATCACTGTCCCTTAAAGAAAGGAAAGCATACACTTTCTTGTCCAGCAAAAGGAGGCAACCGTTTGGTTTTAGGTCTTTACACACTCTGCAGTGAAGGATCTAAGGTGAGTCTAGTTACTAAATGTCCATTTCTTGGATTGCATTATTGTAGGACCATCTTTTGCCTCATTTATATTCCTCCTATTTGGGTGTCCGCCTTGTCATCAATTATCATCTTCTCTAAAAGAACCCACAAATTATTCATCCACATTATTGGTTCCATCAAAACACAGTTGACCTGTAAGTATCCTGGGGCCTATTCAATTGACTGTTCAAACACCCCCTTGATTTCAACAGTTTTCCTTGCTCACTCACTAACCTCACCATACTCTAGTCGTCTTCTTATACATTTAAATTGGCTGGAATTACATTGCAAAGAAACTAGCAATCAAACTTATTGCTCTGTCATGAACAGGTAAAGTGGAATGGCAAAGTTATGTTGCCCAAAACAGCAATCTGAGTTGCAGAGAATGTCTTTGTTGAGTTGCAGAACATTATTGGGTGAATTTCAGGAGGCTAGTAAAGTCACATGCACCATGATGAGGGGGGCCTCATTCCTTATGTTTCTCCATCTACAATGTGTATGGAGCCCAGTGTGCTCAAAATATAATACAGTACTTTTTTCTTAGATTATACCTTCTATTAAATTTTTTTTTGAAAGAATTTGTTTAATTTAATGATACACACAAATTTTGCAACAATATCATGTGACAGAGTTATAACTTATAATTAGATAGTTTTATTTAACTTTGAGAATCTCTCGTGATTAGGTCATTAAACTATAGAATTTATCTTGCATTTAGTTTCAAAGGGTATTTAACTTTGAGAATCTCTCGTGATTAGGTCATTAAACTATAGAATTTATCTTACATTTAGTTTCAAAGGGGGTTCTAGCAGTAAAATAAATTGAAGATTCGGCTTTATTATACAAAACTCGTGCATGCTTACTTAAAAACTTGTCATTTTGAATCGCAGTTGCAAGAGTGCAGTAAGATTTTGAACTTGGTGATTAGAAACTGTACACAACTCTTCTGTGCAAACATTTCCACCACCCGGGCATTGCAATTTCCAAACAAATCTCAATCATTTAAAGAATAACCATGAAATCATCAAATTCGACAAGTTTAAAAGTTATTAACCAGATAGAAATAATTTTCCCCATTCAGTAAAAAGAAATTCCCTCATGCGTATATTCAATATCTGATTCATTCCGCATCACGCTTCATCACGATCAATCATGGAAAACAGCCCAAAGTAACAGATAATAGAGCATGAAATAAGCCATAAGGGCTAACAATAAATAACATAAAACTCTAGACAAGACTGATAAATAGTGTCACAGACGCCAATCCACATTTTTATAATCCACATTTTTATAATCCGCTCCATTCCTGTTCACTAAACAAGTTAATAAAATAACAAAGTGTTTATTTAAATGATTGCAAAACAGGAATTAATCCAAACTACGGAGCTGATGGTAGAAGGACCCTTCAATCTGCCTACAGATACAGAATCTTCAACAAAGCACACTCCCTAGTATGGCCTATACCTCCAATCTGCTCTTGATGGTCTCACACTGCCAACTCCATAGCCCCACTGCAAAAACAAACACCATAACTGAGTTCTGAACATGCACTTGAAATCCAATAGCCTAATGCTTTAGAACATTGTTCTGATGCAAGGAACACTTGCACGTGCAGACAATTACATTTTACATTAATTACAGAAAATACACTAATAAAACAGAAGTATTTCATCAAAACAAAACTTTGTAACCGGTTCAATAATTCAATCATAAAATTATTGATGTGTATGCTTACGTCATCGTAGTCGCCCATGCTATACATCCTCCCATAAGTGCGCATAGGACCACCATATCCCCCAAAAGAATCCACACTGCTCATCATGAAATTCGAACTGGGCCCAGCATCATCAACAGGTGTGGCTGAATCAATGGCAACCTGCAGACGCAAATTTGTAAATAAAACCATGCATGCACTCGTATGAAAGAAAAAACACATGTATGTTCCATGGCAATATATTTACAAAAGGATAACAGAATTTAAAGCAACACATAATTCCGAAGAATGAGTTAGGGTGTCATAAAAGAATCGACCACTCTGAGTTAACATTGTGATGTCAAAAAGGATCAGCGTGTTCGCCACTAATGTAGCTCTATTTGTACAGGTGAATCCACACACACGTATCACTCGCATCTTTGCTTGAGCTTTTTTTCCTCATATCGTAGCATCTATATGATTATTCTGTATATTCTAAAAATAAGGGATGACTGGCAATGTTCAATAGTATTCGTTGCCCTTTCTAAAGTCCAGTATCATTGATTTCAGTGTTATCATTTGAAAATTTTATGTGCAGCAGAGAAGTTATTCCCTAGAATTCTAGGTAATAATCAACAATAAAGTAAGCCCTTTTATATACCATCCACTTCTTACAGAAAGCACCAACTTGTTAAGCAGTAAAAGTCTACTGATCGTTTTTCCAACTTAGCTAAAAATTTGATCCCTAAAGTTTGAAAAGTCTACTTTTAGTCCTTTTTAGTTAACTATTAGTTTCATTTAACACAAAATGATGATTTACCAAATCTAAATGATGATTCTAGATTAAAATGTTGGTAAGAAAATGGATAAATTTTAAAGTATAAAATGATTATACTACATAAATAAAATTCAATTGCTTCAGCATTTAACTATAAACTCACCGTATCAATTTGTGTTAGAATATTCTGTTAACAAAATTGAATAATGAAAAAGGAACTAAAAATGCACTTTTTCAAATTTTAGGAACAAAAACTCCACCTAACGTAAACAAAAAGGCCAAAAGTTTACTTAAGGGGGCACTATTTCATGGTACGTATCTCATCCAATATACACACTATTCAAAATTCACATCCAAAAGAAGAAAAGGAACATAGAGGACTGTTGTAGATCTAAATGAGATGCCCATGGAACATGCCAAACCAAATCAAAATTAAAGTTACCTGATGCCCACAAATTTCATGAGACCTCCTAGAGACACGCTCTGCCACACCATCTTCAGAAAAAGTTACAAAACCAAAACCTCTATGGCCTGATCTCTTGGGATCCTAAAATAAAATGCACAAGCAATAAGTCATCTTTCAAAATTCACAAATGCCTTTGTTCATTAGTATTATTTCACACCTTTGGAACATATACATCTAAGATATGGCCAAATCTTCCAAAATACTGGCGAAGATCATCAACTGTTGCTTCAGGGGGAAGGCGGCCTACAAATATTTTTCTCCCCATTCCACGAACTGATTCTCCCCCTATAAATTGACAGAATAAAGCAATCAGCAGATTAAAATAACTACACAATGATATGTATGGGACACTGCTTCAATGCTTACTTCCATAAACTGAGCCAGGATGATCATACAAAGTGGGAGCACCAAGTGCTGCATATCGAGTTGCTGCAGAGATATATGCATTGTATGCACCATACCCTCCATGCGACGTTCTGCCAACAGGCCTGAAATCATCTTCCTGCTAGGATAGAATTAAAATAGAAAGTTACCATTGATCAGACATCCTTCTGTAAATGAATAATGGACTTGCACACAAATATAGATGATCACTTAACTTCAGGCCGCATCAAAGCAGTTTCAGAAAGACAGAAACATAAAATGGCAAATTTTCCTAACCAAGCATACAGTAAATCAGAATTTTACAGATCTTAACAACACATAATCTTGCCTTTGGTGTTGCTCGATCAACCACCACAGTAGAACCTCCCAATTCATGAGTATCTTCCATTAAATTCTCCACCGATTCTGCAACAAAAAAAATATTAGAGTAATTTGTCCATCCTTTTTAACCATAAATTTAAGGAAGAATAAAGAGATACAAAAGTTCCTCCACAATGACGACTAAGTTTTACTGATGATACCAACTCTCAAAGGGTTTCTGAAGAGATATCACCAGATAAAACAAATATTGGAAAGGACCAGAAAGACTTTGCAAGCAAATCATGCTTAAATGCAAACGAATTTTAACTTTTTATCCATAAAAGGTAAAATATCAACTGAATACGTCTTCATATTAAAATAAAAATTTGAATTTGATAGATCAGATGCGGGCCAAAAAATGGAAAGAGAAATTTTATATAAAAAAACAAAGATGCTACGTCCTAAACTTATAAAATGGCAAGCAGTTAGAAGCACAACAGAGTGAGAATCTTATTCTTCTATTTGGGCAAACATGGAGAGAATCCATACCTGTACTAGCAAAAGTTATGAAACCAATTCCACGGTGCGTTTTTGAGCCCTGGTCCTGTGTGAAATAAAATATAAGTCACACAGTGTCCTCTCCAAAAAAAAATGAAGGAGAAAAAAAAAATTTAATTTGTAGAGCAATTGAATAAACAAATGTTCAGACAACAAATGTATACATCAATTTAAAAGACATCATTTACATGTCTATTGATCACAGGGAGGGAAGTACCTTTGGCATGTATAAATCTGTTATATCACCATATTTCTCAAAATGGCTGCACTAAGGGAAAAAGGAATGAGTAATACTATAATAACATTGCCTCCCAATACTTATTTATAGCTTGAAAGAGGATACAGAAAGGGAAGGACGGTCTTATAACCAATTTCATTAAGAAAGAAAATACATACCTTCTAAAAGATGCTTCTGTTACAGATGGTGGAATCCTGGCAACAAAAATTCGGGTGACTTTCTTTGGTGGAGCCCTCATCTCCTCCTTCAATATAAAGGCACAGTTTCAAGAATAAGTAAAACAATTAAATGGTATGTCTGTAGTACTATGCAGACACAAGCCAATAAAAAAATTGAAAAGTAACAATATGCTAGAGAAAGAAACATGAGATTATAAATATGAACACCAGTTAGATGAAAACCTTTGGTGTGGCCACTTTCACTTCCAGAATCCTATTGCCAAGTGCATGTTCGCTTGATAATGCTTTCTGCAGCAACAATGTAGTCAAGCTGAAGACTTAGCACATGTTTGTGTGTGAATTATCAGCAGTCATAATATATATTACAAGCCACTCATTACCTTAGCATCATCAACTGATGCAAATGTAACATATCCAAAACCACGAGATCGGCCAGTTGAGCGCTCCTAAAATAAAGAAATACAATTAGTAAAACATGCCTTCAAACATTTCAGTTCAATAAAGACCATATTTTATGATCAGAATGAATTGGTATACATCGATGTATAATCTAATTAACCCTTTACAAGACAATTATACATCATTTGACAGAAAGCATTAGATTAACTTGTCTTTTATGACCCCGAGGTAATACATTAAAGTTCCACTCTCCAATATTCTAAAAATTTCAAATTAATTGATTATTAATGCATCAAAAAAGGAAGTACAAGTATTTACTAGTCAGTTGACACAAAATTCTCAGAATATTTTTTGCCTGGCTTTACAAGACAATAGAGCATGCATTACATTAAAGCAGATACATGAGTATACACTTCTGTGGAACTCAGGTACATCACAATAGAAATAACAAAATGTATATTCAAAACTTTACAAGACAATAGAAGGACAGACTTGACTCAGTGGTAAGCTCGCTTACTATGGGTCTGAGGTCGTAGGTTCGAATCAGCCTAAGCACAAACCATAGGTAAGATTGTCTAGTATATTCTCTTCCCCAACAACCTCACCAAGTGGGGATTAGGACTGGGTTGACCCTTTAAAAACATTACAGCGAGGAACTTCATATTAACAGTAAGGGGGAAGACAATTAATTTATCAGATTGCTTAAGCTTTCTATGAACTGAGAGGCCTAAATTGTAATCTCTATTAGACAAAAATTGTAAACTATAGCACAATATATCGGTGAGATCAATCCCCATCCAGATTCCAGAACACACTTATACTATGAATCATCCCATTTGACAAAAAAGAGAAAGAAAGAAAGAAAGAAATAAAGAATGAAAGATCCATAATCAATCAACTTTAGTTTCATATGGGTATGACATTCATGCAAAGAAAAATTAATACATATATATACCCAGCAAATATTAACATTTAACATATTAAATAAAACCAAAAAATCCATTGAGTAACCTACTAACTATAAGATCACTTTCCCTAATTCGATCAGATTAAAGATATTCGTTAAGTTAGTTATTAACACAAGATATAAGACAGCCTAGTGAGGAAAAAAGACTGACCTTCATAACAATACAATCTTCCAAGTCACCAAATTTGCACATATATTCTTTCAACCCATCAGTATCAACATCCCAAGGAATACCCAAAACCTAAAAAACAGTCACAAATAATCAATCCAAAATTGGGAAAACCCAAAAAGGTCCATCTTTGTAATCAAATACAAGCACAAATCGGAAACAAAAAAGAAAGAAAGACTAACCACAAGTTTACGCTGCTCCATGTAGAAGAGGATTGAACGAAAACCCTAAAAAATAAAGATAAAGAGAAACAAAAAAAGAGAAAAGAGAAAAATTCTCTCCACCACCTTGTTTGTTTGTTTGATTGTTAAATCTCTCACAGCGATTGTTATCTCTCTCTATAAAAATCTCACACTCTCTATCGCTATCGCTATCTCCTGCACAACATAATAAGCACACTTCTATCTCACACACAAATTCAGCCATCATTATAATCAACAATTTCGAGGGTGGAGTTGAAGAAGGGCGAAAGAATTAGATTAGATTATGAAAATTGTTGGATTACGCGCGTATTAGCTCACTAACCTTGGCGAATCCGAAACCCTAGACATCTCAAAATCTCGCCAACTCGCCTCGCCAACTTCTCGCGTCTCAGAATAACATTGATTAGAGTCCCTTTAGGTTAGAGTATATGAATATCCAACATAACATTTGGAAGTCTAGCGGTTCACCCGGATCCGAAACATGAACCGGACCGCATGTGTAAGCGGGGACTTTTAGCCTGGCCCGCCGGGCTGAGCTGGAATATACACAGGAAAAGGCGGGTTGGTTTACAAAAGGTTCGGCCCGAATTAAAAGGGCTAAAAGTGGACTAGCCCACATTTAAAGTGGGTCAGGTTTGGCTGGCTTGAAATCTCAACTTTACGTGTAAAGATTGTATTTGGGTTGGGTTGGGCCCGAAAAAACGTAGAAAAAATGGTTTGGACTTAAAAAAGTTAAAACCGAATTAAAAAGGGCTAAAAGAGCCCGAAAAAGCGTAGAAAAGGGCTAGCCCGAATTGAAAGGGGGTTGGGTCAAGCTGACCCATTTAAATTGGGCTAGCCCGAAATCCTAGATCTATATGTACACTTTTATGCTTTAGAATGTGGTCCTTCATAAAGTAATTAATCGAATTCAGATAAAAAAGAATCTTCAAATTACATAGAAGTTTTAAGGGACTTAGGTGATATTAAATAGTCTCTGATTGAGTTGTTGATATCATTTCTTTGAGTTGTTAATGGAGATAATGAAAAATTTAGTTATCACCGACAACTCAAAGGAATAGAATTGACAACCAAGGGACCCGTCGTCCGTGGGTTCAGTGGCGAAGGGATTGAACAATGAGCGTCGGGTTGTCCACCACGTCGCGAGTTCGATCCTGGGGAGTGACACTTTGTTGTGTCTCCATCGCGGCGCTTGGGGAGTGATCTCCGTAGCTAAGTGAAGCTGGGAGTAACCTACCTGTGTGGACAGAAAGAAAGGACTTGCTTGTCATGCTCCAGAGCCCACAAGGACAGGCCCCAGTGGATCATGAGTTAGGTGTCCTGCCCTTGGATTGGGTTGAGCCCAAACCCCTTCCTAAAATTTTGTTATCAAAAAAAAAAAAGAATTGACAACCAAGGGAAAAGTCATTTAATATCACCAAAGATACCTTGGAAATTGAATGTGATTAAATTGCCTTATCGGATATCTCCTTGTGATTATCCCCTTTTTTAAATACAAATGTTAGTTTTTAAACTTTTATCTAAGTTTGATTTTAATCTTTAAACTTTGTTTATACTAATTTTGAGAATTTGTGCTTGAAGGAGATGTCAATTCCTTTATAAAGGAATTTTATATGACACATTAGTAATTGTCCTTTGCTAAAGGGATTCTAACTAATTTTGTTTCACTTGGTGTAACATCCAAATATTTTAAATAAGGAATTAATAAAGATTTGAGGTGCCAATCATAAACTAAAAGGTGTTTCAAATAAATTATAAGGATAAAGATATTTTTAAGAATGATAATATTTATATTCTTTAAAAATAAAGAAAAGTAATTAGAAGTTTAGTTTTTTTTTAATTTAGAGTTTATGAAAAATACTCTTATACTTAAATAACTAAATAAGGGAAAGAGTGGAAATTAATTTATTTAGGAAGTGTTTTAAATTAAAGAACTTGGTTGTAATTTATAGATCAGGGACCAAACTACGTTCTTGGAGCTATGTGTTGATTTCAAAAACAAATACCTCCTCCCCTGTAATTTCCTCTGCATCTTCTCCCTCTCTTGATTCTCCTTACCTCCCAGCAGCGTCGAACTCTCAGCAGTAATACTTTGGTTGGGTGAAAGTGCAAAACTAGCCACCGTAAATTTCAAAAAGAGCAACTCAGGCACCCCTAAATTGAATGGGGCAAAACTGTACATTGTAAATCAAAATGGGACAAATTTAACCCCGCCGTTAAGTAGAGACAAACGTATGTTAGTTTGAGCGTGGGTCCCACTTTATTAAATGACGTGGCAACACAGTCAGCAGGGAAATGAAATGCGAAATTTACAGTTAGGTCCCAAGGAAGAGATTTTACTACCACAAAGTCCCAAAAAATCACATAAATCACTGTCTTCAACCCCTCTTCATTTTTCTTCCTTCTCCAGTGACTTTCTCCGGCGACGGTGATCCACGCCGGTAGTGACGGCCGGAGATCGGAGGTGACGGCAGCTTAGTGGTAAGCTTCGTCCACCACAAAACCCAAGGATGGGTTTGGAGTTTAGAGGGTGAGGTCCGAATGGTTAGGAAAAGGGAGGCTTAAGGGGAGCTCTGAAGTCGCCGGAAATGGTGGCTGCGCCGGCGTCGACGGCGTCTGGCCACGTTTTACCTCCGCCATGCCCTCTCAATTAACGTCGCACATTACTCCTCCCTCTCCAGTTCATCTCTCTTCTTGCTAAATATTAGGTAGATAGATGGTAAGGTTGGTGGGTGTGTGAGCTTGAAATCAATGGGTTGGTAAGGTTGGTGACTTGGTGATGTAGGAAGTGTGGGAGGAGGGAAGACTATGGTGGCCCATGGTGACAATAATAAGGAAGAAAGATAAATTATTGGTGGGATAGAAGGAGGGTGAGAGAATAGTATGTGAAAGAAGGGAGGTGTGGGGACCATACTGTTTATTTTTAGTGAGGGGTAAGAGTGTCTTTTTAGATACTTTGGGACCTCCTAATAATTTTGTGATTCTATGGGACCTTGTAGAAGTAAAATCACTTATGTGGGACTTCACTGCAAATTTTCCCATCAAGTTTTTCATTTCTCTGCTGACTGTGTTTCCACGTCATTTAATAAAGTGGGACCCACGCTCAAACTAACAGCCGTTTGTCTCTACTTAACGGTGGGGTTAAATTTGTCCCATTTTAATTTACAATGTACAGTTTTGCCCCATTCAATTTAGGGGTGCCTGAGTTGCTCTTTTTGAAATTTACGGTGGCTAGTTTTGCACCTCCACCCTACTTTGGTTATACATGTGTGCTTAATGGTGTACAAATGTTGTCTAAGATTGCTTAAGTGGCTCTGTTCATTTGCATGTCAACTTAAAGAAATAATGCCTTTCTTCTTCACTAGCCGAATGGTCCTTGGCAAGAGAATGTTTTTGACCGAATTTGTCTACATGTTTTGTTGCTCGGTCTGATTTAGCATGATGATGAAAAGATTTGCTTGTATGTTGATTGTTTTCTTCTTACATAGTCCTTTTTTCTGTCAATCCTTAATCCTTTTTTCAAATTTTAGAAGAATCAAGTAATCTGCTCTTTTTTGGTGTGAGCTCGGTGATGATGGAATTATGCAATGTATGTATGATTGCTGTTTGGTTTGATACAATATTATAATTTCTTTTGGGTTGCTTTGCAGAATATTGGGTGTTTGAGATTGTAATTGATTTTGTCTGGTGCTTTGTATGATGGTTCAATGTTCGATTTAGTCACTGAATTGGGTGTTTGAAACTTCTAAGTTGAAATTACAGGATTATATGTTTGATTTCTTGAAGATTTGTTCTAACAATTGCTATTGCTTTATTCTAAAATCTGGGTATTGCAATTTGAACCATATGTGAAAAGTTAAGGAATTTAAGTTATGGAAATAAAATGCTAATGAATGAATGTCTTTGAATTTATAGAACCATGAATAATTGAACTTAACTTGATTGAATTAAAGTATTGGAATTGATTTAGACTTGGTAATATAAACTTTAGGTTGTGACACCATAAGTCAATGAAAAGGCAATAAAACTATGAGGGTTCAATTTTAAATTGGATAAGGCATTGATAAAATTAAATGCCATGAATGATTCAAGACTGAGCGAAGAATGAGCATGGATAGTTGTTGAAACAATTTTCTTATTTGGGGATGTGATGCTTTCTGCTTACATGCTTGTGTGGATGTGGATGTGGATGTGGATTTGAACAAAAGGTGTGGGTACAAATTGGTTAATATTAATAGTATTGAATTAAACCCTGGAGTACTTGAAGTTGATTCTCTCTCTTCGGAATAGGGTGTTGTTTTGGGTTTGGTTAGGAATGAATGTCAATGAATTTGGGTTTCTTATTCCCACTTGTTGTGTAGTAATGCATAAAGTGTAAAGTGGAGGATTCTGGGGATCTTGAGGTGTGAGGTTTCATTTAATTGAGTTAGCTTTAATTTGTAAATGATAATATAATGATATCGATAAATTGTAGTATGACTGCTGATAAAAAAATTGTAGTATGACAGGAAATTCATTATTCTATTTTTCATAAGTTAATTAAGGATGGATGGAACCTTGAAAATAGTGGTATTGCTATTATAATGATTTCCTCTTTGGGCTATTGACAAATTTGGAATTGAAATTTGATATATTTGATTAGTTACTTACTTGGTTGCTTTGTGTTTTGAATGTGCTTTTTTAAATGATGAGAATTCTATGCTTTGCTAACTCTTTGGTATTGATTTATTGAGAATTGAATAAATTGTTGTTTTTTAGGGTCGGCTCTCTTGAGTTGACTATATCCTTTCTCCCATTTCTCTCAAACTTTTGGGTGGTGGTGGGATCTCTTCTCTCGTCGTTGTACGAGTTTTTTCACCGGCGTCTCCTTCCGCAGTTCATGCCGGGGAAGGAGACGCCCATCACTTTCATTGGTCTGCCTTTTTGTTTTGTTCATTTTCAAATAAATTGGTCTAGGAGTTTTGACGACAAGAGGAATTTCTTCTACCCAATATTCATCTTATTTATTAGTTTTGTGGGTACGTTTGTTTCAGTGAGATCTACTCATGGAGCTTCTTTGAAAACCAAATTGATTGGTTTATTGCCGGTAAGAGATGTGGATCCTTTGGGATGGTTCTTTGAACAACCACTACTCAATGGTTTTTCTACCGGTGACGGTTCTTTTCTACCCACAAATTCTCATGAAGGAAATATGAAGAAGATGATAGGGTTTTCGCGACGGCGGCGGCTTACTCCTAACCATGTTTACTTTTTTAGGTTTTATTTGTATTATGATTTGAATTTTCTTTTTTGCAGACCTATTTTGTATTATAATTTTCTAGTTTAATAAAAAAATTATGCTTCCTGATAAAAAAAATAAATTGTTGTTGTTTCTTTCGTTTCTTTAATTGTAGTAATGGAATCAAATGGTTCATAATACTACATTCGGTCCTAAATATATAATCTAATTGACTTTTTTGGAGAGATTAAGGTTGTGAAATAGGTTATTAAATGATGACATATTTGATATATTTTTAGATTATCCATTAGTTTATAGGTAAAATAAACTAGTCTAAGAGAAAAAATTAGGTAAATCAATTTATAATTAACTTATTTTGTTTCTTTAAAGATTTTCTAGAAAAAGTCAATTGGGTTTTATATTTAGAACCGGAAAGAGTATAGTGATGTTTAATTAAAGTTAGCTATTAGTGAAACATTCATAATAAAAGAGTCAATAGAAGAGGTTGTTTAAGAGTCAAGAAAGTATGCTTAAAAAGGGACTGAGTAACATCAAGTCTAGTAGGAACAAAAGAGAGATGTGTCATATAAAAAAGTTATTAATTCACTATTATTTCCAATTACCTATTGTAATAATAGAAAAGGTTGGTGAATATATATAGACATGAAAAATAGCTAAGAAGTAGGAAGAGTTTTTTTTGGCGGTTCTCTCAGAGGCGCGAACACACACACGACCTAAGAATAAAGGTCACATGATTGTTGATTTCAGCGGTCATGTGACATGTTTTCGCGAAAACTATTAACATTAACAAAATAAAAAAAAATAGACAGCATTGCTGCTTGTTTTCGTGGAAAAATGCAATATGTTTTTATGAAAGTTGCGAAAACATGTAATTTTTCTTTTAAAAAACAACTTTTTCATGATATAATCCGCGGAAACATGAGTTGTTTTTCGCAATTCCCCCTCCCGCGAAAGCCTAACCACGAAGGTGACCCTACTTTTCTTAACGTGTGTGCTGCATAAAAATTGAAGAAATGATCGAGTCATCTTCATGATGTGATTAATTTTTGTCAAGAAGTGGTCTTAAATGTAGGCGAAGAGATATAGCCTGGCAACACCGTGTGTTATAGGATAAAAAAATTAGGCAAATAAATTAAATAAATAAATAAATAGTACGAGCTGAATTTTAATATTTTTTTCATATTCGGCTATTTTGGACGGTTGGCCGGCTATGTAACAAGATCAACGTGAGTTGTTGGTCTTCATGCATATTACCTATCAATTACAAATAATTAAAATAAGCAAATTAAATCTAAAAATATTAAACATGCCTAAGGAACTTCTTTTTGTTATTGTTGCCCCTCTAATTTGGCGGTCAATTATATTTTATGTTGAACGCTGTGTGTGTGTGAATTCATGAATCCATGGTGCTTATAAACACACCCACTCAAGACAATTACTATAACACGTGAGTGTGTGTCGAGAAAGGGAGAGAGCTCCATCATATTAGGAATAATCAAGTTTTTTTATATGTTATATATATATTATTATATCTCATTATCTCAATGGATATGATGTTATTAATTAATCCGAAGTTGAACTCAAACCTTGAACTCAAACCTTCTCTAAACTCTTTCCATGTGTAGTTATAAGGACAAAATCCAAAAAATGATACATAACTATTGACCAAGGAATAAAAATAGTACATAAACATTCCACGGTGCAAAAATGATGCTCAACTTTTACCATGTGATCAAAAATGATATTTTCACTAATATGACAATAATATTAGACATGAAATCTCCAAAATGCCCTTATAATTAAATAAGCTTTTGCCGGGCGGCGATTAATTTATAAGGGCATTTTGGACTTTTCATGTATAATATTATTGTCATATTAGTGAAAATATTATTTTTGATCACATAGTAAAGATTGGGTATCATTATTATACCTTGGAATAGTTATGTACCGTTTTTTATTCCTTGGTCAATAGTTATGTATCATTTTTGGGCCTTCACCCTAGTTATAATTAATCATGTTTTTAATTTCTATATTGTGAATCTACATTAGGACGCATGATGAGAGTGTGTTGGATGAGTTGTAAGCTGAGGGAAGTAAGTGTCGGTGTTTGTTGCAATGGAAAGAAACATGCATGCATTGAGCCTTATCTCTTTATTATATATGATTAGATGATATACTAACAGCTACTGGGTGGGTGTGGGCTGATAAGTTGGGCTTAGGAAATGACCAAATGAAACGGAAGGACATGATGAAAGAAGAAAGAAGAATGTGTCAGAGAAATATGCAAATACAATGCACTGAATAAAAAGGGCAGAGATATACGTATAATCCAAACACACCTCTCTCTTTGTTCTTTAGTCTTTATTCTTTCTCTCATAAATTATTTTCAATTAAAAATCTCATCTTCCTGCCCCTTGTTGGGACCCTATTTTGGAATATCTCACATGCTCATAACTTACTAGATATGGCTCATTGGCTTGTCCATATCGATCTCTGGTCTAAGTTATCTCTCTCTCTCTCTTCTTATTTTATTTATTTACGTATTTATTATAATTATTTATAAAGATATTATAGAATATTGAAATATAGGGTATATGAGGGGCATGATCCACCAAACATGAGCACTCAAATAATTCGACCCTGCCCTAGGAGGCAACACCTTCCTCTTCTATTGTGAAAGATTAGGGCAAGATCCATCATTGGCAGGGTTTAAAACAGACAAGAAGCTAAGGTAAATTCAAGATAATTATATTTTTCGCTTTTGCATGCTTTAATTTGTCCAATAACAAATAGTATGTGTGTGTGTTTAATAATACTAATAGTATACGTACATATATACATAATATGCATATATATCCCATCCAACAACCATAATGTCAATCTATTTGACTTGCCATCTATATTGAGACAGTTTTATTAAATATATATTTTATTCTTGAACTATTTAAATTTATAAATGATAGTACACGCACACACATAAATGCGTGTGTGCGTGTGCGTGTCATTAGAGTCATGTTTTTGTGGTATGCTCAGAAGAAATCAGACAATGTGACATATGTAGTGTTATATATATGTCGAGAAAACCCATTATTCGATGGTTAGTTTAAAACTAATGTACTTAAAAGAGGTTTCCCGTACGCTCGGCTTGTCGTGGGTCAGATAATCGCTGCTTTAATATAATTTCATGTAGATGGGTTTATTTGTCTGTTAATTATTTATTTATTAAAATACTGATCTGCCCGATTAACTTTGTGACGCAAATACGTAATCCATCCAGCACACCAAGCTGAAGTGGCAATGAATTTAATTATTTTCGTTTAATTTGGCCAATTGTTATCAATATCTTATTACTGACCAATACGAGCTAGAGTACGATTTGTTCACTTCCAATCGGACGATGTTTAAACATACATATATTGTCAATGCATAAGATTCCCACTCGACTCTTATAGTGTGTGAAAAAACTTCTTTTACTGTTCATTTTGTTTATTTTGCATTAATGAAATAAACTTGCTCAACATACTCTGCGTGACTGTAATTTCATAACATGAAAGCATATAAAAATGATCAAGTTCAATGTTAAGCTTCAAAACGTGCCTATGGTCATCATTTTTTTGTTATACATGAGAATATTTTAGACAGAACCCCAGAAAGGATTAGAGAAAATTGTGTGTGTGTTTGTGTGTGTGTTGTTTTTTTTATTAAACAATGTGATAGGTATACTAGGATGGATCCTCATTTTTGCAATATGCACGCTCGATCTGCCATATAATCCTATAATCCATAAAATAAAATAATGATGAAAAGGCAACTCTCCGATACGAATTAATTAGAAGCCAACATATATATAACATAGTTTACGTCGAATAATTCTTGTTGAATTAACTAAAACTATTGCAAATTATTTAATGTGCCACATATATATATATATATATATATATATATATATATATATATATATATATATATATATATATATATTCTAAATTGTACCAACGAAGAATTAATGGCTGTTCTTTTAGAAAACATGGACAAGCAACACCATAACCCTGGATAAGACAATGACGAAAATAACATTTAGAAATCAAACACTATATAATTTCCTTTCCAACTAACACGTACGACCCATACAATATATCATAAACAACAAAGGGACCGACAATAGATTTCAGCTTAGCGTTTGCATAGAACTAGCCACCATCTGATGATGTGAAGGTTGATGGTAATCCTTCATGAAAGCAGAATAATAATTATTATGATTACCCATATTATTATTGAAGCTAGAAGCTGATGATACCCCAAAACCCAAAGCTGACGACGATGATGATCTAGTAAATCCAGCTTGTTCAAGAGTCTGAACTTGCTTCTTCAAAAACTTAACATAATGAATAGCTTCATCCAACATGGAGGCAGTGTCCATTTTAGTCCCACCAGGAACTAATCTCTGAAGAATCCTGATCCTCTCACTAATCCTCTCTCGCCGGTGCCTAGCAGCCACGCTCTGAGGATCCTTTGATATCTTAACGTTCCTTCTCTTTGGAGGCTTAATGGATTCAGGGTCTATGTGAATTGGCTGCATCACTGCTATACGAAATATCATTTCCCTCATAGCCGCCATTGAGTTCTTCTTCTCCTCACAAGTTGATGAGCAGGAAGAAGAAGAAGCATTATTCTTATTGTTGGGTTGTTGATGAAGAATGAGGTGGTGTGGTGGGATTGGATTAATAGTGTTGGAGGTCACAAAGGGAATAATGTTGTTGTTGTTGTTGTTATTGCTATTATTATTTGTAGGTGGTGGAGGAGGATGAGGAGGAGTATTATTGTTGAACATGTTATTGTGGAGCATGGGCATAGTAATGTTGGAGGTGGAGATTAATGGAGGTTCTTGGTAAAAGGGTTCAGAGAATTCAGGGAACTTTTCCATCTGCATCATCATTGCAGCCATCATGTCCATGCTTCTGTCATCCACCTCCATAACGAAGATTTCTTCTCAGAGTAGAGGGAATGGAAAGGAAAAGAAGAAGAGATAACTTGGAGTGCACAGAAGTACGGGATGGCTCTGAGAAGTATAATAATCAGGTATGAAAAGTTAGGGTTTTTTTATGAGGAACAAAGGCACAGAGATAAGAAGAATAGAGAGAAGAGACAAAGAATATATATAATATATGTATTGCAAAGAGAGAAAGAGAAGATAGATGGAAGACTGTCACTGGAACCGACCAACACTGTAAGTGGAGTTGGGGCTTTTTATAGCAACTTGGAGGCAAATATTATACTATATAAATAATGAGATAGAAGATTATAGTTCATGATTATTTAGTAATTATCTTGACAAAAGGAAAGCCCATGATGTGTGGGGTTAGCTCTTAATGAGAAGGGTGATTTAGGACCATGGATGGTGTGGATTTGGGAGAGGTCAATGGAGATGGACGGTTGAGATGGAGGGAGGGACCAGAGAGAGAAGAGAGGTGTGGTGGGGTAGATGGAGATTATTGGATGATGAATTGAATGAAAGAATGAATGATGGTGCATGAACCGGATTGCTTCAAAGGATATATGCGATGCGATGAACCTCTTTTTTGACTGAAAATTGTTAGTTTAGTTTTGCTTTCCCTTCAAATTTTTACTTTACAAGATATGTAGGGCTTTTTCTCTCAGGAAGCCCCGCTATCACATGACACTTGTCAGAACCCAACAAGATAAAATAAAAAACACAACCAATGTTCCATTAGGATGAGCTCCTAAGTCACCGCCAACAGGTGGTGTAAGGATGAATCAATGAGAGATAGTGAAAGAATGAATTGTATGTGGACCCCATGTGCTTATTGTGATTATTATTAATTGTGCGACTATTTTTTGAGGGTTAAATTAAAGGTTGTCAAACTACTAATGACAAAAATGTAAAGTTGGATCATAAACTATCTATTGAATTTTCTTAATTAATGTGTGCTTTTACTATATAATCAAATAAAAATATAAAAAGTTAACAATAATTTGACTTGAATATATTTTAAATATAAATAGTTGTGTTAAATATCAATATTCATACTTTATTAACTTCAAAAAAGAAATTTCCATGAATTTTATATGTACATTTATTGAATTAAGTAATATAAAATAATTAAAATGAGTTTTAAAGCAAGTTACAAGGATTTCCCATAAGGTAGAAATGTTAAATTAGTAAATTCGACCTGTAAACTCATGAGTTTTTACCTAATCTAAGACAATATTGATTGAAATTGAAAGTTGAAAAGATAAAGTCAAATCATTTTTAAGGGTAAAGTTGTAAAAATGACTAATTTTGTTGAATAAATCTTCAATTTATTTTAACGGAAGCCCTTTTTTGCGTTCATTTTCTACGTTCTCACATTTTATGTGTCTTTCCTTTTCGATCTGCAAATCTACCAAAAGATAAAGTAATCCCCTTTTAATTTTCATTTAATTTATTTTAAATTTCTATTTGATATGGAGCATGGATTATGAGGCCACTATGGTTTTTAATGTTTTTTTATCTATTTAATGGTCAAACATGATTGACCGTTTATATGGGGCAGAATTGCTATACTTTCAATACATTTGGAGCAAAATTTCTTTGAATAAACTTATGGGGCAAAATCACTACACTTTAAATATTTCCATTGCAAAATTACTATACTTCAAATACTTTTGAAACAAAATTTCCCAGAAAAAAAAACGTAAATTAAAGTTGCTAATGAAGGGATACTTCCAGGGCAACAATACATACAAATTATCCTATGAGAATTGGTAGTTGGTGTGTTGCACTAAAAACCAAAGGGAGTTTGAATCTAATCAATCTCACAAATTGAATTCAGGTAAACAAGAGAAGAAAGGGTGAATAAAATTGAATACGGAATGAATGCACAGAAGCGACAATAAATTGGAAAGGAAAAGAATAGAATCCGGGTCCGGGTTCTCTCCTTTTCTTTCTCTCCTTTTCCCTTTCATAAATCATTGGATAAAATATCTAGTGGTTCAAATTCAATGTTTTTACAACAATAATGTAATTATGATAATATTTTAAAATGTAATAAATAAATTTAATCTGTCAAAATTTTATGTAAACTGTCCAAAACTGTATTAAACTGTTCAAAATTGTAGAGTACTATTATAAATTTAAATTTATTTCTTAATATTGTAATGAATTATTCAAACCAAATTTTGACTGATTAAATTTATTTATTAAATTTTTAAATGTATTTTAGTATTGAGAAAACATTAAAAATATGAACCATTGGATCTGTATCAAAAGGAAAAGGAGGGAAAAGGAGAGGAAGGAAGAGGAGAAAACCCTCTCCCATAGAATCCAAGTTGGTTGTTTGATCCTAACGAATCACATCTCACTGCGGGCACACTGTTCCAGGAGGATTGGGAGCTTGCGGTGGAGAAGTTATTGATTTACTAAGGAATATATATATACTACCTCCGTTCCTAAATATAAGACCTTATTGACTTTTTTTTAGAGAGGTTAAGGTTGCGAAATAGACTATTAAATCATGACATATTTGATATATTTTTAGATTATACATTAGTTTATAGGTAAAATAAACTAGTTTAATGGAAAAAATTAGGTAAATAAATTTATAATTAACTTATTTTGCTTTTTTATAGAATTTTCTAAAAAAGTCAACTAGGTCTTATATTTAGGACTGGAGGGAGTATATATATATATATATATATATATATATATAACTGAACTTGTTACTTCTGCATGCATGTTCTTCTTTTACTGCCATTCTTTTTTCCTATTTGCTTCGTAATGGTAGTAAACTTTATGCTACTTAGTCGCTTTTCAGTGTTCACAAAGACATGCAACTTAATTAATGCTTTGATTATGACTTTAAATATATAAAACATATAAAGTCAATATCAACGTACAATACCATATGTACGCACCGTCCATATCTAATCTAGCTATCTTTAGTACTTCTTCCTCGATCAATCCGTTTTGTACCTAATATATCTATATGTGCGTGTGCATGCTCATCACTTCAATTCCCTTCATTTTCTTTAATTACATGATATGCTTGGTGTATATGTGTGTGTGCGCGTCTCCGACCCATATGATCAATTTGAAGCATGTATAAAAATAATTAATTTGTTTTACGTACGTTTGCGATCCCTCAAATCACGATGATAATCATGCAGATTTAATTTTCACGATACTTTACATCTAAGCTTCTCTGTTGGAGGGACCCACAAAGAGAGAGAGAGAGAGAGAGAGAGAGAGAGAGAGGGAGGGAGGGAGAGGGAGAGAGGGAGAGAGAGAGGAGAATAGAGATAAGGAAGCAGAAGAGATAAGAAGATAAGCTGCTAATTACTTTAGTGCACAGAGATAGAAAGTGGTCCCTTACGACCTGTAACATCTATTATTCATATGTGTGAGATCTAGCTACCATATAGTATTAATTAATTAACTGTGGGATTAAATTCACATTCACCGGAATGGCGTAAAACAAGAACTAAAGTGATGGAAGTAACCTTTGACCTTGTCTGCCCTCTTGGTTTTATATGTACACAAAGTAGGGTACGTCTGTGAAAATGAAAGAAAAAAGAAGTTATGGAATGAAGGAAGGAAGAACTATAATGTAGGATCCAGAACTTTCTGGATTTGACAGTGAGCAGTTAAACGGAAACTATATAAATAAAAAGAGACGATATGATAGATAAGTTTCCTTTGCTCTTCAGCTTCGTGAAAGGGATTTATGAAAATGGTGCAGAGTCAACTGTATAGAGCATTAATTATCTTCTACTCGTACTTCATCTAACTAGGTATGTCATTCATGGACTTCATTTAAATTTTTTTTATCTTCCAGCTAATGCATACATATATAACCTGGATTCAGACAAGCCCATACACGCATATTATGAACATTGGGGTGTGCCCCGAAAAATGCTTTAATTATTGCCTTCAAAATTCAAATACTGTATAGGATCTTCAATTTGAATTTGTTCGTGCTGGCCGGTAGCCCATAAATCATATATAACTGGTACTACTATTATGAATTCAAATTAAAATCTACTGCTGCCGACGTTTAGCTGATGTGTGTTTAGGGATGCTGTTGGGGGTAACATATAAATATTCTTTTTTATACAACAAGGGAACTTACAACCATAAACTAACTAACAATAGGAAAACTAGAACATTCTATCTTCTGTAGACTCCAAAGTTCTAGCGGGACTTAATCCACAGTATGAAAACCCATGTAAGCACTAAGAGCTCTTTTGGCTAAAAAGTCTGCTACAACATTACTCGTTCATGAGATAACGATTCATTCTCGAGCAATTAATACCTTTGCAAGTTGAATGAGTAAGTAATAAATATTCTATCTCTCCTAATTATAAAATCCAATTGTTTTTTATGCATTAAAGAAGTGAAATAGATAGACCACTAAATTTTGATATATATGCATGCTATATGTAATTAGATGTGTTCATTAAAAATGAAATACTACCTCAAATCCTAAATATAGGACCTAATTGACTTTTTTTGGAGAGATTAAGGTTGCGAAATAGGTTATTAAATGATGACATATTTGATATATTTTTAGATTATCCATTAGTTTATAGATAAAATAAACTAGTTTAAGGGAAAAAAATTAGGTAAATCAATTTATAATTAACTTATTTTGCTTTTTAAGGATTTTCCAGAAAAAATCAATTAGGTCTTATATTTAGGACTGGAGGAAGTAGATTAGCTTTGAGAAAAAATATAAGCAATTTAAAGTGATTTATTTTTCATTTTAATTTCCCTAAAAAATCAATTTGATCGACAGAGGAAACACATTTGTAAAAGTTTGAAAATATATTATGACCATAAGAGTGAAATTTGAATAGCGGTATTCTCAGTAATTTTGAGAAAGCATTAAGAACGGGCAATGATTTCTCATACTAATTTCTAAAAAAAAATTGATAACTATTCACCTCAAAAACTTTATCATGCATATGGTGTGCGACCAAACGAATGATATCATGATTTTTTGTTGTGCGATATAAACGTACGAAATAAAGTCATATGTCACGGTTTTTGGTAACCGCGACAACAGAGACAAAAAAATATCATTATTTATTCGAGATACAAATATTATTGATTATAATGGAGAAAAAGTAGAGTTATTGAATGATTAAGAATATAAGGATAAAATAATGAAGAAACAAATGTTAGATGATAAAGTAGTATACGTGAGAAATTATAGTATTTACACAAATGAGTATCATAAATTAAATTATATATTTGGTAGAAAAAATAAATAGTGTGAAGCTATATGGTAAAGAAGAAAAATGAAAGTGGAGAAAGACAAAAAATGTAATCAGAAGAGAAAAATTTATGGGAAGGAGTGTGGAGTTTATGAAATTATAATTTTTATCAACACTCTATTTGCGAAAAGAGGAATTTCACATTGCTTCACCGAACAATATCATCACATTCTAAATGTGTCATTCAATAAACTTTTTTGGGACTTGTTTTTTGCTTGTATGGCTTTCTCCAATCAGACAATTCCACCGTTTCTGAATTCTGATATACTTGAACTCAACATCAGATCGAAACAAAGGTTGTATGGCGTTATGCTTGTACAACAGGAGAGGTCAAATTTGAATTGGAAGATAAGTTTATTCAGTCCCGCTTGCATTCTCTATTATTTTTTTAAAAAAAATGTGAATACTAGATATCATTACTCATAATAGTATCAAAACATTAAACATTACGTGAATTACATCATGGCCATTCCCTTCTTCATCAAAGAAAAATGCTGGGTGAAGGTCATACAAAACAAAAATTCTCATATAAATTATGGGATGATTTGGCTAGATGATCTGCTAGCTTAATAGCTTCTCTATCACAGCACGTAATGCCAATTCATGTGAAATCCTGCTTCTATTTTGAAGTTGTTTAGTACTTTCTCCTCTAAAAAATAAAAATAAAAACCAAAGCTTTCTCTGTAATATCCTTAGCAATTGGTCACCCCTTCTTTTAATAACATCACTTTGGTTATAATCAAGAAATGGAAGTATAGAGGAAGGAATAGAAGATATAAATGAAGCTGATCTGGTAAGAAGTTGTGTGATTGTGAATGAGAATGATGTTTTGTGTATGTGTGGGCTTCAAGCAAGAGATTATTGGGTTTTGATATTGAATTCAACTATTTTGGGCTAAGAGCACCTCAAAATAGGATCCAGCATCCTACTCCCCTATTTCTATGTGTCCATAATTTATCCTAACAGTCATTTTGGACATGGATATGTAAAAGAACCCAACATCATCCTACCTCTAGGTATCCATTGTTTTGAAAAGAACAATTTTTTGGGTGAAGGGAAAAGAAATAGCAAAATTATTAACTAAAACAGCAAATGCAGATCGGACTAATTAAAACATGCCATTGATAATTCAGTCGCCTCCTCAGTGATTTACACAAGCAAGGCGTGTGATCGTTTGGAATTAAAGTTCATCAGCAATATTGAAAGAGATAAATTTTTTCTCATGCACTTAGCTGATCCATAATTTATCACAAATGAAAAGTTGCTTCTAAGGATTGAAATCACCGTTCTAAACATGTTTTAGGGATTACGGTGTAAAAATATCCATAAACTTATGTCCAAAGTGTGTCCAACACCATATATATTTTTTGTGCAAAAATAAATCTGAACATTTAAAATAGAGGCGAAAATGCCAACGGACCAGTGACCTGATGGTTAGAAATGCGAGATAAGACATCTCCCCGCCTTCAAAGTTCTGAGTTTAATACTTGGCGCGCTCTCCCCGGGCAAACTCCGGATTAGTCGGCACTCAAAGAGTGTCGGATACCGGAGACTCTAAGCAAAAAATAGAGGCGAAAATACTAAAAACTTTAAATATGAACTAACACATTTACTTTTTAATGTAGGGCCCATACTATTTTAATCAAAACGCCAATATGCTCTCGTGAAAAACAGTGTCTCCCACTGCAAAAAAAAAATGACAGGCTTTTTTAGTTAAGGCATTTAGGTATATTTATTGAAATAGTGTGGGTCCCATTGCAAAAAATAACAATAGTAATAGTTTATATTTGAAGATTTTGGTATTTTGGCTCTATTTTGAATGTTCATGGGTATTTTTTCACAAAATAAAGCATATGATGTTGGGCACACTTTCAACCATAAATTTATGGGTATTTTTGCACCTTAAGTTTAAAAATGTAATATAAACTAACACCCTTATTTTGATAACCCTAAGTTTTAATTTAGTTTAAAATTTCTGATGAACGATGAGTTTACATTATTTTATTAAAAGATACTTAACCATGTACTACCAAGTTTTTGGGTGCGGGGTAAAATTTTGTGTTGGCTTATATCTTTTTGAGTCCCTTTGATAAGTACTGCGGCAATCCCAACAGAAGAAGCAGGAGAAAAATAATTTAATGAGAGCCATCCACCTTGTCCACTATTGCCCCCCCACCCCCACCTCTTTTACAGTTGGAAATAGGAGTACTTTGAAGTCCCTTTACCCCTCAAGGGGAAAAATGGAAAAAGTAAATAAAAGGACAATTATTTGCCTCCAAATGAACAACAAGTTGAATGTAGCCCCCCTTTCCTTTTTTTCAAAGAATTTGAATATAATTTAATTGATCTACAATTATTTAATGATGGTAACAACCAATTATTACTGGCAAAAAAAAAAAAAAACAACCAATTATTCTTATAAAATCCCATAATTGGAGTAGTATTGCTACCTCAAAAATCATTATCTCCACCACATACCCAAAAATCGAACAGCAGACAACCAATTAAGTTTTGAATAAATGGTTTATATACTAAATTCATCTAAGCTGGGTGGTGAAGTTGAATGCAGTTTAAAAGCACCGTTCGTCCTATGCGCGGCATCTTTATTCTTGGGCTGTTGTGTGGGCCTGTGGGGTAACCAAGAGATTCTATCCCATACATGACATCCCATTCACCTAACTTACACCCACCAATCCATTCCCTCCAAAGCATCCATCTCACCACCTCCTCAATCCTCACCCATCAAAACGACAGAAGAGCCATACCCAAGGCGATTAAATTAGAACTGATTTTTTTTACAAAATAAAAGTATTAGCTCACCTAAATCTTTTGAAGATATTCTAAATCTAAATTTAACAAGAAATTTTGTGCACATAAACATTTTTTAACAAAACTAAATTTAAACTATCTAGATAATAATTAGACTGTGTATACTCTCTCTAATTGCTATTATAAGTGTTTTCAACTTATTTGCACATACAAATAAAAACATGTCGCAATTATTGACTATGAATTGTACGTTTTTTTTAAAGTTTTTCATTTTTACACTTACTCATTTATTATACACATTTTCTCTCCCAATTACACAAATTGATTTCCAAGATATAGAAACATAAAATAATCATTTATTACTTTAACTTTTCTGCTCTATCCCTTGTATTTCGGATAAAAATTTTTGTCATGTTACCTCTTATATTTAGAAACAAAAGAAGTATATGTTTAACTCTTCTTGTTTTTCTTATGCATAAATAAATCAATTCCACAATTAACACCATCAAACACTTGGATCAGTTAATTTTAATTGGTCCAACTTAATCAGTGGTACCAAAAGATTACTTAGAAATAGTAATGTTCTCCATAATAAATCTACATAATAACTGCAAATCCAACGTTGACAAAAAAAAACTGCAAATCCAACTAGTCACTTGGTTATTACTTATTAGAGTAGCCAAGTAGCAATCAACAAATCCAAAACAGCCGGATCCCACTTAAACATGCACCCTACCACAGGAGATAAGAACAGTGAGCAAAAACAAAGGCCCGAGAAGAGAGGCACACTTTCATTGGGACATTGATTATCACAGCTGTACACCAATCCTGCCTCCCTCCTCCATGTGACATCTCCATCTCTCTCTCTACCTTCATTCATTAAACCTAAGTCTCACTCTCCCTCCACACCTTCACCACTCTCTCTTCTCCCATGGCCTCCCTCACTCTCTTCTTCCACCTCACTCTCCTCCTTTCCCTCCTCACTTTCCTAACCTCTAGCATGCACAATGTAAGTGCAACAGATATGAATATGATGGACAAAACTAGCATGAAGCTTATGTCTGATGCTCTTGAATGGCCCACCACTATGTCCATCTTTGATGATGATGTTGCTAATGAAGAAGAACCCATGAGGAGATCTTTGTACTGGCACAGAATGAGATATTACATTTCCTATGGTGCACTCTCTGCTAATAGAATCCCTTGTCCTCCTCGTTCTGGTAGATCTTACTACACTCATAACTGTTTCCAAGCTAGAGGTCCTGTTCATCCTTATACAAGGGGTTGTTCTGCCATCACACGTTGTAGAAGATGAGTTCTTTGTTCTTCATTCTAAGATGTCTTTGTTTTTATGTTGTGTTTGATTTGTGGTATTGTGATGTTTTAGTGTGTGACTTTATTGTGATTTGTGGAGGTTGTAGCAATTAATATGGACTCGTTGCTGCGGAAAATGAAGTACTTGCCTTATGTGTTATTAGTCACATATTTATCCTTTTTTTGTATAAATTATTGGGAACTTTCAAGTTTATCAGGCTATGATATAATGTGATTGTTTTTCATTAAAGTTGAGCATCAACTTGTTTGATCTGCGCATTTTCCTACTGTGGTGTCACATATTTATTCCGTTTTTTTGGGTATAAAAATTTGGGAACTTTAAGAGTCTTGTGAGATTATAATGTAATGTGATTGTTCTTCATTACAATAATATCTGGATGGTGATGATTGGTGTTTGGTAAGCATGAAATCCAGCTTATAGGAGAAATGATAGATTTATAGATGTAGATTAGTCGTATGAAGTCTTTGGACTTGGGAGTAATAGATTGATTTTTTTAGGAAATTAATAATTGTGTCACCAATGAAAATGAAGGTTATGATTTTCTCTGTTCTCGATAATGATAATGTTGTGATGATTCTGTCATCTTGTACTGGATCATGAATTAATTAATTAGAAAGAATTTGCCCCTTTCAGCTTGCCATGATACTAGGCAAGTGAGATGATTCAAGTTTGAGAAAGGGGAGTAAAGTGAAATCTGAGGATGAGCAAATGTTGCATTGTGAGAATAATTTTGGTAGGCTTGAGTGTCGACCTTTTGAACTAACTAAAGCAAAAAGGGAAAAGGCATTCAAAGCCATTTTACTAACTCATCGGTGGACATTAAATGGGCTACACCTAAATTGGTTGATGCTCCATAGGAACGTTTTCAACTCTATTCTGCCGTTCTGTACTGTGATCCTTGTGAAGTGAATCAGTTTTATTGGTTCAATGTAGTACTTTCATAACTCAAAATTAACGGAGATCTACTCAAATGTACGAGTTTGAAACCATAACATCCTAAGTCAAGTTAACTATGTTGAAGGTAGATCCAATTGATGTGTTGTCCAGTGACCAGCATATGAAGAAGAAAGGCTGTAATCCCCTGAAAAGCATTTAATGTGAAAAATGCTTGTTTTTGTTGTGTAGAATAGTATGCCTGAAATTATATAAGCTTGTAACTCATTTTGGCGTACAATAATCTATATTGACTTTATATATATAAAAAGAAAGCTTTAATTCGGCCAAAAAAAATTGTGTTCGAAGGGTTATTGGTAGAGTACTTGTTGTAATGTAACAGGTAAATAATAGATATCAAGGAATTTAGTCAATTTATTTATATATAATAAAGTTAATGGTAAAAAATATACATGATCTAGTCAAAAGTTTTTCTAGGACTTTTCTTTTATTTAAAGTAACTCCAAAATTCAACAATGGGTTCAAAAGTAACATTTATCATTGTGGTCCAAACAAGTGTTTGGAGCTAGACGAATTTTTAACAAAATTACATATATAATATATTTACCTTTATTTAAGGGTGAGCGTGACTTTTGAGTATAATTTGGAAGTTCAGAATTACTTTTAAAAAAAACTTGGTACTAAGCAAACTTTGACAAGATCACATGTATGTTTTGTTACCATTAACCCTCTATAATAAATGAGTGTTGGTTTATTTAGATTACAATTTATAACCATGTCTACTGTAACTATCACTTAAAGAAAAATCGCTTTATCAAGTAAATAAAGATACTTTGAGAATAAAAATATTATACATTCGTGACATAAGGTGGATTAATGTCTTGTACCTGAGAACAAAAGAAAACCTCTTCTCTAGCATATATGATCTACATTTTGTCCCTTAAGACATTATATATTATTAAAACTTTTGTCAAATACTAAATGTCGGTAGTTGGTACCTCTTCAAGTGGAAACAAGAATTTTGGTTCACCAATCACCACACTATAACGGGCTAAACCCAACTGCATGCATTGGTTTCTTTCATGTATGTTACTTTATAAATTAAGTTTTGTTAACACTCCTCATGGGCCTTTGTTGTGCACAACTGCATCATGTTTGGCATCTAACATTATTTAAACATGGGTCGATCACAAAGATTAAATGCTGATGTTCATTGTTTTTGCTGAACCTTTATAGGTCCATTATATTTTTTTCATTGTTACATTTCTTTCTGAAGTTTGTAAGTCGTAACAATCCCTATCCGAATTTTCCTTTTAATTAAAAGGGGCACACCAAACACTACGTTGTAAGTGAGTGGAGGGTTGAATTGCATTGGATTATTGGAAATTGATTAAAAGGAAGGGAGTATTGCTATAAGTTACCAACGAATGAACATGTTCATAAAAAAAGTGTTACTGGCAAATAAACAACATGAATCTATTATCACATTCTACATTGAAAATTGTCATTTCATTCAATTATGTGGCCATGGAAGAAGAGTGAAGAAGACAGTAACTCTGAAACAAACCCTTGAATCAGATAAAAGGAAAAAGAAAAAAAGAAGAAAAAACCTTTGAAGGATAAACTTAAAGTGAGGCAAGTACATGTATGGAAGAGGGAAGGGGAAGTGGTTAAAAATGGAAAGGGAGAAAGGGATGTTTGAAGAAACAGCACACCAAAATGAAAAGAAAGGAGAATTTCAATGAATAGAGTTCAGTTTGGAAATCAAGTTGAAAGCAACTGGGATGATGCTATTGCTAGTAAGTAATAGTAACCAGATATGAAGTGAGATACTCAATGAGAGAGGCTCCCCTCCCAACCAAACAAAATAAAAAATAATCCTTCATCAAATCCAACGGTTCACATATATATTACCAGAAATTGGCGCCCCAGCGTGGCCCCGTGTATTTCATGTTTTTCATAATTCAACACCAAAGCAATCAGTGAATCAATAATAAATTAAAGCATACTTTTGGAAAACCAGTTTCCACCATCTAAATGAGGTGGGATAGGTAACTAGATGTAGACAATATCAAATTTGAATTTTAGCAACCATTTTTTCTAAAAGAGGTTAGATAATAGATTTTTTTTAATATATGCCTGTCAAAATAGTTTTTTTTTTTTTTTTATTTAAAAATATTATTTTAAAGTGAGATGATTTCTTTTCACTTGCCTAAGCATCCACTTAAAAAAATATTTTTTTTTCAGACTATCATTGCTGGAAACAAGGTCATTAGCTATAAAAAGTTGAGTCTTTAACTACTAAAAAACTTTGGTCGTTAATACTGATGCAATTGAAAGAAGGGTTTTTTAAGACCAAAATATTTTGCAGTTAAAATGCCACTTTTAACGACCAAACAATTAAGAAACTTTGGTCAATGAAAGTTCTTCCCCAAGAGTTGTGTAAAGAACCTCTGAATTTTTAACGGCCAAAATTAAGATAATTTTGGTCACTAAAACTTTTACGACCAGAATTAACAAATTTTGGTTGTTATTTCTATTTTTTAACTACTAAATCGTTGCTTCTGAGAAACGAGTATATATTATCAAACGTACCATTTCTTTTTTTTGTTGTCTCTTAGAGTCGTTGAAAATTTGTTTTCTAGTAGTCTACATGCTATTACGTTCCAATGGATACCATAGTAATTAGAGAAACACCTTCCTACCCGAGCCCTATCACATTAAATTATTTGGTCAAGAGTGCTACAATGTTTGGTGTTGGAGTCAATGTTTACTTAACGTGCATTTACATGGTGGGTTCAACCATTTTCATAAAAGTCTATAAATAAAAGTGTACCTTTTTCCCTGTTTTTTTGACATATTCAATACAATTTTGCAATTGTATGCCATCAATGCCTATCATAAACAAAAATAGTGAAATACGGACTCATTTCATGCACTTATCCCACATTCCTAACACTGCAGGCTACAGGTGCATTGAACACTGCAAGGGGCTAACGTCGTGGTCTATCTGAATTTGATGCCTTGCTTGTTCTAATCTTGAGCCCTTAACTAATTATAACCAACCAATTACATCAACATTCTCTTCTATCTCCAACTTGCCTAATTTCATGATAGGATCATCATATCATTTTATAAATGCAATGAATGTGGGGGTTCAGGTGCTCTCTCCAATAAACTGGGACCCAGGAACTTCATCCTCAATTCACATCGTCAATTGACACGAGATGACGCCTTTCTTATTCCATCGCTCCAAATCCAAACATCACATTGCAATAGTTTCATCAACTTTTTATTTACTTCCATTTGAGAACCAATTGCGACCATAGTCACAATAAAAAGTAAAAAAAAAATAGTTGATTTCTTACTCATGTGACATCAATAATCACTTAATCAGCATAAATTTTACATATTTGATCTTGGTCTAAAAAGTTTGATACAATCAAAACTAGTGTTGAACGCGCAATAATAATTTTTTTTTTATTTCTAAGTTATAAATTACGCACATGTGTGTATATTGTCCTGTGCTTCTGCCCAACAATTTTGCAGGAAAACTGTATGTGAATAAAATCTTTGATAAATATCGGAGTGGCAAGGCGATTATGCATTATTCACCTTGCAATATACACAAGCAGACAAATGAAAGTCGCTCATTTGAGACAGGTTTTTGCACATATGGCTCCTACTTGAACCGTGTCCTCCACTCTATATTATGCTCCCTGATATTTTAGGGGCACATATTCAGTATTTTAAAACAATATAACAATATTGATGATGATATATATTTATTTGTAGGTAATGGGTTGGGATTGTGGTTTGGGAACATGAGAAAGGGATGGAACTTGGAAGGTGCCAAAGAATAGCCTCCATTGAATTGACGAGTGCCTACTTTCCATATGCTCTCCTCTATTCACTTACATACGTGTTCCTTTAACTAAATTTACATCATTCACGCTTAGCTTCCATATTTGTTATAATCTGTATCTTTTAATTTGCATACTCCGTTTTTGCTCTTATCAAACGTGTCTATTAATTGCAATTCTCAATAAAAGAAAATAGGATATATATAGGATTGGAGAATAGTTAGGTGAGTGTCATTCATGAAACTGCTAGAAATTATGCATATATCGTCATGTGTGGGTGAGATGAATATCGGGTTGCTTGACATTTTAATTTTCAAGTCTTCAATATTAGGTTGTGCTTCTTGCTTAAATATCATCACATTCTCGCAATGATATAAAGACTTTGTTACTAATCAATTTTTATTTTTGTAAACATTTTTATAGAGCTAAGACATACTTCATCCATTCTTAAATAATAAATACTCCCCCGGTCCTCAATATAGAGCTAAGACATACTCCATCCATTCTTAGCTACTTGACTTTTTCTGGAGATGTTAAAGTTACAAAATGTTATTAAATTATGACATGTTTGATATATTTTTAGATTAGTCATTAGTTTATAGGTTAAATAAACTAGTTTAAGGGGAAAAATTAGGTAAATCAATTTATAATTGACTTATATTTTGCTTTTTAAGGATTTTTTAAAAAAGTTAACTAAGTCTTATATTTATGACTGGAGGGAGTATAAGAATTGTTAAAACTTGAGTTTGCGTTGGGTTGAAACAGGTGGTACACTCTCAAATGGCCACATGTTCAAATCGACATGAGATAGAGTGGAACATAGAAGTATAAGACTTATTGCTCTAACCACACGTTTGATTAATTTAGAAAATATTAATTAGTTAAATAGTTTAAAATAACATATTATTATTATTATTATTATTATTATTATTAACAGACCCTAACCACATTCCTTTATTCCCACATCCATTTCTTACTTACTTATTATTGAAAAGTACTAAAAATTACACTTTAGAAAACAGAAAAAAAGAAGAAGATTTCATAATTAGGAATATGCTCAATATATATATATATATATATATATATATATATATATATATAAACAGTTGGATATATTCTAGTCTAAATGACACTTTAAAACCCAATTCACATAAACATTATTGAAAAAAAAACAAATAATCACATTTGCCCATGTTTACAATTCATTAACCACATATTCTTTTGTACCTTCATATTCTTTCATCATTTTTCTTTAAGTCCAAATCTCAAAAGTTATGACACATAATACTCATTCTATATTCATATGCCCTTGCTTCTACACAGAGAAGAACAAAAAGGCAATAAAAATCAAGTAACAAGCAGTAAATTAAACAATACAAGGCAACCAGTTCCATAAAAAATAACTTGAAGGAAGAGTGATTTATAAAACTCAAAATTGTATTTCAATAGAAACAGAGGATAAATCATATGTGAGCTTTTTCAAGAAAATTGAAATTACATCACAGTTCACTCCAGAAATTAATAATACTATGTCCATTTTTAAATGATCTCTCTAGTCCTTTATATAAGATGCAATAAACTTTTTTTTAAGAAATTAAGGAAATAATATAAGTCAGATAATCATAATGTACATGATATTTTATTAGATCGTGTAAAAGTTTGTTAGTCAAATGAATTAGTTTTGAGAAAAATTCAGGTAAATCAGTTTGTTAATGATTTATTAAGATGTTTTGAGATTTTTCCAAAAAGTTAACTAAGTTTTATATTTAGAATCGTATGTTGTAGTATAAGACTTTTCTACTTAATTAAATTAAATTAAATTAAGGAGGTTAATTAAGTTAGTTGAAATAACATAATGCTATCAAAACATTATAACCACCAACATATATTCCTATCCTCTCCATTTTATTTGTCTATTATTGAAGAAAATAAAAAAATGTGATTTGGAAAAATGTATAAAAAATAGAAATATGTGTAATATTTAAGAATAAATAAGTGATACGCATATATAGATTAACGAATGCATGAGTAGTTCTTTTTTTTTTTGAAAAAAAAAGATGACGCATCTTTTTGATATGAGCCATACTGACTTATGTCTAGAAAGTGGAAAAAAAAAAGAACGTGTGTAGAGAAGGTCCTTAGCTTGACCTCCCAATGGATTGGGATGGCATAGAATCACAAATTCCTTTCTTATCCCACAATATCCCTTCCCACTAACCGAAAGAATCACTTTCGGTTGGCGCAAAACTAAAACAAAGTCATATTTCTAATCATTTTACACAACTCGATCGATCTGGAATAAAAATAATATGGATTTAAAAAATTAAAGAAGGAACGTAAGTTGTAAATAAAGCTGACATGGATAAATATATACAAAAATGAGGAATGGAAAGAGTGGAGGTGGAGGAAACTTTGAATGCTTGGGGATGATGATGAGCATCGTATCGTAGTTTATAATAACAAGTAACTTGTGAGGACCAATCGCCTTTTTTTCTTCTTATTTTAATTTATGTTTTGTAGAATATTATTTTTTTTTTCTGGTGCTTTTGGAAGGGTGAGCCAATGACTTTTTTTTAGGTAACAAGAGCCAATGACTTTTGTGACCACTTGATGTGGAAGCAGTCTGCGCCGCAATCTTAATATCTGCTTCCCTTCAAAGTTCAAATTGAAGCTTACTCATTTTGCAACTAGTCTCGCCTCTAAAGCCTGCTCACTCCACTTTTTTTTTTCTTCTAAAATTCCTTCCCTTCCCTCAATGCCTTCCTCCTCTATGTCTTTAATTACATAAACTTTATGAATAGGCGAGTCCAAAAATATAAATTAAACTTTTTGTTTATTTCAATATTTATTGTGTTATTTCTAAGAGTGTGTTTGGTAGAAAGAAAGAAAGTAAAGAATTAGAATTGGAAAGGGTAAGAGATGGAAAGTAGAGGTAATGATTAGAAAGTAAAGTTTGTGGGTCCCAGGAAAAGTGTGAGATGGAGAGAGAAAACTTGTGGGTCCCAGGATATATGTAAATGACCATATTACCCCTTAACTTTTCAATTATTTACATGCTACTTTCTCTCCTTTCTCACTACCAAACAAGCCCTAACTTTACACTTTGTTTATCTTTTCCCATCACATTCTCTTTTGTGTAAATTTGATAATACTGATATCATTGAAAACAGTTACATTTTTGATATATTTTTTGCTTCTAACTATTTTTGTAAACTGAAATTAGTTATTTAAAGCTCATAATAATTAAGGATGGAGGGAGTATTTATTTGGAATTTTCAGTGAACTTATTATTGTCAATAACAGAGGCTATAATATTAGAGGCTAATGAAACCCCTCACCCCACGACTTTCATTTTAAGGAAAAACTGTTGTCCATGAGATGCAATCCATGTTTAAAGGTAATATTCAAACTTCCATCACTTGATCTTGGAATTAAGGGAAGTATTATAGTTGGACCCACATTAGGCTTTCATTGATCATATTATGAATATATTTATATTACACAATGTTTTATTTAATTTGCTCTCTCTTTATCTCACCATCTAGGCCTATGCCAATCGTGTGCCTAAGTTTTTGTATTTTACACAAATTGAAAAAACCATGCAATGGGAATTGGACGAGATAGGATCATATGATCAATTAGTGATTGTTCCTTCTTTTCGTTATCATGAATAGAACTTATGCGGGGAAAATTACCCCCAAATTTTTTAATCAACTAAATTAGAACTTGAATTAGCTAGTGGCATTCATGAACAGAATAATATGTACGAAATCAAATTCATTTAGTTTTGCTAGAACTACATCAAACTTCTCTTCTATTTTAATATTGTTTGTTTCTTGTGTGTGTATAATTGACAAATTTACGAATCAACAACTAATCTATATCATATATATTATTAGGTATTTAAAAAAATTATTATTCTAGCTTCGAGGTTTGTGGCTTCTCCTCCAGTACAAATGTCTCCTCTATGATTTAAACTCGATATAGATTCCAAGAAGTCGATCTAATAGTTTACTGCTAGTCCAACTATGTATGTATTAGTTTTGTCTGCACTTAAATATAGTTAGAAATATGGAAAAAGAGCGGAAAAAAAGATATATGGTGTGCCAAATATTCATAATGCGAAGAACGATATATAGACCTTTATGTCTTTTGGGAGAGTATATATTAAAAGAAATTGAAAATTTTGTAACATTAAGAATTATATAATTACAATTACAAATAATTATATTAATGGAATATTTCTTGGGAAAATTTCCAAACGAAGAATTTGAAAATTACATAAAATTGTAAATATAATTAATTCTGATAATGTTTAATTTTTTTGAAAAAAATACTGTTGTAAAGTCAATGAAAAACAAATAAATCATAAATATATTTCATAAGGACTAATTTATCAATATGTGTTTGAAATACTATTATTTTAGCTAGATTATTTAAAATTTACTAAATCAATAAGTTTACAATAGTAAACATTGTAAGTATGGATAAAAAAGTTACGAAATTTATGCATTACATTTTTTTGGGTAATATATTTTTTTCACTAACATCTATGCTTAAATAATATTCTGATCCAATATAATATTTAATATTAATTAATAACCAACGGGCAGATAAAAATAAAATCTTTTAATATAGAAATGAAATTTATGTCTTGTAACTTTAAGGGTTTAAATTCTAGAGTAAGTTCATATATAGACTTTGAAAAATGAAATGAAGGTACACGTACAATTATGTGTGAATGCATTTTTACTCAATTTACATCACCTCACCTAAATATATGATATAAATTAAAATTTATTCTATTGATAGACCCATGGTTTGGATCAATGAATGATATAAAAACAAGAAATACGGCCCCTAATTTCACTTTAAAGTAAGGATCATCACCATTAATTTCACTATGCATGCATTAAGTTACATTGAATTTTTATTAATGGAATATTAATTGAATGGATGTTAAAATTCTTTGATGTTCCATCGCAGCGTGCAGTGTACTTAAATAGCACAATAAATATAAAATTATTAGTACTTAATTCGAGTAATTTTTTTTTTTGTTTCGGTTCAAAACAATATTTTTTTTCTGGTCAACGAGAGAGAATAACAACAAACGAAGTAAAAGACCCGACGATTCGCAGTTGCCACTCTAATAATTATAAAACGCATGTCATTCTTTGTCTACTATAATAAAGTTAAATTCAATGTATCAAAAGGCAAGCATACATTTTGGGGGTATCAAACCTTAATTGCCAAAGAAAGAGACCCAATATGTACCAAAAAGCTCTATTTGACGTTTTGAGGCCTTCATTCATCCAACCATTGAGAATATTCTATTCATATAATCTGGATATTCAGTTAGAAATCATCTTGCCCTCGATTTCTAACATTAACAATTAAGCGTTTGCAGCTATCACATTGAAAAGATTAATTTTAAAAAATCAATTACGCAATCTTAACACGCGGGCCAGATTAGGATGTGCATGTGGCTAAGCTCATGCCTCTCACTCCTACTACTTAGTTGGCGCGTGTTTATTTATTACTATTTATATATGTGATCCCAAAATATTTTATCGCAATTTACTTGTTGCAGACAATTATGCATTAATATTACAAAGGAGATCGAAATAACCCACCCATTTATGAGAGATTTCATTCTATTAAACTAAAAGGTGACGACTGTTGATGAAATGACAAGTTGTGAAGTTAGAAGGTAAAATACTTGTAAACTTTAAAAATGGTATGTTTGAGAATTTATGTGTACTAAATACAACAATTTAACCGACTTTAAGCTTACTTGCACGATAACTCGTATCAAATAGGAACTGATTTCCTTTCTAATAAAAAAATAAGTAGAGAAAGCTAAACAAATGTTGATTATATACATCTCATCTATGCAATATAAAGTTAATTTAAATTCTATATCAATCATAATATTTGTAGAAGAGTCAAATTCATATGGATTCACTTACAGTGCTCATTGTTTTGATAGGTAAAAAACGTTCGTTGTCTTTAGAAACACAATTTCATTAAACAATGATCTTAGCTAGCCATCCACTGAAAATTCATCTTACCACTAGGGTACATTAGTGAGAGGGTGTAAGATGCATGTGAGAGATAAAAGAGATGAGCGATTGTCTTTTTTTAAAAAAGAAAATTAATGAATGATAAAGATATATTTTCACCTTTCTTATTAAACACCGAACATACATTCTCATCCTAACAGGGCTTGTAGCTCACTTAAAACAAAATTTTTAGTGGATGACCAAGATCCAATTCTGTTTAATAAAACAGTGTTACTAAAGACGACAAACGCTTTTTACCTATCAAAGCGATCAACACCACAAGTGAATCCAATTCAGATTGTCTAGATCTATTAACTCTCAATGCTCATCTTTTTATGTCATATTTTTTATAAATAAAGAAACAAGTCCTATAAAACAACTTATAATATATTTTGTTGTCTAAAGAAAAAATCTCTTGTTTGCAATTAAAACAAAAAATTAAATTGGTTCATATGAGCTATTATTTTCTCGTCGGTGATAGTTCAGATCACACGTAATGAAATATTCGTTAAACTAATTCATAAATATCTCTCAAACAGTAAAAAAAAAGACGGTTTTCAAAAGCGGCATGAAGGAGTTAATTGATTTAGGAGAAAGCAAAATAAAGAAACCTAGGCGCCGAAATAGACACACATGAAAGAAATGTAAGTTGGATTCATAGTAACTTCACTTGTTGGTAAAGCTCACACGTTGCTATTATATTCACCCATCACAATCCAACTCGCGTGACACACATCTTCACTTCCAAAACCAAAACCAAAAACAAAACTAAAAATATAAAGATCTTTAAGACGTACCTTAACCTCATTCACCGTATCAAGTACTATGAACCACGTTCACATAATACTATATTTTCTTCTTTCCTTCATCAATCTTCAATCATTCATTCATTCACCCATTTTCGGAAACCCCAAATATCCTCCCCTATCACGTGTTCCTTTTTCTTCTCCTCCTCATTTATAATTATTAATTCATGCCTTTCATCCCCTCACTTTACAACCATATAAATACACACATATGAACATACCCCTCCATGTTCTTCACAACTTCTTCTTAATCAGCCCACTCCTACTATTCACCAAGTTACAATCTTTATTCTTTCCCTCTCTTCCTTAAGCTAAAACATGAACTGGGTACGAGGTAATTTCATCGGAAGAGGAAGTTTCTCCACAGTTCATCTAGCAAAATTCACCACCACTACCAGCGCCGTCAAATCTTCAGAGATTTTCAATTCTTGTTTTCTCAAGAACGAGAAAGAAGTGTTAGATTGTATTGGGTTCTGCCCACAAATCATACAGTGTTCAGGGGATGATTTCACTGTCGAGAATGGTGTAAAGTTTTACAATTTATTTCTTGAATTCGCCGCCGGCGGTAATCTCTCCGACCACATGAAAAAACAAGGTGGTAGGTTGCCGGAAAACGATGTAAAGCGATATACGAAGTCGATTGTGAAGGGAATTCATCATGTACATTCGAGGGGTTTTGTTCACTGTGATATCAAGCTTCAGAACATTCTTGTGTTTGACAATGGAGATGTGAAAATTGCGGATTTTGGGCTAGCGAAGAAAACAGGGGAGGTGGAAAAACAGAGGAAAACAGGGGAGAAATATGAGTACAGAGGAACTCCTCTGTTTATGTCGCCGGAATCTGTGAGGGACAATGTGTATGAGTCTCCGGCCGATATTTGGGCTTTAGGGTGTGTTGTGGTGGAGATGGTGACCGGAAAACCGGCGTGGAGAAGCCGGAAAGGGTCGGACTTTAGCGATGTTTGTTCGATTTTGATGCGAATTGGGGTGGGAGAGGAGTTGCCGGAGATTCCGGAGGAGTTGTCGGAGGAAGGGAGGGATTTTTTGAGAAAGAGTTTGGTGAGAGATCCGGCGGAGAGATGGACGGCTGAGATGCTTTTGGAGCATCCCTTTTTGAAAATCGACGGCGAGGAAGAGTCGTCGCCGAGGTGTCATTTTGATTTTTCCGATTGGATTTCGGGTACTAATAGTTTGGCTCCCTGCTCGCCGGAATCCGGCGAGTGGAGTGAGTGGGAATTTGAAACGACGTCGTTTAGTGTTGATGGATTTTGCTCGCCGGTCGATCGGCTCTGGCAATTGGTGACGGATGAGAGGCCTAATTGGTCGGGATCGGGATGGGAACGGGACGATTGGATGGTTGTTAGGTGAGAAGGGTATACCATAGAAGTTACATTTAATAGTAGGGAGTTTTAGCAAGAAATTAGACGAAAAGGTGTTGATAGCATCAAGGATGTCTAGTTTGATTTTGATTTGTTTTAATTTGGGAAGGTTTATATGGTGATACCGATTGAGTTAAGGTTGTGAATTACATATGATTAGGATTAGGATGTGATCTGAGTTGATTGAAGGATCTTTCACAGGTCAATTGTACATATAGAAATTGCAGCCTTGAGAGTTTGAATGGTTATAATATAGTACCAGTTTTGGGATATTCAGCTTGCATTTCTTTTGCTTTCTTATGCGTTGCCGCGTTGGTAAACATGTAACATTCGATTAGCTAGTTTAGTTTTCCTCAAAGAACTATCTAACTCCGGAACTTGTGATTTGCGAATGGGAAAAAAAAATCTAAAAAACACACAAGCAAAATTTTGAGATAAGTTTAGTATTTTTTTCTTTCGAAAATGTCGTTCTTTTATAATGTAAATGTTGTTTTTTTATAAGACACTGGATTTGGATTATATTTCTTCTATTTTATAATTTACTTTATCTTTGGTTTAGACTAGTTAGTCCAAGGTAAGATTTTCAATCTCGTGAGTCTAGTAAACTTGTAGAGAGAAGGTAAACTCGAAGCACATACTTGAAACGTAAACTCGTAAGACTTCATGTTTATTAATAAACATGTGTTTCTTTTATATAATTAAGTAAAATATATAAAATAATAATAATTTGACTTGGATTTTAAATATAGATAGTAGATTTGAATAAATCAATATTCATAGTATATCAACCTTAATTGAGAAATTTCTATGAAATTCATATATAAATTCATTGAATTTGGTTAATTAAAAATAACTAAATTGATTTTAATAGCAAGTTAATAGAATTTTATGTAAGGTAGAAGAAACATAAAAACAGTGAATTCACAATGTAAACACGTGAGTTTCTATCGAATTTTTAACCACTAAAAATTTTCGTTACGTAGCGCCGTAAAACTATAAAATCGGAGTGTCAACTTGTGAGTTTGACAACAATTACCTTTGAATTAAATAAAGTTTATTAGCATTCTTACTTCATAGGAGATGGGTTGATTGATTTTTTGGGTTCGAGTGAAATGAATTGGTGTATTTTTATAACAACATCCAAAATAATACCATTAAATAGCAATGCAGCTCATCAATTATCAATATCATCGATATCGATATTGATATCAATAATTAAGATTTGATCAAAAAAAAGATATCAATAATTAAGAAAAAGGCGTGGCATCTCAATTTATTTTTCATTTCCAGGATGCATCTTTGTCACTCTGTCCATGCCAAATTGCCAACTAGTGCTGTACTTTTTAATGTGTTAATTGAAAATTGGATTGTGTATTGGATTTCATCACTTATCACTCAACTCAATGATGATCCAAATTAGCTTCCTTCTACCCTCTACATGCGCCTTTCATGTGTTGACAAGAAGTATAAGTTCATACAAATACTTATCTCGTGTTAATATTATGTTGGTCTCCACTATAGATGTTAATCTTCGGTTAAATCTGACATTAACGTAGACCACCTAAAATTGAATTTTGGGTGTGTAACTTTTTATACGATTCAATCATTTTTTTAAAAATAAATAATATGGCTATTAAAAAAATTATCATAGGTAGTAACATAACATCAAATTAAATATAGGCAATTTACAAAGCATGATCACACCAATAGTTATCACTCTTCGATGAATAGCCGTTTCCGTTGGGTCCTCTACATCGTGTGAGTGGGGTGTAGGGTGAGAGAAATATGAGTCATTGGATCACTTAGATGGCAGAGATGGGGGGAAATGGAGGGGTTCCGAACTACTCTACATGCATCTTTCATGTGTTGATGCGTGAAACACAAGTTCATACAAGTACTTATTGCGTGTTAATGCCAGGTGTAGATATAATTGTTGCACCTAGATCATCTAAATTTAACATAGGTAGTTTAAATCTTAAATTTTAGATTTGTCATTTCATTTTTTGCCAAATAGATTTATCATTTCTTAAACAATATATATAGTCACTTTTTTTTAATTAAAATATCTCGATTTTGTTTTCTAGTTACCTAAGGGTATTCCCATCCGCATGTCAAGTATGACTAATCCCTCGCTGTTCTGAAGTCTCATATAGAGGATAGATAGCTGGTCTGTGAATTTGCTCTATTCGCAAGATTCAGGAATTGAGCCCCCAACCACTTGCATAAAAGGATAAGAGTACTTACAACTCACGTCAACCTGTCAGGTTAAAATATCTCCATTTTATATTCATAACCTATTGAAACATAAAGATATCAAAGATAAAAAAAATAACATAAATTTAAATAATACAGATAACTCCCATGGCACTGTCACACCTATACTTGTCACGTTTCAATGAACATCATGCATCTTTCATGCGTTGATGTGAAATATATAAGTTCATAACAAATTCTTAGTGCGTGTTTAAGCTACTACCAAATGTAGACATTATTATACATTTAGATCTCGATAATCTAAATTTAACGTAGGCCATTTGAATTTCAAACTTTAGACTTGCAAATTCTTAAATGTTATTGGATTGGGCTACTCTAACATACATGTATATATAGGCCAGACTTATCCCTGTAGTTATCATTCGTTGATATAAAATACAAGAGTAAACCTCACCTAATTTAAAATTTCTGTTGTTGCATGATAGTCCGATCACTCTCCATTGCACTTTGATACAATATCATTCGATTTGAGGGCAAACATTAACGCTATGTTGTAAGATTTTTACATATATAATCAAATAACAGACGAGATTGGAATAGAGTATTTGTAATTTTGCAAAAAAAAAAGAAAAAGAAAGAAACAGTCTCTCCGTTTTTTGGATGTCATCATATGATATTCAGAAGGCCAGATTATTGAATTGATGGAAGATAGAAATAATGTCGATATGCTTTTCATTGCTACAATTCAATGTAGATTTCGGCCCTGGTTTGATTACATTTGAGCCTGTTTATCCATATTGGGCTTAAAAGCCCGTGAACACTCTTTTCATTGAATTGAAGTTCTCGACAATTGAGCATGCATATTCTTCCACCAAAATGAGAAATGTGAAAAATGACCTCATCAATGAAATTTCATTATGAGAAACGTGAAAAATGACACCATATATAGTTTTGTTGGCACACCGATTTCCGAACAAGAAAATGGGGTGCAACTCATAAAAGTTATTACAACTCAGCTAAATATTCAATTCAGTCAACTCATTTCTGAATAAAATATCACATGGATTGGAAGAGAACGTTTTGAATGTTTTAGATTAAAATAACGAAATTTTTTTCCCTGCAAATTGTTTATAGAGATAAAAAGAAATGAAATATAGAATATTCAAGTGAAGTCTAATATTTTTGTTGGGGTGATCAAAGGGGTAAATGATACAAACTGAAAAGACCCATATCTAACATCGAATAGCCTACAAGGATGTACTATATTACTCCCTCCGGTCCTAAATATAAGACTTAATTCACTTTCTTTGGAAAATCCTTAAAAAAACAAAATAGGTTAATTATAAATTGATTTACCTATGTTTTCCCTTAAACTAATTTATTTTACCTATAAACTAATGGATAATCTAAAAATATATCAAATATATTATCATTTAATAACATATTTTGATCTCTCTAAAAAAAAAGTCAATTAGGTCATTTATTTAGGACCGAAGGTAGTATTATAGATTATATTTTCTCATTCAAAACCTCATATTATTGAGTATTGACTTTGACCTTGAGTTTGCTCTGGATGGCCCAACTCAATCCGCTCTTCTGATATTGTTATGTAATTTGCCTTACTTTTCATTTTCATTAAGATGCATATGTACTTGCAATATTATTACTAATGAAATTTGTCTCCTAAAAAAAACATTGACCATGAGCATAACATGCCCTACGGGTGTTCATTTTTAGGCGTCCCGTTTTTAAGTTTGAATGGACAGGGTCTACATTCATCATACCAAATATATACTCCCTCCGGTCCTATTTATAAGTCGCCAACCGCCTAAATTGTACATACCAAGGAAAGGAGGTTAATGGAAGTTGGATCATTAAATTGGTCTTATTTTTTTTGTCTTTTCCATTTTTGCCCCTCCCACCTTTATCACTATGACCCACTACATTTTCTCTCTCTTCATTAATCCTTTATCTATAAAGTGCTTTTTTCATCTTCTCTCTCTTCTTATCTTCCAATGTTCATTTTTCAATGTAAGGGTATATTAGGAAAATTTTAATAAATGAGTTAGTTAGTGGTAGTTGGTGACTTATATTAAGGACCAAAATTTAGAGGCGGTTGACGACTTATAAATAGGACCGGAGTGAGTACTATATATCACAAAAGACGAACAAAATTATATACAAATAGCACATTAGCATGCTCTCAAGCCGCACCAGTGGAATTTAAACATACAACACGAGTTATGAGTTAACTAACGGATCTTCCAAATGCTTTTTCCAATGGACATATCCATGATACTCTTATGTGCCATGTCCGCGGCTATTCATTTTACATAGAAGAAAGAAACACATTGAGGTCATTTATTATATGTAAAACCTACCATTAATGTAATTTTTCAATTTCACCCCCTTATATCATTTAGTATACATGTACTCTGTCCCCTCTCCGTGTATATGGAAATCAAGCATTCATTATCTTGACTTTTACCTGTGAGTATCTCTTATAATATGAAATGGAGAAAGTAACACTTGTTCCGTTGGCTTATAAAAAATGAAGGAATGTATATTACTTTCACTTGAGAAAAAGACATTTTAAATGGAGCGATTTTATCATTTGTCACGAGTTTCTAATATAGGAGAGAGCAATATCACTATGTTTTTATCATTTGTCACGAGTTTCTAATAGGAGAGAGCAATATCACTATGTTTGAAACTTTCATGACTATAAACAAAAAAAATCTTGCAGATCAAAATTGTCCTCAGCAAAAGTTTACGCGATAAAATTGACGACCATTCACCCTAATAAAAAATTGAAGAAACGTACGGCAAAAAAGACAACCAAAACTCTATGCTTCTCCCTTACCAATAAATATGGCTAATTCCCCTAATTAATCGAAGAAGCTAATGTAAAAGACAAAAGACGAAACAAAACAAAACGAATCAAATAGAGCAGACGTGATTAAATGCAAAGTTGTATAATAAACACGATGAAAAAATGCATGCAGAATCTGACATATTGAAGTTAACATAAACTTTGTCTTTGTTCATAATCCTTCATCACTATCTATGTTCACTGATAACCACACTTGTTCTTTAGTGATATGGCCTGGCTCATCTTCTTTGGGTCCATATCTACCATACACTCAACCTTCTTATAGAATTTGGTCTTCACCAATTCCCCCAACACCTTAGCCCTACTCCTCACCATAAAGCTCAATTTTAACGTCACAATCTCAATCGGAGCTCCATTCACACTGCTCAAACTCGCTCCCCCTCCGTACAACGGTATTCCTCTCCCAATCATTGTCACTTTGATCAATCTCTGGCTTTTCCTTGTCTGATAAAACTTCTCTATCTGCAAATCCAAGTCAAAATCACTTTAATAAGCATTAAAATTAGAGAAATTGTTACGTGAACTCGTGGACCATGTCATATATGTGATCTGGACAATCACAAATAAATTCATTGATTGAATGATGTGAAAATTTTAATCTAATTTGACACAAAAAAATAGCCACCTCATAATTTTTTCTCTCGTCTTGTGAAATAAAAAAATACATTGAAAACATTATATTTAATTCTTTTACGTGTTAATTAATTTTATTGTGGTGACAAGTCAAATAAAAATTTCACGTCAGAACTTATATGTGTTTAGTTGTGATTGTTCATACCACATATGGATATTGATGTTGTGCATGTGCAACAGGGTTCACCCAAGAATTACTTATAAAATTAACTTCAATTCAAACGTACAAACAATGAAATGATATAAATGGAGCACGTACGGTTCCAGTGGCTAAGGTTAGCTGATAATAAGTGAGATCTAGAGGCGTGGAGGTCACATGAACCCCAAAAAATGTAGCAGTGTTACGAAATGTGAATTTCACTGATGAATTCATGGAAACCATGCTAGTAGGCACTCCTGAGTTGTCTTCACCAGCTTGAACCACAAATTGATTGAACACTATACTCTGTCCATCAAGAAAAACAAAAAAAAATTAGATTTAATTTGATCATCCAAAAATGCAATCTAATTATTAGTTATACCTTCATGGAAATGGTAGGTCTCTGAGGACGACTTGCTCCCCAAAGAATCAAAGAGAAAACGGAGAAAAGCGCGATGAAACCGACGACAAAAGCGAGGAAATAGCACCGGCGAGTGAGGCCGTGGTGGGGGGAATCATGAGGATCAAGGAGGTTTTCTTCTTCTATGGCATGAAAGTGATCTTTCCACGGCCGCCACGAGCTTTTCCGGTTGGAACGGTTGAAACGGTTGGACCGTTCGGTCGAACCGGTGACGTAATAATTTAATGAAAATTAAATATATAAATATTGTGAATACTTAATAACTTAATATAATTAGGATGAAATTAAGCAAAGTCACAAATTACAAAATATCATCCAACATAATATGACAAGTCCACTATCAACTTAAAGTCTTAAATATGTAGCAATAATTTTTTACAACTTCACAAAATATACTAATAAGAAGGATGATTTCATGACTTTTGAAGCATCGGTGGATCTTGATTGAGCCAAGCATGAGTTTCCTTATAGGCATTTGCATCATCATCATCATCATCACTACTATCAGGTTCAGGATCAACATCTTCTTGAGAAAATGATTTTAAATCAGAACCTCCAACACCAATATCAGACCTTCCAATTCCATCATTAGCTTGAAGCTGAACCTCATTGCCCTGTTCTTCATACAGATCTATATAAAACATGTAGCAAGCCATATTATTAAAAATAGTGACATAAATTTTAAAAAAACTAAAATATAAAATTAAAAACATCCCACCATCTTCAATGATAGAATCTTTTGGTATAGGTAGTGTGATATCATCATAAATGATGTCATCTTGTATCTCTTCAGCACTAAGTGTTACAAGTGGGGGAGAGTCAACTTCTTCCGCTATCCAATATTCAACTTTATCAATACTTTCAAAATCAATAGGATCAAAGGTCTTTCTCTTGTTGACAACTCTAAAAAACACATAACAATAATAAAATATAATTATATTGGTAATTGTTTGATTATTTTTTGAAACAATATAAAGTGCAACTACAAACTATATAGTGTGACATTAGAAAAATATACCTGTTCTTCAAACGAAAATTGTAATGAATAAAGACAAGATCATTCAATCTTTTATGTTCCATCCTATTTCTGTTCTTGGAGTGTATTCTTTCAAATACATTCCAATTCCTTTCACAACCAGACGAAGAAGAGGTTTGACTCAACAATTGAATAGCTAACTTTTTAACATTTGGAGTACTCCCTCCAAAATACCGCCACCATTCATCTGTCATATTAAATTGACACCATAAAAAGATAAACAATAAAGTCATATGCTTATAAGTTATATCATAAGAATTAAGCATGAAATTATACCTGGGCGCATTGCCTTTGCTGATTGAAGAGCTAGAGGATTAGCGAAGCTACCACTTTTCCCTGTGTAAAGTGAGCCTTCTTGTAAGAACTTTGTCTTATTAGAAGTTACTTTCCTATTTATAACTGATAAATATCCTTCTGTAACCTCTGGCTTTTGAGAGAAGTTATCTGTATCATATAAAAAAGCAGGATTCAAGAAATAAGCAGCTGCATGAATCTCTTTGCGAAGTTGGTTTTCCCACCTCTTCTTGAGAATTTTTGTGTAAGGGCTGTACAAGTTTTTGTTATGCATGAAAGTAGCTTTGATAGCTCCCCTTACTCTACGCATCCCTTCATAAATATACCCAAGTGAAGGTCTATCATCAGAATCAACAATTCTCAAAAGTTTTATAAGTGGTTTGACAATTTCCACAATGATCTTACAATCCCTCCAAAATCTTGTATCCAATATAATCTCAGTTGCATCTTTCCCCTTTTGATCTCTTGCATACTTAGAATCAACGAAAGTCTTGCTGGTTACCAAAGCCTGTAAATCATGCTTATGGTCAAGAATGCTTTTTAAAGCTATAAAAGTAGTAGCAAAACGTGTTGCCCCTGGTCGGATGATTTCTGTCCATCCATCTCTCTTTCTCAGCCAAGCCAACAAAAATGCATGATTGTAGATGAATTTTGTTATAGAAGATGCACGTTTAGATAAACTGATGACAATAGGCCTTTTGCCAATATCTTTCAAAATCAAATTTAAGCAATGTGCAGCACAAGGAGACCAATAAATAGATGGATACCTATCGTTCAATAAATTCCCAGCAGCTTTATAGTTAGCTGCATTGTCAGTAACCATGTGGACAACATTATCTACTCCAGCAAAGTCAACCATTTCCATGAATAAGTTGCACAGAGTTTGAGCATCCTTAACAAAGTCTGAGACATCAACAGATTTGAGGAAAACAATTCCTTTAGGACAATAAATCAGAAAATTAATCAGCTGCCTATTTCGTTGATCTTGCCAACCATCTGCCATTATTGTGCAACCAGTTTCAGCCCAAAAATTTTTGCACTCATCAACTAACAATTGAACTTCCTTTTTCATGTCTAGCAATAATTTTTTCCTGAAAGCATGGTAAGATGGCACTTTATAACCAGAGCCAATAGCTGCAATAGCATCTATCATGGGCTGGAAGTATATTGAGTTCACAGCATTAATTGGAATACAACAATCATACAACCACCTAGCCACAGCCATGTCTGCTCTATGTATAGCTTCTTTACCTGCAAATGCACTTCGTATCCCTGGTTGTGCTCCCGCGGATGTTCTTGGTGCAAAGAAATTTCCAACATTAGCAGGTGCCTTTCTTTTCACAGATTGAGATGAACTTTGTTGAGATGGAATTGAAGTTGAATTTTGAGCTTGTGTAGAAGGAACTTCTTGCGAATCCGTAGCATTCTCTTCAAGAGGTGTGACACTAGGACCATATGGATTGTCCTCCTCAAATGTATCTTGTGCTTTCCCCTTTCGTTCTTCAATTTCTTTCAAATTTTGTAGCATACGAAAGCGAACTTCTCCTGGAACACTTTTACAAATTATGATGTCCCCTTTTACTCCAGCAAGATGCTGTTTCATTCTATGTATTCCTCCTCCTGCAAATTCCTTTCCACAATATAAGCATCTCAAGCGAGGTTTGCCTTTCGGGTTTTGATTTGGAATTATTGAACAATGGTCCCATGCAGGATCAGCCTTTGATCTAACAGATTGAGTGGAAGGAGTAGTAGAAGATACTTGTTCTGATTGAGATGATGACATTGTTTAAATCTACATTATGGAAAATTCAAAAACTCATCGTTAGTATAAAAGTAATTAATGACAGTTCTATCATTAGTAAGCCAAGCAATCAGACTTAACACCCAACAAAGAAACAACTTCAAAACTTTTAGAATATCTGGTTCAACATGAGATTAATCATGGAGCCTTTAAAGAGATTAACAAATCTTTCTGCAGAAAATTCAGCTTGACAAACTCCTCTTTCATGATCAATAATCAGATTTTAGCAAAGGAAAATAAACAACCAAAATCTCTCTTAAACACTAAAATTAGAAGTTTAAGCTTCACTTTAACATATTCAACAACCCAAATCAAATAACCCATTTTCGGTCTCCCTCTCAACTACTAGAATCCAGAAATTCCCAAATCTCAAGTTTGTATATCTCTTCTATCAATTAAAGACATTTTACAATTCAACACATAACAATAATTAGAATGGAACCAACCTAAATTTCCCACAAAGCAATCAAAATAATAAAAGAAAGAAGCAGACTTTTCATGCTTCATATTTGTCCAAAGTAGAATTTCATTATAACTCTCCAAACATAAAATTCCCAAATCCCAACTTAAATTCATAAAAGTAGCATTCAGTCAGCAAGTTTATCACGCAAATACAACATACTATTTTTCATTAGCATCTCATGTAGAAGCAAAATAAAGTATAGCATGGAGCAAAACAGAGTTTAGGAACAAAATTAATAACAATATTAAGCAAAATAAAGTATAGCATGGAGCAAAACAGAGTTTAGGAACATACTACTCTCTCAGTACTTTCTTTCAATTTATTCACTTCTAATCATAAAGAATACATAAAAACTCTAACAAGTAACCCATGAGTATGATCAAATCAAATCAAACAACTCAGATTCGCTAATGAAATGTCAATTCCAATGCCCAAAACTGTCACTAAGGAATTCAAACAAGCAATCAACATACACTATTGTACTCTACCACCTAAATACATAAAACTCTAACAAGTAACCCATGAGTTCAAATTCGCTACTGCTTGTGAAATTGGAAATAAACCAAATGTAAATTCCAATATCTACTATGTAATCAACTAATCATATTCCATTCCATCAATTGAACTAAAATAAGCATGCAACATTACAAAACCACATGGAACAAAATTAGAAAAGAGGCTCAAAGCTACATTACCTTGAAACAGAATCTGGAGAAATCAAAGCAATCTCATCGGGCACGATGGGGTCTAAGGGCGAGGGGTGTTCGGTGAACACGGAGCTTTGGCCGGCGAAGACAGAGCGAAGTGGAATCTGAGAGAGTAAGAGGAATAAGGGGGGAGACCGAAGTGGGATTTGAACTATTGAAGTGAGGAAGTGATGAAAGAGGTGAAGTGTGAGAGTGAGAAGATGGTGAAGGAAGATGAAGAAAATAGGAAAGGGAGGCGTTAGGTTTCTCCGGCTGGAACAAATGGCCTTTTCTATTTTCTGATCAATTTTTTTTTAGAGTTCATTTTTTTGACGGGCCGGCTAGCATTGGTCCGTTCCGGGTCCCGGCCCAACGCCGGTTCCCGGGTCCACAGCGGGCTAACACCGGCCTAAAGCGGTCTGATTAGGAGAACGGCCCAAAGGGGGGATTCGGGCCGTTTTCTCGGCCGGCCGACGGTCCGACCGGTCGGACCGTCCGGCTCGGTCCGGGTCTGAAAACCTTGCTTGGCATTGCTTTTGGATCCATGCTCCCTATGGTTTACATATCCATGCAATTAAAAAGGTCAATTAGAGAATAATGTAATCTTTTTTTTAACTATTACTAGTCCGTCTCTATATATATAATTATAAAAGAGTTTAATAAACATTTTCACATGTATTAAGAAGAGTAGTTGAACATGATAAATAAATATGTTCAAAATAATTTTTTATGTTGCCCTTTATAGTTTATATATGATGATTAGTATGAGAAAGAGAAATGATAGTACTCCCCCCCTCTGATCACGTTAAGAGCTAACATGAAAATGTCAAGATAATAAATAATAATTATTTTCATTCGTATTTCTGAATAATAATTTCAAAGAGAAGAGAACAAGGGGGAATGGAGTATAAAATGAACAGTAAATAAATTATATCAATTTTATTAAAAATGAATGACTTAATTATGCTTCCATGATCTGAATTACTTAGATGAGGCTTATAACGTAGATTGAGATAAATATAATATTCACTTCGGTCCTATATATAAGACCTAATTGATTTTTTTAGAAAATCCTATAAAAAAGCAAAATAAGTTAATTATAAATTGATTTACCTAATTTTTTCCCTTAGATTAGTTTATTTTACCTATAAACTAATGTATAATCTAAAAATATATCAAATATGTCATGATTTAATAGCCTATTTCGCAACCTTAAACTCTCCAAAAAAAGTCAATTAGGTCTTATATTTAGGACTGGAGGTAGTATCATTGAATATGAAAGACAATGTAATAGGGAGAATAATGATGGAAAAAAGGAAAAAAAAACTTGGTAAATGTTCAGACAAATCAAGACAAAGTCTTGTATATATACTCCATATTTTTTTGTATATATACTCCATATGAAAGTAGAATCACATTCAAACTTAGTAAATGATCAGTCAAATCAAGACAAAGTCTCTCTCTCTCTCTCTCTCTCTCTCTCTCACACACACACACAAACACACACACACACTCCATTTAAAAGTAGGATCACATTCAAACACTCTTATACTCACACATCATCAATGGGTGGAGTAACTTTTAACAAGAATCTTAGGATTTACTGGGCCCATTGGCCTAACTTTCAGCAGCCACCGACACTCAATAAGTGCTCTAGGCCCGCCACATAATCCTCTTAGGCTGTACTTGTTTATTGTTGTTGTCATTTTATCTGAATTGTTGTTATATATGTTATACTTGTCAATTGTTATTACAGCAAAGAAGGCGTAATGTTTATGGCATAGAGATCATGGATGAAACTATTTTAACACTTTTTTGCAAAAAAAGGGGAAAAAAACTTTCTATCCAAGTCACAAGAGATTTCACATTTTATGTTTGGTTAAAAGTAGCAGGGCCAATTTAGTGTTTAATGATCCAACTTTCATGACCACTTTTGTAATTTGGTACAAGAAAATCGGGAATGAAAATGAGTTTCATCCGGACCGCAAGCGGAAAATATACTCCATTTGATCCGTAATATAAGAATTTAGCTGTCAAAATACGTTTATTAAGAAAACATGAAATAGTTAGTTGGGTGTCTGAAATTAATTATTTTACCCTTATTTATTATAATACTTAAAAAGAGAGAAATATGTAAACAAATGTGATGAGAGAATGTAAGGGTGAAATTTTAAATTTTAGACCAAAATCATTCAAATTTTTGGCTCGTATATCACGGACTGGAGGGAGTATATATTATAATTATTTATGGAGTGATAGATTTGGGTTCTTATGATATGCTACAGATTTAAGTCAATTTTAGGCCACAAGGGAAGCTGTCTCGGGACTCAATTGTTGAGCATCTGTCTCAAGACTAAATTGTTTCTTCATGAGATCTTTCATTTTGCATGGAATTGAAGTAGAAACAAGAGGAATGCATTTTTATAATATTAAGAAAGTCGCATATCATGTAAATCATTTTCCCATTTGAAGGCTCAGCTAGATCAAGCATAAGAACCTTATTACTAATTTCCAGACCCAAAACAGGATTACCGAGCCTAAATTTTCTTATTCAATAGACAAATACAAAATCATGCATTTATTCGGGACAATAAGATCATACAATTTAAAAAGCACTATGAAAACACGTATATCCTGACTCTAAAAAGGATTTATTTCCTCCCATTTGTACCAGAATCTTGTTCAGGCGGCCATCACTGGTTCCACAAGGCATGCCATTTTTTTATTCACCCTATAATATTACTGTAGCTCTCCGACTGGTGCCTCATTGAGCCACAGAAAATGAATGAAGTCATACAACTTGGCACTTACACTAACCTGTTTAGAAAGCAAACAATAAATTCAGAATCATAGATGTAAATGATAGAATAATATATCAGGTAATAGACTACGACCTTGTATGGAGTCGGGTTAAGTCTTCTCATGTGATCCGGCCGCATTTGTTCGAGTTGATTAATACATCGCTTTCTAATGTCCTTTAAAGAAGGTAAAGCTTCTCTCTTGTTATCTTGAAAAAACATATAAACATGTGTTACCCACAGGAAAGAGGAAAGTAAGGATTTGACAATCAAGCTGCTTTAGCTGAATTATATGCAGACATTAGATAGTTTTGAAAGGACTAAAGAGTAACATATAGAAGGGTCGGCTTGGCTCAACGGTAAGCTCGCTTGCCGTGAGGTCTGAGGCAGTGGGTTCGAATCAGTCACTCTGTAAAAAGCAGGGGCTAGACTGCCTAGTATATTCCCTTCCCCAGCACCCTCACCTAGTGGGCAGTAGAACTGGGTTGACCCTATTTTTTATACATGCTCGTTATGTTATTGACAGTTGCCTCGGTACACATTTGTTCTCACCTGAACTTCCTCGCCAGTAACACTGTAAAAGCTCTTCAACTCGCTGTGGCACCACATATGCTCTCTTTGACTCTTGGAACGGATGGCGGCACAGGATTCTTTCTCCTACCTACAAAGGAAATGGTACAAATATATGTTTAAGCCTGCATTGCATTGAATATATATAATCAACTCTTGACTGTAAGGCTGTGTAGTTAATGGTCAAGCGATCTGAAAATTCAGAGAGCAACAAAATGACCCAAACAAGCAAATATTAAAGCCTCATGCTGAAGATCTGATTTTATACAAAGGAAGAGGGATATATGTGGTTTTCTTTTAGGACATCAAATAGTGGTTTCTATAAATATTCACACCAAATCCAACCATCCACAAGGAAACCCAAAAGATGAAGACAACTCTCTAAGCATGCCTGAGAATGATTATATCAATTTCCAATCACATATGACAATAGATCGTGACATGCTTTGACAAATATGTAACGTTGCCAGCAGAATACCTTAGGAGGGGGTTCATTTTCCCCAGTCATTATGTCTACCAGGGAATAGCCTTCTTTTCCATACAACCTGTAGACTCGTTTCTTGCATGGAATAGAGACCTGAAATAGAGAAAAGGGTTGGGGACAAACAAATTATAAATAAAGATAATCAAATGATTAATGAAATGTCCTGTTCAGCAAGTTCAAACCTTTGAAACATCTTCAGAAAGTTTAATGCGAGGTTGATCATTTATCTCAACCAATTTGAAAACAACGCCTAAAGCAGCTTGAGCATAACAGGTAACCAGGTATGTCCCAATCCCAAAGGAATCAACCTCATGGCCCTGCAGGGTAAAAAACCACAGCCTAATGGGCATCACAATCCTAACAGTACTGAACCTGATCTCTGAACCATAGGAAAAAAGTCCCAAGATCCAGTAGTCTGGACCGAATAATTACCTGTTTGTTTAGAGCATCCAATGTTTCCTCATTGAGGTCATTACTAGCAGTGATGCCCATTTTTCCAAAACTAGGCACTTTGAATTCCTTCTCAACAGCACAAAAGAATTTTCTGGCCTCGCAAGAAAGATATGCAAGGTCGCCGGAGTCCAATCTAATTCCAGTTGCTTTATATCTGCACAAGACATCATCTTAACTCAGATAAGGAGTGACCTATTCTACTAATGTTTTAAAAGCAACACAATGGCAGCAGTTAAGGAGATTTTAAGTCCAGATTGAAAGTTGTTCACATGACAAGCTTTCATGATTCTACAAATCTCCTATCTCTATGCTGCAAAGGTTAGATTTCCATCATTCAACTTGAAATTAGAAAGCATACTATGTATACTTATTGACCTGATTACGCTAACTGAGAAAACGGGTAGAAGAGACCACTACCTTCTATTCCATGCAAATTTTGTATTTATGAAAATGAAAGTTCAGGGGTAACGTGATAAGCATACAGTAAATCCTATTCATCACCATAGTTGATGCTATCACAAACATACTATTGTTTTTACTGTCAATACTCAATAGTGCCTTGTGATTTTAGCATAGGATTTATTATTTGATTTGTTTGAAAAAAGAGCCACAAAATTTGATTTCTAGGAGTTAATGACTAACTGGAAATTCAAGGAAATAACTAGTATGAAAACATCAATTCAAGCGATGATTCTAAGCATGAAAAACTTTCTGGCATACCCTAAGTCCCCAAGAGCTAGTGCAACCGCACAGAAGTTTGGGATTCCACTTCTCATAACCTGTCGACAGTGAAACCATACATTGAAGAAAATCTGAAAGGGAAAATTAAGATGACAAAAACATGGAACGACCAACAAAGTAAAATCCAAGAAACTGGAAACAGTTGCTAAACATATCATCAATAAAAGATATCAACCAGACAGGTGACATAACTAGTAATTATAGTTCCTGAGCTTGCACATTTAAAATATGATCAATATAAGATGAGATAGAATGATTTAGCAAGCTGCTATGAGTTTTTCATTCACTGGCATTTCTCCTATTTACTGTTGAGAAGATAAGAGTGGAACAGATCTGCATTTATGATCAAGAATAATAAAAATTGTGAATATCTCAAGCATCACAGCTGCACGTTCATCAGCTCCACAAGAGATACTTCTCACTAAAACAACCATGTGGCTTAAATAGTTTAGCAGAGTTTGCATAGGGCATCACAACAGATAAGCAGAATTAGCCCACAACTACTGGACATTCCCAGGTGAAGAAATGCCAATAATTTTACATGTCAATTTGCAATAGCAAGAAACAGAAACTAAATAGGAAAATACATACATCATATGTATCTACTAGAGCAAGAAAGCTATCAGGAAATGCCAGTGCATATGACGTGAAGGCTGCTAGCTCACTTTGATTGGTCTCACCAAATATTCCACGCAGAGAAGTTGACCACTGCAAAGAAGAAACACCCATCAATATGATGCCTAATCCTTCATTCATCAAGAAACTCCACCAGTTGTTAAAGAGATACTACATTATTAATAATCTTGGAATATCTTGTTTTTTTGGAGAAACAGTTCAGGGCAGTTTTCACTATGCTGACCAAGGACTAAAGTGTTCTCCTGAGTTCTTTTGCGGTCTCATAACAAACTATAACTTGTAATCACATTATCCCCATAAGAAATCATTCAGTACTGTATTTAAGTGTACTTTGATTCTCATTATCATGATTTAAAATGCCTAAATGCAATCTGTGGGTCCCCGATTTTCCTCTGAGGGAACAGAAAAATCTTATTTGTTTCAACTATATAATTGTACTTTATATTATGATTTTATTTTTTCTGATTCTCCTCTCTCTGCTGGCCAAATACCAGGAGGTTGTTCTCCTCTATATCTTACCACTCTATTTCCCTTGTAAGTAGATATATTGGCACTACTTTTATTTGTAACATGTTATATTAATTATAAGGCATTTTTAGTACTAAACCTTAGTTTTACATTCTCACAACTACAGGGACATAAAAATTATACCAATATCTCATTTCTATAGCAGAGAGAGAAAGAGATGGAACAAAAACTTCATTCAAGTTATGAAAGTTTAAAAGATTAATAAAAATTGCATTTTATTAACACGTCATTCTCACAGTCAAAGATCAACTATCTCCAGTGTCAAAGCTTTTAAGAGAATGCTAACTTTTATTAAAATCTTTAACAAGCATGCTCACACAAAATAACCAAATTATGAACAGAAAAAGGCTAATTCACACAGGACTTGAATTCTGAGAAAAAGGCTTAAATTAGCATCAACTTTTTCCAATCAATTACTGTTATGTCACATTTATCAGCCAGGGAAAGAAATAATGCAATAATCAACTTAAACAATGCAAAGGCTCATATCATGACACCTGAATTTTGTTCAGCCATGATTGAACCAGATTAACAAAGTCTTCACACGTACTTGAACCATCTTGACTCCGAAGTGATTTATCTGTAATCTCATCAAGGCTCTGAAATTAAAATAGGCAAAGTAAATTAACAGAGAATATTTTCTAACAAAGTTATAATATATAATGCAGATGAAAATTTTCGCACAAAAAACTACAAAAATCCAATTAAAATGTGCTTTAAAAAAAAAACTCTAAAAAGAAGTCCAATTGTCTTTAGAGGGGTTCTACCTCCTAATTTTGATGTAACATTAGGTCTAACTACAAATTTATGGGGTCAAAGGGAAAATTTTTACTTAATTTTCACATTTTTTTTCTATAACTTTCATCTAATTCTTTAGGCGTGTATAGTTTAGTTTGTCTTTTACCTCAACACCAACCAATATTTCAATAAAGAATTTCTACTTTTTTATTTCTAACTTTTTAGTGTTAGAATTCAAAAAGGTTTCTCAACACCTGAAATATTTATGTTGCAGAACTTTTAGGACATCACAACTTGAAATAAGGATTTCCTATTTTTTTTAGTCTATAGTCGTGTGCTTGTATAACAAAACTAGAAGCAAATGACAGCATCTCACAGGTTACTTCTGAACTTCAATAAATTTTTCCAATGTGTATGGTTTTCCTATTCACTATGGCATAGAAACTAGAAATACATGCTCAAATCAAATTATTTTCCACTGTAAACCATATTGAATGGATAAGTTAAATAAAAATCAATCTGCTTTATAGTATAAATGACTCAAATATAAAAAGGAAAATGTGAAACTAGCTATTCCTTGTTCATCCAAAAGAAATAAAGGAAAAGTCAAGCAAAATTGTCACATACCATATATGAGCTAACAAATGCATGAGAATGAGTACCACGAAGGGGTATGCCAAATAACCTTCCTGCTGCAACATTGCTATTGAAAAACATGAAAAAGTCTAAGTTATCAAAAAGCAAAAAACTACATGGAGATCAAAAAGCAAATAACTCCACGTAATACTCGAATGCTCAACATTCTAAATGCAGTTTTAACAACTGATAGTACCTAGTTGCATCAAATCCCCCAATATAGCAGTACTTTGACGCTCCTATTGCACCATCAGGCCCCTGCATTTAGAATAATATATTCCTCCGATGAAGACAGAGAAAGGTAAACATTTCCAAGTTTGCTAACAATAAACATTATTTCTGGAAACTTTAGTCACCTGAGCCCTTCGTAGCCCAAACTCAAGTAGAAGTTTGGATTTTCCAGCAACAAAACGATGCCTTGCAGCATTAGTAGTAACCAATGATGCATAGTTGATTAGATTCACAAAGGGTGTTTCCAGCAATTGAACAAGCTGAGCAAGCATAGAAGCATATAAGTCAATTTAGCATAAGAAATACAACATCTTGAAAAGGACAAAACAGTCAATATATGTCTTTAAATGGCGGCAACTTGCAGGTACTCACAGCAATTGGTCCTTCAATTCTCAATAGAGGTACCTTAGGGAAAACAACCGTTCCCTCAGGAATTGCATACACCTCAACATCGGAGCAATCGATTCCTCTTAGGTAGTCAAAAAAACCATCCTACAAAATGGTAAATAATTATTAAAGTCCAACATTTAATAGGAAGAGGGAATTTGTAATCACAAAGGTCAACATAAATAATGTTCACATAAAATAAAATATACAAGAGTATCAGCTACAGTAACATTTCATGGTTGATGTGCTTATCTTTTCATCAAGACCAAAAATATTTGTGACTTTATATTAAGTATGCATTTGAGGCTTCAGTGAACAAAGAGAAGTCTAGCCTAGGGTTCTTTCTTCCAATCTATGTGCTACAATTTTTTTTGACAACCCACTAGTATGGCAATTTAACTTAATTTCCACAACGAAATAAAATTTCAGCAAGACACTTTCAGAGAAATCACAAAAAAAAACTTTAATTCTTTCATTAAAAAGAAAAAGCATACTAATTACAAATCGGTAGGAGAGCTTTAAATTTTAGTTTACCTCACATGATGGAGGTAGAGTTTGCCGTATGAAATCGATCTCCTCTTCTTTTAATTTGAAATTAGCTATGAACTTTATGCATTCTTCCAAACCAGCGAAGACTGTATACTCCCCACCAAAAGGATTCTTACGAAAATATAAATCAAACCTGAAGCAAGTAACATTCTCTATCAGACCAAAACAAAAATCTTTTTAAAATCTCCAAAAACACTTGAATAGAAGAAATTTAGACAATGAAAATGAAGTACTCCCTTTGACCCTAAATATAAGGCCTATTTGAGGAAATGAGATTGGTCCTGTATACAAGACCTTTTTCTAATTGCTCCCAACTTTTCCACACAAATTATCCTATTGATACTCCCTAGATTGGTAGATGATTAGGGTGCATTGGCAATATCATGTGATTTTAAATAACTTAACTAGCATTTTTAATCTAATCAAATAAGGTATATGGGTCAAATATTTAGGACCATATAGAGTGTCTAGGCTCTTTAATCATTTTAAAAAAAACAACAACAAAGCCTTATACCACTAGATGGTTACAATATCATCATGCTCTATAAAAAACCAAATATTTTCATAAACAAAAAACTAAATTCAGGGACAGAACAACAACCTTAAAAAAAGCTAATTGAGCTTAAGGGAAACACATATATATTTTTTAGTCAAGTTATTTTCCACAAACATTTATTCACCACAGTCAATAAAACCAACCAACCAATGAAAGCCAAAACCATAAAACATTCACAATTCATTGTAACTTCATCTTTATCAAGTTCAAATACAAACAAAAAAAACAAACATAGAAAAGAAAGGCAAGAAACAAAAACAAAAAAAAACAAAACATATCATACACAGCACGTTCTTGATGTTTGCCAGCTTTCCAGTAAGCATAAGCCATAGTGAATTGATAAAGATCGGTGAGGAGAGGCGTCACCATTGGATTGGTGGGCCCCTCAATAGCCCCATTCTCCTTCGCCATCTAAATAATCTCTCTATCTTAGGGTTTTCACAGATTCTCTTCCTCTTTCTAAAAATCACACCTTTCTCTCAATCAATCATACATGCATGAATACATACATACATATATACATAGCCTCCTTCACTATATAACATAGAGAATATAATAGAAGAAGAAGAAGAAGAAGAAAAAAAATGGTGAGTTGGTTGGAGTTTCTTGGGAAATTGGATAGTGATGAGCTAAAAGTGGGAAATCAAAGAAGGAATTTAAAAAAGGAAGGGAATTGAGTGGAGGATGAAGATGAGATGAGACAAAAGGAGAGGTGTAACGTTGGATTCAACGAATATGGGAATTTAAGGAGCAGAACAAATTCGTGTGTATATATATATATATATAGTCTGTGGACTACAAGCCTTCTTCTTTTTATTTATTAATAATTTAAGAATAATAATATAAAAAATGAAAAATGTCTTAGGAAATTGTGAAATTAAAGTGGGGTCCTAAATTACCTTATATCGATCATTCCAAGTCAAGAGCACACTTTACACTTGTTATTACGAGCCTAGATTATGTGACTGATAACCAATAAGATGTTACACATTGTCAGAATGTTGCTATTCACAGTCCAATATCTTGTTACTCCCTCGTTCCTTATTATAAGTTACAAATTGTCTTTAAATTTTGGTTCTTAATATAAGTCACAAACCGCAATTAACTAACTTATTTATTAAAATTTTCTCGATATACTCTTACCATTGGAAAAAATAGTGGGTTATAGTGATAAGGGTGGGAGGAGCGAAAATGGAAAAGACAAAAGAGTAAGAGAAATTTAATGATGCAACTTTCATTAACCTTCATTCCCTTGTATGTATAATTTAAGCGGTTACTGACTTATAATAAAAGGTGGGAGTACATGTTATTTTTATTCACCGTCCAAACACTTTTATCTTGTGAATAATAAAATGAGAGTAAAAATGTCTTCTTGACTTAGAAGACAATTAAAGTATCTAAGTAAGTTCCTTTAGGACCCTCGTTTAATTTCGTCATTTCGTGGGACCATTTTTATATTATGTGTGTTAAGTAGGACCTCAAGTTAATTACCCTTAAATTAATTAGTTTGATTGATTGTCTATCTGTTTTTTTTTATCAGAATTTGTCTATCTGCTTTGTCTCACTGTGAATTTGTTATTGAATTGATATAATGTTGTAGGGCATATTTGTGAAAGGCCATATTATTTTTATTTGTCTAACAAACAAAACGAACGGACACTTTGGTTGTCCACCTTTTTAGCCGCCTCCGATTCATTCACTCCTGAGAGCACCAAATATGGAAACAAAATCTTCTCTCAAATTGGTAATACTAATCCATATCCATTAGTTTTGGATGGGGTTCATTTTTTTGTGGGGAAGGAAGATCTAAACAAAATTACATGAATAAATGAATATGTTGGTTAATAACTTAATACTCATTCCCTCCAGATTTTAAATTGTTTGTATATTTCTTTTTTCTCTAGACTCAACTATTTTACTTATAAAAATCATATAATCCAATTATGTGCTGCATATATTAAGATTTAGTGGCCTAACTTACTTCTTTAATCTCCAAAAAGTAGCTATACCTTTTAATTAACATTAGAGAAAAATAAATTGATTTTTCTAATTTTATTTCATGAAACTAGCTTGCTTGACTTGTAAAGTAATAAATGTATAATATGATGATATGATATGTCTGTTATGATTGAGTACTTTATTTAATTTAATTTATCTCTTTTTTTTGTTAAAGATATCAACTAGGATTCATTTGTAGTATGAAAATTACAAAAGCAACGTCTCAAAAATATTTTGATATGATTTGAAGAGTTTTAATTTTACATATATAGATAGATAAATTATTTGGTACAATAAAATTGATGTGCATGTGTGTTTGTATATGGAAGTTTCCGTGACTTATGTCTAGATAGATGGTTAAACTTGTTGGCAAAAAAAAAAAACGAATGGACGGTTGAACGAAAAAATTTGCATAATTCGCATGCATCTTTTTTTTTAAGCATCTACAAATATTTTACAAAAGATATTTTACAAATATTTTACAAAAGATAAACAATTGGGCTCTGAAAAATTAGTGGTAATAAGACATTTTTTTTAATATCCATTACCTTGTTCAAATATTGTTGATTTTGTAAGAATTTTGATGTCATGTCTTCTAAGGGCCCGTTTGGTAGGACAGAAAGTGAGTAATGGAAATGGAAATGAAATTGAGTGTAAGGGGGGCAAAGATGGAAAATAGAGGTAAATTAGGTAATGATGAGATGTAAAAGTTTGTGGGGCCCAGGAAAAGTGTGAGATGAAGAGAGAAAGTTTGTGGGACCCGGGATATATGTAAATTACTTTTCCCAATTCCTAGATTCAATTCCAATTCTCATTTCTGGGAAAACAAACAGGCCTATATTTATACGATTTGAATTATGTATGGTGAAGCCTCTAAATTCATTTTAAAAATGATGCTTTTTCATGATCATGATGGTCAATATTATTTTAATCCATAGCTTTAATGATGACTTGTCAATATTTTGATTAACGATCATGATGGTCAATATATGTCAGTCTGAGTTATGTATAGTAGCCATCAAACAATAGCTAAATTTCATTTTCAAAATGACGCTGATTCATATGATGATAATGATCAATAATATTTTTTTATTGGCCTATTGGAACTCATGGAGTCTAATTTTAGGATGTTTATAATTATTCATAAACATGGTCTATTATTTTCCCATATTTATTTATTCAACGCATTTACTTTGCCAGAAAAATACGTTTAGACTTGCATATTTTTATTATACAAAAAAAGGTAAAACCAAAAATGCACTAGTGTGAATAAGAAAAATTATAAAAGAAAATGTTACATTGACTAGAAGAAAAAAACGCAAATGAATTGAATAATAACCTTCCTTATACTAGTCAAAAACAAAAGAGTTCTTTGGTAAAAGAAAAGATAAAAGAATTCATGAAGAATACAATGGTCCAAAAGTTTTACTTTGACGGTCTGACTTTTTTTCAGTCGCAACTCTTACGACCAATTTGCATTCCGACGTGTTTAATGGTATGCTTTGAAGTCAAGATTTTTTTTCTTGACCGAACTTGAAGTTAATTAGATTTAATAATGTCAATGAAATAACTACGAATATAAGCAACTTCAATAACTACATTTAAGTTTTGACTTGTTTTTAAAGTAAGATTATATTTAATGATAATTATAAGAAAGAATAATCATTTATTGTTAGGTTTTGTCAGGAAGAATACTACTCCATTCATTCTTAAACATAAGATCATTTTCCTATTTTGATTAGATTCAGGATGCTAATTAAGGTAGTTAGTAACACATGATATTAATGTACCCTAACCATATGCAATTATTCTCTCTTCCCCTTTCCTGTACCTGTAGCAACACAAAAAGCACCATCTAAGTTAACTTTCAGAGCGCCAGCCTCAGGGGAGTCCACTTTTGGATCTGCTTTCCTGTTTGTCCCATTTCAGTCTCAGCTAGAAAGAACTTCCTAGTATTCCAGAACTCATTACCACTAGCTACTGCCAAATCCAACACCCATTTGCCATTAGGAACTATCTTATTAAACACCTCATTACAACGAGCCTTCCACACATACCAGCATATATATGCTACCAGAGCCTGGGCCAATTCATCATTCTTCAGGTGATTAAGGATTTGTCCAAGCCAATCTTCAAAACGTTTGACATTATACTCATCTACTCTCACACTCAACGGAGAAGCAAACCACACCTGTTTAATCCATTCACACAACAAGAGGCAATGTTCCACTGTTTCTTTAGAGGAAACACAATGGACACAATTAACATCCTGACTACACCCTCGCTTTCCTAAAGCCTCTTTTGTGGCTATGGCTCTAGAGCAAGCTCTCCACAGAAAATGCTTGACCTTTGGTTGTACTTTTAATTTCCAAATCAAAGGCCAAATTTGATTGTCAGTTACAATGGAGGTGCTCGGTCTCTCCAAGTCAGTTATAACAGTAGTATTTTTAAGCCATTTATAAGCATTCTTAACTGAATATCTCCCACTCACATGCCCTGTCCAAACTAAAAAATCTCTCTTATTCAAATTAGGCAAATCAATGCTTAGGATAGCATTTGAGGCTTCATTAGACAGATCAATATCATCAAGTTGCCAAGTCCTATTGTTAATTAGCTTGGACACCTTCCAATTTCTAGCATCCTCCCTAGGATTCAATTCAGGAATCATAAAGTTTGGAAAACCAGGAATCCAAGGGTCATCCCATATATTAACCCTACTACCATCCCCAATTTTCCAAATTGTGTTCCCTAACAGCACCTTTCTTCCTTCTAACAGACTAGCCCATGCCCAAGAAGCTCTGGCCCCTCTCTCAGCCTTCCAGAAAGAGGAGTTAGGAAAATACATCCCTTTCAGCATCCTTACCCAAAATTCATTAGGCTCATTCAGTATTCTCCAGCATTGTTTTCCTAGCAGAGCAGTGTTAAAATTCTGGAACTCTTTAAAACCCAGTCCCCCTTCTCTTTTCTCCTTACAGAGGTATCTTCATTCCCTCCAATGGATTTTCCCGTTTCCCTCATCTCCACCCCACCAGAAATTTGCAATAATACTATCTAAATCCTGACATGATTTCTTTGGATAAAGAAAACAGGACATAGAATAAGTGGGAATGGCATTAGTAACCGATTTTATAAGAGTTTCTCTACCTGCTTGCGATAAAAAGTTTTTACTCCAGCCCCAACTTTTTTCCTCACTTTATCCCTCACAAAGGCTAGGGCTTCAACTTTTGATCTACCCCACAAAATAGGTAATCCCAAATATTTCCCGGGGGAGCTTTCCAAAGAGATCCCTAGAGTTTGACTAATCATATCCCTAGTCTCATCTGTTGCATTAGGAGATACAAACAAACAAGACTTTTCTAAATTAACTCTTTGTCCCGAAGCCCTGCAATAACACTCCAACAAGCTTTTAAAAGTATCACAATTTCTCTTGTTTGCTTTAAGAAAAAACAATGAATCATCCGCAAACAGACAATGTGAAAAAACTGGACATGTCTTAGCTAGTTTTATCCCTTGCAAATCCCCCGTCTCACATGCTCAGTAATCATTCTAGATAGGACATCTGACACAAGGATAAAAAGATATGGGGAAAGTGGATCACCTTGTCTAAGCCCACACTTAGGATTTACCTTCTTAATATTCCTCCCTTCCAATTTGACATTAAAGGAAACAGAAGATACACATGTCATAACACTTCTAACCCAGTCCGAATGGAAGTTCATTCTATGTAGTAAAGCTTCTAAGAAATCCCTTTCAACCCTATCATATGCCTTGTTCATATCAAGCTTAACTGCAAACTCATTGGTCCCACCAGCTCTATTCTTCAAGTAATGGAACGCTTCATGCACAATAAAGATATTATCCTGAATCATTCTACCAGGGACAAAAGCTCGTTGTTGTTCTGTAATGACCTTCCTCAAGATAGGCTTTATTCTATTTGCAAGCAACTTAGAGAACACTTTATAACTGAAATTACACAAACTAATCGGTCTAAAGTTGCTAACTGACTCTGGGACATCCACTTTTGGTATTAAGATCAAGTCAGTGGAGTTTAAAAATGCTACCTCATATTTATTCTCAAAAAGACTCCTGACCACTCTGCATATGTCAAGCCCTACTTCTTCCCAAGAATGATGGTAGAAGAGGCCAGGGAAACCATCCGGTCCAGGGGCTTTTAGACCTCTCAGCTCAAATGCTACACTTTTAATCTCCTCTTCACTAACCGGGGCCATAATAATTAAATTGTCATCCTCAGAAACTACAGGCCCCACATATGATAACACATTCTCCATTTCTCATGGTCCCGATCCTTTAAAAAGTTGCTCATAGAAGGTTACAAAACACTCACTAATCTCCCTCTGATCATCTACCCACACGCCCTGATCATTTTTAATACACACCACTTTATTCCTTCTCCTATGCTGGGCAATAGTATTATGAAAGAATCTTGTGTTCTCATCCCCCCAACTAAGCCAATTGACTCTAGATAGCTGGAACCAATACTTCTCCTCCCTCTCCCAAATTTCATCTATCTTATTTGCCAATTCATTAGCTCTCTTAGCCGATTCCACATTCCAACTTCCTGCACAACAGTCCTTGTATTCCCCTAACAGAGACACTAGCAGCTTATTGTTATTTGGGAACTCCTTTTTACTCCATCTTCTAAGAGTGTCTTTCATTCTATTCAATCTATTCCTGAGATCACCCACAACTCCTTCCTCACTCACACCCCCTCTCCCCAGTTCTTTTTTACCAATTCATCATACTTCTCATGATCAATCCAATTTAATTCAAATCTAAATTCCTTCTGTCCTCTTAAACTAGGAAAATTGAGATGAATAAGCAAAGGAGAGTGATCTGATCCCAGAGGTTCTAAGTTACATACCTGTGCGCTTTGATGTGCCTTTCTCCATTCTGAATTGCAAATTGCCCGATCCAATCTTTCTTTAATATAAGGCCCTTCCATTCTTTTATTAGCCCAAGTAAACTCCATTCCTTTGGCCTCCAGATCTACCATATTGCATTTCTCCATAAAGCTCTGAAAATCCTCCAAAGATCTAAGGCTTCTCGGACGTCCCCCTGCTTTTTCAAAATTGTATAGCAAATCATTAAAATCACCACAGCATAGCCATTATGTATTAGCACCAGGGTTTAGAAATTGCAATTGTTTCCACCAATCCGCTCTGTCCTTCTCTTTTGGCGGGCCATATATCAGGGTTAAGAAACCACCTTCCATACCCAATCCTTTAACCACCTTCATATGAATCAGATTTTTATTTGACTTCACCACCTGCAGCACTTCACTATCATTCCACCATACTGTCAGTCCTCCTCCCTTACCTAAATCAATCAGTTCTATCTTCCCCTTCTTGCTGACTCTCCCTTCTGTCTCATCCCATTCTTCCTCCGCCGCTCTCTTCAGATTCACCTTTTCCAATTCATTGACCAACGCTCCTTCATATGTAAGCTGGAGAGGTTTGGCACACCACCATAGATTACTCTTTGTAGGACTATTTTCTGTGATATTCTTCTCCCCGGAGCTTTCTTCACCATCTTCCGGCATCTCTACAAAATAATGGGATTTGTCTTCCTTCCTCTTCTCATTCATATCTGAGTCATTCCCTTTGCTCTCAGTAATTTTCTTAACAACTCTACTCTCAAGCGTTCCTGACATAGATGATTCAGCCTCCTGGAACTTCACTTCTGGTGCCTTCATTAGCTCAACTGTAGCCACTGTAGTCTCATGACTTTTCCTTCCTTGGGCCTATCTTTCTCCTCCTCTTTTTTATGGAACTCTTCATCCCTCACCAGGCCTGTACCAAATAAGTTCCTTTTGCAGTATTTGGACCCCAATCTGATCTATTCCTTTCCATCTTTTCTTTATTTTTTCTTAGTGGGCTATTAACTACACCTCTCTCATAAACAGGCCCACCATTACACTCCATACGTGCCTTAGTAGATTTCACCTCAGGACTATTCACACTCCTAGCACCTTGACCCTGTGGACCCCATATGTGTAACCGCACCACCTTCCTCTTTCTCCACGCTCTTCCAAGAGGAAGTAGACTCACGCGCTGTTCCCATTTGCACGGAATCATACTCCCCTTCTCTGAACATTATCACCGGCGCAAGAGCTCTAACTGGATTTGTTCTTAACTCAGCTGAATACCTAGAGAGTGATGGATACTGCTCAGACATAAGTTTGTCATTCTCACAACCCTTCCATTCATGTCCCTCCAATCCACAAGTATAACAAAAGTTTTGAAGCTTCTCGTATTTGACATTTGCCCATATTTTCCCTAAATCTCTTGGCCTTTCCACCCAGAACCCAGTCCGTAATGGTTTCATCAAATCCACCTCAACTCTTATACGCATAAAACTTCTTACATTGCAGTCGTCTATACGCGGGTCTTCAAAACATATTACATCTCCAATCTTCTCCCCCATGATCACTACATTCTTCTTGGTCATGGCTTCTTTTGGGATATTGTGAACTTGTACCCAATACAAACATTTGGTCAGCGATATTTCATCCACTGTACGAAGCGAGACCCATGGACAGAGATTCAGAAGACAACCGTCAAAAGCCCACGGACTGTCCCTTAAAACCCTATCATAATCCTCTTTATTCCCAAAATGGAAAACAAAGGAATTCTCCTCAGAATCGCTGATCTCAATCCTCTTCTTTGGGTTCCATATTTTGACAATCAGCTTTTTGAAGGCCATAACATTCACTTGCTTTGTTGAAACTATCTTCCCCACTAGCGAGAATCCTCCTTTCCTACATTCAGCATCATCCCAATCCAGGCGACAGTTGCTATCATCTTTTTCCTCTTCCATCATCGTTCACCTAAATCAGAAAATATAATGACACTAGACTCAAGGACCGTGGATTTTGAAATTCTACTATTTTTGATTTTTCACTGGGAATGCTGTAGTGATACTAGTAAAACATGGAGAAAAACGATGATAACTATATAAAATGGGTTAAGTAACCAAACCAGAAATAAGAAAGGCCACTAGGGCCAGAGCACTCATATAAGAGTGATGGAAGACACTCACCACATGGAGTGATAAACTCTCACACCGAGAATTCTAGAGAGAAGGCAGAGCCTCTCTCTCTAAAAAAATAAGAGGAGAGAATAAACATTATTAGTCTTTATTTGTGAAAAAGTTGAAACAATTAGAAAGTTGCTTATATTTAAGAACAAATTGAAATATAAAACAAATCATATATTTGGGAACGGGGGAGGGAGTATATCATTTTTAATTAGAAGTATTGAGTTTGAATTTGAACATGTAACAACATTATTGGCAGAACACTACCACAGATTACCCCATTTACATGCGCTTATTTTGGCCTCTACATACGCTTATAAAGCGCATGTAGAGGGGGCGCTGGTAAAGGCTCTACATGCGCTTTTTAAAAGCGTATGTAGAGGGGGGCTCTACATGCGCTTTAAGCGCATGTACATCTACATATGCTTAAAGCGCATGTAGAGGCGCCTATACATGCGCTTAAAGCGCATGTAGAGGTAGGAACCTCTACATGCGCTTAAAGCGCATGTAGAGGTGCCTATACATGCGCTTAAAGCTCATGTAGAGGTGCCTACCTCTACATGAGCTTTAAGCGCATGTAGAGAGGTACCTACCTCTACATGCGCTTTAAGCGCATGTACAGCTATATATATATATTTTTTTAATATATATTCTTTTACATTTGCCACCTGTATACACGTAATTCTTTGAACCAAACTTCAAAGAACAACATACATCCCAAAATCAAAGCAAACCGCCCAAAACATTCAACAATCACACAAACACTCCACATTCTAAGCATAATTTGAATGTGCCAACTTGCACAACCCTCCAATTTTAATAAAACTTTCAGACCATAGATTACAACCATAAAAGAACTCAAACATATTTAGAATAGAATAGAGAGAACAAAGAATCCATATCCAAAACAACTCAATAGGTTAATTACATTTCAATACTTATTGGATCAACCCACTATAAAATTTCAAAACAATCAATCTTTCTTAATAATACTTCACATACATAGTTTTTATGCCCAACTTGGCCAAAGCAACAAGGAAAAGAAAAGAAAGGAAAGTCCATTCCATCTCCTTCAAGAAAATCACTTCTCATGAACTAAATTCTTGCACAAGCCATCTCAAAACCATCCTAAGTATACTTTGAGTATTTTAATTATAGTCACTATATATATATACACTCTCCCAATTAAATCAAATTGCGAGATAAGGCAACCACATAAAACCTCAAAGATCAACAAATTTAGCAAGATTCAAACATGCAAGCATAAACACAACATTAATTATTCCTCATGAACCAGTACTACAAAATTTAAACATACCATAAAATATAACATGAAGCACTTTATCCAGCAACAACATACCACCTACAACCTTACAAACATAATCTCATACAGAATAGTTTACTCCAACCAGCCATAACAACTTAATAGCACAATCTGAATATGAAAGAAATCATAAACCCAACCAATCGATTCGATTCACTCAGGACATCAGAGAAAGGAACCGAATTCCATGAGCCACACAAAGGCAAAACCATCAGACATGCACTACAATGACCCATATTTAATAAAGTTTACATCTTGATTAGTTTTAAGTGGATTATTGAACCCCAATCCTTAACTCAAACTCGGTATCTCATAAGAAATAGCACAAAGTGTAAGCAAAAGAAGTCAGAACAGATAGCAAACACTCATAGGAGCTTGCATCCGGTGTTCCATGTCCGTTTCAAGCTTGCCGCCGCCAAAATCGAAAGGAAACGAGATGGAGGAGTGAGGAACAGCAAAAACAGAGAAAGAAGGATGAGAGATCAACTGGAAAAAGGTAACAAACAATTGAAGAACACAAGAAATGACGAAGCCTACCTAATTTCTCGCCGTTGCCGGAAGATGGCCGGAAATCGCCATGACTAGCTGTTGAAGCTTGAAGAAAAACGAAGGAATAAAGGGAACATAAGATACACCCACAAAGGGTTCTACGCCTCGCGTGGCCCGCCAAGCCGCCGTTGTTCCCCATTTATGTATTTTATCTTAATGAACCTCATCAAACATATAAACACACAGTTACAATTACACCAATTCAATAAAAGCAAAGGTTTCATGAATAAACCACATCCTCCGGTCAAGGGAGGAATAGTGTCCACTGCATACTAAATCACATTCCATGCATATATTTCATCTATCAACTTTAATACTTGATTACAAAAATCAATCCCAGATTACCTAACGTTAGCAAGAAATAATGTCAAAGATTCAGACAAAGGAAAGCATCAATAATTAAAGAACAATAAACATTTTCTTGATCAAAACCAAACAAGAATCTGCAAGTTAAAAGGATTGTTTACATCATAACAAGTTTATTATTTTTATTTGAATTCTTAGCATGTCAGTTTACTCATACACACAACATGTACATATTCCTAATGCCAAAACATAATTAAAATTACTCTTTTTATACTATTGTTATACAAGCAGATTTACACTACATTATATTATTGAACAAACTAGTTTAGATAATTATAAATTTGCAACACCACCCGTTTTATTCAATTCGGCCAATGCAAGAAGGGACATAGGAAACCTTCAATTCACACCCAAATCAAACTTTCAAAGTCATCTCATAATGCGCACACACACACACATATACACACACACACACACACGCACACGCACACACTCCTACCACAAAAATCAGTTCGGTATGCAAAATAAGAAAGGGCATGGAACCTTTAAAATCATTATTCACACTCTCACAACAATTTTATTATACTTCACATGCCTCTTATGCGCAAATTCTTCTACTTCCAGCAAAGAAAAATCAAAGGCAAAGAAAGTAAAATATCCTTACTCAAAATAGAATTTCTTCATTGAAATTTTAAGTAGACATGTTAATAAAAATTTCTTCAACATCATGCATACTCTCCTTTCATTTATTTCGACCCAATTTGGTGTTTGAACACTTCAAAACAGCAAGTACTAAGTCATTTCCAGCAATTGTATTCTTTAATAACAAAAACCAAGCCATAATCACCAATTACATACAAGCACAAAACATAAATCATTAGATAATATTTGAGAACCTCTAGTGATAATTATAATCAAGTTTTTGTCCTTAACAACCTACATATCTAGGCTTCAAAAGAGACATTCAAAATTTTCAATGCAACCAAAATTTTCTCTTAAGCATTTTAACAAACACCTTGAGTGCAATGATTTTCAAACAATAGTTACCAACTTCCCAAATACCAGACTCTTGCCCAACAAATTTCCAATCACATAGACAACATAAGCTTTCACTATAGCTCAAATCTTGAAACAAGTGGATATTTAGTCACAACCACATACACCAACACACATACACAATCATCTCATAATAGGGCGCACATATATTTATCTAGCATAAACACCAAACATTGAAATCAACTAAAGAAATTTATGCATGCTCAAATATCTTTAGGAAACAAGTAAATAAAAGGTCAAACTTTAATTTGATGGATTTAGTTCTAAAATCAAAACCCATTTTGGATTTGAAAATACCCAAAAGTTAGGGTTTTGCAAAAACTCCACAAAATCTTAATCAAACCTCAAACAATTACTTAGGACATCCTAACTCAAAGCTTAAAATGTTCCTTGGATAGTTTTTAAACCCAAAACTCAGTCCCCACTCACGGCCTCCCTACCAAACTTGCATAAACCTAAGCAAAAATGGGTATGAAAGGGAAGATAGAACTCACCTAAGCTTAAATACAAAGTCTCTTGTCTGATGCGCACTCGACGTCGCCGGAATCGGCCTTCTTCTCGCCGGAAAATGATGGAGGAAGGTGCTGGAGTTTGAAGACACAAGCAGTGAGGAAAAACAACAAGCCCCATGTGATTTGGAAGAAGAAAGCAAGTGAAAAACGTGAGAGAGAAAGGAGAAGGAGTGAGCAAGATGGTAGAGCAGATTGGAAGGGGGGAAGGTCGATTTTGTTGTTGTTGGAGAGAGGAGGTCGTCGGCCTCTAAGAAGAAAGAAGAAGGAAGAGAAAAAAATGAGAGAAAAAGAAAGAAAGGAAGGAATAAAAGGAAAATGAAATGGGAAGGAATATTCCTTTCTAACTTGGGATATTCCTCTTATCTTTATATAGTTGACAATAACATTTCCCAAGTTGATCTCTCACAATTTGAATTATAATAAGTTTTCTAAATCACTTAATCAACTAATTTAAACAACTAATCTCCCTAAACCTCCAAAAATATCCAGAAATTCCCCAACAATTCTAAAAATTTTATAATTTGTATTTATTATTTATTAAAAACACTCTCTAATCCTACATTAAATTTCTAGGATGTTACACATATTATGGAACTTAAACTAAATTTTTGTTCTACATATATATATATATAGTTCAAATAAAAATAATAATAAAGTCTCACAATTGTGACATTATTATTTCAGTCTAAATATTATTTTAAATCACAGCGCCAAGATTACTCAGGGAAATAAAATAATGAGTTATATTATGTTTTAAAACTTACGTATGTATATGAATCAAATAATGAGTTAAATTTTAATAAATTGAATGTTTTAAAGCTCATGTACAGGCAGCATTTCCACATACAAAAGTGGTAATGGAGCTTTGAAACACTAAGTACACAAGCAGGAACACCTTATGAGGTCTGAGGAGGATCTCTTATGCATGACTCCATGTTTTGCACTTTAGTAGTGCATTTACATGCGCTTAAAGCGCATGTAAAGGGTGTTTCAACATTTTCATAGCACCCAAAAGTGGTAATGGAGGTTTGAAACACTAAGTCCACAAGCAGGAACACCTTATGAGGTCTGAGGAGGATCTCTTATGCATGACTCCATGTTTTGCACTTCAGTAGTGCCTTTACATGCGCTTAAAGCGCATGTAAAGGGTGTTTCAACATTTTCATAGCACCCAAAAGTGGTAATGGAGGTTTGAAACACTAAGTCCACAAGCAGGAACACCTTATGAGGTCTGAGGAGGATCTCTTATGCATGACTCCATGTTTTGCACTTCAGTAGTGCCTTTACATGCGCTTAAAGCGCATGTAAAGGGTGTTTCAACATTTTCATAGCACCCAAAAGTGGTAATGGAGCTTTGAAACACTAAGTCCACAAGCAGGAACACCTTATGAGGTCTGAGGATGATCTCTTATGCATGACTCCATGTTTTGCACTTCAGTAGTGCCTTTACATGCGCTTTATGCGCTTAAAGCGCATGTAAAGCCCAATATCCATATCATTTTAAAGATTTTCATATCATTTTGAATTTTTGAGGTAAATTATTTTTATACTTTAACTTAAAATACTTAAATCTTGTCCTAGTCAATGTTTTTGTGATTTTCTATTGAAGTACATCTCTTTACATGCGCTTCAAGCGCATGTATTAGCTTCCTTTTTTTATTTTAGTAAGCTATGCCCTTTACATGCGTTTAAAGCGCATGTAAAGCCCAATTAACATATCATTTTAAAGATTTTCATATGATTTTGAGCTTTTCACCTAAGTTCTTTTTATATTTTATCTCTAAATACTTAAATCTTTTTCTAGTCATTGTTTTAGTGAATTTTCATTGAAGCACATTTCTATACATGCGCTTAAAGCGCATGTAAAGGCCTTATCTCTACATGCGCTTTAAGCGTATGTATAGATTCTTACATATACATGCGCTTAAAGCGCATGTAAAGGACCCTCAATACATGTGTTTCTTCTAAGCGCATGTAAAGGTGCGCTGGTATAGGGACAATTTGTAGTACTTGAAACCCGATACCCGACTCACTAAAATAGTCTAAAAGCCATTAAAAAATTCAGAAACTCAAGATACGAGATGGTCATATAAAATAATTAAAAAGATGGTTGAAAAAAATGTGAAGGATGTGCTACATATTAAGGGTATTGCATAGTAGAATAGCAAAATCAAGGCTTTGTTGGCAAGCGTAAATAAATGCTATCAGTCAATATATGAATTAGGACTAGTTCAGTACACATTCGGCTTCAATAAACAGTACTATTATTCCTTATAAGGGGAAAACATTCATTTCGGCCTTAAACATAAATATCAGAATCAAATATAGTAATTTCATGCACCACATCTAACAAATATATATGTCCCATAAAGTAATTCAATTCAATTCATTGATTCTATGTTTCAGAGTTTTCATCAAGAATTATATTAGTGCACACCAATGACACCATTAACAAGAGTATTTCAGAAAAACCAATACACATTTGTCACAAATAGTTAATTAACTTAAATAATCGTTTTAATACCTACACATTATTTTTAAGACCAAACTGGTCAATATCACCCTTTCATTGTTCAATCCCTCACTATGGAGTCTCTCGTATCGTAGAAGTCTATAGAAAAATATTTTTATTGTTTATGATATAAAAAATAATGCATCTCATTTTTTTTGCCAGGCACTTCATTTTAAATTCGAATGCCAAGAGTGGGGAATGAGTCATCTTGTCGTTAGCATTTGGCAAGAACCCAAGTGCATTAAGCTTAAATGACAAAAAGTACATGTTCTAGTTATACATTAAGAATATACAGGCGACTTTGTTCTTATTTTATAAACAAGCTGACAAGATAATGACAGGAAATGTGTGGCTAATTGAAGGTGCAAAAGCTGGCTAATGCAGACATTCCCACAAACAAAAGCTAGCTTCGTTCTTGTAATAATCGCAATAAAGATTTCGAATATTCTTCTGCAAGTTCATAGTCATTGGATCCCATATATACTAATACATTGAGTATCTCATTTCAACAAAATTTAAGACATTACCCAATGCACTTGATATGTAAATCATTATGTTAAATACTAAGATCCCAATCACCATATTTTTGGAGCTACTTAACCAAAAAGAGCCTTGTAATCAAACTATGCTGATTCTGTCTTAAATTGACTCCTCTTTAATCTCTTGCAGTGCATGCTTTCAATTCTCCTTCACTTTGGTGGTTTTGCTTATCAAATGAGAGTGATGCTACTGTAGCCAGCGTGCCTGACCCAAATTCTTGTACAGCCAAAGGGTAAAAAAGACAGAGAGGCCACAAGTTAGCTATTGATGTGGGACAACCACTCCACTTAAATAGTATTCCCTCTAGTTCTAGATATAATATAAGATCACTTTGACTCTTTTGACTTTTTTGTGAACATTAAGAAAACTAAATAGGCCACTTAATTTTAGCGTATCGTACATGTAACTGTATATTTGTATTATACGATAGTTTATGAGTAAAGTAAATTAGCTTTAAGGAAAAAAGATAACCATAGGTATTTTAAAGTGATTAATTTTGCACACTTAATATCTCAAAAAAAAAATCAAAATGATCTTATAATAAGGACCGGGGAAGAGTATATATATGGATCATATCACACTACTCAATGTGGGAAATGTATAAGTGCATACTTTCAACTACTTAAATAAGTCAGTTAAAAAAAACTACTTAAATAAGAATATAAGATGCCATATCAGCACACCTTGAGAATCACCCAAAGGATTGATGTTTGAATCTTGTGCATTTATTTGCTGGTGTTGCAATATATCCTCCCTGCATATCTGCAATATAATTCAAGAAACCAAGTGTAAAATTGACACCTATAGAGTAAAAAAATTAAAATCATGCACGAAAACTTGAGCATACCTCAGAAGACGATCTTGTGAGTTCAAAGGGTTTAAGATGGCCTATGACTTGGGACTCCAGCCCAAAAGGTGTTTCTGAGTTGATTATATTTGATGGAGAGGGCACAGTGCGCTTGTTAGTAGCAGTTAAGCTTGAAGGAAAGGACCCGTCTTCTTCTTCGTCTTCGCCATATTCAACTCTCATGTGAGACAAGCACAGAGGCTGCAAGCCTTCGGCAAAGCCCACAGGAAGCATATTCAATCCATTTCTCAAAGACAGCATCTGAAGTATATCATTCATTAGAACACATCAGAAACAAACTTACCAAGAACTTTTCATCCACATTATTGCAGTAAGTGTCCATCTCACTGAGATGTTTAACAAATATACAATGTGGACAAAATTAATTCATTTATAATATTTGAAATTTTTTTGTTATGATAGTTTTCTTAAAAACCATAAGAGCGTTCCTATTGATTACTTTGAAGGATATATTTTACAATTTAACCTCAGGCAGAACCCAATAATTAAGCTACAACAAAGGCTTTTTTATACTTGATCATGTCCCAAAATTTACTTAGCAATCCAGGAAGCAAAAACAAAAACTTAAGAAAGAACATCAAAAGTGGTCGGCCAGATGTAATGAGCATACAAGTCACTGAAAGAACCATATCTCAAAAGTCAGTCATTGGAGTTATAGGGGCCAGGAGCCAATAAGGTCATTGTTTCAAGGTAACCTTCTCAATGTTAAACTTTTTACACCGGAACATACTAGCATGATCTTAATCATGTTGTTAAAGCAGCAAAGATGAACAAAGGCACTTCAATTTACGCAATCAACTCTTTGATTTGTGAGTGGTTTATCAGTATTATAATTCTTTCTTTGACACCAAACTTTCACAAATCCAAAAATGAGAATTGAGAATTATCAATGCTAAATGAATGTTTTGTAGAAAATACCTTTCTTGACCAATTTTTAAAATTCATTTCCTTATTTCCTTCCCTTCTGGGTTGCATGCATCAAGGTTTTCCAGTGTAAAGCAAAAGGATGGCAAAAGTTGAACACAGAGATATATTCCTATGGTATGATTTCTGACAATAATCAATACATGAGTGATGGTTACAAAAATAGCAGGTTTGAAAGAGATCATCACCTGGACTTGAAGCTGAAGCTGTTTAAGATACTCAATAGCTTCATCAAGCATTGAAGCTTTATCAGACTGCCAAGTGCCATATAAATTAAAAACTCAACCATTTTAACTGAACAAATCACTCCTAAAAGAGAAAAAGAAAGACACAAACTTTTGGTGCACCTTATTTGAATTTGGAATTAGATTCTGTAAAGCCTTCAGCTTTTCATTGATCCTACTCCTCCTTCTCTGATCCATACACCAAAAAAAAAACCAAAAGGAAATTCACACAATGCATGACAAAAAAAATACCAAGAACGCCATACTACCTCTGGTCCTAAATATAAGACCTAGTTGACTTTTTTTGGAGAGATTAAGGTTGCGAAATAGATTATTAAATCATGACATAGGAGTATTTGATATCTTTTTAGATTATCCATTAGTTTACAGGTAAAATAAACTATTCTAAGAGAAAAAATTAGGTAAATCAATTTATAATGAACTAATTTTGCTTTTTTAGGATTTTCCAAAAAAGTCAACTAGGTCTTATATTTAGGACCGGAGGGAGTATAACTTAATCATATTCCAATAAGTAATAACCTTCTCAGACAAGTTATGAACCTCTGCAGCTCTGCTTCTCTTTGATGAACGCCTTGGAGGAATTGACTTGTCAACCAATGCTTCAACAGTACCTCCCTAAAACAAAAAACAATTCACTTCAAATATTAAGAAACTCAAAGATCCACATAAAAACATGCACAGCAAATAGTAAAAAACAAAATAGAGTATAATAAATGAACAAAGCAAAGTATGTACCTCACTTTCACAATCATACTCATCAGTCTCATTTCCACTTACACCAACTGAAGAAGAAGACAAGTTAGCAGCATTTGAAGCAGAACCTCCTTTGATATTATAAGATGATGACATGAAGTGATCATGTTTTTTAGAGGCAGAATCAAAGCCTGAGATTACATCTTGAAGAAGAGAAGATGGGTATGAAGTGTTGTTAGGAGTGTTGTCAGTCATGTGGGTTAGGAGGGAACACGGTGGCGGTAGGGTGGCGGAGGAGGGAGGAGGAGGGAGGAGAATCTGATGCAGAAAAAGGGAGAATTCATCTGGATGTGAAAGTGAAGAAGAAGAAGATGAAGAAGGAATGATGGTACTCTTTCCATAGCTGTACATATCCCCCATCTCTCTCTGCTTCTTCTTCTAAGTTCAAAGCTTCTTTTTTTCAATGACTTGCTTTTGTAAGAAGATGAGATATAGGTTGTAAGAAGATGAGATATAGGGGGTGTTTGGTTCTGTTAAGTGGCTTATTTTTAAGTCAGTTGGAAAATAAGCTTTAAGTTGGCTTATTTTTATATTTGAATGAACTTTGAAAAAAGTGGCTTATTTTCCCATTTGACTTATAAATATGTTTGGATGACTTTTTTTTGTTTAAGGGGCTTATTTTTAAGCTAGCTTGTTTTTATGTGATGTAGAAAAATAAGTTGGCTTATTTTTAGAAATAAGCTACCTTGTGTAGCTTATAAATAAGCTGGCTTATTTCAAATAAGTTTGGTGAAAAATAAGTCCAACCAAACATGAAAAAAAGCCACACACCCAAAATAAGCCCCCAACCAAACACACTCATGGTCAATGCTCAATAATCAATAGTGTTGCCTTTTCTTTTGGGTTAAAACAGTCAAACAAAGTATTATTTTGAAAAAGAGTTAAGGATCATATTTACCCTTCAAATATGGATAGAGGATCATATCCACTTCTGAAGTATTTTTAGGCTCATATACTTTATACTTTAGGGACAAATTTGTGTGTATTTCACAGGTAAATGTGGATGAATATTTAGATATTTGTTCATTAACTTTAAAATTTTTCTTTTCTTTTTCCTTTTTTAGGATTGAGAGTTGGTTGCAGAATTTGTGTTCTTTATTAGGTTCGTGGAGTTTGGGAGAAGCCGCTTTGTCTTTAGGAAACGTTAGTGAAAAATGAGTAATGTACTTTCGGAAACTGATGATGATGACGTGTGCTGATATGGGAAATTGTGGGCGGGTCTTGTATCTAAATTTATGACACACATCACTCTCACGCGCCATAACACCGCGTGAGCAAGCATCAATGAGCATAAGTCATTTTCACTTTTTGAGCCCATACCGCCATGAATGTTGTATTTAAAATTTGTGTCATCCACTTCTCTTAATGTATCTTGTTCTTCTCTAACTAATTCCTTTTTTAAATAATTGGAAAAACAGTACTTTCACTCTTTCATTAATAGATGCTAGATCTATCAAGTGAGTAAATGGATCGATTTTTAGTAGTAGCAAGAGCGGATGTAGAGGAAAAAGATGGAAAAGATGAATGAATCTATGGATATAATTACAAGTGTCCAGATATGGATATTACAATTAGTAGCAATATTAGAATCATGGATGATCTTTTGGGAGTTAAAGGCATAAAAATGAGGTTATTTGTTCTAATCATATACTCCATCGGGTACGTAATTTAAGAGCTCGTCAAAACTCAATTCTTAAGAAAACATGTAAAAGTTAGTTGAGTATTTGAAGTTAATTTATTTTTCTAATATTGTCTATATTTATTATGATACTATTAGAAAAGAGAAACACATAAGTATTAATAAATATATAAAAAAGAATTAGGTGTAAGTAAGAAAAAATGCATTATATGAAGAGAGAAAGTAAGGGCAAGGTTTTATGTTTTACACTAAAATCATTCAAGTGCTCTTATATTACAGACAAAAGGGAGTATAAAGTGTTAACCTAATTACTAGAGGCTGTGATTGAGAGTCACTGATTCAAAGACATTGTTGATAGGTCTAGAATAAATTCTTCATTGATGGATAAGGAGAATCATGTTTTATGTAACCTTTATCCTATATTGTCTAGCCAACTTTTCTAATAATATAGAAGACAATTAAGGTATCTTTAATCAACTATCATCACCTATTTCTTGCTTGGGTTCTTAAAGATGGACTCTAGACCTAAACTTCAAAGGAATATCAGATTTTTTAAAAAATGAACATGTTATTTTAAGTCGAAATTAAACCCATCTCATATAAATTATCCTAGTAAAATCATGATTGAAAAGCCAGATTTTGGCCTCAAAATGTGAATCATACCAATCAATTGGATTGGCCATGCAACAGGATGTTCAAAATCCTGTAATTTCATCAATCCAACACAAGGGACCACATAAAAAAGACATGACCGACCCCATCATCAAATCATCAAACGTCACAACACAAGCTCTTTCTCGTTGGTGACATAGATACACACAACACAAGATCGTACACGCCAAGTAACACACTTGTGTTCCTCAAATATGCACCGTACTCTGTGATCTTTTACGGTGATTCGGTAGGTGAACCGTGAGCTTCACTTAATGCTATGTTTACTCATGCACGTCCCCTAGCTATTGCTATTTTCCCCTCCCACATCACTCCTTGTGATGATCTATGCAAAAATATCTAACGGTAACTAAGCCATACAAAACCATACATAAGTTACTAACAATCCATTAAAATGTTGTGAGTCATCACTCATCAAATTCAGTCGAAAAAACTTCACAAAATGTCATAGTCATACCATGAAAGTAAGCATTTATTGAGGGGTGAGGGGAGCCAAAGTAAAAAGTTGTCCCTTGAAGGGAGAGAGATGCATAAATTTATTCCTCAAAAGAAGGAATTGCAATTTGTTTGCACATTGGGCAGATGTTCTTCAGCAGCAACCATGACTTGATACACTCTACATGAAACCTGTGGCCACACCAAAACTTGCCCAGATCTTCATTTTCTTGGTAATCATCCTGCAAAATGGTAACAAGAATACATGCATTAAATCGAAGTCCAAATAGATGTGAACCTTCAAGATTTAACTTTGGGCGAAGGTGCAAAAATGATACTAAACTTTACCCAAAATGGCGTTTCTAATACGAAAGTTTCACGGCGTGCAAAAGGAGTACCCAACTTGGGGTTCAGGTGCAAATATAGTATTTTCACTTGAAGGAAATAAAATTTTGATATAAAAAGACTCTTATGTCCTCATTCCTCCCTCATTAAATAAAATTTAACGAGAAGCATAAGAGTCTTTTCATACATAAATTTTATTTCCATGCAGTGAAAATATTATATTTACACTTAAACCCCAAATTAGCTACTATTTTTGCACCTCGCAAAACTTTAGTATTAGAAATGCAATCTTGGGTAAAGTTTAGTATTATTTTTACACCTCGCCCTTTAACCTTATATAAAAGAGAAAGAAAAAATCCTCATGGGCTTAAAACCTCACCTGACATATGCAGCAACAATCTTTCTCCTCAGACCCATCTGGGATGGGCTGGAATTTTTCGAGATTAAGGAAGCAATCAACCATTTCCTCAGTCAGCCCATCCTCAATTCCGCCATCAGGCTCAGCTGGATCCTCAGCTATGTCTTCAGCTTGATCCTGAAGATGAAAATCATTACTTTGGAAGAGCTATTCGATCAAAAAACATGTTCAAGTGCAACACTTGTGTTGACAACAAATGAATCCAAGAGTGCTATTGTAAGGGAAGCTTTACTTCAGTGTTTTTACCTCAGAATCCGCTATATCCGTAGTACCAACCCACCCCATAAGTATATCTGCCATGACTGAATTGTCCAACATCCTCAGTTCCGGTGGAACATTCTGTTTTTGAATGTGGAAGAAAAAACAAGAAACAATCATCTCATAAGTCTCACTTAGAAACACATCACAAATAATTAACATTTTGATAGTTTGTGTCCCTTACATCTCACTCACCAGTAATGAGATGAGAATAAGAGAAACAAGAACAAACGAGAAATCTCTAAGGTTGAACATGTGACATAAGATGTCTGGGACTCTGGTCTTTTGAAAAAATAGATACTAGTTTATACGAAAACCTACCAGAGGCCGCCATGGCTCAGCACTGTTTAGCAGTTCCAGGCGATAGTGAAGCTGTAAAATGTGAATACAAAAAAGGCATCTGGTTAGATCACAGATTCATCAGTTCCAGTAAGACTCATGAGCTGAACTTTTTCCCTGACAAGATGTTAAAAAATTTAATGTTGGAAAAAAATCAGCAGATTAAATGAGCCACCTTACCAACCTACACAGTTAAATTAGATTTTACTGATAAGTTAGCCCATTTAGCACATCCAAAAAGGCTTTGAAAACTATAATAAGATAATGACTGGCCAATTATGAGGCTTTTTCTCAAATCCCTCTCAACAATCAATGTTCTTGCTAGTAGCTTTATGTAGTATTAAATTAAAATTTCCATAAATTACTCTCAAAGCAAGTGAATCTCAAACATTGCAGTTATGAAGTGAATGTTTGAATTAACTTGTATTGATGATTATTTAACTATACAAGGTAAATATGTGAGAGGTGCTTTGCCTCATATAAATGCGTTCTCTACCAAACGTGCTCAAACAAAATCAATCTATTATTATTCGCTTAAATTTGAGACAAAAATGCCAAAAATGTACAAAGGGAAGTTCAAATGGGGAAATGGTAAAAACCAAACCTAATCACATCAAAATTCACTGATACATAAGACTGACTAACTAGAACCTCTAAGAAAGATAATAAGATTAGCAAACCATTGGGAAAATCAACACGAACAAGTGTCTAAAGCATACCTCAAGACTCAGCCTCCTCCTATTTTGAGTATTAGCAGATGACCAAAAATAATGATAAATGCCATTATCATCTAGATCCTGGAATCTCGCTTCTGGATCCTGAGATATACCAAATCCAAAAGAAATGGAACCAAATCACAAATTTCCATAAATGAGTCATATTTAAACCCAAAAATGCCAATTTACAAACTCAATTTCTCTTATTCTCGATCACATTTATATATGTATATATGCTCGTCATTGATGTATTGATTACAATTTTAAGAGTATTGCAAATATCCACACATCACAGCCTAATCAATTTAGAAGGAATGAATCATACCTGAGGCCACAGCCCCAAACCACGTTGAGAATGAGCAAGTAACCATGTTAAACCAAATGTAGATGGAGCCTCAGATCCTGCTCTAGATGTATTCTGATTCTGAAATGCAGCATTACCAGATCTAACAGGATAGCCCATTTCTTGTAACGCTGCTGAATGGGCTGATTCTGCTGGGTTGTGACAATGCCAACTTGTACCAGTAGTTAGAGGCACATGACCATTCGTAGTTCTTGCTGATGTCAGTGTGCAAGGATCAGGATAATTGAATCCTTGGAACCAAGAAAGGTCAGTTGCTGGTTGAAACGCACTATGATCAAAACCATGAAAGGGACAGATATAAATTCCAGGGCGGTTTGAAACTCCACGCATAAAGTGCGGGGTTCTTGGATCATATGCCCAATCAATCCTTCCAATTTGGTTAAGCGTATCATTTTCATTTATGTTTCTTGGGTCATAAAAGGGTGCCATAGCAGAACTTTCCACTGAAGAATAGAGAGGCAAAAATGAAGAATAACCACTACTTGGTCTCATCAAGTGCGTCCAGGCATGAGCGGGTGAAGTTTCATGATAATTAGGAGCATGCTCATCAGGCTGCACTGAGGAAATTGGATTGATAAAACTTTCTGCAGACCTGAAGAGCGGGTGATGGTTGTCTTGACCATACAAAGGAGACAGGGCGGGTAACTGGATATGGTTATTCCTCATGTAACCTGATGAGACATTACTGGTTGGCAGAAGAGCTTGTTGATTTGCAGCTGTATGATGATGAGTGTTACTTCCAAAGTTTTCAGGTAGCATGGCTCCATTCAAGTACTGTACATCAGACCTTATATTGCCATGACCAATAATTGTCTCAGAATGTTGTTGATGAACAGCAGGACTAGTAAGAGAAGTAGATATGTTGATTCCATTGCTGCCATAGACTTCATAAGCCTGCTGTTTGGAAAATTCAGTCTGCGCGGCTGTGCTAGAACTCCCACCTGCCAACAATTCTCGGTTAGTATGCTCAAAAGACTTTCTCTTACAGGAAAAAAAACTTCATGAACGATGAGATGCTATCCAAACCTTGCTCTTGTGCTGCAGAACTTGATCTCCCATGACCAATTACCGAAGTGTGAGAGTTGCAGTTATTCGGATTCCCAGGTCCATATGAATGAAAGCCTAAAGTCAAAGATAAATTCAAATTGTTGTAACAGTTGTTTGCAGCATATTCTACACCTGCATCAACATTTTGAGGAGCAATACCAGCACTGCTACCAATGCCCAGACCGACATGATTTGATCCCGAAACCTGAGCAGAGAACCTTTGATCACCTGCAGTAAGGGGACTTACAGTAGGAAACAGTTGCAATGTTCCAGTGGACTGATGATTGGCCTTGTTTTGGCTGTTAGCATTACAATTCGAGTAATTCATTTCTCCTGTCATAGCGAGGATATCATGAGTCAAGATAGTGACAGGGAATGTATCATGCTTTATTCTTAATTAACCTGTGAAATCAGGTTGATTGCCAATCTTGATGTCTATAAGAAATTGGCGGTGGTGGTAAAAATTTTAAAAATGCACACAATCACACAGAAGGAAAAGAAAGCATTACCTTGATAGTTCATCATTGCCAATAAGTCGGCCCTGGAGAACAATATCCACGGAAAAAAATCCCAAAAAGGACCAGGCAGTGTGGCTAATTGCACAGTTACTCAAGCTGCATGAAAACCAAGCAAATAAAAGGAGACAATGGTTTACTTTTCTAACCCAAAAAAGCATATTCCTAAAATAGCATATAAATAAATTCATAAAATTGCATAGGCATAAGCATTAAGTATGCATTAAAATGGTCAAATACACTGCATCATCATGGAGCTTCCTTACCATACTTAAAGTTTCAGTTCATAAAATTCAAAATGACCCAAAACATCTGATCCGACAGCTTGAACTAGTGATGATTAAGAATGGAACAGTAATGCTCTACTATTGTTAACATCATTTTGTCTTTGATTCAAAAAAAAAAAAAAGAACAGCAATGCAAAAAAACAAATTTATCGGACGAGCAATGCAAATCCCAATAAGGATGAGAACATGTTTCAAATCCTAGTAAGCGCTCTCGTCGAAAAAGGGGACATCCCTGCATATGTGGGCAGCACTCCTACCCCACGAGCCCGGATTATTTGGTTGTCAATAGGTGTCAAATTATCAGACGGTGTACAACTAAAAATCATGGTTCTTTGACAAAGCAAACAAACTGAGTAGAAAATTTTCTAGTGACATGAGTTCACTTGATTTTGAAATTGTTGCAAGGGTTTGCAACCCTGTAAGACAAAATACATTATTGACTACAACCGACCCACAAACAAAGGAATTCTACTGGGGAAAATGTAAACTAGAATCAGCATAAACCCAGACAAAATCACTCTTCAAAGAACACAAAAATAAACAAAACAGGCAGTCATGTAGACATAAACAAGGCTACAGTATACTCAAACACAGAATCCCAAAATCAAATAAGGCGGAGAGAAAGAGATTATACACTGTAGATGGCGAAATTTGGCACAGAGAAAGATTATACTCTCATTCTTCCTCTTTCACCCACAATCTCTGAATCTCTTTTCTGCAAGAACAAAACTGAAGAGGTTTGTGTCTTTTTATACTAAAAACTGGAACCCTGAATCGATATGCTAATGAACAATGTACATTGAATATGAATTTGGGCATTTAAGACCTTCCTTACTAGGATTGAACAAATAAGGGAAGTGAAAAAACAGAAAATCACAGGTTGTCTCAACAACTAGAACATTATATTATAAAATTATTATGAAAAATATCAGCCACATGTCAAAGTTAAGAATTTCACCATCATATATATAGTTTAAAGTTAGGCAAACACGAGTATCAAATAAATGGAATAATAAAAGAGAGGATGGTTAAGTAAAACAACCCATTCATAAAATTGTTTGCCTGATTGGTTGTGATCTATCTTTGAACAATATCAATAGATTTCATGATTAATTGACACTTGGTGATAGAAATGTGAAAATAATCATCTATGCCAATGATGAGGGGAATGACAATGATAAGTCTGATGGAAGATAATAAATCGAAGTTCCACTTTCTCTCTCTTAAAGTGAGTACGATCTTTTAACCCCATTCAAAGTTCAGATAGAAAAAAAAAATACAAGATCGCCGATCTCTTGTTGAAATGGAATGATAAGAATGTCATCGTCATATATACCTTATACCCATAAGTTTAGTATCCTTATCAGAATTTCAATAAATGAAGTTCCAAACCACAATTTCCAAACCACAATACCTTAAACCCATAAGTCTAGTATCCTTATCAGAAATTCAAAATCGTTCAAAACATCTGATCACACCGCTTACAGTAATGAGTTAAATGATTAATGGAACAGTAATGCAAAAAAAAATGAAACCTAAACAATTCCATAATCTTATAAGATTTGGACCTTAATTGAAACGCAATAGTTTTTAATGTGTTCAGATTGTGAAATCCTCGCGAACACACAAACAATACAAAGCCAAAGCCCAAGAAAATGAGACATGATTTCAAGTAATATCATAAAAGCTAACCCATACTAAACAAGAGCAAAACTTATGGTTCTTTGACTGATATGTAACCGGTCACATCGGTAAGTGAGTATGCCCCTAAGGATGAAAACGTGTTTCGAGTCCCAAGAAACACTCTCGTTGGGAGAGAGAACATCCCTGCCTATGTTAGTTGCAGTCATACCCCTCCAATCCAAACTAGTCAGTTGCTAATAAGCGTCAGATACTGGATGACATTTAACTAAAAAAATATGGTTCTTTGACAAAGCAAACTAAATGAGTAGCTAACTTCCTAGTGACATGGGTTCACTTAATTTCGAAACCGAGTTTGCAATCTTGTGACACAAAATACATTATTGACTGCGGCCAACCCACAAACAAAGGAGTTCTACAAAGGGAAACGCAAACCAAAATCAGCAGAAACACGGAACAAAATCCCACTTCAAAAAAAGGGTCAACCCAGTTCTAGTCCCCACTTAGTGAGGGTGTTGAAGAAAGGGATATCCTAGGCAGACTAACCTTTACTTTCTACAAAGTGACTGATTCGAACCCACAGCCTCTATCGTTGAGCCAAGCCTGCCCTTCAAAACCACTACTTAGGCAAAGAGAACACAAAACACCAAAATCCCACTTCAATGAACACAAAAAAAAAAAGCAAAACAATTAGTCATGTAGACAAAAACACAACTACAGTATACTCAAACACAGAATCCCAACATCAAATTAAATAAGGCAGAGAGAAAGAGAGTATACCCTGTAGAGAGCAAAATGTGGCACAGAGAAAGAGATTACACTTTCATTTCATTCTAACTCTTTGACCCACAATTTCTGAATCTCTCTCTGCAAGGAAAAACTGAAGAGGAGGGTCTCTTTTTATACTAAAAATTGAAACTTTGAATGATTAAGCTAATCAAGACTGTACATTGAACATGAATTTGGGCATTTAACACTTTCCCTACTAGGATTGAGCAAATAAGGTAAGTGATTAAGAGAAAAATCACAGGTTGTAACAAAAATAATAATAATAATAATAATAATAATAATAATAATACCTAGGGAGGGTGAAGAAGACAAATTGAGCGTTGTAACGTTTCTGGGTCACGCTTATTCTGCGGATTTGCTGTGAAATCGTTCATCGTTATGAATCTCAGTCTCACCGTCAAATTCACAGAAACATTAAAATCATTAAATCAACAAACGACGAGCTAAGGTTGTTTTTTTGTTCCTGGAATTCGCGCGAGGGTTTTATTTTTTTTTTTATTTTTTTTATAAGCTCTTAGTTTTCGCGCCTTTGAGACTTTGACTGGCCGCTTCAGTTTTGAAGCTTACAATAAAACAAAAGTTGGCTCTTCTTTCTTTCCTTTCCTTATTTGCCGCCAAAGACTGCCTGTTTCTTATACATGTGCATGGTGTGATGTTAAAGGGTTAAGGGTCACACACACACAATATATGTATAAATATAAGGGCGAAGACTCAAAAATGATACAATACATAACTATTAGTCAATGAACAAAAATAGTACATAATTATTACAAGGTACAACAATGATACTCAATTTTTACAATGTGATCAAAAATGATATTTTCACTAATATGACAATAATATAAGACATGAAATGTCCAAAATGCCCTTATAATTAAATAAACTTTTACCGGGCGGTGATTAATTTATAAGGGCATTTTGGACTTTTTATGTCTAATACTATTGTCATATTAATGAAAATATCATTTTTGATCACATGGTAAAAGTTGGGTATCATTTTTGTACCTTGAAATAGTTATGTACTATTTTTGTTCTTTGAACAATAGTTATGTATCATTTTTGGGCCTACTCCCTAAATATAAATATGTGTGTGTGTACTCCTATTATGCTTGAATATGTCAATATTTTATTTTCCTATATTTATCCCTAAAGTATGTAGGAGGATCATATTTGTCATTTAAAGTTAAAATTTTAACTGCCAAATAGGATTTTCATGCGTACTTTAAGGGTATATATGAATGACCATTCATGTATACTTCAGGTGTATATTATACATACATACATATATATATATATATATATATATGATCTTTCATATATACTTCAAGGGCGAATATGATCATTTGTGCATATTTTCGAGGTAAACTTGGGTCAAAAAATACTTTAGGGGTAGATATGGATCTTACATGCATATTTTATGAGCATATATGATTTTTAACTTTAAAAATAATATAAGTGGATTGTTTTCACTTGTCAGTGTGTTATGTTTTCTTCTAAAGCATTGTAATCATTTTTCTTCATTTCGTGTGTCATCTCTTACTTATTAATGTTGAAGATGTAATAACACAACTTGAAAAGAAGTTAGCAAAAAGTAAAATTATATCATATATTTATTAGGACCAAGATAGACTTCTAAACAGGTTTTTTATTTAGACTACAGGGAATTCTTAACTCAATTTTAAATTGGTTGTTTTGGTTCCTCAACTTCTTTATGTGTGTTTATAATAATTGCTACCTAAAATGTAGAAAAAGTTTGGAAAATCATGGGCTGACTACACATAATCTTTTAGTACCCTTGAACATAATGAGTATAAATTCTTATCTTATTAATGATACTTTTTCCCATAAATTTTATTATAGACAAGACTACACATCCATATGCATATTGAATAGTTAGTTATAAGAAGGCAATATAGCATTTAACCTCATGGCAAAAAAAATTATTTAAGCCCCCTCTATAGTAAATTAAATCTAAAAAATGTTTGTGCTGCTTTCTTAATGTCAATGTGAATATATTTAAATCTCAAAAATCTTGAAATCCAAAATTAAAGCATCAAACAATTCACAATTGGATTTCCAAACCTCGAGTGAAGGAGGAAGAATGTGGTAGGCTTAGACAACCAACGTAAGACTCTTTTAAATCTCATGAACATTGATCAACAATAATTACGTCATACAATTCACATAGTCAGACCCACTTAATAATATACGACTTTGTTGTTTTTAGATATGGAGAGTTTTTAAGACAATTTTACTTATTCTCAATATCAAATTGAGCATTTTAAAGTTTCAAAAATCATGGAATTCGATCCAACCTTTCATTGCTAGATTTCCGAGACTCATATATGGAGAATTTTCAAAAATTTTGTGCTTCTTTTTCAACATCAACATGAGCATTTCGGTATCTCAAAAATCATGGAATTCTACATTTCACAACTAAATTTTCAAAACATTGAATTTCTAAGATACATGTGGAATTTCCATCATGTTTTTGCTTTTTTAGATGAGAACGTTTTAATCTTTTAAATTAATAGGAGTATCATTTTACCCTCTATAGGCAAAGTAAAGTTACAAGTGGGTGAGGTCAATTGACATTTTCCTTAAAAAGAAATGAGTCATAGTTTGATGTTGTATGAATCATTATGAATTTGATTAGATACATTGATTCATTAATCTATTAATGTATTTGTAAAAGTAATTGATTGCTTGTCAGAAATATATATAGAAAGCTAATCATAATATAATTCATAATTTTACCAAAACAAACTCACTTCCATCAGTCCCCTGAACTTTTAATTTAATTTAATTCATATATAACTCAGTCCTTCATCTTTTAATTTTCTTATAATTTAGTACAAAGTTGCATAAAAGCGGAAGACTGTCTAGTATATTCTCTTCCTTAACACCCTCTCAAGTGGAAGTACAAGTGGGTTAAGTTTTTTTAGTACAAAATCATCATATGTGGTAATTAAACATTGCTTCCAACTTAACTTCATGTGGCAAACAATCTTCCAACACATACACATCATCTGACTCCCATACATCATCTTTTTCCACCCTCAACAATTTCCCAGTCATTCCAGAACTCACCTCTCTCTCCTCCATCTCCTAACTTATAATCAAAGCTTGTCCATCTATAAACGAAACAAGAATAATAATGCTGATAATGCAAGAGGCACAATAGAATGAGTTTGGAGGAACTCATTCTACGTCACGAGAACGCTTGAGGATCAACAACGGAATCAATGGCAACGCTTAGCTTTACAAAACTAACACTTGGCAAAGTCTCTGAGAGGATATATAGGCCCGGAATCAATGGCGTTCATCGACAAAGATAAGAGCGTATCTGATCTGGAAGAAAAGGCTTGAGGATGCTGATGGGAAAGCAACATTGATGAGAACGCGTCTTAATTAATCTCTCTCCCTAATCATTATATTTATAGGAGCCTCGCAGGTCAAATAATAATCTTGGAGGCCATTGGTCACATTTATATTGCTTACACATTATCAAGAGATAATTTTTTGGGAAATCAAAAGAGATATAGATAAATACTCCTCTCTAGTATATATAAAAAGAAAAATAAATAATAGATGAGTTTAGAGAAACTTTGGAATAGCTATTGTTATGAGGTTGGGGATGGGGGAGACGTGGGTTCTCTAGAATATAAATTGTTGAGAGTGGGGAGAGATCGATGATGTATGCAAGGTAGATGATATATATGTGTAGCTATGCATGTGTTGGCAAATTTTTTCTGCCATGTGGAGTTGAGTTGGAAGTAATGTTTGCCACATATGATGACTCTTTATATACTTAATTATAAGAAAAATAAAAGATTAGGGATTGAGTCAAATTCAAATTAAAAGTTCTGGGACACTTTTCATTTTGTAAAGGATCACTAGATTAATCTTCCCAATAAAAATTTACAAAGGCACATGCACTATTCACAGAGAAGGGGAGCAATACTTCAATATTTTTTTTTCTAAATTTTTAAACAAAATTTAAAATATAAAAAATATCATGTTTGGAAAAAATAACCTAGCGTTTTTATTGAGTTTGATTTTCTTAAATGTTAGCTACTGGAGAAAATCTATTGTATATACAATACATTATCAAAATCCTGGTTGATACTAGGAATACTTATAAGGCCGAGGTTTGGAATGTGAGATTAAGGAATTAGCTAGCTAGGAGGAATTGAGATCGAGTGAAGTCGACTTCTTCGAAATGGTATGATGTAAGTAATTAGGACTCCAATCTCAGTTTCAATATATATACATGCCAGTTTTATGATTAAAAACATTTTCCAAATTGTCCTTCCCCCATTTGTTCTTGCCTCCGATCCATTTGTCATCATTTCATCTCCTCCTCCCTCTACTAGCTAGTAACGTATTAGAGATTTGCTTTCCTTATGACATATTTTGTTCACTAATTTAAATTTGTCTTTTGATGCTAATCCATATGAGTCCTCTACAGAATGTTTTATTCGATATGAGAGCGAGGTTTTCTATTTAACGAAAATCTCACAACATACCAAACATGATTATAAAACTTATTATTGGTGTCAATTTCGGTCATGATCTCATTGGTAAACTTCACGAACTATTATTTGAGTAGTCATATGATGGTCTCTTTATAAGACACTGCAAGCCCAGCCCTCTCCATTTGCCATATGTAATATTAGGCCATGTCCACAAATTTTAAGGCCTTATGTAACAAAAAAAAGGTTGTAAGCCCTTATGTAACAAAACAAATTAAGGCCGTATGCAGAATTATCATAGAAGCATGCATATAGTACCATGCAACTAACAAAATCAAGGTTTTGTAATTAGAATATTTTAACATTTCCCCTTCAAAAATTACGCGCTTAATTCATTAACAAATCTTGTAATATATATCTTATCTTTAATAGAATTGGAAAAATTTTACGGTTAAGATTTAAGAGTATTAAAGAAACAAAGTCAGTTTTTCTATAGTTATCTATACATTTTATTACTATTATAGCGCCATTTGTGAAGTAAAACTTCATATTTATAGCTTAGTTTGAGGGTATAATTTTCATGATCCTCCCCTCCTCTCAAGATTTATATTTTTTAGTGGGAAGATTTATATTCTTGGGATCAAATTTTTTCTCTAATTTTAACATTAGATTCTACATAAAGTTAGTGACATTTTGATATTTTATAGAAGAAAAATAGTTAAATTTTCAATTTTATATCATTGTTTTAATCAATGCTTCAATGAAAAAACTGAATTTGAAGCATTAAATCTTTAAAAAAATCATATAAAATTGAAATTAAACCATTTTCTGCCATAAAATATCGAAAAAAATACTTATTAAAAAATATAATGATAAAATTAGACAAAAAAATTGATCCCAAAAATATATAAATTCTTTAGGTAGAGAAGAGGAAGAGGAAAAAGAGTGGGAAGATATAATTCTTCTCCGTTTATACAAGGCATTACTCGATGATTCTAATCAATAGCCTAAGGGCAATTATAACATTTGATGCATAACTGTAAGGGATAATTATAGCTAGCTAGGTCCCGAATAAGGTAATTAATGATGACTATGTTTGAAAATGTCATTGAATTACTCCCTCATAAGATAACTTTTACATTTTAATTTGTTTCTAAATATAATTGTTCCCAAGTTTTCCAAATTAACCCTAATAATACTTAATACTCCCTCCAGTCCTAAATATAAGACCTAATTGACTTTTTTGAAAAATCCTAAAAAACAGCAAAATAAGTTAATTATAAATTGATTTACCTAATTTTTCCTTTAAACTAGTTTATTTTACTTATAAACTAATGGATAATTTAAAAATATATCAAATATGTCATGATTTAATAGACTATTTTGCAACCTTAACTTCTTCAAAAAAAGCTATCTAGGTCCTATATTTAGGACCGGAGGTAGTATATAATAAACAAACAAGAGGGAGAGTGTGAGGATAATGACACATGATTAGGGTGAATTGTTAATAAATAACTTAACTAACATCCTTAATATAATAAAAGTAGAGAAAACGTTCTTGTATTTAGGAACGGATCAAGAATATTATAAAATTCCTAGGGACTTCAATGGTAATCACATGTATTGGGAGTTGATAATGCATATCAATAAGTTGCTATTCACGACTTAATAAAAACCTAGTTATTTATTACCCAACAAGTTGTATTGATAAGCATTAATACCACCTTATTTCATTGCTATAAAAAAAGCTATATTTAATACTCCACCTAGGACCATATGAATTTCAATACTCCTATAATTCAATTACTTTTGCGGAAATTCTAGATAAAAGATAATTGAATTTCAAAATCATTTTAATTGGTTGAGTAACATGATTAACTAGTGGAGTAGAGACATTTATTAATCAAAATCCTCTTTCTGTGGTTTTGAAATTCAACTGTCATTTATTTGGTAATTGCCCATTGCCTTCTTTTTTTTACCATAATAAGTTTTTCATTAAATGAAATTCATTACAGACTTGATGACAAACATAACTGAATGCTAAAGACTAATAACATAGTGACTTACAGATTATTACACCACTAAACATCAGCAAAACAAAGGTCACACTAAGAGTAACAAACACATTAAGACTAACAAGACAGATATGGGTAATGGTAAAATAGGTTGGTAGTGAGGAGGCCAACTTATAAGCAATCACAATCAAAGGAAAAGACGATAAAGAGTGGTTGTCCAAAGACATGCTCCGTAAAGCCCACAATTTTTTATGTCAATACTGCAACCAGTGCAGTTCCAAACACACCTTCATATTGGGATTCGGAAACAAATCTCAAGGAGGAAAAGATCATGATTAATTTAGGTCAGCTACCATCACAACCAAGGCTAAAAACACATGACCAACCACATAACAACAGTCTCAAAACACACAATCTAAGCCTAATAACAAACAGGGATGACACAGACTCATGATACCTTGCCAAGAACCACCCCCAATCTTGGCAGTACCAAACATGAACGATCATGGAGCTTAGGTGGCTGTCAGACAGCCACCAAAATACACAGATTTGACACCAGATTTCAGATATTCCCTACCAAAAATTGGAGCCACAGAGATCCTAGCAAGTAGTATAGGAGATAGAACCTTCTTCACCACATCTTTATGCTTGCGATCTAAGAGCTTTTCCATCCTCAAAGCATTCTTCACATCAGGTGGTAGAGGGTGGGGGAAATGGGCCGGCAGCGGCGGAGGGTGGGTCGGTGATGGAGGGTGGGTTGACAGTGGCAGAGGGTGGGGGAGTAGATCGGCAGCGGCGTAGCGTGGGGGGAGTAGATCGGCAGCGGCGGAGGGTGGAGGAGGTAGATCGGCATTAGCGGGTGGAAAGAGTGGGTCGCCGGCGACGGTGGCAGAGGGCGGGTTGGCAGCGGCGGAGGGTGGGGGTATTGGGTCAGCAACGGTGAGAAGGAAGAGTGGGTTGGCGGCGGAGGGTGGGGGAAATGGGTCGTAGCAGAGCACTAGGGCAGAGTGAAAAAAGTATAATTGTTAATAAAAAAAATCTCATTGCCTTCTTGAAACTTAGTTGTGATTAACTTTTTTTCTTATACCATACCTAGTTATAATTCTATGTAACCCGTACATAATAGTAGTAGTGCCTACATAATAGTAGTGTTTAGTGAGCTTCACTCACCAGGTAACCCCGTACAAATAAAATAGTGAGGTTCGCCCACCACATAGCCCACGTCGCCGCCATATATTAATTATGGGCCGGTACAAAATACCACGCAAATTAATTATTATCATGAATTGTGAATTTTTCATAACCCAGCCAAATATACTATCACCGTCAAGTTTAAGTTGCCATTTATTTTTACGCATCAGGTTTCTTTTTATAGCATCGATTGATTGATCGCTCTCATTTCAAGAGAAACGATGTCAACTTGTGGTATGAGACGGTACGTGCAAAAAAGAAAAGCCAAACCCATAAGGATGGTTAAAGGACAACTTTAACTTGGTGGTGATAATGAATGATTGGCCTTTTCTTCCCTACACACGATAACATATTATTTTTTTGATCAAATATATTATTTGGTATGTGCACACAATCACACCGGTTTCGGCGGCCGTTACATGAATACCTGTAATTAAAAAGTTTTTCCATGTCTTGATATAATAAGCCATTTGTTGAATTATGAATTACTACCTACCTTTGGTTTTAAATATAAGATTTAGTTAACTTTTTTTTGGAGAATCCTAACAAAACAAAATACACCACTTAATCATAACATATTTTGTATATTAATAGATCATATGTTAGTTTATAAGTCAAATAAACTAGTTTAAAAGAAAAATTTAAGAAGATCAATTTTAATAACCTTATTTAGTTTTCTTAAGATTCTCCAAAAAAGTCAACTAGATCTTATATTTAAGATCGGAGGGAGTATAACTTTAAAAAGTGTCAAGCTTCTATTACAATTCATTAGGAAAATTAAAAATTTGAGATTATTTCTCAGTATTTCTCTATTCTCTTAAATATTAAAACCCGGAAAATATGTTGTATTTTTAGATAAGCTGGTTTACGAGTGTACCATCTCTTGTTTAAAATGAGGTAATTAAATGTAGCTTATGTATAACATTGATAATAATGAATGTATTTATTTTCACATGGTGATCTTGTATACTATCATTAAATGCAGCTTCACCAACAACTCACATTTTCTTTTTTGCCAACAACAACTCACGTTTTCAAGCACTAAGTTAGTTACATGTCATCATCAGCATCATTACGATTATATATAGACATGTAACACTGGATCGGCATATCACAGATAGCCACAATTTTTGAACTGAAATCTGAGATAGTTAAAATGAGTCTCTACAAGAAAGAAGCGCCTAAATCCCAAGCTTCGGGTCAACATAAAGAAGTTGATAATAAGAGTCTCCTACAGAGCGATGCTCTCTATCAGGCAAGTTTATAAATTATGTTCCAAAGTTATATACTCTCTTCAGATCACACACACACACACACACACACACACACACACACACACTGCTATATATAGCTATACATAGTTTTGAATTATATTGTGGTTGAAGAAAGTAAGTTTGTGCAGTACATACTTGAAACCAGTGTCTATACCAGAGAACATGAGTGCTTGAAGGAGTTGCGAGAATTGACGGCAAAGCACCCTTGGTATGAACAATATTATTTGTATATATATATGGGTTATATATATTTTTGAATCTGACAAAAATATAAATATTTTTTAAGATCCCTAATAGATTTATCTCATCTTCTCATTAACTTTTATTTCAATATGTATACTCATGGGAAATTGATTATATTGCAAAGCAGGGGCCTGTTGGCTGTGTCAGCGGACGAAGGTCAATTTCTGAACATGTTGGTGAAACTCATGAATGCCAAGAATACAATTGAAATTGGTGTCTTCACTGGCTACTCTCTTCTCGCCACAGCCCTTGCCCTTCCCCAAGATGGAAAGGTCCTTACAATATATACTATGTCTAGTCTTAAACATAAGAGTCTTCATTCTAAATATAAGATTAAATTATGTTCCTAAATCTATAATTTTATCGCCAAAGTATTCTTATAGTATATCGCAGATAGTGAGGGAATTATTCTCTGTAGACTACACATGATTAGAAAGTTACATACCAACACATATTTAATTTGTTATAAATAGCTAATTTAATTAATTTTTATATTTTTAAATTAATTATCTAGCTCTTATAATGTTGTCTAAACAGGACAATATAAGTTACTATATCATGTACCACATCTAGTACTATTGTGAAGTAGTAATTAATTACTAATTATCGGTCTCATGTAACAAAAAATCATACATTATATAAGTTACTATATCATGTACCCCATTTAGTACTTTATGTAGGATCGTGTTGGGACTTGATCAAGAATCCTGATGTAAGACATATTGTCAGCGTGTCAATCTTCTCTTACTTTACCTTTATGAATGCACTCTCAATAATAATCAAATATAAGAGAAATAGGGGAAGAATTGAAAAAGATTACGAGAGATTTAGTTTGTGGCTTTCAGATATTGGCTTTGGATGTTAACCGAGCAGATTATGAGCTGGGGCTGCCTGTGATAAAGAAATCAGGAGTTGCTCATAAGATTGATTTCAGAGAAGGACCCGCTCTTCCTGTTCTTGACCACTTACTCACGGATGTATTTACTATCTCAATTTATAACACTTCCATTCCCATCAAATTAATATTAAGTCGTCAATTATACCTCATGCATAATTATTAAATTGGGGCGATCATGTAATTTCTTTGCAGGAGAAGAACAAGGGAGCATTTGATTTCATATTTGTGGATGCGGATAAGGACAATTACTTGAACTACCACAAGAGGACCATTGAGTTGGTGAAGGTTGGGGGTGTGATTGGCTATGACAACACCCTATGGAATGGATCTGTTGCAGATCCACCGGAAAAACCTCAATTGGATTACATTAAGTATTATCGTGATTTTGTGTTGGAGCTCAACAAGTTCTTGGCCAATGATTCAAGGGTTGAGATTTGCCAGCTTCCTATTGGTGATGGCATCACTTTGTGCCGCCGCATGGTGTGATGACTAGGCTTCTTTGTGTTAGTTAAGCCGTTGAGCATTAATGATTTGTGTGTTTAATTTAGGGAAAATCCCAATTAAATGGTAATAATTGAATTTTAAAATTATTTTAATTGGTTGAATAGATGGATCATGGATTAACTAGTTGAATAGAGATATTTATTACCTTAGGATTTTGAAATTCAATTATAACTTATTTGAGATTTTCCCTTTAATTTATTGCAACATCTTGTTTCTCTTTGCATTTTCCCTTTTCTCCATGCATGCCTGCCACTTTGAAAGTAATAAGTAGTATTGAATAAACGTTTTTCTTATTGAAGAGCGAATGACAAATCAATAATATATAAGAGTACGTTTAAGCAAAGAAAAAAAAACAGAAAATGGCTTACGAATTTAACAATCTCCTATAAATGATAGGTACGAAATTTATAACCTAAGATTCCGCAAGCACATGAGCTATCACATAATAAAGAATGAGTAATGATATCATTAATTCCCTCAACAACTAGGTTGGGGATTGATTAACTTTACACTTTCATTTATTTTGAGCAAGACACAAAGAGAATAATGATTAAATAAAATTAAATGTTAACTACAAAAAAAAATCTAAACTAGAGTTAATGAACAAATAAAGTGATGGTTTCAAATATTCCAATAAGTTCATAACTTTGACTATATAAGTTCAGAGATTTATCTGACACTATGACAAATCCTTGGATTTGTATGGTTTTTATGTGCTTAATTGAGGCAATTAATATGATTAAAGATGCAATTTTGGTTTCACTTGTGCTTATTTTTAGAATTAAGACAAAGAAATTTTATTTTGGATAAATCATTATATATTCTATTCAGGTTAGCAAGCAAGTGGGCTTTGAAAGCAATTGGATTTTTAGAGCATTTGGGGCTTATAGTTGCTGGAAAGAAGAAATTATTTTTTGGGCTGAAGAATAGAAAAGGAATTAAGAGGGAGGCGCAAAAAGTGAGGGAATGAATAAAAACAAAAAGAGGGAGGTGCTGTACAGGTGGGGGCTGGCTGGACGCAAGGGAAAGAAAGCAAAGTGAGGAACAGGGCGCGAACTGGTGTTGGTGTTGGTGTTGGTGTTGGATTTGACGGGTGGAGGCGCCGAAAAATTGGTCCTCCTCCTCTCTTTCAATCTTCATTTGTTTCCTTTATCTCCTCTTTTCTTCATGGTTTTTGTCTATCTTCTCCTTGTTAGTGTTCATCTAGTGGGAGGTAATTAAATCTTTTTGCTCTTGGGTATGATAGTATTATGGCTTGAGCTCTCTCATGCTTAATAGGGAAGACTTGTTATTTTCCTTTTCTCTTGTATTTATAATTTTCCTAGGTTTAGGATTGTCATTTATACTTAGATTTAGACTATTATGTTTGTTTGAGTTTATTTGTGATTTTGATTTGTAATGAGGGATTTGGACTTGTAAGATTGAAAGAGAGGAGGAGTACCAATTTTTAAACACTAGAAGGTTCAATTTTTTTAGGAAGTTTATACTTATTGCACTTTTAAGGTTCAATTAAGCTATGTGACCAAAGTCTCTCATCATTTTCTATGTTTATTGGCATTACTATAGTGGGATTTCAAAGAAATGGGCTTCATTTTTTAAGCTTCTCATTACCCGCAGGAGTTCCACTGCCGTTAGCACCCTTTTTAGTACTCCTTGAGCTAATCTCTTATTGTTTTCACGCATTAAGCTTAGGAATACGCTTATTTGCTAATATGATGGCCGGTCATAGTTTAGTAAAGATTTTAAGTGGGTTCGATTGGACTATGCTATGTATGAATGATATTTTTTATTTCATAAGAGATCATGGTCCTTTATTTATAGTTCTTGCATGCATTAACCGGTCTGGAATTAGGTGTAGCTATATTATAAGCTTATGTTTTTACGATCTTAATCTGTATTTACTTGAATGATGCTACAAATCTCCATCAAACTTGTTTGTTATTTATTTATAATTGAACAAAAGCGAGGAGAAAACTTCGCCCCCAAACTTCTTTTGTCTCCGCCATCATGATATGGAATTTTGGGCTGTTGGGGGAAGGTGTCCAATTCCGAAGCAATCGACTACAGCAACGATTCGCTCTTATTGGTACAGTTTTCAGTCTCTATCGAGAGAGAGAGAGAGAGAGAGAGTCAAGGGTAAGATAAGGCAAGTGTAGGATTGTAAAAGCCGTTTCAAGACAGGTCTATCTCTGAAAATGGAGTGCACTGTCGCCGTTGAGCTTTGTGAGAAAGAAGAACCTCCGCCACATCCTGAGAACAATGGATCCAAGAAGAAGATGAAGATAAGAACTGAGGAAGAAGTGGATAATGGCTCTGAAATGATCAGCGAAGAAGGAAGGGATAAGAAGGAGACTCAAGAGGCGTCAGACAGATTAGCAGAAGTATTCGCTCCGATAAATCAATCTTATTTACCCTAGGGAGAGTGAAGTGACTTACGGGGAGAACGATCATCAGATAAAGAATAGTTCTGATTCCGATATTTCACTATTGAACTTCCTCACTTCTCTATTTTAGTTCCTATCTCTTCTCTTCCCTATCGAGTAAGAAAGAAAGAAATTGAATCACGATGACTGCCTTGTTCAGTAAAGCTAACTATGTATAGGAAACTATTGAGTTTGATTGTTGGTTAAGACCTATCCCTTGAACCTGGAACTTCAGTCTTACTGCGAAAGCAATACTTATTCGAAATTTGTTTCGGACCTCAACATCCTGCTGCTCATGGTGTTTAAACTCTATGGGTGCGGTTAAAGCACCGGGACCCGATGGCCTCTAAGAAGCCCATTTCTTTCTCCACTAGTGCAACTGAAAGAGTCTCTACCGATAGGCTAATAAGCTCTCTCAGGCTTTCCTGCTGCCTTTCTTTTTCAATGCCTCTCCCACTGCTTTCATCGCTGGTGCCTCCACCTCTGCTAGTGGTTTTGTGGATTCACCTACTTATGCATGGGGCTCGACGCCCTTATGGAGAAATAGGTGGTTCTGAATCAACGGGCTTTGCTGCCCCCGTATAGCGACTCTCTGCTGCTTTTACTTAGCAGTTTGATCCTGCCTTTGTATCTGCTATGAGTGAATCTACTCTGGGGTGAAACAACCACTGCGATTGCCTTTTACCATACCGCCTATATGAATATCTTCAAGTTGCAGATCCAAAGCGAGTAGTTGCTTCAGTAGAGCCGGTTGGTTGATTCCGGCGATTCTGTTGATGAAGCAGTCAATGAAGAAAGACATGGTTGAGTCAGTCAAAGAAGCAAATGCTCTCGCCTTAGGGGAGCATACACACCTAAGGCGAATTAGAGAGACCTGACCTACATTCATTAATAATCTCGTAGGAATTTCCCTTCTCAAGATAGGTCAAAGACTCCAGTAGTGCAATAATTGCAATAATTGCAATAAGTAATCATTAGGACTATTAGGTTTAGGATTTTGATTTGTAAGATTGAAAGAGAGGAGGAGGACCAATTTTTCGGCGCCTCCACCCCTCAAATCCAACACCAACACCAACACCAACACCAGTTCGCGCCCTGTTCCTCACTTTGCTTTCTTTCCCTTGCGTCCAGCCAGCCCCCACCTGTACAGCACCTCCCTCTTTTTGTTTTTATTCATTCCCTCACTTTTTGCGCCTCCCTCTTAATTCCTTTTCTATTCTTCAGCCCAAAAAATAATTCTATTCTCCCTTTCTTTTCTTTTCTTCTTTCCAGCAACTATAAGCCCCAAATGCTCTAAAAATCCAATTGCTTTCAAAGCCTACTTGCTTGCTAACCTGAATAGAATATATAATGATTTATCTAAAATAAAATCTCTTTGTCTTAATTCTAAAAATAAGCACAAGTGAAACCAAAATTGCATCTTTAATCATGTTAATTGCCTCAATTAAGCACATAAAAACCATACAAATCCAAGGATTTGTCACATTAGTCACAATTAGAACCAAAAGAAGTCACAATTAGATTTCTATTGTTTAAGGACAATTAAGCACATAATTAATAATCAACAAACATAACATTAAATCAAATAGAGATTAAAGTTATAATTAATTGTTATACTTAATTTAAGTTCAAAGAATGGTAAAGAACAACTTATTTTTAATAACAAAATTTAAATTTTTTCTTGATCCTCATGAGGACGAGACAAATTAAAGTTCAGGACGAAACTGGACATGTGACAAAAAAATTCCTCATTAATATTTCAAGAATAAATATTTGTATGTGAGACTACAAACACAGTGTATGGATTCTCCACGAAATAAATGAGATGTTTAAAAATATAGTAAAATTAAATAAATTTATTATTATTAAAATGGTGTTGTGTGTGACATATCTCAAGTATCAATCTCTTATAACACCTCAATATTATCAAACTTTGATCTTTACCACTTAAATATCCTGTGAATATTATTATCATGGTAATAAAACCATTAAATTAATGAATGAACTGTCTTGTTTCATTAATTTGAGTTGTATGAACTTCAAACATTAAACTCTCTCAATTAATTATGGTTATATGTCCTTCAAGTTTCTCATTTCATCTTTAGTTTTTTTATAGCATTTGCAAATAAAGGTTGTGATGTTTTTCAAAAAATTTACAAAAAAATTAAGGGTGTTAAAAGATAATAATATAAGTGTTTTAGTTTAAAAAATGTAATAATAGAATCAAACTACTTATAGAAAATCAACTTATTTTAGGGTAGAAAAGATGAGGAGGGAAAATAGGAAGAATATTAAATAAAGTTAATCCAAATAAATATAATGGGAAAAAATTAACAAAAGAAAATAGGGGAATGTAGAAATTTAGGTTATCCACCATGATTGCGTGATTTCATGACAATCTCGCTTTTAGCACTACCTTTAAAAATAAGGGAGATGTATTAATATAATACAATGATTATTCATATTGATTAACATAGGTATATATAGGGGAAAGTAAGTACCAGTTTGGAAGTACGTTCGCTGATCTCTATCAGCATCAACTTTACTGAGCGTATTTTTAGGACAAAATACTAGACCTTGTCTATAAATTTAGCGCATTTCGTGCCATTCTCATCTCATCAGTTAAACAAAACCAGAGAGGCTGAGGATCGGATCTGCACATCTAATAAGATACATCGACAATGCCTTTCGTTAGGGAAGAAGCGCCCGAATCACAAGATGGTGGTCGTCACAAAGATGTTGATCACAAGAGTCTCCTACAAAGCGATGCTCTCTATCAGGCAAGTATATACAAATGTATATATTGGAAAGATGTATACTCTCTTTTATAGTCTGTGTGTGTGTGTGTATTATGCCGTCTAGCTTGCTAGCTAGTTTCCTTTTGATCCTTTTGTTGAACGCTAATAATGTGTGTTTGTGTAGTACATACTTGAAACCAGTGTTTATCCAAGAGAACATGAGTGCTTGAAGGAACTGCGCGACATAACTGCAAAACACCCCTGGTAGGTAGAACACAATGTACACATTCTCATTTGATTTTAAACATAACACCTAGTTTGTAATAACGTGCCTTAATTTGTACAACAAACTAGACCCGACATTTACCACGTGAGGAGTATACATTTTTCACTTCCTTTCATACACCCCCAATAATGATTAGAATACTCATTCTCTCTAAGCTTTATTTCATTATACACACACACACACACACACACATCTTAACTAAAATATATCATTTTCTCAAATTAATATATATATATATATATATATATATATATATATATATATTAATATATATTATTGTAAAATAGGGGCTTGATGGCTGTATCCAGTGACGAAGGACAACTTTTGAACATGTTGGTGAAACTTATGAATGCCAAGAACACAATTGAAATCGGTGTCTTCACTGGTTACTCTCTTCTTGCCACAGCCCTTGGCCTCCCAGAGGATGGAAAGGTCCATCCCCTACGTTATTATACTTTAGGATCTTGACCCATTCTTATAAGTACAAGAACATGATCTCAATATATATATATATATATATATATATATATATATATATATATATATATATATATATATATTCAATTTTTCAGATATTGGCTTTAGATGTGAGCCGCGCAGATTATGAGCTGGGGTTACCTATGATGGAAAAAGCAGGAGTTGCTCACAAGATTGACTTCAGAGAAGGACCTGCTCTTCCTGTCCTTGACCAATTGCTCACCGATGTATATATTTATACATCTTAACTAAAATATATCATTTTCTCAAATTAATATTACCTCATTTATTAACTCATGAATGTATATACAAAACTTTATTATATAGTGACGATCATTTAATTTATTTGAAGGAGGATAACAAGGGAGCATTTGATTTCATATTCGTGGATGCGGATAAGGACAATTATTTGAACTACCATGAGAGGGCCATTGAGTTGGTGAAGGTTGGGGGTTTGATTGGCTACGACAACACCCTATGGAATGGTTCTGTTGCAGACCCACCAGAAAAACCTCAAAAGGATTACATTAAGCATTATCGTCCTTTTGTGTTGGAGCTCAACAAGTTCTTGGCCAGTGATTCAAGGGTTGAGATTTGTCAGCTTGCTATCGGTGATGGTATTACCCTGTGCCGCCGTGTCATCTGATTAATACTCCTCTCTCCTTCTTTCTTTCTCTTGCCAATGATTATTACACCACTTTTTAATTAACCTTTTGCAGTACGAGAGCAAATTAAATGTGCAAGTATATATGGTTGTGTGGCTTGGTTACCTTATATAGTGCTGTCGTAGTACGGTTAATTTTTATTCCTCGAAGTAATCATAATTTATTATTGCTTTTTTTGTAAGTTTTACAATGTTACCTTCATTGTTCTGTTTTGTTTTTGAGGGTAATTGTAACTCAGAATCTCAGATGAATGTATAATTATTTGAAATTTTCCTTGTAATTTTGGAAGGGTTCTTTTGATTTACCTTCACCCTAGGTTCGCTGTGGTGAAAGTCCAGCAAACCTCTCATAAAAAATAGAGAATATTTGCTCTTTGCTTCGAGTTCGCTATGGCTGACTTTCAGGGAACACCCTTTCTTTTGTACATTCCTCCAACTCTTTTGTTGCTCTTATGCTTTTCTTCTTAGTGTTTATAAGTTCTCTTTAACTCTTTACACTTGTCTACTTAGAAAAAGAGGGTTAATGAGTTTAATTTTTAAAAAATACTCACATATAAATTAAGCAAGTTAAACTCACAATTTCACACGCCTGTGTATTTTTTATTTGTGTTCATTTTCTTATGGGTATTGCTATATTTATTTCTATTTATTTACCAAAAGCATGTGAAAAAATAAGGAAATTGAGATGAAATGTGTGAGAAATTGTGTTCAACATGATCTGCAATGTTCATATTTATTTCAACGGTCCAGATTCATTTAAATGAATTTTAATATATTCAGTAAAATTTTATTTTAATGAATACCAAAGAAAAAATTAATAAAATCTTATAACTGTCATTTGTTAAAAAAAATAATTTTATATTATTAAAAATGATCTTTTATAATTGATTGTCGCAGCAAATAAGTTGTTCAGATATGTTGTTTTTTCTCTCATAGTTGTACATTCTAGTAGTAATATTTTCAGTATAACTGAAGCAAGTACGACGACCCTCCTATAAATTGATAGAAGAGGCCGTCTTTTTTCTGTGATATCGCGAACAAACTTCTTCTTTTTTTTGGTAACAAAACAATCTTCTTTTTTCAAACGAAACAACTATTACTTTATTTTAAGATTGCTTTTCTTTTTGGAGGAATGATGATCCCCCAGTCAAATAATTCCAGTATAACTTTTTTTTATATAATATATATATTACCTGAAAAATACCTTATATACAATGAATTCCTCTCATTATATAGCCATCTTAATTAATTGATTAATCAATCAATCATGAGTCGTGGTCGCGTGCAATCCTCACAGTCCTTAGTCTCCTTAATACTACCGATAGATATTTGCCATTAAACAATTTCACTATTGCGTGTTCAAAATAAACATGTATTCTCTCCACTAACCTAAGATCATAGTTTACGCAAAATTGGCCAAAAAGGAATATCGTTGTTGCGCCTGCGATTCGTCATGTATAATTTTATATTTGTGTTACAAAATTCTAACCTTAAATATATACTTCATTAATAAAAGAAAATACTAGCATAAAGCTAATTTGACTACTACCACTGATTTACAATACGTGGCAAGAAATCAAGTAAATTGTATTTCAAATATTATTAACTTTTATTTGTGTTTATTACATTTCAGTCTCATTAACTTAAATTTTTCTTTTTAATAATTTCTAACTTATTTACTCTTGTTATCGTGCTATTATTATATATAATATTTGATTTTTTATTTATCTTCATTTCTTTTATTCCATTTTCTTGAAATCACATTAACTTATAAATCTAAGTTTTTTTTTTTCATTTGGATAATATATTCACGATTTTATTTTATTAAATGAGATTTTATTTATTATATCTACATTGTTTTTCATGTTAAATATTCATTTTTTATATTTAATAGACATTAGCGGTGGTTCAAACCGCCTCGAATGTCATCATTTTTTATTTTTTAAACAACAATGCTTTATTTTTATTTTTTTAACATCATCAACAATGGTTGCAACTGCTTCTAATGTCATTTTTAATTTATATATATACATTAGTGGATATCTTGGAACTACTGCTAATTTAATCTCGTCTTTGACAGTATTTTCAGTGGTTTCAAAAACCGCTACCAATGTGTTACCCACAATCACACTACTGACACATCAAATAATTGCTGGAAGCTAAGGTAGTTTGCGGTGTTACAATTGTCACTAATGACAAAAACAACCGCAGTTTTTTTTATGTGAATGCACAATCTAATTCTTCATTCACTATGTTTGACTTTTTTTTATTTCTCACGGTAGTTTGGTAGGCCAAAGACTAATCCGTCGTAGATATGAGCCCATTTAAGGGTCAGCCACTAGTCAATGGGTTGTTGTATACACAAGTGGATGAATGAGTTGACCACTGAACAAACCCAACTTGGTTACAGTGTATGTATATTGACTTTATTTTCGTGTGTTGTAGTGAACATTAAATTTAACTAAAATCGGAAAGCTATCTATCAAATTATTATTGTGCATTGTTAATGAGGTTTAATGTTTAAATTAATTTGTGTGAAACATATGTTAGAGGTGTCTTTTGAATAGGACCAAATGAGTAATGCATAATGTCTTTTGTAAGCGACCGATGCTGCTATTGAGTATTGACTTCTAATCAAATTATTGGAATTCAGTCCCCAACTTCTGTATACGGAATAAATCTACATAAAAATTGGCCGGTTTTTTCTGTTCTTCATGTCTCGAAGTATATTATTTTCACTACCAAAATATTCGTGTTTTAGATGAGAGAGTTCATTTCAATCTTAGCTTAAAGATAACATCAAGGTGATCTTTTTTTAAGGTTAAGGTTTCAAAACAAATTATTTTAAAATATTTGCACTATTTATAGTTTCCTTAAACTTATTTTGCTACTTATAAATTAATCGATAATCTAATTAATTACATGTAATATATAAGTTCAAATTGAGGGTTTTATTTGTTTTTTAATTTCCACAAAAAATTTAACATAATCTTATATTTATGAGCAGAAGCAGTATTCTGTATGTTTTTTTTTTTGGATTACTACATTTAAGAATGTGTTAATATATACTCATTATAGAAAGCTGATCAATAAATGTTAAAGATTGCAATTAAAAATTTAAATAACCAAAATGACAATTGCTATTTTTTAAATACTTTCAAAGTAATATTAAGTGATTAAAATGTATGGATACACACATCTCTTTTCAAATCAATGTTTCCAAGAATTAAAAAAAAAATTATCCTTAATCTAAAACACAGTCAAACTAAAAACAAAATAGTGTCCGTTGATGATAGGACCTTTACAATCAAGTTATTGTCAGAATCTGTTACCATTATTATGCAGAGTACTTCAGTTCAAAAAAAATTATGCAGAGTACTTATATTACTCCTAATTAGCTATCATAAAATCCGTTACCAAGTCTACCAACGAACACAGTGAAAAAATGTTACAGCAGTCTGCAGGTAAATAAAATGAAAATATATGAAACTATATATAGAAGACAAAAAAACTAGCTATCTCTTATTTTTATTTTTTATTTTTTGTATTAGTGCACATGGGGGATTTGATATCATTTAATATTTGCTATGCTTTCGTTTTTGCTTACAATTCTTCATTTTGAAAAACGCGGCAGCTTCCAGTTAATAAATGTTAGTGCTTGAACTTTAAGCATTAACCCTGAATCATCCACTTGCCAATGATTTTACATTGAAAGTAGCAGTTGGCTCATTATATCCCTCTGGTCCTTGTTATGCACCAACTACCTACGCTATTTGGTCTTTAATACAAGACACCAACCGAAACATTAAATGTTCTCTTCTCACTTTACCCTTGTCATTAATAGAGATTAAAAATTGAAAATGTAAAACATATCATTTAATGAAGGATGAAATTGAAAAAAGTGGCAGATTTAACATAAATTTTAAAACTCAACTATCATTCCTTACTTTATGAAAAATAAATAGTTTATGTCTTATAATAAAGAATGGAGTGAGTACCTAACACACCTGTAGCTGTAGCTGCATCCTAAAGTTAGCCCACTCTTAATCTCGATGAGACCTTTATATCAACATTGACTATACATCCAATTGTAGCTACCTAATTGCAGGATTGTCAACAACGGCACAGCCACACAGCCACGACCACCATTACAGACACTGAATTACTCGCCCCCCTTTACATGTTTTTTTCCACACATTTTGTGACATATAATTGCCCTGTTTTTCAACCACTAGGAGCAAAATTTTGATTTGCAGCTAACCGTTTTTCCTTCTGCTGTCACTTTGGTTATTTTGTTTTCAGCATACTTCACTGCACCACTCCAGCTCCTCCTACAACTCACCACAAAAAACTATCTTTTCCAGTCAATTCCCGTTTTTTTTCCAATTTCTAATACTACATCATGATTTGTAAAATGCCTCTTTCCTACTTTGTTAACTATACATCCAATTGGAGATACTTATGTATATTATATTTTCTCTCAAATTATTCCATTTTTGGGTCAATTTTTTAAGTTATTTTTATCATTACAGTTTACATAAAATTAGTGACATATTGTTACAAAATAGATAAAAATTGGTTAATTTTCAAATTTTAATTTGTACAATTTTGCAAAAAATTAATGACTTAACTTGAAGGAGCCCTCATAATTAAGAGGGTTAAATCTATGAAAAATCCTATAAAATGAAAATTTAACCAATTTTCACCCATAATATATCAAATTATCACTAATTTTATTTATATAGAATCTAATGACTAAAAAAGTTACAAAAAGTTTGACCCCAAAATGACATGATTTGAGGGAGACGATTGAAAGCAGATGGAAAGGGGAATTGGAGAGGAGCCATCAGCTATCCAATTATCCAATTATTAATTAATGGTGGTAGCTACATCTACATTTTTACCAGAAAAGGTTGGTGATCGACCAATCACTGCTCAAGGGAACCAGTGGCCTCCAATATGCATGCTTTTTTGCATTATTTAATAATTCAATGTGAACGTTGTTAAGGAATCAATCGTGGATACCACATTTTTGTAGAATAGTGATTCTAAAAGTCAAACATAATGTTCCTTCACTGTTAAAAACATTATATCTACATGCATGATTCATAAAAAAAAATCTGCGCAATTATTAGTGTTTATGCGTACCATTTAATAACAATAAGCTTGAAGCTAAATTAGCACCGCGAAAAATGCAGGCATTGGTTGAAGTCAGCTTTTTAATACTATCAACTGGTATTATAAGTCATTTGTTCGAAAAAAAATGGTATTATATGTTTTTTTATTTATATTATTACATATTTGAACAACTAATTCATAATTCAATTTTGGAATTCGTGTCTCCCTTCCTAGAAAAGGTGTCTCACTTGAACTCAATAACTAGGTTGATCAAGACAGGCCAGACCACACACCAAAGCAACCATGTTGGTTTTTTTGGAATGAGTCTCGATTAAACATACAATCTTAAGTTTGAATCTGTATGTGTATATATCTGAATGTAGAAAATGTAATTATTTTAAGTGAGATATATCCTGATAATATATACTCCGATTTGATTTTACCATAAAGTAAATTTAGAGAAAAAGTAGGTAGCCACAAATTAAAATAGTGGAGGTCAATGATCAATTTGGAATTGGTAGCCTTCGTGAGTTGCTTCAAGGAAGCAACGTTGATCTGGAGAGAGAGAAAAAATTGCTTTACCAACTTTCCAATTAAAAAAGGTTCGTTGTGCTATCAACGTCATCTAGCCAACCTCTTGCAGAATTATTCCAATCACTTTAGTTGATTGACCTTGTTACGTGTCTATATATAGAGCAGAAATTTCATGCCATTGTATATCCTCAGCAGCAAAACAAGACTATCCAAGTTTACAAGTGAAGGTTCCTCTCAAAGATAGTTAATTACAATGACCTTCGTTAAGGAAGATGTGCCGCAGTCCCAAGCTGCTGGTTCTCACAAAGAAGTTGATCACAAGAGTCTCCTACAAAGCGACGCTCTTTATCAGGCAAGTTTATATATATTGGAAATATATATTAAATTTCGTACCCTCTTCATATTTCGCCATCCATGTCTAGCTAGCTTTGAACATTGAGATAGATCATTGTGTGTAAGAATCTATGTGTGTTTGTGCAGTACATACTTGAAACAAGTGTTTATCCTAGAGAGCATGAGTGCTTGAAGGAGCTTCGCGACGTGACCTCGAAACATCCATGGTACGGTACATTACGGACAATATAATACACACATACACACAGACACACACATATCAACATACAGTTTCATGTCCTTACAGATAACCCAAATAATTTAGAATCATTTTGTTCTTAGCTTCATTTCCATGTGATGACAATATTGTGAAAACAGGAACTTGTTGGCTGTATCTGCCGACGAAGGACAATTTCTCAACATGTTGGTGAAACTCATAAATGCCAAGAACACTCTTGAAATTGGTGTCTTCACCGGCTACTCTCTTCTTGCCACAGCCCTTGCCCTCCCACAAGATGGAAAGGTCCCTTACGTTATATATTAATTATTATACTTACTTCCCTTTACTATTAGTTTTTATAATTATCTATTATTTTATTTCCCGCAGCCCTGGCCCTCTCACTAAACAGAATAGGTAGAGTAAATATCCAAAGTTACTTTTACCAATGCAAGAGGAAAAAATTCTTAGAAAATTTAAATAATCATGACTAATTAATCATATGACGCCAACATTTAGCATTGCATCAAGGCTCACTTCCTGATTATGTCGTTATCCTTAGTTTCAAGGAATTTATGTAATTACATTCATATATTTGATGCATTTAATATTTAATTTTTAGATATTGGCTTTGGACGTGAACCGGGCAGATTATGAGTTGGGGTTGCCTGTGATTGAGAAAGCAGGAGTTGCTCACAAGATTGACTTCAAAGAAGGACCTGCTCTTCCTGTTCTTGACCAATTGCTCGCTGATGTATGTATATATCTACATCATCTTAACTAAAATATATATATCTCAAATTAATGTGACCTCATTTATTAACTCATGCATGTATATACATACTTTACTATATTTAGACGATCATTTTAATTAATTCATTTGCAGGAGACAAACAAGGGAGCATTTGATTTCATATTTGTGGATGCGGATAAGGACAATTACTTGAACTACCACAAGAGGACCATTGAGTTGGTGAAGGTTGGGGGTTTGATCGGCTACGACAACACCCTATGGAATGGTTCTGTTGCAGACCCACCAGAAAAACCTCAATTGGACTACATTAAGTATTATCGTACTTTTGTGTTGGAGCTCAACAAATTCTTGACCAATGATTCACGGGTTGAGATTTGTCAGCTTCCTATTGGTGATGGCATCACCCTGTGCCGCCGCATCATCTAATTACTTCACTTTTTTTATTTTTTTATCTACAATGTGTTTACTTTACTTTTCATTTATGTTTTTTTTTTTGGCCAACATTTACTTTTCATTTATGTAATGTACGTTCCCTCGACATTAAGCATGAATAATACGGGGGATATAATGTTGGTATAGTGGTTGCGTGTATATTTATTCCTGGCGATTATATTGTGATATACTAATGATCAATCAGATTAACTATTCCTGCTTCTCGAATCATTGATAGCTAATTTCCTTGTTTTTATTGTAATTATAAATATGGCAAGTGCTTCCAATTAATCAAACTAGTTTGATTGTTTGACTATAAGAAATAACTTGAAGGCGATGTAATTAATTCATGGAGATATAATCCAACTTTTCATTTATGTGAACAAACTGTATCGAATTTTATAACAAATCAAATAATATAAGAAATTGTTTATTAATTTTGTACTGAGAATTTTGATTTATCATTTTGTAAAGGTTATAATAACAAAATGTGTTATTATTTCCTGGCTCTAATTATCTTACCTACCACGGGCAGGCTGGGGATTATAGTAACAGAATAAATTTTTTCTTAATGACAGAGGCAAGTATTCGAATTCCTAATAATATATATGCTTGGACGTACGGGTCCACCATATATAGTGGATATTCAATTGGGTATAATAGTCACTTTATGTTTATATGGTCAAAATATCAACACGCACGCGGGCATATATAATTTGGTGCGTTCTCATGTGCATGATAATAAAATAATTTGTACAGCTAATGATTGGTATAATAGTAATAATAATGATTCTCATCATCTAGTTGATATGCTAGTATCAATAGGATCTGTACTTTATTAATTAAATGATCGGATACATGGAACTATAATTTAGTGTTATAAACTTCAAAGTTTTGGCCTAATAAAGCTTGAGCAAACAAGACCAAACGGTGAAAATGAGACTGTTAATTACATGTTGGTGGCTGATATAGTACCGCTAGAATATATATAATCTTAATTTTTTAACTCGTAAAAATAATACTCCCTAAATTTCTGTTTGATTAATGTCAACCATAATTGCTCAAAAAATTAACAATAGATTTATAACGTGGAAAAATTGGCATGGTAAGCGATCACATCCATTGACCAAAAAAAAAAGCGATCGCATCCTTATTGTTAAACATAAATGTATTAAATTATTTATAACGAAGAACGATCTTCGATTTATTGACTCCAATCACTTATGGCTATATTGACAAAGAAAAAGAAGAGATGAACATTGCCATATAAAAAAAAGAGTTGATAATGAAAGGCAATATATATATATATAATACTATGAAAAATCATTTTATCCCTGATCCTAATTAAGTAATGGAGTTGGCAATAATGATTGCAATAAAATCTGTGGTAGCTCCCATGAAAATGCGAAAGGTACAAAATAGTGCAATTTTTCCCTTGGAGTGTGTTAGGAGTAAAATCAAGTGGCCAACGGGGATAGTATATAATGGTAGTCAACAAGTATATTTATTTTCTCTTTCTAAAGTATAAGACCTAAAATTTTCGTTGATAAAAAAGGTCAGTCCTAAATCATACTCTCAATAATATGAAGCAAACATGTTCAGAATTCTAATTAACTCACTGTTATTTACTGTAATATCCTTTAAAATTGATCCATTCAATAATTATATTGGTAATTGTTTCTAAAATGTCATAATCACCTCTTGGTGAACTACTATTACTCCCTCTGATCCTTATTGCAAGGTATCAACTACCAATTTTCACAAATTAAAAAAAGTAGTTGTGTTATCAAATTTAGATTAAATTGGTAACTTTTTTCAACTTCATCCCACATTGAAATTATATGACTTTACATTTTTAACTTTGAACCTCCATTAAGAAGAAGGGTAACAACACATAAAAATGAGTGATTTTTTTGTAGTGTAAAATGTGGGAACAATTAATAACGGGGTAACAATACGTTTTTTTGTGTGTGTATATTTTGGGACAAAAAATTTTATTAGTATGGCTTATAATGAGGACAAGATGGAGTACCTCTTTTAATGAAGTTTGAATTCACTGTTGTGCATGCTGTCTTAGAATAATACATACCTAATATCAAACCATATGAAGCTACAATTAATCACCACGTACAAATTATTTAATTATCTGATCTCTACAAATTCTAATATTTGTGTAGATTTTGGCTCACCTTTCACTCTCAATCTGTATACATAAGATTTTATATCATGAGAATATAAAGCACAACAAACCCATGATGAAGACCAAGAGACATCATTATAATCAGAGAAAGAAATATTTTCCCTCTCAAATGGGAGATCTAGAAAGACATGCATGATAATGTTCCAGAATCTCAAACCATAAATACGTTTAAATGAGAAAAACTTACATACATTATACATGTTGACTACATATATAGCATTCTCCCTCTCACACACACGCGCGAGTCAAATCAATTTTTCATTTAAAAGATCTATTTTTCTTACTTTAGTTTGAGATCATAGCTAGATTAGTCACTCTGAAAATGAAGGACAAGGTGGTGATTTATTTTAAAGAGGGCAGATTTGGTGATTTAGCAGTCGTTATCTCAATCGGAAAGGATTGGATTGCACTAAAAACAAATTAGTTCTGTATGGGATTAATTATATATAATGAGCTAAAGTGCAAAAATACCCGAGTAATTATCACAAAGTTGCAAAAATAGCTATGTAAAATTTTTTGAAACAAAATTGTTCATCAAATTTCATAAATGGAGCAAAAATGTCCATCACAGTTAATTTTTTTTTTATTTTTTCGCTTATCATCTTCTGTCACATCATCGTCACATAAGGGCAAATAAATACATAAGTTTTTCACATGTTTTAATGAGAGATGAATCGGCAGGTGATGATGCGTCAAAAAGTAAAAAAAATTAACTGTAATGGGTCTTTTTGCCCCAATTTTGAAATTTGATGGGCAGTTTTGCTCCAAAAAATTTACATGACTAATTTTGCACATTCGTAATATTACATTGACATTTTTGCACTTTAGCCCTATTTTTATTTCCTCTATATTACAATGACATATGTTTCTTATAAATGAGTTGCAAGTTTCTAGGGAACAACAACAACAATAAAGTCTTATCTCATTATGTGGTGTCGACTACATGGATCTTTGTATATCCATGATCATGAGATTTGACAAATTTTACGTTGGTTGTCAAGACCTAACATAACTCTCCTCCTTTATCCAGACTTGAGACCGGCTATGTCTCATCATTTAAACATAGGCTATGTCACAAAGTTTCTAGGGAACAACATCAAAAAATTGGTTAGACTGTCACAATCAATAACCCACTTTTAATTATTATATTTTACAGGTGACATGTTTTGTTTGATATAATTCCACATATTATATCATTCTCTATATTAGAGTTGGTAGTGAATTAAAAGATTCCCAGAGAAAGTGAAAAACTATCTTAATTTGATTGTCGTCTGACCATGTATGTCCGGATCTAATTCGTTGATTATATATCCATTTGTATTTTATGTCGCATACTTAGAATATTGACGTGTAGCCATGATTGAATCCATTATTTTCATAACAACTACGCATTAGTTTAAAGGACAGGAATTGCCCAACATGTTAAGAGAAACGCATTTTCAACGATAAATTAAAGGAAAGTTGATTTGTCTATTGTTTTTGAACTGAATGATTTGTGTCTATTGTGAAATTGGTGTTAAAAGTATTTTTCATTTTTTAGATTTTTTATCCAAATTTTTTTTTTTATTTTAAATTAATTTTAAATGCATGAATTTATATTAGAACTAAAATTTAATGCCTCTAGAGTTTAGATTTAGACTATGTAGCACTTAAATGAACTAGCAATGTAAATCAAGTAGAAAGGGCATTGGGCCAACTTAATCAACCTTTTATCATCTGAAAAATTAAACACTGTAATCATATATCATAAAAACGACTAACATGTGCTATCGAAAAAAACGACAAACTTAAAAACGTGTTTTATTTTATGAATATGTGTTATAGTCTTATATTTTTTTTATTAATCACCGTCATCCAAACTCGAGGGGTAGGAGTGTTACCCACATAAGCAAGGTTATCCTCTCTCCCAATGAGAGCGTTTCCCGGGATTCGAACACGCGTTTTCATCCTTACGGGAGCTGTAGCCCACTTATCAGTTCATCCAACTACCCATTGGTTGTGTTATAGTCTTATAAATTGTGCCTAAAAGAGGACTATGAATATGGGCCTCAATTTAGGATATAGGCCCATCCAAAATAAACAACAAAATGCACATACAAATGGGCCTGTATTATATGGGTCTGAGGGGCGCATCAAGCCCAAGCAGTTTTGCAACACATGGGTGACAGCTGAGGAGCCTTGTGTGGAGAACTTTGAAAAATACTGTATTATGTAGACCGATAGCGCCCACTATCAAATATTAAACTGATAAGAACGTACAGTTATTACAATTGATCTTAGCTGAAAGGCCGATAAAAGTATGACATGTATACTAGATTTCTCCTTTATAATATGTCATCTTACTTATTTTCTTTACTATATGAAATTCGAGAATTGACATGAAATTGGCTGAAGAATGATAGGTTAGAGTGGTGCCTATTTCTTTTTCTTTTTTTTTGCTAAACATTGACCGGTAATCCGACACTTTTGACAATCAATTAACATGTACTCGAGGGATATGAGTTTTTCCCACATAGGCAAGATTATTCCCTTTTCTAATGAGAAAGTTTCCCAGGATTTGAATGTGCATTCTCATTCTTACATAGTTCACTTATCAGTTCAACCAACTACTAATTGGTAGAATGATGTCTATTTCTCGTCATGTTAATAAGTCTACTTATCTATTGACCAAAACTGCAATTAGAAATTATCTGGGTTATCTTCCAATGTTTCACCCTTCTGGCTATTGATAGAAGTATTGGAGTAGACCTGATTTCATTTAGAGCATGTAGCTATTTTTTTAGTGAGAGGTTTTCTCTCCTCTTTTTATTAAAAAATCATAGAATATATCAATTTGAACTAGTATTTTACTTCTCTTTTATTTCAGATCATGCAACCGTTTTTTGGTTTAATATAAATTTTGTTCTATTACTTAAGTTATATGTTTAATTCTAATTACGATACATAAATATGACTATATGTTTTGAAGTTAAATAATATATAATCTAATGGTTAGAAAATAGATCTGAACATAATTCAACTGAAGACGCCAAGAACGACTTTTAAAGTTGTTCTTAGCATAAACAATTTCTTTGTAAATCAAAAATCGTTCTCACCAAGAAGAAACGATTTTCAATGTAGCATATTGATATTTTTTAGTATATATTGGTAATTCTTTTTTTTTGTCTGTAGCATAACTCATAAGAGCCAAGTCGATGGTTCCGTGTACGGAATCTGAATCTTTTTTTTTTTTATCAAAAAATCTGAATCTTGAATCTCTATAAAACTAAAACAGCAATGCGAGAGTCAAATATGCACATGAGTTATGAATAATAATGATAAATAAAAAGTAAGCAAAAAAAGAGTACAAGAAAATATAGGCGATAAAGTTGGGAAACAACGTGGCAATAAGAGGACTACGCAAAACAATGACGACAACATGAGACTGACTTCGAGAGCCCACACTTTTTCTCTTTCTTCCTTCACAACCAACTAAACTAGAATCCATTTTCATTCACAACACAACATTTCTGATTCTCATAAAAAAAGCCCGACACTTTGATGTCATATTCTTCTGAATGGAGCTAGACACCAAGATTGATCGCTTACCTATTGACTTGTTGGCTCATATTTTTGGTTTCTTCTCCTCCTTCACTGATTTGGCTCAGTATGTTGCCTCTATATGAATATTTATATTGCTTTTTTGTCTTTCTTTATTTGTTTTTTTGGCTATTTATCATGTGTAAAAACTTGAAGGGCTAGTGGGGTGTGCAAGAACTGGAAACAAGGGGTCAAAGAATCTTTGGCTCGCAAACAGAATCTGAGTTTTGCTGGATGGAAAATGGATGATGAATCCACAGCTCGACTTGTTTGCTATGCCTACAACCTTAAAAAGCTTGACATGTATGTCTCCTTTTCTTATTCATAATAATATACTTGGATGAATGTTTTGGGCATGCATCTCCCTGTGGTGGGGTTTATTTTCAGGATTTTAGTAATAAGATTAGTTGACTTCCTATATGATATTTTGTGACTATTAATGCTATTGGGTTTTTTTTGGAGTTTGTGAGATATATATTATATGTTGAATGGCCAATTGAATTGTAGATGGTTGTAATCGGGTTCTGACATTACTCATCGTCACAAATACACAAAAATGTATAACTACATGGTGGGCCCAAAACCTCTCTCCTATTGAGGCCCACATGTGCTTATTTATTTGTGTGTATTTGTAGTGATGAGAAGGTGATGAACAATATGGGTGATGAGCATTAAATCAAAACTCGTTATAATCACGTGTTCCCACGTTCATTTTAGGAAGGTTGACCACTAGTGACTTGGTTGTGTTTTATTTGTAGACAAAAACCATACACTATGGCAGGTATTGGTTACTTAGAGTTTGGAGATAATGTTTTAGATATGATGGATTCTGTTCATTTCATTAATAAAGAGTGTCTAGAAAGAGTGTATTCTTATTTTAATAGGGCCTCCCGGGGAGAAATTAAGGAAGTTAAGTTTATTACTTAATTATAACATATATTACATAATATCTCTAAAATATTTGTGTATCGTTACATTATAAATCGATTTTTTTAGTCAGACAAATTATAATGTGATTTATATGAAGCATGAAAGATGAAGCAATATCTGAAATCAAATGTATTGTTTGTTTCTGTGTTTTGGATGATGTTATTATTAGCCCAAGGAGCCGTTGGGGTTGCCAAATAACTGATAGCGGACTCATCAATATATCTTTGGCAAAGTGTGTAGGCAATCTCACATCAATCTCACTCTGGGGTTTGACTGGCATTACTGATGAAGGAGTTATTCATCTGGTATGTATCCTTGGAATCTATCTTTGATGAATAGTTTGTATTTATTGTTTTTGAGATGAGCTGGTTGATTTATTTCTTACATATTAATTGTAATTTCCATTCATTTTGCTTCTCTATGGACAAACACTTGAACAGATATCCAGAACCAAATCCTTACATCATTTGAATGTTGGTGGCACGTTTATCACAGATGAATCCTTGTTTGCAATTGCAAGAAGTTGCCCCAACTTAGAGGTAAGTTTGAATGGAGATGAACATCAGATTATTTTTGTCTACAACATTTGCAGTACCTTCTGAAATGGAAAATTAAAGGTCAGCGCCACAGTGCTATTGGCCATGTTTAATTGAGGTCTCAAGCTTAAGCTTGACATAACATTTTGTTTTTGTGTGTGTGTTTTAAATTTGAATGGAATAAGAAAACATGAGGACATAAAACACGAGGACACAGTGATACAAAAGATGTGAGAGCAAACGTGAATCTAATTGTCTTTCTTTTCACTTTATCTCTTAGCCAATATAGTACAATACTACATAAACTAATGTATTTCTATTTAACACATGTTGACTTCAAATGGTTCTTCTAAGTATATCTATCATAGCTCCTTCCCTTTGTTTTACAGACCATTGTCCTTTGGAGCTGTCGTCATGTTACTGAAAGTGGACTTCTTGTGCTGATTCAAAAATGTCACAAGCTCAAATCAATGAACCTGTGGGGAACAAGAATTCCCGTGGATTGTCTCAATAAGCTATTACTTTTAAGTCCAGCTCTTCAAATTAAAGTTTAAGATCATATCTCTGTGTTGTATGTTCTCCAAATTATTGATTCTTGAATTAGTATTTCTCACCTTTCATGCACAGTTCCTGGGAAGGGAGTATTCCTTTGTGATTATGGTTATTCTTGATCAATATATGCATTTGTTGTAATTTGTAAATACCAAATTCACAGTTTGTAATCAAATATACAACATTGGATTATCTCTTTTTCTGCATTCTAGCAACCAATATGGGTTTGTATGTGAATAAAATTAATGCATTCACTGCATCCAATACAAACCTCAAACAGGTTCTTATGTCAAAATAACTTTAGCCAGTGTTTCCATATCCATTATAAGTAGGTTTGGCTAAATGTACGAACCAACATTTTAGCTTTGATTAATTTCAATACAGTAACATAGACCAACTAGTGCAGGAAAATACATTTGTTAAATGTTTGTTTGGATACAAACTTGACAAACCTCAATGATTTGAGGGTCTCCATATTATATGGATTTTACATAGCAAATTTCCTATTCTGCCGTGGAATAAGAATGCCTTGGTAATTGGTGCTAAACCTGAAATGTAATACAATTAAATGATATAAATAAGTCCAGAGAGCCAGAATGGGGAACATATAATTTTGATAGTGTGAAAATAATTGAAAGGGGAACAGTGTACATAAATGGTCCATTGAAAACTGACATCCATGTCAACAGTATCAATGTTAAGATTTAAGAAGCCTAGAACAAAATTCATTCAAGAGGAGAGAGAGAAAAATATGGAGAAGCAACCACTAAGATTATAAACAAGTACAATATTTATCAATCAAACCAAGCGGGTTAAGAGCTATATAGTGTAGTGCCCAAAAAAAACTACTCATGTATTTTCCAAAATGGACTGTAAGCTCAATAAATACATTACCAAATTTTCAGAGAAAAGGGGGAAATCCCTTTGCTACATAATGACATGCAAAAACAATACTTTTGTTTCATGCACAAGGAAGCAAATGTCTGAACTTAATGAATTCTTACATTCAGCCAACAACTCACTACTTGGATCCAGGGCTCAAATTAGAACTATTTAGGTGGTAAGGTAGATTTTCTAGATATGTCATATGCAATGAAAAGGATCAGTTCGGTGGGCAAGGGAGAAATAAAATATTTTGAAAGGTACAACTCACATCATGTAGCTATATAACAAATAACTTTGGACATCATTCACATTAACTTTGTATACCTCCAATAGCTGAGTCTAGGACTCTAGGCTTATAATAATGTGAGGCAAACATCACTGGTATACCAATAGAGACATAGAAATCGAACAAACCTATGGCACTGTCATCTATTCTTTGCAACCACACTAAGTCACTAACAAAAATCAGAGGGAGATACAGTACGGCTCAGACGAAAAAAGGTAGCAGAGGATCAGACATGGAAAAAGAAGAGGGATGGATGTCAAATACTGCATCAGCTGTACCATACAAAAACAATTCGAACAAGAATCAGAACACTTGTGAGCCAGTTTCAATAGTAAGAAATTTTGACCTGAATTGATTCTTCTCCCTTTCTATGTCTTCCAACTAAGAGAACAAAGCATGAACAACAAAGGAAAAAAGGGTCTATGAATTTGATTCAGATCTATCTTTACTACTAGGCCATCTAACTACATTGACAGCCTTGAAATTGTATAATTGATTCTCTGCAGTAGCAGCCAATGAGGTTTCAAATAACATCCCAAATTTTAAACTCATAAATGCAGCCAATGAGGCTTCAAATAATATCTCAAACTTCTGTGTTCTATAGCCAATCAAATTTTTATCGGCTTAACATACCCACGAATAAAGAGCACAACTGAAATTTGGTCATTGATTTTACACTTAAACCATAGGCAGACATCTGACAAGAATCATTGAGTGGAACCTTTGTTGAACAAATCACCTTATTCAAATTAGAAAACAAAATGATAATGACCATGCAACAAGAGAGAGAAATTTATATATTTACAATCAAAGTTGCATTAATAAATTATACTGCAAGCACACATACCTGAAAACCTTCTATCTCCTTGCACATGCTTGATCTCTCTTGATTAGTATCTACCCCACATGACTGAAAAGACCCTTGAATACAGCCTCATTAATCTCAACTTTTTTGTCTCATTTGCTAACAGTTCTATAGCATTTTATAGATGAAGCAAGACTACAATTTATATACTACGTTCTAGAAGCCCCTCTTTTGAAGGATTAGCTCTCATATGACATACAATGATACAAGAATAATCATGAAATCATGACAGCCTTAACAAAGCTGCAAAAATAAATGGAAAATACAAGAAGATGAGAAGCATCCAATTTGGTGAATAGGCAGCAGAAGCTAAATTAGTGAATTGAACGGATCCAGTAAAGGTTCCAGAGCTTCCAGAAGCATTGCCCACTGGATTTGTACTAGGAATAGCAGTATTCTTGCAAGAACCAGAAGGTGCTCCTGCCTGCAAAATTCACATAATTATGTGAATGTCTCCAAGCATATCTTTCCATCCAAATGTTCAGGTAGAATCAAGCATATCTTTACCCAACTTAGGGCACATGGTTTACATTGTGCAGTTCAAAATTTCATGACCTTTCAAGTGCAATGAATTTGAATTTCCATGACTCTAATTCCTTGCATTTTAGAATTATTTTTTGACCAACCTATTATTCATAAGGTTTTGTGTGTTGTGTGTGTGTCTATTTAGTGTGTGTGTATAAATGCCAATGTCTTTGCATAAATATCTATGAAGATGCACTCATTCGTGTGAGTGCAAGCATATACATGCATGTCTTTATTACCTCGTATGTGTGCGCAAAAAATGTGGCAGGAAGCTAATGGTGCACAAATGAGAGAGAAGAAAATTTTCAAACTATACCGGTATTGGTGAAGTTTTCAAATTCTTCCAAAAGAATACAATTATGTTAGCACAGAAATTTAGAATAAATTTTTGTTCAATCTAACAGAAGGGATTTTCTAGTGAAGTAGTTCAAAAACCTTGAAGAACCAAACTCCCCCCCCCAAAAAAAAAAAAGACAAAAAAATCCTTAACCCACAGCAAATGATCCCAAGAACTTATAAATTTTATTAGATAGCTAAAACAGATTTATATCATTCAATAATTAAACATTTCTTTCCATCATATCAACTAAAGATCAATTCACCTATCGCATAAAAAGGGTATCAAATAAATTATCTATATAAAATGAAGAGTAAAGTAGGCCGGACATCAATTGGTGACTGCTGATTAGATGACCGATTTCTTGTATTTTCAGGAATTTTCCTAAATTATGTTGATATTACTTCCAGTACTTTGAACAACAGATTTTAAATAATACAATTTCTTAATTAATAATAAAACTTTCCTAAATAATACAAACCTGGCAAGCAGTGACTGTACTGCACCCACACAATGAGGGGCCATTCATCTTATCCACAATGTCAAAAACACCACCTCCATCGCTCCTCTGCATGGAATTCCACTCAGAATTCTATATTTTCAAGACCTATATTTTAAAGATATCAATCAACGAATTAAATGCCAAGTCTGAAATAAGAAATACCATGTAAAAATTAACTGCTACAAAATTGGGAAGCACATTCCCTGAAGCCTTGTAACATGTATTCACCATGTCTGCAAGTGGAGCTGAATGCTCCTTGCACGAATCAGCTTGAACCGGATATGTTGGAAAGTAATTCACCAAGAAAAGTGATGCACTCTTAGAATTAAGGGGTTTTGATTCTTTTCTATGTGGGCAAGACCCCGGTTGAACTCCAGGATCTCCAGCTGAAAGTTATTAAAGAGGTATTCATTAGTATCATGTACTGGACACAATGGCAACATACAAGTTACAAGGATGTTGTACATACGCTCATTCTCAACCATATACTTCCACTGGTACGCTATTCCTTCGTCAGCTTCCTTTGAAGCAACAGAAGTAAAAACAAGAAGACGGTGATTCGCCTTAACCATCTCAGTTATAGTAGGCCAATCTTGACCCTTTTTAGGCATCTTAGATACAGGAAACCAATACTTATCCAGTCCAGCATTCGCAAAGAGAAAACTCAATCCCTTTGGAGTATGCACATAGTCTTCAATTATAATGGTGACAATTTCCGTAGGATTATCGGCCAGGAATGCCTCCACCTCTTTTAATGTATTGATTGCAGGTTGCTGCGTTAATTTTCACAGAAACATTAGATAATGCCCCACTAACTATGAAAGCAAATTTATATTTTAAAACAAAAGGGGTTAAAGAATGAGATTACAAAGGCAGTGAAGTTGAAGCATTGCCCCTTGAATGAATGGCAGAGCCAGATATCATTCTGGAAGTCATACATGTCTAACATCAGTCCCCTCACTCCATTCTAACAAATATTCACCAGGAAATTGTATAAGAACCACTGAAGGAATGATGTAATAACAACAAAGTAATAGGAATATAAAATTTCCTAACCAATCAAAGCTGTTACTTGTCATTGTTAGTGATGGTTTAAAAATGAAATCCTCAAACTGAACTGAATGAGAGTACAAGCTATGAAAAGTAAAAAGAGTAAATATACAATATAATCCATGAACAAGAAAATTCTCTACGTTTTAGTCCTTACATCTATTTTACACTGTAAGATCCACAAAGATTAGAACTAGCTACATTGAACTGAATTAGTTCTTTAAAATAGAGCAAATATATAATATGGCATAGTATCAAAACTTTGAGGAAGTAACTAGTGCAAATAATAAACATACCAAGTTATAACCTTTAAAGCACAAGATTGTGTATTTACTCAGAAGAAAGTAAGTACTCCCTCCGTTCCTAAATATAAGATCACTTTCACATTTTAATTTGTTCCTAAATATAAGATCACTTTCTAATTTTTCCCAACTTCCCAAATTAACCTCATAATACTTAACAATAATAAACAAATGGAGACTGGATAAAGGTATATGGTTTAGGCGAATTGGTAATATCAGGTGATAATAACAAACATAACTAACATCTTTAATCTAATCTAATCAGGAAAGTGTGGATATTAAGTTAACATGTTGAATTGGTTTTTTTCCCACATAATACCTTCAACTGATTAGTGACAGTATCCTCCTGATTATAAAGTGTGAGTCTTTGAACACCAGTCAAAGCAGGAGCATCAACAATGCTAAAAGAATTGTGGGTAACAATCCAAGTGTACTTATTGAACGGCAAGTCATTGATCTACACAAAACAAATAAAAGAAGTTAAAAAATTTTGGAAACCCAAGAAGTAAAGTTGAAAACTTGAGTGAGTAAAACATGTTGTGAGGTGAAAGAAGAGTACTATAGAAGTGGGAATGGTGGCTTGGCCTCTGATACAAAAGGGTTGAGTCTTGGAAAGAGCAGGGCAGTTTCCACAGTAGAGAGGAGAAGCACAGTCTGAAGCAGCAGAACAAGGGTCTAGAAGCTGTCAATGAATGAATGAATGAAAGTGAAGAGGTCAGTTTGGAGGGAAGAGAGAGAGAGAAGAAAGTGAAGATATTATATATATATATATATACCTGGCAGTTGCTGTTAGAGCAGGCAAGGGAAGTGGTGAAGAGTGAAGAGAAGAGTGAGAGGAAGAGGAAGAAGAAGAGAAGTATGTGTTTGGTGTGGAAGTACATGGCAGCTTGCTTGGTGATGAGCAGAGAGACCAGAAGCCACCGTCAGAGAGAGAGAGAGAGAGAGAGAGAGTTTAGTTCCAAAGTGATATCATTGAATGTATGCTTTTGCTGTTTGGGCTTTGCACCTCCATCATTTATCATAAAATGATACTACCTCCTCCGGTCGTAAATATAAGACTAATTGACTTTTTTTGGAGAGATTAACGTTGCAAAATAGACTAATAAATCATGACATATTTGATATATTTTTAGATTATACATTAGTTTATAGGTAAAATAAACTAATCTAAGGGAAAAATTTAGGTAAATCACTTTATAATTAACTTATTTTGATTTTTTATAGGATTTTCTAAAAAATTCAATTAGGTCTTATATTTAGAACCGGAGGGAGTACTAAAAACAAAGGAAGATCCAACATCTGATAATATCATGACAAATTATATCGAACATGGCGGGATGAAGTGAGTGATAAATACTCTTGTCACTTAAACAAATGGTTGGGAGCCTAATCCTTGTGAATGAAGCAAATTCATATGTCATTTGTCTACCCTTATATGTCGCTGAAAAATTGAGATAAATTTTTGCTTATAGTTAGAAGATTGTGAAGTTGATGACGAAGTTAATAATAGAATTCAGGTTGGTTGGTTTAAGTGGAGAAAAACTATTGGGTTATATGTGATCTTAAAGTTCGAAACAAGATAAAAGGGAAGTTTTATCGAACAACCATTAGCCCAGTAATGTTATATGGTAGTGAATAATGGGCACTCAAAAGACAACACGAACATAAGATGAAGGTACATAAGATGGTGGTTGCAGAGATGAAAATGTTGAGATGGATGTGTGATCATACAATAAAAGATAGGATTCGCAATGATCATATTCGAGAAAAAGTTGAGGTAGCTTCAATTACAAATAAAATGGTAGACAATTGCTTAAAGTGGTTTGGACATGTACAAAGAAGAGAATTAGATGAGCCAGTAAGAATAGTTGAACAAATGATATATAGTCCTTACAAAAGAGGGAGAGAGAGTTCGAAGAGAACTTTTGACGAAATTATTCGACGAGATCTTATGATTAAGAATTTATTGCCAAACATGACTATTGAACGAACACAATGACGTTGTGTGATCCATGTAGCTAACCACACTTAGTTGGGATAAGACTTTTGTGTGTGTTTGGGAGGGGCTTTTGGACCTAAATAAGTTGGTTTGTACTAGATATAGTGTTTTCAACTTTTTTCTATATTTGGGTCTTACTTATTTTTCTCTTGACTTTTGGGTCAAATCAGCTTATCTAAAGAAACTCCAATTTAGAACTTATTGGGCGTTGATGACGACTAGGGGTGGGAATAGCCCAGGCCGGCTATCAGGGGCCTATGACTTGGACCGTTAAGGCCTTGGACCAGTCTCCTTATATCCAGGCCAGGCTCAGGCCCAAACTTTTTCTTTTGGACTGTTTTGCTTAACAGACCAGTCTCAGGCTTGAGAAAAAAGCCTATTAGCCTATCAGGCAGGCCTATTAAGAAGTAAAATAATATTTATCTAAATAAAAAATTATATTACTATATTAATTGATGTTATTTTTTACTAATTCATAATAGAAAATTACAATGATATCATCCTTTATTCTAGTGTGTCTATTATCGTTCATTCTCAAAACATTCATTCAAATGATGTTACCCACCATTCATCTTTCTAAACCTCTTATTGAGTATGTTAAATTAATCAGGCCTCCTAACAGGCTAATAGTCAGACCAGTCCAGGCCACAGGCCAGACTAGGCTTGAAAATATTGTCTCTAATAAACCACAGATCAGACTCAGCAAGATCAATTATAACTCAAGCCAGACCATTTTGTGACCAGGCCAGGCCAGGCCTGGACCATTCCCACCCCTAATGACGACGGTCACTATAATGGGACCGTATATGCATTAATAATATGTGCATTAATAAATTGCATCTCTTTTTTTGAAAGGTTAAATATCTAATACTAATAAATAGAAATATAAAATTAAATATTTTTATTTTATTAATTTATTTGAATTTTAAATTAAATTAATTTGAATTTAAAATAATAATGATAATAAGATTATATCCATATTCCATTTTATTAAAAAATAATATTCAATTTATTAACGAAATAAACTATACAACATTTTTATTATTATTTTTGTGGAAAAACCACTTCTACAACTACAAATCCAAACATAAATCAGTTAACACAAACTGACTTTTATCCAAACTAACGTCTAAAAAAGTGAAGTTAAAAAAAAAATCACTTCTCCACCGAGATTCCCAAACACACTCTTTGTTTGTTTGTTTGTTGTTGTTGTTATATATATGTATATGTATATATGTATGTATGTTAATGTATGTATAACAATTAATTAATAAAGGGAAATTTAATTAGAGGTCCCTCACAAGGGAGTTAATACTGGAAAAATCTCAAAAGTTGAAAATATTAATGTAGGGTCCCAAGGGACCTCACATTAATATATTTGAAAAGTGAAAAGACAGTTTTGCCCCTAGCCTTAAAAAAAATTTACCCATCCCTCCTCCTCCCTCACCCACCCCCACCCTCCCCCCCTCTTCCTCCCTCACCCACCCCCTCCCCCCTCCAGCAGCCACCCCTCTCCCACCCCCAGCCTCCTCCCCCGCCCCCTCCCCCCACCCCCAACCTTCCCACCCCAGCCTCCTCACCCGCCCCCCCTCCCACCCCCCTCCCTCCAGCGTGCCCCCTCCCCACCCCCTCCCTCCAGCGTGCCCCCCTCCCCAGCCCCCTCCCTCCAGCGTGCCCCCTCCCCACCCCCTCCCTCCATCGCCCCCCTCCCCAGCCCCCTCCCTCCATCGCCCCCCACCCCCACCCCTCCCTCCATCGGCCCCCCCTCCCCACCCCCCTCCCTCCATCGCCCCCCCTCCCCACCCCCTAGCAATTATTATAATAAGGTGGGGGTGGGGGGGCGATGGAGGGAGGGGGGTAGGGGGCGATGGAGGGAGGGGGTGGGGAGGGGGCACGCTGGAGGGAGGGGAGTGGGGGGTAGGGGGCGATGGAGGGAGGGGGTGGGAGGGGGGCAGGTGAGGAGGCTGGGGTGGGAAGGTTGGGGGTGGGGGGAGGGGGCGGGGGAGGGGGCGGGGGAGGGGGCGGGGGAGGAGGCTGGGGGTGGCTGCTGGAGGGGGGAGGGGGGTGGGTGAGGGAGGAGGAGAGAGGAGGTAAATTTTTTTTAAGACTAGGGGCAAAACTGTCTTTTCACTTTTCAAATATATTAATGTGAGGTCCCTTGGGACCCTACATTAATATTTTCAACTTTTGGGACGTTTCCAGTATTAACTCTCTTGTGGGGGACCTCTAATTAATTACCTCATTAATAAATAAAAAGTAGAGTGGCTTTGAGAATGGAGGGATATTAACATGAAGTTTTTATATAATGAAATTAGTGAAAGGTTAATTGAAAAACTCTCATAATAATAATAATAATAATAATAATAATAAACCCTTGTTCGTTGCAAGTTGCAACCCTAGAAAGCCGGCGTTGGTTGGTTTGTTGCCTTCTTCTCTTCTCTTGTTCATCTTCCTCACCCAACGGCGACGGCTCTCTCTAACTGGTAAGCTTTCTCTCTCTTCCACACTCTTCTCCTCTTTTCCTTTTAAAAGAGTATCATAAATTGATTGCCACCATTGTACTATGTTCAATCCATGTAAGTCATTGTAATCCTATACTTTGCAACTAACTTGTGATTTTATGAAAAGTTTTGTTTAATTAGGCTGAGTACAGGGACGGAATTGATTTTTGAATTCAATTCTTTGTTTTATTAAGTGCTTAAGTTAGGAGAACATTTAGGGCACACCGGATTGTATTGTTAACCTTTGGTAATGCTAATAATCTTCCTCTTTTCCCTTTTCACTATCATTTGGTATTCTTTTGGATTGATTTGAACCCTAGTAGTGCTTTCATTTCACAGCCTGTGGAGTACTCTCAAGCTTACTACTCAGTTATCGCGCTTTGTTCGTTCATTCATTGCATTGTTTCTGGTTTTGTGAAAAATGAGTTTGTTATCTCTAAATATTGAGCTAAAAAGTGAGGTCAAGAGGCCCAAAAGAGGGGAAACCAATGAACTTGATGAAGCTGTGCAAGAATCTGAGATTGATATTGATGAGTTGAAATCAAAAAAGAGGAAGAATGAGCGGTTACAAAAGGAACAAGTGAAGCAAGTGAAAACTCTGGAGAACTTTCTGTTTGGCTCTCTCTACTCGCCTATTGAATTTGGAAAGGCAGGTGATAATCTTCACACAGGGATTCTCGAGAGTTCTGATTCATTCTTCACTGATCGTTCTGCAAATAGCGCACTATCTGCTTATGAAGATGAAGATGATGCAGAGGAAAGTGACGATGATGATGATGATGATGATAAGGATGATTCTCAAAGAAAACCTGCCTGGGTTGATGAAGAAGAGGGATTAACCTCTGTGGACATAGCCAAAGTTGATAGATTAAGAAAGCTGAGAAAGGAAGAGGGGGAGAGCCTGATTACTGGATCAGACTATGTGTCAAGATTGAGGGCACAGCATGTGAAACTCAACCCTGGAACTGACTGGGCACACCTTGATTCGAGGTCGAAAACAGATAGGTCATCGGATGATGAATCAACAGATGAAGAAAATGAGGGTGTTGATGATATCCTCAGAACAAATGAAGACCTGGTTGTGAAGAGCGGTTCAAAGTTGTTGCCGGGACGTTTGGAGTATTCCAGACTTGTGGCTGCAAATATACAGGATCCTTCCAATGCTCCCATTAATTCTGTTCAGTTTCACAGAAATGCGCAGCTTCTTCTTGTTGCAGGGCTGGATAGGAGGCTGAGATTTTTTCAGATTGATGGCAAGCGCAATACTAAAATTCAAAGCATTTTCCTTGAAGACTGCCCTATTCAGAAAGCAGCATTCTTGCCTGATGGATCCCAGGTCATTGTATCCGGCAGAAGAAAGATGTTTTACAGTTTCGATTTAGTCAAGGCTGAAGTTACCAAGATAGGCCCTCTACTTGGTAGGGAGGAGAGGAGCTTGGAATCTTTTGAGGTGTCTCCGGATTCTCGTTTGATAGCCTTTGTGGGCAATGAAGGCTATATTTTGCTAGTTTCAACTAGAATGAAGCAATTAGTTGGAACTCTTAAGATGAACGGGACAGTCCGTGCCTTAACTTTTGCTGCAGATGGACATCAGTTGATGAGCACTGGTGGTGATGGCCAAATCTACCACTGGGATCTTAGAACAAGGACTTGCATGCACAAGGGAAATGATGATGGTTGCATAAACGGTACAGCTCTTTGTACGTCGCCTGGTGGGGAACTTTTTGCCACTGGTTCATATGATGGACTTGTGAACATTTACAATAGAGATGAATTTCTTGGAGGCAAGCAAAAACCTCTGAAGACAATTAACAATCTGAATCAAAAAGTGAATGTCATGAAATTTAATAGTGACTCTCAAATACTTGCAATCTGTTCGAGTATGAAGAAGAGCAGTTTAAAATTGGTCCATATCCCATCTTACACAGTATTCTCCAACTGGCCGCCACCAAATAGGAGCTTACAATATCCCCGCACCATTGATTTTAGCCCTGGTGGTGGTTTTATGGCTGTGGGAAACTCTGCAGGCAAAGTTTTGTTATACAAGTTGCGTCACTACCAGCATGCTTGAAGAGATTCTTAGAAGATTTTTCATCTGTCAAACACAACATCAGTTGGTAGGTAGGGGAGATTGGTTAATTTATTGAGATATGAAATCTGTTGTACCTGCATCTGCTGGTATTTATGGCTAATGCTTATTTTGTTTTGTTGAATCAATTTATACATGAGTTCTATGGTTTCTAGGTTATGTAGTGTGGATGGCTAACACATGAAAATTCATCAACACATGAAATTTTGTTGTGCCAAGTTGTATTCGCTGCTTGGGGGACCACTTGGTCTGGTGGTTTTACTTGATTATATGCATTGTTAGTTGAGGTGTAGTGTCCTGATTATGATTATGAAAGCTATAATTATTTCCAATTTTTTTTAATGCGAATAGAAATGGTAATTGAGAAGAGGTTAAAGGAAACTATGGAGGGATTGATTATTATGTTACTGATGGATGATGCAGTTTCTGCAATTTAGGGTGTGTAATTTTATAATTGATGCGGTGTAATTTTATAATTTTTATGCTTTGTAATCATCGTTCACAAGGCGGATTCGAGTCAATACGGAGTTAATTGAAGGGGTATAAATAGTATGAGCTACATTACTCATGTTGTTACTAATCAAGGGGTAAATGTCATATTTGTCTCGTAAATTATAGTCCATTTTTGTCCCGCAAGTATTTTTAGATAGGATCATTTTCGTCTTACCGTTAATCATTGTTGATCTTGAACATTAAATAAATCAAACAAGCCACATAACTCTCCACCAACCAAAGGTTAACGTTAGAGTGAAATTGAACCTATTTGTAAGACTTCCTTGGTGAAAATGAACTTAAAAAACATCCAGGGCAAAATTAATCCGTAGCTACAACTTCCGGAATAAATATGACCATTAACCCTACTCACTAAAGGCTATATATATTTTTTACTTAGAATTTCATTAATATAAATATGGCCTTGATGAATTGTTAAGATTGGTGCTTTTTATACAGACCACTCGCAGAGGTGCTTTTTACTTAGAATTTCATTAATATAAATATGGCCTCCTCCTGCATATACTTTCAGCATGGACGGGTACCTACCTGCTTTTTTTACCAGGCCCCTGTCTTGGGATATACTTATTATGGATTCACCTCCAAATACTTCAAATTCTCGAAATGAATCAATAATGGGAAAATAACCAAATAACCAAGTGAATATTTGATTCACTTTATTTTTAAGTATTTAGTAATAATCTATGACAGGTTTCGACTCAGGATAAATATGGGAAATTAAACATATTGTAAATGAAAAAATGCATCGCATTTTGAATAACGTTAATGAAAATTCGTATATTTATTTGCTAAAAAATTAATATAGTATGCATATTTGTAGTTATGTACATACAACTATTTTAAAAAAGGGAAAATAAGTTCCATGTTTTCCTTGGTTATCATGCTTTGCTGGCCCATTATATGTTGTATTTCAAAAGAAAACGATAACTTGTGTAATACTCTTTTTTTCAAAAAGTCAGTTTTTTTTTGTCAAATAAGCTTGTTTAGTATTAATGCAGTTTTTCAAAAACCGGCCAAGAGAACGAGCTATATTGAGGTCAAGTACTAAAACGCGAGCTCAAACGACTGAACGAAAATAGAGACTTTGCTCTTTGCCTCATTTTATGAGTGGAAAAAGGTTTTACAGAACAATTTTTTATTTTCTTCAAAACGCTTAATCAAAAACCAATTTATGAACACGTTAATTTTTCTCAAAAAAATATTCTCGAGTACAGGAAATCAGGGCCAAAATTTACTATCATCAATACTTCAGCCTAAAATTAGATCCTACTTAGCTGATTTCAGTAAATTTAACCAAACGGCTTCCACGTTCAATAATTTCCCTGTTAACAACAATAGGCCTGACAAATTCTATGAATGAATGTATTTAATTAAGCAAAGCTTGAATATGCCCCCAGGGCAGTTAATTCAAGAGATTAACATGAAAATAATTCTTACAATGTGAAGTTACCTGTGAATTGAGATTGATTCCTCTACCTATCCAAAGAATAACAAAAGAATTGAATTTTGATTTTCTTTCTTGTGAGAAAACAACTCCCTATCATTAGGCATGCTTCTTTGCACTGACACTTGAAGAAGCAACCAAAAATTAAGCAAGCTTCTTTGCACGCCCACTTGAAGGTGCACCATCATCCTTTTTTGAACCAGATGCCTCAGGCTTGCGGGCCCATGCGGGAGCCCGATCCGGTTCATAACGGTAATCATAAAACAGTTCCTCCCCAGAATTAATCCGTTCCTTGGCAAAAATGCCTACCCTGTGATCCCCAGCTACCATTATAACCTGATACAGATTATGAAGTTATTAGATTAATGCCAGAAACCCTTGCAAGGCCATGCAATGAGAATTTACATCGACTCGACTACGAATTAAGTACCTTTGCATAGCAATTTGGATCAGGAGCATGATTGGCGAACTTCAATTTGTCACCCTTCCGATAAGCATCAAGAACAAACTGCATATCACAATCACAAGAAATGAATCATCACTATGTTACATTTCATTCATGCATGACTGGAAAACAACAGAAGTACTATAAACTTGCCTGATCATTCAGATTAAAGAGAAAAGATGAATTTTCACGATCATATATCTTTCCACGCTTATCTGCCTCCCTGTGTGAAATTAACTCTCCAGTATACTCCCCAAGGTATTCATGCTTCCCGACACTATTCTGGAGAGTGACAACCAGATTAAGTCAGTAGGGAAGAGGCTTAAGATAGCAACACTACACTACTAAAGAATCATCATTTGACAGTTACCTTTAAGAAGGCTCCCCATCCAGAAACATCAGACCTTCCTAGAAGAACCTGTAAGTAAATTGAGTGGTAAGTTGCCGCCACATCAAATATAAAACTGGAGACTGACGCCCTCTATCAATGGTTTACAAAAGAATAGAACAAATAATGCAAGTTACATTGAAGGATTAAATTCCGAGCTGATTCACATTCCTGGGACTGTAAAGACCATCCCCAATGGGACTAAAAACAAAGAATTTTTCCCCAGTTCCCCAAATTTCCCAACCTAACTCTGGTAGGCTTATTAAGGTAGCATGCTCTCTCATCAGGATTTTGTCTGCAGAAGCTTAATGAGCCTAACTTCAAATTCTAACACTGAAACAAGGCTAAATTATTTAGCATTTTATTTATCAGCTTGATCTCATCCACTTCTATAAACTATTTAAATATAGGGTAAAGGTGCATTTTTAGTACTCAACAATATTGCAAAGTGCACTCAACATAATAGACAATTTTTGGGTGCATTTATGGTAAGGAACAATTAATTTTGTAACTTATTTAGTTTCACCATCAATTTCAGATAACGCCCGTTAGGATTAGCTTAAGTGTCATCCACCTCATCATGCGGGTCCCACATTCAATTAAAAAAAAATCACACCCCACCCCCCTCTCTCCTCCCTCCCTCCCCCCTCCCTTTCCCGCCCGCACCTTCCCCCACCGCTCCGCCTCCCTCCTCCCCCACCAAAGACCAAACCAAACCAAACCAAACCAAATGGAACTTTCCCCTCATGAGCCCCTCCACTGTCACCACCAGCAGCAAACGACGTCGTCCCTCTCCACCTCCTCCGATGATGACCCCATCGACGCCCTCGATTTCATCGATGAATCCCCCAATGATCTCCCACATGATCCACCGCCCCATCACAAAATAAACAACAATGGCTTTTTCTTTGATCACGTTTCTAGGTTTATTCGTAAGGCCTTTACTAAGCGTTCCTTTGATGATTGGGATGTGGGTAGTGATAAAGTTGGCATTTTTATGGGATCTGATGACGTGGCAGTGAAGGGTGGTGATAAAGTTGGGATTTTTATGAGAACTGATGACGTGGCTAAGCGTTCCATTGATGAATGGAAGAAGGGTAGTGATAAAGGTGAGGAATGGAAAGGAAGGCATACGGGGAAGAGTGAGGAGGAGGAGGATATGGGGATGGAGGCGGATCTGAGACGAGAAATGGTGTTTCCTCTACTACTTCACCACTAGCACTCGCCTTTCCCTGCTCTCTCTGCTTTCACAAACCACCAACATCACCTCCCAGCTCCTCCGATATATATATATATATATATATATATATATATATAATATATTCCTCTCTTGTTACTTTCTTTTTCATTTCTACTCTCATTACCAGATTCAGTGGGCTTTGCTGCTATCGCCGCCACCTCTGCGTCACCGTCAACGGCAAAGAGGTAGCAGGGAATTGTCGGTAGGATTGGGTTACTTTTTTTTATTTATGGTTCAAATATCCTCACATAAATGGAGTGTTGCCACGTCATAGGTCAATTTATTCCACATCATCTACTTTGGTCAAAATTGGTCCTCCAAACAGTCAAACTAACCTAACTAGACGGTTACACTAAATAAGCTACAAAATTAATTGTTCCTTACCATAAATGCACCCAAAAAATCGTCTATTATGTTGAGTGCACTTTGCAATATTGTTGAGTACTAAAAATGCACCTTTACCCATCAGAATAACTAAATTTAAGATATTATCGAAAGAAGATTTCCCTTTTCAGAGGGAAAGGAGAGCATAAGCTTCAAGATCTAAATGTAGACAATTTAAGGGAAAATGAGAAAAAGACAAAAATATACCCTTTGCTGCTGTTTGAGAAGAAGTTTCATATTCCTACATTCATAATTATCACCCCTTTGGCTAGGAATCCCAAGAGAGCCATCACCACAGCTGCAAATAATAAAATTACCAATCAAAACATAGGAAACCTAGTGATCCACATGGATACTGCATATTGAATGAGTCATGAGTTAAAGCTTAATATCACAAGCATTGCTAAAGTACCGATTAAATCACATTAATGAAGCAAAATGGCAAGAAGTCTCAAGAACACAAGTAAAACCATTTTTTTCAGGTTCTCATTGTTATTTAGTTCCATTATCAAGAGAGAAACCAAATAAATTTGTAGACAAACCAAAAGCAAACTAGCAAACCTGAAACACACAATTGGTTGAACAATTGCTGAAAAAACCATTTATTAAAATAAATAAAACGATGGCCAAAACCAATGAAGCAGATTCAAGATGTTTTGAAATGTATATTGAATTGCTCCAAAGCATAAACACTGAGTAAAATTAAATTAAAAAAAGTAAAATAAAATTACCAAGAGAGATACATGGGCATTTACAATACAAAGAAAAATTCTTACCCAACCCAACAATTCCTACAAACATCGGGATCACATTCCCTATCAGCAGCAAAGCAAGGGCATTGTCGACTTCGACATTGGCTCTTGGCACAATGACAGCCACGAAACCGATTCTTGCAACTCTTGGGGCAACTGAAGTTCCAGAAAAAAAGTAATCGTTAATTAACATTAAATGGAAATGCAGGCAGGCAAGCGGTAAGACTATATGCCTATAAATGTCAGCAATAACTACAATACCCAAAATATCTCACATTGAGGCATCCGGAATAAATTTAAAAGCTTACCCACAGTACTTCTCACAGCAGGTTCCGTTTTGAAGACAAGGACACTGCTTTCCACAAGCTGATTGGCAACCACATGGGTTATATTGACGGCAGGGCTGATCCTTTCTCTCTGTAATCCTTTTCCTAATTGAATGATAAGCAGCAGATTTCCAGGTATATTTCAATCGACGGACTCTTCCTCGTCTGCGTAAAAACCTTGATCTCCGTCTTAATTCGTTGTTACCCTTAAAATCATTTAAATTACCAAAACTTGTTAGGTCAGTGGCCTGTTCAGCAAAGTGCGAAGCATAAAGTTGCAAAGAACACAGCCACAGTCAAGTCAACCTTAGAATAGCCTTCCAGAAGAGAATTTGCAGCATCACCGGCAGGACCTGACATCTTCCCCTCATTATAATTTATATATTGGAAAACCTCCCAACATGTTTTTAAACCAGTTAAGAGATTCCTAGCTATTAGACAGCTGCAGGAATGGTGAACAGTCAGTAGCGGAAACAATCATGCATGAAGACACTACAATGTCATTCTGCCACCCACCTCCACCTATATTATGGTCAATCCAACTATAGAAGTGACTAAATTGAACATAAGCTAGCACCAGCAGAGGAAAAATTGGGCAAAGTAAAACTTTCGAACACAATTGAATATAGACAAAGAGTGGGCCCAAACCATGTGTATAATATATATTTATGCACAATTTTATCTCATTAATTAGATGATAAAATCATACACACCTCTGCAAAACAATCACCATGGAAAAAATGGAGCAATGAGATAGTACCAGGATAATAATACAATAAACTATTAAAATGGAACTAAATACATCCATATTGTAGACACCTATTTCTCACCAAGCAACTAGAGCTAGCCTTATCTTCAGATGAATTTTAACATCAGTAATTATGCATGTTAATTTCTAATGTCAATGGCATACAATGACTGACCTGTTTCTACCAAATATTTCCATCCCTTTGTCTAGAAGCGCTTTTTCAAGAGATTTCCATGATTTATTATCAGTGAACTCTTGATTGCATGTATTCTCATTTACACACTCTTCTTTCCTCAGGTTCTCATCACGACTTGTGACTGGGGGGTCAAGGACCATCTCATTTGAGGAATGATCAAGAGCTTCACCCTAGTATATATTGAGAATGTCAGAAATTGAACACACCAAGTATGTCAGAAATTAGACCTACTCTTTTGTCTAGTAAGCAATTAAAGTAATAGCTCGGTTAAACTGAAATTAAAAACACTCACAATGGAATCGGAGTCTGACACAACTGTTTTCTTCTGTCTCTTCTGCATGGAAACTAGAACACGTTCTGCCACTCGCTTACTGTTCCTCTTACTAATTCCACTTTTACCCACAACCTTAGTTTTAGGCATTGATGAGGAAGGTGAAGCAGTATTCTGTCCAGGGCCATTCTCTGAGTCACTACTCTCAGATATATTCTTTGCATTTGAGGAAGCACTTTCACTTCGGCTACACTTCATACGCCTTCTAGCAGGTGGTGTACACAACTTCTTCCTAGATGACTTTTGCTGCCCACCCCCACTTGAGCATTTCTCTTCGACATCACCTAGGGTAGAAGAGGTAACTTTGGCAAATCTTTCAGACTTTAGCACCTATATTATCAAGTTTAAGCACCATATGTGACTCTTCACAGAAACTTCAAAAATAGATTCCTGGAAAAGAGGAAAGGACGAAACTTGGATGCAGTTTCACTTTTAAGGCCTTTGTTATCAGCCTATAAAAGATAATATCTTGGTTTTTTCATCATTACATCTCAGCATTACATGTTTGTGTCATTAAAAGTTCCATTGTATATGTCATAAGTTCACTGGATAACTTGATTGTAGAACAGTAGAACTTTTTCTAAATATAGTCAAAACAAATATAAATGCATACCACTTGAAAACAATTTGGTCCGCATGGTGCATTTTCAGCATCAGGAGGCATCCACGCAGGTTGTTTCTCAGCCTGCCAATGAACTGACTCAAGATATATTCTGATCAATGCATCAGAATTTACTAACAAATAGAATAAGGGAACTTACAGGGAAGATGAGATCCTGTGAGCATCCATGTAATCTACAATCAAAAGCCTGCTAAGTAAAATAATACACGCGATAAATGAGATGTGCATAATTTATGAAAATATATGTTATTAAATAGGCATGCTTCTACTTACAAGACATCGTCGACAAAAGAGGTTGTCAAAGGAATCGAGGGCTGCTTCAAGATCCTTGTCCAGAAACAAATTTCCACTTTGAGAACTCTTTTCAGCATCGTTTTCACATGCAAGAACTCCGTATCTTGCCTGTACAATATGTTTGATTGTTAAAATATTTCTGTAAAGCAAGCACAACAAAAATGGGAAACAGCAGGCGATAGCTAACTCTCTGAGAAGTTCTAGTTGAAATAATTGCAAGAGGGTGGAAGAGGAGATGACATGAGAGAAGAAAACCAATGTATGATAACCCATACCTTAATGTCACTAGCATTTCTAGAAAAACACTGGGCCAGTGATTCCACCACAAGATCAGACAAACCAAATTTTTTTGTAGTCATTCTGTAAAAATTTAAGCGCACATCATAAAATATAAAACGATGTCAACCATAAAACAAAAATAACAATATGAAACACCATGCAACAAACTAGTATGAAGACTAATTTCATGAACTGCATGAGAAAATAGAAGAATTAAAAGAACAATTAGAATATAAAATTATGTTAGAAGACTTGAAGATCAATGCAGGGTACAGACCCTAAGTGGAAACATAGAAATCAATGAAAATGAAAAACCTAGCATATGATCTTTCCCATTAAAAATATTTGACCAAAAAAAAAATAACCCACCCAGAACACTGTTATATGTACAGATAGATAAATATGGATTCAATGATAGAACAATTAATCATAGATTCATAGTTTCATTTCCCGAAAAAACATGGGGTACCATACATTTAACTCATCAAGGATCTTGATTCTATTTTTTAGGCCTCCAAGAACAGAAAATTACTACCATTATATCCTGTCAGAAGCTCACTTTAATTGAATTGCAGAGGATTGAATAAATATGATATGGTGTAACATTAAGAGGTTTAGAAAACTGTGTTGTTCATATTATGCACAAATAGTTAGAAATTCCTGACATGTATGGCAATACAGAATATTCAAATATTCAATGGCCCGATGTAAAGAGAGACTTAAGGAGCATGATAAGAACTGAATTAGTTGTAGCAAGAGTAAGGGGTTGGATCTGGCCATATCAGAATGAAAAGGTTTGCCTTTAGATCACATAAGTTTTGACAAATATCCACCTAAAACATGATGCATATTTGAGACAACGGAAGGTGCCTCAATCAACAAAGAAATTCAGATTAACAATCAACAAACATTTGAAAAATTAAATAATAGAAAAACAGACAAACCAAAAAATGGAAGTAACTATGGCATAAATATATACCGAAAGAACAAATAGAACAAATAGATACCAGAGATAGTTTTTCATTCACAACAATATCTTTCTATTTTCCAAAAGAAGAAACCGAAAAGTAAAGGCAAGCAGTAATAATTTATTAAGAAATACGAACCGAAGTATATAATCTTCAGATTCAACATATTCTCTTTCCTCTTTATCCTCTATTACTTCCTCCTCACTATCACTGCAAATAAGTGCTTCTCCACCATTTTGATCATAATAAATTCGCCTTCGACCTACAACTGACTGATCCTCAGTCATTCTTTGATTTCTGCGCCATATTGGATAAAAGTAATAAATAACTTCATAATATAATCTCGTGCGCGCTTAGTCACATTTTGAAATCAAGAAAAAAACAATATAGAGTAATAGAGAGAAAACCAAAGAGTTCGGTGCAATAAGGAAATTTGAAGAGCACCAAGGAAGAGGCTTGCTTGAGTGCTCCAGAAAGAAATCAATAACAAGTATATTGATAAAATATAAATTCATTAGATGCTTTCTCTCCCTGTCAAATTTCTTTAAAATACTCATAAAGTTAAGAACTCAAGGGTTGGATTATCCAACAGATGGAGACATGAATTATAGTCTGGAAAACTTATTAGCCATCAACAGAATAGAACAAAAGAAAAAACAACCAAATTCTTAACTCCTACACTTCTTGACATTCTGTCAACTTCCTTGCCAATTAGAGCCATCCACTGGTTAGAACGCTTTGTAGAAAGAGCTTTCCGCAAAATTCTACTGCCAACTTTAATGTTAATTGATGGCTCAAATAAGGTGACAAACCTTCACTCAAAAGCTAGCAATTGAGGTGGAAAATCAACCCCACTTCAATTTCTATAGACCGTCACATGCAATAATGTACGACTTAATACATCAAATTACCTTTGATCTCCATCAGATTGTCAAACACGCAGGGATATGAATCATGATTCAGTCCACTAGACTTATTAACCATCAACAGAAAAGTGGGAGAAAAGCTAATTCTTGCAAGCTGAGAAAGGAGATGCAGAGTATCTCAACACACCTGTCCAGAAAAATCCATGTAGTGTAAGGAGGCAATCTTTTTACTTCAGGTAGTTTAACAGGGCGAACAGCATTTTTTACAGCTACATTGGAACCTAGAAGAACAGCTGTAGAAGCATGGCTATCTTCATGATACCCATTGCTCTCTTTATCTTCTTTGCTTGCATGAATATCATTGTGCATAGCAATTGCATCTTGCTGCCTCCTTGTCAGTAGGTCACCACTTCTCTGTGAACCAGTACTGCTGCAGGTTCTTCTTTCCATGGATAACTGATAAAGATGGTTTGTAACACCAAGCAGTTTTGCCTTACTTTCTTCCATTGTTTTCTGATATACAAAAACATGTAAATTCAATGTGCCACAGCTTGTGAGAATTAATCAAGAAGTCCAAATCAAAAATTGATGAATAGCAACTACGTGTAAGATATCAAACCTTTATGGAAATACCCCTCTCAGCAGCAACTTCTTTTTTCAAAGAATCAATAACCGATTGCACATCCTTAGAAGAATGATCCGTGTCTTGCTCTCTCTTTGCCTGCATCAAAAATTAGCCAAAAAATTAGCTTGCTTATCACAAGTTTGCAACTACATTATTCAGGAAAAAGAAATTATATAAACTGAAATCACACCAGAAATAGTGTGGTTGCATCATTGTTGGTAATTCCACTCCAAAAGAAAAATAAAACAAAGAAATAAGGCAGTTATAAAACAACAAGTGTGTGGATCCTGTCGCGATAACCATATCATGCCTGACTAAAATTACATGCAAATGTGTTGGCTGATAACTAGACGTCAAATTGGTAATCTAGTTCAAGTCCAACAAATTTCGTAATTAAGTCCAATACACTTTACCCAGTATCTATCCTGATTTCATAGGCATGAATGCTCTTAAAAATATTATCAAATTATCAAAAAAAAAAACCAATGGGTAGTTAGTTGAGCTGGTAAGTGGGCTTCAAACCCCGTAAAGATGAGAACGCATGTTCAAATCCCAGGAAACACTCTCATTGGGAGAGGGTACAACCTTGCCTATATAGACAACACTCCTACCCCTCGAGTCCGAATTAGTCAGTTGTCAATAGGCACTGGATTACCAGACGTTGTTTAACAAAAAAATAGCTAGGGCATTCATAATATAGCTGCAAAACTTCATCAAAATAACAACATCCCTAAATTTTAAGCTCAACCATATACTAAATCACAGCACACTAGTACACTACATAAGAACACTATACTATAGTCTCCCCTAAGTTAACCAACCATTGAATAAGCTTCAACATAACAATGCAGCTTCATATCCAGTTAGAATCCACAGAGAATCCTCATAAAATTCTCGCATTTAGGATCTATTAGCTAACATAAATAAACTCAAAACATGCCCAAAAAAACAATGCACAAAAATTAAATGCCTCATTAATTAATAAAGATCTGAATCTAAATCTAAATGAAAAAATAAATAATCCACTGAAGAGAAAAATATACCGATTGATTCTCGGAGGAATCCGGCGCGTTATCGGAGGTTGACGGCGGAGGCGCCATTAAAGTCGGCGGAATCTGAAAAATCCGATTCGGAAAATGAAGAATCGGAATCGGAATCAGATCGAGAGATTCGGTTCGGAGATTCCGATGAGGAGAGGAGAGAAATTGGCGGGAAGAAGAAGAAGGAAGAGGAAACCCTAATCCGCCATGGATTTCGGAAGAGAATTTTTCAGTTTTTTTTTTTTCTGTATGAAGAAGTTTTGTTTGACGAAACTTTTTTTTTTTTTTAATCTTTTGGTTCTCTATTTTATCCTTGGAAAGTGAAATGGGGGGAAGAAGATTTTGAATTATATACACTGTACAAAACCTTCCTCAAATCTTCCTTCCTTCTTATTTCTTTGTTTCTTGTTTTGGTGTCTTCTTTATGGTTATTCCTATTTTAATTTACTTTCCTTTTTTTGGTTCAAACTTTCCTTTTATTCATAGGAAAATTAATCTTAGAGTACTTTGTAGTTTTAACTTATAACAAAATTGAAAATGATTATATGTAAACATTTATTTGATTCTCTGCAATTCAGTCGTTATAGTTCTTCCTAAAGTGTTAATTGAATTTCTCAACTTTGACTCACTGCAACCCACTTCCTACAGTTTTGGTGTTTTATAATTTAGTCCTTGTGTTCTAGAATGAAAAACAATGACTAAATTATAAGATGATTAAAGTTGTTGGGTTGTAGTGAGTTAAACGTATTATTGAGTTGTAATGGAATCAAAGTTATAAGGATTAAATAATTGTACTTGGTTGTGAATTATAAAAGTTTAATTAGTGGTTTCAAGTTCGAACATGTGTATGTGATAGTGATATTTACGTAGACGTAATAAGGTTCTCTCTATTGTGGGCCTACATTATCTCGGATCGGATTAGTCGATTACTAGTTGCGTCTCATATTGATGGATTAAAATAAGATAGGGATTAAGTTACATACAATTAAAAAATAAAAGGGCCAAAAGATTAACTTTCCAGTTTGTTTTATATCATGTCCCTCACTTAATTGCCTTCATTTTCTTGCCTTTTTATACCTTTCCAATCCTGTTCGCTGTCACCACTCACCAGTTATCGATCAAGACTCAAGACAAGAGTATATGGTAGGACTGTATCTTTGGTTAATAATTAAAGGGACAATTTTAAAAACGTTGTGATCTATTTCAAGGATTTACTTAAATTAGTAAGGGTTGAATTCAAAGTCAGCAACAGAATCCAAGATTCGCAAGGTATTTAAAAGTACGGGAACAAGTTCAGTGAACCAAATCTCGCAGTGGGAAATCTATAGTTTTTTTACTTTTTAGTTTTTTTTATTGTCTCTGTTTGTTTGCATCTTTTGCAACTTCTAGAACATTGTACTGTAATAATTACCGGTGACGTGGTGATTATTTAATTATTAGTTCATTTTGTAGACGTATTACTTTAAAATGAAGTATTTGTAATAAAATGAGTTATTCGGATAAAGTTTTATGGTTTGGTAAGTTTTTTTTTTCCAAGAAAAAGTATATGGTAAGATTTTATGATGAAAAATACAGCAAACCTATGTTCTTATGGGTCGGAAATTTTAATTTGGCCGATAAGATTTTAAGATTTTATGTTCTAAATGTTACTAGAAAGTATAAAAAGTATAGCAAATACAAATTATTGGGCATTATTAAATGGCATGATTAAATAAAACATAATTGTTTAGTAATATTTGAAATTTAATTATTACATCATTGGGCATTGAATTATCCGTCTGAAAAATGACTTATTGGCTTTTCCACTCGATATATTGTCTAGGTTTTAAAACATAATTCCTAATGTAAAAATAGAACAAAAAATATTTACAAAATATTTTTTGTTCCATTTTTATAACAAAGTAAAATATCAACCAAAAAGTAAAAATAAAAAGACTTTCTTATGAAGGGTATAGATTGAGGTTAACATGTTGGGATGTCAAGAAAAATGATGCAATATTAGCAGCATATAATAGAGAAGCACATGTTCTGCATAAAATGGTCGGAACAAGTAGACCCTTGTTTAATTTAGGAGTCAATGATTTTGTTTAGACGTAAACCTACAATTACTTGAAACAAGTGGACTTAGAACGCAAGAAAGAGATTTAATATCAAATAAGTACATTGACACTTTTTTCAGGTCTTAACGATAGTAGTTATTTTAGTTGTTTGCAATCATTGACAAATCATTGTAAGTTGTAACTCTATAAAATTAAATTTCTTATCATAAGTAGTGCACAATTGTCGCTAAACATTTTCACTTAGACGCTCTCAATTTATAATTGAATATTTTTATCGTTTTTAGATAATTACGTGTATGAGTGTATTCATCTATGTCTTTCCTTCAGTTCAAAAAAACATCTCTGTCTTACCCAAATGACGTCTCACACAGGCCAGATATCTTGGTGAATTGGGCTTTGGGCCAGTCTTGAATTTGCTGTCAGAATTGAGCTTTGAGTCCACCACAAGTTGAAACTTTGTGATACCACATTTAGTCATCGAACTTCAAGCCCAAAAATTATAAAGATTTAACAAAGGAACAAAAGTAATCATGTACCCTATCGACTGGTAATACTCAAATGTCACCGAATTAAAAAACGAACGACTTGTGTCCTTCAAAGTCAACCACATTCAACTAACCAACCAAGAGAAAACAACATTGTTCATCTTTGTCAAGCCATTCCCCATTTAGTTGGCACTTTGCACCATTTTTGACTCACTCCAATTCTTGACTCTTATTTTTCTCACCTCATTTTTGTTCTCCTTTCACATTCATTTTGTCTACCTCTCATTATTACATTATTTGAATTACTAGTACTTGTTTGCGTTGCTTTTTCTCATTTCACATACAAGATATTTAAAGATGAAAGAGATCTCCAAATTGCAAAACAAGTGAGAGAGCCATATAAATCCAAACCTTTTTTAAAAACAGTACTCATATAATCTAATCATTAAAATTCTGAATTAATAGTGTTTTCTTAAATTTCAGAAAATACTAGTCGATGATATGATTGAACACGTTGCTTGGAATAAAAATGTAAATGTGTTTTTAGTATAAAAATTGAAAGATGGGTAGTATAATGCTTTAGCTAATGGGTTGTTTTCTATCCTTTTGGTTCTAGGTTGGCTAGAGGACTTGCTCAAATCTTAATTAAATAAAAGACATCAATTCATTCTCTTAAATTAATGATTAGTAAGGTTCAAACAATGAGTAGCTTACTGAAAAAAAATTATATAAGGGTATTTTGAGCAAATCAATGCAAATTTTTTTTAAAAAATAATCTACGGACACTAATTTTTGAAAATCTCTAGCTATCTCATTACCGGCTAAGTAAAGGTAAAGTTACCATACACGTTGAAATTTTTTATTAAAGTACAGGATTATTATATGTAGATTTAGCTTTTAGAGGGGTAAGGACGATGAAAGCGTGAAGAAACACCAGTCCATCAAAAAAGGCATACAATATGCTCATATGCATCATGCATTTCCAATAATGGAAACTATGAGAGGCCATCTTTGAATGACCCAATTGGAAAGACACGCGAAAGTAAAACACCTCCCTATTGCTTTTTTCAGCATTTAAGCAATTTGGTAGGACATGACAACGTTATTTTTTGACCTCCATGTTTCCATGCATTTATATTTTCTTACATTTATTTAAACAGAAAAAAAAAGTAGAAGTAAAAGAAAAGGAAAAGAAAAATCTAAGAGCCGTCTTTATTGGTTTAACAAGTGTCAACCATTCTACATTGACTATGGATCTGATTCGAGACAATGTGATCGCAATTGTTTCTTATTGGGACATTGAACTTTAATATATATATATATATATATATGGGCCAAGGTGCAAAAATGATACTAAACTTTACCTAAAATTGCGTTTCTAATACTAAAGTTTCGCAAGCTGCAAAAAGAGTACCCAACTTGATGTTCAGGTGCAAATATAGTATTTTCACTTGAGGGAAATAAAATTTAGATATGAAAAGACTCTTATGTCCCTATTCCTCCTTCATCGAATTTTTATATAATGAGGGGCATAAAAGTCTTTTCACATCTAAATTTTATTTTCCTAAAGTGAAAATATTATATTTGCACCCGGACCCCATGTTGGGTATTATTTTTGCTCCTCGCGAAACTTTAGTATTAGAAATGCAATTTTGGGTACAGTTTAGTATCATTTTTGTACCTTCTATATATATATATATATATATATATATATATATATATATATATATATTTGTTTTCTTCTACTCTACTTCTGTTACCATATTTGGACCTGAAAATTTGCAGCTGCCTAACCAACCTCTTCAGCCTCCTATCAAAATCTTAGTATCCTTCTTATATTTAATTGTGTGTGTGTGTGCTCCATAACCTTTAATTAATTAGCATCACCCACTGGTTTGACTTCTCGATTATTATAATATGTTGTTGAAATTATTGCAAGAATTTGTACATGATGTTGTTGCCTATATATATATTGATGTCGGAAAATGCAGTATAATCTCAGATAATTAACATATGTAGATTCAACATAAGTGAATAGATTAACCTTTATTCTTCGGATCATGGACGAGGAGTTAAGATTTAATATCAAGTTGATGTGAACCATCATTTTGTTAAAAAAAAAATTGATCATATAACCGACTTAAATTTTAATATATTTTTAGAGTGTTGATGTGTGTAACCGACTTATATATATATATATATATATATATATATATATATATATATATATATATATATATATATATATATATAGGAATTAAGTCGTTTATACAACTAAACAAATCTATTAACTGCTGTAATTCGTCCCCACTTTGAGAATATAAGAATAACTAAAACAAGAAATACTATAACTTCACGTTATGGGATTGGCCTATTAAAGAATGGATAGACTTCTCACGTGATAACGAAATTTCATCTTTAATTAGAAAAAGAGTGTTGATGTGGTTTTTTTTTTGGCTTTGACAAGAAAAGAAATTTTGTGTGTGTGTGTGTGTGTGTGTGTGTGTGAGAGAGAGAGAGAGAGAGAGAGAGGGGGGGGGGGAGAGAGAGGGAGAGAGAGGGAGGGAGAGGGAGAGAGAGAGAGAGAGAGAGAGAGGGGGGGGGGGGGGGAGAGAGTCCCTGAATGCTATGATTAATAATTGTGATGGGAATTTCGATCAAAAAAAATAATTGTGATGGGAAAGCTTAATTACCAGATTAACTTTGAACAATGGCTAATTATTTGTTAAAGTTGTGTCAAGACAAAGTCCTATGCTCCTATTTGTAAGTTATCATATACTCCCTCCGGTCCCTAATGTAAGAGCTAACCGTCAAAAATTGCTTCTTAAGAAAACATGTGAATGTTAGTTGAGTGTCTGGAGTTAATGCTTATTTTCCAAAATTGCCCATATTTATTATGGTACTTTTAAGAGAGAGAAATACATAAGCATTAATAAATATGAAAGAGAGTTAGGGGTAAAGTAGGAAAAAATGCATTAAATGAGAAGAGAATATGGGGTGAGCTCTTACATTAGAGACCAAAATCATTCAAATTTTGGGCTCTTACATTAGGGACCGGAGGGAGTAGCATGTTTCATACTAATCAAGGAAAACTTTAATACTCATGAATTTTCGCTACCCATATTTAATATCAACTAATACCGTATGAAAATGAAGTCAGCATATATCAAATGAATCGTAAATTTGTAAATATTTAACGAAATGATTTTTATATATGACCAAAATAAAACTTTTCTCTGCCCTATAAATAGGACTAGAGGAGTATATATATCAAATGGTGAAGGTCAAACTTGTAAATATTTGTATATTTTTAATGTGTTAAATTGATGTTGTTAACATATTAAAGATGCAATTTCAATTCCCATAATGCTAAATGAATATTTAGACCATTTGTTTAAAATTAGTTTAGCAATTTGATTAATTAAAAAAACTTATGTGATAAATGTTGTTAAATTAATCTATGAGCCTTTTGATCATTTTCCTATCCTTTTTTCATTTCGCAAGGAACAAATCAGAGAGGAGACCCAATTGGAATGAAATGAAGAAAGAAAAAAAAAAAGGGAAAAAAGAACATCAAAAGCAAACCAACTGCAAAATGGGGCCTCAAACCTGGTCAAATCCAATTCTTCTCACAAGACCTGACTTCTATCAACTATTAGGCCGGTCAAAAATCTCGCTTGGAAACACATATTTGACACACCCAAAAACACTCACAAACTTTGATTCTCTGAATTCCTCCCATCTTATCCTCCATTTTCATCCCTTTCCCCCTTAATTCTTGGTGATGGAGGTCAAGACATGAGCTAGGAGCTTCAAAGTAAAGTTTTTTGTTCTCCCACTTTCTTCCTCATGTTTAAGCAATTTTTTTCTAGGATTCTCTATGGTTTATTCTTCATTTAGTTGTATGCTTATTCTGTAATCTTTTGTTTTTTTATCAAGAAGCATAAAGATTTTATTAAACTAGAAAATTACAATACAAAATAGGTCTGCAAAAAAAATACATAGAAAACATAAAAAGATAAACATGCATAGGCCAGGAGTGAGCCGCCGCCGTCGCAAAAAACCCTATCATCTTCTTCATCTTTCCTTCATGAGAATTTGTGGGTAGAAAAGAACCGTCACCGATAGAAAAGTCATTGAGTAGTGGTTGTTCAAGGAACCATCCCAAAGGATTCATACCTTTTATCTACAATAAACCAATCAAATTGGTTTTCAAAGATGCTCCATGAGTAGATCTCACAGAAACAAATATACCCACAAAACTAATACATAAGATGAAGATTGAGTAGAAAAAATTTCTCTTGTCGTCGAAACTCCTAAATCAATTTATTTGAAAATGAAAGAAACATAAGAGCAAATCAATGAAAGTGACGGACGTCTCCTTCCCCGGCATGAACCGAAGAAGGAGACGCCGCTGAAAAAACTCGTACGACGAGGAGAGAAGAGATCTCACCACCACCCAAAAAGTTTGAGAGGAGGGGGAGAGAGGATAGAGCCAACTAGAGAGCCGGCCCTAAGCTGTAATCTTTTGTTAGAGAGTGGTAGAAATAGTTTTAGTTTTAATTCCTTTTTTTATGTATGCTTGACAATAGTTCTTCATATACTTGAATTCTGTTTGAATTTATATATGGATTCATTATTTTAAATGAATGTTTGAGTTAATATTATGTGATAATTGAGGATTCTTGATTGGTGAATTGATTTTGTCAAGTAATTGCAATATAGAGAATTTGTGTTTGAGCTAGGTTGTCAAATTATATGAGTGACATTAATTAATATTCAATTCTAAAGTTAAGCCTTGGTTCATTATTTTGGATTTCAATAATGAATTAAAGTCTTATGATTAATTAAGTGACAATTATTTGAGATCTTAGTTGTTCAATTAAGAGCCCTTACAATTGGTAATTTCACGTTAGTTTTTGCCCTTAATTAGCTTAGAGTTAGATGGATTGATACGTGGGATTGCGCTACTAATTCATTTAACCTAAACTTAGACCTAACCTGGGATTTCTTTAGAGGTTTTTTAAATTGACACAAGAACTTCGCAAAAAATTTATAAGCAGTGATTGTTAAGTCTTCATTTGCCAAGTAATACTATATTATCTCATATTTAATCCAAATCTCCCCTCTGTACATGTGTTCAATTCCAAATTGTTTCTTTGATTATATATTTCACTTTTACAATTTTTCCTTATCAAAAACCATAATTATTTTTACCGGCCACATCAAACAATCTTGCGTTTAATTACTATATTCATCATATTTCATTTTTGGCTCCTCTAAAGAAACTATGTTACTACCTCCGGTCCTAAATATAAGACTTAGTTGACTTTTTTGGAAAATCCTAAAAAAGCAAAATAAGTTATTTATAAATTGATTTACCTAATTTTTTTTCTTATTTAAACTAGTTTATTTAACCTATAAACTAATGATTAATCTAAAAATATATCAAATATATGTCATAATTTAATAACATATTTTGTAACCTTAACATCTCCAAAAAGAGTCAACTAAGTCTTATATTTAGGATCGGAGGGAGTATTATTTTTGTCAGAGTAGCTTTCACGATTTTTCTATCCATATTTTATTAAAGGGGGAGCTCGAGCGAGCCACGCTACACCAATGTCTAATTTTTAACCTCAAATTTCGGTGCACTTCACAAGTCAACAGGGGCAGCGACTGGGTATCTAAAATTGTTGAAGCCAACATTAAAAAATTTTTATCAAAACAACATTATAAGATTAAAAATGAAAGACTTTGACCAAAAGGTTACGATTATCTGTAACGAAATACTATATAAATTGTAAATGCTATCATTAATAAGAATCGCAGGTGATTCATATGCACGACAGGCACCATTATTATTCTTCAAAAGGCATTAATGTATTGCTTCTCCATTCTCTGAATGACCAAAAAAATTTGTTCCAAATTATCATTGTTGAGATAGGTGGGGCAGGCGAATACATAGACGATTTATAATTGAATATTCATAGATTATTTTCATAACATACGCTATAGCTTGACAAGCACATTCTACCATGTTAGTTTCAACATTATATTAATCACTTATTTAAAAAAAAAAAGGAAATTTTGCTTATGTTTGGGGAGATACAGTGGAGTAGTAGTCTAATGCAAAATTATGGCATGCTCCATTACGAAGCTATCGTTTCCTATAATTTTAGTTAGCTCCACGTTGTCCGTGGGAATCATATCCCATATTATAAAAATCAATAATATTACTCGCACAAATTAAAACATATGTTGCCTTTGGAATTGTCTAGCTACCCTTTTATTTATTTTCGATCAGAATATTTTCTTGTCAGAGCGTTCAATTATTTAGCAAGCTTCCCACTAATAGCTTCCATCAAAACATAATCTTTTACTCCTAATCACCCATTAGTTACAAGATCAATCGGCCCATTAATGACTACCACACGTATTGGCACTACAAACAGTTAGACACACGAGTATATATTTGATAAAAGTACTTTGTTTTGATAATAACTTATGTAAATTAATTTCAAAGATAATAAAGTAAGAAATGTAGTAGAAACACAAGACTAGACATTTCTTAATAATCCTCCTTGAAAATTGCATGGGATGGTGAATTTTGATCGCATGATTTTAAGCGTCAATAATTTTAACCCAAAATAAGCTCAAAAATACACTAATCTAATAAGATTCGTTGCATGGATGAGCCAGGATGAATTTTGAAATGACGTGGAAGGGTTTGAAAGGACTCTCAATAAAAGTTGATCTAGCTAGGATGACAAGTTTTTACATGGTTCCTTAATAATAGTGTTGAAGATTCATAATTTAGACATACACACAGGAGCTGCTGATTGGGGGATTCAAATAGACAAATTGGGAAATTTCTTTGTATGTAGAATAAAATATGAAATATAATATGTGGTAGGTAAATCTATGGCCACATTCTATGTATGGAAAGAAACAAAATAAGGGTTATGAGGGGAGTAGCAAAAGAATCGGAAGGGAGAATAGGTACAAGAAAGAAGAAAGCAGATAGATGGTGAGAGTAAGAAAGAAGCATCATATATACAAAACTATGAAGAAGACTTGATTTGTAGTTTATATATCTTATAGAGAAATATGAGAGTGGGGGGACCTGAAAGCCAACCTTCTATTTCTATAGAGCTGTTACACTCACAACCACGCTACACACACATGTGGTCCTTACGAATAAATGGCCTGTTCCCCAGTACATGATGATTTTTTCTTCTCAATTTTCAATATATTCCGGCTAGACGATAAGCAACGTTATTTGTTTGTTTATTTATTTATTATTTATTGTTATGAATTATTGTACTTGATACACACACATATATTCACACAAGTTATAAAAAATTGGAGAGGAGTGGCGTAGATTCATTTATGGGTCATTTATAGGCAATGGCGCCTAGTGTAGATGAATCATAGATTTTGTGATCCTCACACTTCTCTTTCTGTGTGTCTTTCTCTATCTCTTTTTTATAATTTTGATTGATGTTAGCTAGGGGTCATTAAATTATGGTTGGTTTGGGCATTTGTCTCATTAAAGATTTGTATCATAGGCGAAGTTGGGCGGCTAGTACTATATATTAGATGCCGCGTCTTCAATTTAATGAAACTAATCTCTGTTTTCCTTAAAAATATTTGTGTATGAAATTAAAGAAACGTATCCCTATTATTCCTCTATTATGAGATAATTAATCAGGACCTGTAATGCTAAAAATGATACTCCATTTCGGATCAGATTGCCCATATAAAAACATATTACGGACCAATTGCCTTTATTATTGTTTCTTCAATTTATTTCCGTTATATATTGAGTTCATGATATGTATCTCTCTCTATGATGTGTTATCACTAAACAAATTGATCCCTTTTTGTAACCATACTTGGCTATCTTACATATTGTGAATTTCTAAATAAAAAATAGTGAGTTACGTTTCTTATGTTGACCTCCGATCCTCTCATACTATTTAGTGTATAGAACTGAGTTGTAAACACTATTTCTTCATTAAGAAATGTTTGTCGATGAGATCGGAGGAACACATGCAAGGAATAGAACTTTGAAATCTTTCTCCTTTAGAAGTTCATGAGCTAGCCATTGTGATTTTGTTAAAGATCACAGATGTCCCTAAACTTTGTAGTGATGATCATATCTACCCCTTAACATTTTTTAGGCTCAATTTTGCCCCAAAAGTATGAAATTAGTATCATATCTACCCATTTTGGATGGAACTCCAAACGTCCGTTTGCCACATCAATTAGATGTCCATACTGGCACACACTCATTGACACGTGTCACTCAAAGATTTTTTAGGTGATGTAAACGGTTGTTGTCCCAATCTCATTCACTGTTTGAGTTAATTTCTTCAGTTCTTCACTCAAATAAGGTTTAAGGAGAGACATACTCATTCATTCGAAAAAGAAGCAGAGATCCAAATTGAAGGAGAAGTAGCGCACACGATATTTCATCGATGGTGATGGTGAGACGACGGTGTTTCTCCCTCTCTCAATTGTTTGATGACCCTTTTCGACAGATTTAGGGGGAGATGTGTGTGACTCACTGGACTTTGATATGCAATTCCTTCCTCTTTAATCTCAAATTGTCCCTCCCTCCTTTTCATCTCCCTCTTCTTCTCTTTCACCATCTGTTATGCGCAGCATCTTCTCAACCTATATGCAGACATTGTTTGCATTAAACCCATGTTTGAATATCAAAGCCACATCTGTTACTTCCTTTTTCTTATGAAAGATCTGCTGCTTCTTTTATTTTGGTTTCTATTGTTACATTCATGGTTGAATTTATTTGAATATGCCCTCAAGTTAGAAGATTGTGCATGTTGTTCCTGTGGCTGGTGGTCGTTGTCGGGTGTGTTTGGCAGCACCTAAAAGCAAGGTGCCACCGGCACTTTTCAACTTATTTTTACTTTTTGCTTATTTTTGCTTCTGGACATGTTTGGCATGAAGTGAAAAGCAAATTGCTTATACATGAAAAGCAAGGTGGAACAAAAGTATCTCATAATTGCTTCTTGCTTAATTTTGCTTCTTGCTTAATACTCCCTCTGGTTCTAAATATATAAGACATAGTTGACTTTTTTGAAAAATCCTAAAAAAGCAAAATAAATTAATTATAAATTGATTTACTTTAATTTTTCCCTTAAACTGGTTTATTTGACCTATAAACTAATGGATAATCTAAAAATATATCAAATATGTCATAACTTAATAACCTATTTCGCAACCTTAATCTCTCTAAAAAAGTCAACTAGGTCTTATATTTAGGACCGGAAGTAATATATGTCTTAATTCTACTTGAGTTTTAATTTCATATTGTTGAATGATCTCTCAATTTATTAGGGAAATATTATTTGGTTGATGCTAGATATCCAATAGGGCCGGTCATATACAAAAAATGGTCCGTTACAATGTGACTCAGGACCAACCCGATTAGGACATTATTGATCCAACCATCGGGTAGGACAGGATCAAGGCATATGCTCCATGACCAATCGGGTGGCCCGGATCGATTATTTATTAATATTTTTATAATTTTTTATTATTTATCAATATTTTTTATAAAGAAAATGTTTTATTAGTTTTTTCTATTAGATGTTCTTTTCTTTGCTTGTTTCTATTATAATAGCTTCCTATATGACTAATGTTTATTAATTTCTCTAGAGTAAGCTACGTATCTTAGGTTATGTTTACAATTGTATTTGCATTTTATTATTTTTTAGTTAACCCTCTTCATTTAAAAGTCACTCAACTATCTCTTTAATTTTCAATTAAGAGTGGCTAGTGCTATATTCAAAGCGGTCCACTAACCCCTTTTTCTAGCAGCTATTTCAAGTTTATATGCATTTTAAATTACTATTTCAAGTTTTAAATTTTAATTCATATTTTCTCTCTAAATTATAACAATATTTTGATGTCATATGTACTTCTAATAAAATTTAATGCTTTAATCTAATCTTACTTTTTTCAAAGTAACTATCCAAACATAAATCTAAAAGTCAGATTGAAAAAAAGTAACTTATACTCACTGCACATCCAAACATAATCACAATACACAATCGGACTTTTTTCCAATCTTACTTCTAAAAAAGTCAAATTGAAGAAAAGTTACTTTTCCACCGGCAATCCAAACACACCCGTCGGTGATTATGATGGGTTACTGTCTGGCCGTAATAAAGTGAATGGGAGAGAGGCAAAGAGGGGTTTAGAGGCAAGGGTAATTTAGGGAGATTAAGAAATTTACTAATTTTGATTTTTTTGGATTACAGCTAATTTGGAATTTTTGGCGCCATCAATCTGATTTGGATCTTAAAACTAGTTATAGGGTGTGTTTGGCTCGACTTGTGGAAAAAGTGACTTATTTTTATGTTTGGATAAATTTTGAAAAAGTGGCTTATTTTCCAATTTGACTTATAAACATGTTTGAATGACTTTTTATTTAAAAGGGGCTTATTTTTAAGTCATGTAGAAAAATAAGCTACCTTGAGTAGCTTATAAATAAGCTAAGTGAAAAATAAGTCAGTCAAAAATAGAAAAAATCCACACACTTAAAATAAGCTGACTTATTTCTAAAAAAAAGTTGAGCCAAATACACTAATAATAGTTGATTAATCTTATGAGATTAGGAAACCTCAACAAATTAAAAAACTATAGTTCATATTTATAATTTTCAAAAATATTACAGCATATAAAAAATGATTTACACAATAAAAATAAACATTGAGGAAAAAAAGGTTTTTAGAAAAAATGTTTTTAAAATGGGTCAGTTTTTTTGACAAAAAGTCCGTTACTATTACAACCATATTAATATGTCTCTCCTTCATTGATGACGTGTCTGATGAGTGTGTGTCAACTTGAACATTTAATTGACATGGCAAACGGTGGATTGGGGTTCCATTCAAAAGGGGTAGATATGATACTAATTTCATATTTTAGGGGCAAAATTGAGCCTAAAAAAAGTTAAGGGGCAGATATGATCCTCACTGCAAAGTTCAGGGGCATTTGTGATCTTTAACCCTTTTGTAAAAGGTGAATGGCAAGAAAATTCTCAAGACTTTAAAATAATATATATAGTTAGTCAGTTTGGACTCTCTAAGGATTGATTGAAAATTAATTATCAAAATTACCTAAATACTTCTAATTAAAAAACAAAATCTTAGAGATTGTACAATAATTATTTAAGGACAGCACCTAACTAGTTGGGTTTCTAGCTCTCACATCATTTTTTCTCGTCATCCCTTACCATCACATCCCCACCATTTTATTACATAACAAACGGTGCATATTCAATAATGACTGAAATTAAAATAATTATTATATAAAAATAAATAAATAGAAAATTCAAAGTAGTAAAGGTTAGTCTAGATAGTTTATTCAATTTTAACCATTCATTGATCAATATAAAAGTGGTGATGTAATTATGATGGATGAGGTGGGAAAATGGCGATGAGATAAACCAAGCCCGCAATTAAAAGAGTAATAACTAATTGCATGCATGGGTGTTTAAACTTGTGTCGTCCCATACCGGCCGACAGGTCATTTACTCATTTAAATCCTATGGCAAGGTAAGTTTTTTTTACTTTGAAAAAAATGGTAAACTGATAGTAACAAAAATTAAGATACTTGAAAAAAAAACTGCACATTAATTATGATTATCTTAAGTGACTTAAGAATTAAATCACTAAACATTATAATATTTTTTCATTCCGTTGGTCATTATATATATTTTTGCCCTTTTGTATAAATCACAGCTTCGTATGAAAACGAAAAAAACAACACTCGACCACTTTTTTGGACTAACGCATAACGATGAAATATGGTATAAGAAACAATCAGACATTTCCGTTTTGATTCATTATTTTCATAGAGATTTATATTTTTTATTGTTATTTTATTTGTTCATTTTCACATATGTGTGTGCATAAAGATTTGTCAATTGCAAACTAAGATTTGGATGGTAGTTGCTTTCTTCTCTTGGTTTTTCTCTTGTCTCCAGCTTCTTACCTTTCCTTCTTAATTTACACACATCACTTAATCAGCAACGTTGCATCCTTTTATATTTCCTTTCCTATAGCAATTCTGGGAAATTAGATATTGAAGTTGAATACATTTCTTCAAATGAATCGACAATAAGTATTATATTTATTTTCTGAAAAATTAAGCTTTCATTACTTCTCTACTCTTAGTGATCATGCAGAATCTATGGATGGGAACTCATGACTTACAAAAGATTATGACTAATTTACTATCGCATGACATGTTTTTGTATATTCATGAATTTGTATCCTAAATAATTATTAGAATAATATACATAATGACTGTATTAAAAAAATAATATACATAATGACTACACACTTTCCTGCTAGACCATATGACATATAAACATAATTCAGAGGCCAATAATTAACAAGCAAACAGCGCCTTCTGGGGTAAATATTACCACGTCCCATAATAGTAGTATATACTACCTCCAGTCCTAAATATAGGACCTAATTGACTTTTTTTTGAGAGATTAAGGTTGCGAAATAGGTTATTATATGATGACATATTTGATATATTTTTATATTATTATCCATTAGTTTATAGGTAAAATAAACTAGTTTAAGGGAAAAAATTAAGTAAATCAATTTATAATTAATTTATTTTGCTTTTTTAAGGATTTTCCAGAAAAAATCAATTAGGTCTTATATTTAGGACCGGAGGGAGTATTCGAAAAGGAATAATCTGTCATAAACAATAAAAATAGTAAGTTTTATTATTTAATATCTCGTTCCAAAAGTTTATATATCTATATATATTCAATGTCTTCCAACCACTGGGCAACAAGTTAGAGTGAAGATCATTTAAAATGGTGTACTGCCACAATTAAATTAAGTGGAAACTCGAATTAAGTATATGCCATTCCAATGGTTTTCACTAGTTTAAATACCTTAGAGATAATACATTAAAGATTAGCAAAAAGGACGCTTTCTTAGAGACTGGTCTGAAACTTCACATGGGAGCAGAAGGTTGTAGAACTCTGAATCAATAATAAATATATAAATAATATATATCCTATATATCACCAAGTTGTGCGTATGTACTAGTGATATGATATATATCATATAGTTACGCGTATGTACTAGTGATAAGGTGATAAATACTCACAACAAACATTGACCAAAAAAATATACTCACAACAAACACTAAACCGTTCCTCACATGGAAAAAAAAGCCATATATATTAAGATTTAAGTAAATATTATATTGTACTAATTAAACTTAAACACACAGGAAACAAGAAGTTACTCCCAGTGAACATCAGTCAAAGAGATATATTCTAACAACTGAAGTAACGGCAAAGGCATCAATGTACGGCTATGAAGTATTATCCGATCAACTAATAATATTCAGAGCAAATTGTGATTTTTAAGACTTTTTATGAAGTATCCAATTTTTTTACAATGTACAATTTGAATTACTTCCGGAACTCCAGTTATAAGTTAGCCAACTTATTTGAATAGATCAAGGAATTTAAACAAATTACTTAGTTAAATTATGTCTTAATATGTGATATTTCTGAAATACTTAGGTCTATGATTTGATTATTTATATCTATCAATCTATAAATCAAATAAATTTATTTGCAGAAAATAACATTTATAAGAGGTAAAATATGAAGTCTTGAATTAATGATTAATATTACTTACAAAGTAGCTCTTATAATTAGGATGGAATGATATAATTTTTTTACGTTATTTTGCATGTTTAAAAAACGGTATGTGTATTGTATCACTGAGTAATGATATTAACAGATTGATTTTGCGGTCTAAAATAAAATAATAGAAAGAAAGTCTATATATGCTTTTAATAAAATGTTAGAACATGCATGATCGATTTATTCTTAAAAATACAATGTTAAATCCACCCGTTCTAGACGCTGATACATTAATATTTTGTAGAAATGTCCATCAAGGTTTCAAACACAAATGCCGACCAGTCGTCAATAATTATTAAAATTTATGATGAAAATGAAAATAAAGCATGTAACATGACAACACAATGTAGATAAATCTTAAAGTAGGTGTGACATTGAATTTTCAAGCGGTGAAGAAATCCCATAAATAGAAACCCTTATCTTAAAAGGAAACAAAGGTGGTCTCAACTCAAACCTTCCTTTTCCCCACTTCACTTTACTCTTTTTGATTCCATTCTTTTCTCTCTTTTGCAGAGTTTGTCTTACTTTGTACTTATTACGCTCCCTACTTTTTTCTTCTTTATTTTCTTTTTAAATTTTCACGATCTTACCAATTTTTAACCCTAAACATAGTAACACAATGTTTTCTTTTTCAAAACCTAGTATGGTATTGAGACATATAACAGAGTTGAATCTCTACTCTCTCTCTCTCTCTTTTTCTTTATTTTTCTCTGGGTTTCTCAGACTCGTTACAGTTACTCATCAAAATCTAATGAAATCATAAATCTTATCAATTTTTTACTCTTCCCAGCGTTCGTTTATCATAAATCTCACTCCAAGTTATATCATATCCATCTATCTATATCTCTTCCATGGCTCTATAGGTACAGCCTTTACCCTCTTCAATTCTGAATTATTGTGCCTTCTTATTCTGCCTTAGATTAACCAGTTGTCATAGTTTTGAGTTTTGACCCGGGGAAAAACAACCAGTTGTCATAACCTATGACAGTCACTTGTCCACTTTTGCATCTAGCATATATCTATCTATTGACAAAACTTCAAAATTTTCCATATTCTTATTAATTAATGTAAATTTATGTATGTTTTTTTTTTATATAGGGGAGATATTTAACAAGTGTGTTCTACACTCATTTTAGTGCAAATTTAAGAACTCACATAAATGGCTGAAACTCTTTCACTAAGGTAGGTAAATCGTTTAGTTGTTTCTGTTTTGGGTTAAGTATCTTTCACAATGATTATTTAATGAAATATTATATTTCATAACGAACAATAACCGATCCTATTTTAAACAGTGAAATATAAAGAGTATTTAATTGACAAATATCGTTAATATACCTATAACTGCATTACAATCAGGCAACACAAAATTTTAAAGGATTTGAATGCAAATTTATGGATTGGTCAATCATAAACTTTTTTATAGTTTATTGGTCAAAATGAATTTGTTTATCGTTTATTGTGAAATTTAATTGTGTTTGGTTGTGTAATATAATATTTGACAATGCATTAATATTGAAATGAAATTAAAGAGATATAATTTTTGTAGATGTTATGGACTCCACTATCATCTTGTCAAATATAAATATAAAATATTTAATTCCAACGCCGAACATCCTCATCTTTCTCGGCTCTCACCTTCAGCATCTAATATCATTATTGTTACTTTTGTTTTCTTCTTCCTTCCCGAAGAATCATGAGCCATGGCATTAATTCCTTGGACCACTTTCTCGTTACCTTATCATATGTCACCTTCTTCGTTTTTTTCTTGGTACTATGGGGTCTCATAATTGGAAAAATTTCTATCACAAGCATCTTTAGAATTATAAAGATGAATACTACTCATGTTGACAAACAATAACGTACGATGTCCCTTTTCTTCTCCCCATAGGAAAGGCTGATATTAATTATTGTTCTCAACAAAGTCTTCTAAAATATCTTGCAAATTTTACCTACGACTCTTATTATGAACTTCATAAGTTCTAGCTAGTTCATCTCATTCATATATATCAGCCACATCAACAATAAGATGGAGGAAAACGGGTGATGATGAGACGAAAAGGGCAAATTTTTGTCATAGATTATTATATATTTATCACTGATTTATGTCTGTGAAGATTACTTATTTTATTATGCAAGTGAGCGTTCGCAAGTTGGGAGACCTGCTTCCTTAAAATATCTAAGATGACGCTGCGAATGCGAATGATGTAAGTAGCCAAAATATTTTAACAATTAAACAAATAAACAATCCCCTAAACTAGAACATTCAAATCACAGATATATCATAGTATTAAAATATTGAATTTTCCCTTCAATACCAGTTTCTCAGAAGCTGTCCCCTTCAATACTCACAAGTCCAGAAACATTGAACCCAAAGCCACATATATATGCATACATATAATATGATACTAATGACTCTCTGATTCTACACACATCGTTTCTCCTTTTCCCTTTTCAGCAATTTTTATTATTATCACCTTTCCTCGTAGAACTATGAGAGAGAGAGATATTAAAAAAAAAACTACAAGCAAAAAACCCTAAAAACCATTGTACCTTTTCTGAGTCTTTTCTTTTATTTATTTTTTATTATTTTCCTTTTATTTTCTGCTATGTTGCATCAGTGTGCTCTCTCATCGAAGCTTTAGGCTTTAAGCAGAGAGAACAAGGATAGGTCCCTCCCATCATAATAATAATAACTTTGTCTGACTGCTTTTGGGACGAGAGAACTGATTCAAAGGACACACTTGATGGAGACTATTCATCACCATCCAGTTATACTTCCAAGACTCTCTCTTTCTCTTTGTAATCTCTCTGATATTCTCTCTGGCTCTCAGAAATAATGAATTTCTCTCCAAGGCTTTATTAAAAGATTAGATTTTATTACTACTCAGTACTCACTCGTTACGTCAAACTAAACAACTCAATGGTACGAGAGAACCAAAGCCAGCTAGCATATAGAAGCTATATATATACGGGCATAGCTAGTCTAGCTAGCTAGCATCTTTTCTTATTAGGCAGGTTGTTAGCTTAAGAACGAATTCACAATAAATGTGAAGGCAATATTAGCCCAAATGGAGAAAAGAATATGGTCTGCCATTATTCATGGCGTCAAGTCGAAGATCAATAAATTCAAAAACACTTTTTTTGTTTTGAGTCAGAGGCCAGGAAATAAACCCGGTCAATTCGTTAGTTTGACCAACACTTAGTCAATATTCATTTTGAAGCATAATGGTTTATCTCACTTGTAATCTCATATAGTGGACCTTGTTAACCAATCTTTACTTTATCAGTCCCTTTCTTTCACTTGAATGGTAAAAACTTCGATTTTGTGTGGCCTTCTTATTGAAGAAACATTTGGAAATAAACAAGGCTATATAAAGAGCATGGGATATTTTTTACAAGCTACATATATAGCAGTAGCATACATACATGAAGGACAAGATAATTCTACTATGCACAAAATAAGATGAACTCTATTTGTACCATTAGATACATTTTCAAAATTATTGATGGCCAAAATTTCTTTAAAAATAGATCTGATGGTGGTGAGCAAGGCGGTTTGCTCCTTATAGAATCATCCAGTAAGTATTTAAATTATTGGAATATATATAAATGGTGAGACAAAAAATTGAAAAGAGGGGAGTGAGATCAGGTCAGGAGGGTCTCATGAGAGAAGTGTGGATCCCATTTTTCTGCAGCCAAGCTTGTGAGGAGGTAGTAATCTGCTGTGGGAATCCTGATGATGCTGCAGCAGTGGAGAAATATTGATGAGAAAGTCCAGATTGCCATCTTTCTTCATTCATTGACAATGAAAGATCACTTCCCAAACGCCCTCTTCCATTACTGCTGCTATGAATCTACATTCCAATTACATAAATATTGAGCATTATTAAGGTGTATCAAACCTAAATAAAGATTTTATATATGCCAATTAAAAATTAAAAATATTTTTAATATACTATACTCCGTTTAAATTATAAGACTCATTTAACTTCTTTAGATAAATTAAGTATGCCAAATTAATTACTTTAAATTGCATATAGTTGATTAATTTTTTCTTCAAAACTAATTTCATCTATTAATAAACTAACATATCATGTTGTAATTTAGTGATCTGATTTACTTCTATAACTTCCACGAAGAGCTTTGACTCTCCGTGCTAGTATAATGTAAGACATGTCAAATTTAGTTTCATTTTGATTCTGATTTCTCAAATTTTAAGGCAAGTTGTATTTGTTTGAAGGGCAAAATGATTAATACATATGAAATTTTAGGGGACAATGTGATTTAAAAGACAAGAGCCTCTTAATTAAAATTCAAGCTGCAAAAATTGAAATAAAAACAAACTTGAGCTAACTTGTAAAGTACTAGTAAAGAGATATAGTTGATTAATTTTTTCTTCAAAACTAATTTCATCTACTTATAAACTAGCATATCATCTAATTACATGTGACATGTTGTAATTTAGTGATCTGATTTGCTTCTATAACTTCCACGAAAAGTGCTTTGACTCTTCGTACTAGTATAATGTAAGATATGTCAAATTTAGTTTCATTTTGATTCTGATTTCTCAAATTTTAAGGCAAGTTGTGTTTGTTTAAAGGGCAAAATAATTCAAATACATATGAAATTTTAAGGGACAATGTGATTTAAAAGGCAATAATTAAAATTCAAGCTGCAAAAATCGAAATAGAAACAAACTAGCTAACTTGTAAAGTACTAGTAAAGAGATACGTACACGATAATTTGGGTGGTGAAAATTGGGGAAATGGTGAAGAATTTGTGGTTGGGCAGAAGTTTTGTAGGGACCATATCTGTGGGATTCATCTGAGGAAGGAGGTTGAAGGTGAGTATGACTCACAAAACGCAACGTTTCACTCTCCCCCTGCCCATGTCTTCTACTACGAGATGATTCCACGTTGCTGCCTCTATTCGGTACTTGTTCTGAAGGTAACAGATTTACCTGAATTTCAAGCAATACATCATGTTGTTATGTCTCATCAGAGATTATTATTAAACTAAAAATTAATCATAAGAGAAAATAATAATGTCTGGTAATCAATCTTAATTACCATGGATTGTCTAGCACTATGATTTGAGCTCGTATTGCCCAAACTTAAATCCAGATTGTGAGGAGGAGGATGATGATGATGATCAGCATTACCTGAGGATTCTAATAATAACAATAATTTTTTTATTAAAAAAGGAACAAATGCTTGTATTTACAAAAAGAACAAGACAAAAAAAAGTACATTCACCTAAAATTCGGTCCTTACCAGAATGAAGCTCATTTTCATAGATGCTAGGATCAAAATTAGTGACGGCGTCTTTACCGTTGCACTTAATTGCGGCTTTGTCATAAGCCCTAGAAGAAGAAAATGCGCCACAAAAGATTATTAGAAAATGATAAATACTAACTAAGGTTGGTAATAAATAACAATGTAAGAGAGCATATATTTATTTATTTAATATACTCACCTTGCAGCTTCAACCTCGGTGTCAAATAAACCAAGATAAACATACCTGAAAATGAGAGTAGTGATGAATCAGAAAGAGAAAATGAATAAGGAGAGGAAATTAAAGAAGAAGAATAGGGTGTACTTTTTGCCTAGAAATTGGCCCATACGAGCCTCCCATCTTCCACACTTGTGTAAAGTAACACCTCTATATTTGGAGCTTCCTCTCGGAAATCCAGTGCTTTGTCGGCGAAGTACGTGCACAAACTCTTCCTTCGTCAGATTCCCCATCTGTTGTTCATCACACAATTAACCATCCTCATAAATCCAATTTATTCTATTATTTTCCATTTTTTTAAAAAAGAATGAACCATTGATTGAATAATAATAAAAATTTATTATTTAATTGAACTTAGTGCTGTAGTGTAGTGTTGGAGATAAGGAATCACTGTTGGCGATAAGATGAATGTATGCAACTTTAAATTATGAGGCATCTTCTCTCTCTATCTATCTCACTCACCTGTTTCAAGTCTTCTTCATAGTCTTCTATGTTGAAGTTTATGTCTGCTTCCACTCCTCGGAACTTAATTGCCGCTCTATCATATGCACTGCACACATAATTTCCGTATCACCCTCACATTTCCCATGATGATTCTTCACACTCATGTACATGTGTATATATATGTATGCATATGAAATAATAACGTTTAATATATTAATAAGGTGCTTGCTTATTACTAGTTACATACCGAGCAGCTGCATGTGCTGTGTCAAATCCACCTACGCAAAATTACCCAGACAAAACAATCCCATCAGAGAAGTAAAAAAATAAACCCTCTCTTTTCTGATTGACACAAGAAAAGAAAGAAAATTAACCAGCAAAGTACAATCATACATATTTATGGGCTTACCCAGATAGACTTGTTTCCCACAATCCCTGAAGCATCCATAACAACAACACAAACACAACACCACCAAAAACACAATCAATTTTCCTCTTCATAATTAGATGCATAGCTAAACAAAGTGTAGGCAAATGAATCAGAAATATAGAGACATAACATAACATAACTCGCATTTCATGGAATATAAATTAAATTTAAATTTTTTTTAAAAAAGATGATAATAATAATAATAACAATAATAATAACAATAATTGTAATAATGAATTACCATATGTGAGACTCCCATCGACCAGTTCTTCTGTAAAAAGTAACACCTCTATACTGTGAACTTCTCGACCTCGGCCCTCGCCGGCTTTTCTTTATCATCGGCTGCGACGACGTCGCCGACGACACCACTTCCGCCGATTTCCCGCCACCGCCGTTAGCTTCTCCGTTAACTTCTGATTGGCTGAATTTCAGGCCTGCCCAGTGGGGCCCAGCAAACGCTGACCTGGCGGTGGCCCCGTCGCCGGCGCCGTCGTCATCCACCGGCATGAACTGTCTAGTGACCGGAGCATCAGCTTCAGCTTCAGCTTCGGCACTATCTAAAGATGAATCTTGGTGGGTGAAGGAGAAGCCAAATATTTTGCTGCTTCTCTTTTTGATGGTTTGTTTTGCACCGTCGTCGTCGGCGGAGCAGTCGACGGCGGAGGAACTTGAATTGGAAACAGATCCGTCGACCCTTTTGCCTTTGTCATCGTTGAGGGAAGAACAGCCTTCTGATTCTTCGTCGTTCATGTGATCATCAGGAGAGCCGTTAAGATCCCACATTATTTTCCTTTCTTTCTTTCTTTGTTTCCTTCTTTCTTTGTTTTTTTCTTTTTGATACTCACCTACCTAACACTGAAACCAAAAGCACCCCATATTTGTGATGGCTACTTTGGCTTCAAAGATCAAAACTTTATTGAGAAAAATCCAACCCCAGTTGTTAATATTCTCTTCTCTACTTTAATTTGTTCTAACACTGTGTGAGAACTTTTGAAGAAGTTAAACCTAGGGAGGGAGAGAGGGAAGGAACAAAGAAGGAGAAGTAAGTGAAAGATCTTAGTATATGTATGAGTTGAGTGCCGAATAGAGCATAGACGAGGCCAGTTTGATTGAACTTAACAGAAAGCATCACACCTTCACCTCTTTGCACAAGGCAATGCCCCTCTCTCTCTTTCTCTCTCTACTCTCTTCCTTTACTTGTCTATAACCACTTGACCTCTCACTCTTTCCTCTTTCAATGACTTATCATCATAATTCACTCTCTCTCTCTCTCTCCCCCCCTCTCTCTCAACGCTAACTCCAAAACACTAATATATGAATTTTGGATAACTTTTTAATTTTTATAGATGATAGAAATGTCTAGTATATCGATTAATTGTATTATATGTTGTACGCGATTAGATTATATGATATTCCTTCCTATATGTAAGAAAATAGATCAGTTACCAAAACAGGGTTTTTAACAAAAATATGAAGAAATTAGTTTGGTGTATGAAGTGGATCATTTTTCTTTCAATTTTGCCCTATTTATTATTAAACTATTAAGAGAGATAAATATGTAAGTATTAATAAGTGCAAAGGAGAGTTAATGATAACCTGAGGTGTGTGGTTGAGTGGCAAGGACTCAGTCACCCTTAACCAATTGTCTGGGGTTCGATCCCTAGCGTTGGGTATGGAGAAACATTAAATCTCTCAGGCCAGCTGTCTCACCCTTTGAGGTGCCTACAAATCAGCAGGGGATTAGTCTCTCACTTGTCGAGTGAGGGATACCTTGATCATGGATAAAAAAAAAGAGAGTTTATGATAAAGTAAGAAAAAACAAATTAAATGATGAGAAAATGTAAGAGTAACCTCTTATAATTTAGATTATAAACATTTAAATTTTAAACTCTTATATTACGTAATGGAGGAAGAAGTTTTTATGTAAATTAAATTAATTAGTTTTAAAAAATGATAATTAAATTATATAATGGTTTTTATTTTATTATATTAGTTTTTAAAAAAGATAAATATAAATACTTTACATAGAGTTCTCAAGTGTTTTGAATATCACTGTAAAGATTAACCAACGAAATTATATTTAGGATAAGAGAAATATATGATTGAGTAAAATATGGTTCTATGACTCATGTGTCTAATTTTTGATGTTTTTTCCCCAGTAATTAATAATGCGGCTTTGATTTTAATATTAGGAGCTAAAGTGTTGATAATGATATTAATAATAAAGATGAAAGGTGGTTGGTTATTTTATAAATAGGAGGTGGGCAAATGAGGAAAGAAAGAACAATCTCTTTCTTAAACAACTTTCCCACGTTAACCAAATCGAAAAGCATCTTGGGGCTGTCTGTCTAATTCTCTCTCGTGCCTCCCTCACTTGAAATTACCCAGTAATGGAAACAGACAGCGCAATGAGTCCAATAGATTGATAAATACCCAATTTTACCTTTTCATTCTTCACTAGATTGAACATCGTAGAATATGATTGCCAACATATAGCTATACCAAGTTCGTAAATAAGGAATTTCAAAAAAATGAAAAATAAAAGAAATCGTTTTCAAATTGTGTACCAGATCTTGATATTAAATATTTATTTTTCAATCTAAATTATATTTACAAGTTGTTAATTTTATACTCCCTCTTGCGTTCATGATAGGAGATTTATAGTTATTCACAATATACGAATTCATATTAAAATTAATGAGACTAATTCATGATATTATGGAACTTAATTGTACCATAAAAAACTTAGCCACTAAATTTTGGACAATAAAATTAATTTAAATTCAAATATATCAATCATATTTTTTAAATGTGAAACTATGCGATGGTAAATTGGGAAAACATATTGAAATAAAAAAAATTGGGAAAACATACATTAAATGTTTAAACAAATATATAGATAAACCTCATAAAAAAATATATAGATAAACCTCTTTTAAGAAGGGAATAAAGCCATAAAACAATTTTGACTTTCATATATATAAGGACTAAGGGAGTATTATAAATCATATAACAAATCTGGGAAGTGGTAAATTGAAACTCCTAAACCTTAAACCTTATTTCAGGATATTTATGGGGTGAATTTGATCCTAAATATGATATTTCTTTCCTATTTTCTCAATTATTTTATCTTATCCTGACCAATGTCCTTCAACACTAGAGAAGCAAAATCAATATGAGAACGTGTGTTGAGTCCCGGAAAACTTTACTTATGCGGATAATACTCCTACTCCTCGAGTTCGAATTAAACATTAAACAGGAGGTGGTTAACAGAAAAAAGAAGCAAAAGATGAATGAGAAGGAAAAGGGGATGAGGGTAGTGGTCGTAATTAAGAAAATTGGAGAGGGGGAAATGTAAAGAAAGAGAGGAAAAATGGGGCCTCTTTCCAAAAAAAAAGTCTAATCCAAGAGTACGGGAGGGGGCCACGTTTTCCTATTTCGTACTCTGACCCACCAATACCCTTCCTTCCCTCTACCTCCTATTTATTACTTCTCACTCACGCTCCTTCTCCCGCGCGTCTCCTCCACCTTCCTCCCCCCAATCATATTCCCCCTTTGTGCCCCCTCCATCTCATTTTTTTATACCATCCTCCATGTTCTTCAATCAATTAATTTTTTTTATATCTTTTCGCACCAAGTTTTATTTTACCACATCCTCCTTATTTCACCACATTTCTCCCGTTTGATAAAATAAACGGGGTCAAATGTTGCCAAATTGCTAAGAAGCTCATCACACCCCTAACGTTATAGGTTCAAATCATTTCCCATGGACGTTTCTTTATTGAACTATGTAGTCATTGTAGTGTTTTATGAGCCTTAAAATATTCCTCGACCAATATATTGTTAAACATTAAATCATGATTTAACCAATATATTTAATATAATGAAAAATCAAATAAATAAGTTATTCAATTCATTAAATTAAAGATGACTAATTTGAAATAATGATAAAAACTTTGAAAACCATAACTAATTTCATTAAAGATAAATTAGTTATGGGAAATGATAAAAACATGTCTTTTGTATTTCATCAAATGTCATATTTGCCCCTGAGGTATGCAAAAAATTATATATGTTGTGTAAGTATTTTCAAGTGTGCAAAGTGTATTATATTTGTCCTTTGCTGTTAAAATATTAATGGTCAACGTCATCTATAACAGTCAATATGAGGTTTTTAATGAAAAATGGTAACTATGATATAAATGACATTGTATATTTAGGAGGAAATTGAGCAAAACAAAACTTCGATGCATATGTGATCCTTCCTGCATTCTTCATAAGTATAAATGACATTAACACTATTTTCTAAAAAACATAATCTTAGATGTTAATTTTATTTATTCTCTTGCCTCATTATTGATTATGGCTACGGAAGTCAATTAGTATAACTTAAATATAATTCAAATTTGTTATTCATTTAAAATCAACGACAACTCATTAAATATTGTTTACATTAGGAACAAGATGCACTAAAGACAGCAGGTGAACCTCGGAACATGGTAGGATAAGATAAGCAACGGAGAGCAGAGATGTTTTAGGAAAAGAGAGAGAGAAGGCACTTCTTAATTCTATTATTATAGGGGTATTTGCAGTTTAATCCCTGGTAAGGGAAATTAATACTGGAAGGTCCCAATACATTCCAAAATAATTATAAAGTCCCAGGGGTCCTTTCCTGCAATTGTTTGCTTAACTTCAATGATCATTTTGCCCTCATTAAAGATTGTTGTCATCTCACTGGTCCCTACAGGGGACTATGCTTTCATCTTATGAGGGCAAAATGGTCATTGAAGATAAGCAAACAATTGCAGGAAAGGGCTCCTGGGACTTTATAATTATTTAGGAATGTATTGGGACCTTCCAGTATTAATTTCCCTTACCAGGGACTAAACTGCAAATCCCCATTATTATATTACTCCCTCCGGTCCCTAATATAAGAGCTAGCCGCCAAAAAAACGCTTCTTAAGAAAACATGTGAATGTTAGTTGGATGTCTGGAGTTAATGTTTATTTTCCCATATTGTCCATATTTATTATGATACTTTTAAGAGAGAGAAATACATAAGCATTAATAAATATGAAAGAGAGTTAGGGGCAAAGTAGTAAAAAACACATTAAATGAGGAGAGAATATTAGATGAACTCTTATATTAGGGACCAAAACCATTCAAATTTTGGGCTCTTATATTAGAGACTGGAGGGAATATTATAGGGACTTCTTAATTCTAATAAAGGAAGACATTAAAGACGAGGCATTTGCTTCACAAGCTTGTTTTCCTCAACTGGTAACGCTGCATCTCACGTGGGCCTCCCTTCTTCTACTATGGCCCAGGCCCTCTCTCCAATGGGACCCACCTTTTTTATTGTGTTATTCTTTATTTCTCGTTACTTTTGTGTTTTCCTTGACTGTTTCCCCTCCCCTTCGCCCACGAAGGTGTCACACTGCCGCCTAACTTGCCCTCCTCATTAACAAGAATTTAACAATTAGCAAATTATTGAACTAAATGTAATTGTTCTATTAATAACCTCTATTTTTATACATCAATTAGCTAGCAGTCAACACCTTTTTTATTAGCAATCTTAATCTTTCAAAAAAGTCAATTAGATCTTATATAATTAAATATGTTGAGCAACTAACTATTAGAGCAACTAACTAAATATTATATAAGAAATACTCGAAGTTTGGAGTTCAGTCGTTCAGGTCTTCCCCTCTCAACTCTAGGGATCTAAGAAGCCTTATATTAATAGACAAGTTCCCAATGCAACACCCCTTGTTAATTACATTTGTTAAAGAGGTTTTTATTAAGAGACAATGCCAACACAAACGATTGCTTTAAGTGTCATGAGAAAACCTACACACAATTTTTATAAAAAACTAATTAATTATTCATTTTACGTAAAAGTACACAATCAATAGGATACTTACCTTAATGAGAAAAATATGCTAAAAGAGGTATGAGACGCGGCTCTTATATATAATTATGGCAACTTCCCAAATTTAGGAAGAGGAATTTTTCTGACCACGTAAAACAAAATATTTATTTTTCAGCAAAAACAACAATGACGTTTGTAGAAAGCCGACGAAGCTAACGACCAGAAATTCCTTCACGAAATACAACAGCATTCCTTCTTCTATCTTATTTTTGAAATTTTCTTATGGCGTTAATTTACTTATTTTTTGTGTAAGATTCCCTGTGTATCTATTAGATGTCTTATTGACTATATTTTTTCTCTTCGTTTTTAGTGAGTAGGCGAACTACCTAGAAGAATTCCCCCACCACAAGGAAAAATAAAGCAAATGAATTTGTGCAGCATGTTTCAATCAATTTCAATTTTAAAGAATATGATGATGAGTGGACGACGACAACTTGCAAATTTTATGGAATCGTCTTGTTTGTTTGTTTTAAATTTGGGGGTCCGACAACACATAAACGAAGAGATAGAGAAAAGATGGATTGATCTGTATGGTTCTATGTAGTCTTGTTTTATAGTTGGAGAAATTAAGCACATGGCTTGAGATCTCTAATCCTATTCACTTTATCAATTTTAGCGACAGTAGAGTGAGACGATCAGACGAAGGATCTAATTTACACCACATGTTTTTCCTAGGCCAACCAATACCTCATATTTTGTCTGTCCAATTAGATGGTAATCATGCAGGCTTATTACGTTTAATTTTTTTCTATTGGGGTGGTATAGAGTTTTGGTTCTGAACCCTTTAATTTTATAATGATTGATCGAATTGAATTCAACACTCAGTTTCAGTTAACTTGAGTGAAAAAAATTTTATTTTAGTGTTGGGGAAGTGTAATTTTTATTGTCAGTGTGAACCATGTTGAAGCTATTCAAATATATAATCACAAGAGTAACTATTTGATCTCAACAAGGTAGGTGTAAGTTATTACTCGAATCTTATTTATAAGACACATGATACATCAATATCTAGCATATTTTTTTCACATAGTCCAAAATAACTTTAGACCTCATTAACTCTATCTATCTTGAGATTTAATAGTCATTTAATTTTATATCTATTTAATATGCAAAATAGAATTTGAAAACAAAGGTCAACACAAAGTTGAATGAATAGAATTTATAGTTGTATATTAATTATGTGATAGTTATTTTCTCTCTACACTATAAATTTTACAAAAATAAGCACAATATGGTAATTAGGTTATAGATATAAGAGAAGACATACGCACGATTCCAATACTCTTCAATGTGACCACTACAAAAAACGGGGCCCATATCGGTGTTTTATAGGGCCTCGGATCGGCGGAATTTTTTGGCGAAAACGCGCTACGGCGTTTTGGCAAAACGCCTAAAAATGTGCCGTCGAAATGCGGCTTATCGGCGTTTTTCGAAACGCCTATGCGAGGTGAAAAACGCCGGTACGAGGGTTAAACAAATAATATAATATTTCCTCGTACCGGCGTTTGGCAAAACGCCTATGCGCGTATTATTTTATTATTATCTCATATAGGCGGATACCAAAACGCCTATACGCGGACTATTTATTTTTTTTTTGTTCACACGCATACCGGCGTTTTGGTCAACGCCTATGTGCGACATGACCACACTTTTTAGAATTCATGCACCTTGGCGTTTTGTCGAAACGCCGGTAAACAAAATATTATTTTTTATTATACCGCACATCGGCGTTTTACAAAACGCCTATGTGCGGTATTATAAAATAATATTTCAAACCGGCGCTTTACGAAACGCCGGTTTGAGTATTCCGAAAAAAAAAATAAAAAACATTTTTCTTCCTGATTGTTTAGAACCAGGAAGAAAAATGAATAATATGATAATCCCAAACTTACATACACATATAGAATATTATATATAAAATAACAAGAGTAATTCATAAAACAAGATACACAAATATATAAAATCAAAACAAGTAATATGTGAAATAAAAGCAATAAAAGCATGATAACATTATAACCAAATATCACCATAAAAAACGAAATAAAAAACCAAATCAGCAATACTAGGCAAAAAAACAAAGAATCAAGCCAAATAAACAAAGCAACAGAACATGAAACAGAGACGAAGCGAAGAAAAATATAGAGGAGAACGAGAGAAAATGAGCAATTTCGCTGAAGGAGGGAGGTGCTATTTATAGGGAACGAAGGTGCATATAGGCGTTTTCAAAAACGCCTAGAGGCATTAGGACGCATATCGGCGTTTTCCAAAACGCCTATATGCGTCCTAATGCATATAGGCGTTTTCCGAAACGCCTATATGCGTCCTAATGCATATAGGCGTGTATAGGAAACGCCTATATGCAGTATTTTTATATATAATACTGCATATCGGCGTTTTCCCCAAAACGCCGAGATGCATGTTTATATTAAAATAATGCATATAGGCGTTCCAGTGCAACGCCTATATGCATTATTTTAATATTAAACATGCATATGGGTTTTGCAAAACGCCGATATGAATTATTTAATCTTAAAATGCATATGGGCGTGTTGCAAACCGCCGGTACGACATTTTTTTTAAAAAAAACTCCTCCCACAACCTACATTTCTTAAATGCGGAAAAGTAAGATATATTGGTTATAAATATGCGTCTAGAGCATTAGTCAGTTGCCACATTCTTTCTCAAACCTCTCATTCTTACATATATCTGTGGTTTTGTTGTGAAACAGCAAAAGCAATAATGTTGGATAAATCGTGGATCTCTTTACCCAGATCGTCTCCGCAATACTTGGTGGGGTTGAATCAATTTCTGGATTATGCTTTTATGCACAGTAGTGTTCGGGGTAAGATACGGTGTCCGTGTGAAAAGTGTAAGTTTGACAAATGGAAGACTCGAGATGAGGTAGTTATTCACTGTCTAGATAAGCAGTTTCCTAGATATTATGTCACCTGGGCGTTTCATGGAGAGGATGGATTACACAGCACTACCGGTGATCTAGAAGTCGGTTCGAGTTCTCACGTTGGCCGAATGCAAGGCGAAGACAGTGACGATGACTGTGAAGGAGGCGGCCAGCCAACAAATCCGGGTAACAACACTGTGAGGGAAGCATTTGGTATGCAGGAAGCAGCAGACGCTGGCGGGGATGAAGTGGTGGACGGACCAGTCGCGGAGTACTTACGCACTGAGGTGGCCAGAGATTTCTTTGAGCTCATGACGGAAGGTGACAAACCGTTGTACCCAGGTATGTATAAATGTTTAATCTATTCTAACCGTTTATTGTATATGTATGTATTGTACGTGCGATGACAAAAGATGTGTTTGCACAGGGAATGAAAGATACTCTAAACTGTCGTTTTTGACCAAGTTGTACAGTATTAAGTGTAAACGTGGCGCATCTGATGCGACCATGTCGGACGTGATTGAGCTGCTTTCAGACGCCTTTTATAACATTGGAGCCGAGCTACCGTCGTCGTTCTACGAGGCAAAGAAAACAGTCAGGAAGATGGGGTTAGATTACATTAAAATTGATGCGTGTCTGTATGACTGTATGTTGTTTTGGGGTCCTGACGCAACGTTAGATAAATGCAGACGATGTGGTACTGCCCGATATAAGGTGGAGGGTGAAGGGCATAATAAGAAGAAGAGGCGACGTGCCATTAAGAGCATGAGATATTTTCCACTCAGTCCAAGGCTTCAAAGGCTATTCATGTCACCGAAGATGGCTGAGCAAATGCGGTGGCACGCGACAGAAGCTAACCCAGACGGCAAGATGAGGCATCCTCGAGACGGTGATGCATGGAAAGCTTTTGACGGCGCATTCCCTGATTTCGCCTCGGAGCCAAGAAATGTCAGGTTAGGTCTCGCTTCTGATGGTTTCAACCCATTCGGCTCTTTCAACCAACATTACAGCGTGTGGCCAGTTGTTTTGATGCCATATAACCTCCCCCCGTGGTTGTGCATGAAGTCCAGCTCGTTCATTCTATCAACAATTATTCCAGGGCCGACATCTCCTGGAAACGATATCGATGTGTACTTTCAGCCGCTGATACATGAGCTGAACGAGTTATGGAGCGATGGGGTCGAGACGTTTGACGCCGCAAGCAAGATGATGTTCACACTACGCGCCGCTGTGATGTGGACTGTTAGCGATTTTCCCGGACTCGGCATGTTATCTGGCTGGAACACGTATACAGCGATGGCATGTCCCTTCTGCAACTTGGACCAGGTGCCCCGCAGACTGCCGCACAGCAAGAAGTCATGTTTCATTGGTCATCGACGGTTCCTTCCTCCGGATCATCCCTTCAGGCGGCAGAGAAAGAAATTCGACGGGACACAGGAACGGAGAGATCCCCCTCTACAGATGTCTGGATTTGAGATCTTTGAGCAGATATGCGATGTGCAATGCGAATTTGGCAAGGATCCGCCACCACCGGATGAAGAGGCCCCTAGCACTAGCCGCAGTAGAAGGCTGGCTCAGCGGAGGCCACCGCCTGTGGCCCGTAGAACTGGCCCAGCACCTCAATGGAAAAAGAGGAGCATATTTTTTTGTCTGCCGTATTGGAAGCACAACTTAATGCGCCACTGTTTGGACGTCATGCACATTGAAAAGAATGTCGGCGATAATGTCTTATACACCATTCTGAATGAGGCAGGAAAGTCGAAGGATCATCTTGGAGCGAGGAAAGATCTAAAGGCCATGGGGATACGTCAAGACGCGTGGCCGGACGAGAACGATAAGTTTGCGCCGGCTCAGTTTGCTTTGACAAAAAAGAACAAGAGAGTGTTTCTGACCACGCTACAGGGTATTAGGGTTCCAGACGGATATTCAAGTAACATCTCGAGGCGAGTGGACCTAAATTCGAGAGATCCAAAAATTTCTGGTTTGAAAAGTCACGACTATCACGTTTTGCTCCAACAGTTTCTCCCTCTAGCCGTGAAATACACTCTTCCCGAAGACGTGTGTATGGTGTTGGCCGACCTCAGTTTTATACTTAGACAGTTGTGTTCAAGGGTGTTGGACAGACAAGAGCTCGACGAGCTACAGGCCAAAGCTGTTCTGATGCTATGTCATATGGAGATGATATTCCCTCCATCATTTTTCACCTCACAGGTCCACCTCATTGTCCACCTTGTTGAAGAAGCATAGATGGGTGGGCCGGTGCACTATCGTTGAATGTATCCCATAGAAAAGTACGCTAACTAATTTCATCGTGTACTTCAGTATATAATTAATTTTATACATAATTTCATCGTGTACTAATTTCACAGGTATTTGGGAAAAATGAAGTCGTTCGTTAAGAATAGAGCCGCGTCAGAGGGTTGTATTGCTGAGTGTTACGTTGGGGACGAGGTTGTTTCATTTGTTGAACGATATTATGGTCAAACCATGCGCAATGAGCGTCTGCCTCGAGTTGACGATAACTCAAACCATATCAGCTCTAACACGTTGTTTCCCGCAATTGGAAAGCCAGTAGGAGCAGCGCAATTCCACCGTTTGAGTCCTGTCGAGATGTTACAAACACACAGACATGTCCTGACACGCTGCACTGCTGTGGACTCCTATCGAGAGTATGTGGCGGCGGACAGCTTCAAATTAAATTACAATATATCTTTATTGTTCTTCAAAATATATATTTATATCTAATATATATGTCTACATTGTACCTTTCAGGGATTATAGGAGATATGTCAAGTGGGAGAATCGAGGACGACGGGGGATCACTGCAGCTATGATTGATACTATGGTCCACCGGGGGTTCGCCGATTGGTTCACAAAAATAATACGCAACGAACCAAATCCGTCACCATCACTGGTGAATCTAGCTGCTGGACCTTTTGAATATGCGCAGAGATACTCTGCCTACAATGTCAACGGCTTTCACTTCCGCACTGTTGCGCGCGATGGCTCTCGTCTAACGCAAAACTCGGGTGTGTTTGGGTCATTTGGAACAAGGAGTTATGCTAGTCGAAATGATGCACAAGCGCGTTTAGGGGAGGTTCATTATTATGGCAAACTTGTTGATATACTTGTGCTCAACTACAATGGTGCATTCCCAGTTCCGCTCTTCAAGTGCGATTGGGCAGACACTAGAGGGAAAAGAGGCAAAAACGTTGACGTTCTCGGCATCACCTCAGTGAATTTCTCGAGACTCTTCCACACAGGGGCATTACCTGACGACGAGCCATACATCGTTGCTGACGAAGCGCAACAGGTTTATTATGTTCCTGATCCTAAAAACAAAGACTGGCACATGGTGATTCAGGTGAAACCTCGCGATGTGTACGATATGGGCGACGAGGATTATGACGCTACAACTGAGACAGCTCAACTGGTTGCTCCTAATAATTTGGAATATTTGATCCCGGAAGGGGATGAACCAGTACCAACTGTTAGAGAGCGTGAAGATGGTGACGAATAAAAGATTATTGTATATATAAATATGTAATGATTTTACTTAATTTAATTTAGATTAATTTTCTTTTATAATTTAATTAGTACGTAAACAAACTGAACAATAAAACTAGAACATAAATTTTTTTTTCCCAGAAATTTACATAAGTACAACAAAAACATAAAAGTACAAAGAAAATAAGAAAAAAATACAATAAAGATAAAAAGTAAAAATTCTAAACAACTAAAAACCTAATACTCCTCATCCTCATCATCATCGTCATCCTCCTCACTGGCGGGTCCTGGAGAGCGTCGTCGGGGGCGACGAGATCGTGATGCGGAGGCTTGAGCACTGAAGAACTCCTCTTGGCGGCGCCTGAACTCTGCCGCCAACCGCTCCTCATGATCGCGCGCCATCTGGGCCAGCCGCTCCTCTTCTGCCCTCACCCGGGCCTGAAAATCGCCCATCAACCGCTCCTCATCTGCCTTGAGGCGGCCTCTCGCTCTGCAATCTCTTGCTCGCGTTCCCGCAACCTCTCATCTAGCTGCCGGGCCTCGTATGATTGGCTCGCCCTAGAGGATGAAGCCTGATACCCACGGCTTCCGGAAGGAGGGAAGAGCTGAGTAGGTCGGGCTCCAAAGCCAAGGCCTGGAACGCGTCCCGCACGTTCCTGTGTCCCCAACTGCGTGTGGAGAGCAACGACCTCCTCATACGGGCTCCCGCTCTCCCCCTGCTGAGACTCGGGGGTCTCCATGGCCGGCTTCTGTGCCTCGATATCAGCCTGCGCCTGAGCAACACTCCTAATCTCCTCGGCAGCCTTCCGGGATAGAGGTGTCCCATCCGAGCGGGTGCGCGCTTGAATGAGGAAATCTTTGAAGTCGCCCTTCTTGATGCCCTTCGCCCTAGCCTCCCGCCGCTGAAATATGTGAATCGTTAAACTACGATCAGTATTATTATAGCATAAGATATTAGATATAGAAAGAGTACTAGTGGATAGTTATATATACCATCTCATCGTAGCGGACGATCATCGGTACGCTCCCAGTCGAGTGACCAACCTCCTGCTGTGCCCGAGCCTGCTGACCGCGCCTTTCCCTGGCCCGCCCCAGGTCGCCCATCCTCCAGGCGAGGTAATTCCTCCACTGCTCAGGGTCCACTCCATCGGGCACGTCTGCCTCCACCGCCTCCCTAGGCCTAGTCCCCTTCTGGGACTTCAGCAGGTACAACTTGTTTCTCTCATCCTTCCAATTATCCCCGACCACCCCTATCGCGAATTTCTTGAGGTTCAAGCTGTCAGGGACCCACCACTTGCTCTGCAAAAAGAAATTTTTTCATATTATTTAATAATAAGTATAATAACAATTATATACGTATTATAATATTTTGAAATACGTATTACCTTAATAATCTCCCAAGCCTCCTCTTTCCGGTTCTGCGGAACTTTCCTCCAGCTAGTCGGGTCGATCGGGAAGCGCCGGAAGTCCTTGCCGAGGAGTCGGCAATGGCGGCGGAATAGAATGGCAGCATCTGTTGTTGGCTGCCCGGTGGTGCTGTAATATGGCACCTCAATCTTCTCATTCGGCGGAAGCGCATGCGCCAGCTTCGCCGTCAGCCTCCTCCTGGTGACAGTGCCAGTGGTATCTGTAGGTAAGAAAAATATATTAGATAATATATATTGTATAAATTAAATTTGTAACTATTAATTAATATCAAATTCAATTACCTCTGACATTCACCAGTTGACCAGTACTCGAAGACTTCCTCCCGCGCGACATTTTGATCATAATTTGCGGCACCGGGATGTCAAACTCGCCACCCGCACCGCCACCGCCGCTGCCCTCCTCCCCCTCCGCCCTCTCCCTCTCTGCCCTCTCCCTCTCTGCCCTATCCTCATTCAAAATGTCCTGCATCTCTTCGTAGCTCATCTGGACGTTCAAGTCTCTCCAGAGGTCGTCCTGCGTGACTTCCGGGTTACCACCAAACCCGTAAGGAGTCCAAGGTGGCGCCTGAAGAGGGCTGTCAATAGGCGGGGAGCTGGCGTACTGCAACACCTCTGGTGCAGTAGGCTGCTGCTCAATCTGTAACCGGCGCTCTTCTATACGCCTGGCTTCTGCTTCGTCCCTCAATCGCTGCTGTTCATCTCGCAATCGCTGATCCTCTTCGGGGTCTATTGGAGCTTTACCGGTACGACGAGACATGATCTATCGAAGAGGAATATTTATAGGAAAAGATAAAGAAAAAAGAAAGTTTCTGTGGGACCCTTACACGTTTTCACGTTTTCGAAAACGCCAAAATGAACATCGGCGGTTCTTTTATAGCCGTTCCCACATCGGCGTTTTGGGACCCCTTTAGGCGTTTTTAAAAACGCCTATGTGCGATTAAAGTATTAATTTAATCGCATATAGGCGTTTTCTAAAACGCCTATTTGCTATTAAATGATTGTTTAATCGCAATTTGCCAAACGCCGGTCTGCGCATTAAGTGCATTTTTAATGCACGTTATGCACATAGGCGTTTTGATGTGCGAGTAAAAAATATTTTTAAACGCACATAGGCGTTTTCCAAAACGCCGAGGTGCGGTTGTTTGAAAAAAAAACAAAAAAAAAACAACCAACCGCTTTTTTTATATTTAAAAACCATAGTTTTCTATACTCCAAAACGCCGATATGGAAACGCGGGAAATATGGCGGGAAGAGCGTGCCAAACGAAGCGGCGTTTTCAGATAGGCGTTTGGGACAAAAACGCCGGTATGCGTCTCATATAGGCGTTTTGGACCAAAACGCCGGTAAGCTTGCGCCGGAATGACCCGTTTTTTTTTTGTAGTGGACGTGTCTAACACCAAGAGTGTCGACCAAATGGTTGTAGTTATTCTATCTTCACAAGTAGTTTCGACTTTGAGTCTTGGGTATACAACCACGATAATTATTTTGTGATAGTGAGGTTCCTTTTATATTGTGAGTCTACATTCCCTCGAACCAAATTAGTAAGTTAGTAATAACATTGAATACAAGTGGATTAATGGGAAAAAGCGAAGTCTCTTAAGCATGCTGATGAAGTCTCTTGAGTTTGTAAAGTATATCATTTTATTAATATAATTTGCCTTTCCTTTTTTTAAAAATTCTCATTGCGATCGTTGGCTTGTCTCTGGTATTAAATAAACATCTATCTGGACTAATCGTCTGGGATTTATAATGTATTTTTTATTGCAAGTCTGGGATTTATATTATTAAACCTTTTGTTATTGGCCAATATAATTCATACCACAAACACTTGATGAGATAATAGCCCCTAAGTATTCATGTCTCGATTATGAATTTTCAAATCTTTCAAAAAAACATGTTTCAGAACAATTCGCGTGTCATTTCCCCTCTGTCTTTCTCTTTATTGCGAGCCAAATACAGCAATAAAAAGTCAGTGGTTTATATATAAAAAATTGCAATTATTTTTTTCAAAGTCACCCTTATTTGACACATACATTTTATTCACCCCATAATAGCTCCTCCTTTGTTGATGAATTGTAAAAGGGAACCAAAAGAAATTCTCCATTAGCAGGGAGGAATATATTAATGGATCAGCAAACTACGCGAGGGCAGTAATTTTGAAATACCACATTATGAAGAAAATGCATTATATTACTCCCTCCGCAAGAGAGTTGTACGAACACAGTGGAGGAGAAAAGCAATGAAATCCAGATTGATGAGGGCGGAAAGCATGGGACCCACGAAAATCACATACGTGAATCATGTGGAAATTAAAATAATATAGTTTATTAGTTTCAGATTCATTTTTTATTTTCCTTGTTTAATTCCCATCTAATCTAATCTAACTCTATTAAAAAAAAAATGTTATATGGCGCATGGGGCATGTCTACAATTGCCTATCAAAGGCAAATTACCATTAAAAAGAATGATATATGGTATATATAGATTTTCCGATAGAAGTTTTTTTTTTCATAAGTAACTCTCAATATGTTTCCCACATATAAAAAACCTTTAAATTTAATTAACAATACCTTAAAATTCGATAATTTTTCAAACTTATCTCCGATTTAATGTATAATACACAATATATAAAAACAAAGTAAACACATCATAAATAAATGGAAAATTTTACCATTTATGTGAAAAATTTAAAATGTAAATAAAAGCGAAGTAAATACAATATATATATATATATATATATATATATAGGGTTAATATGTAAATCCACCCCTGAAGTATACTAAAAGGTGCAAATTCACCTCTGACATATTTTTTGATGCAATTTTAACCTGGAAGTAACAATTCATTGCAAGTTTACCCTTCATTCAGTTAAAGTTATTTATTTTGGTGTAAAATGACCAAAATGCCCTCCCCATTAAATTCTCTCTTCTCTTCTACCCTCCCACTTTAAACCCCAACCACCACCACCACCGCCTTCCAACCACCCAACCACCACCACCCCAATCCTCCCCCGCCACAACCACCACCGAGCGCCCCAAACCCCCTCCGCAACAACCACTGAAGCAAAGTACTTGCACACACGTGTGAAGCTTTATATCATATCATATTGTGCGAGAAAAAGAAAACAACAGCAAACACATCATATGACAACGGATGATTGAACGAAAAGATATAAGATGAGAAAAGCAAGCGTAGAGTACAAAATGCTCTACTTGCAAACATAAGAAACCCACCCACCGAGGATCAGTTTCCAAGGCAATATGAAGAGCTTGGTTGATGGTGGAATAAAGGTTTAATCATTTCAGGCTTTGCTCACCACCGCTTTCTAAACAAGGAGAAGTCGAATACTCCCTCTTGGCAACAAAAGAGACGAACCTTCTGAATCTCCTCATGCTGGCAAACTTGTCTAATCACTCCAAAAAGCAAGTTCACGGAAGTATACGAGATAACGAGAAGGTGTAAATTCAAATTTTGCGTTGCGTGGTGGGGTGGTGGTGGTGGTGATTGGGGTTTGGAGTGGGAGAGTGGAATAGAAGAGAGAATTTAATAGGGAGGGCAATTGCGTCATTTTGCACCAAAATAAACAGCTTTAACTGACAGAAGGGTAAAATTGCACTGAATTGTTATTTCCAGGTTAAAATTGCATCTAAAAATATGTCAGGGGTGAATTTGCACCTTTTGGTATACTTCCGGGGTGGATTTGCTTATTAACCTATATATATATATACACACACACACACACACAAAATAAAACATATGAAAAATATAAGTTCTGGTCATCAAAGCATTTCCTAAGAGAATTTATATTGGCCGAGTGTATTAAATTTTATAGGAAATTTCCAGTAAATGGTTAAAACATTTTTTTTGTGATATAAAAATTTTAATAGATAGAATGTCTGTGTTGGGGGGGGGGATAAAAACACAACATAATAAAGCTTCATTTATAAAATTAGGACAATCTAGAACAAAAAGATAGAAACATGGTCCCAAACGCATAATTAAAAAGAATTAATTAATACAAAATACCTCTAGCCGTGAAATTTAGGTGTTTAAATTATAAATTGGTTCTTTGGCTAAAAGAAACTATAAATTGGTTCTACAATAGACTACCAAAACGACAAATTTATTTTCTTGTTTATTTCCATTTCCAGTCGATGACACTGCACATAGAGAGGGCTATGTGCCGACAAGACACAATAGTGGCAAGAAAAAAATGAATACATTATAATTAGAGCCACAAAAATAAATTAGTGTTTGAAAATAGAGCCAAAAAACAAATTAGTGTTAGAAAAATATACAGATATAATACATAAAAGTATGGGAAAATGGGAGAGAAAAATAAAATTTTATATATTCGAATTAGGAGAAAAAATAAGGGGAGGAGGAAAGTTGAGGGATAAACAATCGCGAAAGCCCAATTTCTTGCCAAATAGGAATAAAATGAATCTCTCCCTTCTATTTTCTATTCCCCCTAATTTCTCCTCCCAAGTTTTTTTCACCAACAAAAGACATCTTTAGATCAAGTAATTTAGTCATTATGATAGTTTACAAGGTAAAATAAATAAAGGGTTTAAAAAAATTCATCATGAAAGTGGCTCTCCTCCTCGGACAGGCTTTGTTTGCTCCCATATCCTCTTTAACTTTTGGGAGGTAACAGCTTTTCTCTTATTTTTGTGCAATCTTTTTTAGTGATTGTCGGGATGTAGACGTCCATATTTTACTTTTTTTTGGATGAAAGGAAGTATATTGCTAACTATAAAGATTTACCATGGGTCAAAGCATCTGTACATCAATTTAACTTACATGCTCATGACGTCCATATTTTACTCTGGTTACAACTAGGGATGGTAAGAATTTTATGTTCTGTAAGACTATTACGGATTGTTGGCAATGACGAATCTTGGAGATATTCTGGAATCAAGATCATGTTATTGAAGGATTTAACCGTAGATAGAGGCAACATCCAATGTGGGTGTAGGGCGAGTCGTGCAGTTGGCAGTGAGAATTTCTTCTACTTAATTTTCATTTTTTCGTGTTGGTGTTTGCAAGTTTTGTTTTAACGAGAATTGCTCATGAAAATTCTTCACAAATCCATCTAGTTGATTTATTACTGATAAAATGTGTGATCCTTTAAAATAGTTTTTCAAACAACCGTTACTCACAATGACTTTGTTGTTGATAGCAATTTTTTTCTATCCACAAATTCTGACAAAGGAATGATGAAAGTGAAGGTGTTCATGGACGTAATGGTTCATTCTTGCCAATATTAGAGTTTTGTTATGTTTTATGGTTTTTATTTATTGTTAATTGAATTTTTTTCAAACATTTTATTTTGTGTTTTGTATCTCTTCGAAATAAATAGATATTTGAAAAAAAGGTTATCATCATAGAAAGTAGAAACTACAATAACGATGTAATAAAAAAAAGAAACTACAATAACGAAGCCCTATCTATACGTTGATTCAAGAAAAAAAAACTTCTGATGTTTTTTTAAAAAAAAAACTGTTGTCACGTCTGACGTCAAAAAAAGTCATCCAACTATCTTATGAATTGATAATAGTATTTGAGTACTTTATTAGATCATGTAATGAATTAAAAATTGCAAAACACTACTCTTAATATAATAAATGAATCTAGCAACATGAGTGTGAATCTTATATAAATATTGTGTAGTACGTGTATAAATTTGACCTGATAAAATACAAAACATATTTAAATCTAAAATTGTGCATGATTGGCAATCAAATCTTAAAAAAGCAAATCAATTATGGTGAATGGGGATCAAAGGGAAGAAAACACGTGTGGTCCCACCATATTGTTGAATCAATGGGCTAAAAAACCTCGAACCCAACATGTAGACTCTCTCGATTTTTGCAGCCCATTTGACAAGTTGGTTCATTTATCACCAGCACCCCACCAAATTGACCCATAACAGCTTTTGTTGCAATTTAGAAATCTTTTAGTCAATTTTCGAGCTTGACCTTTAAGGAAAAGAGTTATTGCTCCAATAATTGGGAGTTTAATACTCCGTCCGTACAAATTACAAAATACTATATAATTATTTGAATTTTTTTGAAAATTAAAGAAATAAATTATATCATTAAATTATAATATATGTCATATACAATTATATTATTGATTAATTTATAAGTAAGATAAATTATTTTTAACAAAAAAGATAATTATAGACAGTTTAAAGCGAAAAAGTTTTGCATATTTAATTTCTTTAGAAAATTCAAAGTGATCTTATAATTAGGACTCGAGAGAGTAACTAATACTCATCTCTTCTATATATAAGAGGGAGATAATATACAAATTATTACTGTATAAGTCACATCATTAAAAAATCATGCAAATGAAAATTTATTTCCTTATTTATTATTGTATATTTCTTACACTAAATAAGGGTTAAGTTGAAATATTATAGATTTTTAGGTAAATGATACATATTGTTGGAGGTTCTATAAATATGATTAAATGAGGATAAATATAAGGCAAAATCGCGGCTCTGATCATCTGGCTTTGCACAATGCTTTATTTTGGTGCCTTATTTAGGTAAATGATACATATTGTTGGAGGTTCTATAAATATATATCAAGTCCCTAATCTCAATATGTTGGTTTTATTAGAAATAACTGATATCAATATTTAAAATATCGCCAAAGCATTCTTAGAAACTGAAATATTTCTTAATTTTAAAAATAATGAGTGGAACACCAAATAATCATTTGAAAATTAATCTTGGGAGGATTAGAAGACTAAAAAGATGCGTTAACAATTTAAGTAACCCGACAAAAACTTTGCATGAAATTAAAGTTCGAAAGATTATTAAAGATATAAACTTTTACTTAAATATTCACAACGTAATGTTAATTAACAAACAATGATCTAGTATTCTAGTTTACCTAGCTATAACGTTTATACTATGTTTGGATGGAGTGAAGATTATAGAGGAAATAATGTTAGTTGGAAAGACTACTAAAAATAGTAATTTTCTTAAACTTTTCCTTCCAAACTTTCCAACCTCTGATTTTCTTTCACTTTTCTCCCTACTCCAAACATAACCTTGTTGCCATCGATTAAAATCCTATCCTACTATTGATGATTAAACTTGAAGGTGGACACTATCTAAATACATCTATATACACACCCTTTTAGCTCTTAAGTATGCGTCTAATTCACCTAGGGGGGGAAAGCATGTGATAGACACATTTTTGAATCCTTACTATATATATATATATATATATATATATATATATATATATATATATATATATATATATATATATATATATATATATATATATATTATTGAAAGATCCAAGAGAAGAGCGAGAAGGGGTGATAAGGAATTAGTTTTGTGAGGATGTGTTTGTCAAGATATATGAAAAAGGAAAGGAGAGGGGACCATAATGTGGAGACATGAAACCTAAAAGATGTGGTGCAAAAGGAAGCACATATTTTCACCCATCCAACCCAAGCTCTTTCACATGCCTTATCACTTCATATACCATTATCACCTTTCTCACTTAATACCACCTCTTAATGGCATCACACTTTCTTTTTTTATATTATTTTTTCTTGGACATCATTGTCAAATAGAGCAAGACATTGACCTAATCTTCAAACAAGATTTACTAAATTTACTATATATATGCATCCATTTTAATTTATTAACACACCAATTTGTCAGTGATGTTTTCCCACTAATTCAATTTTCGCACCAATAATACACCACGGTAAATGAGTGATGTTCCTCAAAAAGGCTCTAAATTCGGATGCCCACTAGAAAATGTGGGACTTATCCGGAGAGCAGCACTATCACAACAAATAAGAACTATATTGCATATGTGTGTGTGTGTATTTATATGAAATAGTCGTTGATGATGATGGTAATAAGAAAAAACTCTTTGAAAAGTACGAATGTAACTGTTCTTGAAGCGAAGTTTCACATATAAAGTAAACACCGTCCTTCCCAAAAAACAAGTACACCCTTCTCCTTTTGCTAGTGGGGATCATGCAATTTACAGTAATACCTGTACTAGTTTGAACTCAAACAACTTAAATCAAACACTGAAAAACCTATTTTCCATGCAGGGTTAGTACTATGAATTTTGGAACCAATTTGGATTGGTTGAGTGGTCAGCTCACTTATCCGTTTAACCAAGTATTGGGGGTTCGATTTTCTCTTTGTATTTGTGTATGCAACAACTCATTGACCAACAACAGACCCTTAAATGGGGCTGAGATCAGCAACGAATTGGCCAACAACAGACCCTTAAATCGGGCTTAGGGGTAACGTGAGAAATAAAAAAAACACTATCAAATTTGGTTTAATTAGTTATTTAAGTTTAAAAATGCAATTTTCATTCTTAATATAATTGATCTCATATTTTAATATCTAACCATGTTGGTACAATTTTACTCCTGAAGTAACAAAAGTGGTCCAGTTTTACCTTGGACCATTGGGCACCCTAAACTAACACTAGGTACACTTTTACCCCTGAAGTAACAAAAGTGGTCCAGTTTTACCCCTGAAGTAACCAAAGTGGTCCAATTTTACCCTCTGACGAATATAATGTTGACACGTGTCGTCCACATGTCAACATTACATCCTACGTGTCAACATTAGATTCGTCAGAGGGTAAAATTGGACCACTTAAGTTACTTCAAGGGTAATTGTACCCAGTGTTACTTAATTAAGGGTGTCCAGTGGTCCAGGGTGGTTACTTAAATGGCAAAATAGGCTCATTGCCCAAAAATTTAATATCACTTAAGTTAAGCCCCCAACAAGTACAATGACTTTTTGGGATTTGATTGTGATTGATTCTTTTATTTATGACCTAGTTATAATTTTCCATAAATTTAAAGTGGTGAAATCTAAAGTCTTAAATATGAACAGGATAAGTGGCAAATGATTGAAAGATGAAAAAACCGTATATTTTTCTTTTTAAAACAGTAAACTGGTGCTTGTAAGGTCTATTTCTTATACCCCACATTCCTTTTAAAGAAAAAGATACCTCACTTGCCAACTCAATGTCGTTCATTAGGAAACTTTCCTTTGTGATGAAAAAAAAATACCGAATGCTAATTAAAACCCAACTTCCCTCTGCCACTTAATTTTACCTAATTCATTGTGCATTGAATCTGGAAACTTGTGGTTGTTTTATTCCAAATATCAAATTGGTTGTTTTAATCAAAATGAGTTGATTGGTGATGTTATATTCAAGTGATTGGAGAATGGAGGGCATTCAAAAATAGCAAGTTGACAACAACCTTGTCCTTGGGACACTTGCCAAAATTAAAAAGTTATTAATGTAAAAAAAAATACATACAACTTTTGAGGTCGTCCACATAATTGAGATGCAACTTGCCAACAACACTATCCCATCCCATTGGTTACTTTCTTACTACTAATTGCTTTGCCTTTTTGGTGGAATTTGCATGGCCTTCCCACTCTACCACTCTTCTATATGCACTACAAAACTTATAACTTTTTTTAACTTATCAATATCTTTAGAGGTTTCCATTTCATCCCAAATATGAAATCTCAATTTATTTAATCTCCATAAAATTTTAATTTATTGTTCTCATGATTTATTTACAGGACCTACTTCATCAAAATGTAAAAGTTGAATTTTCTTTAATGCTATCCCAATTGGCTAGTATTTTCTTTGAATGAGATCTCTCACAACTTAATTTGTCTCCCACCACTTAAATAAGTGTGATGCAAATTGGGCGGGAATAAAAGGGGAATCAAAACCTAACACCGCAATGGTTTAAAAGAGTTTAATCGTTTTATTTTGGTATTTCTCATACAGACTACAAAATATACTCAATAATTAAAAGACTATTGTCCGATATTTTCCCTGCTCATTGAGCTGTGCAATGACTTAGAGTGTATTCCTTAACCCAGAATATAATATCTAGTTTGCAGGTTTTTCTTATAACTCAATATGATGTTTAACCTGCATCAATTCACACTCGACTTTTAACACACTGTGAAAAAGAGATTTATAGAGTCAAACATTAATAAAAAATTAATATACAGTGTGCGCGCAATGTGTATACCTACGGAAATGTTGAAATAGACATGTGAATTTAAGATAACTAGCCATAGTTCCTTGTCTGAGAGGTTGTGATGTATGTCAGACTCCATACTGTTATTGTTTTGGTCAAAAGTTGTTACTGATATGTTAAAAAGTTGTTATACCCTGGTTAAAAGTTGTTACTTACCATAATTAATTCTTCCAACTTAATATGCATAATTGGAAAGTTTGTTTGGAGCCCTTTGTGATCCGTCCACCTGAATTTGTTCTTCGAAGCTGTTTTTATTTATTCCCCCAAATTCTTTTCTACGTTTTATGTTTGACATCAATTTTTTTCTACATTCGATTGTCTTATTTTCTCATATTGTTGACTTCGTACGTCATAATGAAAAACACATAATGGTAAATTAATGGATATTGAACATAATATTGATGAGGAAATATATTCAGTGTCAATGGCATGTAAACTCACTTATACAGACAGTAAGTTCGTTTTGGGTTAGATCTCTTTTGTGGTTGCCTTTCAATTCAAAACGAACATTCAATGGCAGGTATGTTTCTCTTATTGATAATGAATAAAGCATGATCTTAACAAATAAGGGCCGTCGAATTTTGTCGTATTAAAAAAAGGATTTTCCAAATATTATGAGTTAACAACTACTATGTGGTCGTCTGGTCGATAAGGATTAAGTGGGCCTCAAGCCCAATAAACTCATTCAGAAAAAGAACTCACTATAGTTATAGCTGGCCATACCTAAAAAAGTGTTAACTCATAGATTCAATCTGTAAATGTTAAGTTACTTTTTTATTTTGTGAACGTTCAGTTGTTTTCGGAGATATAATACCCATTCCACTAAGAAAAAAAAAGCCCCAATAGATTCATAGATCTCTTCTCCAGTGGACTTTGTTATCTAATTGAGGCTTCCTAGTATAACCTTTCAGCCCATTAATTGTAATACAGAATGGGTGGTGGCTCAATCAAAAAGAGGTGCCTGAGCTCAACACCTTCATACTATCATAAACTATTTCTTGCTCCCACTAGTCATTCATTGATATAACTAACACCACCAACTATCTCTTGTTCATTTATAAGATGACTTGTTAATTTTGAAGGCGTGCATAAGTGCATTAATTAAATTTTCCATGCATACCCATATTTAATAGGCGCAATAAGAGGGGAGTTGTAATTAATATAGCATTGAAGTTTAGTGTACTCCCTCCTATTCAAAATATACTTGATTTTTTGTGGAAGTTGAGGAAGTAACTTGTACCATTAAATTAAACATGTCACATGTTATTAGGTTATGTATTATTAACATATAAGTATAAGTTGAGTGATACTTGCGTTATACTCCCTCCGGTCTCTAATATAAGAGTTAGCCGCAAAAAAACGCTTCTTAAGAAAACATGTGAATGTTATTTGGATGTCTAAAGTTAATGCTTCTTTTCCAATATTACTCATTAAATGTCGAGAGAATGTAAGATGAGCTCTTATATTAGGGATCAAAATCATTCAAATTTTGGACTTTTATATTAGGGAGCAAAGGAGTAGTTCTTAGGTTAAAACGATGATTTACCCAAAGTTCATAAGAGATCATTTATTAATATATGAGGGAAGATACATGCACTATAGTTCATAAACGTAAGTGATCTTATGTTCCCTCTGTCACATATTAAAATTTTGAATGATGTTAAATGTAAGGTGATGTTTGATTTAGTGAGAATTATAAATACATTTTTTTCAATATTGCCCTTACCAAATGCATATTCTCTTTCCTCTATTTTATCACTATTCTCTTTCTTATTCTTTTTTTTTTCTCAGAAATTCTCTTTCCTATTCTTCAATAACTAAACAAAGTACTCCCTCCGATTCTAAATATAAGACCTAATTGACTTTTTCTGGAAAATCCTTAAAAAAGCAAAATAAGTTAATTATAAATTGATTTACCTAATTTTTTTTTCCTTAAACTAGTTTATTTTACCTATAAACTGGATAATCTAAAATTATATCAAATACATCATCATTTAATAATCTATTTCGCAACCTTAATCTCTCCAAAGAAAAAGTCAATTAGGTCCTATATTTAGGACCGTATATTTTTAGAAACAAAATCTTGTCTCTACATAGTACATATTTACTGCTTTTTAACTACTTATATCAAACTTTTGAGAATCTGTTATTCAGTTAAAGATGAAAGTTGAAGTTAATAAGGTCTTTGTCAAGTGATATCTGCACCTTAAACTCTTTCACTTTCTCTTCTCTTTCTCTTTCTCTACCTTGGAAATGGAGTCCAGTTTCCTTCTGGACACTCTCCCCTTCTTTCCTTCCTCCTCTACCCCTCGAATTCCCCTCTTCTTTCCATCTTTACCCTCCTCTCCCTCCCCTTTTCCCCGTTTTACCCTCTCCTCTCACCTTCCTCAACTTCCTCGTCACTCTGTCATAGCCAATTCAGTCCCTGTATGCCTTCTCTTCTGTTAAACCAAACAATGTTTCTCCTTTTCATGTTTTTATTATACCCTTTTGTTTAAAATGACTCAAATTGTCTTTGTTGATTGATTAAATATGATTGCTTAACATTCACTATAGTACAGTCCTTTTTATTTGAACAGTTCTAGATAGATGTAAAGGATTAAAATTTTCTAAAGGAAATGATTTGGTTGCATTTACTCTTAAGCTACCTTTGATCTGCTATATTTATCTAATCATCTTCTATTTGCATGCTTCAAATCAAGCCTTTTCCTTTCATATTTTCAGTAGATTGATACAGTTTCAGTCTCTATTTGCTATATATAGTCAATGTATTAGCTTGATATTTATTTGCTATGTTTTTCTGGCTATATATATATGAAGTCAAGAAGTGGGATTTACACTGTTGGTGAATTTATGACAAAGAAAGAGGATTTAAAAGTGGTAAAGCCCACAACTTCAGTTGATGATGGTATGTTCTCTACTTGTGTATGTGCAATGTCTAGTTATATGTTACTGTTTTTCTTGGTCTTATATTTAAAGACTAACTTTTTCTTGGTTTCAACTTGTGACAGCTCTTGAAGCTCTTGTAGAATACAGAATTACTGGTTTTCCTGTGGTTGATGATGACTGGAAATTAGTGAGTTTCCCATGGCCATTTTGTTGAATCGTCTAATTTTACTTAGCCAAAAAAAATGTCCACTTGTTATAGGCCTTTGGATATTTTTTGCTGCGGATTTTGAGGGCCTCATTTATTCTTACTTTCAGTTCATTGTTAGTGTGATCTCCCTAGAGATTAGTTGAGAGGGAACTTCATTTCTTTAATAATAAAATGAGAAGGCTATGTAAATTATTTTCAGCACTTTACCATACTGTTCCTGTGTGTATTTAGCAGATGAAATAGTTATAGTTCAGTCCATTAGGAATATAACTTTTTCTGACAAAACTGAACCTAATGAATTAATAATTGATTACTAATAGTTAGAAAGAGTGCATTTTGTTTCTTACATTTTATGTTTCTTGCCTTTTTGGGGCTTGTGATTGGTTCATCAAATTGTGGGATGGATTATATGATGGAATAATTTATGAAGGTTTTTTAATATCTTGCAGGTTGGTGTTGTTTCAGATTATGACTTGTTAGCATTAGACTCTATATCAGGTAAATTGATTATAGGCTTACATTATGTGCTCCTACTTTGAAGTGTAATATAAAAGTGAGGATTTTTTTTTTTCAACAGTTCTTGTTATTATAGTTCAAGCAAAGACATTTTACTATTATGACTCAAGCAATGTGCAATGTTCATTTTCAGGTCATCCACAGACTACTACTAACGATATGTTTCCAGATATTGACAGCACTTGGAAAGTAAGTAAAGCATCTCTTGCAGTTCATTTTTCCTTTTTTGTAGGGTCGTAACTTTAATAAAATTCTTCTTTAGGGAAAGCAGAGTTTATATTGGCTTAAATAGAGATGTCTAGAGTTCAGTGAGTACATGTTTTATTATTGAGTGTCTGATCAATCATCAATATCTTGCCAAGATGGCTACTAGATCTTATAAGCCTTGAAAGGACGTCTGACTCTGGTTCTTGGCTTGAAATGAAAAAAAAGGCATCGTATAATTCCTTCCTCAACAATTTCAGATGGGATATATGGCCATGTTCAACTTCTTCCCTTGAAATTGAAACCTGACCAAAATATTTAGTTGATGCACATAATCCTCATGTATCTTTGTTATGTCATTAATATCTGGAATAAAATAGTTGACTTAGTTGATTGATTCAATTAATTAGATTGATTAGGTAAGCAGGGTTTTTGAATTATTATTATTATGTTTTGTTATTAGGGTCAGGGCTAGATAACCTGACATAGAGTTTCATATTTTGTAGCCTTGAATTATGAATATGAATTGAGTGTTCTATTTGTGGATTTTCGATGAGGTTTATACTAGGAGGAGGGGAGAGTAAAAGAGAGAGGTGGGGTTATGGATGGAGATATCATCTGGTGGCTAGTGGCTGCTAATTCTAAAATGTAATTACAAATTGTAGCCAAACTGATCTATCTTCAGCAGGGATGGGAGATATCCTGTCTGATTTTGAAATATTAACTGTTTTAGAACCCAAGAAAAGTTTAGCATACTTCTCTTTCAGGACCCATATTGAAGTAATGAAGCTCATTTTATGTTGTTTCCCCTCATAGCATCAGATTGATAGAGTTCTAAAATAAAATTTTTCAAAGAATGCATTTCTTAGTATACAAAATGTCGATGATTTAACTAGTCAGTTTAGGAGTCTTCTAATAAAAGATGGATTTTGTAACGATTTTCGATGGTTTGCAGACTTCACTTGATAAATATTGTCATAGGAAAGTTAGTTTTAACTTCTTGATGGCTTGCAGACTTTCAACGAAGTCCAGAAATTGCTGAGTAAGACTAAGGGGAAATTGGTTGGTGAATTAATGACCCCTGCCCCTATGGTGGTCAGGGAGACCACAAATCTTGAGGATGCTGCTAGGTGCTTATATTTATCCCTATTTCATTCTCCCTTTTTGTTTAACTTCCCTATTTCACCTCATAGAAAAGGTCTAAAATTTTCCAACATGGTTTATAAATTTATCATTAGGTTACTACTAGAGACAAAATTTAGACGTCTCCCTGTGGTAGATGCTAATGGAAAACTGGTAAGAGATCTGTCCCTCAATTATGAAAATTATGTATGTTTGTTTCTTTGACTTTGGGTTTCTAATAAACTGTTTATGTTATGAAAGGTTGGACTGATCACCAGAGGAAATGTTGTAGGAGCTGCTCTTCAAATTAAACGTGAGAATGAAAAGAAAGCGTAAGAATTCAGAATCCAGTTAAGGGGATCATATTCCCTTTGTAGTTACAGAAGATAAGCTATGATTAGAATCAAAATTTTGGTTTATGCAATGTATATTTTATATATATCATAATATCATTGTTATGCTGTCACTTGTCTGGAATGCTTGTCATCATCAAACGTTCGCTTCTTGAAGTGAAATGTCTATTGCCCTTGCAGCTAGGAGCCATGTATTTACTAATTAGAATCGCAGGAAGAAATTGATTGCTGAAAATGATTGGTAAATTAAGGTATATGATTTTCTAGAGTTCTTTGGGACTAACCAATAACCATATCATTAGTCTTATTTCTTACATAGATATCGATTTTTTTGTTGCTAAGGTCTTATGGGCCTGAACAAGTTTAATGTTTCCCTTCAAGAAAGATAAAGTATTAGCAGAGAATAATTATAATGACTTAAGTCACCGACAAAGTGTTGATTTAAGTGGATAGGATTTGGGTACTTGAGACTTGAGTATTTTGTTTTGACTTCGATTTTTAACAATGTGCATACAAAAAAAGCATGATTGGAGATTGGAGGGGTTCCTACGTATAACAACAATTCAAAATATTAGCACCCTTCGGATGTAAATATTTTAATATTAGAAATAATTTATTCTTTCACTTAAAATAGAAATAATTGTTATAAATATTTGATTATAAGGCTAAGGGTCAAATCTGACACTCTAGTATTGTCAAAAATCCACCCTACATAAACAAGAATTTGATGGCTCAAATGTAGCACACATCTATTTAAAAATGGCTTAAATCTAGCATTTTCATCAACTTTAACGGGTTTGACCGTTAAGTTTGACCCGATCATGCCACGTCACCCGACGTGTCATCCATTTAGGCCACGTCACCCAATGGCCCACTGACTATCCACAGTTGGGTGACGTGGCGGGTGACGTGGCAGATGACGTGACCTAACTGGGTTATGTGGCGGGTGACGTGGCATGCTCGGGTCAAACTTAACGGTCAAACCCGTTAAAGTTGACGGAAATGCTAGATTTGAGCCATTTTTGAATAGATGTGTGCTACATTTGAGCCATCAAATTCTTGTTTATGTTGGGTGAACTTTTGACAATAGTAGAGTGCTAGATTTGACCCTTAACCCTTGATTATATGGATGCATGTACTTCTACAACTTTTGACCTTTACTTTTCTCCATAATATCTCTAATGAATAATCTTTAGGAGTTGTTATTGTCATAACTCAAAGGTTACAATGTAAGCACTTTGAAGATTGAATTTGTTATTTATTCTTGTAACTCAAAGTTTACAATGTAGACTAAAAATGACATGAAATATGGAAGTGACATTATGATATTGAATTTCTTATTTACATTCTTATAACTTAGTTGAAGTTGATGTCCTATAAATAGGAGACATGATACTACATATTGTGCATCCAAAAATAAATAAAAATATCTCCTCATTTCTCTCCAATTTTCTCTCTTGTCTTACTTCATCTTCCTCATCTTCTTATTCCTCATCTTCTTCTCTCAATATTTTATATTTTCCTTATAACAATAGCAAGTAATTGATATTTGTTTTTGCCTGAATATGATGACCATACCAACGAGAAACTCAAGTGGTTCTTAAGGCAAGTATTTCTTCCCACTCCCCAAGCATCTGTAGCATGTGTGTGGTGTATGAGTGTGTTTATATAATATACTTATATTTTGCAGCAGGGAACATAGAATTACAAAAACTTTCCATCACTAATGTTATCATTAGTTTTGTCGTATATTCATATCATATCATTGTTTCATGCATTGAGCCCCGGTTTTAGCAGGTTCAATCACTCGTGACGTGATTATATATGTATGCTCCGTGTGAGAGCCTAGCTACTTATAATTAATCGCACACACACTTTCAAGTTCCAACCCTATGCTATTTTTCCCTATCTGATGCCTCATCTAAATTAGTGGAATAAAAAATCACAATATCTCCGTTAATCATGGAGTAATCTTCATACACCCTGAAAATCTCATTAGATCCCAAGTGATCAACCGAAATATGGGATACAGCTCACTCAGACAAAAAATGGTTAAATTCAGGAGCTGTAATTTTTTTCCATTCAACATGGAGAATCTTTTCCTTTTGTGACATGATTTGTATTTGGTGAGATACAATGTTAGTTAAGGAAAAAAATTGACCAAATAAAGGAATCCATATTAGAGCGTAAAACAAGATTAAGAGGCCCTATGATAAGTCATTATCAAGGACAAGGATCACAACATGGGTTCCCCACTGGTCATCATAGCTATTGCCTATACTATACTACTCATATATAATCAGCAGCATAGAACAAAGAACCAGAAAAATACCTAACTCTCAATCTTATCACTTTTGTTAGTACCCATTTCTCTTTAGTGGTTACCAATTACCATCTCTCTCCCCTTGTACTCAGCACCCTCCCCCACTTCTGTCCCCTCCTCCTCTTTCATTCTTTATTTCCATAGGCCCCAACTTATCCTCCATTGTTATTTTCCATTTTGCTAAAATAAGGACAATATAGTTATACAAAGCAATTCAAGAAAATATCTATCTCTAACTAATATAGAGGCTGCCACATGCAATACTTAATAACAGAATCTAGAAAAGGCCCTAATTGCTACTTAATATTTATACTTCTGGTCATAATTATATAGTCACTTTATTTTTTTTTTAAATTTAAAGAAACAAATTAGACAACTAAATTATAACATATATTACAGATAATTTTAGTTTTAGTTTTGAGTAATTTTGTAACCATGATCTCATCATTAGGAGTGCACTGAGTATTTAATTATTTATATAAAGAGACGGCTTTAACTAAATAATTTACATTTACCATCTATTTTACAACGCCAAAATTTCTTTTGTAAAATCTAAATAGGAGAGAATACTAATTAGAGAGGTAGAAAATTTGAATAACAAAAAAAAGAAGGCTTCATCAACAACTTCAATTTGCTTCAACCACCTTAAAATAACCTCCATCAACCGCCGCCGCCGCCGTGTACCCTCAATTACACTCCGAATTCTCCGGCTCCGGCATCTTATTCAGGTCAACTCTCTCCATTCCCCCCGGCGGCTCCGGCGACGGCCGCCGGCGGCAGTGGTGGTGGTGGCTCACCTGAAGGGCATCAACTCTAGAGCCGACTTCAATTGCCTTCTTCCTAATCGTCGCCGCCGACAGGTCGCCGGCGCCGGCGCCGGCGCCGCCGTCGCCGGAGTGTTCTCCGGCGAAAAGTTCAGGAAAATTGAGGCGAGCAGAAGGGCCCCGGAGATAAAAGACGGCGGTGTCGTAGGCCCTGGCGGCGGCGACGGCGGTGGAATAAGAGCCGAGCCATATACGAGAACGCTTATTGGGTTCTCTAATTTCTGCAACCCATTTTCCCCACTTTCTCATGCGAATTCCTTTGTATCTTCTCTCTCCTTCCATCCCTCTCTTCTTGGTGTTATGATGTTCTGCTTCCATGGTTTTTTTTTTTTTTTTGGTATGAACTATGAAGAGAATGAATGGGAAGAAGGAAGAGAGTGTGGGAGGGTTAGCATCCACGTTGGTTTTTTGTTTGGTGTGTTTTGAGGTGTGTTGTGTTGTGTTATGTATATGGGGGTTTTGAGTTTTTTATTTTTTAAAAAAATATATTAACCGAATTCACCGACAAGTGCATCACTCTTCTGATTTTCTTTCTGGTTCTCTCTCTTCATTTATTAGTTAATTCATTCGTCATTAATTCTTAATTGTGTTTTCCTATTTAATAAGGTAAGGGTTACCATCATGATAAATTTTAGGAATATTTTGGTACTAGGAAATTATGGGAATGTGCTGGTAGTGTATACGAGTTACGACTTGTTATCTTAACGAGTTTGCATGAGTGGTAATATTTTTATATCTTAATTAAGTGGTTGAGGGTTTGATTCTCATCGCTTGTGCAGTTATATTTCTACACATCCTGCCAACTCCCAGTTGAGGAAGTGAATAGAGTAAATTCACAGGTTTACCGTATAACCCTATGAACTTTTACAAAGGAAATGATTAGTTCAACTTGATACATAAATAGAGATGTGCGTAAAACAAAAAAAAGCGTTAAGTGAGTTCAAATTTTAGAGAATCACTAACATTATTAAGAAAGGATATGAAATTCTAATAGTTGTCTACTAGTAAGATACACACTAGACTAGCACAAATTGTGACTATAAAAAGAAGGAAGACAACAGAGGGAAATTATAGGTGAGGCAACACCTCCAATAAATCATAAACCTCAAAGTCCCTCTCTAGTTCGTATTGTAAGGTGAAGATAACCTTTTTACGCATGGTATGTTGGAAGGCAATTCTTATAGGCATCTCTAATAAAGTTTTTAAATTTTACCCTGATTTATTATATGTGTTACATTTAGAATTCTATCTCCCCTTTAATATATAAAGATAAAAATGGAAAAAGTCATTTTTTATTCTTACTTTTGCATGTCCTTCGTATATATATTGTATCAAATATTTGTAATTCCACATTATATTTATGACTAGAGAGAGTATGATATAATCATTTTAATAACAGTAGAAAAGAAAATAATATGTCCTTTGAGGTTGATTGATATAAGGTGAAGTTAATTTTATTGAAAGATTCTACAACGTTTATTTAAATTATTTATAAATTAGTATTCTTATTTTTTACCTTAGATTATTTTTTCTCTTAATAAATCAATGCATACTCTAATAATATATAACGACCAATCTTATGATTAATTGACTTAATTAAGTTTTCTAATATTTTTTTGAAAATCAATTAACTAAGTCTTAGATTAACAAAATGATGGAGTACATTTTCTGTCTCTCAATATATTTGAGCTGGAGGCATCTTTGCCTCAAATAAATCTTCGGTTTTCGACTTAAACTTTTTCCATTACCACCACAATAAAATGGTAAAAAGGTACTCCCTCCAGTTCTAAATATAAGACTTAATTAATTTTTTCTGGAAAATCCTTAAAAAAGCAAAATAAGTTAATTATAAATTGATTTACCTTATTTTTTTCCCTTAAACTAGTTTATTTTACCTATAAACTAATGGATAATATAAAAATATATCAAATATGTCATCATTTAATAACCTATTTCGCAACCTTAATCTCCAAAAAAAAAAAGTCAATTAGGTCCTATATTTAGGACAAGAGGTAGTACTATCTTTGATAGTTTAATTTAATAACTTTTTATTGTTGTCTCTTAATTTAATAAATTATATTTATATATAGTCATATAATCTAAGCATCGTTAGTATTATTGATATTCTTAATAATTTAGTAGACTTAATAGGTCAGATTTTAAATAAGTTTTATTAACGACTAAAATTTTAAGTCAATTTTCTCATCAATTTGTGGTAGTGTGTAAGGATTTAAAATATGGGAGTTCTTTTTTTTTTATTACATAAAATATAGGAGTTCTTTTATAAAGTTAAAACACCAAAATAATGGAAGCATTGTGCGAAGTCACACGCCATTCAATGCATAACCGATAATCGCATGGCACCAGATGAGACCTTGTTTCTTTTATTATTAATTAATTTTTTGTTAACTCTTTCTATTGTCCCGGTTTGCCTGAGGCCTCCAAGTAGAAGTTTGCTAATAAAGAGGACTACTTGTCATGAAATTAAGAAATTAAGAAATGTATATGTTCGGGATATTTTGAAAACATATGCCATAACTACATCTTATAGTATATATAAGACTGGATGAAAATTTATATCGTAATTTCTCTGAGAGTAATTTGATTGTACGATTTTTCTTAGTAATAATTGGATTCTCGTGTATAATGAACTGCTTGTTGCTTTTAAAATTTGTCTAACTAAAATATGGGTGAAAAAGCAAATTTAACAACAATTTTAATATATTATATTATGTGATACTCATTTAACTGGATAAAAAAATAACACTACGACATAATTACTAAAGATTTTGGACGGTTCAAATTCATTACTAATCAAGTTTTTTATATTAAAAATGTTCCATTTTTTTAACATTTATATGTATTTAATAAGGTCCTTCAAAAACTTTATCGCATAAGCTCTTGACAAAAGACTTTGGTGTTAAATTTGCTTCTTTACCCTTAAAATAATTATTGCCTTTCAAGTTTAAATTAAATTTGATTTCGTTTTAGTGACATTAATTGGAAAACTATATAATAGATATAAAATATTATATTTGGCCCAAGCAGACTAACCAAACGTCTCTACTAATGTACTCCCTCCGTTCCTAAATATAAGATTACTTTAGGGAGGAGAACTTGTTCCTAAATATAAGATCACTTTCTAATTTGACTCAAGTTTTCCCCAAATTACCCTTATACTCCCTTCACCCAAAAAAAGTGGTTTGAAGGCGAGAGGATATTTTTAAAACTTAGTTGAGGGTATTTTGAAAATTTCATGTAATCCTAACTCATTGAAATGTTTTCCTTAATCTCTCCAAATTTGCTAAAGTAATATTATATTTAGGAACAGAGGGAGTAATTTATTTCTTGCTGATAGAATTTACTCAACACATTAACATTGAATTTTTCAATTTGAAATTTGGATCATTTTTTAAAATTGGATATACACACATATTAGATATATTACAAAAGAATTACATGTACATAATTATTTTTTGGGAAACATTAAATACTTGTTTCAATATAATATTTCCCTGCCTGGTCAGTTACATACTTTTTGAAAAATACATCTTTATAGATGACAAATTTGGATGATGATCATATTGTTGAAATAATAATTAAAATTATTTAAATAAGTATAACGTATCTAATACAGCAGGACAATATGTTTTACAAAAACAGGAAAAAAATAGCAAGTTAAAGATGTTAGGGTAATAGATCTCATCACTTTCCCTAGCTAAGTGGCTGAAAGTTAGAATCCTATTTCTTCTTGTTTTGGCAAAATAGAATCCTAATTCTCATCCATGTGTATGCTAGTTAAGAGGAATTCATTATTTACTGAAATATTTAATTTTTATTTTAGGAAAAGCAATTTCTTAAAAATATATTTCTCATCCTTTTTTTTCGGTTAAAATTGCGAAAATTACGAGCACGGCCCCAAAAAATGGCAGTTTGTGCTTGTCAGTTTGCGAAAATTGCGTTTTGACCCAGTTTTTTTTTTAAATCGCGAAAATTTTGAGCATGGCTCCTGAAAATGACAGCAAGTTTTGTTGTTTCTGTTGCTCTTGAGATTGCTTTTACTGCTCACTTTTATTAATTATTGTTTTATTTTATTGTGAGTATTGTTGTTGTTTTGTTTTATTGTATTTATTTATTTATTTATTTGTTATTTATTTATTCATTTATTTATTTGTTATTTATTTATTTATATTTTTATTTTTATTTATTTTATTGTTGAGCATTGTTGTTGTTTTGTTTTATGGTTTTATTGTATTGTTTTATTATTTTATCGTGTTGTGATCATTGTTTTATTGTTTTATCGTTTTATTTTATTGTTATTATTTGTGCCAGCTTCATTATTATTATGTTTGGATCTATTTTATTGTTTTGGATCATTATTATATAACGTCTGTTTTCGTGACTTCGTGTCACGCTTGGTTATTACTATTTACCCTTGTGTGACTGTGTGTCCACGGAATATTCCGTCTATATTTATAGACGGTCCCTAGTCCGGATAAAGGAGTAGAGTTGTGTTAGACTTCGGCAGCCAACGTAAAATATGTCGAATCTATTGAACATGGACAAACACATTGTTTCTATCAATATGTCATTGCTTGGTACTTCACAAGGGCTATCATACTATTAAGGGAGAAGACATATAAAGAAACAAAAGGTTCAAAAAAGAGAAGTGGATGAGCAGTAAGAATAATTGATCAAAAGGTATGAAATCACTGCAAAAGAAGGAGAGGAAGACCAAAGATTCTTTTGATGAAATATTTACCTCCAAGCATGAATATTGATAGAGCACAATGACCATGTAGCCAACCCCATTTAATTGGGATAAGATTTATGCTGTTGTTGTTGTATATTTATCATCCTTTACTACAGAAATTAAAAATAAAAATATAAAAAAATTCAACGAGAACCATGCGCCTGTTTTAAAAATATATGGTAGAGTAAGTACATTATCAAACTTCAATAACGTTAATGTTATCAAATATATACACCCCGATGGAGACATATGTGTACGCATGTGTGGCTTTCCCTTTCAGATGATGGCAATTCACTATTTCAGAGCATCAAGTTGAGGGGAGTTAGATGCTTTCCCTTTTTGTCCTTAAAAACGTACCTTGTTTTTTTGATGATGTTTTTGTGGGCAAAGAGTCAATAACATGAGATTTTAGATTTTTCATAATTTTTTAAAATAAAATGGATGCATCATGTCACACTCGATTGAAACGTGAACTACAAGTTGCACTCCAGAAATATTTCATATAATACAAAATCAATCATCTCATCACAAAAATATAAATTTTTAATGAGTTATACTTCTTATCAAATTATTGTAAGCTATACGTTATATTTTTCAAGGGTAAAACTATATTTCAATTAAGCATATCATATTTCGGCCAAAAAAATTGAACATATCACATACTCTCTCTACTCTCTCTATTCCTAAATATAAGATCACTTTGAGAAAGTGAGTTAGTTCATAAATATAAGATCATTTTATAAATATTTTATCTCAAGTTTTGCCCAAACTACCCATATACTCTTTTTACAAGCAAACTACTCCCTATTTAGGAATAGAGAAAGTATAATGTATAGTAAATTCGTACCGCATATATATACTTTATTTATTAATGATTCCTAAATGCATATGACAACAATAATGTAAGTAGTTTTATTTTTATAAAACATTAGATTGGTAAAAAGGGTGCTCCCAAACAAGTTATATGAAGAAAGTAAAAAAATTTAATACTAGCATTTTTTTATAAAAGAGGGAAAGTTAGGAGTAAGATGTGTCTAAAAAAAAATTAGATGTGTGTATTTTTTCCCACTTCATTTAATGTCGTACTATTTTAACTTTTAACCATCTCTATTTAATGCACTCCACCTAACAGTTTATTATTGAGAAAAAGCAATATTTCATGTTCTAAGGTGGGAAGAAGTAGGGGTGTTTATGGGATAGGACAGGATCGGGACACCCCTGTCTCGTGTCCCGTACCAAAAAAGATACGGGACAGGGTGTCCGTCTCGTGTCCCGTCCCGTCCCATCCCGAAGAGGAATTTTGTCCCGTCCGGATTTGTTCCGTCCCGAAACTTTTTGGGACGGAAATTTCTCGTCCCAAAATGCCTTGGGACAGGACGGGACGGGACGAGACGAGCGGGACGGGACTTAGACGGGAAATTTTGAACACCCTTAGAAAGAAGTAATTTTGAACCACGTGCGAGAGAGGCTTTTGTATATCCATGATCGATTTGTTACTTTTCCGACCAATAAATTATCGGTTGAGAACTTCAGGCGATAATCGGTCCTAATTCCATAAAAATTAGAAACTTTTCAATTCATGAAATAAAAGAAAAAGAAACTTTTCAATTCCAAAAAAAATCTTTCTTGGGAGAAATGAGAATCCTTTGACTCTTTGAGCCCAACCCTCAAAAGAATTAACCCTTTGACCAAATGAAAAAAAAACCACTCCCATCCATTTTTTCACGTTTCCTCCAGTTGCAGTAAGGTAGACTTACACATGACTAATTTGAGCTGAAGTTTTGGTAACGAGCTATAAATCTACGAACGGATTTTTGAAATTATTTAAGAGTATACTCTCTCAAGCTTGAATCAACTGGTCTGTGCAAAGAAAATTTTGGCATATATAAAAAGGCGCCATACTAAGTTGTGTAGTTTGTCCCTGTAATAAAAGAAAAGGTAGAATTAGTTAATACTTTATTAGAACATAATTTTAAAATATTCTTTAAAGGGTAGTTTCATATTAATAATACAGATGCAGATTCAAAGTTAATACTTTATTGGCCAAATGTTCCATTTTTTCGGCCAAAGATTTTCACAGTTAGATTCAATAACGTCTTCTAAATTAAATGAACGAAGAATATATAGAAAGTCATAAATTAATTATGAGAAATGTGAACATGCACACGCCAACATATATATAATGATATATATTCATGCTATGGGAGATTTGGATTAACTGGATATATCATATATGGATACTTTGACTAAATCAATGGGTTTATAGTTCATATTCGAGTTTTATATGTATAAACGGCTATAATTGTTAAGTGGTAATCGGTTCTTCTTATGGTATACTGATATATTACCTACACTAACTGTAAATAAATAAAATAATGTATCCCTAGTGATTTGTATATAGTATATTCATAGCTAATTATTAATGTATTAAAATCTTATAATATGTGATTTTGTGGGTGAGGAGTGATGGTTGGCGTCGTTTGCAACCGAGTGCAGTCAGCAGTGAGAGCCGAGAGGGAGAGAGCACAGTTCAAAAAAGAGGGGGAGAGAATATTTTGAGCAAAACTTACTTTTAATTGAGTGGTGACGGCAGACGGGTAGGTCGGTGGGTCGGTGGATAGATACCCTTTATGTTAATATCACTTTCCCACCATGCAATATTCATAGTTTTTTATGGGTATATTTGTCATTTCCACCCTCTGCTTCGCCATGGATATTCTGGACATTATATTCATTGTTATGGCCCACTTCGTAATTTGCTTAAGTTGATAAGCTACCTTGCCTCACTAAATAATTTCAAGAGGTGCTTTTATCTAATATTATGGTATTCTCACTAATCCTTGTGAAGACATTTAAAGGGTGAGATAACTTATCTGGAAGATTTGATTGATAGTTACGTTAACTAAGAGTGAAATTTTGGTTCTTACTCAATGACACACAACCCGAGTTAAAAGATGACTCATTACTAAAACAAGACAATCCTTGGATAATTAAATTATATATTTGTTATAACAGATCAGTAATCGGCTTGCTTCATGGGGTTTAAAAAAGGACCTACTACACAATTAGTAAGTCTTTATTTGTCGGGTCAAAAAAAAGTCTTCATTTGAAAAAAACTAAACAGGGAGCAGGGAGGTTCTTATATATATATATATATATATATATATATATATATATATATCGCTTGTATATATGAACAGTCTAATCAAAATCATTCGTATGTACATCTATTTGATCTTTTTTTTATACAATGTACATCTATTTGATTTCATTTTCCTATCCAAAACTCATAATTAACAATTAACTATAATTAAGCTTCCATAGTATATGCGGCCATGCGCCCTGTATAACTACAAACCCGCTAAAGTCATTACCTCCAGTCCTAAATATAAGACCTAATTGACTTTTTTTGGAGAGATTAAGGTTGCGAAATAGATTATTAAATGATGACATATTTGATATATTTTTAGATTATCCTTTAGTTTATAGGTAAAATAAACTAGTTTAAGGGAAAAAAGTAGGTAAATCAATTTATAATTAACTTATTTTGCTTTTTTAAGGATTTTTTAGAAAAAGTCAATTAAGTCTTATATTTAGGACCAGAGGGAATATAATATACAACGAATAGATCTATATGAGATTCTATCATATATGCGTTTCTCCAATCCCGTAATTTTTTAATTATATCCAGAGAATTCATTTTTCTTTATAAGATATACACATCTATAAGAAAATTTATATTGGAAGACAGTTCGCAACTCAAATTAAATTAACAAATGTAAATGAATTAGTTTCAAACATAAAAATTTGTAACCATTAATATATATATATATATATATTACATTCAATCCCAAAAAAACTAGATAATTGGGTTGATTACTAGTTCCAAGTATAAACTAATTTTTCATATCTCTTATATTTATCATTTTCTTTAGAATATTTAATTTGCTTAAAATATATAATTGATGATATTTAAAACCAAAACATATAAATTGATATATAATAACAATGATAAGCAAAAGTATCATGTAATATATGTATAACTAATTGGCCAAAAAAAAAACATATGTATAACTAAGTAATATTTTAATTCTTTCATCTCCCTAAATATGAGTTTATATAGTATACATATATGTGTGTGTATATTAAGAACAATTGCATTTACAAGGTGTACATGACATTCTCATAAACTAAAACATATACTTTGGTGGTTAAAAAGAAGTATTGGTAGCATTCAAATCTGTATGGATAAATATTAAATACTACATTAGTTTCTAGATATAAGATTTAATTGATTTTTTTAGAGAATCTTTAAAAGACCAAATAAGTTAACAAATAATCAAATAATACTCAACATTATGATTAATAGTGATTCATTTATCTTTTTAAATTTCTTAAAATAAATTTTACTAAATCTTATATTTGGAACAAAAGACAGTAGTTTTAGCTCAAGTAGGCCGAAAATTAGTGGTAGCTCCATCAACTTGCTTATTTAATCATATGATAAAGCAACATCTGATGAGGATATATGTACCGTACTAGCTAGCTAGTTAAAATGTCCAACCAAATGTTCATTAACCTCTCACATATTTATCGATCATTCATTTCCTGATAAAACTCATTGACCATGAGGCTTTCTGGTCAGTCTAACAGCTAACTATAATCTTTTTTTTAATCCGTAGTAAAGTTTAGTAGCTAAAACACAACGCCGCCAAAAACAAAAGCTAAAAGCCTAAAACTAACATTGAAGCTGCCTAAATTTTACTTTTGGTGGTGAAATTGGGTGAACCTTTTTAAAAAAACTAATTGATATTTTTCTCATTAAATATATATCTTATCAACAAATAAACGAACCACTTAAAAGATAAAGATAGCCAACAAAAATACATTATACTAATAAAATCAATTATATTATAGTCTCAAAAATTGTAGTGATGATAGTAGTTTTCATACGCGAGTTTAAATAGAATTAAAGAAAGTAGATGGAGACAGTTATATATTGCAACCATGAAATCTCTATATGCTGCAAAATCGAAGAGGAGTACATCATCTCATCTTGACGTAGTTGGGGCCTGGTCCCTGGTGCATGGCGGAGGGTTTCTGAAAGCCATGTTCTAGGTGATATCTTTTAGTGTGTCTTACATCCAATAATTAATGGAATAAATATATTCCCTCGGTATTTTAACACACTTGAAATATGTCTAAAAATGCTGCTTTATTTAAATGATGTTTTCCATGAATGGGATGATATATAATAGGTTTTTGCTTTCAGTAGAAGCAAAAGTAAATGTAGTGGAACTATAGTTATAATAATTAATAGTGCACGTAAACCACGTTGCCCTAGCCCAAAACATCACTACTTGCAAATATCATATAATAAACTCTATTTCCTTTTTCATTTCTTTCTCTTCCTGCATTTTGTCTTCTTTGACATCAAAAGTTACAGACTTGTATGTTCATCAAAAGGGAAAAAGAGTTACAGACTTTAAATATTTCACTCGTAGCTCTTTGCAAGAAAACAACAAAACCTTAAAATCTAGTGTATGTGAGTGACATATGTACAATTCTCTTCACATGCAATGGTCAAGTTGATCCAGATTTTTCGGTTCCAAAAAAGGGCCTACACTTTCTTTTTCTTTTTCTTTTTGAATTGATATATATGTGCTTTATAGCCGAGAATCCCAGATTATACAATCAAGACTTAAAAAGCCTAACATATTAATGACATTTTAAAATTGCCGTCACGCTAATTGGATTTTGAACCGAAAAAAATAAAGAGATGAATAAGATATGGATGAGGTCAAAAAAATAGAATAAGATAGAGACGATTCGGTTTAAAGTAGCCGAATCCTTTTTGTCTGTGACATGCAAATATTTTAGTTAAAAGAGTTGAGAATTAAAATCATAGAAAAGAAGAATTGGGGACAGTGATGGCCAGTGGTCATAATCATAGGTGGGGGTGGGACGTGGGTCTTTCACGGGAAAGAGAGGGGGAAAAAAGAGAGAAAGAAAGAAAGAGAGAAAAGAAGCCAATAATTGTTCAGTGAAACTGAGAGGAGGATGAAGAAATTATATATGGATCGGAGTGATCATCAGTAAAAAAATAGAGAAAGAATGATATGTTTTGAAGTCAACGTTTGTGAAGATTAAGATTTGGAAGGGTGGAAAAGAAAATGTGGTCAACATACCATGATAGGGAGGAACTGGGAAATTTAAATACAACTTGGTCAAATCAAACTTGCATTTCCTTGTTCTTGCATAATGCGGTGATCTAATTTCTTGGTCAACATCACAACTAAAAAACTAGATTATCAAAAGTCACATAATCTCGAAATCATTGCCAGGTGCCAACAGTCTTTGGCCCATCAGAATTGTTAGAACTTTGAACGCGAACCAAACCACTTGAGAATACAAGTACAACATGTTAGTTATATATACTGAAAAGAATTTTGACTGGTTAAATACGAGATTTTAAGTTTGAATATATGTGAATATGGAAAATATCTTTGTAAGAGCTACTCTTTCTTAGAGCTTATATCCAGTCAGATAATTATCTTTTTTTTTTTTGCCAAAGTCAGATAATTATCTTAAAACATTAAAATTACGAAAACAAAATATGCCGCCTAGGTATTTTGAAAGTTACGGGCTTTTTGTTTCTAGGTTCAGTCTGTGGGCGGTAAAGTCTCTAAACATTGGGCCTATACTTGTATGGCCCATCTCCAAACTTCCAGGGGATAATGACGAAATTAATGCTTTTCTTATTTTGTTTTTAGTTTTATAAAGTTAAAGCTTCTTTTTTGATCAAAGGACAAATATTTTTCTGAGGTTCCACCAAACGAAGGCTAAGGGTTAACCCTATTAGTTGAGTATCAATAATTATTTCAGTGATATATGAAATAGATATGCATGCATGGTATTAAATAAAAAGAAAAAAATGAGCTTGTTATAAAGTATAATTTATAAGTATCACTTATCAAGCTAGCTATAAAAAATATATAGAGATATATGAGAGAACAGAAATACAGCATATATCCATTTTATTTACACACTACTGTTGGAAAAAAATATCATTACTAAAGTAGGCATACATAAATAAAAGAACGATCCATCGGTTGCTTTATGGTTAATAAAGGACTTAATGAGCATCTTCCAAGACTCGCCTATCATTGTTAAAGCTCACAATATATGTTATAATGTGAGTGGCCGATAGAACTAAAGGTTTAGCTTGTGGAAAAGACTATTATACAATGTGTTTTGTCGTTATTCAAATACTTGCTAAGATATGTATAATCAGTAATACTATTTCTGATTAGAGCCTGAGTTAATTAAGATTATAGTCCACTAATTTCAAAAAAAGGAAAGAGAAAACTGAGGCACAAAGCACAATAGTTTGCTTCTTTATATATAAGGAAAATTTATGTGTATACAACGTACATACATATATATATATATATATATATATATATATATATATATATATATATATATATCGCATAGGTAAAAAAATAGAAAAGGTGATGATGTGTAGTCTCATATATACATGCTGTAGGTGAAAGTGATAACACCAAGTTAACCAGCATGAGATCTGATTCGATGCTCATCTCACATATTATTCTTGACCTTTTCATCATCACAAATCCACACAAATGTATAAGCACATGAGCCTACCATGTGTTTATACATTTGTGTATATTTGTGGTGATGAAAAGGTCAAGAATAATATGTGAGATGAGCATCGCTACTATGTGTTTATTTATTAGTGTATATTTGTGGTGATGAGTAATATGAGTGATTGACATTGAATCAAAATCCAACGGGTTCACATTCCATGCGATGAGCAATTGTCTTCTTATCATGATCTATACCATCCAAAATTATTTCAATGATCCAGGTTCATTCAAATAAAATTTAATAATTTTGATAAATTTTTATTTTGATAGATACAAAATAAAAAATGAAGTAAATCTCCTAACTATCATTTGTTAAAAAATTATTTTTATCAATGAAAAAAATGGTGAAAAATTGTTAAATCCGGACCATCAAAATAGAATTTTCTCATCACTATGTTAAATACTCATGCATGGAACTCGATATCCACTCCAACTCGGACTATACATAGTAATAAAAAAATGGTAAACACCATAGCCAAGCGTGTCACTCGTGGTGTTACTTCTCTATATCATCTCCTTCCTCCCAAAATCATAAACTTCAATCTCTCTTCCCATTCTCCTAAGCTAGCTTCACTTCAGTAATGGCTGAATCCAATCATCATCATCAGCTTAAACTAGTTTTCCTCCCCTTCCCATCAACAAGCCACATCATCCCCTTAGTTGACATAGCCAGAATCTTTGCCATGTTCAACATCAATGTCACCATCTTAGCCACCCCAGCAAACGCCGCCATTTTCCAAAACTCCATCGATCGTGATTCTTCAAGAGGCAGACCAATCAAAACCCACATTGTTAAATTCCCTTTTGAGCAAGTTGGTCTTCCAGAAGGAATCGAAACTTTCAATGCTGACACCCCTTTTGACATGACTTCTAAAGTATATCAAGGTCTCTCTATCCTCACACAACAATTTGAGCAACTTTTTCATGATTACCAAGCTGATTGTCTAGTCACTGACATGTTTTTTCCTTGGACTGTGGAATCTGCCGCTAAGATGAACATTCCCAGGTTGATTTTCCTCAATGGAAGTCATCTATCTCATGCACTTGAAGATTGTATTGAGAAGTATCAGCCTCATAAGAAAGTTGAGTCTGATAGTGACACTTTTGTCATTCCTGGGTTGCCTAATGAGTTAAATATGACACCTTCACAGGTCCCAGATTGGCTTCGGACAACGAATATATTCACCCATATCATGAATAAAATTAAAGATGCAGAGAGAAAGAGCTTGGGGTCTTTGTTTAATAGCTTCTCAGCTATGGATGGGGGTTACATTGATGTTTACAAGAAAATAATGGGGAATAAGAGCTGGGGTGTGGGCCCGGTTTCTTTGTGGGCTAACCAAGAAGAGGATAAAGCTATAAGAGGACGTGCTGATGTGAAGAAAGAAGAGGGTTGGCTTAAATGGCTCAACACAAAATCAGAAAACACTGTTATTTATGTGAGTTTTGGAAGCATGAACAGCTTCCCTAATTCTCAGTTGATTGAAATAGCTCATGGGTTGGAGTCTTCAGGCCATGATTTTATGTGGGTTGTTCCTATGAAGGCAAAAGGTGATGATCAAGGTGTTGAATTTCTTGATGAATTTGAGAAGAGAGTGAGGGAAACAAACAAGGGTTATGTGTTTAGAGGGTGGGCCCCACAGTTACTTATATTGGATCATCATGCAGTAGGAGGGATTGTGACTCATTGTGGGTGGAACACAATAGTGGAGAGTGTGAATGCAGGGTTGCCAATGGTGACGTGGCCTTTGTTTGCTGAGCAGTTTGGCAATGAGAAGCTTCTTGTGGATGTGTTGAAGATTGCTGTGGCGGTGGGATCTAAGGAATGGAGAAATTGGAATGATTTTTCAGAAGAAGCAAATGTGAAGAGGGTGGAGATAAGAAAGGCGGTATGTTTATTGATGGGTGATGGAGAAGAAGCTAAAGAGAGGAGAAGGAAGGCCAAAGAGTTAGGGCAAGAAGCCAAGAAAGCAATAGAGGTTGGTGGGTCTTCGTACAATAGTGTTAAGGAAATAATTGAAGAGATCAAGCTGTTCAAGAGTCGCAAGGTTATAGGTAAGGAATGATGAATCGATTGAATATACTTAAAATAAAAAATCCTTGGGTGATGAGCAATGGGAATAAATTAGTAGTGGGATGGTTTTTTGTTATGATTGCACTAGTAAATTTGTTTAAGTTCAAAGGCTGGCACAATAGAAAGAGAGAGTGAAGAGGGAGCTAAGATATGTGTCATCTTGGAGGGTTATGTTAATTGTTAATTTAACAAATTTCAATAAAAAACGCTACCTCTTGTAGGCTTAGATCAAACTAGAGAAGTCCTTTTGTTAGTACACACACATATGCATACGATTCATTAGTTTTACTTTAGTTACATTCATCAGATACTTGAATCATTTCGGCCAAAAAAAGATACTTGAATCATCAATCATGGGTAACTGATCAACGCCGCTAATAATATGCCCCTTTTTCTCTGTATTTACTTTTGTGTCTCATATGATCAATTTTGAGGATACAAAGTACAAGGAATCCATTTTTTATACACTGCTTGGCAATCCGGTGTATATTGGCAATTGATTAATCCAAACTCGAAGGATAGGAGTGCGTGCTGTCCACATAGGAAGGGTCGTTCTCTCTCCCTATAAGATCGCTTCCCTGGATTCAAAGACATATTCTCATCTTTATGGAGGTTAAAACTCACTTACCACCTCAACCAATTAATCATTGGTTTTTTTTACCAAAACTACTCATTGGTTTTAATTTAATGGAAATGCAATTGTATTAGTTTGACATCAAGTCTTCACATATAACAAAATTTTACTTATTTTTAAGAAGTCTTTTAGGGGCTGTTTTGTGAGGGGGAAGGAGGGGGAGGGAAAATGGGCGGAAGAAAAATTTTGGTGACCTAAATTTATAAGATTTTGAGAAGTGAGGTTGAAAATTATACATTAATATCTATAACTTTTTTACTGTATATCTTATCTTAAAATATTATAACCCCACTTATTAAATATCAAATAATTTAATTATAAAATTTTCCTTCCCCTTCCCTCCCCTCCAATCCCTCATATCAAACATATCCTTTGGATTTGTACGGTCTCTTCTCAAACTGTTGATTATACTAAACTTTTAGAATTGTACAATTCAAATGTACTCTCCCCCCATAATATAATAAGTCCAAATTAACTGAATAACAAGTTCTCAAAATTTGTTTAAGTTAGTTTAAAAGCAAAGATAATGTAAGAGACAATGTCTTTTTTTTTCCAAAATACCTTTATTTAAGAAGGAAGAAAGAGAATGTGGTGGGGAATAAATTATGCGACAGAGATAAATATTTAAGCTAATATTATGCCACTTAGCCCACCAGTAGCCACTAGAAAGCACCTATGAATGGTTTTGCGAGTCTTTAATTCTATATAGTTTTTTGTTTGAATCATGTAGACTTTAATTCACCATTAGGAAAGAAGCCAAGGGCTGGAAAAAGTGCACCACCTCAATCTTTGACAGCAATGTTTTTGAATCTAAAAGCTCCTCCCAAGATTAAAGGGTGTGTGGAAAGTCCTATCCAATGGTATCCTTGCTTTATCTAATCTATTTAAAAGAAATTGTGCACAATCAAATATGTGCTTAATCTGTAAGACTGAGCCTGAGAGTAAGGTTGTCAAACTCGTGAGTTTAAGTAAACTCGTGAAGATATGGTAAACTCGGATTGGTAGACTCGAATCGTAAACTCGTAAGAGTTTACTTTTATAAAAAAACATGTATTTCTTTCATATAATTAAATAAGAATACAAAAAATAATAATAAATTGGCTTGAATTTATTTTAAAACATATAGTAGATTTAGATATATCAATATTCATATTATATCAACCTCAATGGATAAATTTCTATGAAATCCATATTTAAATTCATTGAACTTTGTCAATTAAAAATAATTAAAATGAGTTAAGTAGCAAGTTAACACAATTTTCTGTAAGGTAGAAACGTAAAAACGGTGAAACACGTAAGTTTCTACCAAATTTTCAAAGACTGAAAATTTAGGTGACTCGTGACACGTTTTGTTTAGGTAATGTCGTAAAAACGGTAAAATCGGAGAGTCAACTCGCGAGTTTGACAACAATGTCTGAGAGTACTCTCGAGTCCCCACCTGTTTTTTCTTTTTTCTGTGTCCATGAACCAAAAAAGTGTGATTTGGTAGTGTCTCTTTTTGCGTGTACTCTTTGGTATACTTGGAAGGGGAGGAACAAATTCTTGTCCGAACATAGTGAACTCTTTACTACTCCCTCTTTTCCTAATATAAGAACTTAAAATTTGAATAACTTTAGTCCATAATATAAGAGTTCATCTCACATTCTCTCCCCATTTAATGCGTTTTTTTCTACTTTGTCCCTAATTCTCTTTCATATTTATTAATGCTTATGTATTTCTCTTTTTTAAAAGTATCTAATAAATATGGGTAATATTGGAAAAGAAACATTAACTCCAGACACCCACTAACATTTACATGTTTTCTTAAGAAACATTTTTTTGGCTGCTGACTCTTATATTAGGGACAAACATGTGCTTTTTGTGCTGGGTTCTAGGATGCAGCTCGATGGGCAGGAACATATATTACAATTAGGGGTGTAAATGAGCCGGGCCGAGCCAGACTTTACGTAAATAGGCCTGGGCCCGTAATGCAAAAGGAAAACATAGGCCTAGGCCCAGGCCTGGTTGTAGGCTTTTTTTTCAGAAAAAAGCCTAGGCCTACGAAAAATATTACAGGCCTGAAAGCCTTTTTAAAAGCCCACTTACAATGTAAGTCTTAAAAAAAACTTCAGGTCTTTTAAAAGCCTACTTCAAATTTAGGCTTTTAAAGACATACATATCAAGCTTAAAAAGACCATAAATATGACACATATCAAGTACAATAATAAGCTCAAAAAACATGTCAGACCTTTTATTATTACAGTTTAAAAGGCCTACTTACTAATAATATTATTATTATTTTATTATTACTTATTAGTAGTACTATTAAACTATTAAATAGGCCAGACCTGAAGGCTTTCGAGCCAGGCTTTAGTGAAATAGGCCTGACCTTTTTAGTTAAAAAGGCTTTTAAATGGGCCTGAATCTGACCTATTTATTAAAAAGGCCGAGCCAGGTCGGGCCCTAAATAGGCCGAGCCATAGGCCGCCTGTTTATGGCCTGGCTCATTTACACCCTTAATTACAATTGAGCAAGGAGCTGAATTTAGCAGGGAAAATCATAGATGTATTCATCCTCCAGAATTCGCTCTGGAAGTCAATGTGGAAGCAGCCTTTGACCTGGACAATAATGAGGCTGTGATTGCTTTTTTGCTGTTCTTTTTTCTATTCGTGGATCGTGGCTCATCACTATAAATACAACACAAACATTGATCATTAGTGGATCGTGGCTCATGCTACTTATATTGGTAGCGATTACCTTATCCTTTAAGAAGTTGGCTACAAGTTTGAATTTCAAAAGGCTTATTTAATGGAAGAATAATACCTTTTGATTAAAGGTGATGCAAAAGGCTTTCTTGGATAGTTTATGCATTGCATACTCAATCTCCATAGTAGTAGAACTCATATCACACGAAACCTCGTGACATTCTTTTTCTGTGTTGCTGGATATTGTAGATTAGACACATCATTTTCACTATTTTGTGGGTTGATGTTTCATTACTTCTGCCAATGCACCCCTCTTCAATTCACTTTTTTTTAGCCGTTCTTGTGGCACAATTATTGTTTCGCCTAGAAAAAATTGTTTTTCCCATTTTACTAAAAAGTTGTATTGTGTATGAAGTATAATGGACAAATCCCATCAAAATTGCATATAATTGAGCCCTATATTATAGGACATCTAAGATCAAAACAAGTCAGGTTGCACATAAAAAAAAACTTTACTTAGAAATAAAACTTACCATGATCTCTACATGTCGAGAGAAAATTTAACTATTACTCGAGGATGAAACAAGAATTCTCAAGATAAGTTGTACCTACTCATTAAACCTTAAGGAACTAGTTTATGAGGTAAATCATAGTTTTTTTTTTTAAAAAAAGGTAAATTATAGCTTAATGGTTGAATAGTACCAAAACGATAATCTGACAAGTGAAGAGATCAATACAATATAAACTATAAAGTACTCCCTCTAGTTCACACACACAAAATAACTTGCTTTACGTTCACAATCTCTCCAAAAAAATGTCAATTATAAAATATTTTTTTGCAAGTCAAAACAAAACTTCTTTTAAATAGTTACCTTGCAAAACATACTATAACTTCTAAAAACTTAATCTAACCAGGAATTTAGGACTTGAGAATGAGTATAAGTAAAAAGGTGAGTAAAATATGTTTAGTTTTCTCTTTCTGATATGTATTTAATGTATATGTGCCTCAATAATTTAATTTTCAAAAAAATGACCATTTCAAGCTAGTTGAAGCACGTTTTGATGTTTTGATGAATAATAAAAGATAGCAATAATCTCTCTTGTATAAAAAGTCTTCATATTAACTTTTTTTATGAAAACTACAATTAAAGATCACCATTCATATAAAATACATTAGTGATATAATTAAACATTTTAATTTTTTATAAAAATGAAAACGGCACGTTAGCCTAGTGATCTTGTTCATGAGGGGAACAAATCGAATCACGTAACACTTACCAAAGTGCATTGCCAAAGTGATGTATCAATCCCAATGCGACCGACCTCTTGTCTGCTAGAATGCATATAAAAGGTAGTAAAATATCTATTCCCATATGAATGCAACAAAGATAACAAATAATACACACCAAATTTCTACCGCCCATATCAACATGGAAGATCATTGATTTGGATTTTTTGGATTTCAAAAAGTTAAAATATAAACACTTGTCCATAACCTCTTAGTATGCATAAACAATTAAAACTAAAGATCATCACGATGTCCCCATATTTTGGAATAGGATACCAATAATTAAAACCCAGTTTTTGGACAGAACAATCACTAATCATCAACATCTAGCATAGTATAAATAGTTCCTATGGTAAGATGATATAGCACTAAACAAGAGCTGGGTAATTCTTTGCCTGCTGCCTCACTCTTCTCTTATACTCCACTGCATCCTGCATAAAGTTTCAAGTTATTACAATTTACCCTTGATGATAATTGATAAAGAAAACAGCCCAATACATTTTAACATGGACAAGCAAGTCTGACAGGTGCGGCTTCAAACACAATCAATCACAACTAATACTCCCTCCATTCCTAAATATAAGGTCCCTTTCCTAATTTGATTAGATTGAGGATGCTAGTTAAGGTAGTTATTAGCACATAATATTATTGATCTACCCTAACCATATACCTTTATTATCACTCTCCCTCTCTTGCTTGCTTATAATAAATAAGTATTATTAGACTTTATTTGGGAAAAGTTGAGAAAAATTAGAATGTTGCTTATATTTAAGAACAAATTGAAATTTGAAAGTGACCTTATATTTAGGAACAGAGGGAGTAAGTCATAGTTTATATGGATAATACAAGAACGCTTCTACAATACAATGCTGATTAAGGCAACTAGCCACAATTTCAATAATCAAATATTCATCTTCTATAAGTAGTTCTCCATCACTTCATTACATAAATATAAAGTATTGAAAGACTTTCAGTGAATGCAGGACTATTCCAAATCACATACCTGGATGAAGAGATGATACCCTTCTGTCTGGGCAGGATCAGCAGGATTAGGCTGGTCGAGTAAGTCCTGTATACCGACAAGAATCTGTTTCACAGTTATAGCTGGTCTCCAACCCTGCATATATAATATGTTCAAAATTCCATTCTCATTGGAAAACCGTGAAAGTATAAAAAAAAGCTATGTAAAAACATATTTCAGATAGTCTTGCATGTATTGAGAGACCCAAACTTACACTATCCTCATTAAGTATAGACAGACAGACAGTTCCAGAAGGGTAGACATTAGGGTGGAAGAAACCTTGTGGAAATTTACACTTTGGAGGCTTACTAGGATAGTCTTCACTGAAGTGCAGTGTAAGTGGGAAAAACCCACCCTCCCAGTCAGTCTGCACATTTTGAATACAGAAGTCAGAGAACAAGAAGTGCTTCATTTACACAAGGCCTTGAGGATACAGCAATATTTTAAAATGTCAAAGGAACAAGAAAAAAACATAGAAAGAAATCCTTGAACCTTATTTTCCCTCCTATTGATTATGGCCTGAGAGTTAAATCTGATTACAATTAATCTAATCAATCAAAAGAATCAACACAATGTACGATCTCAAATATGGATCCTCTCCATTTAGTAAGTAAATACACGGACATGGAAAAATAAAACAGAAAATGTTTCACCAAAAACTAAACAGATAAAGAAAACGAATAATCAGTGGTAACAAAAGTGATCAGAACACATCAAAAGCATAGGTTCCACCCCCCTTGTACTGCGGGATGATTTGATTATTTCACGTAACACTTCTCCACACCCTTTTATATTATCATATTGCACTCAAAATGCATGCTATGATTATATTATGCGAATTAGGGAATGCAAAGGATTGGCTGGCAACTATCTTATTCATCTTCATACCAACTTATATATCTTCATGGACCTGACTAAATTAATCCTATGAAAAAGACACCCTTGAAGCGCTAGGATACTAAAAGATCTTAGGCCAGGGGCACTGATATAATCATGCTCACAATTTTAATGTCAAAATTAGCTAAACAATCTCCTATAATCACAACTATCATCTGGATTGCACTTCTTTCGCATTTCAACAAAAAACAGGACTTAAAGATACTACTTTGAAACAAACGCCATGCAACAACCAGCAATATGATGTTACCAATACTAGACCTACCAAACACACAACTATGACTATACAGAAAAAAAAAAATCAGTTCCCACAGATTACACTTATGTCTCCCCCATATGTGTAAGGGTAATACTCCCTTTGATCCTAATTTGATCCTAATTATAAGATCAAGTTCATTTTTTTTTTTTGAGAAATTAACGATGAAAAAGGGTCAACCCAGTTCAATCCCCATGCGGCTAATTCGAACCCAATACCTCAATTCGCAAGTGGCCCTTCTGAGAAATTATTAAGTATGCAAAATAAATAAACTACAAATACAAATATTAATTATTTTCCCTCAAAAATAAGTTATACTTCGCAAGGATTAAACTAAGTCCTCCATGACTTATTAAATTTTTTAAAAAAGTGAATTTGATCCTATAATTAGGATTAAATATTAGGAGAAGGAAAAAAATGTTAAAGAGAAACAGGAAATGATCAAGTAACACAATAGTAATTATTTCACCACATAAAAGGAAATGAATTAGCTGAATGATTTAAAAAAAAAAAAAGAAGAGAAGAACTTACACCAGCCTTGCCAGGAATAGTACAATGCCACACCATCAAATTCACAGTACCATCTGGCAAAGTCTCAGGCTTTGCCACAAAGCCCTGAATCCCAAGCACAAAAAAAGCAAAACCAATCAGACCCAACACAACAAAACCTCAAAAATCACAGAACAGAACCAACATTAATTATTAATTAAATAAACAAAAAAAAAGAAAAAGAAAATGATGAAGGAAAAAGTACTATACGTACATGAGGGTGATTCTTACGCCAGGCCTTTCTTTCCTCAGTAAGACGTCCACGAGCAATACCCGACATAATCTTAAGTAACAACTTTGTTTCTCTTTCTGAGGATCTAGTCTGTGAAACCTTATTTTAAGAGAAGAAGGAGATGATGACTTTGGCTTTTCAGTTCAATTCTTTATTAATCACTTTTGGTTCAACGGACGGTCCAGATCTTATCAACACATGTACTGCCTTGTCCTTTTTCTGTTTTTTTCATATTATTATTTTTAATAAATAGAGGACCTTTTTTTTTTTGATAAATTAATAAATAGACTACTCTAATTGGGTCCTGACAAGTCAATGCATTTTGCCTTTATTTGTTTATTTATATTTATTTTCTTTTTATGGTAAAATAAAGCTCGCGTGAGAATCACGCCACCGTAGACCAAACGCAATCCAATCCCGTGACTTTCCACGTGCATCATCTTTTCTCAATCACTTCGTCTACACTCTACACCCCTCCCTTTACTCTTTACAATTATTAAGAGTAATAATTAGTTAATATGGTATTTGAGTTTAGTGTAATTGATATGAATAATAATATCATATGGTAAGTCCATTAAATTTTATAGTAAATTTAATGTTTAAATCAAATGTAGTAATTAAAGGCCAAAAAAAAAAATCAAATGTAGTAATTGAATTGGTATGTGAAATTTATTAGTTTATGGGGTATTTATAATAATAACATGATGGGGTAGATGATATTCGTATCCCTCCATCGTGATTATAAGTTGCAAATAACTACTTTCTTTTTATTAAGAAAAATAATAAAATTATTTAGAAGCAAATAATTATGTAAGTAATATTAATTGTTTTCATGTTATTTTATTTTTAATAAATGTGAAAGAGAATGTATGGAGAGAAGAAAATGAAAAAGGATGTACAAAATAAGAGATAACAAAGATGAAAGAGAAGTGGAACTTAGAATTAGGTGACATACAATTTCACCAAAGTGAAACTTATGATTAGGAAAGTGAAACTTATGATTAGGAACAGTTACAGTATTAATTATTCCATCCATGTGCTCTATATATGAGATAAAGTTAATTTTTTTAAAGATTAAGGTTACAAAATACACCACTTTACAATATTGATATTTATATTTTGTTTTCTTAAAACTAATTTACTATACTTATAACTCAATTTATAATCTAATTACATGGAAAAAATGTATTGAAATCAAAAGGTCTATTTGACTCTCATATATTTTTTTATCAAAAATAATGCTTTTATTGGCAACCAAAAAATAGCATTCAGACATCACAAGAGAGAATTACTGCATAAAGCAAAACAATGAAACAAAGCAGTAAATAAAACATCCGACTAGCAACAAACATAATTAACCAACTCTCTCAATCTGGCATTGGAGGGAGATAAGCTGTTCTGAGCAATTGACTTCTCTGCATCTTCAGTCAGAAATGGATAAGATAATAAACAGAGTGATGGTGAAGCCACTCATCCTATAACAACATTTCCAATACGAAGAGTAAAGCAAACTGAAAACCCAAGTAAAGCAAACTGGAAACCCAACTGATGATGAAAATAAGCCAACAATCTCATGAATAATATGTATACACCTCCAGTCATGGGGTTTAGGTGATTGAGATGAGACCTCATAAACAAAAAGCAAGGAATCTGATTCAAAGCAGACGTTATCCAATCTCAATTCAATAGTGATCATTAATGCTCTTTTCAAGGTGAGAGCCTCAGTCATGAAGGCATAAAGCGGTTTAATTTGACTCTCTTATATGTAGGATAGGAAAACGTGATAGTCACATTTACTAAATACTAGAGCTAATTTACTTTTTACAGTATTATTATACATCTATATAGATTATTTAAAAATTGATTTCCTAAAATTTTGCTATAAATTAGTTTATTAGATCTAGAAGTTAACATATGATCCAATAAGATGTAAAATTTAGTAAAAATTACGTAAAATACATTATGATTAGATGATTTATTTCATTTCAATTTCTAAAAAAAATCAATTGAATTTTATATTTACTAACAAATGAAAATACGAGATGATTGTTGTTACTATAAGTCACCAACTACCTACAATTTTTTGTCTTTAATATAAGACATCAAGAGTCGCATTAAATGTTTTTTCGCACGTTATCCTCGTTATTAATGGAGATTCAAAATTTAAAATGTGAAACACATCATTCAATAAAGAAGGGTAAAGTTGGAAAAAGTAGCAAATTTAACATAAATTTTAAAACCTAACTATGACTTCTTGTTGTGTGAGAAATGAGTAGTTGGTGTGACTTATAATAAGGATATGGGGGGAGTATCGTATAACCCCCTACCAAAACGTTATAACCTATTTAGCCATTATATAACTATATATTTTGTTACTACCTCCGATCCTAAATATATGACCTAATTAACTTTTTTTTGGAGAGACTAAGGTAGTGAAATATATTATTAAATGATGATATATTTGATATATTTTTAGATTATCCATTAGTTTATAGGTAAAATAAACTAGTTTAAGGGAAAAATTTAGGTAAATCAATTTATAATTAACTTATTTTGTTTTTTTAAGGATTTTCCAAAAAAAGTCAATTAGGTCTTATATTTAGGACCGGAGAGAGTATTAAATAGTGATATTTTTCCGGTTTAGCAGCTAGCTTTTAAGTCAATGCATGAATTATACTTTTAAGAGCGAGCATGACTAATGGGATCGTGACTAATATAGCTTGCCAACGAGTCGTATCGTGGAAATATTCTAATTCAATAGTATTATGACTTGCTTCAATCCTTGAAGAGTCCACAGAAATACCAATTGATTGACACAAGCAATAGCCCATACATAAGTCTCTTGCGACCTCTTTCACCTATACAAATGAAAACACTTAAAATATCGATACATCAGTCATGAAATTTAAAGTGATTTTCAATATCAATCTTTTTAACTAAACGAAAACATAACATCATATTGATTTCTATCTTTTATGACCTTTATCATTATAGATATGTACGAAAACAAATATTTAATAATCCTATCAATTATCAGATACTTCCACTTAACAAAAGGATGGGCACTTGTGCCAAATCAATGGCAGTTTTTTGTCAATGAAAAAATGAGCTGGGGCTTGTGCCCACAGGAAGAAAAGAGACGGTGAAATCCAGGAGCTTTCTTTGTCATTACTTGACCCTTTGTTTGAATAAAGTTCTCAAAGTTTTGGAAAAATTAACTTATTAATGCCCAACTCATCACATATAATATAAAAGAAGATGAGAAACAGAGTATAAAGTATAAACAGCAACAAACACATCACCACCACCCCAAACCCTCATCAATAACAAATAAGAAAACTACTTACATCATATTGAACAAAAATACAAGTTTTTATATGAATATGTCTTTTAAGCTCAAACATTGATCCTAATTACATTTATATACAAAGTTGTGGCTTGTTTTGAAACATTCATTTTAAATCACATACCTAACAAACATGACAAATTGATTTTCCTCACGTATCTTTATTTTAAGAGACAAATTTTAGGTGAGTTTTCAAATGATGGAATATGGGTGAAGATAGATGATGAATGAAGTTATGCATGTCGTCATTTTCATTTTCTTGTGCCTTGATTTTGCCCTTTCTTATTCCAAAATCCAGAAACGTGGTTGTGAGAATGAGAGTGAATTTGATAAAAAAACAAGAAGAATGAGAGTGAATTTGTTTCTTTTTTTATTATAAGGAGGATATATATAAGAGCCTATTATTTGTTGGAAGATAATTAAAGTAAAATCTTTAGGGACTCTACTTAAATTTAGCTAGTTAGTGAGACAATTTCTATATTATCTGTGATAAGTGAGATGTTAAATTAATTTTCCCAAAAGTTTTTCAATTGTCAATTTGCAGTTTGGCACCATATAGATAACGAAAGATGGATATGATTAACTTTAGTGCATTGTTCCTTTTTTGGTATTTTTTTTCAATAACAAAGAAAGTCATAGGGACCTACAAGCAGCTGTGTTGAACGGTCAGCGGTTCATCAGTACAGATAAACATCACGTTGATCCTGAATAGATATTCCCATAATTAGTTGCATACATTAATGCCAGTAATCGCGATCACAATATCAACTCCATATATAGCCCCCAAGTCATATTTGAAAAACAAGCACAAGTTTAGGAAATAAAGGCTATGGTCATATTTGAAAAATAAGCACAAGTTTAGGAAATAAATTATTGTTTTTATCATTTATATATAATATTTTTTTATTGAGTTGATTATATCGTTGACGTAGCTTCCTCATTTTGGTAAAAGAAGAAGAAAAAACTAAATGTGCATAATGGCTACTCCTGTGATATGATAGGATCAAAGTCAAAGATATACTGGTGCTACGGTTCCTGACTTCCTGCAAGCATGCCCCAAACATTTTATTGAGTGCAATTAATAGATAGGCACGCTCTACCCAATTCATTACATATTTCAAACCATTGGAGATTTGGTGCAGGATTTAAGATTTGGAATCGGGCACGCACCTAAATCTTAAACAAGAAACTTAATTTTAAGGAGATCGATCTCAAGGAATATTAATAACTACAATTGATAACTGTAATAATATTTTCATTAACAAGTGTTAACAACTCATTGAGACCTCTTTAAAATTAATTTTTTTATTTGGGATCTAGATGTAACTGCCCCTAGAATCAAGGGCCCAATGCCCATTCCCAGCGGGTAGTGATCAGTGCCCATACCCAGCAGTCAATGCTAGTAGTTGTCATCCTTTCAAAAGATTTGTGAATGCTAATGAACAAAATCATTCTCAATAATTTACTTAATTATCACTCTAATGGCTCCACACACTCATTTTTTACAGTTAAAAAACACTCGCATACACTAAAAAGCTAGTAACCTATAACATTTTTTTTTTAATAATTGGGAGGTTGTGGTTTAATCAGTTCTAACATTTAAAAACGCTATTACTGTGAAAAGCCGACTTATCTTTAAAGAAAATACCTTGCTACTTTTATTTTAAATGATGAACATCGTAATTAGCTCTTTGTAGATAAGATTCTTGTACCACGAATTATATGGCCTATTATTAATTCTAATTTCTTGAAAATTGAGATATATAGGAGTACTTTATTTGATTTTTTTAGTGACATCCTTAACCATCATAGCAAATTAATTCTAAGTTCTCTAGATATTGAATATGAAAATTAAAACATAATTTAAGAGGCCATTTCTAGTAATTCCTCAACAACTACTAATCTTTCATTATAAAATTCACCACTTAAAAATATTTTCCATTAGTTTTTTTTTCGAAAATAGAACGTATTCATATTATTGTAATGGTCAACATAAGATGCGAAATTCATATTCATATAAAAGACCGCATTAACTTACTCAATATAATTTTAGAAAATAAAAAATTACTTCACTAACAATGCCATGATCTTCTTAGGACGAATGTAGTTATTTTCCATAGTTAAATCGATTTTTAATTATTAAATATTAATTTCGTTTTGTATATGTTTCATTGATTCGATATTCAACTCGTACAAGTTGAGCTAGAATGAATGGAAAAGAAATTAGCTTCTTTCAAAAAGAACTATGGGCTTTTTAGATGAAGTAGAGAATAAATCATACATGTTTTTCTTTCACCCACAGCCTCGAGCCCTATTGTTTATTCAATATATGGGCCTTTATGATTGTTCACGTTTTCTGTTGCATTTTATTTTGACTAAAACGTTTTCTGTTACATGAAACTGATGAAAGCTATGAAAACCCATTTAGATAAATTACCTTCAAATGTTACACTCCTCTTTATTTCATATGTTTCATGGCTATTTGTTACAAATAAAAAGGGTTATTAAATAGGTTCTGGCTAACAAACTATTTTTCAAGTATCAATTTGACCAACGAACAATAGAATGTCTCAATTTGGCAAATGAACAATAAAAATGGTTTATTTTAGCCAATGAACTATTGGAAAATACTAAAATGCTCTTTTCAAAATAAAAGAAAAACATTTATTCCTCTCCTTCATTTCATTCTTCTTCCCCCTTCCTACTCTGATTCCCTCTCCTTCATTCTTCTTCGGTATATTATATTAGGCTAAAGTATACCTTTAGTCCCTTATGTTTGCATGAAGTTTCAATTTAGTCTTTTATCTTTAAAAAGTAAATTTTTAGTCCTTCAAATCTAACACCGTTAACCAACTTGACGGAAATTGCTGACTCATCAAACTTAAGTGATGACTGTTCAATTAAAAGTTGGCCACATCATTTACACTGTCGACCACATCATCCACACTGTCGACCACATCATCCTCACCGTCCATTTCCGCAAATCCGATTTTGATTTCTCCCCGTCTTCAACTTCTTACGCTGCGAAATCCCCACCTTTGTCGAAGAATCCTACAATTTTCTCCCCAAAAATCTAATTTGCTATTTTCTAACGTCAAACTATGCCTTTGGCCATTGAGCTTCTTCAATTCTTTTGGGTTACACCCAATTTCTCCATCAAATTAGAATTGAGAAATTGAACGCTCATTTGTTGGATGTGAGGGTGCAGAAGTTGAGGAGGAAGGTGAGATTTTTGGAGAGGTTAGGGTTTAAGTATGGGGAGATGAAGAATGTGTGTGAAGTGTCCGGTAATTTTGGGAGTAATGTCTATGAATTTTCATCAGAAGCAAACCGGTAACTCTCATCTTGTTGTTCATCTCTTCATTCTCTTTCTCCTCTCTGAATTAATGTTAATTCATAAATATGAGCACATGAATACTGATAGAAAAATCAGCAGTCATGACTCCTTTTCAGATTTGGTTAAATTTGTAGTAGAAATTGTCATTTTAAATGTAAAAATTTAAATAATTCTATTTTCTATTTATTAATTTTGTTTTGAATTAAAGTAAATAAAAAAACCAAGCAATTATGTTGGATTAATACTAAAAAATGATTGATTTTTAATTTGGGATGATTTTTAATTGTCATGATTGATTTTTAATTGGGATGATTTTTAATTGTCATGATTGATTTTTAATTGGACGATTTTTTATTGTCATGATTGATTTTATTTGATTTGTTTGTCAAGTCATTATTTGGGATGATTTTAATTGTCATGATTGATTTTATTTTTTTACTCAAAATAATATATATTATGCCTCGTCAACTTTTAATTGAACAGTCATCACCAAAATTTGATGACTCAGCAATTTCCGTTAAGTTGAGTAACAATGTTAGATTTGAAGGACTAAAACTGTACTTTTCAAAGATATAAGACTAAATTGAAACTTCATACAAACATAAGGGACTAAAGGTATACTTTAGACATTATATTATTTGGGGGGCTGAATAGTTGGACAAAGGACAAATATCATGTGTTCAGAAATGAGTTTGTCGAACTAAGGAGTAGTTGGTTGAGCTGGTAAGTGGGTTCAACCCCCGTAAGCATGAGAATATACTCAAATCACAGGAAGGCGTTCTTATATTGGGGGATAAAACAATCATAGACGCTGGATTAACGAGTTGTGTTTAAAAAGGGAGAAATTAGTTTGTCCATGCAATAGCCACAGAGACCCTGAACTTAAATCACAAGTTACTGTGCATGCGATTATTGAGTGAATTTTAATTTATTAGTACATAGCAGCTTTAAGTGAAGCCCAAGTCTTCAGTTTGATTTGCGGCAACAAAGAAAAAGGAACAAAAAGAAAGGTCTTTGTATTTTTGTAAACCTAAAGAAAATTTTAATATTGAATCTTATATTTATTATGATTGGCCATTCTCTAATAATCGTGACTCCCACCTTCGCCCATTGACATTATTGGAACCGATTTACAATTCATTCTAATTGGAAATCAGCATATTTAATTTTGATTTCATAATTATAAGCAGAACAACTAAGTATGCAGGGACTAATTTAAAAGATCAAATTACATGTAAGAGGTGAGTCAAAGAGGCCTAACATGTCTTTAAATTTGTTCGGGATTCAAAATAGGAAAAGAATTAAAAAAATGAGAAATTATATTATAATAAATTAAGTAAATAGTGCAGCTATTTAGAAATTAAAATTAAATGATATTAATTAAAATAAAAAAGTTCAAATTTATATCTTACGAAATTGTTTTCATATGTTAATATTTAATATATAAATATTTTATTTGAGTTTTTTTGTGATAATGAAGATGTGAATGGTGCTTGGACCACTTTCTTGTTAAGTTATGAATCTTGTGTGGAAATAAAAAAATTCCAAATTTACCAAGAATTTATACTTTAAATTAGATCTAAGACGTCATCAAGTTACAATTAAGAAGATTATTAATAATTATAAAATTTATTTATTGAGAATCAATTCATCTATGCTAAAGGTCACTTAAAGTGACTCATCATTTTTCCTTTCCTTCAAAATCTCATAACATATGTTTAAAATTGAATTTTTATTTCAATTTAAGACAAAATAACGAGTTAACTGTACATGTTGATTCTAATGATTTAGTCACTATTAATTAGATTAGGGTAAAGGTGCAAAAATGGTCCCAACAATTACGCGAGGAGCACATTGGGGTAAAATGTATTTTCGGGTTCAATTCTGAGTTTGAAGAATAAATATTGGTGCAATATAGGGTACACCGTTTATATTGACAGACGTTGACCGTTAAACGCTGACGTGGCAGGGGAAATAAGATTTTTTGCTGACGTGGCATGCTTATGTGGCAATATTTTTCTGATTGTGTGGGACCCACATGATTTAAATTAATAAAAAAATCAAAAACCCCCCCACCCCCACCCAACCATCTTCCCTTCCCTGCCACCCTACCCACACCAACACCACTCCAAATACCAAAACACTCACCCTCCCTCTTCACCCCACCCACACCCACCACCACCCCCAACCTTCGGCCACACCTCCACCGTCCCCCACCTCCACCGTCCATAGGGGTGTAAATGAGCCGGGCCGAGCCAGGCTTTACGTAAATAGGCCTGGGCCCGTAATGCAAAAGGAAAATATAGGCCTAGGCCCAGACCTGTTTGTAGGCTTTTTTTCAGAAAAAAGCCTAGGCCTGCAAAAAATATTTCAGGCCTGAAAGCCTTTTCAAAAGCCTACTTACAATGTAAGTCTTAAAAAAACTTCATGCCTTTTAAAAGTCTACTTCAAATTTAGGCTTTTAAAGACATACATATCAAGCTTAAAAAGACCATAAATATGACACATATCAAGTACAATAATAAGCACAAAAAACATGTCAGACCTTTTATTATTACAGCTTGAAAAGGCCTACTTACTAATAATATTATTATTATTTTATTATTACTTATTAGTAGTACTATTAAATAGGCCAGGCCTGAAGGCTTTCGAGCCATACTTTAGTGAAATAGGCCTGGCCTTTTTAGTTAAAAAGGCTTTTAAATGGGCCTGAATCTGGCCTGTTTATTAAAAAGGCCGAGCCAGGTCGGGCCCTAAATAGGCCGAGCCATAGGCCGTCTGTTTATGGCCTGGCTCATTTACACCCCTAACCGTCCACCACCCCCCAACCTTCGGCCACATCTGCTCCGAGATCACCGCCGTCACCTCCCGCGGCCCCTCCGACACCGACCTCGATTCCCTCGTTGGACAGGCCCTCTTCGGCGCCGCCGCCATGATCATCGGCCCCGACCCCGACACCGCCGTGGAGAACCCCATCTTCGAGATGGTCTCCGCAGCGCAGACCATCTTGCCAGACTCCGACGGCACCATCGACGGCCACATCTGTGAAGTGGGCATCACTTTTCACTTGCTCCGTGAAGTTGGGAAGGGGGAGGCGAAGGTGGTGGGGGAAGGTGGAGGTGTGGCCGAAGGTAGGGAGTGGTGGTGTGTGGGGGGGGGATGGTGGTGTGTGTGGGGGTGGGGGGTGGTGGCGGGAGGAAGAAGAAGAGGGGGTGGGGTTTTTATTTTTTTTATTAATTTAAATTATGTGGGTCCCACACAATCAGAAAAATATTGCCACATAAGCATGCCACATCAGCAAACAATCTTATTTCCCTCGCCACGTCAGCGTTTAACGGTCAACGTCGGTCAATATAAACGTTGTACCCTATATTGCACCAATATTTATTCTTCAAACTCAGAATTGAACCTGAAAATACATTTTACCCCAATGTGCTCCTCGAGTAATTGTTGAGACCCATTTTTGCACCTTTACCCATTAGATTATGAAATAGAGTGGTTAATCTTTTAAAAACAAACAATTTTTGCCCTACCTAGCAAGTAATACTTACTCTTCAAAATTGTCTTCATTGCTTATAATAATATATAAACAACTAGTTCTGCCTTCATCTTTTTAAAGAATGAAATTAATTCATTAAATTTGTTTCAAATCAATATTAACTTCCAGCTCATATCCTTACTATGAGGCTTTGAATGTAAGAGAAAAGTTTGAACACTCGTTTAAGTATTAATCGCCGAGGTAGGAACACCTCAGTCTATATTAAATATTAAAGACCATAGGATTCTTTTAGAAGGCCCTATAATATAAAAGATCAAGTATAAATGTGTTCTACACTTCTACTGGTCCAAGAGATTGTCCTTAATAGATTCATTCATTAATGATAAGGTTGTGTTGCAATGAATGACAAATAAGTTAACTATAAATGTATAAAGTTTCTTCTCTCCTTTTATATTCACCTCATCATTCTATCATTGTTGCTCTTTCCTTTTATACCCCCCAAATTTACATTTGAAATCGAGTTAAAAACACTCAAGAATACAACGCAGGGATTTTTTCTGAAACGTGTTAAACTAAAGTTTTTAAAAGGATGTAATAAAAAAAAAGTTTTTAAAAGGAATCCAATTATTTAACATCTATGATTGAGCATATGCTTAAATTATGAGGCATACTGTATCACATCACATGGAGGACCCTCTCTGTTTCTGCTCCACAATCTGAAATACCCACTGCTGCATACCTCTTCTGCAATCTAAATTAACTTTTCGCAATAACAGAACAATCGTCGCTTCTGGGCCAAAGGCCTCTTTTTCAAAAAAAAAAAAAAAAATCTAGTCTTAATTATATTTTAAAATCATTTTAAATAGTTGAAAAACAAGCTTAATTAGTGGAGCAGCAAGCAACATTCACTAAACAAAATCCTCTTTCTAGAATTTTCCAAATGAAGTTCGAATCCTTACTAAAAAGACATGCATATAGCTTAACTAGTTTGTGACATGATGGTCTCAAACAAAATTGTTTATAATAGATCAATGCTTTGTTCATATGTTCATATAGTCATTGCTTTGTTGTTAAGCCTACTCCTTTGACCAAAACATAAGAAAAGACAAGTAACAAAAACCTTAGGACTCTCAAGGATCTTTCACAAGTATATATGAGGTCTCAAGCAGGAGTAGTTGTTGAATTGAACACAAAGGAAGGTACCGTACATGTTTGTATTTTTGGTATCAATTAAGTCTTACCACTATGGTACGAACTCCCATGTTGAAAACTTGCTTCCACCTTACAAATTAAACAAAACATGCCCTTTTAATATCTTCCATAACTCTTCCTCTTTTGTTTGCATGTGTGTATTATAAACATACTACCTCCGTTCCTAAATATAAGATCACTTTAGCAAATTTGGAGAGATTAAGGAAGACATTCCAATGAGTTAGAATTACATGAAATTTCCAAAATACCACTCACTTAAGTTTTAAAAACTTCAAACCACTATTTTTTGGTGAAGGGAGAATATGGGTAATTTGGGGAAAACTTAAGTCAAATTAGAAAGTGATCTTATATTTAGGAACAAGCTCTCCTCCCTAAAGTGATCTTATATTTAGGAACGGAGGGAGTATATAATATTGGTACTGACCATTTTATATTCAAACTATTATCACATGTACTAATTTAAAAGAGCACTTAATTCATTGCAGGTGATTGGTCTCCTTCAAGCAGCTAATTCTTCTTGAAAATTTCTTGCACTATTGTTCTAGAGAGAGAAGAAAGAATGAGAGGTTTCGTAGGAAATAAAGATCAAATCAACAAGTAAAAGCGACTTCTGGCTTGTAATTAGTTATTGGGTCGCTACTATTATTTTTTTGCCTCTTCCATATCTCTCTCATCTCATCTTACCTACAACCACTCCCAAATATACCACCACTTCTCTCATTCCAGTTAATCTGCAATTAAACTATATTTAGGAAATAATCTTACAGTAAATATAACCAACCACATCAGAATTTGATGAAGACAAGTCATAGTGTCATACCATAAGAAATTAAATTTGGACATAATCTCCATACTTCTATACCATTGTTTTAAGTTCAAGGATCTTCTCAAGGGAATGTCATTGTAATATAATGTCATCAGGTCACTCTCATTCTTCCCTTCACATTGCTTTAAGCCTTCTTTATAATCAAATCATTCTCTCACAATGCTCTCTCAAGGGATATCAGAAAGAGAGGAAAACAAAAAACAATGAAGAACAACAATTACACTAAACTCATCCTCCTTCACCCTTATATCCAAAAACAAGGAAGCTCCAATAAGATATGGCTTCTTGCTTTTATCTCATTCTTCACCATAGCATTCCTTGGCACCCTTATTTACACTAGAGAATCATCTTCTTCTTCTATCACCAATGTCTCCAAAACCTCCATAGTTTCCTCTTCTGCTTCACCAACCATTGCATCTGGGTTGCCAGTTACTGTTATAAACACACTTCTCCATTATGCTTCGAAGTCGAATGACACGTACAAAATGCCACACTCAGACATCAAACCCATTTCTGATGTCCTTAGAAAATGTTCTACCCCATGCAACTTGCTTATCTTTGGCCTCACACATGAAACACTCCTCTGGAAAGCCTTGAATCACAATGGAAGAACCGTGTTCATTGACGAAAACCGGTATTATGCAGCATACTATGAAGAGTTATACCCAGAGATTGATGCATATGATGTGCAGTACACAACCAAAAGGAGTGAAATGAAGAAGCTTCTAGTTTCAACAAAAGAGCAGGTAACAAAAGAGTGTAAGCCAGTACAAAACTTGTTATTCTCAGAATGTAAGCTAGGACTCAATGATCTTCCTAACCATGTGTATGAGCTGAGCTGGGATGTCATATTGGTGGACGGTCCACGTGGCGATTGGCCAGACGCGCCAGGGAGGATGGCGGCGATATTCACAGCTGGCGTGCTGGCTAGGAGCAAGAAAGGTGGCAATCCAAAGACACATGTGTTTGTGCATGATTTTAGTGGGGAGGTGGAGAAACTTTATGGTAATGAGTTTCTGTGTAAGCAGAATTTGGTGGAGGAAAATGGGAATTTGGGACATTATGTTTTGGAGAGGATGGATGAGAAAAGTGTTCAGTATTGTAACAATCAGTCTTCTTCATCAACATCAACATCATCATCAATGGCTTCTTCATCTTCTAAATAAATCTTTCATGTGTTTTGTCTTCAAAGAATACCAATACTATTACTCAGTTAGTCCTCATAGTCACATAAAACAGGTCAATCTGGGTATTTATAAGTGATCATATGATCATTTTGATTTGCTGCTACTTCATTTTGTTCAGATATTGGTTGGGGCTTGTAAAAAATAATTCTTTCTTTCTATTTTTTTTTCCTTTTGCCTTCCATTTCCTTTTGTTCCACTGCAAATTGTAACCTCTTCAAAGAAACCAACCGTTCAAATTTCAGTTGAGAATGTTGCATAAAATTTTTAGAGAAAGATTGTATTTGTTGTGTGTACCCTTCAATTTGTCCTTCCACATCATATCTTACTCCTATGTTTATTTAATTTTTTTATTCAGCTTCCTACTCATCAAGTGAAATCAAGTATAGATAATATAACAAATGGAATAACGTATAATTGTGTATATATGTATATAAGAAACTAAAACATGATTTTCTTCTGTTATTATCATTGAGAAATAGGAGGGAAAGGATTGAATACTCAGCCTTTTCATGTTCAAAAGCTATTTAGATAAGAGGTAGCAAGGTGTTTAGAAGTTGAGCATGACTAATGATGGTGAGGTTGGCTTCTAAAAGTCAGTAAAGGAATTAGGTGAAATAGCCAAGTTTTTTGAGTTTTACGTCACTTTGGATGGTAGTGGCTTCAAAAGTTTAGTTTTGGCTAAAGTGAACTCTCTCCACTTGGTTAAATGAACAAGGCAATGCAAAAACTTGGGGTTATTTTGAAGACATCATTAACGGGTTAGATGAGGAGAAAGAAGAGAGAAGTGGAGGAATGGTTGTTGTATTTTCATAAAAAATAAGAATGATACTCCCTCCGTTCCTAACTATAAGATCGCTTTAGGGAGGAGAGCTTGTTCCTAAATATAAGATTACTTTCTAATTTGACTCAAGTTTTCCCCAAATTACCCCTATACTCCCTTCACCCAAAAATAGTGATTTGAAGATAAGAGGATATTTTTAAAACTTAGGTGAGGGGTATTTTGGAAATTTCATGTAATCCTAACTCATTGGAATGTCTTCCTTAATCTCCTCAAATTTGCTAAAGTGATCTTATATTTAGAAACGGAGGGAGTACTTTTTCCTTGGTAGTTGGTATGATAACGAGCAAAACCTTTATTTTGGCAAGTCATTTTTCAACATATAGGGAGAAAAAAAACAGAGGAACAGATTTGGACTTTGGAGAAACGAAGTCACTTCTCTTAATGTGGCCTTTAGAAGTTTTGTCATCTTGCTTGTTGAATGTTGATAGCCTTTTCCCCCTCTACCTTTCCATTTCATCATTCTTCCTATTTTATTTGTAAATAAAAATTTTACCGCACAAATGTCAAAATTTCCATTTAGTCTACAATAGTATATATCATTATTTATTTTATCTATATATATGATCTATCACTCTCACCATATAATTAAACGCAATAATTGAAAAGAAACGGATGGAGTAACAAGTGTGCGTGCATGACCAAAACCCAAAACCCAAAACAAAACAAGACATAATGATGATTAGTAGAGTGGAAAACATAGCAATTTAGATGATAACTACCCTACGATTAATGATGATTAAAAGAGTAAGGAAAACGACATGTAAAGAGTAGGGAAATGCAGTTAATGATTTGTACACCAGTATTGCTTACTTTAACAAGATAATTTATTTAGCACCCGAAAGAAAAAAATTAAGATCATATCTTGCAATGAAGATATGTAATTTAAATTTTAAGCAAACATCTATTTCTTCAATGATTTGTCCCCTTGTTATCATTAGCTCATAAAGCATTATTAAAATAATTAATAATGACTCTACTACACGAGTACATATATCAATGTCCTTGTATTAACTTCAGAACACATTTACCTGTCTTCTCTGATTAGGTAAATAGATTTCTTTTCTGTTTTGTTATACGTTGATGCTAATTCTGATAAAAAAAAATACGTTGATGCTAAGCTTACAACTCTTGCCAAATCCAAAATCATAACCAACAAAACCTCCATCCAATAACTAGTCATCTAAAAGTAGATAGAAAGATCTTAGCAAATCACATACAACAGTACAAATACCTGTGTCTTGACACTAATACGTGTACTACACACAAATAATTTAGGAATTAAGTCAATTACAACATGTAGGAAAAATCCTAATTTGGACTAACCTGATTTGTAAATGCTACAGAACTGTATCTCTAGAAAATGAGTAACAATCTTCCTGGTTTTGCCATACATGACATATAAAGTATAAACTATGTGGCTCTATTTTAACAACGAAAAAATTGTTGGCCTTCAGCCGTATCAGCATACTTAGCCATTTACTGCTAAACTTGTTTCTGTATCTTTGAGATAAAGTGGAATTCTCGTACCTGTGTCCCTAAGCCGGTCGACCATGTCATAAAGAAACTCAAAAGTCAGTCTAGACTGCTTATTAAGATCCTCTCTAATGTGAGGCTGAAGGCTAAACCAGTCTCCTAGCAATTTATGAACATGAGAACGGATCATTCTCCATGGAACAGGATACTTTTCACAAAGCTTTAGATACTCTACTACCAAGTCTGCCTGGTCGATCTTTCCGTCTACATCGGTCACTTCACTCCCGGTTTTCCATTCAGCAGTTCGAAATCCAGCAAAGAGGGCTGGATTTTCAAGCAGAGTCTCGGCTGACATCACACCTTCAACTCCTGTCTCTTCCAAGCAGTCAAGAACGTCATCTATGTGCCTTATGTTCCCATTGGCAAGGACTGGAATTTTCACAGCGTCCTTCACAGCCTTGATGGCTTTCCAGTCAGCTCGGAACTTTTTCCCATCTTTTTCATCCCTTGTCCTGCCATGGACAGCTAAAAGTGAACAGCCAGCTTCCTCTAGCATCCTAGCATATTTTAATGTATCTTCCAAGTTTGGAAAGATTCTAATTTTGCATGAAACAGGTACATTGAGGTTGAGAGCCAATTTTTCCACTAGAGATTTTACAAGAGGGAGGTTATCCATTAGGAAGGCGCCATAATACCCTCGTCTAGCAATGCGCTGAGGACATCTACATAAGCACATAATTCCACCAAAATTTTGATTAGGAGTGTCAAAAGAGACAACTAAATAATATGCATTAAAAAACAAAGTGAATACTATTATCTCAGTCTATGGCAATGCAGCACAATTAAGGGCAAGTTACTAGGATCCAACTACTTGATACAACTATTAGATCATGTTCTTAAGCATATTGATGCAATCATATCACATCTAAACTAAATACGCACACACACACAAAGCTTTCACAGTGTATGTTTCTATATTCATAATGATATAATGACTGCTTTAAGACGCCCCCAAGATATGTTTTCAGATACAATTACAACCCATTATTCAGGCACCAGGTTAGGTACTACTCTGTATTATCTCGTAATCTCATTAATTTTTCATACACGACTAACTATTTGTCACTGATATTGGGAGAGTGCAAGCAAATACCACATTTGTTAAGTATTCATCTTATTAGTGTAAAACATTAGGAATGTGCAATTCTTGGGGTAAGGTACATATAAGCCTACCCCATCTTTTGGATTACTAATTGAAATTAGTCAAAATAACAAGAATTACATTTCAAACATATCCAGGTCTATTTTTCCAGATTTAGCACACTCCCCTTCATTCCCATTCCACATTAAACAGTCCTACTAAACAACATACTTAGGAAAAGCTCATTGTAGAACCCTAATACTCCCTCCTTTCCTAAATATAAGATCACTTCAAAATTTCAATTTGTTCCTTAATATAAGATCATTTTCTAATTTTTCCCAACTTTTTCCCAAAATAACCCTAATAATATTTATCTATAATAACAAGTCAGAAATGGAGAGTGGGGAAGAAAGTATATAGTAACCATAAATTGTTAATATCATGTGTTGAAAACTAACTTAACCAACATCCTTAATCTAATTAATCTAATCAAATTAAATGACATACCCAAGATTGATATCAACATAGTCACAAAATGGTTCAACTCTCCTTGCAGCATCCAGCAAAGTATCAGGATCATTGGCACAAAATTGGACCCACAACGGTCGATCCTCCTGCAATCACACCCAATTATTATTCCAAAAAGAAAAATGCAAACACATCATCATGTATGAATCAACATATACAGCTACATGAATATGAAAATAAAATGACCTTGCAAGTAGTGAATTCTTCCTTCCTATACTTTTCAGTCTCGGTAAAAATACGAGAATGCAACATAGGAGTGTAAGCACCGTGGGCCCCATATTTACGACAAAGCATGCGAAAGGGTAATTCAGAATTATCAACCATAGGGGCAACTAAATATTTGGGCTTTCCCAAGTTAATCCAATAAGCCCAGGCACGTTCTACGTGAGATTGAGAGAACCCATTTAAGCACCTCATCGGAGAATCCGAAAAATGTGAACTTTCTTGGTTTCGTGGAGATTGAGGTTGGTTTCGATTGGAGCAAACGTTGTCGGGTTCTTCGGAGGAAGCCATGAGAGGAAGGGCTGATAACGAAGAGAAATATGTTTTGAGATTATTATTAAGCGAAGGGTGAAGAGAGAAAATGGGTCTGAAAATCATGGGCGTACGATGGGATTACTCGGTAAGCAATTTCCCATCGCCGCCATAAAATTATTTGTGAGAGTTTGCTTTGAGGAGGACGATGCCATGTTCCTATAATTTTTTTTTATTAACAGAAATTTACTTGTAAAAAGGGTTAAACCTACTTTTAGTCCCTATAGTTTGCTCATATTTGGGTTTTAGTCCCTGGAGTTTGAAAGTAGAGGTTTTGATCCCTGAAGTTTGCTCAGTATAAAGAGTTAGTCCCTATACTTTCAAAAGGACCTAACAGTGTTAATTTTTGCTGATGTGTCACTAACACCGTTAGTTTTATTGAGTTGCCATGATGATTAGACCATGTGACCTGGAAATAATGAATTTAAAAATAAAACAAAGAGTATACTTGATAATTCACAAATTTAACTACTTAATTGTTGATTTTTGAATTTTAATTAGCACTTAATTGGCAAAAAAATTGATAATTAAATGTGATTCTTATGTGTTAAATGGAAGAGTCCAGATTTGTCCTTTTGGTTTTATTTGTTATGTTTTTATAACAGGGGCAAAGCTGTAAATTCAACAAGAAGCAAAATAAAAAGAAAACGAAAAGCAGAGGAAAACAATTGAAGAGGGAGCTTTCAGTTACAAGTGGGGGGTTGATTCGGTTGAAACCAATTTAGAGGAGAAGAGTATATCTTTGGGGAATTCTGTTTTGGCAAGAGAGGAGACACAAAATTCTGTTTTTCTTGGGTCTGAACAAGAACGGAGAGAACAAATACACACACGCATATCTCTTTTCTCTTGCGCTAGAAGTGAAGAAAGAAAAGGAGATACACACAAAAATCATTCTCACTGATTTGACTGAAGCTATCCATGGAGTTTGAGAACCAAAAGAATTTCAGAGTTGAACCAAGTTCTATGAATGGCTAATTCCCAATTTCTCTTCCAATGTGAAGGAGCCTTGAGTTCTTTATGATTTCAGGAAGTTTCTATCCTATCATACTCTTAAATTTTGTGGTTCTTTAATTGATGCTAGTTGGATTGGTTATTGAACTTTGTAAGGCAATAGTTTTGCTTTAATCTTGTATAAGAGGATGATAAACTTGTGATTGTGAAAGGAATTTGTATGTCTTGCTTACATTTTGTAGCTTTAATTTCTCTACCTATCTAGTTGTTTAGGTTTTGGAATTAGAGTGAATGAACCTAAGATTTCTAGTTGAGGTCTTTTGCAAGATGGAATGATATTTGCAATTTCTCATATATGTAGGTTGAGTTGGTTACTTGATTGATGAAATTTGCTTAGTTAGGAAATTGATTCTTTGAAGTAATTGATTTTACTTGCAAGAGACTTCTTGAAAGAAAGAATAAGGATAGGTAATCTTATGTTGGAAAGGTTGTTCAATTGATATCAAATCAACTTTTATCTTTTGTTTCTTTCTATTTCACTAAATACAAAAATATAAAAAGTAGCATAGGTTAGTAATAGTTGAACACTTAAATTTGATTTTGACATAATTTGTAAAAGAAATCAACAAGTTTAAATACTAAACAAGCCAAAGTCCAAGAGATCGACCTAGGTTAGCTACTATACTATATAGTAGTTAATTTTAGTAATTTTGATAACCTCGACAAGGTTAATCAATACTGAAATTTAAAAAGAAAAAGAAAAACACTCTGAACCAGAACTTGCATCTTCTTCTTCTTCCACTGTCGGACAGTGCGGCGGCGTCGTCGATGAGTTACCAAGTTCATCCATTGATGAGCTTCTTCTTATAACTTTTTCAACCATAAAATACTAAGAATTATTCAAAGCCAAATAAGAAAATGATGTGTACGATATGCTTTACTAAAATTACCCGTTTCCTCTTCCTCCTCTCCCTTTTCTCATTGACTCATTCTTTCTACCTCCCCAGTGTTGTTCCTCGCGATTTTCACACCATACCCACAGTTCCCTCATATTTATTTGTTTGTTTATTGTTTTTGCTTTATGTCTGCTGGTTCGTTTAAATTCACTTTTGAACCTTGGGTGTTTTTCAATCTTGCCTTTTGGGTTTGTTGGATCTAGAGTTCATAGTGTATTAACACTCACACCTTCACCACTGTACGGGGTGGAAGAAGCTGCACACAGATCTGGTTTTCTTTTTATCAGCAAAGATCTGGGTTCAAGCGTTCAAGCATGGGTGTTGTTTCTTTTTCTTTTTAAATTCCAGTATACTCTTTATTTTATTTTTAAATTCATTATTTCCAGGTCACATGGCCTAATCATCATGCCAACTCAATAAAACTAACGATGTTAGTGACATATCAGCAAGAATTAACACCGTTAGGTCCTTTTGAAAGTATAGGGACTAACTCTTTAAACTAAGCAAATTTCAGGGACCAAAACCTCTACTTTCAAACTCCAGGGACTAAAACCCAAATATGAGCAAACTATAGGGACTAAAAGTGGGTTTAACCCCTTGTAAAAATAATAATAAGTATAACACTTAGTAAAAAAAAACAATAGTAGTATAACACTTTTTTGTTTGTAGCAAAGAAAAAATTAGTTCATACTTATACACTACATTTTATGTAACATAATAAGTTATATACTCATTCTCATCCTAAATATAATACCTATTTACTTATTTTGGGGAGATTTTAAGGTTGATAGTTGAGTCAGGTAATTTGAGGTGTTTTTCCAATAATACCCCTTCCCAAACTGATTGGATTTTTCTTCCAACATGAACCGTGACTCAATGTGGTGATGGTTCTATATATTCATAGAGTTGGGAATGCAGGCCGGGCCCATTTAGACCTGGGCCCCATTTTATACCCCTATTTACGAAGCCCGGCCCTCATGCCATCGGGCCGGGCCTGACCTATTTTCATTTTTTTTAAAAAAAAAACTAAGCCCTTTTCATTTGTTCCTCTTTCCACCTTGTTCTCCCTATACATTTTACGGTTTTAGTAAAACAAAAACATGTAATAACATCACAATAAACATAGTTATACGTCATAACATAGTCTAATAAGTGATAACATAACAACATACACTAATACACATACTCTGACAGTCAAAATAAACAACAAAGACTTCAAACAAAAATCTAAATAAACATTAAACAATAGCATTCAACTACAAATAGATCACAAATAGAGTCATCTAAGAGTGTGTTTCATCATCATTGTCAATATCATCAACGACATTTGATTGTACTTCACTATGAATTGACTTCTCCTTTCCATCCACAAAAATATCAAGTCTTTAAAATTTTTCTTTACTTATCATATGCACTATCTCCTCCATCATTTGCAAAAACAACATAATTAATTGTCCTTCAAGCGTGTATTAAAAAAGAAACAAAAAAATTATAAATTAAATGAATAATTCATAAGCACACCATCATATTTAAATCCATGCAACTAATTCCTTGTGCAAATAAGAGTTTGAACATTGGAAGGAATGATGGAACTCCTATATATTTTTTCAAAAAAAAAAAAAGTGGAAACAGGCCTATAAATACAGCCCTAATAGGCCCTCGGCCCTAAAGGGTCGGCTCACATAGGCCCGATTCCCATTTTCCCTCCAAAATAGCAAGCCCAGCCCCCCTCGGACATGGATGAAAACAGGCCAGCCCGATTGGGCCAGGCCCATATTACCGGCTATATTTGTTCACTCATCCTTGCATGTGGCTTTGGATGTGTCAAATGTAGTGGCCACTGTCAGTGGAACGAAGAAGAATCGGAGGAAGAGGTGAAAATCGCGTTTAAGAGAAGCAGAGAAGGTAGAGAAAGTGAGATAATTCAAGGAAGAGAGGGGAGGAGGACGAGAGATCTCGAAGAGAAGACAGGCCGGTGATAATAAATGTTGCAGAGGAAAAGAAGGAATTTTATTTGTTTAGCAGAATAAGGGTAATTTAGAAAAAAAATATATTCTAATCAGGTATTATATTTAGGAGTTAAGACCAATATTAAGTCTCTAAATAGGTCTTATATTTAGGATTTGAGGGAGTAAAATTTTATTAAGATCGTATTTTCCATAAAAAATGTTATATATACTCATAAATGATATAATTGACATGTGCATTTTTTTAAAAATATATATAAAAACATACACATATATATTCGGGACGGGGCAGGGCGGAATGGAACAACCCGTCTCGAATATCATTTATTGTTTATCTTTAAATTGAGAGTTTTTTTTATCAGCACTTTAGATTGAGAGTGGCAGAAACATTTTAACACATCTATTTTGCTTATGCTTGATACTCCCTCCGTTCCTAAATATAAGATCACTTTGGTTAATTTGGGGAGATTAAGGAAGACAATAAAATTACATGATTTTCCCAAAATCCCCTCAATTACTTAACTTTAAAAGGAGGAGGGGTTTTCAATGAAAAGCGGGAGTGTAAGGGTAGTTTGGGCAAAACTTGAGATAAAATAGGAAGTGATCTTATATTTAGAAACTTATCCACTTCCCCAAAGTGATCTTATATTTAGAAACAGAGGGAGTATTATTTAAACATTTCTATTCAAATGTATGGATTCATCGTTTTGAATCAAAGTTTTAAGTTGTGATTTTTTTTTAATTGAGGGTTCTCATTTGTTGGATCATAATATTAAGTAATTTCAATTGAAAATTTAGTTTAAGATTTACTGAATTTCATGAGAGGCATTAGGCTTCAATCCTAGAGTTTTAGTTCATTGTGTGTGATTTCAACATTGAATTGTAAACCTAGCTATGACTAATTCAGCAATTTGGGATTCTAGTTATAGGATTAAGAGCTCATTAAAACTGATAAACTAACCTACTTAGGTTATTTGTTTAATGAACTTGGGAATAAAGGGATTAATAAGCAGTGTTCTTGTATTAATCCACCTATCCCAAGCCTAGACCAGAGAAATTCGTCTAAGGGCCATTTAATTACCCAAAGAACTACCTAAAAACCTAATTGAATAAATGATTTTCTAATTCTCCAAACACTAATTAAGAATTAATCATTCTAATCTTTTTTTTTTGCCAGAAATTAATCTTTCTAATCAAATCCAAATCTCCTTTTTATTCCAATTAATATTTTCTTGAGTACAATTACAATTTTTACACCATTTTCTATCAAAATCAATCAAAAATGTCTTTTCCCACTTAAAACACGTTTTGCTTTTAGTTACTGTGGTCATCTATTTGCGGCAAAAGAGCTCTGAAATTCAATGTTCATTATAAGTGGGTACGAGCTTGTTCCACCGTACCTTTTAATGAGGGTGCGTTGAAGAACCTGTTAGCGTTGCTATTGAAGGCTTGAAGCCACTGGTAGGGATTTCCAATTCTATCACTCGGTAACCTCAATGATTTACCTTCCTAATATATCTACAATGTAATAATTGAATTATGTGTATTAAGTACACTGATGGCACAGCTGAGCATAGCATATAACGGATCTTTATTGTCAATTCATTAGTTTAGGAATTCTATATGCAAAATGTCTCTAGTTACTACCTCTTATCCTAATTATAAGAGCCAATTAATCTTTTTCGGGATATTAAGGGAGCATATTCGACCCATAAATCTTAATATATGTGAAATATAATTAACTAGATAGTTTATAAGAAAAATAACTCAGTTTTGACGAAAAAAGACAAAATAAACAATTTAAGGTTGTGTATTTTACATCCTTAATTTTTCTTAAAAAGATAAGTGACTTTTATAATTAGAATGGGGAATAATTGATAAAATGGAGGAATTTCTCACTCACATGATACCACTGCAATACTGGCCTGTCTGATTTTACCTATTACTTTGGACATAGCCACATAGGATGGGATTATCACACTTTGATTGACGGGGGATTATCACGCACTAGGGGGAGAAATCGATTGAGTGTTGTTCTCTCTTGATTTTTCTCATGCTTTTGAAACTAGATTATGAATTATTTTGCGTGATGATGTTGAAACTCATGTGTGGTTAGTTTTTCTTTATAATTTCCAGTATTATGAACTTGTTTGTAACTTAATACTAGTATTTTATTTCCACTTATTAATTATGGTTAATTTAATTTAATTTATTTAATTTTCTTTTTATGGAATATTGTTTAGTGATTGACCTCTATTAGATATGTTTAGAAATTTTAGAATCAGATTCGACGGAGAGAATTTTAAATAGATTATGAAATTTAATAGATTAAAATTAGATTTTAATCAAAAAAATAAAAAAATTAGATTTTTTAATCTTATTTGTGACGAAGATATACATTCTGATGATACAAGACTTTTTTTTTGTATAAATGATGATACAAAAAACAAGCATGAGTTAAGAAGAAATGGATCAAGGCTTGTCCATTAGAAAGCAAGAGTAATTCACTAATATATCAACAATAGGGTCTTCAGTTAAAAAAAAACAATAGGGTCACATTCTTGGGATTATTGATGAATATTGTTAAGAATGTTTCTCTCTAGCTCTCTTGTTCTCTCTGATTCCCTTCTCATTCTCTTATGTATTTTCTCATTCCTCCTATGTTTCTTCTAACTTTCTTCTTAGAATTCTTGTATCTCAATTCTATTTGTATATTGTTATTTTGATTAGACTCATATCAATTGTATTTGTTTGTGTTGGTTTCGGGCGTACCTGGAGTCCGTAGAATTCTTCAAGTACCCACGCGAAATTGGGACCACCATTATGGAATCCAATTACGATATACGACAGATACATGTGATAGAGAAGCAAGAGAAAAAATGAGGAGAAATGACTCTCTCTCAAGAGAGAAATTTTGTTTTCTGTGTTAACCTACTTTTCATTTGACAGAATCCTCTCTATTTATAACTAACACATGAGTGGAAGTTATATTCAAATTTGGGAAAATTAATCACTTAAACCCATAATTTTCCTATATTCACATAATTGCCCCAATTCTTATTTGGGTCTGGATTTGAGCCCTAATCCACCAAGTATGCACTAGGTATTTTCCTACAGTTTGGGAGGAGATTTCATATTTCTTGGTGGATTATATCTTGTATTTGGGGATTTGTGTTAATTGAATTTGCAAGATCATTACATACATATGCCTATAGAAGCTCCAGATAGTCAAATTAGACATTACATACATATGGCAATACTGTTTTATTAAAAACTGTATTATTTTTAGTGGTGGTTGCTAAGAACCTAAATAAAAATATTGTTTTTAGCATCATCTTGGTAACCGCTACTAACTATAACCCACTCTAATAAACGACAATGATAAGTTGCCATCACATGTGAATTGGAGGTTGCAAGCTGCCCTTACTCCAATCAAAGATAAGGGATCTTGTGGTCAGTTCATTCTAAAATACCTTTCTTTTACCAACAATCTATATGACGTTTTCCATAGAATTGAATCTTTGACATTGTTATATCCGTAAATGTTTAGTTTTTATAGTCTGCCATGATTTTAATTTTGTTTCGAATAATTTCATTTGCATGTTAGTCTATTTAATTTTTATTTGTTCCTATATTTTAATGAAAGGTGGGATTTTTGTTTCATGAATAACTAAATTTATGGTTTGAAATTCTTGTGATCAATCTTTGGTTCCTCAAATTTGGCCACATTTTGCTTTTGATCACTTACATTCCAAATTATAAGTTTTCCCCTCAATTTTCATCATTCATTATTATAATTCAATGGACCATTTTGTCTCTTGAAGGAACTAAAATCTACAGTTTGAAACTTGACAGAAGTATTGTGGCAAAAATAGAAAAGAAAAAGAAAAAAAGAAACTTGATAGAAGTAGAACAACAATTTTATTTTGTATATTAACTCATTAACTTGTAATTTGTCTGTTCCTAAATAAGGCTAATCGACATTTTCTTATATCTTAAGAAAACACAATAAATTATTTAGTAATTGATTTGTCTTAATTTTTAATCCAAACTAGTTCATGTGACTTTAAGTTAATATATGATTTGCTGAAAGATAACATATGTTATGATGAACTACCTTCACTTCCTTAAAGTCTAAAAGAAAATAGTCAACCATGTGTAATATCATAACGTAACTCATCCCCTAACATTGATTTTGAGATTTTTCATGCTTTTGTTCCTACTGGACTATGAATTTGATGAACACAAAATCAATGTGATCTTTATTCAATCAAAGTCTCTCTTCAATAGAGGGTTACAGACACAGATACAGGGTCTAAAGTGCATAAGAGGCACTCACTCTCCTACTTCTCTCAAATGACAGCATACCCCCCATACAAACTGACTTTCCTATTTAACTACCCAGCCTCGATCAATCCGCCTAACTAACTGACACGTCAGCTCTTCCTAACTAACTCTCGTCACATCAACAACTACTAACTACCTCACCCATGTCAGCCTCTCACTAATTCTGATCTTATCAGCAACTAATACATCACTTCTTCACTTATTGACATCTGGGCCTGCGCTTATAATAAGCCCAACAAGGACCAGGCCCAACAGAATTCCCAGTATATATATGGCCCAGAGTAATTGATATCTTCCCTGACTCATTATGCAGGAAGTTGTTGGGCATTCTCAACAGTGGCCATAGTGGAAGCCATAAACAAGATTGTCACAGGAGAGCTTATAGACTGCTATAACTCACACAACTAATGGTTGCCACGGAGGCTACGTTGACCACGCCTTCAACTTCATCCTCAAAAATGGTGGCATTGACTCCGAAGTTGACTACCCTTACCTTGGAATTGATGCCAAATGTGATCCAATTAATATCGTACAATTCTTTAATATATGCGAAATATAATTAGATTATACGGTAGTTTATAGTTTATAAGTAAAATAACTTAGTTTTGAAGAAAACAATAAATATAAACAATTCAAAGTGGTATACTTTACATCCTTAATTTTTTTCTAAAAAGTCAACGTACTCTTATAATCAAGATTAGAGGGAATAATTGATAAAATGGGGATTTCCCACTCACGTGATAGCAAGCAATACTGGCCTTGTCTGATTTTACCTATTACTTTGAACATAGTCACATAGGAAGGGATAATATCATTATCTTATCTCAGCCAATCTCTTAGTATCTTATCTCAGCCAATCTCTTAATATGATGTCACTAATCAATTCTATGAGAAACTAGCGAAATACTACCTCCAATAGTAAGTGTAAGACCCACTTTTTTAACTACATTAAGGTAAACCTTATATTAAGAATCAGAGGCATGATTGTACAAACACTTTAAGATAAATATGACTATATGAGTGTGAGGACTAGAAAATGTATTTACCAGGGGGTGTTTACTGGTGAATGTGGGGCAAATATAAACCATGTTGTGGTTGTCGTGGGACTTATCTCTCTAATCAGTGGAGGTTTGGTTGCAGAAATCAAGTTATATACCTAATATAAAATCTGAACCTTATTTTTTTTAAGATATGTGGCTAGGTTAAATAATTAGGTAACTGAGTTAACCTAAATGAAATCATATCTATGGTCCTCATATTCTTTTCAAGAAAATTTGAAAAAAATTGGGTTTTGAAAATGTAACAAATGTGGCAGATAAAGATTTATGTTAGCATTGATTCAAAGAATTACAACCAAATGGTACTGATAGTGACAATAGTTTGAGAGAATGAATTTTTCAATATTGGAACATGAGTTTTGATTGGGAGGAACATTTCCTATTTGGAAAATCATTTTGTGTAAATACAATATAGAAGAAGTTTTATCAAATGTCATCACGCATATAGTAGAATCCTTTTCTTCCAAAAGTTCATAAAGATTGGATTGAGAAGATGCGAGAGAAAATATGACAAAAATAATAAGACATGAATTGTTGACTGCGCATATTCTAGAATTTGAGGACACCCAATTAAAAATAAAACTAGTATCAAGCTCACATGATGCGTGAAATATTATATTCTACATTGACTTTGATAACATTTACGCTATAATTGATAACATTTACGCTATAACTATAAGGCTCTGATAATAATAAAATATTATTGATATTAGTTAAAATTTAATAAAAACTCAATAATACTCCCTCTGTTCCTAAGTATAAGATCACTTTAGGGAGGAGAGATTGTTCCTAAATATAAGACCACTTTCTAATTTGACTCATGTTTTCCCCAAATTACCCCTATACTCCCTTCACCCAAAAAATAGTGGTTTGAAGGTGAGAGGATATTTTTATAACTTAAGTGAGTGGTATTTTTAAAATTTCATGTAATCCTAATTTATTGGAATGTCTTTCTTAATCTCTTCAAATTTGCTAAAGTGATCTTATATTTAGGAACAGAGGTAGTATCTTTTATCTTTCTTATATTTGTTGAAACTTTATAACTCTAATACAATTTTATAAAATTAAAATTTAAAGAAACACTTCCTCCAAATCTCTCATGGTAAACCTAATAAATTTGAATGAACACTTGAGAAGACTTATTTTTCCTTCATTTACCTTTATTATTTTCATTAACTAACATTGCAAGTTAATTTTTTCCTTTTACTCCTTCTTTCCTATTACTCAGTTACTCCTCCTATTATCTCTTATCACTTTGATTTGACATTAAATAATTTGATTAACTACACTAAATTCAATTTATTTTGAAAATCATTCATTTACAAATCCCTTTTCAAGCTATAATCAAAAATATTTTTTTGATTCACCAGACAATTTTCCCTAATATTTAAGTAGATATAGATATGAATATGATTTCTCTATGGAATTTGATTTAGTTGTATTTGAGTAATTTTTTAGTTAATTAATATGATATATTCTTTATTTTATGTCCTCCAAATATATTCTTTATGTCTAGGTAAAAATAATTATCTTCTTTATGTATCTTTGGTAAACTTTGTATACGATGTTATTTATTATCTGATCAATCACAAGTAGAAATATTAGGTTTAATATATAATTTTTAATTTGATTTGGTATTTTAAAAAAATTAACTAGCTAAAAAAAATTTCCAACTTGCAAAATAAAAAAGTTAGATATAATGTTATTATTTGTGATTTATATGAGTGACATGTTGCATTAGGTTCACCTTAGAATTCCTTCTTCTTTAATCTCTTTCCCTTTCTTATTTGATATTTATGAGGGAGTACCAATATGTGCAATTTGAGAAATTATAGATAAAAGTAACAATTAGAAGAAACATGGGTACTTCCATATATATATATATATATATATATATATATATATATATATATATATATATTAGCCATTCAAGCATGACGATCAAAAGCTATGCAACCTTATAAATCTCGCAAGGATCAAACTCAACACTGAATCTGTAGTGTATATGCACATTTATTAATGGTTGATTGTGGTCATTGTCAACCATTAACTAATGACATTATTGATAGATCCCTCATTTGATCAAATTGAGATCTTTAAGTTATTCATATTCGTAGTAAAACCGCTCTGATGGGCATATTATTATCTTGTCAAAAGCTACTCATGACGAGAATAGAATGAATATGCTATGAGTATGATATCCTCCTAATTCATATCTTGCCCTATCGCAGCAAAACTTACTACATATAGTGCAGTTGGACATTTTTCAGTGATGCTAACTGATTTTTGATTTGGTGTGTAACCCTCAAGTTTAATGCTTGCCTTGTCACAAAAACCAAAATTTAACTCTTTAAATATGTCTTATATCAAGAAAAAGATGGAACTTTATTTTATTATTAAGAAAAGTACTTCAGTAGGCACAGGTTTATGAATATTGCACTAAGTAGACAAAATTTGATAATATGTAAACACATATCATGGCAATAATTGGTAGTCAGTTTTGCTTCTGTGCGTGCTTTGTATAGGTCTATCATAGGGTTTGTTGAAGCGAAGTCTTTGGTGGGTTTCTATTAATTAAGAGAGATTGGAATGGAAGGAGATTAAATCTAGAAGACCCCGAAGGATGGCGAGCTAAAGAAATGGAAAAGTTTGGCTTCAAATCTAAATGAGATAATTTTATGGGAACTCTTTTTCTGAAGCTTGAGTACTACCATGATTTAGGGGATCTATGGTAGTGCATTTGGGGTCTAAGTCACCTCTAGTAGATGTTAGGAGTATAATTAGTGTCTTTTTATGAATTTTCTTATGTGGATGTTTTGGTGGTTGTGGTTAGCCTTACTTTCTTACTTTGTGGGTTAATTTTGCTTGAGTTGCTAGGTGTTGGCTTGTTTCTATCAATATCATACTCCCTCCGTTCCTAAATATAAGATCACTTTGGGGAAGTGGATAAGTTCCTAAATATAATATCAATTTCTATTTTATCTCAATTTTGGTCCAAATATCTCCCTCACTTCTCTCTCAAATTCTTATTTGTCTTTTAAATTTAAGTGAGAGGTATTTTGGGAAGATCATGTAATCCTAATTCATTGGAAAATCTTTCTTAATATCTCCAAATTAGCCAAAATGATCTTATATTAAGGAACGGATGGAGTATTAGTTATGAAGTTTGATCTAAAACTACAGTGTTTTATTCACCTTCTAAAAGATGAGTGTGGAGTTGTCAATGATGTGCATTAGTTGCATCAAAGGAGTGGGCTTGTGAAAGTACTTCTTTGGATAACCATTCTCTATTACTTTATCATTTGATCTTAATTGATGGATTGGAAATTCAAATCTCTTCACCATAATCCTGCAACATTTTGGTATCGGCTATTTTTCAGTGTCCAACTTTTGGTGTGCTTTGTTTATCGTTTGATGTCATCAATTGTTTTTAACTAGCAGGTCCTGGTCAGTGTCTTTAGAGTTCTGCTCTAATAATGGCTTGTTGCTCTATTTTTGTATTCTGCATTAGGGTCATTGTGTATGTACTCTAGATTTTATTAATGAAGATATCCATTTCGGCCAAAAAAATGAAGGAAATATGGCAAGTTTGTCAGCTTTTCCGAATTAAACGTCACTGTAACATATTTGTGGGCCACATTTTTTTAAAATTATATGGATGTTTGAGCAAGTTAACATATGGCAGCATATTTGCAACGTTTTTTTTTATTTCTTTGTAATTATATTTACAGCTCTCAAAAGATTATTATGTTTCGTGCATCTTACGCAATATAGTATAATGCTAAATATGCACATTCATTCACTTATAATACTCTCTCCAATTTTAATTATAAAATCATTTTGGTTTTTTTGGAGAAATTAAATATGTAAAATTAATCACTTTAAATTGTCTATTATCTTTCTTTCAAAACTAATTTATTTTACTTATGAACTAACATATTATAATCCAATTACATATTGCACACTAATTTAGTGGTCTAATATTCTTATTTAACTTCCGAAAAAATCAAACTAATTTTATGTTTAAAACTGAAGAAGGTAATAGATTTTCATATATTTATAGCGGAACTTTTATTTAAATTTTTGTTGGCTAGAAAAGTACCGAACAACTATTTTCTTTGTTGTTTATCTATCAAGTGTTTTTGGAAAGTTCAGCTTAAATGTTGGATTATATGTGGCTTCTGGCAGTCTGTTTTAAATACATTGAAGAAAAAGAGCAAAGCAAGGAATTGAAATATTTTTTTTTTGATAAGAAGGGAATTGAAATATTAGTTTACATTGATATTTGTTTACTAGAGGCCTAAAAGAAGTTTAATGATAAGAGCATGGGTTCTAATTTTGCCTCCTTCTAAGGTCATTAAGATAAGGTTTATTAATTTATTAATCCACGAAAAGGATAAGGTTCTATACAGGCACTTTGTTTATGAATTAGCAACCGTGCTAAGTCAACATTGGCATGAAAATCCCATACACACACTTGCTTAAAGCATTTTTCGATTTGTTTAATTCATACATACACTTGCTTAAAATCCCATACACACATTTCGATGGGATGGAAAGGGAAAAAACTTCTTCCTTTTTTTCTGCAACATATATCATGTTTCTATAATCATTAACTTGAATCTTTAACCGATCAATTTTTCATAAATTTATTATAAGAATAAAAAAAATCCTGATTTGCCATGGTAGTCACTTTTTGTGCTAAAGTTTTATGTTCTAACGTGCTAAAGTATTAACTTTTTTTTAATAAAAAGCATTGATCCCTCTTATATGACATAATCAGGGAGTTGGTATTAATTAATCCTTTTTTAAGGCTGATTCGAGTCGATTAATCCTAACAATAGGCCAGATTTACCATACAACAACAATAAATGGGACATATTATTACCATATCTATCAATATATTTAAACTACCTATATTGATGTTTCCTTAACAATAATTGAAACATGCTGATAAAAAAACAATAATTGAAACAAGAGAGATGAAGGATGACAAGAAGAGAGGGATCAAAGAAAGTGATTAAGCTAAGGTAATATTTTAAAAATTAAAACGTGTCATATTAACTATTTTTAATTTTTTTATTGTTTTAATCAAATTGGATAAATAAGTTTTAGAACAAGCTACTACCTGAATTGAACATCAATCATGTAGTGGTTTAAAGATCGAAGGATTTGATCATACCGAATAAAACGTCTAAGCTAAGGTGAAGAGGCCTGGATGACTGGATATGTTGGTGAATGGTGTTTAATGAATCAAAAGACCTGCTAAATCAACGAGTTATAATAAATTATTGTGAAATTATTTCCCCTTTCTTCTCAAATAAACATGCTTGCAAATTGCAAATGAGGAAGGCATGCTGGGATTATTGTTTAATTTAATTTTTAATGCTAACTTCTTTCACGTTTCATCCAGCTTGTGCGGGCCCCACACACCTAATCAATATTTAATAAATGGGACCTCTCAAATCTCATGTATATGCACAATTTGATAATATTTCAATATTTGTTTCGGCTGACCGTATAATTTTAAATTTTCACCAATTTAAATTTAAGAAAATTAATCTTCACATTTTTAATAGTATATTTGTTGTATGAATTTATTATTTTATTTGTATAAAAGTGTCCTTATGACTAATATCTATATTAACATTGACTTTTTTTGACCAATATATTAACATTGACTTACAATTGCTAAAACAAAACATTGAGGTACCGTATTGATTATATATGAAAAAGTTATATTGCCTATGGTTTAAGTTCCCAAAATTTATGCTCCGCCCCTAAATTTTGAGAGGTAAATTTGATCATTCATATAAGATGCATTTTCAATTTTTCTCAATTTTTTCCTCAAATACTCCTTCTCCTTACTAATGCTTCTTCTTATTACTCCCTCCGCTCCTAAATATAAGATCGCTTTCCTAATTTGATTGGATTAAAGATGTTAGTTAAATTAGTTTTTTTTTTCAGTTCAAAAAAAACTCCCCTCTCTAGCTTGTTACTATAGATAAGCATTATTAGGGTTAATTTGGGGAAAACTTGGGAAAAATTAGAAAGTGATCTTAAATTTAGGAACAAGTTGAAATGAGAAAGAATCTTATATTTAGGAACGGGGGAGTAATATATAAGTTAGTGAGAGATAGTGGGAATCGATGAATATGGTTGAATGTTTTGATAAAATCATGTTATTTTAATGAACTCAATTAAGTTACTTAATCTAATTAAATTAAGTAGATATATCTTATATTTAGGATTGGAAGGAGTACCAGCTAGCAATAAACTAAATCATATACATGAAGTGTGATCATAATCTCCAAAGTTTATGAGAAAAATATTTAGAAATTGAGTTGGTCATGTGCCTCTTGAAGATGCTCATTGTCGTCCTCTTATGCAAATTTATATTCCACAATAAAGGCAACAGAGAGTTGTTCACACTTCATTAATTAATTAAGTATGCATCAAAATCTATTCAATCCAATTGCATTACGCATTCCTATTGAAAAAAAAAAGAAAAAGAGAGAGAAAATAGTAGGAAGAATATTAAAGATAGAAAAGGTTTTAAAATTGTTATACAAAAAAGAAAAGGTTTTAAAATCAAAAGAATTGGATTTGGATCAATGATATATAATCACGGTTTGAGTCTCATCAGATTGGCTAAACTTTTGTGATCAATTGACAATTCTAACATTATATGTAATTGATTTAAAATTTGGTATCAAACCAAGAGAAAAAAGAAGAAAACGGATTTTACGAAGTTAAGAACCTACTAGCTCTGATACACGCAATTATCTCTGATACACGCAATTGTTTTTCTCTTAGCAGGAAACCTTTGACTCTAGTCCATTTTTAGTAAGAAAAGTTGATGAACAACTTATGAAATTCACTAGTAGGTTCTGCACATGTCTTGTTAATTTTTATAGCTGAATCTGATTTTCCATCAGATTTTAAGGTAAACATCTTGGACATCTAGAAACTCATATTTATGCTAGTCATAAAACACATTGAAAGATAGCAGTGAGTGTATAAATAGAATGTCAGTATTTGTTGCATTTGACAATTTTACGCTTATTGTTCTATTTGGAAATCTCTATTCCTTTTTTTTTCAAATGTTGGATTGTTGGTCTTTTGTGATTTAGTAAGTCAACCCACGATTAATTGAGTTTTGCATTTGGCTTATGCTAAGATTTGTTAATTTGCCTTCGTATAGGTTAACAAAAGGTGTAAACTGTGGAATGCAATTTGTATGCAGTATTGAAGGAGTCAGTTTGACATTGGTATTAGTGGAGCTCGAATGGTTACCTATTTGGTTGAAGACATTGGTTTGATTCCTGTAATTTGAACATAATGCAAGAATCTTATTTTGGTCCTCGAGCATGTAGTTGTCTTTTTTGATTTTGTGAATATAACTACTAGAACTATTTTGGAAGCTGGTTTGTTAGGGGTATATTCATGTGCATTGGTTAGCTTTTTTGGTTGTAGGATTTTATGTGTTTGCTTTAGTGTTATTGAACACTAATGGTATTTGTAACATCCTTTCAAAATAACGATTAAATTTATGGAATCTACCATTGTATAAAAAAATGAAACTAAAATAATAAAAATTCACCATGGTAGAAAAATCTAAAACCCATATAGAGAGGTCAATCATATCATTATATACAACTATGTAGAAAAAGAATTGACCCAAATTTAAACTCTACGATAATAGAAAAGAGTAAATCTTATTTTTCTCACTAACTAATCATGGTAGAAAAGAACAAGGGAAAATGACATATAAAGTCTGCCCAATTGGAAAAAGGACAATTGAGGTGGGTAAATTGTGGAAATGACAAGTTGGGTCATTTGAACTTAAAACAAATTACCACATTTAGGGAAAAGACTAAACTGCCCTTTACTAATCTAATATATTACAACACAACCAAACAAGAATCTCACACTAAAAAAAAGAAAAAAATGATGCTCACACCCACTAGAAAGCAAAAAATGAAACAAAGAATGAACACAAAACCCTAACTGTGACGGTGACGGTGACAGAGCTAACGACGGTGGACGTTTGGAGACGGAGCTAAGGTATTTATCCTTCTTGGGTGGAGGTTAGGAGGTATTTACACATCAACAACTTTGTTTTCTTCTTCCTTTATGGGTTGAAAATTGTTGAGGATTATAATAATTCATGATCAAAAGAAAAGCTAATACAAGATGAAGATTGAAAAACTACTCTCTTCAAGTTTGTTGGGTCATTGTGTCTATTAGGGTATGAAATAGAAAAATTATGTATATGTATTGTATAACCCTTAAACCTTGTCTGGAATTTAATGGTGGAAGAAGAAGTTCAGGTGGACTTAGATGTAATGAAGATGATGAAGTAGATGTTCATTCACTGTTGCATTCATTAGATTTTGGAAATAAAAATGCATGTTTCTATGATTAAAATGCATGCGACAGTGGTTAATACGCATGTTACTGTGGTTATTCGGCATGTTACAGGGAAGCGGAAATGACACATCAAGTTAAAGAACTATGTTGTTACTTCCATATTGGAGGGACTTAAGCAAAAATGACACATCAAGTTAAAGAACTATGTTGTGACTATTGACATGCCGGACTTAAGCAGCTACATGTTGTTGGAGGACGTCACGTCTCTTCCATTGTTGTATCCACCTAAAACCAGTCGAGCTTCTGGGCGGCCTAAAAGTAAGAGGCGTGAGTCGCAATTTCAAGACAAGAGGACTTATCATTGTGGAAGATGCAATGAAGTTGGTCACACCCGAAGGTCTTACCGGAATCCAAACCCAAGTTGAAGTTTCATGCATTTTGTGGTGATTTTTTGGAGAAGCAACATTTTTTGTAGCTAATTACCTCATATATGTATTTTTGGGAAAGCAACTATGTCTATTTTTTGGAGTTACAACATTGGTTGTAGCTGATTACACCATACATGTATGAACTACATGTCTTTTATGTATTTTTGGGTTACATATTTTTGAAAATTTTGATGTGACAACTTCAATGACGTTGTTGTGGTTAAATGGGATGATAGTATAGTTAATATGTATATTTACGTGGTAAATACTGATGATGATTAACAATGAACATATCCAGGGTCCTGGCAACCCCAAAGAACCAGAGAAGTAAACGTGGTTAAATGGGAAGCTGATGTGGTTATTATGCACGATGCCGTGGTTAAAATGGAAGCTTAATTGGTTAAACCATACCACGTCCACAGGCACCCGGCAACCCCACCAAAGACTCAGAGAAGTTAACGAGGTTAAAGGGGAAGCTGATGTGGGTATTTTGGACGATGCAATGGTTAAAATGGATAGGAGTCTATTACCTCAAGAACACCTCCTGTCGTATACTTTAAGACTCGAAGAAAAGCAGTTTTTCTCTGGCCTTTAGAATTAACTACATAAAAATAGCAAGATCTTATTAGCATGCCAATCTAACAGGTCCGACGGATGGCGAGGCTGACGACGAGGAAGCGTCGGAGATTGGCGACGGCGGCTGCGAGATAAAGGAGTAAGATGTGGGGTTTCAAAGAGATTTAGGATGATGTGTGGTGCAGGAAGTGGGAGCTTGATGATGGGAGTGACTGGTCGGTGGAGTGGAAGGGTGGCCGATATGGTGGGTTTTGAAGTGAGAGTGAGGTGAGATGATGGAGAGATGAGGAAGACAGGGAGGGAGGCTGATGATAATGGGTGGGGTGGGCTAAGCTAGGGTTTAATTGTTATTTAGAGAGGGAGGATGAGTAAGTGAGATTTTAATGGTAATTAAGTCTTTTCACCAAATGTGTTAATTTGTTTTAGGTTCAAATGACCCAACTTGTCATTTTCACAATTTACCCACCTCAATTGTCCTTTTTCCAATTGGCAGGTTTTATGTGTCATTTTCCCAAAGAACAAAACGACTTTAGAATGTCTACCATGATTTTTTTTTTAGAAAACACTTATTTTCTTCAAAAATTTTGATAAACTAACATGGTATAAAATGATTTACCACCTTAAAATATTTCTAAAACAATACTCCCTCCAGTCCTAAATATAAAGCCTAATCGACTTTTTCTAGAAAATCCTTAAAAAAGCAAAATAAGTTAATTATAATTGATTTACCTGATTTTTTCCCTTAAACTAATTTATTTTACCTATAAACTAATGGATAATTTAAAAATATATCAAATATGTCATCATTTAATATCTTATTTCACAACCTTAATCTCTCCAAAAAACAATCAATTAGGTTATATATTTAGGACCGGAGGGAGTATATTATTTGAAATTTTTTCATAATCAAAAATATTAAAAATAATATATTAAGGTCTACAAAAAAATAGATTAGTTCTAGACATTATTTACCAACAGAATCGTGTCATAAATTTAGAAAACAAAATCCCTAATGTCATGACAATCAAACATAAAACGATATAAATGTGCTCAATAAGCACAATAGAGCCTTGCAAGCTCGTTCTTTATACCTTCCCCTTGTTTTACTACTGATCTTTCACCTAAAAATTGTTAATGATGGGGTGAGATCGACATCTCAGTAACTACTGAAAGCATCTAACATTCACTAACAAACCATATACAATTACATTATAAACAATTTTACTTCACATGCTACTCTTTGCTACTAGGGCTGCACAAGAGCCCGGCGGCCCGATTGGCCCGTCATGACCCGATCCGGTCCTATGCCAAAAATGGTCCGTCACGAAGTGGCCCGAGACTAGCCCGATTAGGACGTGACTGACCCGGCTATCGGGTAGGACAGGACCAGGACATATGCTCCATGACCAACAGGACGGCCCGGCCCGATAATTTTATTATTTTTAGTAAAAATATTTTGATTAATTAACACAATTATCAAACTATTTCATAATTAATTAATTACTTATTTAATTTAAAAATAGTTAATTACAATTTTTTATTTTTCCTACATAATATATCAATTTATTTATTGGTTGAAAAGTGGAAGCTTTTAATTTAATTATACAAAAAAAAATTTGGGACCAATATGGTCCGTCATGTGGCCCGGTGGTCATGTCCAGCCCGATCTCCGTGTCGGGCCAAACAGGACATGACCGGGTCTCGGGCCAAAAATTCTGGCTCGACAATTATTTAGGACATGACCAGGGCATATAGGTGGCCCGGTCATGTCCGTCATTTGTGCACCCCTATTTGCTACCTCGCATACACAAATATTACATACAATCCAACATTTATATAGAAGTGATTTCCTCATGAATGAATGTGTTATGCAACCTCCCTTATATCACACTCTTATTCCGCTGACAGGAGACATAGGCTAACACATAGTCCAAACAGAAACATATCCAAGTAATTAGATTGTCCCAAGCTCACCAATACTTAAGATATATCTGCCCAAAGGTACAGAGCTCAAACAAGGAATGACTCCCCTCCTTAAAAGAACGAATTTAATAAGGAGGTTGCACATGTCCCAATACTCCAATGCAATCCCGGGCAAGAAAAACATGGAAGAAGGGGCCTTGACAAGTGTCATCCACTGTACACCGAGTGATGACATACCACGTGGTAATATAATTCACCATACATATTTCTCCTCTACAACCTATCTCATCACACCATGAATGCAATGCTATGATAATTATGTCAATCTCAGAAACCACTATCCAATTCATGATACTACAACATTCTCAAAATATGTAATCATTCTTCCAACATCTGCATGCTTGAAAGGAACGAACTAGAATACATTCACAAAATATATTGTCAATATAAGCATGCTTGAAAAGGAACAAATTAGAATATATTTCACATGATATATAAAGAAGACAAGCATGCTTAAAAAGATTAAGCTAATATTCAAATCAAATTTCATACAACTGGTTTAATAAATGCTTCAATATATAACATTAAAATTAATCTTACATATCACAGTCAAGTAATAATTTTTTTATAATCTGATTATACACAATTTGCAAGTGTACGGAAGAATCTTCTAGAGTTACCTGTTGCTCCTTAGCCTATAGATATTTTAACAAAGTCACTTCAACGCTCTTACTCATCTGTTGAGACTAGGGTGAATGAAACGGCCAAATGCAAAATGACATTGGAAAGAAAAGGGTGATTTTATAGGAAATAGGCTAGGGTTCTTCATTATTGGGCCTTTTGCAATTGGGCCATCTCAGTTAAAAAATACATACATATATAAAATACACATTAATCCCCTTTTAATTATAATCTAGTTATTCTCCCTATATTACTAAAATTCCTATGCTAAAAACAAAAATTCTAATTTCTAGAAAAAATGCGATGTTACAGTATTCAGTTCAAAAAACACTAATGGTAGGCTACTAAGTTAATGCTACCGCTCAACTCATCACGGCGCGTCAATGCTCTTGGTATAAAATGGTATAAAGGGATCAAGGGGTTGGACCACTGCACACAAGATAAAGTTTGATCGGCCCTTTAACTTCCAAATTGTCAAGTCCCCACCAGCGAGTCCACATGTTATGTTATATAGGTAGTTCAATTTAATTTCTATATTGGCTCTTGCGTCTAACTTTCTTCTCTACTTTTCTTCACCAACAACCTTTCTTACTATAAACTCCAAAGCCAAGCCTTCTCTTCTCATACCCTTTCTCTTGAAGCTTTCACTTATACTCTCCTCCCTCTTAGCTTCTTCCACATTCCATTATTACCAAGCATGGATCATGTCATGCCAATGTTCATAATTTTATTTTCATTCCTTCTATGCACTTCAACTTTGGCTGCCACAAGTGACAAGGAAGTCATGCACATGTACGAGAAGTGGCTAGTGAAACAAAGAAAAGCATCGCAAAGTAATGTAGGATTGGGAGAGAAACTTAAGAGGTTCGAGATTTTCAAGGATAATGTCAAGTATATAGATGACCATAATGCTCAAAACCACACCTACAAACTTGGGCTGAATGGTTTTGCCGATTTGACCAACCATGAATATGCAGCCATGTATTTGGGCACTATGAGTGACGCAAAACGCAGGGTCTTTAAGGCCAAGAGTGCTTCTCCTCGTTATGCTTTAAACGACAGTGATAAGTTGCCGTCACATGTGGATTGGAGGTTGCAAGCTGCCCTTACTCCAATCAAAGATCAGAGATCTTTTGGTCAGTTCATTCTAAACTTTCTAGCTACCATTCTTTTACCAGAAATCTATATGACCTTTTCAATAGAATCTTTAACATTATCCTTAATATATCATATTGGGATAATACGATATCGTTTTTTATAGGCTGCCATAATTTTAGTTTTATTTAGAATAATTTCAATTGCATGTTAGTCCCTTCAATTAATTAATTTTTTATTTGCTCCTATATTTTAGTGAAAGATGGAATTTTTGTTTCATGAAGGATCTAAATTTATGGTTTGAAATTACTGTGATCAATCTTTGCTTCCTCAAATTTGGCCACAGTTTGCTTTCGATCACTTCCAAATTATAAGTTTTTCCCTCAATTTTCATCTTGTTCAAAAACAAGAAATAATTCATTATTATAATTCAATAGACCATTTTGTCTCTGAAGGAACTAAAAGCTGTAGTTTGAAACTTGATAGAAGTAGTGCAACAATTTTAGTTTGTATTAACTCATTAACTAATAATTTTCTGTTGCCAAATATAATATAAGGTCTAATCGACATTTTTTAAAATCTTAAGAAAACACAATATGTTATTTAGAAATTGATTTGTCATAATTTGAAAAGTGTGATTTTAATTCTTTTAAATTTGGGTATGTTTTTTGTCCTTAAATTTGGAGAAAATCATGTTTTTAGTCCCTTAAATTTTAAAAGTGAAGGACCAAAAACATACTTTAGACTTTTTTAAAAGGACTAAAACATTATTTTATTCAAAGTTAAGGGACTAAAAAACACACTTTTAAAAGTTAAGGACTAAAACATGACTTTATCCAAATTTAAGGACCAAAAACACACCTTTCAAAGTTAAGAGACTAAAACATGACTTTTTCCAAAGTTAAGGACCAAAAATATACTTTAGCCGTTCATAAATATATGAACACTTTCACATTTCAATTTGTTCCTACAAATAAGCAAATTTCTAATTTTTCTTAACTTTTTTCTAAATAAACTCTAATAATACTTATTTATAATAAACAAGCAATTGTGAGAGAGTGATGATAAATGTATATAATTAGGATGAATTGGAAATATAATGTGCAAATAACTACTTAAAAACCTACATATTTAATTTAATCAAATTAGGGAAAGTGGTATTATATTTAGTAATGGAGGTAGTACATTTTATACAACATAGTGAACATACTATATAAGACCATTTTCCCTAATTTGATTAAATTAAGGATGTTAGGTAAATAGTTATTATCACATAATAATACCAATTGTCCAATTCATCCAAACCGTATTTTCTTCATATACCAATTTTGCACCACTTTTTGTATTTACTTCAATATTCTTTACCATTTTTTAATAATTTTTGTTTCTATGTTTAGAAATTTCTTTTATATACGTTTTTCTCATCTATCTTTCTTTATCTTTTTTGAAATGAAGAAAAAAATGAGAAATCAATGTTCAAATTTTAGTTTATTGTAACACCCCAAAAATTTAAATGGGGATTATAATTATAAATCAGGAATTTTAGAAATTGGGTATATAAATTAATTAAGGGGAATGAGAAAGAAAAATAAATTGATCTTTGTTGAAAGAGGTTAGGAAAATAAATAGGACTTTACAAATGGATGAATGGGCATTCTATATGTTTATTTAATGATAGAAAATGTTATGTGATTAAGAGAAAAAGAGAGTAGAAGACAAAAATGCCCCTCCCTTCATTAACCTTGCATGCACACAAATACCACTCTTTTAATAAAAAAAATATAGGCACACACACATAAACTCACGCACACACATACACACTCACCTACTTCACTCTAACTCACTTTATGTCACTCTTTTCCATCTCTCCCTTGGTTCCTTAATCTACCAACACTCCAGCTCAAACTTTGGCCAAAATTTCATCTGAGTTTGCTCAAAACTTACATGCAATTAGTGCTATAGATTCAGGTGAGAATTCTTATCTTCCCATGTAATTTTTCTGCGTTTTGGTGAGGGGTTTGGGGACTGAACATTGAAGGAAAAATATTTGTTTTTATGGGTTTGTGAAGAAGTTAATAACTATCTTAGATTTCTATTCATGGTATGGGCTTTGTTGATTTATAAAGGTTGAAATTTTCCCTTTTTCCTCATTTTTCTGTTTTGGCTGAATGAGTTTTTGGTTTGGGGAGTTGAGATGAACGAAATTTAAGTGTCAATAGGACTATCTAAGTTAGTTTTTGTACATGCATGTTAGTTATCAATTGATATGTCAACAATATGTGAAGGATTAAACACTATGTTGGGTTGTTGGGGTAAATAAATATTGTGTCTTCTTTGATTTGATTTTTGCTACTGTCATGAGTATGGAGAAAGGGTTTAAATTGTCATGCATGTGTGTTTTTATTATGAGTGCTGCTGAAATGGTGCATAGGTTAGAGTGTTGATGAAAGGTAATTTAATAACTAATGTGTGTATATCAATGCACTCAAGGTGTTTGATAAAATGCCTAGTAGAGTTAAAAATTGATTTTAGCTCACAAATTTTTATTTTTGGTTTATGCACTGCTGAAATGATTCAAGGATTTCTTTGTTTCTTTGGTTGAAAGTGTTACATGTTTTAAATTATTAAATTGACTTGCTTATTGTATGAATACTTGAGTATGTAGAATTTCAATGATTGTAGTTTTTGCATTAGTTGAATGGTGTGATTGCATATGAATTTGAAAGTGAAGTGTTCTTTTGCTTCATACATGTATTGTTTTAGAAAATGTTAAAAAGGGATTTTGTGTGCATAATTGTATTGGTGATTTGTATGAAGTGATTAGTAGTATTAGGTTTGTAATGAAGGTATGCAAGTTGTATGTTGGAGTCAAAATAAGTTTTGTCTTCTTTTTCCTCATAGACCTAATTATTTACCTAAAGAGCTGTTCATTTATTGTTTTGATTGGTGATTTAATTATGTGAATACTTGTGATTGATACTAGGCTAGTGAAACAATATAATAGAATTCCTATTTAGTATTATAATTAAGAAAAGTCATAGGGTAGTATTATTAGGACTAAGAGGAAAGCAATAAGTTACTACATAATGTAAATACTTAATCTCACTCTTACATGATGTGTGCTCATAGGAGAGTCCAGTGGCGCTCGTGCTAGGCAGCAAGGTCGTGAGCAAGAAAGGAAGGATAAGTAACGGTTGAAGTACAGGTAGCAGTTTACTTCATATTATAAATGAAAGTTGTTATATCCGCATGTATATTGTAGTATTTATTTTTCAAAACATGATAATGTTTATCTAAGAGGAGGAAGGATATTTATCTAAGATAGATAAATAAGAAAGTAGAGTACTATGGCATCAGGAGGGTTGCACCCCCTATGCCAAATTTTTACAGAAACCCTGCAGGTAAAGAATACCTCCGTTAATTGACGAATATATTGTTAATAGTGGTTGGTATAGTGAGGCAGGTTCCAATAAGAAATTGGAAAGAGGTAGGTTCCAACAAGAGGTTGGAAAGAGGAGGATATTATCATGATTATATTGTTATATTAAAATTTTACTGCCTGTATAGAAGTAAACTGCAATGTACTCTTTGGTTTCAGGTAGTTGGACGGACATATTTTGGAAAGGTAGTGGTGGAGGAAAGACCGGACGCTTGTTTGACTGTTGTGCTTGAAGTTGTATTTTGGAAGCTTATGTTTTTGAAAGTTTCCCTAATTTTGGATTAGGGTAGAATTAGGGTAACTTAGTATATTTTAAAGATACATTGGTAGTATTTTGTATATAGGTAATGAAACATCCTATCTTTACCTTAAGTAGTAAATATTTGTTGATTCCCTTTATTACCCTGTTAAACCTATGATATATCTAAACTTAATCCTAGACAATCATCAAATTATTATAGTTGTAAGTGACATTAGCAATTAGTATGTATTTGCTTCTAATTGTTTTATAACCACTTGTTATATTCCCACTTGACATTTAAAGTTCCTTTTTAGATGAAATGTTTTGTTAAAATCATTTTTAAAGAAAAGTTTTAATTCATTCAGATTTTCATACACATGTTTTTTTTAAAATAAGTTATTCAAGTGGTTATAATTCAATTAAATCTTTTAATATAGTGGTAGAAAGTCTAGGTGTTTACATTTATCGTATCTTAGAAGAGAAGTAAAAATTTTAAAATAATGAAAAAAGAAAGAATACACCTTTATTTGCACTTCCCATTTTTTGTTTGTTTATTATTGATAAGTATTATAAGGTTAATTTGGGAAAAAGTTAGGAAAAATTAGAAACTAATCATATATTTAGAAACAAATTGAATTGTGAAAGTGATTTTATATTTAGAAACAGAGGGAGTATCAGAGTAAAGAAGAATAAGATGTATTCCACGAAATAATTGAGAATATTCTAGGCTTTGATACCAAAAAGCAATTACGTTGGAAAGATATGGTAGGAGAAGAGCTATCAAAAAGATATGGTAGGAGAAGAGCTATCAAAGGTCAGCACACACATAACATGTAAAAATTGGCTTTGCAGCCACTATAATAAATGTTGTTTCGATTCAGAACTTCTCAACAAACACATTGAGAAAGAACATGTGGGTAGTCTCTTCCCAGACATGCAAAGTATATTTCCTTCTATAGTTGAACGAGCAGCGTTGTTTCAAAAAATTCAGGGTGGTTTTATTGTCTTGATAAGACACGAAACGTTGACTGCGAATCTTTTCAATATCTTTTTAGAATATTCTAGGGTGGAGATACCACAAGAACTAGATATGAGTTTATGCCAAAACCTCAATCTGAATGATGTGTTTGATCAGTCACTTGCATGATACGCTTTCTTGGGCAATCCAATAAAAAAAATCTCAAATTTTTGGAAAACAATTCTGGTAATGCAAGTACCACTGCAGCTAATTGCCAAGACTAAAATAATAAATAAATCTTTCTGAAGCATCTAATATACAAATTCAAATTCTAGTATAACGTATAAAGTAGATAATAGATAACATCCCTAACTATATATATTATATAACAACATTTCTCTCCATGGGATTAGGGGCAGAAAAGCAAGAAAAAGGAAATAAAAATACCATAAAAACTGCATGACACCCGCATCTTCAGCACTATCACAAGGATCACGGGGCCACAAAGCATATCTCAGCTGGAAAAAAAGCCCTCCACTGCTCTTTGCATTTTGGAGGTTGCCCAGCATTTTTTGAACCCTTGGGCTTTTTCTTGATCAGCAGCCTCATTTTTTGAGTAGCAAAATCCAAAATCTCCTACCTATACATTCACATATAATTCCAATAGAAATTAAGAGGTAATAAAATTTCTGTTTAGAGTGAAAAAAGAGTGTAGAAAAAATGGGCAGCTATCAAGTCTAAGTACCAGTTCTTCAAAATCATGAGTTAGAAGATTGTTACTCGGTTTTATACTTCCATGAATTGCATTATTCTCATGCAAATACTTGACACATCTGGAGAAATCTATAACATTTTTCACCCTTTCTTCCATGTTAGTAACCTACAACTTTGTCCTGCACATGGCAAAATTTCCATATCAATTCCACATCTTCACTATATAATATATTTACCTGATAAAAAAAGTTGTAAACGCAATTACTAAATAAATTATATATTTACATGTCAAGCAAAATAGTTTAGATTGAGGTTCAAAAATTATTTTCTATAATTTTAGTTTAGAGAACTTTAGAGAAACCGGGTAACAAACTCGTTTTAGATGTGAAAGGGAAAGGGGGCTAGGATAAACTTTTAAGAGATATATTGATTGATAATGATGATTGATGATTGATGAATGATGATGATGTGTTTGCTTTCGTGTTATTAAACACTAATGGTATTCAGTTCAAAAAAGCACTAATGGTAGGCTATTAAGTAAATTAATGTTACCGCTCAACTCACGGCTAGTAAATGTTCTTGGTATAAAATGGTGTAAAGGGATGAAGGGGTTGGGCCACTGCATATACACAAGATAAAGTTTAATCGGCTCCGTGTGAGCCTTTAACAGCTTCCAAATTGTCAAGCCCCCACCAGCGAGTCCACATGTTTTCTGTCCCAAATAAAAAAGTCCACATGTTATGTTATATAGGTAGTTCAATTTAATTTCTATATTGGCTCTTGACTCTAACTTTCTTCTCTACTTTTCTTCACCAACTACCTTTCTTATTATAAGCTCCAAAGCCAAGCCTTCTCTTCTCATACCCTTTCTCTTGAAGCTTTCACTTATACTCTCCTCCCTCTTAGCTTCTTCCACATTCCATTATTACCAAGCATGGATCATGTCATGCCAATGTTCATAATTTTATTTTCATTCCTTCTATGCACTTCAACTTTGGCTGCCAGAAGTGACAAGGAAGTCATGCACATGTACGAGAAGTGGCTAGTGAAACACAGAAAAGCATCGCAAAATAATGTAGGATTGGGAGAGAAACTTAAGAGGTTCGAGATTTTCAAGGATAATGTCAAGTATATAGATGACCATAATGCTCAAAACCACACCTACAAACTTGGGCTGAATGGTTTTGCCGATTTGACCAACCATGAATATGCAGCCATGTATTTGGGCACTATGAGTGACGCAAAACGCAGGGTCTTTAAGGCCAAGAGTGCTTCTCCTCGTTATGCTTTAAACGACAGTGATAAGTTGCCGTCACATGTGGATTGGAGGTTGCAAGCTGCCCTTACTCCAATCAAAGATCAAGGGTCTTGTGGTCAGTTCATTATAAAGTACCTTTATTTTACCAGCAATCTATATGAATTTTTTCCATAGAATCTTTAGCATTGTTATATACATAGTATATTATATTGGGATAATGCAATGTGTAGTTTTTATATTCTGCCATAATTTTAATTTTGTTCCGAATAATTTCTATTGCATGTTAGTGTCTTTAATTTTTATTTGTTCCTATATTTTAATGGAAGATGGATGGGATTTTTGTTTCATGAAGGAACTTAATTTATGGTTTGAAATCAATCATTGGTTCATCAAATTTGACCACATTTTGCTTTTGATCACTTAAATTCCAAATGACAAGTTTTTTCCTCAATTTTCATCTTATTCAAAAATCAAGACATCATTCATTATTATAATTCAATGGATCATTTTATCTCTGAAGGAACTAAAAGCTATAGTTTGAAACTTGATAGAAGTATTCTGGTAAAAAAAGAAAAAAGGAAAAAAAAGAAACTTCATAGAAGTAGAACAACAATTTTAGTTTGTATTAACTCATTAACTTATAATATTTCTGTTCCTTTTTTGCCATGATTTTTCTGTTCCTAAATATAAATACTAATCGACATTATTTTAAATCTTAAGAAAAGGCAATAGATTATTTAGAAATTGATTTGTCTTAGTTTTTAATTCAAACTAGTTTATGTGACTTTTAAGTTAATATATGATCTAATGAAAGATAAAATATTATGATTGACTAGTACTACCTTACTTGACTTCCTTAAGCTCTAAAGGAAAAAGTCAACATGTGTTATATAACCCATCCCCTAACATTGATTTTGAGATTTTTCAGTATATATATGGCCTAGAGTATTTGATATTTTCCCTCCTGACTCATGACGCAGGAAGTTGTTGGGCGTTCTCAACGGTGGCCACAGTGGAAGCCATAAACAAGATTGTGACAGGCGAGCTAGTCTCCTTGTCCGAGCAAGAGCTTATAGACTGCGATATCTCACACAACTATGGTTGCCACGGAGGCTTCGTTGACCACGCCTTCAACTTCATCCTCAAAAATGGTGGCATTGACTCCCAAGTTGACTACCCTTACCTTGGCATTGATGCCAAATGTGATCCAACCAAGGTCTGTGCAATTCCAATAATGTCCAATTCAGCAATATATATAGTCGATTTGATTGGTTCTTTTACTAACAAATTTTTATGGTGCATGTTTTTTGTTGTTGTTGACATGATACAGAAGAATGCTAGAGTTGTGAGCATTGATGGGTACGAGCTTGTTCCACCTTTTAATGAGGGTGCGTTGAAGAAAGCTGTGGCTAATCAGCCTGTTAGCGTTGCTATTGAAGCCACCGGTAGGGATTTCCAGTTCTATCACTCGGTAAGCTCAATGAATTACCTTCCTAATATGTCAACAATGTAAAAATTGACTTATATATGTGTTTTATAGGTACACTGATGGCACAGCTAAACATATAACGGACCTTTATTGACAATTCATTAGCTTAGCAATTCTCTCTACAACATGTCTCTACTAGCTTACTCAATGATAAAATGGGAGGGATTTCTCACTCACCTGATAGCTAACTACAATACTGGCCTTGTCTATGCAGGGGGTGTTTACTGGTGAATGTGGGGCAAACATAAACCATGCTGTGGTTGTTGTGGGATATGGAACTGAAAATGGTGTGGATTATTGGCTTGTGAGGAACTCATGGGGAAGTTTATGGGGTGAGGATGGTTATGTAAAGATAGAACGTAATGCCCGAAGCACCTTTATGGGCAAATGTGGAATCGCTTTGGAGGCTTTGTATCCTGTGAAGAACGGCCTTAACTCTGCAATTCCTAGTTCAACTTATAGAAGTATTGAAGTGAAGATTAGCAGTGCATGACATATAGAAGAAAAACGAGTACTAAGAGGTTCAAAAAACTGATGTTTATGCTACCTTTTGCTCACTGTGTCGGGGATTGTTAGTTCTTAAAGTTAATTAAAGGGCAATTTAGTTATGCTTATTGATATTATTATATATTATTTCTACTGTATAACACAAGAACTGAACCTTGAAGTTTGTTTTTATTGTTTGCCTAATGATAGATGATGTAACTTCTATTGAATGTTTATCTAGTAAACCTTAGTCCCCATGTATAGCAACGTGCTTTGACATTCATATTAATTATTGGTTTCCCATGACTCTGTCCTCAAATTGTTCTTCAAGGTGGCATGTTTGATTTACTTTTGTATTGCATATCTCCAAAATCAATAGATGCCCCTAGAGTATTGTATATGGTTAAGTGATGACTCCCCATATATAATGAATTTTTAGAAATATTTCATTGTGATTGGGGAGTCATTAATTCAAAAAATTGAGAGATTTTGTTGTGATGATTTGAAAAGATATCACGTTGATATAACTTGGGGGGATTTTTTAGCATTGGAAAGTGAAAAAAGAGTTTCAATTCTGTATAAAAAAGAGTTTCAATTTACTATCTCTATACTATTGTTGTTATTATTACTAATTACTAATGGAGTTTATTAATGTCTCCTATTCTATTGTTTTCTTGGCAGCCTCTCTAGCAATCAACATTGACATTAGAAAAGAAGCCACTCTTCAATCAATGAAGAAAAATTATAATGCATGTAGAAAATAGGCAACTTCTAAATATATACACATCACGCACAGCAATTCGGAGGGGGTGCAGGACATAATTCTTTCAATTTTCTAAAGCATAGACATTAACAACTCACACGAAAAGAAAGCAAGCTACACATAGGAGAGTTGGAGTCATTATTGAAAGATATACAAGTGTTATACACTAAAAACAAAAATAAGAGTTGCCACCCGGAAGAATTATCACACTTTGATTGACTGGATTATCAAGCAAAAGAAGAAATCAATTGTTTTAAGTCTATGTGTCATCGGCCTTGATTTGTCATTGTGATCTGTATGTTTACAAAGATTTTATTTAAAATTTTGTTGGCATCACTAAGACTCTAAGAGAACTAGAAAAGTACCAAACTGTTATTTTCTTTGTTAAGTATCTATCATGCGTTTTTGGAAAGTCCAGCTTAAATGTTGAATTATATCTAGCTTCTGGCAGTCTGTCTTAATTACATTGAAGTAAAAGAGTAAAACAAGGAATATTAGTTTACATTGATATTTTTTTTACTAGAGGCCTAAAAGGAGTTTAATGATAAGAGCATGGGTTCTAATTTCCCACCTTCTAAGGCAGATAAGATGAGCTTTATTTATTTATTTATCCACGAAAAGGATACGGTTTTATACAGACAGTTTGTTTATGAATTATCAACCGTGCTATATGGTCAACATTGGCGTGAAAAACACATACACACACTAGCTTAAAGCATTCCGATTAGTTTAATTTTTTGATTTTGTCAATATTATTGGCTCGACTGGTGGGATGGAAAGGAACGACTGGTGGGATGGAAAGGAAAAAAAAGCTTCTTACTTTTTTTCAACATATATCATGTCTATATAATCATTACTTGAATCGTTAAGTAATCAATTTTTTTATAAATTTATGATAAGAATAAAAACAAATCCTAATTTACTAAGGTATTCACTTTTTATATATGTACTAAAGTTTTAGTTCTAACGTGCTAAAGTATTAACTTTTTTTGACAAAAAATATTGATCCCTCCTATATGACATAATTAGGGATTTGATATTAATTTTTTAAAGGCTGGGTTGTTATTAATCCTTACAACAGGACAGAGAGAGCTGAAGAATGGCAAAAGAGACGGGGGATCAAAGAAAGTGATTAAGCTAAGGTGTTATTTTAAAAATCAAAACGTGCCATATTAACTATGTTTCTTGTGTTAATCAAATTAGATAAATAAGTTAAAAGAACCGCACACTCAACTATTGAAGGATTTGATTATACCAAATCAAACGTCTAAAGCTAAGGTGGAAGGGGCCTGGATGTGTTGGTGATTAGATTAGTGAATCAAAGGACCTGCTAAATCAACGAGTTATAATAAATTATTGTGCAGTTATATTCCCTTTCTTCTCACACATGCTTGCAAGTTGCAATGAGGAAGGCATGCTGGATTATCGTTTAATTTAATTTTTAATGCTAATTTCTTTCACGTTTCATCCAGCTTGTGCGGGCCCTTCATCAATAATTAATAAATGGGACCTCTCATGTGTATTTTAATACTACCTCCGGTCCTAAATATAAGACCTAGATAACTCTTTTTTTGGAAAGATTAAGGTTGCGAAATAGGTCATTAAATCATGACATATTTGATATCTTTTTAGATTATCCATTAGCTTATAGGTAAAATAAACTAGTCTAAGAAAAAATTAGGTAAATCAATTTATAATTAACTTATTTTTTGCATTTTTTAGGATTTTTCAAAAAAGTCATCTAGGTTCTATATTTAGGACCGGAGGGAGTATTTGTTTCAGCTGACCGTATAATTTTTAATTTTTGCCAATTTAAACTTACATTTTTAATAGTATATATATGAATTTATTATTTTACATACATAATAGTGTCCTTATTACTAATATCTATTTTAACATTGACTTACAATGTCTAAAACAAAACATTGAGGTACCGTATTGATTATAAAAAAGTGATATTGCGTATGGTTTAAGTTCCCAAAATTTATTTTGGCAAAAAAAAAAAAGTTCCCAAAATTTATACTCTAGTCCTAAGGTCTAACTATAAATTATTAAACATGTTTTTTCAAAGTGAATTTGATCATACATATAAGGCCTATTTTCAATTTTTCTCAATTTTGCCTCAAATACCCTTTACTAATGCTTCTTATTAATAAATAAGTTAGAGAGGCTGAGGGGAGAGTGAGAATTAATGTATATGGTTGAATGTTTTGATAAAATCATGTTATTTTAATAAACTAAACTAAGTTTCTAAATCTCATTAAATTAAGTAAATGTATCTTTTATATTTATGACTGCACATAGAATGAACAGTAAACTAAATCATATACATAAAGTGTGATGATAATCCCCAAAATTTATGAGAAAGTTAGTTAGCAATTGAGTTGGTCCTCTGCTTCTTAAAGATGCTCATTATCGTACTCTGATGCCAATTTATATTCCATAATGGAGCCAACCAGGGTTGTTCACACTTCATTAATTAAATATTAATATATGTACCAAAATCTGTTCAGATCAGTTACTTACACAATCCTATTAAACAAATAATAATCAACTCTTTTTGCAACCCCCTACACTTTTTAACATCTGAACTATACCCTTCAAGCCACCACTGACAAACATGGTGGCTGTATTCAACAAAGATCTCTTAAGCTGGTACCTTATCACACTCAAGCTCAATGAAACCTTAAACTCTGCAAACACATCTTATCCAACTTCAGCCACACCATCCATTATTGAGTTACCAGTCCAAGATCAGCAAAAACCTCCAGAATCAGTACATATTCCCATCAACCAAGAAGAAGATGAAAAAGAAGTAGAAGAAACTGAGCAAAAGTCACAAGATTCTGAATGGATTATTTCCATCAAGGAAAAACTTAACCATGCTCTTCAAGATGATGCAGCAAGCTCATGGGCTAAAATCTCAATCTACAAAATCCCACATTACTTAAGAGATATTGGAGGTGATGACAAGACTTTTGTACCTCAAATAGTCTCATTAGGTCCCTACCACTATGGAAAAAGAAGACTTCGCCAAATGGATCGTCACAAATGGTGTTCACTTCAGCATGTCCTTAAGAGAACTGGCCATGACATAAAGCTCTACCTTGATAACATGAAAGAGCTTGAAGAAAGAGCAAGGTCTTGTTATGAAGGAGGCATCACTTTAAATAGTAATGACTTTGTTGAAATGTTGGTTCTTGATGGCTGCTTCATTCTTGAGTTGTTTAGAGGAGCCACTGAGGGGTTTAAGACTCTTGGATATGCTAGAAATGATCCCGTTTTCGCTATGCGTGGATCGATGCATTCGATTCAGAGAGACATGATTATGCTTGAGAATCAACTTCCATTGTTTGTTCTTGATCGTCTCGTGGGGATTCAGTTGGGTGACCCGAATTCGAAGGGGCTTGTTACAAATTTAGCACTTAGATTCTTTGACCCTTTGATGCCAACAGGTGAGCCTTTATCAAAAAGTGACATCAGCAAATTGGAATCTTCTTTTCATGGCAATACACCATTTGACCCTTTAGGTGATCAAGATGGTCTTCATTGTCTTGATGTGTTTAGGAGAAGTCTACTAAGAACAGGACCACAAAGAACTCCTAGAGTTTGGATCAAAAGATGGTCACATTCTCATAGAGTTGCTGATAAACGAAGACAACAATTGATACATTGTGTGACAGAGCTTAAGGAGGCAGGAATCAAGTTCAAGAAAAGGAAGACTGATAGATTCTGGGACATAAAGTTTAAGAATGGTATTTTGAGGATGCCTAGGTTGTTGATTCATGATGGTACCAAGTCTTTGTTTTCAAACCTCATTGCATTTGAACAGAGTCATATAGATTGTAGTAATGATATTACCTCTTATGTGATCTTCATGGACAATCTGATTAACTCTCCAGCTGATGTGGGGTATCTTCATTACTGTGGGATTATAGAGCATTGGCTTGGGAGTGATGCTGAAGTTGCTGATCTTTTTAATCGTATGTGCAATGAAGTTGTGTTTGACATCAATAACAGTTACCTTTCACCCTTATCAGAGGCTCTAAACCGGTATTATGATCACAGGTGGAATACTTGGCGAGCTAGCTTAAAACATAATTACTTTGGTAATCCTTGGGCCATCATTTCATTGGTTGCTGCCGTGGTTTTGTTGCTTTTGACTTTTGCACAAACATATTACACTATTTATGGTTACTACATACCTGGTGGCTAAGTCCTTTTCAGGATTTCCTCACTTCAATTTGCTTCTATCATCACAATGCCTAGCTTTGCCATTCTTTTAGACCAACTTAAACAACCAAGAATTTGAATGCGCGTGTCTGTTTTAGTGTAATTCTGATTGGATACATGGAGGTTGGAAATCACTTTTTTGGATTATTTATTTGATTGCTTCCATTGTAAAACATCACAAGGAGATCAAGTGTGCCTTTTCTTCTTGTTTGGGTGTTCTGTAATAATATAAACTTTTTCGATAATTCTAAAGAAATTCAATTGATTTAAGATGGCTTAAAAGTTTAGCAGTAGGAATATGTCAGCACATGTTTGATGTTTCCTCCAAATGGATACTAGGAGGATATATTATTAAGGCAAGATCAATATAAAAAAAATGCATTCTATGAAAAGTAATGGCAACACAGTTTAGCAGTGGAGAAAGATTAGGCAAAACTTCTTCCAATGCAATAGATTGATCAGTATAACTAAAAATACGTTGCACACTATGACAGGGATACCATCTACACAGGCTGAATGAAATTTCATGACATTTAAATAAAAATTCATCAATAAGAGTATGACAATTGCCCACCTATATTTAAATCAAGGAATTCAGAGAGTGAAAGGTTACAAAAAAAACTATGGGAATGTTATAAAAAGAGCCCTCAGCAACTCATTTCCTTCCCCAAAACTAAATCTTTCACTAGGACTTAGAATGTTCACAGGCGAAACACCATTGCTCCACTGAGAGATGCACATCTAGGACGCCCGAACATGTCTTCGAAGTAGTCGGGCGACTAAACTCGATTGCTCCAGCTGTTCAAAAAATATTGCATATGCAATCAAGCAACTTGTGGGTCTACAACTTAAATGAAGGAAATAGTGTTCAATCAACCTGAAGGATTCAGTCCTTGGGAAGAAGGGTTGAGCTCTCCTCCGTTGCTCTCTTTCCATCATAACGCTGAATATAAAAATAATAAACAAAAAAGCTTACTTAACAAGCTGTATGACATAAAGGTTAATGCAGCTCTGTACTTCAAAGTAAACACACCACATCTGTGACAACTAAAAACAAGAAAGCAACATTTTACCTGTTTCCCAAATGTGAATGGAACATATCTGTATTTGATCATGTGTGATATCTGTCTCCTCATGGTAAGGGAGAACAGGACAACCCAGTAGAAGAGAAGAATTGGCCAAAACACTGGTACATCAAATACACTAAAGAAGGTCATCACAAACCCAATACAAAATGCCTTTGTGATTGAGTACCTGCAACAAACGATACCAAGTAGCTTCAGTACACACAACCTTAATAACCTACAAACAAATTTCTCCATTCCACAGGCCTTTTCACTAGCAGGACCCAACATCAAGTAATATCATATACAACAAGTTCATAACCAAGAAGTAAAATTACAAAAAAGAGACATGACAGAAATCCATTAAGCTGATCTTCACGTATATGGTGATTTGATAAAAGATATTAAACTGTCAGGTCAACATACTAAGCACATTGATCCACAAAAATAACCTGATTCCCCCAATTCCTTCCAGCCCCCAAATATCGCGTCAAGAACTCATCACGAATTAAAAAAATAGCAGTCATGTCCCATCTCTCAAACATCTCAATACTTGAACAAATTTGAACCGCTACACTCACAATTCCAAACAAGCTTGAACCACCAATTGCATTGGCACACACAAAACCCTAAGAAATTCTGTATACTATCACAAACACAAAATCTTGCTAAGAAAAATCATTCCAGTTAATCGTTCACAAACCCTAAAACGATCAACCAAAAAATTGTCAAAAAGCAATTTAAATCCCATCAAGATTCAAGAACTCTTCACAAGTAAAAGCACATTGATCCTCAAGATAACCTGATCTCCCAATAGCTTTCCCACCCCCAAAAATAGTATCAAGAACTCATCACAAATTAAATTAATAGCAGCCATATCCCAGTCCTCCTATAACACAATTCTCAATTATCAATTTTTAATTGCATAGATAAAAACCCTAACCATAACCAAGAATTTCATGCACAAACTGGTCTTATAAACTTGCACAAGCACACAAAAATGTTCCATAAGACCATTACTACATCGAGAAAGAATCATGCTTAAAAAAACCATTCCTTTCAGCATTCACAGACCTTAAAACACATCAATCAACAATCTCCAACATCAATTTTAAAAACCCACATGGCAAATCAAAGAAAAAAGATAAGAGTACAAAAAAACGTGTCAAAACTTAAACTAACACAAGCACACTAAAACGTTCCATAAGACCATAAATACATCAAAAAACAACCTTGCTAAAAAAATCATTCCTTTAAGCATTCACAAACCTCAAAAAACATCAATTAACAATCTCCAACATCAATTTCGAAAACCCACATGGCAAATCAAAGATAAAGCACAAAACAACGTACCAAAACTTAAACTCAGGAAGCCTACGAACAAAAGGACGAAATTCATCAGACCCTCTAGTGGGAAGAGAAGGCCCATCATTATTAATACTATCATCACTCAAAGCCTGGATCTCAGGGTCAACCTGAGGTGACAGAAATCCAATAAGAAGGTTAAGAATGTAAATTCCCAACCCATAAGAAACGATATAGAATCCCTCAACGAAGTACACACGAATCACATAAATCAACACAAGCACAAGGAATCCGATCCAACGGTGGAGAACGTGGGGCGTGGATTTGTCAAGCAGATGCTGATACTGCCGTGAGACGGTGAACTTCCACCGTGATATGGCTGCCGGAATCGGAAGCTCGTCGCCGGCGGCGGATGACGTGGCGTCCATGAAGAGACCCAGAAGAAGCTTGTGGTAAAAATTGAAACTTTTCGTCGTTTTGTGCTTCTTCTTGGTCTGATCTATGGGAATACGATGAAAGTTTGAGAATTGGAAATGACGTTGTTCATATGAATATGATGCCGATGTTGGAGGTCATGAAATTGTACTTGTGTCTTAGGAAAATGTTTTTTTGTAGGCTTTGGGTTTTTGGTAACTCTTTTTGGGCCTTTTGAGCCCATGAAGGCATGAACTATTGTAACCCAAGCAGCCTATGAGGCATGTATTCATATTGTTGTGACTTGTGAGAATTATTGTGAAACTCGCGAGTTGACACTCCGATTTTACAGTTTTTAAGACACTACCTAACCAAAACGTGTCATGAGTCAACTTAATTTTCGTTCTTTAAAAATTAGGTAGAAACTTACGTGTTTACATTGTGAATTCACCGTTAGTTTTTATGTTTCTACCTTACAGAAAATCGTGTTAACTTGTTATTAAACTCATTTTAATTATATTTTTAATTGACAAAATTCAACGAATTTTAATATGAATTTCATAGAAATTTATCTATTGAGGTTGATATACTATGAATATCTGTATATTTATCTACTATCTATATTTAAAATAAATTCAAGTCAATTTATTATTATTTTTTATATTCTTATTTAATTATATAAAAAATACATTTTTTTTATAATCGTAAACTCATAACGAGTCTACGATTCGAGCTTACCTTATCTCAACGAGCTTACTTAAACTCACGAGTTTAACAACTTTGGTTATAAGTGATACTACTATTACTTTTAATTATTATCTATTTTGATTTTTTTTGAACAGAAATATTAAGTTTTTTTATGATTGGTGATCTTTTGGCATTAGATGGTGGGTTGATACTAATGTCAATGTATTTAAAAGGTTGTGAAGAAAGTTGGATAAATATGTGATTATTTTGTTTGTGATTCAATTTATTGGTTAATATTTAAGGTATAGATTATTTTTTAATGTTTTATTCCATTTCTGTCTACCAGCGAAAAATATCTTGCTGTCTAGCCCTCGAGTTAACTTTGAGTTGACTAACTAACATTTGATCCAATGTGTTAGCTAGTCTAGAAGCTGGTCTGGTTCTGATTCGATTACATTGATTAAGTAATTATTTGAAAAATTGTTAGTTGTAAACCTTGAACATTTGATTAATTATGGTCATGGTCACTGAATTTTCATTCAATTTTTGTTTTGACCTCTGAGTTTCAAACTTTTTTTAAAATTAAAAAACCAAAACTAGAATTGATTGAAAATTCGGACCAAAACTATTAATTTTAAAGTTCAGGGACTAAAACTAAATTTTATCAGAAGTTTGAGAATCAAAACCACCAATTTAGAAATTCAACAATGAAAACCAAAATTCGCTCAAAGTTTAGAGAGGAAAGTTATATTCACCCTTCATATCAAAAGAACATGCAACTACAAATAAGATGCATTAGAAGCTACTACATCTTTTTTTGGAATGACATTAAAAGATTTCTGATAAAGAAAGCATTAAAAGTTGCATGGCTTAAATGAAATACGAATACTAATTCATATTTTGAAAGCACTTTATACAGAGATACTTATTAATGTTAGTTGACAATACTTTTATTATGTTAAAGGATGAATCTACTTCTCCATCATAAATATAAAATTAATGTTGTCTTTCTTTTTGGTACTAATGAAGGTAACTATGCGCTACTTAATTTTAACAAATAGTAATACATATATTATACTCCCTCAGTCCTAAACCTAATTGATTTTTTCTGGAAAATCCTTAAAAAACAAAATAAGTTAATTATAAATTGATTTACCTAATTTTTTCTCTTAAACTAGTTTATTTTACCTATAAACTAATGGATAATCTAAAAATATATCAAATATGTCATCATTTAATAACCTATTTCGCAACCTTAATCTCTCAAAAACAAATTAATTAGGTCCTATATTTAGGACCGGAGGTAGTATAATAGTACTCATGTCTAAAATATAAGAATTCAGATTATATTCTCTTTTTATTTAATTCATCTTTTCTACTTTACCTCTAACTCTTTTCATATTTATTAATGTTTTCGTATTTCTCGCTTTTAAAAACATTCTAATAAATATGAGCAATATTAGAAAAATAATTAATTTAAAAGACTCAAATAAATTTTACATGTTTTATTAAGAAATGTGTTTTAACAGCTAAACTTTTGTATTAGAGAACAAAGGGAGTAGGTTAAACTTTGAAGTATATCATTTTTTTTGGAAAAAATAGTTATAAATACTTTTAAATAATTAATTAACTTTATATCATTACTTTCTTTTAAAAAAGGGGACTAATATTTGTCGTATGACAAATAAATCCCTCTGAATATCCAAAAGGACAAGTAAGAAATTCAAACTTCCAAAAGGACAATTAAAGAACCAGGTACGGACTTGACTTTTGTAATTGTTGTGAAAAGACTTAAATGTCTCACTCTTATTAACAATTGCAACTTACCAATTAACAAGTGGAGCATGACTATTAACAATTGGGTCATTTGAATTAACTTCATGTTAACAAATGTGCATACCCGGTTAACAATTGTAGTGTATCTATTAATAATTACACCGTATCTATTAACAACTAGAGCATACAAATTAACAATTGATTGAACCATTTGAATTAACTTTCATGTTAACAAATGTAACATTGCCCATTAACAATCGCATCGTAACTATTAACAACTAGAGCATACACATTAACAAATGTGTCACACTAATTAACTCGGGGTGGGGGCGTTTAAGTCCTTTCACAACAATTACAAATGTCAAATAAGTACCTGCTTCGATTTGGAAGTCCTTACTTGTCTTTTTAAAAATTGGGAGAGATTTATTTGTGAATAAAGTTATAGAAGTATTTTTTTTAATTTGATTTCTCAAGGGTATCCCACCCGCGTGTCAAGTGGGACTAATCCTTCGCTGTTCTGAAGTCCCATGTAGGGGGTAGACAGCTGGCCTGTGTATTACTTTTCAAATTAAAATCAAAATACTTCTAAGTATAAGTATAGAAGTATTTTAATATTTTTTTTTGATAACAAGAAGTATTTTAATTTTAATTTGAAAAGTAATTAATTTTTCCAATAAAGTTGTGTGCAATTGAGCTACGTCGTGTTCATCTGTATGTATATCTTTCTTCAACTTTTCGCTCACTTCACCCAAATAAATCTTCACATACATTTCCTTTCTCTCCAAATTCACAAAACCTCATTTCTCTTCACATTCAGATTTCACATTCATTCATTCATTCATCCAAATTCACAAAACTTCATTTCACATTCACAAATCCATTTCTCTCCTCAATTCATAGATCCAATCTTTCCTCACTCTTCACCTGTAAGTGACTCATTCACTCACTCATAAACACATTCCACATTACCTCATTCATTACATACATGCTTCCATACTCAACCCTATTTTCGTCCACAACGCAAATTCATATCATTTTTGTATCCTTCAATTCATGAACAATGCTAGTTCACTTATCAATTGGAATGAAATTAACTAGATTTATGAGAATTGTTTTGTCTGAAAATTGTGTTGGTTGGATTTAGTGATGGTAGATTGGGTTATAGGATGTTGATGGTGCATTTATGAATTTAGAGAAAAGATTGTTGTGGTTTCTTCTGTTTTAGGTTCATCTTGTAGTTTCACTGTTTTTTACTGTCTGATTATTTTTGTGCTAATTATTAGACTACTTTGACATTTCAATCTATTTAAAACGTTTGTAATAATATTGTTTTCTCAAACTTAATTTATTCTACTTATAAAGCAACTGACAATCTAATTACGTGTGACATACTCCTTCTGTTTCTAAATATAAGAGCCAGTTTACTTGTTTGAGAATCTAGAAAAGCAAAATAAGTTATTTAAAAATTGATTTTAATAAATTTTTCTCTAGACTATTTTATTTGAATTCTGATCTAACATATGATCTAATAATGTAAAATATGTGATGTTTATGGGGTTCATTTCTCTTTATTAACTTCTCCTAAAAAATTCAACTAACTCTTATATTTAGGAGCGGATGGAGTATGTTATGATTCAGTAATGTCATTTGATTCCTTAATACTCGCAAAAGAGTCAGATGGATGTAACTTTATGAACGGAGGGAGTGACTGATTTTGTAGTAAATTTTGTTGTTGCTTACACTGCTAGCCATTTCTGTTGAGGTCTGACTCTAATTTGCACTGATTTAGAGAGCATCATTGGGTGAGTTATGGAGCTAGCATCGGAGGATTCATCACCTCAACCTGCTGATTCAGCTCCCAATAGTATTGAGCATGATTCCACCAATGTTTCTGGACAAAATGACAATGCTCATAGTCATAGCCCTGTGTCCTCGTTATCAGATGCTGACACACCATCCTCGGTAGCGAATCCAAAAGTTTCGGAGTCCTTAGAGGCAAGACAAGGGAACTCCCAGACTGGAGATACTGGGATGTCAAATTTTTCTTTCCTTACCAATGGGTTTGGACGAATTCTATCAATTCCTTCTGTACGGAATGAGACTGATCCTGTCAATTCTGGAGCTGAGAAGCCTAATGTAATTGGATCGTTTGCCAAAGGGTTATTTGACTCATCGAAGACTGCAGTAAAGAAAATGCAGGTGACGGCACGCCATATGGTTTCTCAAAACAAAATTAGATACCAGGTCAGTTGTCAAAGCATCCCCATTCCTGATTTGGTAATATGTATACTATTTCCATGTTAAAATATTCTACCATTTAGTTATTATTATGTTTAGCACTCCTATCGGGGTTAACTTGTTGCGCAATTTTCTTTTATATTGTGCCTTCTAGAAAGTGCTGGACTTTAATAACTTCTGCTTCCCTTATTTCAATTCAATCCCATATATTTTACATTATCAGTATGCCATTATCTGTATTGGGCCATTGACAGCTACTTCAGTCATTACCAAAATAGAATATCATATATGCATCATTAGCAGCTGCGAGCATTTTTTGTCTCAATTCATATGCTCTAGTCTTACATGCACTGATTGAAGACTTTAAGTTTGACCATTCGAGCTCGTCATTGTACTAATCTGAATTTTTTTTTATGTTATTAACTTTGGTGTGCTTTTAGCTTGTAAGAATGCTATGTCAAAGAAGTAGATGGTTTTCTTGCATCTGTTAGGCATCAATTATAATTTCTTGCAATAGCTGAGAATATCATACAATTATAATAAAGATCATGAAGCAGTTAAGAGTTAGTTATGGTATAACCATTAGAGGTTTAGCCGGTAGTTTACATTCAAGCCTATACATAGATGGCCAATCAATTTTAATCAGTTTCAAGTTTGCATAATCTGGGGTCATGGAAGATATACTCATGTGATTGAATATTGATAAAAGGATATTTGTATTGTATGCGTGTTAATTCAACTCCATCAATACTATGATATAACTACATGAAATGGATATTTGTCTTGCATGTGTATTAATTCAATACTACAGTATAACTATGTGACATTAGCATACCAACTAACACCAATATATTAAATCTGTTGAGTTCTGTTCTTAGTGAAATCTCAACTTGTAATGAATTTATCTTTGAAGTTTTTTTTTTTGGGAAAACTAACTTACATGTGTGATATTGTTTTCTAATGAATTATATCTCTTAACCTTTGATCTTTAACAGGATGGAGAGTTTGATTTGGATTTGGCATACATTACTGAAAATATTCTTGCTATGGGATTTCCAGCTGGTGATTCCAGCTCTGGAGTTTTTGGATATATTGAGGTATATTGACAAATATTTATATGTTGTCCTACATTTATTGTTCAGTTCACTTAGCTTGGTTGTCATTCATTGTATTCTAAAGGAGAGCTCTGAAACAGGGTTTCTATCGCAATCACATGGAAGAAGTGATTAGATTTCTCGAGACTCGTCATGAGGTAACCATATATCTTCTATTGTAAGATCTTATCGTCGATCTGTTCCTTGCATTGCACCCAATATTTTTTTGTTGCCTTGTTGGTTTTTCTTTTGATTTTGGTTGTGGGGAGAGGCTAAGAGAATGTTGATATAGCTTTTGTGAGGTTTTCACAAATTCTTTCAATTTTGTTTGGGGGGTTGGGGAGGAAGGGGGATAGGAGAATGTTGATATTGCTTTTGTGAGGTTTTCGCAAAATCTTTCACTTTAAAGTCTACGAACGAAGCAATTTACTATTGATTGTTCCACAACCTTATCATGTATTAATTACATAATTTACATGTTTCTTGTTGCACAGAACTGAAAGGATGGAAAAAAATCTTTAGATGACCTGCATTCTATGGGGATAGACATGAGTGAAAAAAGAAGTATTATTACCCAAAATAACTTAATTAATAAAAGGTACAGTTCCTTATTTAAGTTAAAGGTACATATAGTGATGGATAATAATAAGTATAACTATGATATAATGAATGTTTCGTGACCTGTCTGTAGTAAAACAAGAAAATAATTGTTTGCCAACAATGCAAAAGAATAGCCTTCCATTGTATAACACTGCAATCCAACTTTTGAATACTTCATCCTTTAGTTATTACAATCTAAAGTGTTGAACTTTAACTGATTTTGTTAGGGAGGAAAGGGTCCTGGCACAGTGAATTGGGCTTTTTAAAAGATTATTCTCTTCTGAATTATTCCAATTGGAATTACTTGTATAATTATAATATCTGAAAACAAATTTCTTAAAATGCAAAGTGAATGTTGAAATCATGGTTTATACAACGAATTTTTGAAAATTTATTGCAATGGCTAATTTAAAAAATTGAACCATACATGATATTTGTTTTAATGATTTTGCATTGTATCCTTCACTGTAGTAAAATTTTCAACAACATGGCAATCATTATTATCCCTTACAAATTTGCAATTAGTTTGAAAGTATATTTCATGCATTTGAAACTTTGTTGTGCTGAATAGTTTTGGCCGGCATTATGTTCTTGATAAATGTTCTAATAGAAGTATCTGACAAAGCCTCCAGAGGAAAAAGGTCCAGTAAAGAAAACAAGGTTTTAGAAAGGTTCAGGGCTTTAGACTCCTACTTTTGGCAGCATTTATAACCTTAATAGCTTTCCTCAGCTATATCTAGAAAGAGTCTTGGTATTCTTCAAAATTTCGCTTTGCCTTAAGCGCATAAGTTTTATTTTTGATGCATGCAGGGAAAGTACAAAGTATATAATCTTTGCTCAGAGAGGTTGTATGATGCATCACTATTCCAGGGGAAGGTATGATTTCATAGCTATTTTAATTTTAGCATTCTAATTGATATATTTGTTGTGTTTGGGTGGGGGGGGGGGGAGTGCACTTGTGTGTGTGTGTGTGTGTGTGTGTGAGAGAGAGAGAGAGAGAGAGAGAGAGAGAGAGAGAGAGTGAGAGAGATCTGGCGCACGCACATAAACACACACAATTCAGCAATTAGATCTGGATATTCGCGTGACATTTATAAGGCCTATCACTTACACTTTCTCGTCTTCCATATAAAGTGCACAGTCTTCTTCCTAGTAATCAGTATCAAGTTTGATTGTTTTATCTGACTCAGTCTGATATCAAATAAGTGCTCGTGCTGCACCTGCTGTCATTTTACCTTCTATACACTGGTTACTTATATAACCTTAGTATACCTTTAAATGCAAAGAATCGCTACTTTGGGTTTTCTTTCTTTCTTTCTTTCTTTCTGCTCACGTATCTGTCTCTGGGATCCTATATTCAATGGTTGACTACATGCATGTTCAGGTTTCAGTTATAATATCAATAGCCTAGTATTTGATTAAGATTAAGATTAAATGTTTGTCAGATTAAGATTATATGTTTGTCAGATTAAGTCGAATTTCCTTCATTATCCTTTGCCATGTGTCTACACTCCTTTCTTCATTATCTACATGATTATGCACAATTTTGATAATGAAAATGGTAAACATTGTCTATGTATTGTATATTTTATTCATTTTGTTTGCAAATCTGTCTCTGGAATCATTCTGTGCATCATCGAAATAAGAATGATTTGATCCATTCTTGACCTATTAATCTCTTGACTTTGTTTTCAGGCTGCAAGTTTCCCGTTTGATGACCATAACTGCCCTCCTATTGAACTTATAGCATCATTTTGTAAAAGTGCTCATTCATGGTTAAAGGAGGATATTCAAAATGTGGTTGTTGTTCATTGCAAAGCTGGCATGGGGAGGACTGGGGTGTTGATTTGTAGCCTTCTTTTGTTTCTGAAGGCAAGTTTTAATTATATGCCTAAAAGGATTGGGATTCTTTGTTGCTGTCTATATTTTTTGTTCCTATGTACTGCGCGCTTGTTGATTATCAATAACTTCGGCTATATTTTAGCAGTTCTTTCCTACTGCTGAGGAGGCCATTAATTTCTTTAACCAGAAAAGATGCATTGATGGGAAAGCTCTAGTTCTTCCTAGTCAGATTGTCAGTTTTATTATTTTTAACATTATTATACAAGTTTGACATGTTTGAGATGTTATCTTCTAGACACCTTTTTCCTGAAATTAAATGTTTGTGGTTTTTTTTAGAGGTATGTCAAATACTTTGATCGGACTTTAACAAACTTCAAAGGTGAAGTTCAGCCTGGACGGAGGTAAGATGTCTTTTTCACAATTTAACGAAGTTAGAGAAAGAATGCCAACTTGGCTCAACGGTATACTCACTTGCCGTAGAGATTGAGGTCATAGGTTCTAATCAGTCTCTTTGCATAAAGTAGGGGTAAGACTGCCTAGTATATCCTCTTCCCAAACACCCTCACCAAGTGGGTCCTATAACTGGGTTGACCCTTTGTACCAAAGTTAGAGAAAAGATTTTGGTTTTTTACCTATGAATTTCACAGGTGCATGTTAAGAGGATTTCGACTTCACAAGTGCCCTTATTGGATTAGGCCTTCCATTACAATTTCCAATCATAATGGTAAGTAGTTGCATCCATAAGGTTCTTTTCATGTTATTTCTTTTTATACTCTAAAGCTATATTTGGATATCAATCTATGAAAACTTATCGCACATTGAAGGTTTGAATTCCCTATCGGCTAAAGATGCCCCTGCACAAACAAAAGAGTATAAATAACGAATATTTTGAGTTTTTCTGTAGCTATAATTCCACTTTCACTCCATTTTCCTTTTGAAACTTGACACTACAATGATAGGAGAATAATAAGTTTAAATTTAGAAGTTAGAACCATGCTATTGTTGGCTGTCTCTTTTTCTTCATGATAAGCTTTGAATAAAGTATTAGATCCTTAATTTATATGCAAGTAACGTGGTATTTCAAAAAGTTTTGAGTCCATGTTGAGGTCTTGTGTCACATGTAATTAAAGGTGAAATAGTTAAGGAATTGGAACTTGGGGTACTCATGAAACTTGACCTGATTGGAATTGTTATATTGATGCAATTGGCTTGAATCCATACATATGCTTAACTTGTCTTAAAATATGCCTTCATTTTTCAATTTGGGATTACGGATTGGTATTTGCATTCCAACATCTGCACACATGCTTGTGCTCTTATCATCAAGGGACTGATGCCTTCACTAATCCTCAGGAATTCTTTTTACCACAAAAAATCATCAAAAAACAAAGGATCTGTCGGTAAGCATGTTATTTTGGATTATCAATTTTGATTCAGTAACCCCCCCCCCCCCAAAAAAAAAAAGCAAAAGAAGAAAATATTATTGAAGGGTTATCCAAGTATTTAACTATTGAATTGTTTTCTGTAACTCATCTATAGCCAGAAGTTTTTTGGATCTCGAAAAAAGGAATTGTGATATTTGCATTACCTGGGGAGCCTGGTCTAACGGAGTTGACTGGGGACTTCAAAATTTATTTTCATGATGGACACGGAGATTTCTACTGGTTTGTTTAGCGCACCTACTTTTTTGAGCAACAATTCCTTGTGAATGACAGTTCTTATTTATAAAAATTTTTTATTAGTGTTATTTCTCTGAGATTCTCTCTTTCAATCGGATATGGAAATTGATTTTTTTTTTAAAAAAAAGACAGAATAGCAGTTTTTTAAATGTTTCTTTTTATGGCAGTTGGTTAAATGCAACCATGATAGAGAATAGAAAAATCTTGGACGCATCAGATCTTGATGGTTTTGACAAGGTATAACGCAATTTTCTTTCACAATCATCTCCTTATGCAGCTAGCAACCCTTACTAATCTCTTGCCTCATCTTACATCTATTGGTTATTTCTTTGCTTGGAAAATTTTTATCTAACGTAAAGTAAACTGTATTGGCAGAGAAAGATCCCTGCTCCAGGATTTCAGGTTGAAGTAGTAATGGCAGACTATGACGGCACCCTACATTCTCGGACAAAAGCCAATCCCGCCAGCAAAGGATCTAGTGATACCACAGGCAATGTCGCAGCCTCAGATTCGAGCCTTGCTTCTGAGTCAAGAAAGAGTAAAGTTCCTACAAATGGAGATGATGATGTGTTCTCAGATAGTGAAGGAGAAGAAAACCAAGATTCAAAGAGCAGTGAATCTAAAGGTGCAGCTGATTTTAGCTACAGGGAACATCTTCAAGCATCTGATTCCACTAAAGCCAATGTTGGAACGCTCACTTCAGGGACAAAGCAACTTTCACTTCAGGATCAAGAACGTATAAAGAATAATGCTTCTGAAGAAGGGTCAAATAGCCCGAAATCTCAGAAAACTCCCAAGACACCTCGAAGGGACTACGCAGGGGGAAATGAGATCAAGGCCATGGCAGCTGATGCATCAGTTTTTTCTTTTGGAGATGACGAAGATTTTGAGAGTGACTAAGAGGTGAGATCAATTCTTATCCATAATTAACTAGGTTTTCGCATATAGCTGCACTTTGAAACAAAAATCATGCTTAGTGGCAAATGTATTGGAGTTGGACATTATAATATTCATTATAGTTTCCATGCAGTTGTCAACCAATTACTTGCAATATACAAGGTCCCTCGAAGCTACATGAATGATGACATCCATATTTCAACTCGACAAAATTAATCTCATTTGAGTTGAGTGGGTGTCACGCTGGTTAGAGGTGTTGGTGGCCTTCCATTCAATTCAGAATCCATCTATTCTTTGAGTCAAAAAAGAAATTGAAAGCGCTCGTTTGTTCATAGCAGCTTGAATTTGTCAGTCGTTTTTTTTCATTTGACTATTGAGTTTGTGATTTATCTACTATACAAGGAAAAGTGTTATTTCATCTGTCAATAACAATTGCTATTTCAAAATTGGGACATTTACCATATGCTTATAATTGTTTTTTATAGCATCTAACCACATAATATATTAAATCTATAATTCATTCTCTAAAGTACCCCTATTAATTATTAAACACACATAAAGGGAGTTTACATCCAATAGTAGTTATGATCAAAGATGGCAAGAGAGGAATAAGCTCATATGTTATAAATATGCCCACAACACAAAATCAAAGTTGTGATCCTCAAGCTATACTTCAGAATCGTATTTAAAAAACAGTTGAATTGAACCATACATGGATGACATCAGTATTTTCACTTGATACAATTTTTAATCCCTTTTGCACTAAAAATAGCCTAAATCCCAAAACTTCAAGGGAAAAAAATTGGAAAGATGACTAGATGATTGGGAAGGGAATGGGGTGGGTTGAGAGTTTATTTCCAATTTTTTAACTTTATTAAAATCCAAAATTTATACTTTATTTGGCCACATCAATCTTCTAGTCATCCAGTCATGTTATCATGTTATCATAATTAACACCGCTACCGACATGTCAGCATATTTAACACTGTTAACCCATATTCAAGTCCTTATTAAACAATAGGGACTAACTGTGCTAACGGAATCAACTTTGAGTGACCAAAACCTTTTGTTTTAAACTACATGGACTAAAACAAAAATTGAAGCAAACTATAGGGACCAAAATATAAATAAGAATAATACATGGGGTAAATATACAATTTCACGAAGTTTTTAAACGTCAAAAGTCATTGACTGTCAGGTCAGGTAAAATTGAACTAGTTTAGTTACTTGAAGAGCAAATTAGGGCTGGTTGTTAATTTAGAGTGCAATTTTTATAGGAGAAATTTGGAAGGAAAAAAGGGCAAAAGGAAAGCGGGGGTTTAGGTGTTGTGGTGATGGGGTAGGGGTAGGGTACGGGTAGCGGTAGCGGTAGGTTCTATAGACATTGTGAGGAGAAGGGTATTTAAGTCAATGTTGACTTTCTTTTTGGTACAAATGAAGGTAACTATTGCATTGTTTTCGTTTTGGTACAAATCTTTTTTGCATTGGGTTGTTTTCGTTTTGCTCTAAACTGGATACATCAGTCTGGCCTACCCAAGGAGCGTCTTGCCGTCTGGAATGTTCGTAAGCATAGTATTAACATTAACTGTTGGACTCCCTTAGTTTCAAAAGTCATTGTCATCCGTCCTTTTAATTTGCTTTCTTTTTATTTGCTTATTGACGATCATTTTAATACTTTTCCTTTTCTTTTTCGTGACATTGTTAGAACTATGTAATCGTTTTAATTAATCTCATTTTGCTTTTTTAAAAAAAATGAAGGTAACTATGGGCCACTTAATTTTAACATCGGCTTAAGTGCAATAGTACGCATGTAATTGTCACAAAGGTGAAAAAAATACTCATCTAAAATTTTTTAGATCAAAACTACATATCAAATTTCAAAATTGGGGCAAAAATGCTAATCACTACTCCCTCCGGTCCTAAATATAAGACCTAATTGACTTTTTTGAAAAATCCTAAAAAACAGCAAACTAAGTTAATTATAAATTGATTTACCTAATTTTTTCCTTCAAACTAGTTTATTTTACTTATAAACTAATGGATAATCTAAAAATATATCAAATATGTCATGATTTAATAGACTATTTTGCAACCTTAACTTCTCCAAAAAAAAGTTATCTAGGTCCTATATTTAGGACCGGAGGTAGTATTATTTTTTTCAATTTTCACTTACCATCCTCTCCCTTGGCATCATCATACAGGGGCAAATAAATACATAAGTCGGCACATATTTTGGTGAATGATGACTCAACCGACAATGATGAATGAAAATGTCAAATAATTAATTGTGATTAACACTTTTGCTCCAGTTTTGAAATTTGATATGTAGTTCTTTTCCAAAAAAATTTACATGGTAGTTTTGCACCTTTGTGATAATTAAATAGACATTTTTCACTTTAGCCCTTTTATCAAATAGTACTACATATATAATAATATGTTATGATACTAATCATGTCTAAATTATAAGAGTTCAACTTACATTCTCTTTTCATTTAATGCATCTTTTCTACTTTACCTCTAATTCTCTTTCATATTATCAATGTTTTTTGTATTTCTGTCTAATCTCTTAATAACATTGTATAAATATGGGTAATATTGGAAAAATAATTAACTCTAGACAATCAACCAACTTTTACATATTTTCTTAATGAACATGTTTTGACAACTTGACTCTTTGGAAATCAAGTGAATAATTTGAACTTTGAAGTAAATTATTTTTTTATAAAAATTTTTTTTTGGTCTAAATATAAAAAATAGTTATAACTACTTTTAAATGATTAATTTTATATCATTACTTTCTTTGAAAAAATAAAAATGCAGCCCAATTTTGAATGAGGGACTAATTATTTTAAGGATGATGAGAATCTTTTGAAAGGTGTGATTATTTTTCTAAACGAGATCTGGAGGAAACGAAACTATTCTACTCATGGAGGGAGAGTTCCTAATCCTCAAGATATCATTAGAGATTGTAATTCTACACTCTCGTTCTCACTTTTGGCTCTTAGGACTAAGGAAACATCTTCTTCAACACCTCCCTCTATTAGTCGTTTGGATGTCAACATCTCTTCCCAATGGCATGTTATGATTAAAAGATGGAAATTGCACAGCCACTCGTATTGTAGGATATTGATATGTCTGAATGGGTCCCTCGCTCAAGTCTTCACATGGCAGCGCACTTTCATTCCTGGACATTTGTTCACTTTGGGATGCTTACGTTTAGCTTTGAATTGGATTCATCACTCAGATTTCCCAAAGCAAAGTCTCTCCATATGGAACGTGGGCAAACAATCAGTTGATTTCTCCAGTTGGGCTCCCTCTGAGGCACGCAGTTGCTAGCGACATTGCATTGCTGTTGAAGTCTTTCTCCTCTATTTCTGTTTATTTACTTCCTGCTAATCAATGTAATGCTTTCAACTTTCCTTTTAGAAACATTATTAGAACCTTGTAATCTTTTTAATAATTAATATCATTTTGTCTTGTTTCAAAAAAAAGGGACTAATTATTAGTCATTTTTTTATCAACAAATATTTGATAGTTTGATATAATAATAATAATAATAATAATAATAATAATAATAATAATAATAATAATAATAATAATAATAATAATAATAATAATAATAATAGTTATACGGGAAATGACAAAAAAAATGACACTTGAATTTTAGTTGGACAAAATGGGGTCTCCAATTAGAACTTAAGGACAAATATGAGATAGTCTCCAGTTTATCTTAAATGAAGTTTGTGACTTTGTGACAAAACAGTAGTTATTGTTGATTCTCAAGTAATTATCGGTGATAGTATATGAATACTCCTTTGTTTCTAAATATAAGATTGTTTTCTCTAATTTGAGTAGATTAAAAAATTCAGTTAAGTTAGTTATTTACACATGATATTACTAATTTATCCCAACTATATACATTTATTCACACTCTTCCTCTATTACTTGTTATTATAGATGATAAACATTATTAGGGTTAATTTGGGAAAAAGTTGGAAAAAATTAGAAGGTGATCTTATAATTAAGAACACATTGAATTTCAAAAGTAATTTTATATTTAGGAATAGAGGAGTAATTAGGAGTATAAACTCATGTATAACAGTTAACTACCCTGTATCTGTTACTCATAACAAATCCACAACTAACTCAACAAACTTTTCCAATAAAGTTGACTGGAAATGAGCTACGTCCTGTTCATCTATATATACTACACTATATAGCTTTCTTCATCTTCACCCAAATAAATCTTCACATACATTTGCTTCCTCTCCAAATTCACAAAACCTCATTTCTCTTCTTCACATTCATTCATTAACCTTTTCTCTAAATCCATTTCATTTCTCTCCAATCTTTCGAGCTCTTCACTACCTGTAACTGTAAGTAATTCACTCACTCACTCGTAAACACATTTCATTCACAAACATTTCCTAATTCCTTTCATTCTCAACCCTACTTTCCTCCATTACGCAAATGTACCTAATTCTCTATCATCTTTTTCAGTTCCTTACGTTCTTGAACAATGCTTGTCGCTTTGTTGTGCCTTGAAATGAAATTGACTATCGTTTATGAGATATTCCTTACAATCTTGAACAATGCTTGTTTTTGGAATAACAATAAGTCCAAGAGTTAGTTTGAGTAAGTTGTAGCTGATGACACGTCAGCAAGTTAGTTAGAAAAATAACAGAAATGTACTTGTGTGTGTATTTTTCTGTTGATTCTTCAAGTTTCTAGTTGATTAGTATAACAGGATTGCATTTATGTAGTTTCTATTCTTTTAGGTTTACAATTGATAATTTCATTGTTGTCTACGGTCTGATTTCTGTTTGTTCTAATATTATTATAAAAATGCTTTGACATTTTTTATACAGAATTAATCAATTTGAAACGTACGTGTATTTTTCTGTTGATTCTTCAAGTTCCTAGGTGATTAGTGTATATATATGAGATGGCTGTAGTTTCTATTCTTTTAGGTTTACAATTGGTGATTTCATTGTTGTCTACGGTCTGATTTCTGTTGGTTCTAATATTATAAGACTACTTTGACATTTTTGGATGCAAAATTAATTGATTTGAGATGTTTATAATAATTTATTCTACTTTAAGAAAATAGCCGATAATCTAATTACAGTTTGGCGTATGTTATAATTTAGTAGTCTAATTGGATTCTTTAACTTTTGCGAAAGAGTCAAATGGATCTTATGTTTAAAATATTTATAATAATTTATTCTGCTTAAAAACCGACCGATAATCTAATTAAATGTGGCGTATGATATAATTTTGTAGTCTAATTAGATTCTTTAACTTTTGCAAAGAGTCAACTGGGTCTTATATTTAGGAACGGAGGAGTAACTGATTCAGTTGTGAATTGTTCTTGTTGCTTACATTGCTAGCCGTTTCTGTTGAGGTCTGACTCTAATTTGCACTGATTTAGAGAGCAGAATTAGTGAGTCATGGAGCCAGCTTCAGAGGATGCATCACCTCAACCTACTGATTCAGCTCCAAGAAATATTGAGCATGATTCCACCAATGTTTCTGGACAAAATGACAATGCTGATACCCCTGTGTCCTCGTTATCCGATGCTGACACGTCATCCTTTGTGATCAATCCGAATGATTCGGAGTCTTCAGAGGCAAGACAAGGGAACTCCCAGACTGGAGATACTGGGATGTCAAAGTCTTCTTACCTTACTGGTGGCCTTGGACGAATTCTACCAATTCCTTCTGCAAGGAATGAGACTGATCCTGTCAATTCTGGAGCTGAGAAGCCTGGTGTAATTGGATCGATTGCCAAAGGGTTATTGGACACATCGAAGACTGCAGTAAAGAAAGTGCAGGTGACGGCACGCCATATGGTTTCTCAAAACAAATTTAGATTCCAGGTCAGTTGTCAAAGCATCCCCATTCCTGATTCGGTAAAATGTATATTATTTGATATTTCCATGGTTAAAATATTCTGTCATTTAGTTATATTATGTTTAGCACTCATATCGGGGTTAACTTGCTGCACAATTTTCTTTTTTATTGTGCCCTCTAGAAAGCGCTGGACTTAAATAACTTCTGCTTCCCTTATTTCAATTTAATCCCATATATTTTACATCATCAGTATGCCATTATCTATCTTGGGCTATTGACAGCTACTTCTGTCATTACCGAAACAGAAGATCATATATGCATCATTAGCAGCTGTGAGCTTTTATGTCTCAATTCATATGCTCTACTCTTATATGTACTGAGTGAAGACTTTAAGGTTCATCTTTCGAGCTCGTCATTATACTAATCTGAATTTTTTTTATGTTAATAACTTTGGTGTGCTTTTGACTTGCATGAATGCTATGTGAAAAAAGTAGATGGTTTTCTTGCATCTGTTAGGCATCAATTATAGGTTCTTGCAATAGCTGAGAATATCATATAATTATAATAAAGATCATGCAGCAGTGAAGAGTTAGTTATGGTATAACCTTTAGAGGTTTAGCTGGTAGCTTACATTCAAGTCTATAATTTCCTGCACGGGCATCATGGAGAAATCTCATGCTCATGAAAAGGGTCTCTTATCTAAATTAGTAGCTCTGTATAAAATACGGACATAAAATTTTAGTAAGAGGCTAGTAATGTTTTACGCTAATCATATCCTCATAATGTGGTAAACCTTTCCACTTTTTTTGTAACATATGTTTGTTTTCATACGGTGTAAGTGCGATGGGGTCATGGCAGATATAGTCACGTGATTGAATATTGAAAAACGAATGTTTGTCTTGCACATAAATTAATTCAACTCCATCAATACTTCAGTATTACTACGTGACATTAGCATACCAAATAACACCATTATATTAAATCTGTTGAGTACTGTTCTCAGTGAAATCTCAACTTATAATGAATTTATCTGTGAAATTTTTTTGGCAAAACTAACTCACATCTGTGGTATTATTTTATAATGAATGAATTATATCTCTTAATCTTTGATCTTCATAGCAGGAAGGAGGTTTTGATTTAGACTTGGCATACATTACTGAAAATATTATTGCTATGGGAGTTCCAGCTGAAAAAATGGAGGTATATTGACAAATATTTATATGTTGTCCTACATTTACTGTTCAGTTCACTTGCCTTGGTTGTCATTCATTGTATTTTAAACGAGAGCTCTGGAACAGGGTTTCTATCGCAATGACATGAATGAAGTGATTAGATTTTTCGAGACTTATCATGAGGTAACCATATATCTTCTTCTATTGTAAGGTCTTATTGTCGACCTATTCCTTGCATTGCACCCAATATTTTTTTGTTGCCTTGCTGGTTTTTCTTTTGATTTTGGTTTTGGGGGGGCGGGGGGCTAGGATAATGTTGATATGGCTTTTGTGAGGTTTTCACAAAATCTTTCAGTTTAAAGTCTACGAAGGAAGCAATTTACTTTTGATTGTTCCACAACCTTATCATATACTAGTTACATAGTGTACATGTTGTTCGTTGCACAGGACAGAAAGGATGGAAAGATAAATAGGATGGAAAAAAAAAAATCTTTGGATGACCTGCATTCTATGGGGATAGACATGATTGAAAAAAGTTTTATTGCCCAAAATAACTTAAGTAATAAAAGGTACAGTTCCTTATATAAATTAAAGATATATATAATGATGGGTAATAATAAGTATAAAAAAAGGTCCAACCCAGTTCTAATCCCCACTTGAATGTTTCGTGGCCTCTCTGTAGTAGAATGGGAAAAGAATCGTTTGCCAACAAAGCAAAAGAATGGCCTTCTGCATTGTATAACGCTGGCAGGGGTCCTAGCGAAGTGAATTGGGCATTTTAAAAGATTATTCTCTTCTGAATTATTCCAATAGAAAACACATGTATAAATATGTATCGGAAAAGAAATATATTAAAATGTAAAGTGAATGTTGAAATCACAGTTTATACAATGAATTTTTGAAAATTTATTACAATGATTAATTTAAAAAATTGAGCCATACATGATATTTATTTTAATGATATTGCATTGCATCCTTCACTGTAGTAAAAATTTTGACTTCATGGCAATTATTAATATCCCTCACAAATTTGCAATTAGTTTGAAAGTATATTTCATGCATTAGAAACTTTGCAGTTCTTAATAGCTTTGGCCTACATTATGTTCATGATAAATGTTCAAAATGAATGTTCTTGGTAAAGCCTCCAGAGGAAAAAGGTCCAGTAATAAAAACAAGGTTTTAGAAAGATTCAGGGTCTTAGACTCCTATTTTTTGCAGCATTTATAACCTTGAAAATTATTCATATAACTTTCCGCAGCTATATCTTGAAAGAGTCTTAGTATGCTTCAAAATTTCGCTTGCCTTAAGCCCATAAGTTTTTTTTTTTGGTGCATGCAGGGAAAGTACAAAGTATATAATCTCTGCTCAGAGAGGTCGTATGATGCATCACTATTCCAGGGGAGGGTATGCTTTCATAGCTATTTTAATCTTACTATTTTAGCACTCTAATTGATTTTTTTTTTTCTGGGTGTGTGAGAGAGAGATAAAGATGTGGCACACACACACAAACACACACAGAATTCAGCAATTAGATCTGGATGATCGTGTGAGATTTATAAGGCCTATGGTTTACGCTTTATTGTCTTCCTTATAAAGTGCATGGTCTTCTTCCTTGTATTTAGTATCAAGTTTGATTGTTTTATCTGACTTAGTCTGATATCAAATAAGTGCTCGTGCTGCACCTGCTGCCATTTTACCTTCTCTACATTGGTTACTTGAATAACCTTAGCATACCTTTGACTGCAAAGAATCGCTACTTTGGGTTTTCTTTCTTTCTACCTTTCTGCTCACGTATCTGTCTCTGGAATCCTATATTCAATGGTTGACTACATGCACTCAGGTTTCAGTGATAATATCAATAGCCTAGTATTTGATTATGCACAGTTTTGATAATGAAATTGGTAAACATTGTCTATGAATTCTATATTTTATTCAGTTTGTTTGCAAATATCTATGTCTCTGGAATCATTCTGTGCATCATCGAAATAAGAATGATTTGATCCATACTTGATCTATCAATCTCTTGACTTTGTTTTCAGGTTGAATGTTTCCCATTTGATGACCATAACTGCCCTCCTATTGAATTTATAGCATCATTTTGTGAAAGTGCTTCTTCATGGTTAAAGGAGGATGTTCAAAATGTGGTTGCTGTTCATTGCAAAGCTGGCATGGCTAGGACTGGGGTGATGATTTGTAGCCTTTTTTTGTTTCTGAAGGCAAGTTTTGATTATATGCCTGAAAAGATTGGGAGTCTTTGTTGCTGGCTACATTTTTTGTTTCTATGTACAGCGCGCTTGTTGATTATAAATAACTTCGGCTATAATTTTGCAGTTATTTGGTACTGCTGAGGAGGCCATTAAATTCTTTAACGAGAAAAGATGCAGTGATGGGAAAGCTCTAGTTCTTCCTAGTCAGATTGTCAGTTTTATTATTTTAAATTTTTAATATTATTATACAAGTTTGATGTGTTTGAGGTGTTATCTTCTAGACACCTTTTTCCTGAAATTAAATGTTTCTGTGGTTTTTTAGAGGTATGTCAAATACTTTGATCGGACATTAACAAACTTCAAAGGTGAAGTTCAGCCTGGGCGGAGGTAAGATGTATTTTTACACAATGTACCGAATTTAGAAAAAAAAAGGGTTAATTTGACTTAACAATATGCTCACTTGCTGTTGGGACTGAGGTTGTAGATTTGAATTAGCCTCTCTACATAAAGTAGGGTAAGACTGTCTAGTATATTCCCTTCCCAGAACCCTCACCAAGTAGGGACTAGAACTGGGTCTGCCTTTGTGTCGAAGTTAGAGAAAAGATTTTGGTTTTTTACCTATGAATTTCACAGGTGCATGCTAAGAGGATTTCGACTTCACAACCCTTCTGGGATTAGGCCTTCCATTACGATTTCCAATCATAATGGTAAGTAGTTGCATGCATCCATAACGTTCCTTTCATGTGATTTTTTGTTGATACTCTAAATCTATATTTGGATATCAATCTATGAAAACCTATCGCACATTGAAGGTTTGAATTCCCTATAGGTTGAAGATGCCCCTGCACAAACAAAAGAGTATAAATAATGAATATTTTGAGTTTTTCTTTAGCTTGAATCCCATTTTCACTCCATCTTTCCTTTTGAAACTCGTTACTACATTGATATGAGAATCATCAGTTTAAATTTAGAAGTTGGAACCATATTATTGTTGGCTGTTACCAACTTGGTTCGGTTCGTTGGACTCGAACGCTGTAGACCGGATTGGTCTTACGTTGAGCTGTCTAGTTTTCTTTCATGATAAGCTTTGAATGAAGTTTCATTGACCTGGTAGATAAATCATGCATTAGATCCCTAATTTATGTGCAGGTAACATGGTATTTTAAAAAGTTTCGAGTCCATGTTGAGGTTGTGTCACATGTAATTAAAGGTGAGATAGTTGGGGAATTGGAACTTGGGGTACTAAGGGAACTTGACCTAATTGGCATTGTTATATTGATGCAATTGCCATGAATTCATACATATGCTCAACTTGTCTTAAAATATGTCTTCATTACCAATGGGTAGTTGGTTGAGCTGGTAAGTGGATTACAACCCCGTAAGGATAAGAACGCGTGTTCGAATCCCAGGAAGTGCTCTCATTGGGAGAGGGGACAAACTTGTCTATGTGGGCAACACTCCTACCCCTCGAGTCCGGATTAAACCGGACGGTGATTAACTAAAAAAATGTCTTCATTTTTCTATTTGGGATTGACGAATTGCCATTTGCATGCCAACACCTGCAAGCATGTTTGTGTTCCTCTTGATTAATTGTCATTTTTGGAGTTATTGTAACCCCAAGGTCTAAACATCAAGGGACTGATGCCTTCACTAATCCTCAGGAATTCTTTTTGACACAAAAAAACATCAAAAAACAAAGGATCTGTCGGTAAGCATGTTATTTTGGATTATGGATTTTGATTCAGTAACCTCCCCCTCCCCACCAAAAGGACAAAATTATATTGAAGGATTATCCAAGTATTTAATTATTGAATTGTTTCCTTTAACTCATCTATAGCCAGAAGTTATTTGGATCTTGAAAAATGAAATTGCGAAATTTGCATTACGTGGGGAGCCTGGTCTAACGGAGTTGACTGGGGACTTCAAAATTCATTTTCATGATAGAAAGGGAGATTTCTACTGGTTCGTTATGTGCACCTACTTTTTTGACCAACAATTCCTTGTGAATGACAACTCTTATTTATAAAAAAATTTTTATGAGTGTTATTTCTCTCTTTCAAACAGATATGGAAATTGATTTTTAAAAAAAAAAAAAAAAAAGACCAAATAGCAGTTTTTTATATGTTTCTTTTTATGGCAGTTGGTTAAATACAACCATGATAGGGAATAGAGAAATCTTGGACGCATCAGACCTTGATGATTTTGACAAGGTATAACACAATTTTCTTTCACAATCATCTCCTTATACAGCTAGCAACCCTTACTAATCTCTTGCCTCATTTTACATCTGTTGGTTATTTCTTTGCTTAGACAATTTATATCTAACGCAAAGTAAACTGTGTTGTCAGAGAAAGACCCCTGCTCCAGGATTTCAGGTTGAAATAGTGATGGCAGACTATGATGGCACCCTACCTTCTACAAATGAGGATGATGATCTATTCTCAGATAGTGAAGGAGAAGAAAACCAAGATTCAAAGAGCAGTGAACCTAAAGCAATTGCCATGGCAGCTGATGCATCAGTTTTTTCTTTTGCAGATGACGAAGATTTTGCTATTGTCCAAAAGATGTGATCAATTCTTTCCAAAATTAACTAGGTTTTTGTGTATAGTGGTTGTACTTTGAAACAAAAATCATGCTTAGTGGCAAATGTATTAGAGTTAGACATTCTAATATTCTTTTTAGTTTCCTGTAATTGTCAACCAATTACTTACAATATACAAGGTCCCTCAAAACAATACATGAATGATGACATCCATATTTCAACTCGATAACAATCGATCTCATTTGAGTTGAATGGGTGTCACGTTGATTAGAGATGTTGGTGTCCTTCCCTTCAATTCAGAATCCATCTATTCTTTGAGTCAGTAAAGAAATTGGAAGCATGCTTGCTTGTAAACATAGCAGCTTGAATTTGTCAGTGTTTTTTTTCATTTGACCATTGAGTTTGTTATTTGTCTATTATACATGGAAAAAATGTCGTTTCATCCGTCAATAACAATTGCTGCTCAAAATTGGGACATTTATCATTGTTTTTTGCAGTATCTACCCACCTAATATATTAAATCTATAGTTCATTCTCTAAAGTATCCCTGTCAATATTAAACACACATACAGGGAGTTTACATCCAATAGCAGTCATGATCGAAGATGGCAAGAGAGGAATGAGCACATTTGTTATAAATTTGCATACAACACAAAATCAAAGTTGTGATCCTCAAGCTATACTTCAGAATCGCATTTAAAAAATGGTGGAATTGAACCATGCATGGATGACATCAGTATTTCCACTTGATACAAAATTTCAATCCCTTTTGCCCTAAAAATAGCCTAAATCCCAAAAATTCATGGGCAGAAACAGCATATTTTCTAAAACACACATTTGATAATTCTTGTGATCTCATCATGTACCCTTGTAGTATAAGAGGGTCTAGAAGTTCCATTTTGAAGCCTTGTCATTTTGTCAATTTCTTATTCAAGGAGGAGGATACCATTTTATTCAATACAGAAATTTCCAAATCCTTTTGTTTTCGCTGTTTCTTCAGCGACTCAATCTCCAAATCTTTTTCTTTCAGCTCCAAATCTTTTTCTTTCAGCTGTTGTTTTAGTGCTTCAATCTCATTCAAGTGGTCACGCTCAGATACCATAGCCGGGGCATTCCCTTTGATTTCAGGATCCATCTTTGCTTCCTTTGAAACTTTTGTTTCAATTTCACGATCCATCTTTGCTTTCTTTGAAACCTTTATTTCAGCCTCTTCTAAAGCTCTCTTCGGGACGTAGGGGCCATCAAGTGCCATTTTCCGGACACGTATACTTGTTTCTGTATCTTTACTACACTGGAATACAACAAGCTTCTGTGGATGTCCATTTGTATCCTGTTATTATTCATAAATGATAACAATCAGATGCAGAATATCAGTCCAAAATCTTCCATCGCAAGCAAGCAGTAGCCACAATGTCAATTTTCCAAGTTTTTTATCCATACAGACATGTTCTTTATTATGAATGAACTTTGAAAGATTTATAGAAACTAATAAACAAGAGAAACAAATCAGGTGTTGGCAAATAAAGAAGAGGGTGTCAAACAAATGCATTGATCCGATGCAATGCATACCAAATTTGAGCATTACCTCCCCTAACTAGAAGCAAATACTTGATGAACAGAATTATGCGTACCTTTTCTAGTTTGCCTTGGAGTCTTTCAAATGCCTCATTGGCATCTCGTGGATTCTCAAATATAGCAAATGCAGAATAGTTGTCACCTTTATGGGGCTGCAACAGAATTCACAAGTCACATCAATTAACTGAAAAGGCTGGGAAAAAAGTGTCGTAATTAAATGATCATCTGAATGTTTCAAATAAAGTAGAGATATTTAGAGGACGAAATCTACCCTCAATTCTAACTTGAAATCCCCTGGAATAACTTTATATAATTCTTGACTATCAACAATAGACGATATCCTGTGAATAAGAAGCTTAGCTGTTTCGCTTTCAGGAACCTGAACACGTGTAAGTCAATGGCAACTTTAAGTCTCAACCAACAATAAGGTCAACATAATGATAATGCACATTAGACTTACAGGTTCTTCAACCAATTGAATTGCTTTATCAACACCTTTCTCCATCTTGGCAAGAACAAGTTTCATTGCTGCCATTGCATCGTCAAGACAGTTATGAGGAGCACCTGGTTTCCGAACTTCATAACCTAGCACACTCTGCAAAACACAATTGGTGACTCAATATGTAAATCTAACATCATTACATCATTTACATTAGCTCGATATTTTCAAAATCATTGATATGCGTAAACAGCAATAGATGATGATGGTTGTACCATAGGGAATTCCTTCAAAGATAACCCACCCTCAAATTATAATACTGCTTCATAAACTAGACATCACAGAATACAGCTCATATTCTTGAGAGAATATATAAGCTTGATACTTGCCTTACATAAAGTGTTCAAAGGAGGTTTCCTGTTAATTTTACCATCTGAGTGTTGAAATATATATGCAGTGTCAATCACCCTAACATAATCTAACTTCAGCGCTGCAACAAAAAAAAAATAGTCAATAGCTTGTAACCAATAAAAATAATTTCAGAGGAATTCCCCCAGTCATATGCACCAAACTCAAAGGTAGATTCAGAGACGACCGGTTAAACGTGAAATCATGATGCTTACCACGTAGATCATTATGCAAACCATGTCCCACTAATATTGTTCCATCCATTAACATCTTGCTTAAAGATTTCTGTTTAAAAAACAACAAACACTGTCAATTTAAACACTTGAAAGCATGCTACAGATAATGCAGAAAGTGAACAGCAACTTGCCTGTATCTTAGCCAATGAGCAGGTATCACCTTCGAGATCCTGAGGATAGACACCAGTAATCTGTGATCTATAGTCAGCAATTGCTGTGCTCGGTTGTACAAGTTTGTTTAGTTTAACCTGAAAAGCCAATATCTTAAGTTACTGTATAATTCAGGATGTTCAGCCTGTTAAGTTCCAAATATGAAACACTAATTCATAAGAGTCTAATATTGGAGTCCCAGAAGAACATGAAACATGCCAAGCATGTTTCCATGCGAAAATACCTTCAAGTCGCGGTCAACCACGCAAACACTCACTACCGCTTCAGTCCCATCCTCACAGAGAACCATTTCACAATCAATAGCGATCATCTTGGTAAATTTCAGCAATCTGTTTTTTTTCTTAAGGTTAATAACAACCCACTCCTTCGTTTGAAAAAAGACAGGGAAAAAATGTATCAGTAGTTGCCTTATTAGAGTAATAGTTCACATGAAGAAAAAGTAAAGGATTCAAACAAGCAAAAAGGATTTCAAATGTAAAAGAGCAAACTAATAGGTTTGATGATAGATAACCGGAGTAAACCTTATCAACTTCTGCAAATGTATAATCCCGTGAATACGATGGGTGCTGCAAAGTTTTTTGGACAAGCCTCTGCACTGCCAACAAGAGAAGTTACGAATTATACTTAAATTATCAAGAAACATAGGCACTGTACCCATGTTCAAATATTGTTATATCATATATAAACTTGTCCATTTCGTGCAGTACACAGAAAAGATTAAATAATAAAATAGCAACATAACTAGTTGACTCCATATCAAAAAGACAAAACTTAGGCCCATTTAAAGGTATAAATGCATACATAAAAAGGGTAAATGTTGCCGATGGTCTTTAGGTGGCATGAAAGCTCTTTATAAATGAGAGATGGATCTCAATTACAAGCTCGACACATTGGTGGCTGCCCCTTTAAAGTTTTTCGAAAAAAAGAAGTGACTAGTAAATATTAATATCGTAACAGTGAAATTCTATACAAGTAGCTTAATAAAGTACTAATGATGACGGCATCTAGAATGTTTGCAGCCAGTTTAATCTACTTGAAATGGTTGGACATTGAATTCTCAAATAAAAGCATCACACCAGAGAAAAACTTATAATTAATAAGAAAAATCCATACTCAAATTTAATCAACCTCACCATGTCAAGTAACAAAGTCTGAATAACAATGCAATTAGGGAAAGAAAGCTAATCAAGAACAGTTGCCAAATCTTGAATATATATCAATCACTACAAAAACATAAAACATACCTGTTCAGGGGTGTCAACAGACTTATCATTCAATAACTCAAATAATTCTTGATTAGAATGGCGCCGCAAGATAGCATCAATAATCTGATAAAGAGAATGTGCAAAGTATATAAGCAACCACCTAAAAAAGAATGGGAACAAATGAATATTGCAAGCATTTAGCTTAATGTTTTTCACCTTCAAATCTTCCTGCCTTGAAAAAGTCTTGAGAAATGCAATCAATGTCTCAGGAGTCCTCTTTGCTGGATCACTCAAATGAGCCCCAAACTTTTTATCATAACTGGTTAAGAATTCTTTCCAGTCTCCCAACTCACCTTTCATTCCTTTTTTTTGTACCGATTTTACAATATCAACCAGTACCTACCACATGAATAAAATAACAACCTTTTAACATTACATAACAAAAGGACCTCTCTCTAATACGTTTCTAAATAATTTTCCATTGTTGTTTCATGATAAAATATACTCCCTTCGGTCCTAAATATAAGACCTAATTGACTTTTCTGAAAAATCCTTAAAAAAGCAAAATAAGTTAATTATAAATTGATTTACCTAATTTTTTCCCTTACACTAGTTTATATTACCCATAAACTAGTAGATAATCTAAAAATATATCAAATATGTCATCATTTAATAACCTATTTCGCAACCTTAATCTCTCCAAAAAAAAAAGTCAATTAGGTCCTATATTTAGGACCGGAGGTAGTAGAAGATAAAATAATGTATACATGCCAAAGCCTAAAAATGCACAGGATTTCTATACAACTAAGTAGTAACAAAGCACATGCTTGCATACAAAGAGCTCATTAAAAAACTAAAGCTTTCATTTTTGATAGGAGAAGTGAACATAACATAACATAACATACCTTTTTCTCTGCAGTCTCTAACTTACTCTCCATTGTAATTCTAAGTTCTTCAATGAACCGAGATCCAATAGATAAATACCCTAAACATTCATTTACAAAAGTGAGCCATAATAAACAAAATATTAAAAAGAATTACATAATGGGTTGTGATAAAAATCAGGCACAACAAACTCTAACCAAAGAAAAACGAAAGAACAAGTATCAATGCATATAATGACCAAAAACGAAAGAACAAATATTAAAAAAGATTTTTTTTTTGCTGACCCACATGAATAATTTCATGGAATGTGAAAGAACAAGTAGAGATTATAAGCACAGAGGGCAGAATAGGAGATGAAAAGTGATAAATAAAAGAGCCCACAACACAAAATGAAAACTTGAATAAAGAAAAATGGATGAAAGTAAGATAAGAAGAAAAAAGGAATGAAGTTACAGAGACGGCGGCCGGCGGCTAATAGGTGACGGTGGAGTGGTGGAAGTTATAGCCTATAGGGCAATCAGAATGCTCTCTTCTTTAATATAGTCTTCTATACTCTTGTGAATTTAAAAAAATTATTTGGGAAAATAAAAAGAGTGTTAGAAACTCATTTTTTTAAAAAAAACTAACTAGAAATAGTAATTTCCCCATTGCACAGGGATTAATTATTAAAAATATTATTTGAAATTATTTGTTCAATATTTACTAATTTAATGGTCAATTATTGCAGATTATTGCATTAATGATAATCAGAATACGTTAATTTTAAAGTAAATTAAAAAAATATTGATACAAGAATTTCGGAATTTCAAAACTAAATTGAATCCAGAAGAAATAAAAAATTAATAATAGAAGAAATTTGGAAAATGGAAACGGATTTTATTTGAATTGTTTTTTTCATTTTGAATAATTAGGTAATTGTGTGGTCCAATCATATTGAAGAAAGTGGTACAATAGGAATGTTGTCACCACTTTTTAGGATATGTAATATGTAATAGATTAGTAATTAATATGTAGAAAAAGTTGTGATAATTTTGTTCATTAATTAAAATATTTGTAAGTAAAAGTAATAAAATGATCGGGTCGTACTATTGGTCATGGAACATATGCTCTGGTCTTGCCGTACCTGATAAGTTGAGTTAATCTCGTTCTGACAATGTTGGTTTCGGAAGTTATAATGAACTGTTTTCTCATAAAACCGGATCAAGTCAAGAACGGGTCATCGGACTACCAGGCTTATGTGCAGCCCTACTTAAAAGTCAATAACAGTTCAATGGACGGAAATAAAGAATTCGAAATAAGAGGTTAGGTTTGTTGTAAAGGAAGTTTGTCAATAACAGGCTTATGTGCAGCCCTACTATATTTTGTTTTTAAAGGAAGTTTGTCTATGTTTTCAAAGTAGATGAGAGGTTTAAGACAAAATAGTGGTATGTGAATGTATTTTACTCTTAATTTTATAAATACAACTAAAATTAACTGAAAGTTCGAGGATCAATTAACTAGAAGTTAAGGTTTGAAACCACCGATTTTAAAAGTTTGTAGACTAATATCAAATTGATCCAAAAATCAGAGTAAAAGTGGTATCAACCCTTTTATGAATGTTGATAGTCTTGATACTCGAGAAATACCGTAATATAAAAAATCATTAAAAATTTTGAGAAATAATCAAGTAGTTTGAATAAGAAGGCATATAGGTAAAATGGACAAATTCAAAGTCCTTCAAAAACCACCAGTCTAATTAAAAATTTGTTGAAAGTACAAAACCACAAGCGCCATCATTTGATCAGACTAAAGAAAAGGAAGAAAGGCGTTAGTAAGGATAGAAAAACAGATCAAGATTTTAACCCAACCCAAGAGGACAACATCTAAAATAGGTTTGATTATGTCAATATCAATAAAAGAACATGTAAAAAGATACATTATATATAATCATAAACATTAGAAATTCAAAACTCATTTCTTAAACTCAGCTTCTGTTCATTACAGAATAAAACACATTTCCACTTCAAATATAGCAATTCCTCTTCAGGTATTTCCTTTCCATGTTATTTCAAGAGGTGAAGTTTACTTTGACACAACATGACAAATGAGAAACAAAGGACATATAAAGGACATGAAATTCATGTAGATATAATGCTTACAATAAATTGCTCCTGATAAAATCGCCCACATTTCACTCTAAAGAGGAAGATCAGTAAACCAGAAACTGATGTTAACATTCAAAAATTAACAACAAAATCAAAAGAACCACTTAGCAAATTCAATCTTTTACATAGGAATTGCTAAAAGAAATTCACCAAGGGGGAAAATGAAATTCAGCAATTGAACTGCAATAATTTGGCAATTGAACACAAGTGAACACATCACAACCTAAACATAGTGACAAAGATCATAAGATCATGAAATGTTATCATTGGCCATATTGTCATTCGTTGACCATCTTCTGAGTGGACTAGGCAAGAGATTTCTACCGGCCAGAAATCCAAATTTATTTCTGAACATATTCAATCGGTTATTATTAGTATTACTACTTGAGGCAGCCTCAGCAGCAGGCACATGGCCAACCAATTGTGTAGTAAATCCTATGCTACTGTCCTGAACTCCATTATCACTTGCACTACCATCCAATCCTTCTATCTCACTATCTTCAAAACTGAATGCCAAGGAACCCCTCCTTCTGCGCATCAACTCGACAGCTTCACCGGTAACTTTCCTGCACTTCCTTACCTTCATTTTAACCAAATTTGGACAACCATAAACAATAGCTTCAATGCCAGTATTAGAAATAGGACATGCTTTAATGCAAAGCTTCTTAAGTGCCACACATTTGGCAGCAACACACTCTATTTCTGCATCACCAACAGTGCCAATTCCACACAAAGCAAACCTTTCTAGTTCTCTGCAATTGGAAGCTATGGCTGATAAGCTCAAAGAAGTAGGAAACAAACCAATCAACACAAGTTCCTGCAAATTAACACAGTGATTAGCCACAGCAAGTAAACCATCATCACCAATCCTATTAGTCCTCCACCCATCAATGTGAAGCCTCCTCAATAGTTTGCATCTCTCAGCTACAACAGAAAGCCCCACATTTGAACAATCAGGAGTCTTGACAATGTGAAGAGTCTCCAAGCTGGAACACTTGGATATCCCCATAAGACCAACATCACTAACCTGAATCTTCTCAAGATGTACCTCAACCAAACCAGCATTACACTTGCCAACACTCTCAAAAACATCATCCCAATCCCCCATACAACGAATCACCTTCAAAATCCTAAGCCCTTTTGAACCAATTATCATTGGTGCAAAGCTTTGGCCATTCACAAGCTCCTTAAGGCATATACTTTTCAAAGAAGAACATGCAGAAACTTCACCAATCACTTCATTACCATTACCATCATCATGTGTCCCCCTAAGCCTCTTCACAGAAAGCTCCTCTAAAACCATACAATTACCAATCACAGCATTCAACCCCTTCACTCCAAACAAACACGACCCAAGAGAAAGCTTCTTCAAAGACTTACAATTCTTAGCAACAGCAACCATTCCAACTTCAGTAACCTCACGACAACCACGAAGCTTTAAACGAGTGAGATTCTCACATCTAAGAGAGATCAAAATCAAAGCATCATCATTTATACTAGCAGACCTTCTATCACATCTTAACGTAAGTTTCATGACAGAATCAAATCTAGTAAACAAAGAGGGAACATAATCAAGCAAGCCCATTTGTGCATTGAGGGAAAGTCGATGCCTACTTTGACCATCCACTCTCATCCATCGTTTACACACAAGAGAGCAATGTTTCCTATCAGTAGAATTAAGAAACTGGAAAATCACAGACAAGATATCATCAGGGAGATCAAGAGTATAATCCAAACCACCACTGATAATGGAATTATTGAAAAAGTCTAAATTTTTGTTACTACCCTCTAAGGGTATATCAGTAAATGAACAAAGATGTGGAGGGTTGAAGTCTGGAGAAGGAAGAAGAGTGGAGGGTGATTGACCCATGAGGGAGAGGATGAAGGAATGAGATAAAGATTGAAACTTTATAGAGAAGAATGAAAATTGGATGAGATTGAAGGAGGAAAGTGGTGGATATGTGTATATATATTATGGGTGTGAAGGTAGGTGAATGGTGATAGAAAGAACTGAGAAGGAGTCAAATGGGGAAGGGAAGTGAAGGTTCCATGGTCACCATCGGATCGGATTAGCGTGTGGGTTTACAGAGAGAGAGAGAGAGAGAGAGAGAGGGCTTGCGTGTGACGTTGGCAACTGTTCATGTTGTTATGGAGTGAAACTGTAAAAAAAAAAAAAACTGAAGACTTGAGTCGTTGAGTTCAACTAAGTTGAATGTTGAAACTTGAATTGAATGATTGAATTTATTTATATTTTAAAGCCGTCCTTGATCAGGTTCTATGGGGACAAAAATGTACTTCCCTCCTCTCTTATAATACTTCTCATGTATGAGACTTGATTGTCTTTTTTAAAATATTTAGAAAACAGGATAATTACTTTCAAATTGATTAATCTACATTTTCTACAAACTCGTTTGTTTGCATGATTTATGAATTAATACATAATTGAATAATATTTTTTCGATCTAAATACAAGATCTGTTTCACATTTTTGAAAGGTTAGATTGCAAAAAAGCCCATGTAATTGTCAAGAATGTGCAAAAATACCATTTAAAATTTTTTAGAACAAAATTGTTCATCAAATTTCAAAACTGGGGCAAAATGCTCATCACACTTAATTTTTTTTTGACTTTTTTCACTCATCATCCTTTGTCACATCATCATCACACAAGGGAAAATAAATACATAAGTCTATCACATAATGAATCGGCAAAAGATGATGCGTCAAAAAGTCAAAAAATTAAATGTGTTGGGCATTCTTGCCCCAGTTTTGAAATTTGATAGGCAGTTTTGTTCCAAAAATTTTACATGTATATTTTTGCACATCCGTGGCAATTACATAGACATTTTTGCACTTTAACCATTTTGAAAAATTCTAACTAAGTTTATTCGACTTATCGCCTAATATATAATCTAATGATACACAAAATAGATTATTGGCTCGTTTAGTTTTTTTTAAAATTCTCCAAAACAAAGTCAATTGGAATTTACGTTTTGGAATTTAGGAAATATAACATATGTTATAATTAATTAATTAATTAATTAATTAATTTTGATTTCTTAATCTCTAAAAGATTCTAAATTTATATTAAGTATCCATTTGGCAACACTTTTGAAACTCAGGTTTGCGCCCAAACTCAGTTTCAAAATCAAGGGAGACAAACACAGCTTTTTCAGAAACAACTTTAAGTTTTTATTGTCAAAATCTATGTTTTGGTTGATGCTAACAAATACTTATAGGTTTTTCATTATAGCTTTTTTGTCTAAATACATAGGTTTTATTATAAGCTATTTTTTTGTAACCTCATACGCTATTTTAAAACCTAATATCTACTAAATGTTTTTTTAAATTTTTTTCTCATAAACTATTCTTCTAAAACTAGGTCGCCCTATAGATCGGATGAATATTGACTCTCTTTTAGTTATCTTTATTCTAAATAAAAGATTCAATTCTAATTTTAATCCAACTTTTTTGAAAATTAATTTTATTAATATTCATCAACAATAATCAAATTTGGGAGGGAGTGAGAATAGGATTAGAAAAGGTTGTTATGATGTTTAGAACAATTAGACATATGTATTTACAACAAAAATGAATATATATTTCATCTCAGCTATAAGCTTTCTAATCGCTAAGACGCTTCTTTGACAAAAAAGAATCGCTATGACACTTTTGCTTTTTAATATTTTTACTCAAAAATAGCGTAACAAAAACTTTAAAATAGTTGCAACTCATGTGATGATAATAAAAATGGAATTGTTGCAACATTCATATAAATGTTTGGATTTGACATTTTAATAATAAACCTGACTTACAAATAAATTGATAATGCGGATACATTTGATCAATTAATGGTGGAACTTTCACACATATAGATGACAACCAAGTGATATTTTAGGGATATGAGAACTTGTATCAGTAATAAAGTGTCAACCTAGTTTTAGTCTACACGTGGTGTGTGTAGTATTAGGAAAGTGAATATACTTAGAAAGTCTTACCACTACTTTATGCATAGAGGTTAATTTGAACCTACGACCTCAAACCCTATGACAAAAAGGCTTACCGTTGAGTCAAACCAACCTTTCATGACTTCATGACTAACAATGAGTTAAAAAAATCAAATACATAGATTTGTTGAATAAAAATCTAGAGAAGTTAAGAAGATATGTCGGTTTAACACATTTGATAAATTAAAGTAACAATTGAACTAACTAGTTATAAGCTAAGGGCCGCAATAACAAACTTAACAATAATAATATTGGATGGAGTTGTTAAATTTCACTGCCAAGAATTATCCGGATAGAAATTTTCAAGGCTAAAACGATCTTAACCAATATTATCAAATAGAGTCATACAAAGTTTCTATCTTTGAAATATATTTATAGAAATCCGTTCCTAAATATAAGATCACTTTAGCTAATTTGGAGAGATTAAGGAAGGTTTCCCAATGAATTAGGATTGCATGATCTTCCCAAAATACCCCTCACTTAAATTTAAAAGACAAATAGGGATTTGAGAGAGAATTGAGTGAGCTAAGAATTATAGGGGTAATTTGGACCAAAATTGAGACAAAATAGAAAGTGATCTTATATTTAGAAACTTATTCACTTCCCTAAAGTGATCTTCTATTTAGGAACGGAGGGAGTAATACATTTGCGTGTAAATCTGAGTGCAGCAGCGTGTGGAGGCTGTGATAGCAGCCGTAAGTATGAACGAACACTGGATTTAAGATAACATATATTTCAAAATGTCAGGCCATTAACTTTGGCGACTGAAAAGTGAAAATTCAACAACTCAACTTCTTGTAATTTTATCTTGATGACTTATTTTAAAATAGAATGTGAATTAATTCAGATAAATAATCAGTCAACAAATATTAAAGGGAAAATGACAAAAAAATGACACTTGCATTTAAGTTGGACAAAATGGGGTCTCTAATTTCAACTTGGATAAATAAGGGATAGTCCCCAATTTATCCTAAATGAAATTTGTGACTGCAAAAAAAATAGTGAATGACTATTTCTAAAGTAGTTAATAGCGATATTTAGTAGTTAATGAATAACTATTCATGTATAGCAATTAACTACTCAAATATCGCTATTAACTACCATTTTTATTAACTACTCAAGTATCGGTATTAACTACTTTAGAAATCATTATTCACTACTGTTTCTTTGCACAAAGTCACAAATTTCATTTAGGACAAATTGGGGACTATCCCTTTTTTGTCCAAGTTGGAATTGGAGACCCCATTTTGTCCAACTCAAATTTTTTAAATGTCATTTTTTTGTCATTTTCCCAATATTAAAACAATAGGAGTTGTAATGTTGTTAATGGATGATAAAATTCCGATGATTATTATTGGAGAATATGAGTAACTCGCCTATTGCTACAGAGGTTTGGTCGCTGTTAAATTTTTTTCTAATTCTAACTTTATATGTTATATATAGAGTATACAATCATTTTAGGAGAAAGTTACAGCAGTTCTTGTAAGATAAAAAATCAAAATAAAAATATTGAGAAATCTCAAAATTTATTTGAAATATATATAAAAAATTTGAATGAAATTATATCATAACAATTGTTAATGTGGATAATTGAATTGTTGAAAACTCTTGTGTTTTGTTTTGTTCTTAATTGTTGACAACTCTTCAGAACAAAGTCGTTATTGATCTCTCAATCACCACTATTAGCAAATACCCTATCATTTAATTTTATTTATGTCCCTATAAACTTCAAAGTTCCATGAATTTAAGGAAGCTAGTTGTGATATTTTTCCTCATATGTGAAAGTTACGTTGTGCGTAGTTTCCCTCCAATATATATATGATAAGTATGCAAATTGCTTGTACACGTTATCACCAGACTTTCTTTTTCTTTTTTTTTTGGCCAAAGACTTTCTTTTTCAATATGCATAAAAAATAGCTTATAGATACTATTTAAACATTTTCAAAAATTAAATAATTAATCTAAAGGTACAATTCAAATTTATTCTTTCCACCTCTACTTTACTTTTACCCTCCCATTTGTTCCGTCAAACTGTCAAAGTCTTTCTCCTTCCCTTGAAACTGCGTTAAAAACTAACAAGTGGTTCTCCAAAATGCAACTATGCTCTTTGCCCACAAAAAAGAGAATAATTACCCTTAATATATTTTCTGCCACTGTTGTGTAAGCCGATAGCCATGAGAAGTTACAAAAAATGCAAAACAAGAACTGAAGTCAATAGTCAAGAAGAAAAGGCTAAGTGGAGGAGTTTCGTGAGTCATAATAAATGGATTCAACCAATGATGATGATGTCTTTCTAGAAACTTAAAGCAAATTAAAGGGAAAAAAGGAAATTCACATAATTGGGAGTTAGTAAGCAATAATGCTTTTGCATACCACAAGACTTAAAGAATCGTAATTCAAAAATACGAGGGTGATTGGGTGGCTCAATTTTCTTTTTGTTGAACTTGAACTTGAACTTGGAACACATGTCCCTGGCCCTCACTCTAGCTGACTAACTGGAAAATCCTTTGTTGAATGTGTCAGCTTTATATTGACGTCGTTATAAGCTTCTGGATCCTTTATATATTTTGGTCTTATCTTAACAAAAAACAAAAAAAAACAGTTTCAAAATCTCACATTTCCAAAGGCCTTTTTCCTTATTGAGTTTTACATTTTTTCCCGGGAGAATTTCAATTAAGGACCAAATTTGGGAATTAATTTCTGTGAAGGACCAAAACATTCTGAAAATTCTATAGAGGACCTAGGTCCTTGGGTGAAATAAAATGTATGTTTAAAAAGACTAAAAAGCCCTTAAGTTAGGTCCTGAAATGAAACTAAATGGAAAGAGCATTGAATCAACAAACACACGCAAGCTTCTTCCATTCTTCTTCTTTTTCCATCCAACCACTCATCATTTCTTCTTCTTCTTATTCACAAGTGAAGTAGACCCATGAAGAAAGAAGAATGAATCTTTGATAACCAAACACACAAACAACTTCTTCTTCCATTCTTTTTTTTTCAGAAAATCTTTTCTCATTTCTTCTTCTTCTTCTCACATGAGGCAGGCCCATTTATCATTCATGATGAACAAACTCCCCTGACCCCATGAAGCGCACACACGGAGTAAAAAGAATGAAGGCAACACATTTCTCATTTCATGGTCATAACTTCATGGGGATGTTTTTGAGAGCATAACAAAACACACAAGTTTGGGTGAGGTATGTTTTTTAAAATCTCTTATTTTCTCTATCTATTTGGTTTGGTCTCTGTCTCTCTCGTTCTCTCTCTATGTTAATTTGGTCTCTGATGTTGTGTGTTTTTTAGGACCAATTATTGAGTGTTGTTGAATGGAGCTTTTTCGTTGTTGAGACAGGTTTTTTGTTGTTGATAGGGCAATTAACATGTTTGGGATCTGACATATGTGTGGTTATAAAAAATTCATTTCGTAGATGTTCAAATGCAATTATGCCTTGTTCATTTAAGCTATTCTGTTTTGATATATGCATTTCTGATATTCGTGGTGAGCTATGTGTTTGGTTTGGTAAATTCATTGTTAATTGTTGAAAGCTGTGCTTTTCTTGTCCATATGAAATTTTCCTTGTTGATACACACATTTGTCTTGTTTGTGGTCTTCACAATGTTTGGTCTTGAAAATTGATTTAACTCACTTTGTTTCTCATTACAGAGCAGTTGATAAATGGCCAGTAGTTCTACAGAAAATGTAATTTTGTATATTTTCATGTCAGGGTGAATGCGTGGGTACAATTGATGATAAGACTAAGTATATCTTTGGAATTATTCGTGGAACCTTAATTGCAAAAGAAAGGACGAGTGAAGAGATAAAGAGATTAGTAGCAGAGGGGCTATGACATGAAAATGAAGGGTTTAAAATGAAGTTCAAAGACAGTTATGCATAAGACATATTGCTGGATCTTGTGGACGACATTGAAGTTGCACAGCTGATTAACTTCAAAAACACCAATGGTCATGTGCACATGTGTAAATATAGCACCCATTATATCTTTTTGGAAGGGGTTGCATGTTCGCACCGCAAGTGCACGGGTCGCGCCAAGTAATAAAGTGAAAGTAAAGTATCGTTCCCACGAGGATTTGGTTCCAAAACCCGGTCAAGTAATGATTATCGCACTCTCGCTCAATTTGAGTGATCCAAATGTTGAGAGTGAAGTGTAACTATGTAAAAAAATAAGAAAAACTATAAACAAGCGATTCTCCAACTTCATGGATAAATTGGGACTTAAGATTATTTATCCCCCTTGTATTTCCTAACCTTAAAATGGTCTCCTCTCACAATTGCTTTTGATAGATATATATACGTTAACCTAGGGTTCACAATGTACTTGTAAACGCTCCGTCGAGTCAAGAACAAGTGTTTAATTTTATTAATCATGCAATCTCTTGTCACAATTAATAAAACCCAATTTCTAAGTTTCAAACCTAATGTGGCTATGTGAGGCTAATAAGTATATGTCTATCTTATTAACAAAACCATTCATTTGTCATGCAAACTTCAAGTTCTCACACTATTCCACTCAAGTTCTACATTTAATCTAGCTCTCTCAAGTCATAAGTCAAATGAACAAATCAACTAAATGGTGATCAAGCATTTAGAAGCATTAGGGTTAGAGTGAAATAAACACATATATAACATTAATCACAAAATGAGAGGAAGACTCAAGAGTTAATTCATACAAGGATTCAAAATAATCCTAAAGCAAAGTGCTTAGCTACTCATGTTCAACAATACCAAAGGAAAATATACAATAATAGTCGCAAACATTGAACAAAAGTAAGACAAGGAGAATGGAGAAGAAGAACCAAGATGTGAAGCCCAAATCTCTTCAAAACTTCAAACCCCAACTCAATCGCCACCAAGATCCATGCCCTAGCACACCACAAAGCTCTCCAATATGCCCAAGAAGTCAAGAATGATGAGCTCCCTCTGTTTTGCCTCTTTTAAACCCTAAATTTCGAGTGAGAATGGTGTAAAACGCAAAGTTTCATTTTTTCGCAGGTTCGCTGTTCGTTCGCTGATGGCTAACGTTCAGCGAACCCCATTTTCACAGGTTCGCTATGCGTTCGCGAAATGCGAACCTCCAGCGAAGAATTTGGCAGAGAGGGTGCATTTTTGGATCGATTCGCTGTCCGTTCGCTGAGAGCTAATGTCCAGCGAACCCCTGTTTTCCTTTTCTCTTCTTCTCTTCTTCATTGCTTCCATTCTTTTGGTGTTCATATGTCTGTCCATTTGTTCCTACTCACATTAACTAAAAAAGGGGTGGTGAGTTCCTCAACACATTATCAAAAATTAAGCAATTTCAACTCATAATCTCGCACACAAGTATTTCATATCATTTTCTTTACCCTATGAGTATTGCTATATTTCTATCTATTTAATTACCAAAAACATGTGATAAATGAGATAATTCAGATGAAATATGTGTGCAATTATGAAGCTCATCACTCCCCCAAACTTGAGTCCTTGCTTGTCCTCAAGCAATTTAGAAATCTTTATGATTTGACCAAATGTTTTCCCTAGTTTGATTTAATTACTTATCCTCACATGTTGCTCTCTTAATTGAGTCTTAGAAAGTATGAGCTATATGTAACGATGTATGCATCTCAATTTTAAAACAAACTTTCCAAGATCTTTGAACTGGTGTGTGTGTGTGTGTGTTGGAGTTAGGAGAGATTATCCAGATTTTAATCCAGCCACTTGCAATAATTCAATGCATGTATAAAGTTTCATTTTCAAATTTCTCCACTCTTTTCTTCATACTTCTCCATTTTCAACTTGTGGCACATAAATTCAAAATCAAGAGGGCTTTTAAAGCTTGTAATGGGGCCGGAGGTTCAAGTGTTTAGCTAATTGAAAGAATGAGATAAAGGAATTCAAATATCTTGAGATAAATGAAAACATTTCATTAGATTCACTCACACACAAAATTTTCTTCCAAGAAGCTTGAAATTCCCCCAAACTTATCTCAAATTGATTCTTTGTACTCCTAGTCTTATTGCAGCAAACTTTTTTTTTTCATACTTATTTTCTTCTTTTCGACTTTTTCTTTTCTTTTTTTTTTCATTCATTCATTCCTCATTTTTTTTGACTTAGGAGTACAAACTTTTCTTTCTCAATCCATATTTCCCTTTTCAAAATGTTCTTACATTTTTACAACTTTGGCAACCCTACAAATCCTCACTACCAATGAAATGTCAATTATCTCAAGATTCAGGTAGTTCATGGTTTTTCGGGCTGCAAGGGTTAAGTCCAATGTGGGTTTCAAAAAGAAATTTCACATGGTTTTTTCATTATAAGGCTCAAAAGGGGGTGCAAAGGGGATAGAATTTGTCAAGGATGGCTTGAAAAGCTCAATCGCATTTAAGAACTGCCTCAATCATTTTTTTAAAATTATGTGCCATAAGTTAAAAACGATGAAGTTTTCCAAAAAGAATTTTGAAATTATCAAATGAAAGAGAATACATGCATAGGATTATTACAGGTTTCCTTCACAAAATCCATCAAATAACTCTAACTCCATTAGTGCTTAAGTTGTTCAATAGAAATAGGGAAACATTTGCTTTAACATTGACATATAGATCTACTTTTCATAGGTCACTTAGTCAAGCAACATCTTTCTATCATTGGATTTTCATACAACTTTTCAAGAAAACTCATGGTCAAATTGATTCAAAAAAATGCAACAACTCAGTTTGGGATAACAGTTCACACATTCACCAATCAAAAACGTCAAAAACAATTTCCCGTGCACTTATTATTCACAAGCAAAAATTATTTGAATTCTCGAAAAGTTTCAAAATGAGCAAAGGAACATCTCCCTCCCCCAAACTTAAATCAAATAGTGTCCTCACTGTTAAATAAGATAAAGAAAGGAACAAACATGGAACAAGCATAAAGCACACATGCAGTGAAACATGAACCAAGGAGTACTCATGGAATAAGGAAGCATGCACAAATAGGTTGATAAGTGAGTCATCATATAAAAGATTGAATTTGCACACATGATATTAGATCTCCAAAAGGTGGCTATCAAAAGCCTCACACCACAAACAAATGAACCATCAGTAGTTCATTGTCAAGAGACTATGAAAAGGTGGAGATGTGTTGGTTAAGAGAGGACTTGGAGAAGACAAAGTAGTTTAGGAAGGTGCTTAGGAAGGTGCTTGAGTGTGGGTACATGTAAAAGGGAGGGGTGTAAAAAGGAAAATTGGGATTGAGAAGAAGAGGGATGATGGTAGAGATTTAGAAAATATAGATAAGAGTGATTGAAAATATGAAGAAAATGGAGAGGGAGAAGGGTCCATAGTTAGAGAAGAAGAAGAGAAAATGCATGGTGAATGGAGAGGACTAAGGTTTGATTATTTATTTAATGTAATAGATTTTTTTATATATATATATTTTTTTAAAAAAAAAAAATTTGAAGGTTCGCCATTGGTTGGCTGTCAGCCAACCAATAGCGAACAGTCCACTGCACAGATTCTGCAGAATCTGCATAAATTCTGCAGAATCTGCACAAGTTCAGCAAAACTTTTGTGCACCACACAAGCAGCAAAATCAATCCCTCTCTTGCACATTTACTTCAGTCCCATACCAAAACCACAAAACACTTCATACACACCACCGAATTCAATTGAAACCCAAAATCAAGCTAAAATATATCAAATCCACACATGGGCATTCAAAGGCATTAACGTCTTAACTCCTCAACTATTAGCAAATCATCACCAGAAAATTGTCTCAAAGATCCAATCACAATAACTCATGGTAGAAATAATACCACAAGTGCAAGATACACCCAAGATTCAATGCACCCTTTCAAGACAACTAATGCAAAAATCCACACATAACTCCCAAGATTTCAGCCAGCGCAATCCAAGATTAACAAGCATAGGCAATTTCATATCACAGATAAAAAATTATTTGCACATCATGATGGTCACTTCACAACAATTAAGCACACATCCTATGCCAATTCAGTTCATGGGATTCAAATAAACCAATAGGCATAAATTAACACCACAGATCCAGTCCAGCAAAACAGTTCTAAGCAATTAACCCCAATAATACTCAAAATTGAATTCAAGATGAGGTTTAAGATGTACTCCCCTTTGTAGACCTCTTCTTGCCTTCCAAAACTGTAAGCTCTAGCACTCCCCATCAGAAGCAATCCAAGTATCAGGAGAAACCTTCATTCCTACAAAAAGGGAAAAACAAGTGCAAATATACCAAACTACACTATACTAGTTAGGAAACTTAAAACAAAAGAGAATAGTTTAGAAAACATGGGTTGTCTCCCAAGAAGCGCTAAATTTATAGTCTTCAGCCAGACTTTCCAACAAACTCACTAATCATAAGTATCAAAAACTAAGATCACCTTGTCTTCATTTCTCCTCGAAAGACAAGGTTCCAATGACACTGGGAATTCATTCACACAAGACTTACATGATCTCTCCATCAAAAGTGATTTTAAGAAACATGTTTCAATATGGCACATAGTGGGCTCTAATTCAATTGCTTCACAATTATCATTACTAGCCCCCAAATATTTTGAAAACCCAATAAAATCCATTGGACTCTCATCATTAAGAGTCAAAAAATAACTTTGAGAATTTTGAACAAAGATTGCAGGGATTTCTACTTGTTCACAACAATAAGGATTAGGCTCCAAACTTGGAACCTCAATTGCACAATCAATATTGTTCTCTCCCTCTTCAATTTTCAACTCACTATCACCTTCAAAATTTTCACTAACCCTTGATAACACATCATCACTTCTGATGACCAATTCTCCTTTTGAAACCATATTTTCTTCACAAGAGTCATTCAACATATCAATAGACCAACCTTTTTGCATTAAAGACTCAAGTTGAGAAGTTAGTTCACCTACCTTGATTGCTAAATTATCAAGAGCTAATGTTTGTTCACTCAATTTTTCATCATCCCTAGCTCTATACTCATTTTCATTATCAATATAACGCTGAAGCATATCCTCTATTCTTGACATCATCTCATGACTGGAACTAGATTCATCTAGACTATTGGATGATATTTGACATTGTGGTGAATATGAAGGGAAAGAATATTTTGGATCCCAAGACAATGAATGTTCATGATTCCAACTAAGGTTAAAAGAATTATCATGCAAATTAGCTTGAACCTTAGCAAAATCATCCTCTACATAATCCATAGTTGAAAAATGGGGGCATTGCTCATTATAATGATTATCTCCACAATAATTACAACAAATGTACTCACATTGAGTTTGAAAAGCATTAGGGTTATAATACGAAGTTGGATAATCATTATCATGCTCAAATTCATCCCTTACCCCATTAGTCCACCAAGGATAGTCCATGACAAAGTTCTAAGAAAAGAAAATTAACAAACACAAAGACACACAAAGAGAACAAATATACACATGAACACAAGAAGAAGAAAAAATCTACAAAGAAACACAAGAACAAATATATACAAACTCAAGCTTAAGCTACTAGTGCTCTAATCAAGATTGACCCAGGACGGTTTTGTGACACAAATCCCCGGTAACGGCGCCAAAAACTTGTTCGCACCGCAAGTGCACGGGTCGCGCCAAGTAATAAAGTGAAAGTAAAGTATCGTTCCCACGAGGATTTGGTTCCAAAACCCGGTCAAGTAATGATTATCGCACTCTCGCTCAATTTGAGTGATCCAAATGTTGAGAGTGAAGTGTAACTATGTAAAAAAAATAAGAAAAACTATAAACAAGCGATTCTCCAACTTCATGGATAAATTGGGACTTAAGATTATTTATCCCCCTTGTATTTCCTAACCTTAAAATGGTCTCCTCTCACAATTGCTTTTGATAGATATATATACGTTAACCTAGGGTTCACAATGTACTTGTAAACGCTCCGTCGAGTCAAGAACAAGTGTTTAATTTTATTAATCATGCAATCTCTTGTCACAATTAATAAAACCCAATTTCTAAGTTTCAAACCTAATGTGGCTATATGAGGCTAATAAGTATATGTCTATCTTATTAACAAAACCATTCATTTGTCATGCAAACTTCAAGTTCTCACACTATTCCACTCAAGTTCTACATTTAACCTAGCTCTCTCAAGTCATAAGTCAAATGAACAAATCAACTAAATGGTGATCAAGCATTTAGAAGCATTAGGGTTAGAGTGAAATAAACACATATATAACATTAATCACAAAAGGAGAGGAAGACTCAAGAGTTAATTCATACAAGGATTCAAAATAATCCTAAAGCAAAGTGCTTAGCTACTCATGTTCAACAATACCAAAGGAAAATATACAATAATAGTCACAAACATTGAACAAAAGTAAGACAAGGAGAATGGAGAAGAAGAACCAAGATGTGAAGCCCAAATCTCCTCAAAACTTCAAACCCCAACTCAATCGCCACCAAGATCCATGCCCTAGCACACCACAAAGCTCTCCAATATGCCCAAGAAGTCAAGAATGACGAGCTCCCTCTGTTTTGCCTCTTTTAAACCCTAAATTTCGAGTGAGAATGGTGTAAAACGCAAAGTTTCATTTTTTCGCAGGTTCGCTGTTCGTTCGCTGATGGCTAACGTTCAGCGAACCCCATTTTCACAGGTTCGCTATGCGTTCGCGAAATGCGAACCTCCAGCGAAGAATTTGGCAGAGAGGGTGCATTTTTGGATCGATTCGCTGTCCGTTCGCTGAGAGCTAATGTCCAGCGAACCCCTGTTTTCCTTTTCTCTTCTTCTCTTCTTCATTGCTTCCATTCTTTTGGTGTTCATATGCCTGTCCATTTGTTCCTACTCACATTAACTAGAAAGGGGTGGTGAGTTCCTCAACACATTATCAAAAATTAAGCAATTTTAACTCATAATCTCGCACACAAGTATTTCATATCATTTTCTTTACCCTATGAGTATTGCTATATTTCTATCTATTTAATTACCAAAAACATGTGATAAATGAGATAATTCAGATGAAATATGTGTGCAATTATGAAGCTCATCATTGCAACTTAGGTAGTTGTCATTTAGGTAGTTGGGAAGGAAGGTCTGATCATGTACATAATTACAGGATGGTACTTGGTGGAACCATGTGTCAAGTACCAAGTTGAAATTTATGAGGAATGAATAATGGTAAAAAGCTATTGAATGCATGTGTGTAGCTTATTTTATATTTATTATTTTATATTTTATCGGTTCGTATCAGACAAATCAAAATGTTAATGTCTTTCACAAACATGCATCAGACATTGAACAAGGAAAATGCCCTTTTCAACAACAGAACCCCACGTTTGAACATGTGAAAAAAGGATGCCCATGTTTGAACAACTTAAACATATATATGAACAAGCAACCTGGTTCCACTTGTAGAAAACTACATTTCACTTGTTGAAAGTCTGATGCAAATTTTTTAGGGACATTAACCAATACTTGTTCAAACGACCATTTTACCTGTTCAAATCTGAGTTTCACTTGTTGAAAAACGCTTTTCATTTGTTGAAGGTCTGATGCAAGTATTTTAGGGACATTAACCAGTTTTCGTTCAAACGACCATTTCACCTGTTCAAAACTAGGTTTCACTTGTTGAAAACCATTTTTCACTTGTTGAAGGTGTAATGCGAGTTTTTTAGGGACATTAACCAGTTCTCGTTCAAACGGCCATTTCACCTGTTCAAAGCTGGGCTTCGCTTGTTGAAAACCATTTTTCACTTGTTAAAGGTGTTATGCGAGTTTTTAGGGACATTAATCAGTTCTCGTTCAAACGGCCATTTCACCTGTTCAAAGCTAGGCTTCGCTTGTTGAAAACTGTTTTTCACTTGTTGAAGGTCTTATACGAGTTTTTTTAGGGACATTAACCAGTTCTCGTTCAAACGGCTATTTCCCTTGTTCAAAGCTGGGTTTCGCTTGTTGAAAAATGTTTTTCTCTTGTTGGATGTTTGTCCATTACATGAAACACAAGAAGAGTTGAGAAAATGAAAAAAAAATTTCATCTAATCTTTGATATATTACAATAACAATAATAGTCTATACATTCAACACATTTTCAACAGATTCTAAGACTTCATGCATGGCTGTACAATTTGATACTTCATTCAAAAATTCTGACATATTATTTTGCAAGTTCCTCTAGTTAAATTTTGATTCTAGTGAAGAAAACAAAAGCCAAGTACTGAAATTTGGCTGGAATCAAGCATGAATCTTGGAAAATGATGAGAGATTCATAAAGATGTTTCATCCATGTTTACAAAAAAAATGATTAATGTAAAAGAAGACAATATCACTCTATTACAATGCAAAAAGTTTTATCAACTTCCATCACCTGTAATTTTTCAGATGAAGGAGTTTCTGATAGAATTCAACAAACACAAGCCTCAATTGCTTCTTTGCTTTTCTAAGGTCTTCCTTGCTGAAACTAGATTCCTCTTTCTTGAAATTTGTAAAAACACTTCTTATTGTTGACATTGATTCAATTGTATCATCAATCTTTGCTTGCTCTAGAACTTCCTAGGTATCTTCTCTATTTGTGGCATCCATATCTTTTCTCCCATGTGCATGATCCATATTTTCTGCAGGTGATGAACTCAAATTCTGCATCTTTCCATATTCAGGTCAAAATGAGGATAGAACTAGTACTAAAAAGTACACTGTTATTTATTCATGTTCTTTCAATAAAAAAGATGGAATTGTGTATAAGAAAATTCTGAAACTCATGGGTGAAACTATATATAAAACAAATTGGCCTAATAATTTTTGCTCTGACTTGTTCACAACTATAACCTGATGATGGTCTTCATCAATACTTGCATGATTGTTTCTATGTTGCAAATGATGAAGCCCATGAAATGCTCTCTCAAGACTAAGCATATGGCCTGATAATTTCTCATGTGGTTTCTTCTCACTTTCCTTAGTACTTTTGATCTCTTGTAATATCCTCTTGAGTCTTTTATAATCTATACAGTTTTCTTCCCACTCATGCACCATCCCAGATAAGCCGTACCCATCCAAATGCATGATCCCACACTCCCACTCTTATTATATCATCAATAGGTATAGGGCCAAGGAAATTGCAAACACACAGCCACAGTTGAGGAGAAAATACCTTAGACTTCAGACTTTAAGTTCCCCTGAGAAGAAACAGACCAATCTGACGAAGAGAGAAACTGCAGTTGAGTGAGGGGAGTGACCTAGGAAGGGCGACTGAGGAAAGCGATCCGACTACGTTGGTGAGGAGTGACAGAGGGAGCGGCTGAGGGGAAAAGCATGGTGATGGAGGGAGCGGTGAGGAGTGATTGATGAAAGCAAAATTAGGGCTGATGGTGAATGTTTGACAATGATAAGGACATTTTAGTCTTTAGCCTTCCTGATTTAATCTCAGTTTGCCCCCAAGGTCCTCAACTGATGTTTCAATTTAGTTTGGTCCTGCTTTTTAATTAACTCTCAAATTTGGTCCTTATATGAAATTCTCCTTTTTTTCCCTCTTGATTCCTTTCTTTACGGGGTATTGACAAATATCATGTCCTTAGTTTCAACTTTGATGTTTGAAGTTTGAACTGACTTGAATTGAAGTCTGGGCTACCAATAACTCACGCTGCATTAACATAATTTTTTGAACCCGATTTGCGCGTAAAAATGATATATAATCGTTTTTCTCCCTTGGCTCTATTTCATTTCTTCATCATCAGTACCCTTCTTTTTGTTTATTACAAGGTACCCCTTCTTTTTATTGACCCTTACATTGAGCCAGTGCTACGGTCTTTTCTCTTTTTTTTTGGCCAGTAATGCTACGGTGTTTTCTGAATTTGGCTGGTCTCTGCTTAACATATTTCAGGTATTTTATACGAGAAAAGTTAGAATATGTACTCCTCCAGTCCACATTAAAAATTTATTCGTTTTATGATAATGACTTTTTTTGCCAAAATGGATAATGGTTTATTATAATATACTAATATGTAAAAAAATTACTTCCTCCATTCATGAATATACTCCCTCTGATCCTTATTATAAGTCACCAACTACTCATTTCTCACATACCAAGGAATGATAGTTTGATCTTAAAATTCATGTTAAATTTGTCACTTTTTCCAACTTCACCATTCATTGAATGATGTGTTTCACATTTTCAATTTTGAATCTCTATTAATAATAGAGGTAAGGTGGGAAAAAACATTTAATGTGGCGGTTGATAACTTAAATTAAGGACAAGAAATTGTAGGTAGTTGATGACTTATAATAAGGTTCTGAGGGAGTAAGACATATTTGCCAAATTTAATTACTGCAGATCAATCATATGATATTATAAAAACACCAACCAAATACTTTATTCTCAAATCTCCCTCTTGTTTATTACTCCTTCTGTTCCTAAATATAAGATCACTTTGGTTAATTTGGGGAGATTAAATAATACAATAAAATTACATAATCTTCCCAAAATTCCCTCAATTACTTAACTTTAATAAGAGGAGGGGTTTTCAATGAAAAGAGGGAGTATAAAAGTAGTTTGGGCAAAACTTGAGATAAAAAAGGAAGTGGTCTTATATTTAGAAACTTATCCACTTCCTTAAAGTGATCTTATATTTAGGAACGGAGAGAGTATTAAGGAGTTTCAATAGGGATAATTTAAAAAAAATGAGAAAAAGTATAAAGAAACCTTATATTTATAAATAAATGCATCCTCAAATAAATTATATATTTAGGTATACGTAGCTATAATATATTTGTAAGAAATATCAACATTTTTATATGTTTAATTTATTTTATTTTCTGTTGTTGCCCTTGTCAACCACTAGTTAAGATCCATGGTCAACCTAATTATTGATAAAAGAAGGGAAATTTAATTAGAGGTCCCTCACAAGGGAGTTAATACTGCAAAAGTCCCAAAAGTTGAAAATATTAATGTAGGGTCTCAAGGGACCTCACATTAATATATTTGAAAAGTGAAAAGACAGTTTTGCCCCTAGCCTTAAAATAAATTTACCTCCTCTCCCCCCTCCTCCCTCCTCACCCACCCCCCTCCCCCACCCTCCCTCTCCAGCCGCCCCCCACCCCACCCTCCCCCCTCGAGCAGCCCACCCACCCCTTCCCACCTCCAGCCGCAACCCCACCCCTCCCCCTCCCACCCTCCCCCCTCCCACTCACGCCCCCTCCCCCTCCCACCCTCCCCCCTCCACCCACCCCCCTCCCACCTCACGCCGCCACCCTCCCCCTCCAGCCTCCAGCCGCCCCCACCCCACCCTCCCCCCTCCAGCCCGCCCCCCACCTCTACCCTCCTCCCTCCACGCCCCCCACCCCCACTCCTCCTCGCGAGCTGGAGTGGGGTTGGGGGGCGTGGAGGGAGGAGGGTAGGGGTGGGGGGTGGGCTGGAGGGGGAGGGTGGGGTGGGGGGCGGCTGGAGGGGGAGGGTGGCGGCTTGAGGTGGGAGGGGGGAGGGTGGGAGGGGGAGGGGGTGGGGGTGGGGTGGCGGCTAGAGGTGGGAGGGGGTGGGTGGGCTGTTGGAGGGGGGAGGGTGGGGTGGGGGGCGGCTGGAGGGGGAGGGTGGGGGAGGGGGTGGGTGAGGAGGGGGGAGAGGAGGTAAATTTATTTTAAGACTAGGGGCAAAACTGTCTTTTCACTTTTCAAATATATTAATGTGAGGTCCCTTGGGACCCTACATTAATATTTTCAACTTTTGGGATTTTTCCAGTATTAACTCCCTTATGAGGGACCTCTAATTAATTATCCCTAAAAAGAAAGGAATTCATTTACTTTTTGGTCTTTAAACGTTTTTTAATACGAATATAAATCGTGTGCAGGTATTTTTCAATGCCCAACGAACTCATGATGCATCAATCTGGCCCTAAGTACATGGGCTTTTACAAGCCCAATGGATTAGTTCTCAAACTTTTCCCATGGTTTTTGTTCAACATGGACCTCATTAGCAAAATGAAAATAGTATTAAAAATGATAAATCAAAATGAGTTCCCTCATAAAACAATTAATCACATTCAGATCTCAAATAATTATCAAATTATATTAAACTCTCAAGAAACCTTGGTGAAATTAAACGATTTGTATTAAGTTGTAAATATTTTTTAATTAAATTATATTAAATGTTTCCCGTTGATTTGTTAATTTTTTATAACTACTGAAAAATTTAGTTATCATTGACTACTCAATGAGTCCGTAAGTATTGACAACTCAATAACAAGTCATTTAATATCATCAATTTCCCTTGAGACTTCAGCTCAATTTCACTATTTTTTTAGAACTTAATTGTGATTAATTATCTTTGAGGGACCACATTGGTTAACTCAAATAAGTCTCGTCTTGTATTTAGAAGGAACGTGCACTACCCATCGTCCGTGGGTTCAGTGTCGAAGGGATTGAACAATGAGCGTCGGGTTGACCACCACGTCGCGAGTTCGATGCTGGGGAGTGACACTTTGTTGTGTCTCCATCGCGGAGCTTGGGGAGACATCTGTGTAGCTAAGTGAAGCTGATAGTAACCTACCTGTGTGGATCGAAAGAAAGGACTTGCTGGTAATGCTCCAGAGCCCACAGGGGCAGGCCCCAGTGGATCATGAGTTAGGTGTCATGTCCTTGGATTGGGTTGAGCTCAAACCCCTTCCTAAAAAATTATGTATAAAAAAAGATATAGAATGAGAATTTTTCTGTCATTATGTCCTACATATTAAATGTAAAGATAAAAGAGCGTGTGAATATATAATAAAGGGTAAATGTGCAATTTTAACAACAAAATTTTGTGACATAGGTTTTTATCACCATAAAGTTTTCGTGGCCCATAAATCTAAAAGTAAACTAAGTTTAACAAGTTTAGTGCTTGTGTTGAAATTCATTCATTTTACAAAGTTGATATGCATTTTTAACTACTCGAAAAACTTTACGGTGTCAACGCTAAGTCTCCTATCACAAAACTTTGTCGTTAAAGTTACACATTTATTTATTGTTTTAAAAATAACACCAATATTTTTAATTGATTAATGTCATACCCACAAATCTAAAACGTAATGGATGTAGAAAAACAATATAAAATAGGGAAAAAATAAATAAAATCCTCTAAATATGTAAAAGGATAATTAAGGTCACTAAATTTATAAAAGGACAACCAAGGTCAATTAACAACACTCTAATTGTTAATTGAAATGAGAATGTTGTTGTGGTTATGAGAATGATGCTGTGATTAATTGTTACACTCTAATTGTTAATACAGATGATGTAATGGTTAAATGTGCATGTTGTTAATGAGGATGCTGCAGTGGTTAATTTAGTGTCTGTAACCTTGGTTGTCCTTTTAAAAATTTAACAACCTTAATTATCTCTTTATATATTCAGAGGACTTTATTTCTCTTTTTCCTATAAGTTAAAATAGAAACACAATAGTACCTCTGATCCTAAATATAAGACCTAATTAACTTTTTTTTGGAAAGGTTAAAGTTGTGAAATAGACTATTAAATCATGACATATTTGATATATTTTTAGATTATACATTAGTTTATATGTAAAATAAACTAATCTAAGGGAAAAATTAGTTAAATCAATTTATAATTAACTTATTTTGCTTTTTTATAGGATTTTCTAAAGAAAGTTAATTAGTTCTTATATTTAGGATTGGAAGGAGTACTCCCTCCGATCCCTAATGTAAGAGCTAGCCGCCAAAAAAACGCTTCTTAAGAAAACATGTGAATGTTAGTTGGATGTCTAGAGTTAATGCTTCTTTTCCAAAATTGCCCATATTTATTATGGTACTTTTAAGAGAGAGAAATACATAAACATTAATAAATATGAATGAGAGTTAAAGGTTAAGTAGAAAAAAAATGCATTAAATGAGGAGAGAATGTGAGGTGAGCTGTTACATTAGGGACCAAAACCATTCAAATTTTAGGCTATTACATTAGTAATAGGATGGAGTATTAATTATTCTACTAAATCACAGTCCACAAACCACAATGACCAATGCCAACCTCTTTTCCCCTACCACCATTTCTCTCTTCAGTTTCACTTTCGGTTTCAGTTTCTTTCCTTCCTCTTCGTTCTTCGAGAACATCACAGCCTGCACTACACTTCTATACCTCCCTCTTCTCCTACTCTCATCCAGAGCGTGTACAACAAACGCTTAGCTTCACCATAATATAGTAGTTTTACACACTGTACTCCATTAACATTCAATGCACCATACATTTACTATACTCCTACTTCTCTCTCTTCACTCTATTCTCTGAACAACATGCCTCTCACTAAAGATACCATCAACTCTAACCTCATCGACGCGCTTCTTTGTGATGAAGATGGTTTTAGTGATGATGTTACTGAAGGAGAGACTTATATGGACAAGGAAAAGTCTCCATCTTTACCTTTGACTTTGTCAAACAATCATGTTTTTTCCTTGCACGATGATGATGATTGTCTTGCTTCTCTAATCTCAAAAGAAAGAGGGGCCCATTTTGGTATTGTTAATGTTGTAATGATCGAAGATGAGCCTCTTTTAAAAGAAGCTCGTCAAGAGGCTGTATCATGGGTTTTAATGATTTGTGCTCACTATAGTTTGGATGCTCTCATTTCTGTTCTTGCTGTCAACTACTTTGACCGTTTCATTCAAAGTCTAAATTTTCTGCGTGATAAGCCATGGATGACACACCTTGCTGCTATTGCTTGTTTAAATGTAGCTTTAAAAATGGAGGATTCCCAAGTTTCACATCTCTTAGACCTTCAAGTACGTGTCACATTTTTTTTAAAAAAAAAATTGGATTTGTTTTTTGTTTGGTTCTTTCTTAAAGTTGGGATTTTGTAGGTTGAGGCATCGAAGTATGAATTCAAAAGGAAAGATATAAAGAGAATGGAGATTTTATTGTTATCAACTCTTCAATGGAGGATGAATCCTGTGACTCCAATCTCCTTCTTTGGTCACATTGTGAGGATACTCAATGTAAAGAGTCACTTGCATTGTGAATTCCTCTCACGATGTGAACGTGTTCTTCTTTTAGTCCTTCCGGGTAAGCTAAAGTAACATTTAAGTAAATACATTTTATATTTTATATTAAAGTAACATTCCAACGTTGGAATTGGCTTTTTGTCTTGTTTCAGATTCAAAGATTATGAGTTATTTTCCTTCCATAATAGCTGCTTCTATAATGGTCCATGTCATCCGAGAGTTTGAACCCTTCAATGTAGTGGAATACAGAAAGCAGCTTGTGGCTTCACTCAAAATCAGCGAGGTTTGCTTTCTACATACACATATCATACTCCCTTCGATCCTAAATATAAGACCTATTTTATTTTTTTGAAAAATTAAAAAAAAAAACAAAATAAGTTAATTATAAATTTATTTTCCTAATTGTTCCTTTAAACTAGTTTATTTGACCTATAAGCTAATGGATAATCAAAAAATATTTTAAATATATCATAATTTAATAACCTATTTCGCAATTTTAATCTCTTTAAAAAAAAAGGTTTTATATGTAGGACCGGAGGTAATATTTTGGTACATGATCTTCAATTTGACGAACTAGTGGACTATTTTGGTGGTAATTTATGAATAAACTACTCTTGTAGGAACAAATGAACCAGTGCCCTAAACTTGTTCTGAAAGTACTATGTTGTCAACAAGACATTCAAAATCTTCATAGCAGATGCAAACGCTTGTGTGAACCGAGAAGCCCTGATGATGTGATCGATGCTTTCTTTAACAATGATAGTTCAAATGATTCTTGGGCATCAAATGGAACAGTTTCAGTATCGGAGGAGCCTGTGTTGAAGAAGAACCGATCTCAGGAAACAGGCTATTGATGTTATTAGTTAATGTCCCTCCATATATTTACATGCTGGTTAATATATTGGAATGTATTTCAAACAATGAAAGCTAGCTAGTCTTCTAATATTTTGTCAATCTGACAAAGATTATTTCATTGGCATTCAACTTTGGTTATTATGTTCTCAATTCCATTTTACATTGTTGGCCAAACATTTGAACAAAAAAAAAGAATGAATCATAGACTTAAAATGTTCACTTCTCCATATTTTAAGAGTAAGCCGTATGTTAAGGGTTATCATCATCTGTATATTTGTCCAATTTGTGTGGAATATTGAAACTAGGGAAGAAGTGAAAGGCAAAACAAATGTATGAATGTATGTGAAAGCTATTAATGTGAGTGTGTGTGAATATGAAGGCACTTTCTGTGTTGGGAATTGAAAACTGTGGAAAATGATGGTGGAGTTTGTTGAGGAGATAGGGCATATGTTGGAATTGCAGAATGTGGATTAAATGTATTGATGGTTTATTTTCCAAGTGACAGCTATGGTGCTGCCTGACAATAATTCTGGGGCATATGATGAGTCAAATTTGGTAGTTATGTTTCCCAGTGTCCTAAAAAACGTGCTAACAATAGTTACTCTTGTCATTAATCATTTCCTTGTATGAGTATATAATTGTTTGCCTCAAATTGTTGAATATCAGTTGCTCACCGAACTTTGCAGTACATTTTCAGGTGTAAATGAGAACGGACATATGAACACAAGACTTTGGCATTCAACTACCCCTCCCTCTCTTGTTAAATACTCCCTCCGGTCGCTAATGTAAGAGTTAGCTGTCAAAAAAACGCTTCTTAAGAAAACATGTGAATGTTAGTTGAGTGTCTGGAGTTAATGCTTGTTTTCCAAAATTGCCCATATTTATTATGGTACTTTTAAGAGAGAGAAATAAATAAGCATTAATAAATATGAAAGAGAGTTAGGGGTAAAGTAGGAAAAAATGCATTAAATGAGGAGAGAATATGGGGTGAACTCTTACATTAGGGACCAAAACCATTCAAATTTTGGGCTCTTACATTAGGGACCGGAGGGAGTAAAACAGTACATTTTGTGATATACCTCTCCAATAAAAAAATAGACAAATTGATGAAATTTTTATCTGAAAAGTTTATTGGTTATTAGAAAGATCTAATCTATTTTTAACTCATTGAAAATATCAGCACTTTGTTAAATTTACATAGACATAGTATTGAACTATTGGCACTATTATTAAAATTTTCCTACTAAATAAAATATTTTATTATGGTCCTTTCACCCATTTTCAATAAATAAATTGGGACAAATTTTTTAGTTTGAGTTTAAAAGACTAACTAACTCATTTATAGCTGGGCTTTGTTATATGTTGTTTGGGCCTTTCTACACATATTGGATTTCTAGATATTAGCCCACTCATGAATACATGCCCATTATTATTATTCTGCGTCTCAGTCTTTCAAGTAAACCCAATATCTTTTTTACCATTTCCCGAAAAACACCCCCAATATCTAATAAAATTAATACATAAGAACCAGAAGAGAGTTACAAAAAGAAAGAGAAAGAATGAAAATTACAAAGATTATTGTATTAGAAGAATTATAGGTGATGGGTAATTAGGGAAATGAATCTGGGTTATACCAGCACAAAAGGCACCATTGCTACTAAACTCAAAAATCCTATTGGTCAATCATTATAAATACAACTTTCTACAAAAGGTAATGTGAGAATCAGAAAGCACAGGTTTTAGTGACCATAATAGTAAGTGCATGATGAAGAAAAAAAGGAGCCTGTGATTCTATCAAGAGCATACAACACTTCTTTCATGGATGGCCTTTTCTGTGGGACACTAGACACACAACTGTACCCTAATTTGAAATAAGCCAGCAAGGCCTCCTCTTTACCCTCCATGTCAGCACGTACCACCACGTCAGCCATCCTCATGGCCCGATTCTTATCCTCCACTATCAGTCCTGGGCCTTGGCCCATCTCATCAATAACCACAATCTTCCCTGTGATCAGCTCCAAAAATATGATCCCAAATGAGTAGACATCCCACTTCGGGTGAGGCTTCAGGTTTCTGAACGACTCAGGGGCAAGGTAGGGAGAAACACCGGTGATTGAACTCGGGCTTGGGCTTGGGCTAGGCCCAAAGCTAGCTTCATGGAAGCTATCTCGTGAGGCCGTGGATCGCTTACTTCCAAATATACGGGCCGACCCACCAGATTTATAACTGGCATCTCCTGTTACAATCTTCTCAAGCCCAAAGTCCCCAATCTTGGGCTCCAGATCTTCGGCCAAGAGAATGTTGCTGGGCTTAAGATTGCCATGCACGTGCTTCTTATCATGGAGGAAAGCCAACCCACGTGCCACCCCTCTAGCAATCTTCAGCCTTATGTCCCATGGCACATGGCAAGGCGACGAACCTACTTTCCCTGACATACAAGCAAAACACATCCCAAAATTTTTTTTATTGCATTGATTTTCATGAATTCAAAAAACTCAAATTTAAAAAAAAAAAAAACAGGGTATGTGTTATATTTATGGTACGCGCTTGGCTATCAGAAAGCTACACATAAAAGAAGTGTGAGTGAGAAAAGTTGACTAAGATATGCATTAAAGAAAAGGATTCAGTTGCACCTACTTCACCGTCGACTCTCTTATCCTATAACTTCATTAAATTCCAACATACTATTGCCATGGTAAAACATAATTCAACCTATAACAGAATGTTCTTATCTAAATTGACCCTATTATTAACTAACTTTATCACCGTCTCCAGTGGTATATATCTAAAACATACTAATAATGTGATACAATTTTATCTAACATCTTTAATTTTTAATATAATCAAATTAGAACCGGTGATAAATAATTAAATATAGAACATAGTTACAATAAGATATGATTTTATCTAACATCTTAAATCTTTAATATAATCAAATCAGGACTTACTGTAGGGGATATTGGCAAGGCTACCATTTGGGACGAAGTCATAGATGATAAGCTTCTCTTGAGTTCCCCAATAGAACCCTCGAACTCGAACCAGGTTTGGATGAACCAATTTGGCCACGACTCGAACTTGTGACTCGAAATCCTTGAACCGGCCTAAACCGGTCTCACCTATTCTCCGAACCGCGAACACCGTGCCATCTTCAAGAACCGCCTTGTACATTATGCTTGAACCGGTGGCTCCCAATATGAAAGCCGAAGCCTTAAGCAGTGTCTCCAGCTCCATCTCTTTCTCTCCATCAACACTAACCAACATCCCTGATTTGTTCAGTGAAGAAGATCCCACTTTTCTCTTAAACCCATTTTGTTCTTCATCAAAAGAGCTTCTAGATTCTGATACAGATTCTCCATTTTCTTCTTCATCTTGTTCTCCTTTTTTCCTCAAGCATGACCATTTTCTAAACCCTTTTGATTCACATGAAGATGGTGACAATGACTCATGATTATGTTCCTTGTTTAGTGGATCCTCGTTGTTGTTTCTTCTTCTTCTTGATTTGTAGATGTAAAGGATAACCAAAGCTAATAACCCAATTCCTACAATATCACCAATAACAATTCCAATAATTGTAGCTCTTCTAATTCCTGTTTTTTCCCGCCGGGAAGTGCTGACGTGTCCATTTTCCGGCGCCGGAGAATCCATTGAATTTGGAAATGCGGCGATTGCCGGCGGAGAAATCGGAGAAACCGGACACTGGTTTCCGGTTTCCTCGCCGCAAAGATCGGGATTGCCGGAAAGTGAATTGGAATCTGTGTTGGAGAAAACAGAGCTTGCCGGAAGCTCGCCGGAGAAATTGTTGAATGAGATGTCAATAGTGGAATTCATGGGAATTTTCTTTGCAAATTCAAGTGGGATTTTTCCAGAGAATTTGTTAAATGAGATGTTCAAGAATCTCAAACTGTCCCCACCAAAATCCAAAGGCAAAGATCCATTCAAAAGGTTTGAAGAAAGGTCTAAAAATTCAATCTTTTTAAACCCACTAGGAAGAAAACCACACAAATAATTATTCCTCACCAACAAAGAAGTTAACTTCATCATATTTCCAAGATTGTTGGGGATATTTCCAGACAATGCATTGTCAGAGAGGTTAAGAACATCAAGATTAGTAAGCTGGATTATAGACTCAGGAATCTCACCGGAGATTAGATTATTAGACAAGTCAAGAAACTTAAGATTTGAAGGTGAATGAAAAAGTGATGATTGAAGTGAACCATTGAAAGAATTGTTAGAAAGATCAAGTCTTTGGAGATATTCTAAGGAGAAAAGATCATTAGGAATGTAGCCAAGAAGGTGAGAATTTGGAAGAGATAAACTAACCACACGATTCTGAGAAGAGTTATAGGAAACTGAAATGACATCACATTGTACTCCTTTCCAAGAACATGGAGTGTTGTCAGAGTAATTCCAGCTTTGAAAAACGAACAGAGGATCATTGGAGACAGAGTATTTCAGAGAAAGCAATAAGGTACCATCTTTGTTTAATCCAAAACATGGATTGACATGAAGAGTGATGAGAGAAAAAAGAAGTGGGAGGAATGTGAAGAGAAGAGTCATGGTTTGAAAGAGTGATCCCACAACAACAATAACAACATTTGTGTGGTAAGAAAAAGAGAGATGAAGGGAAACAAAAAGAAGAGACAGGTCACTGAAATGAGAGAATAGGCTAAGAGAAGAAGGTAGTAATAATGAAGGAGGATAGGGAGGAAGAGAGGAAAACAGATATAGTTAATTGGGAGGGCAGGAAGGTACTGGTAAAGTGGGGGAAGAATAGCATCTTTAGTGACTAGTAGACATACAGGTGGTGTTGCCAAGATTTGGAAACCATGGCTTTTGATCATTGACGGTGTGAATGTATTAAGGGGAATTAATTATTGCCAACGGTATTTATTATCCCAAGACAAACTATAATATTATATTATTGCAATTTAAGAGTTTTTTACTTTTTTATGGCTTTCATTTTTCAAACATTTTCATGCTTTTTTTGTAAAATGATCAAATATATGAAATACTCCCTCTGATCCCTAATGTAAGAGCCCAAAATTTGAATGGTTTTAGTCCCTAATGTAAGAGCTCACCTCACATTCTCTCCTCATTTAATGCATTTTTTCCTATTTTACCCCTAACTCTCTTTCATATTTATTAATGTTTATGTATTTCTCTTTCTTAAAAGTACCATAATAAATATGGGCAATTTTGGAAAAGAAGCATTAACTCCAGACATCCAACTAACATTCACATGCTTTCTTAAGAAGCGTTTTTTTGGCGACTAGCTCTTACATTAGGGACCAGAGGGAGTACTATGTCTAATCCGTAATATAAGAGGTCAACCGCCAAAATGCACACGCACTTCTTAAGAAAACATATAAAAGTTAGTTTGGTATTTGGAATTAATTAGTTCTTTACATCTTTAACTTTATTTGTTATGATACTATTGAGAGAGGGAAATATACAAACATTAAATAAATATTAAAGAGAGTTGGGGTAAAATAGTGAGAAATATATTAAAAATATTGAGAGAATGTAAGAGTAAACTTCTATGTTTAAAAATAAAACTATAGAAATTTTGAGCTTTTATACTATTGTTGGTAGGGGGTACATAGTAATTTAAAATTATTACTATTAGTTTATTTGGATTACTATAACTGTTAGTCATTAAATTTTCACTCAATTTCAGTTTTGTTTCTTAAACTTTTAATAAATTTTAACCTTGATTTATGAACTTTTGATTAGTAGCTTTGGTCTCTCAACTTTGTACCATTTATAACTATCGGCTCTTGATCAATTTTTTGAAAGTTCAAAGACTAAAATTAAAATTGGTCAAAAATTTAAGGACCAAAATTATATTTGAAGGAAAGTTTAATGATCAAAAGTTAGATTAACCCTTTTTATTTTGAAACATTCTTTTAATTACAATACAATCACACAGCTTTTTTAAATATCTATCAGGGTATCTATGCATTTCACTGATTTTTTTACCTTTATGCATTTCACTGATTTGATCCATACGAAGGAGGCTTACTTAAGAGTTTTGGCTCAACCGAAGTCTGAGGTCAATGAATTCGAACAAATTCTCATAAATGATATCAATGTTGGATAAGTCAATAAACTTCATGTTTTAAACTAAACAATGATGTTTTAGGATATGTCCCTAATAATCGTAGGAGGGAGTTAAACTCTCTCCCATAATAATGAATGCATTGAACTTATGGACGTTGGGTTTTTGTATAGGTACTTCTGAAACCCTCAAAGCTACTCAAATCCTAATGGGCTTGTGGCACATCTACCTTAACCAGCTTCGTTATTCAAAATATAAACGCTCAACCTTGCATTCTTCTTTTTATACAAAATAATTTATACTACTACTTCTTAATAAATTAAACAAACAACCAAGAAATCAGAAGCTTCCCGAGATATTAACCTTTTTAGGATTATGTTGATTGGCAAATCAGTTTCCTGAGAAATACAGTAATATTGAGGAAAAAAGAGTGAGATACAGTAATTGAACTAACCTGAAATATCTAGCCTGGCTGCATACAAAAATATGAGCATTACATTTTATCATGTAAATATTTAATTTCTAAAAATGGTTACTTTCTTGGTGGAATATTCTCATGTCATGGTTTTAGTTTGGGCTGTCATTTGTCTTGTTTCTGCAATGATTAGATGCTAATTAAAAACTAAGTATCCTCGTCAGCAAAACTATTAGAATACTGGGGCAAAGATTAAGGAGACGAGGAAAACAAAATGATCTAGCGTCTAAAGATTCTCTGAAATTGCATCGGTTTTAATATTTTACTTCAATTTTTAGAGATCTTTCCACTTTAGTATATTTTTGTCCTCTCCTGTTTTTTTTTTTAAATCCATTCATCCAATTTAAAGTGTTCTCAACTAACTTTTTTTTTTAGATTCATGAAATTAGTTCGTTGATAACCGAAAGAGTACGAATTCACAATTAATTGTTTTTATGGGATGGTTTGAAATTTTTTAAATAATCATGTGGGAGAAGAAATGATAAATAATAAAGATGACATAATACGAAGTGAAAGTTATATTCTATACTTCTATAATAACCCAATCACTTAATCTTATTAACGATCTAAAACGATAAGAACATATTCCCAAGTAAAGCTATACTTTTCAGTCCAAAAAAATGTAAAGCTAAACTTTCTCACATTTTACATCCCGTTATATAAAACTTTAAATCCACATAAATGTTAGTAGATAATTTTTTTATTGACCTAATGACGTTCGTAGATATTAAAGAAATTACTTAAATAAATAAAATTATACTGTTTTTTTATGTATGGGGAGCCAGTGACTCAATGGAGTTAGCAGAATAAGCTTAATAATTGTTTCACTCGTGTTTTAATTTGACAAAATTCCAAACAGTACTAATAAATTGAAATCAGTGTTGACTGTTGACAAGTAATTAAGATACCATTTAAGTCGTAAAAAAGCAGGAGAAAACTTTATTACAAAAAGAGGCACAAATAGAAACAACATTGAGGAAGGAGGGAGAGGGACAAAAAAGGACATACAATCTCATCACTGCCTCATTATTGATGGGAAAATGAAATAAAGATGTGTCCTTCATTCTTCACTCCATGTCTATATTCTATAAACTCTATTTCCAATTTGACTCTACCTTTCTTTATACTAGTGAATTACATTTTTTTTCAAAAGCGAAATTATATGTGAGTTGAATCCAATTCCGTTGAGATCGACATGATCTTTGCATGTTTTAGAATAAAAAGGCTTATATATGTGTCTTATCAATAAGGTCCTTGTATCAACAACTACTGCAAGAACCTTAATTAGATCTTATGAACTAAAAGTAAAATCCTTAATATAACAAGTGTTCCTTCTTTGCATTGATCGTTTCAAAATTTACACTATTAAATAAAAATCAGCCAAATGCAAACAAAAATATATAATGTTTAAGTTATTATATTACCAAAAAAACAATAAAACCAATTGGACTTGATATCCATCATTTTTAGCAGGCATCTAGAGCCATCTATGTTAAGACTATAGGTTGGTTACGTTCTTTATCAAATTAAACAAACCGAATCAATTCAATTCAATCTAAATAAAGAGTTTTTTCCCTTCAATAATGACACTTGAGGCTTGTTAATATTGGATATTGGATTTGTGAATAGCATAAAATGGTAAAAATATTTCAGTTTTTACTCTTCCCCTCAGATTTTGGCAACTATATGTCCGAATCAGACTTCAGTTCAATTGAACCTTAAGAGTAAATACTTTTTTGTGGTAATGATACATGAATTGAAGGGGTAGAGGTAGTAGAAATAAAGGTCTCATTGGAGAAACAAGGGAACAAGAGAGATCCATAGTACAAAACTATGGAGATAAATGAAGGTCTAATCACAGAGACAAGAGTTTTGTATTCTTATAAAAGATTAAAGGAACGATATGATATATCAATTATATAAATCCATTGTCGAACTCTGATTGAGCCAACACATCCATACAAACAACATTATGGTACTCTCCCTTCTGTGGCAAAAACTGTCATTATCTTTGACGGTGGACAAAACCAACTGGATCGCCATAATCTCCGTCGTGAAGTCTTCTTCTTCTTTAATATATAATAATTAATTAATAATACAAAGATATGTTACAGGTTTGTCAGTAGATTATTGTTGCCTTCCTCGTAACATATATGCTCTAAGGTTCACAGACTCACTATATAGAGTTTAACACTTCAACTAATAAGCAGTCAGAATTCAGATCGCACATGGCGATGTGGATATATATGAATACTATGCCTTTTTTTATTCTTGTATTTGACTTTGATGAATATTAGTGTAATTATGTATGTAAAGTATGATCTTTTTCGAATTTAAGATATTGTTTCTACTTTCACACACTACAAGAAGAAATTTGTCCAGTCAAGCAAGATATATCGCTCTCAAATGAAATGTCGTGGTTTTTGCAAAAAACCGCGGCATATTGTATTAAAAAAAATTGAACTTAAAGTTATGATGCGCCATAGAAACGCGACAAGTGAAAAAAATGTGTGCCAAATTATTTTTATTTTTTTAATGTGAAAGGCGCAACATAATGAAGAACATATTTTTTTATTAAAAACAGATGTCGTGCAACCAGGCGCGACATGATGTAGGAGATTTTTAATTTGAAAGCACATGTCGCATTTGTTGGCGTGACTTACATATTTTAATTAAAAGATATTCATGTAAAAATATGCATGTCGCATCACAAAACGCGTCATGATGCTTGATTTTTTTTTAATTGAAAATATGGATGTTGCACATTAATAGACGCGACGTGTTATTAATAAAAGACACATTTTCAATAATTAAAAAAAGGGTGTCGCACCTTATCGCGCAACACCACTAAGATGTGATATAAAAATCATCTATATACACTGCACACTTTTTCTCATAAATTTTCTTCCTTCTCCACTTTTTTTCTTCCTTCTCATCTTTCATTTTTCTCCCTTCTCCACTTTCATGGTTCCTCCTTCTCCACTTTCATTTTTCTTCCTTCCCATATAACTAATTGTTGTTTCTTTTTTTTTTGGTAGGTTGTTTTGTTTATGTTCAAACACTATAATTTTATCCCATATTATTTATTTTTCTACTAGGTATGTAATTTATGATACCTATTTATTTAAATATTATAATTGTATATTACACTGTACAGTGTATGACTTTTTTCCTAATTTATGATATCGTTTCTACTTTCACCATATTTCTATCTAAAAATATTAACGTATTAAAATAGCAACATAAGAGAGAAAACTAGATAATTTTTTAAAGGTTTGTTTGAGGTGATAAAAAAATGTCGTTTATTTTAAAATTATCATACACGTACCGTGAATTTGGTTAAGATTATTTATATGCATTTTTTTCGATATCATCAAAATTCACATAGGCCTCCCTTAGAAACTAGCGGTAAACTACAAGTATTTTTCATGAGTTTTCCTGGAATCAAACAATTTCTATTTAAGTTTAGGGGATATTTTTTTATCAGAGTTTAGGGTATATTTGAGAATATCTTAAAATAGATAAGATGCTACTAAATGTTCTCTTTGCCTTTGGATTATGTTTTGCTCAATTTTCTAAAAAATAAAATAAATATTTAAATAACTTTCTATATTTAATTTAGTTGTTTGTTTCTAAAATGAAGTGCTTTAAAAATATAGAGAAGAGATTTTGAAATTTTTCTCAAAATTAAAGAGTCCGTGGCTTTTATTTCAAAAGTTATGATAAAAGCTGAATTATTGAGATCAAATCTGAAAGCTCAACATATTGAGCATATGTTAAGTAGAGGGAAAGATCCAATTTAAATTTAAGATATTGCAACTGCAAGTAAACTAGCCTAAAAGTAATGTTGGGTCTTTATTAGCATGTTCATTTGCTTTTTTAATTAATTGGTGGCAGCTTTTAGGCTTTTATCAACAGCAATTTAAAGACGAAGCACTTAAGCGATAAAAAGTAGGCTTTAGCCTTTAAAAATATTGATAAACTCGATCCAGCATGGTTAATTTAGATAAGAGTATATAACTTTGAGACTCTATTTGGGATAAAAGCCTGACTTTAATTCTTGGACTAATGTTTAAAGATATATCCTTTTTCTATTGCTATGCTATTAAAAATGGTTTAAAAGGTTCTTCATAAAGCTATTACATCTTGTTTTTCTTTTATGTTTGTGTTTGTGAGAGCCAGTGAAAAGCAGGGGAGCCCATGCTGCTTTACAAAATTTCAAATTGAGTATATTGTCCCTTTTATAACCATGCATGTAATTAGCAATTATATTGTTATAAATTCAAAGAAATAATATGTAAGTAAGTCTTCATTACAATATTTACCAAGATTTTGGTAACGGAAAGAAATAATTAATTTACCAGGATTGAATTCCACCCCTCATGTGTAATTAAGTTCAAAAATTAGTGATTGTTCAAAGGGTTAAGGTTTACTTTTCTCAAGCGTTGGAGCCATCCAAAAATTTTTCTTATATCAATATTGTACCAACACTAGTCAATACTCTTACGGTCCTAATTATAAGACCATTTTAACTTTTTTTTGGAGAAATTTAATGTACAAAATCAATCAATTCTAATTGTCTTTAGTTATCGTCTTTTTCCACAAAACTAATTTATTCTATTTATAACTAATTATAATTTAATTATATGTGACATATGTTATAATGTAGTTGTTTAATTTACTCCCTTAACTTAAACAAAAATATATTAAAATGATACTCTCCTTCCGGTCCAAAACGTAAAACATAGTTGACTTTTTTTAGAAAATCCTAAAAAAGCAAAATAAGTTAATTATAAATTGATATACCTAACTTTTTTCCTTAGATTAGTTTATTTTACCTATAAACTAATGGATAATCTAAAAATATATCATATATGTCATAATTTAATAACCTATTTTACAAATTTAATCTCTCCAAAAAAAAGTCAACTAGGTCTTATATTTAAGACCGAATGGAATATTTTATTTAGGACCAAAGAGAGTAGTATGCTGTCAATGGAAACATTGTTCCATTTTAACAATTTTTGGGATGTTTTGTTCTGAGAAGAATTTCCAACTACCCACAATTTTTATACAAAACATCTTTCATGCAAAATTGTACATAAATTGCAGGACAAAAGAAACTTGGACAAACATGCAAGTTATGGGTTAATAAATCAAAAGACAACAGTTCTTTTTATAATTGTTGTGGCATTAGATTCTCTAGAAGCTAGGAAGGAGGTATATAGGAGACTATAGGGAAAAAGTTTTACTCGTGGAGTTCAATAACAGCCGAATTGCGATGACTTTATTGCCTGGACTAGACGTTGATGATTAGTGTATTAGAAAGATATAGTACAGTTATACATAGAGACTTTTTTCAAAACAAAAGACAAGATATACTTCAAGGGTTTCAATAGAAAATTAGTTCATTTTCTTGTCACTTTTCTGTGAAAGTGATGAAAATTATAAACATATATTTTTAATTTTGTTCAGATTATGACTGCAAATTAAAGAATCAAACATTTAAAGTGAAACTGTTAGTGTCTATTTGGTACAATTGAGATATAGGGAAAATGTGAGGAGCAAAAGTTTAGTTTTTAACTGAGATCGGTAAATTTGAAATGAATGAGAAGTTGGTAATAATATTTTTATAAAGAAAAAGGTTAATACAATGTCTCGTCTTTAAGTTTGTACATTCATTTTGGTTTTAGTAGTTTTAAGTACAGAAATTGGTCTATTAACTTTTTTTGAGCCAAAACTCTAGTCCTTGTGTTTCTAAAAAAATCCGAATCGTTATATCCTTTTTTTAACCTGAATCATTATATATTTTGAAAGACCAAAATCTATCTACGGTTAAAAACTATGAGCACCAAAATTTTCGTTTTAGAATTATTGGGATAAAACAACATTAGAGCAAATTGTGAAGACCCAAGCAATGTATTCACTTCACCAATTTTTTAAGGGTTAATGATCACATTTGCCCCGGAAGTTTTAGACAAGAATCAGATTTGCCCCTAAACTTTTTTTAGGATCATATTTACCCTTGAAGTTTACAAAATGGATCAAACTTACCCTCACATCCTACATGTCCTGCCACATAAGCCTTCATGTCAAAAGAGTCCTTCCACCTCATCATCTTCTCCATTCTTCCCTCTCTCCTCTCCTCAGTGAGCCACTCCTGCACGGTCCCTCCCCTCTCTCTCTCTCTCCTCCTTACATGTCAAATATCAACCACCCCCTCCCCCTCCGACCCCTTTCCCGTCAATCTCACCTTCTCCCCTCCAACCCCATCAGCACCATTGTCACTACTCCGTTGTCCTCTGTGTGATTTGGTTTTGCCAGTTTTGGAAGCCATTTACAGATTGAAGAGATTGAACCTGTTCTTTTTATGGGGATGAATAAGAAAAAGTAGAAGCTATGGCCTGTTCTTTCTTCTTTTGTGTTTCTGGAAGGAAATAACTAAGAACAAGTATTTGAATATATCGAACAATTAACAATCTCCGTCCTCAAAACTCTACTGGAAGATTCTTTGTTGGCATGACACAAAACTACAACAACAATAATACCTCTGCAGAATTAATTCAAACTCTCTCACTATACTTAATAACATTAAATGCCAGAAAAAAGGAAATTTAATTTTTCCTAAATGAAGAGAGAACAATAAAAATGATAATGGAACAAATTTTTTTGGGTTTTGAAAATTATAGAGAATGGTTGAATGAATAATGAAAAGTAATAATAGAATGAATAATGAAAAGTAATAATAGAAAAGCAGAGAAATGAAGGGCCGGGAATGGTGATAAAGGGATCTGGGGAGAGGGTGAGATTGACGGGGGAGAGAGAGGGGAGGGACCGTGCAGGAGGGGGCTCACTGAGGAGAGGAGAGAGGGAAGAATGGAGAAGATGATGAGGTGGAAGGATTCTTTTGACATGGAGGCTTATGTGGCAGGACATGTAGGATGTGAGGGTAAGTTTGATCCATTTTGTAAACTTCAGGGGTAAATATGATCCCAAAAAAAGTTTAGGGGCAAATCTGATCCTTGTCTAAAACTTCCGGGGCAAATGTGATCTTTAACCCATTTTTTAATTCGCCTCCTGTCCCCTCCTGTTTCCCTCATACAAAACAATCCCTACGAACTGCTCAAAATTAATTTCTCTTCAAATCACTTGAAGATCAACATTTTTAATAAAATTGGACAACTAGTTGTAATGAGACTACGGGATCTTTAATCACGTATTTAGAGAAACAAAAAGAAAAATAATATGTACATTGAACATACTGTTCTCATGATCAATTTATAGCCTTTAAATGTAACAAAAGAAAAATAAAAAGGAAGGAGAATAAGAAGTAGGAAGAGGAGGGGAACAGCTTTTGAAAGAGGAGTGACCTAAAAGTTAGGGAAATCAAAAGAGATTCTCACACTCTGCATGTACAATCATGAAGGGTGACAGTGTCCAGTGGTGAAATGAGTTCTGAATATCACTCTTTTCATTCATTCACTCAACTGATCCAATTGCTACAACCTGCACTTTAACTTTAGTGCTTTGGTCTTTTACTTATATGAAGCTATGAACAGCCATCTCACTGTTGTTGTTTTGAACCCAGAAACTAAGAATATTGCTGCCTTTTCCCTTCCGCATTGGTCGGATTCCGTTTTTAGTTGTACCAACTCTTTGGTCATTATATATTATTCATCAAAAGATTTGTACAAATACTTGATTACTTTTAAGTAATATTGATCTTAAATATAATATTTTTATTGTATCTACTATATCATTTATTATCTAAATTGGTTAACTTATGAACTAATATACTCATTCCAATCGTAAATATAATATATAAATATTTAATTTAATTAGATTAATCATGTTAGTTAGATTAGTTTAGTGTAATATATTTTTCCTTAAACATCATAACTTTCTACCCTTATATCTTTCCTCTCCCTCTCTCTTGAAATTGATTATTATTTAGAGATATCAATAGGGATGATTTCAAAAGAAATTGATAAAAATTAGAAATGTATCTTATGTTTATGACCGAAATTAATTCCTTAAATAGGTCTTATATTTAAGACCCTAAAAAGTACTATTATCTAATAATCTAAAGATTTATATAAATATGCAAAACACTTATTAGGTCATGTTTCATATAATCACATGAGATCATGTGCCTTCTTTTTCAATTATTGTCTTCTAACTATAAATTCATATAAAATAAATGGGATGCATGACAGTGTGTGATTGAAGAACTTTGATATAATACACATACACACAAAGATCTTGCTATGAGTATGATTCAATAATTATTTTAGAGAGATCATATAACACATGCAACAAATAAACAATTTATTTAACTTCATTAATTAATCCCATCAAACTAATTAGTCAATTTGTTTTTTATATCATGGATAATATGTAGTATATTTTTAATGATTTCATTGATCTTTAGAGGCTGTTTGGGTAGCTTCTAGTAAACCATAGTTCCAGGCTCGAAAACCTGTATGTTTCTTAAGTAATTTTGTGTTGTAGAGGTAAATAAGTTAGTGGGCTTTCACATTATTAGATTTTGCTAGAAAAAGTTCTTTGTTCAAGTTCTTCTCGTTAGAAACTCCGCCGACCTGATTTCTCGTTAGAAAATTTACTGAAACCTTAAAAGATTCAAGCAATTTTATATTTCAATATCACTCGGACTCAATATATTTTAATTTACTTCATTCCCTCATGAACGCCTTTTTTATTTATCAAAGTTCCCTCATGAACGCCTTTTTTATTTATCAAACTTCCCTCATCTACGCCTCACTGATCTATTCTTCCCATCATGTTGCCTCATACATGCATACACCAAATTCTTAATTAATTTCAAGTTGATATTATTCCCAAACTTATCCTGTGACACACTGCGAAGAGAATGGGATGTTCAAATATGTGTCAAGAGATGGTAATAAGGCGGCAGATTTCTTAGCCAAGAAAGGACTTCAGGCGAGTTTTATTTTTACAATATTTACGCAGGCATCTCCTGATGAGTTGGATATATAGTATTATGGCATTGGATTGTGTTGGCAGACGGACAAAAACTGTGGTATAATTGGGAATACTCGTTGTTCATAAAAAAAATAATAGAAGGCTGATGAATTCCAAAATAAAATTATTATATAAACTAGATTGACAGTTTGACACTGTACAACCCTTTTAATACAAATTAAACTAGATTCCAGTAGTTAGCAACACCAAGTCATGAAGCTCTGACACAAGTGGTCCAACTCCACCCTAGTTTGATTACGGATTAATTAATATTTTTGTCAGTTAAAAAATGATTAATTAGTATTTGCTAATATTCTCATAGTCTTAATTATTAATTTAAGTTACTTGTCAAATTTCGATTTTTTTGACTTACATTTTCTTGGTCATGTGTCCTCAATAATCAACATGCAAGTGGCTGGAACATGATATATAAATTAAACATATATTTTGTAATATGTTTGCCATCATATGTTTAGATAAAGTCTGACAGGTGCATGATTTTTAAATTATGATCACATGATTATATTGTATTATCTCATACAAATAATATAATTCTACAATTATTGAAAAAATATAATCGCATTATGATATTGTTCGAAGATATTACAGTTGTCATGTTTTAAGTAAAATTGTATACTAAAAATACAAAACAACGCATACATTTTTTCTTCTCAATTATTTTCTTAGTTGAACTCAAAGTCTCAAATCGAATTTCCTTGTTTTAGGTTTTGCCAAATCAATATGCTCCCATGCTGCTATTCCATTGCAGTTGCTCTCGTGGAGTCGTGGTTGTTATTTGGTGATGAGACGTGTCTGGCCCAAAGAAAATTAAAAGTAAGGCCCAGAAATTACTAAGGGCTCCCAAAATTTATTGATTATTATTAATTATTTGTTTGTCTATACATAGGCAAATTTCAACGTCTTTACTTTTTTCCCTTTCTTGGAATTATTTATTTAATATAAATATTATTTTAGAAATAATCCGTCACTTTTTCAATACCAAAAATTTTTCACCTAAATTTAATGTTGATGTAATCATAAGCAGTCTTGTAAATTTGTTAAATACTTTTCTATACATATTTTAGGAGAGCGGTTTAGCTCACCAATAATTCATTCTGTGGACTCTGGAACATAATGAACAAGTCATTTCTTCTGTTAACAAAAGTAGGTTTAGTCAAATTTCATTTAGTTGTGGAAATGTTTTCCCAAATACTATAACAACAAGTTATTCCCAAAGATTTGAATGTTCTCCAAGATGATCGAATGTCCAACCTTTAAGTGAACCCATTGAACTAGGAGCAAATTTGTTAAATACTTCATTTGTATAACTATCATCAGGACAAATGTTCGGCCGAAAACAAAATCAGGACAATGGGTATTACTTCGTTTTGGACAAAAATATAGTGAGGATCAAGTCACTAAATCTTGAAATTCTCTTTGATGGGCTAATCTGGAATTCTAACTCAAATGGGCCAAATCCGATTTTGGATTCATATGGGAAATCAAATTTTCCCAAACTCTCATAAGACAACATTAAGTTCAGTTCAAAAAATATAACTCAACCTTAAGTAATATCTTAAGATAAGTGGGGCGTTTTAGCCCAATAATATCAAACTTCTTCCTTTTAAAAGCCTATTTGGTAGAGGGGACGCGAAGATAAATTCTAATGAGTTCAATTTTGAAGAAATAGAGAAGTTGGTTAAGAAATTTTATTAAAGATGAGATGTAAGATTAATGAGTAAAAAAATTAATTCAAAAATTTAACTCCACTTCTTTAATTTTCAATTAAACTCATTAAAAGTTTTTCTTCCCTCCTCTCCCTTCATTTCACTACTGCCAAACTCACCCTTGAGTCTTATTAAAATGTGAGGTTGTCAATTCAAAAACTCATCTCTTTTGAGGACGTCAATTATGGTAATGAAATAATATATGAAAATTGAAAACTTTTCTTAAATTAATTGAGATATTACTTATTCTGACAAGTATATAAAATTGGTTAATAGCAAATGTTCAGAAAATTTACTGGCCATAAAATCTCAAATATTTTCATACACAAAAACAACCAATATTTCAATGAATTTTTTATATATTAATTGGTAATCAGCACGCACATAATCTCAATCCTATTACTATACATCCAAGTCACTGATTACTTTAGTCAGAGTTCGTGGCTTCCTTTTACAACATAATATTGTAATAAATTTCATATATGAAAAGCACTGCTCTACAAAGATAGAAGCCCTTGTTGACCATAAAAGTTTCAAAAAAAATATTTATTATTCAAATTTTCCTATTATTTATAGTATCAAATGTATTTGAGATATATCGTTTATGATAAATTGTCATAATATTTACAAGAACCAAACCACACTGCTTCATTATTACGATATATTATGCAAGATCTAAGTTATATTCTTTTCCATGGGCATAACTTTGTTCAAGTTTCATATCATAGTTATCTATTAATATAAACGGGTATTTTTTTGTGTTCTGTCATGATTATTTTAATGTTTTTTAACCGAAATATTTTAATGTTTTACCCAACGTTAACCTGTTATTTGTACATCTAATACTTTACGAGTTTACGTTGAAGAGGGAGTGTCCCAATTGGGACTTATGGTTTGAATCTAGCTAGGATAAGTGTTTTCAATTAATAATGATAATGGTTTAAACTGTACAATGTTGATAACTGAAAACTAGGCCACTGAGAGTTATGATGAGTGAATTAGTGGGGAATGAACTGTAAAAAAAAAATAAGAAAGTGAGGAAAGAAAAGTTGGGGTATGCGTTGATTTTAAAGACAAGACAAGGACAATGTAATATGTGGAGTATGTCACTTGACTTGTCTATCTATAATTCATGATATGAATTTGTAGATGCCAGCTTAAAAGTGACAATGAATGATTCTCATACGACATAGCCTATCAAAGTTGGCACCCATTGCCGTTCGTTTGACCCTTTTCTTATATCTTCCGTTTTTCGGTATTTCTCCTTCGAAAACGACACCACCACTTCCCACCGCTTTTTTATTGCTACGCACCTCCCAATCTCCAATCCTTCTTTTTGTCTTTCCCTCCTTTTTTTCCTTTATAAATATATTAATTTTTTATTATTGTATATAGCTCGATTGATTTGAGACGAATAAAGAAACTAAATAAAATATTTGACTATAACGTCTATTATTGTATGGTATTTATACAAAATTTATGAATATTACTATAATATATGTCAGTTTTTAAGTTAAAAAAATTTAGTTCATGTGAAAATAAACATAAGAGATAAAATGTGATGTAAAATATTTATATTCATGATCGAAAATAACTAACTTTTACATTAAGAATATGAGATAATACATATAGGTAACTCTATGGAGATAATCTTTTTGACCGCTTAAGACACTAACAAGCCCGATCTCATATCTAATTTTACATTTCTGAAAATAATATCGAATGCTTTTTTGCGGAGAGGGGATTTAATTTATCATCAACAACGCACCTCGTTGATGATCTAATCAACGTAATGATAAGTATTATGGATTGTTCTTTAGTTAATATAAATTTTGGTCTATCTAATTTACTCTTATTTCAGTTTTATGTTTTAGCCATTATTTCATTTTAAATGCATACAATTTCAAATTATATATTGATTTTGGTATCTCACATGTCTCTTTTTGTTTGAAGTGTTAGTAATCCATGTAGCTTAATGAAACTTGGGTCATTTTACCTTTTGAGGAACTCAAACACAAGGTTCATAACTATAAGTCTATAACCAAAACAAATGGAGAAAAGATATATAGGGACCAAAACAAATTTGTTGTTACAAATACTTTTATTCAATTTTATTTTGGTACTTATGTATCTCTTATCTTAATTGAATAATGTACGCTTATTTTAATGCCATTTTAGGTTAAATACAAAAACTAATAGTACTAGTCATCAAACAAATTAATAGGCCCAATTGAGTAGATTATTAAAATAAATTCAAATACTATCACCAAGCATTTATATTACCTTGCTGTTGATTATTCCAATTTAATTAGTGGTTTTATGTTAAATAAAGATTAAAATATAAATATGTTTTAATTACTTGGAGTAAGATTTACCCAATATGGACTTTACATTAATATAAAACAGACTATTGACTGCTAATAATACCGTAAAACAAACAAATAAACAACAATGCAATCAAGTGATCGATTGTTTGTTTTATATGATCAAGGATTCATTTTATGGATTTATCATACCTGTCAGTCTTTTGAGATCCGATAGACCATGCAGATAAAATCACGACAATGAACTCCATTAACTCACTGCTAAAACTTAAGAAGAATAATAATACTTTAGGTTTGGCTAGAGAGTTACTCTAATTCTGGTGCATACATGAGTCCTTATTCTACTCGGTCTCGTCCTTCTCACATAAACGATTAGGGCTCACATATTAGGTAGAGAGTGTATAATTGTCACATACTTTAGTTTGTTTCATTTTTATTTGTACCCTACTTTTAATTGGGTTTAGCTCTAATCCACCAAAAGTAATCAAAGAGTTGCGAGGGAGGGGAGGCATGTAACATTTCTGTTAGTTGAATATGAAGAAATTGAAGGAGTATAATTATAAATTTTAGTGAATATATATAATATCAAAGAAAAGAGCATGAAAAATTAGGGTAAAACTTTTCCAGATTATAACTCATGCCAAATTTTATCTTCTAGATATAGCTCATAGTAACGCAAAAGGTGGTTGGATCTAGCTAGCAAATGGGAATACCAGTTCAAACTTTATTGTTGTTGTTATTTCATACTCTAGACTAGGCATAGCTTGGCTAATCTGCATTTTTGCGTAATTAATTATAAAAACTTTTTTTAACTGAGTAATTGAAAACTTAAATTATTGAACTAACACAAGGTTACTTTGGGGGTTGCGGGTCTATGATATTTGATGTTGAGGGTGACAGATTTGGAAGCATTTAATATTCTTTGTAATTACGTAAGAGGAAAATTTCAAGTTCCTGGATACTTGTTCCATCAACTTGTTATTTTCTCTTCGTTTTATATATTATTTTCTTGGTTAATCACTCCCACAATAATTACATATTAGAAAGTTTTGTAACTAAATGATTAGACGGCATTGTTGCGGCCCATTGTTTTCGTTTCCAAACAATAATATTGTCAATGAATCTGTGATTGATATATATATATATATATATATATATATATATATATATATATGGCACATTTTATTAGTAATTTATTAAAAAAAATTTGCAATCAACGTTGTTTTTAAAAGAAAAAAATGCCCTGTGTGGTTGAGTGGCAAGGACTCATTCACCCTTAACCAATTGTCTGGGGTTCAATCTCTGATGTTGAGTATGGAGAAGCATTAAATCTCTCAGGCCAGCTGTCCCACCCTTTGAGATGCCTACAAATCAGCGGGGGATTAGTCTCTCACTTGTCGAGTGAGGGGATACCTTGATCATGGATTAAAAAAAAGCATTCATGTAATTTGGTAAAAAAAACAATAATGTCAAAATATATGCATTGAATTGAACAAATTGGTGCAAAGAAATAGGCAAGCATCGGCTGAATGTGACTTGAGTATTAGCGATGCCATAATTTCAAACACGAGCTTTAACTATATGCAGTATGTTAGTTCAACTAATTTATTGAAACTAATAAATAACAATTAAATTATCAAAAATGTTTGAAGATGATTTTTTAAATTAAATTAAGCAAGGTTTTGGAGGTGAGAGAGAAAACAAATGTTAATCATTTATTATGAGGATATAAAATTAACAAATAAACATTATGTATCCTATAAATAGTGTGTGTGTGTATTATATAAGACTAAATAATTATTCTATAAGTGATTACTATATATTGTACTCCCTCCGGTCCTAAATATAAGACCTAATTGATTTTTCTAAAAAATCCTTAAAAAGCAAAATAAGTTAATTATAAATTGATTTACCTAATTTTTTTCCCTTAAACTAGTTTATTTTACCTATATAAACTAATGGATAATGTAAAAATATATCAAATATGTCATCATTTAATAACCTATTTCGCAACCTTAATCACTCCAAAAAAAGTCAATTAGGTCCTATATTTAAGACTGGAGGTAGTATGTTTGATATCTATCATTGCCCAAAGGAACATCATACTTTCTTTTCTCTATTTCTATTTTTGGATTCGGTTTGTGTCGTACTGTTCTCATCCATGATCAAAAGGAATATGCATCAATTTGTTTCATCTTTTATTCATTTCATTGCTCAACATAATAGGATTAATTTTCGTACTTGAAGTGAGAATACACACACATAAGATGTTTGAAATCAATTTTCTCCACATACATCACTACTGCCATGTCATATATAGATATAGTTGATATTTCATACAGTTGCAGAAATTTAAAATGAAACTAAATGAGATAGATCAGGTATATATGAAATATAGTTAGAGGTAGTAATAATAACAAGAGGGATCGGAAGCAGTTAGAAGTCATAATCAAGAGATGAGAAAGAAACAGACGACAACTGACAAGAAAAGGAGAATAGGCTATTGATACAGGTAGAATTGGTAATGAAAGAGGGTCCATCAAAGGCTATTGTAACCCTCATTGATGCCAAAATATATCTTGTTCTTATAATATAAGATCAAGAATAAGATTAAGTATAAGAATGTTACTTATTAATCTAATCGATATGCCATTTTTTTCTTGAACACGCCCTTACCGCGTCTTCCTTAATTTCATCTCTCACTTCTTTACTACCTGAGTATTTTTGGACAAACTGGGCAAGGTAAGAAATGAACAAAAATTAGAAATGCATTGTTTATTTAATACCCACACAAACTTTAAAAACAGAACGTATGTTAAACAGTTGTGGGTGGGGGAGTTCCAGTCTTTAAAATAAAAAAGGTAACAACTAGCAAGGAGCCTAGTCCTTTTTTTTGGCCAAAACAAGGAGCCTAGTCCTACTGGCATATGTAGGAATAATAGATAGAGAAATATAGGGCTCTCAATGAATCAATGAATAAGAGTGCGTCTCCCTAATTTCCCATTTTGCAATAACAAAGACGGTATCTTTCAATTCACACCTTCTCATTTCAGCCCTTTTTCTCTTATATCACCTACTGTTAGGCCGTTCTGCTGACCCACTCCTTTCTCCTCTTATAAGAAGCTTATTTCATGAATATAATATTGATGTGTGTTGGGTTCTGGGGACTCTAAGTTAAGGTATGGCATTAGGGTTAAAGAACAATTACAGCTGCCACTGAAACAACGTCCTTACATCAATTGTAAGGTTTAAATTCACGAGTTTGTATGATACACTAAACAACACCCTATTATTAGCTAATCTTTGTTGAACAATGGTACTCTTTTTTCCGGTCCCTGATATAAGAGTCAGCCACAAAAAAAACATTTCTTAAGAAAACATATGAATGTTAGTTAAGTGTCTGAATTTAATTTTTTTCAATATTATTGCTCATATTTATTATAATACTTTTAAGAGGGAGAAATACATAAGAATTAATTAATATGAAAGAGAGTTAGAGGTAAATTAGAAAAAAAACCATTAAATGAGGAGAGAATGTGAGACAAGCTCTTATATTTTTTACCAAAACCATTCAAATTTTGAGTTTTTATATTAGGGACTAGAGAGAGTAGATATCATTTCAACCAAATTAAGCAGTTTTATAAATCGGTTAAAATTCATTATAAATAAAAAACATGTAAAAAGTGAATCTTTTACGTATTATACATTTTTATTAATAGTGGAAAAAGTAAGAAGGAAAAAATGGTAGTAAAAATTAAGAATAGAGTCTACTAAAAAAAGTAAGTTGTTATAAAAAAAGCTTGGGGGGTAGAGATATTCTCAAAATTTATACAATAACTACCACAAGAATGACATATGTTCCCTAATTTCTAAACGTTCCAGCATAACTGTCCTTCACTTATCCGTGACTTCCCTAATTTTTTTTTCTTGTTTAATGTCGCCACCCCAAAATCCATATAAGTTGAGTAAATTCAAGCTGTCCATTTCATGTTAGCCTCCCCAAAGACGTGGCCCCTTTTAAATTATACACGCGGTGCATTACACACCTTGCTGTGTGTTCTCTGTAGCAATTTTCAAAAATGATTCCTATATTATACATTATTATTTTTTAGTTTTATGTATTTTTCATTGTGGTCTCATGAATCATGATAGATGATAACAACATTTGATGTCGTTATTCTATAGTTTTTAAAACATAAAAACTCATGAGCCTTCCAACTGTAGATTCTGGCACACATGCATTTAGTGGCCCTGAATCACCCATCCACTACATATGTAAATGTGGGGAAATCATTTATTAGTGACTATGAGATTATCGATTTTTTAATTTTCATTTGCAATATACTCCTCCTGCTTAATTAAATCATTATTTTTTTCTATTATTTCCATTGTTAGGTCTTATAATCCTTTTCTCTTAGTATTATTAGTCTTTGTTTGCAAACTAATGGTGCAAGTAAGGCATATAATAATTATAATTAAAAACACACATGCACCAAATTAAAAATTGAAAAAAAAAAGTATGGATAGAAACAAACATAGTTTCGTATAAAAGTTTGAGTGTCGAACATACAACACTTGTAAGAGAAGTTTGTGAATCGTAAGTGTTGATTATTAATAATGAGATCTAAAAGAGAGAGTTAAACATTTTAAATGAATTTTAGAGGATGCAAAATAATCATCAAATGAAGACGTCCATGTCTGATCGAGTGACATGGGTTTGGCTAATAATAATATTCAAACTTGGATCTTATCTAAAAACTTACTTTCGGCGAATGTACGTTTGTGGGTTTAATGTTGTTTGACAATATAAGATAAAAGCTAATGATTAAATTAGGATGGTTCTTTTGGTCAAAAAATAATTAGGATGGTTCTAATCAAAATTAGAAGTTAGCCCCAGAACTAAAAGGAAAGTGACTCCTCACCTAACACCATAACGCTATATGGCAGTATTGGGCTCCACCGTATTGACGAAAGCCCATATTAATGGACGAGTCTTCTGTCTCTATTTGGTCAATGTTTGTGCAGATATTTTTAATTCCCTCATTCACGTTTCCCGGCAGCATTCAGGGACGGCGTTGCTTTTTTTTTTTTGTGTGTGTATTAAATCCACTCCCTCAATTAAACTTTTATTTTTTTTTTAAACTTTTTATTGGGAAAATTGTTAGTTTTTTTCTGTTAAAATCGTGGGAAAATGTTGTAAATTTTTTTATGAGAAGTATTTGATAAATGTTTGTGCACATTAAGTACATGTAATCTATACACTTATGCATTAAAGTACCCTTATTCTATTTTTAAAACAAATATTGATACTGATTTAATCATAAAATGAACAGATTTTTTTTTCGGTGAGTGAAGAGACAAACGCCTAGCTACAAAACAACTCGTTGCACATGGGCAATCTCATGTTCTACACTATCCTAAAAAAGAATATGTTCTAACACTCTCAGCAGTGTGGTCCAAACTTTATCCCTCCCATGTTGGCCAAAACTTTCTTGTGTCATAGTATCGACACTTTTATTTGCTTCTCTCATAACATGTCTGATCTGCACTTGTCAATACTGTTGAAGGTAGTTCCATATATCTGTCCAAGGTTCCTTCACAGCTCTCTGCGGTTGGGATCCTGTAAACATCTCCACCAGCACCTTTGCATCAGATTCCGCAATAATAGCTCTAGCTCCTGTATTCCAGTATAGTTCTAGGCCTTTTAACAGACCCCAGGCCTCTGCCTCCACACTATCAGCAGGCATCAGCTTACTACTAAACCCCATGATCCATCTGTCATCCTCATCTCTTAGGACTCCCCACAACCACCTTTTCCTTGGCCTCTTAATGCTCCATCTACATTCAGTTTCAGCCAACCACTGCTAGGAGGTTTCCATGAGATGTTGAGAATCTGTTCATGCACTTCATTGCCTGAAGGTACATCCCATCTCAGCAAATAATTTCCTAGAAATCATTTGATTTCACTTTCTCTATGCAGTGGCTGCACAAAATCTGGGCAATGGAGGCATTGGTTCCTCCATTTCCAAAGATGAAAACATGTTACTGAAAATAGTTCAGGGCCTAGCATGTCTTGCTGGTCTACTCCATGAACTCGTAGATTATCTTCCCAAACAATTTCACTCTTCTATCTGCCTTGATCAGCTTCCTCCACACGCTTGTGGCAAAAGAGCAATCATGCAGAGCGTGGATAAAATCCTCTTGGTGATTGTTACAAACTGGGCAAGTTGCTGTCCCACCGCTCCATTTAACTGTAAGGATTTTTGTGGGAAGTTTTCTGTGCAGACTTCTCCACATAAACGAACAAAATTTTTAATATATTTGAAAATTTCTCCAATTTTTAACCATCACAAAACTCTTGGAGTTTACTGAGATCAAGATAGGCAATGTGATTGATTCTTTTGTTGCATATCTTTATAAAGCTAGCTTACTTTAAATATCATATCTAGACATTGAAGATTTAATTTAATTTAATTGTTTATAATAACACTACAAAAAAAGGGTACCATTTCGGCGTGTTAAGCAATGAACACATTAGCGGTTGTAACCGCTGATGTGGCGCTACAGCGCTTCCAACGACCGCTGTAATCCAGTGCGTGACAAATAACATATTAGCGGGTATATGGGACCGCTGTAGCGTTGGTCAAACCGTCGTTTTGTGAAACCACGGAGCACTTGCGCGGTTACACCAACCGCTGAAGTGGAAAATTCAGAATATGCCTTAAAAATATTTAATCATCACATCAGCGGTTCTAACCGCTGAAGTGCTAAATAATATTATAAAAAAAATATATATATAATCAAACTCAGTTGCCTATGAAGAAAACTAGGTTTGAGAGCATATATATATGCAAGGGTGAGAACAAGATAAGTGTATACAAATGAAGAATGTATAACTGAAAAGAGAATAAGAAGTGTAAATAAATAAATAAAACAAGTATATATAAAAAAGAGTAGGTAACTAGTAATAAGAATGAAGCAAATATAATATGAACAACTTACCTAAGCTTAAATTAAACAATTGAAATATGGGCTTGACTGGAAAATTGAAGAGCAAGATGATGGAGAGAAAATCAGAGAAAATGGTGTAGCAACTTGAGGGAGAGAAAATGAAAAACATCGAAAATGAAGGAGTGGGTGGTGCTCTATTTATAGGCAGCCCATACCACACCAGCGGTTGCAACCGCTGTAATGCCTGTGACATCTCCAAATAGCGCTGGTAACCGCCACCATGTATCAATTAAAATATGATAGATTTTGAATCTGTTTTATCTGCCAGTACAGCGGTTACAACCGCTATTTAGCTATATGATTATTTTAAATTTCATCTTCCCAGGCGCAATATTATAATGTTTTTTTTAAAATAACACGCATATCAGCGGTTGTGACCGCTGTGTGTACCCGCTGTTCCGCCATTTTTTTTAAAAAGAAACATTTATTTTATTATTTTGTTTCAAAATAATTAAGTTATCAGCGGTTGGAATCGCTGATATGTCACCTGCAATAAACGGTCACCTGCAATTTCTGCTCTGACACATGTATTTAAAAAATGTTAAACCATAACAGCGGTTGTGACCGCTATGTGTACCTGCTATTCCGCCATTTTTTAAAAAAAAAAACATTTATTTTATTATTTTTGTTTGAAAATAATTAAGTTAATGTACAGAATGGCGGTTGTAACCGCTAATATGGGGTGTTTTGTTTAAAAAAAAAATAAAATTGCGTTGACTGATATTTCCTTTTCAGCGGTCAACAAAAAAGTGCTGAAATGGGCACCCATATCAGCGATTTCTGGGTAACCGCTGAAACGCAAGCGTCCAATTTAAGCCTTTTTTTGTAGTGTAGGTATGTGTTTGTTTTCTTTTTTTTATCAGCATATGTTTGTTTTCTTGGAATATCGTGTTTAATCACTTACGCACTCGGATAAAAACTATATGAAACGTTTTATGATAAAAAAATATCTCAGTCCTACTACTGATGTTTTGGATACGGTAGTATATTTATTGGATAGAGTCTTTATACTAATAATCTGAGCACGCATGGCATGACACTACCAAATACGGGCTGCTTACCGGCGTTTTTTTGCCTCTTTACGGCGTTTCTTTCCGGCGAATTGACGCTACAGTGTTTTTGTGAAACGCCGATAAAAAACCGTCGCAAAGTTGCAAACCGGCGTTTTCGGAAACGCCAGAAAGTAGCACAAAACGCTGGAAAGCGTCAATAGAAAAATAATATTAAATGTAGACATATCGGCGTTTTCGGAAACGCCGGTATGTATTATTTTAATATAAAACATACCGGCGTTGTGTCTTGTAACACCCCACTTTACAAAATAGAAATTTAATGAAAGATAGTTTAGAGTTTAGATAAAATTATGGTGGGAGAAAGTGTGCAAATTAATGTAAAGATTAGTTCTACAATTTGTTTTAAAATAGGGATTTAAAATGGAAATACAAATAAAATAAAGATAAAAGGGCAAAATAGTCATTTTGCCTCAAACCCATTATGAAAATCAATTTTCCCTTCTTCTTCCTCATTTCCGTCCTCACTTTCTTCTTCCTCAAATCAAAACCAATCTCATTTCATTTTTCACTTCTTCCTTCCCTTTTCATCCATTTTCTTCCCAAACCTCCAAAATTGCCTAAGCTTTTGGATTTCCCACTGTTTTCTGTTCAGCTTTATCGTCCCAGACCCCTCCTCTCTTCGTTTTCTGCGTTTTCCGGCGACCCAGTGGCGGTTGGCGGTGGTGAGAGGTAAGCTTCGGCCATATCTTCTAACCCTCAAGTTATTTCTTCCTTTCAAGTCGTTTTTCTTACTTCCTTTCTTCCTTGGTTCTCTGTTTTAGTCACCCACCACGGTGGCTATTTCCGGCGAAGATTCCGGCACCGATCTCCACATGCAAGAGAGGATTTGAGCTTAGGTGAGCCCTCTCTTTCCTTTTTACCCTTCTTTTCTAGCGTTTTGGGTAAGATTTGAAAGGGGTCCGAAAATAGGTTTTAGGATTTGGGTTCAATACACATCTAAAATCAAAGCTTGGTGTTAGATTTTTGGTTTTCCTAAATTAATTTGAGCATGCATGATGTTTTCATTTGGTGTTTGAGTTAATACATTATAGATGAAAAGTTGCAATAATGTATGTGATTATTTGTGAATATGACTGAAATAGGGAGAATGTACATGGCTCTACAAATTTCTGCTCCTTTCTTACTGAAATGGCTGAATTGATTCTAAATGGGGGACCTTTATTTTTCTGTTTTTGAATTCTGCAGATTTGTGGGGGTAAATGTTGTGAAGTGTGATGCATGCATGTTGATTAAATGATGTTTGGAAACTGTTGGGCAAGTGTGTTGATGCTTGGGAAATTAAAAAACCAATGTTTGAATATCATGCACTCAAGGTGTTTGTCAAAATGTCTAGTAGAGTAAGGAAATTGATTTTAGTTCACCAAAATTTTGTTACAAAGATTATTCTTCTTTGTTTATAGTTATCATCGGAAAGTGAAGAAATTATATGAATTGTAATGCATGTGTGTATGATTTATGAAGTTGTCTAATGATGTTGAGTGTTTGCATGTGAACTTGGAAAATGATTTGTAGGATGATGTTGTTGGGGAATTGTTTAATTGCTGAAATTGGTTGTAGGATAAATTATAATGAATCATTGCTTGTTATACATAAACCAAAAATGGTTGTTGGAGTAGGAGTGTATTCAATTGTGAATAAGAGGTGTTATATGAATGTTCAAAACTGAATGTAGTTGAAGGAATAGAACTTCATATTAATTGAAAATGGTGCCAAGTGTATTTTGATTGTGAAAAGTAAAAGAAGAAGAGATGTTGTTTTCAAAGTGTTTGGATTAGAGACTTCTATTTCTTCTACATTAATTCCAGGTTCATAATAATGATATTAAAGATGGTAAAGTTGAGTAAGTGATTATGACCTTGAGGTTATTTGGTTGTGTCTAGTTTTGCTTGGTATTTTATAATTTGCTTTGTTTGAAAATGTGTTTAGGACTCTTAGGAAAATTTTGTTTGTTAGATTCATACAAAGTATTGAATAAATAAAGTGGATTGTTGCATTATTTCTATAAGTTTTATTAAACTGAATTTGTGTTAAGTTACATGTCTAGCTCCTTCTCAAGTAGTTATGATTGTTTTGCTTTGCTTGTGAGATAGATGTTCTACTATTTTGTTTTATGATGATGAATGATAGTTAAACTACACAAGAATAAAGATATTCCATAAGATAGTGTAAATGAGAAAAGATTGGGTAGTAATATAGGTTTGAGAGAGACGTTGTTTATTATACAGAATAATTATTTATGGCTATTATTACTTTAGGTAATGATAGGAGAAGGTAGAAGGCAAGTGTTTGGAAGCTGCAAGAAGGAAATGAGGAGTATTAGTAAAGTGAAGGACAGGTAACAGTTTAATTCAATAGCAATAAGCGCGCATGAATATTTTATTTAAAGCATGATAATGTTGATCCTAAGAGGAAAGAGGTATATTTATCTCAGATAGATAAATAAGAAAGTAGAGTACTCTAGGCATCAGGTGGGTCGCTCCCCCTATGCCAAACATTTTCAGAAACCCTGCAGGTAAAGAATACCTCCATTAATTAACGAACATATCGTTAAAAATGGTTGGTATAGTGAGGCAGGTTCCAATAAGAGATTGGAAAGAGGCAGGTTCCAATAAGAGATTGGAAAGAGGCAGGTTCCAATAAGAGATTGGAAAGAGGAGAATATTATCATGATTTAAAGGTAAACTATTGAAATAAACTGTTATTGGGATTCTTTGAATCTCACTGTTGTTTTAAAATATTTTTACAGATAAGCCGGGAGAAGTTAATTCCGAGGGAAGCTCTAGGAAGGTAGGAAGGATGCTTGTTAGGCCCGAAGCTCAATAGTTAGATATATTTGTATTATATATTAGTTGTTATATATATTCTTATACAAGTTTATAACTTGTGATGTATATAGGTATAGGCTATCACCTGCGATAGCCGAATTATATTATATAAAATTGTAATAGTTAGACTCAAATATGTTAAGTATTTAGTAACAATAGATAGTACAGGTGTATAAAATAAAACTAAGTAGTGATTACTAATTTAGCTATTTAATGAATTTATAATCCGCTGCGAATTTCAGGAAACAGATATAATTTCATAAATTGTTTAGAAGCCCAAGTTTATGTTGGAAATTCTTTTAATGTAGTTTTTGAAATAGAAAAGTTTTAATTTATTCATATTTTTGGGTTTCTAACATTAGAAAGTGGTTATAAATTGATTAGAAGGCTATAATAGAGTTGAAAAAGCTAGGATGTTACATTTGGTATCAGAGCAAGGATTCTGGCATAGGATAGCTAGAATACCTTACTCGTGTAGACATACTTATAAATGTCCTTAGAACACCTTTACTAAACTTTAGAAAACACCATGATAGCAATAGATAGATATGAAGTAGAAGTGTGTTTTGTGGAGATCCAAATGACTGAGTGTTAAGTCAAGTTGATAAGATGTAGGATTTTATATTGTTGAATTTTGATAGACTATACTAGTTAGTTAGGTGGCTTATAAGATTTTGAAGACACATTGGTGATTGAGGTCAATGGAGTATTATTCTATTATAGAAATTTACCAAAGAAAATTTATTGAGAATTTGAAATAGTTTAGTTAGAGGTTACAATGTATGGGATGAACATGTAGAGAAATTTAAAAATCATTTAGTTGATAGAATATTTTCAATAGTTTCTTGTTTCTTGAAGATAGAATAGGTGATTGAGTGATTTTAGAACAATTTAGTTAAACCTTTGAATGAAATTGAGAATAAGAAATGTTTTGTTAAAAATTGAGGTTGGAATCATGAATTATTTGCTTATTTGAGGGAAAGAGATGTGAATCCACATGTTGGAAATGTGGAAGGCAAAATTTAAGGTTTATGATTACATAGTTGAGTGTGGTTTGATAGCAATGTACTATAGTATTGAGGTTGCAAGGGCCTAGCAGTATTCATATAGAGTTATAGGAAAGTGAAATTTTAATTTGTGGATAACATTGTAGAATACTTTAAAGATTAGAAGTAAATGTTGAGAGGTAGATAAAGAGTTTAAGGAGAAGATTGACGGAATAAGGATTCTTCTTTGGGGTCTTGAGTATAATTATGATCCGGACATAATCATAGTCAAGACATCATTGAAAAATCTTATGAGTCAAAGGGGTTAGAGTGACTTGGAAATAATAAAAGAAACTTAATATAGATTGAAGTAGGGAATATTAAGATTATTTGTAATGCTTTTAATCTATTGTTGTATGATTGTCTCATATTTCTTAACTTGATGCTTGGTTTGAACATCTAGTGAGAATAAAACAAGAAAACTTAATGATTCAAGTGTTCATATTTTAAGTGGTAAGTTGAAACTTCTAAAATTCTGCTAGTTTGTTGGGAAATTGTTGATTAGTAATCAATGAGTTAAGATAGTACTAAAAGATGAATTTAGTGACTTGGTGATGTTCTCTTGTGATAATGGAATTTATGTTTTTTGGTTCTATTTGGATGTTTGATTTTGTGTATATGTGAAATGTTAGCATGAGGTATTAGATGGTGATTCTGAATTTTGATTGGTGTGTGAGAAATTGTTTGTTGCCTTGTGCTTGAGTTGTTACAGTATTGTAAGAGTTCTAAAACAGTAGGGTAATTCTTTTAATTTCGAGGACGAAATTATTTAAGGGGGAGAGATTGTAACACCCCACTTTACAAAATAGAAATTTAATGAAAGATAGTTTAGAGTTTAGATAAAATTATGGTGGGAGAAAGTGTGCAAATTAATGTAAAGATTAGTTCTACAATTTGTTTTAAAATAGGGATTTAAAATGGAAATACAAATAAAATAAAGATAAAAGGGCAAAATAGTCATTTTGCCTCAAACCCATTATGAAAATCAATTTTCCCTTCTTCTTCCTCATTTCCGTCCTCACTTTCTTCTTCCTCAAATCAAAACCAATCCCATTTCATTTTTCACTTCTTCCTTCCCTTTTCATCCATTTTCTTCCCAAACCTCCAAAATTGCCTAAGCTTTTGGATTTCCCACTGTTTTCTGTTCAGCTTTATCGTCCCAGACCCCTCCTCTCTTCGTTTTCTGCGTTTTCCGGCGACCCAGTGGCGGTTGGCGGTGGTGAGAGGTAAGCTTCGGCCATATCTTCTAACCCTCAAGTTATTTCTTCCTTTCAAGTCGTTTTTCTTACTTCCTTTCTTCCTTGGTTCTCTGTTTTAGTCACCCACCACGGTGGCTATTTCCGGCGAAGATTCCGGCACCGATCTCCACATGCAAGAGAGGATTTGAGCTTAGGTGAGCCCTCTCTTTCCTTTTTACCCTTCTTTTCTAGCGTTTTGGGTAAGATTTGAAAGGGGTCCGAAAATAGGTTTTAGGATTTGGGTTCAATACACATCTAAAATCAAAGCTTGGTGTTAGATTTTTGGTTTTCCTAAATTAATTTGAGCATGCATGATGTTTTCATTTGGTGTTTGAGTTAATACATTATAGATGAAAAGTTGCAATAATGTATGTGATTATTTGTGAATATGACTGAAATAGGGAGAATGTACATGGCTCTACAAATTTCTGCTCCTTTCTTACTGAAATGGCTGAATTGATTCTAAATGGGGGACCTTTATTTTTCTGTTTTTGAATTCTGCAGATTTGTGGGGGTAAATGTTGTGAAGTGTGATGCATGCATGTTGATTAAATGATGTTTGGAAACTGTTGGGCAAGTGTGTTGATGCTTGGGAAATTAAAAAACCAATGTTTGAATATCATGCACTCAAGGTGTTTGTCAAAATGTCTAGTAGAGTAAGGAAATTGATTTTAGTTCACCAAAATTTTGTTACAAAGATTATTCTTCTTTGTTTATAGTTATCATCGGAAAGTGAAGAAATTATATGAATTGTAATGCATGTGTGTATGATTTATGAAGTTGTCTAATGATGTTGAGTGTTTGCATGTGAACTTGGAAAATGATTTGTAGGATGATGTTGTTGGGGAATTGTTTAATTGCTGAAATTGGTTGTAGGATAAATTATAATGAATCATTGCTTGTTATACATAAACCAAAAATGGTTGTTGGAGTAGGAGTGTATTCAATTGTGAATAAGAGGTGTTATATGAATGTTCAAAACTGAATGTAGTTGAAGGAATAGAACTTCATATTAATTGAAAATGGTGCCAAGTGTATTTTGATTGTGAAAAGTAAAAGAAGAAGAGATGTTGTTTTCAAAGTGTTTGGATTAGAGACTTCTATTTCTTCTACATTAATTCCAGGTTCATAATAATGATATTAAAGATGGTAAAGTTGAGTAAGTGATTATGACCTTGAGGTTATTTGGTTGTGTCTAGTTTTGCTTGGTATTTTATAATTTGCTTTGTTTGAAAATGTGTTTAGGACTCTTAGGAAAATTTTGTTTGTTAGATTCATACAAAGTATTGAATAAATAAAGTGGATTGTTGCATTATTTCTATAAGTTTTATTAAACTGAATTTGTGTTAAGTTACATGTCTAGCTCCTTCTCAAGTAGTTATGATTGTTTTGCTTTGCTTGTGAGATAGATGTTCTACTATTTTGTTTTATGATGATGAATGATAGTTAAACTACACAAGAATAAAGATATTCCATAAGATAGTGTAAATGAGAAAAGATTGGGTAGTAATATAGGTTTGAGAGAGACGTTGTTTATTATACAGAATAATTATTTATGGCTATTATTACTTTAGGTAATGATAGGAGAAGGTAGAAGGCAAGTGTTTGGAAGCTGCAAGAAGGAAATGAGGAGTATTAGTAAAGTGAAGGACAGGTAACAGTTTAATTCAATAGCAATAAGCGCGCATGAATATTTTATTTAAAGCATGATAATGTTGATCCTAAGAGGAAAGAGGTATATTTATCTCAGATAGATAAATAAGAAAGTAGAGTACTCTAGGCATCAGGTGGGTCGCTCCCCCTATGCCAAACATTTTCAGAAACCCTGCAGGTAAAGAATACCTCCATTAATTAACGAACATATCGTTAAAAATGGTTGGTATAGTGAGGCAGGTTCCAATAAGAGATTGGAAAGAGGCAGGTTCCAATAAGAGATTGGAAAGAGGCAGGTTCCAATAAGAGATTGGAAAGAGGAGAATATTATCATGATTTAAAGGTAAACTATTGAAATAAACTGTTATTGGGATTCTTTGAATCTCACTGTTGTTTTAAAATATTTTTACAGATAAGCCGGGAGAAGTTAATTCCGAGGGAAGCTCTAGGAAGGTAGGAAGGATGCTTGTTAGGCCCGAAGCTCAATAGTTAGATATATTTGTATTATATATTAGTTGTTATATATATTCTTATACAAGTTTATAACTTGTGATGTATATAGGTATAGGCTATCACCTGCGATAGCCGAATTATATTATATAAAATTGTAATAGTTAGACTCAAATATGTTAAGTATTTAGTAACAATAGATAGTACAGGTGTATAAAATAAAACTAAGTAGTGATTACTAATTTAGCTATTTAATGAATTTATAATCCGCTGCGAATTTCAGGAAACAGATATAATTTCATAAATTGTTTAGAAGCCCAAGTTTATGTTGGAAATTCTTTTAATGTAGTTTTTGAAATAGAAAAGTTTTAATTTATTCATATTTTTGGGCTTCTAACATTAGAAAGTGGTTATAAATTGATTAGAAGGCTATAATAGAGTTGAAAAAGCTAGGATGTTACATGTCTAAACGCCTATTTTATTTTTTTTAAAAAAAAACACACTTACCGGCGTTCTGAAAAACGCCGGTAAGTATTTATTTATTTATAGAAAAAAACCTCTATTTTTAGCCCTAATTTATTAAAATTAGGCAGAAAATATAGGGGAAAATTAAATTCAAAAATAAGTTAATAACAACACTATCTAAAATGAGAATCATAAATTAATAAATAAATATAACAGAAAAATAATATAAAATATTTATGTACGCAAATAAAACAAGTAAATCATAACAAAACATTTACATACAAACTCAACAATAATGTAAGCAAATAATTAAATTAGATTAACTTTATAGAGCAAACAAGAATGCAAGCATAGAGTAGAGGGAAGAAGAAGAGATCAGAGACGAAGGGGAGAAAAAAAGAGCAGATTTTGTATAGAAAAGGAAGAGGTATTTATAGGAGTAAGCGAAACTTACGCGTTTTTAACCCAAAACGCCGGTGAGTTTTTTATTTTTTATTTTGTAGAAGCTTAACAACGTTTATAGAAGCGTCGATATGTTTTTATTTTAAAATATTACGAAACGCCGGTAAGTATTTTTTATTTTTTTAAAAAAATTTAATCAGTTTTTATTTTTTTTAAAAAAATGAAAATACATACCGGCGTTTTGTAACAAAACGCTGGTATGTATTTATTTTTTGAAAAAAATAAAAAAATAATAAAAGTCTTTTTTTATTTTTTTAAGAAAAATGAAAAATACATACAGGCGTTGTTAACAACGCCGGTATGTATTTTTATTTTTTTAAAAAATAAAAAAGATAATAATAAAAGTTTTTTTATTTTTTTAAAAAATAAAAATGCATACCGGCGTTTTTGAAACGTCGGTATGCATTTTTTTTAATATTTTTTATTCAGTCCGCATTTCGGCGTTTCCAAAAACGCCAATATGCTTGGGATTTTATTATATTTTAATTTTCCTTACATATCGGCTTTTTAAAAAGCGCCGGTATGCATATATTTTTGTTAAAAAAAATAAACGGCGTTTTTCATGCTATAAATGCCGATAAGTAAACATGGGAAAAGTGGCGCGAACTGCACGCCTTTTTTATCCGCGTTTTTGGCACCTGCGTTCCGGCGTTTGGCTAAAAAACGCCGGCATGTGGTTTATTACCGGCGTTTTTTTTAAAAAGGCCGGAATGCTTGCGCTGGTAAGTGCCAAATTTTTTGTAATGTGAAATCTTGCCATTGCAGATATAACCACTCTTTCTCGTTGATCTGAATATTGATAGTTGTTAGCAAAATAATACGCACTACTTCCCCTGTCTAATAAAAAGATACGATACCTAACTTATTTGGTGAGATGAAACAAAATTAGTAAAATTAGTCGGTGCCTGTTTGTTTTTCTAATATGCTATTGTGAAGCATCTACAGTGAAATCACCCTATACTTGTACCTAATTAATGAGACTATTTGAGAAAAAATGTTACATAATAAACGCACTCCATTTTGTTTTTAATGCTGTATGATTTGTTTCGTTAATCATAATTTCAAATGCAGAGTTCATTTCTAATTTGATCAAAAAAAGTTTGAATCGTGTTGACGCTACCTCGACAATATTCAAATGTTTAAGAGAAAAAAAGAATAAAGGAAGATGATTAGTATATTTTAGAAATAAAACATGTAGTAACTGACCACATATCAACTTGTTGCGAGTTAATTGCTTAGATATAGCAATGTACTTTTCTTTGCAATGTACTTTTCTTTGCGATCTATAATCACATAAACTATATTAGTCTATTGCTTATAGTGCGCGGATATCAGTCAATAAATTCATGAAAAAACTATGCTACAGATTTAATAAATAAAGAAGTATTAAAGACAAAATAGATTGTTAATTTTCAATATTTATGATTAGTAAATTCAACCTCTAACAACTAAAACTTTTATCAAATACTGGTGAGAGCGCTATTGTTTTTTTTTTCAGAGAGTACTATACTACTATTGATTTTCTGTGATCGAACATCGAAGAATATTGATATGTAAATCATTCTTGGCATATTTTAATGCATTTTCGTTCTATAAGATAACAACGTTATTAATATTTAATTTTTGGATAGATGTGCATGATGCGTCTAGGAATAAAATCAGCCCCACGAAGCACTGACTTAGGTGACGTATTTAAAATGATGATATCTTCATTTGGGTACTTGCCGTTTTAGTTTCGTTTTGTTTACATTATCATATTGTTATTTTCATTTTTATCTTCTTCTTGAAGCAACAGTTAAATAGTTATGGATTTTGATACATTAGGTTGCATCTTCCATATCCGAAAACAGGCTATTTCCTTTCAAAATTAATGTGCTTTTGGGTTTTAATTGAAGAGAATTATAGATGTTGTGATATGGAAATCTGATCTTAGCCTAATGCTGAGAAGGGTACATAGAATTTTGCTTCGCAAACGTGAAAGGCTAAAGAGAGAGCCTAATTTGTAGTATTAACAAATCATCCTGAATTTCAATAATGATTAGTTTCTTATCTTTTTCTAGTTGCTTGAAAAAGAAAGCTTAAATAAACAGGACGCCGTAAGGAATCCTCTTTATTTATATCTCGTAGAATATACTATCTTATGAGACAGTCATAAATTTGGTTCATGTAACAAGCCCTTTTATTGCAGCAAAAATGTAAAATTTTGTTATACACTGAAAATAAATTAAAAATAGGAAAACAACTAAAACTTCATATTGTATAATTACTTTTTTTAAAAAATCTTTTGATACATAGGATTAGACAAAAGTAGCTTTTAAATATTTAGATGAAGTAAAAGAATATAAAATAAAATGATAGAAGAAATGAATGACATATTGAACAGTTGACAAAAGATGAGCTACATGGGTATGAACATTAAATGGTGTTTCAAAGTAATGTCATTTTTAATCATCTTATTTTAGTTGAACTAAAAGAAGTGGTAACTTCTTATTTTTGTTTCATTTTTAAAACATATTTTAGCCTCTATTTAAATTGAGACTGAGAAATCGAATCTAAATGAAATAGCTTCTGAAGGGAACCAAGTATTTAGCTTGAAGCGAATAATAAGAAGAGGAGCTAGAAACACTGTGGAAGGAGTAGAGGCAAGGAGGGTGGGCCATATAGTAATTGTATTCACTATTCACATCCCACTTTCTTCTATACATACCGCGAATCCTGGAATTTTAACTTCCCTCACTCTCACTCTCACTCTCACTCTCACTCTCCCTTTTCCACCCTCTTTTCTTTTTTCTTTTTGCAAAATATACTACTTATGATTTGAAATTATAATGAGTAAAATTAAAAATACTGCAATACATAAGAGTCAATCATTGTACTATTAACCCTTTATTTTTTCTACTATTTTATATTTATATAGTTATATTCTCTCCTACATATATTATAAGATGTGGTCAATTAAATTATCAAAGTCATTCTAATTTTGGATTAAAGTCATTCAAATTTTAGAGTTTTATATTACAAATAGGATGAAGTAACTTACATGCATGTTACATGCAATATGTGTAATATTCACTCTAGTCCTTGTTATAATGCATTACCTACCAATTCTCCCAAATTAGGGATCATAGTTGGGTTAGTAAAATTAGGCAAAATTATCAAATCCATTATAGTTAGTTTGACTTAACTTTTACAACTTTGAGCATCCATTAATGTTAAAGTTAAAGGAGGGGGATCGAGAAAAAGAACTAATGTGGAGACTTTTGTTTACCAAATATTAATGTAGTGACTAATGTCTTATACTAACAAGATCAAAGTTTGTTGTTAGTAGGTGCTTTGTAATAGTAGCAGTGGGAATATGCATGTTACTGTGGGTGTACTATGCAAATCGATAAAAGGGTAGAATTCTTCAATAATGAATAGAAAGCAAGGATGACCAAAGTTCGACAGAGTTAGACTATTTCGAATTGCGTGATAGCTGGCATCCCCATCCCTTATCTCTAGATCTTTCTCACCCTGGAAAAAAAAATCCTCCTCATTCCCCTAAGTTCTCTTCAAACCTTTTTAACCTTTTTTTCCCAACAGCCTTTGAAGCCTTTAACTGCTTCCCCATACAATCTTTATTGATATTCCAATCACAACCTTCCAGTTCCATTCTTTCTAATTAAGCTTCTCGCTATCTTACTTTTCTATACATACACGTTCATATTCATCCTACTGTACTGCTGCACATATACATACATATAGTATATTTTGTTAAAATGTTAACGCAAACTTCAGTTCCTCAAATTTTATAAAAAAATTAAAATGTCAAAATCTGTTATTTAATATTGGAGATCAAAATCAAAATAGCCAACTCGATAAAAAGTACTCGTATTAGTTATCAAGAAAGAATGTCAGAAAATAGGGAATACTTGTAGATGTAGATTAAGATAAAAGGAAAGGTGACTCTCTAGCTAGTGAAAACTAAAAAAAAAGGTAAAAATAAGAATGAAATAAAAAAACAACTGTCGGCCGCACGTGAAGAATGGAATAAACGGTAAATAAAAGGAGGTGAACAGTGAAGACATTTGGCAAAAACAAGTAACGTTTTCTCAGTTTCTTGTAAAATTTTGTCCATCGCATAAACTCCAAAATAACCTACACACACCACAAAATACAAAAGGCAAAGTACTACTACCATCAGGCAGACGAAGTTGTGGCCGGTGATGAAGAAAGTTCAATAACTGGAGCAAAAAAAGACATGGCACCTATGCAGAGAAATTGTTGCATTGGCTCAATCTAGTTTACTATATGTCTTTGTAATCAAATCAATGACAAATAGATACGTTGTCCAATGTGAATATTACAAGTTAAATGTTAACAATATGTATGAGCTTATTGAGTCAAATGAAGTGGTCAACCATGTTAATATTTTTGGGGGTTGGATTAAAGTCTCAACAATGTGCATGAGCTTATTGAGTCAAATGAAGTGGTCAACCATGTTTAGCTTCAAATTCTTTTACCTAAAAAAATCTTGAGCATACCGTGTTTCTGAGGAGGAAATTGACGTGTGGGCATGCCACGTCAAGCAAAAACGACAAAATACAATGACGTGGAGAATAGTGTGAACAAGAGGGGGGCCACATGTGCTGTCTGGCATTGAACTATCAAATCCATGAGATACGTGGCATGGATGAGGAGGCGACACGACCTACCATAACAACTGTCGTCCTTGTCAGTTATGGATAGTGGCAGCGTCGTTTTTCACGTGCCATTAATAATTTTTGGTATTGTGTTAAAACGACGTTGTTTATTGTCGCGCGCTTGTTAAGATTTCTTATATAATCTCTCTTTATCTTTTCTTCTGCTCTCTCATTAGTCATTAGTCTCTCCACACACCGCCTTTATATCTCGGAAAGTGCGGAAGGCGCCACCATCGGGATTTGTTCCCCTCTCTTTACAGCTTGCTTCCTCTACTTTTTAGTTTTTATTTCCCTCTTTTTTAGACTAGCAAAAACAGTCAATTTTTTCATTTCATTTTTGTTTAATCTCACACTCCCAAGTCCCACCCATTCTTAATATAAAAACCTAAAATTTAAATGATTTTAGTATAAAATATAACCGGTCATCTCACACTCTCAATTCATTTAATGTATTTTTCATATTTTACCCCGACTCTATTTTATATTTATTAATGCTTATGTATTTCTCTATTTTAAAAGTTTCATAATAAAAATGGGGAAAAACATTAACTTTAGACAACCATATAACTCTTACATGTTTATTAAAAAGCGTATTTTAGTGTCTAAGTTTTTATATTACAAACTGGAGTTACCATGATATAAATCTTGCATAGTTGAGTAATATCCATGCTTATAGTCATGCTTATGAGCTACATTAAAGTGTGGTAGATAGGATTTAGACATAGGAGTACTACATATACCCGAAGTGCATCCTAAGAAAATCTTTGGACTAGCCTTTTCGGCTCAATGGCTGGCCTAAGACTAAGAATGTGTTTACCGGGTCTAGTTGCCCCTTAACAACCAGAGTAAATATATAAATTTTGTATATTTACTTATTTTTTCACTACGTGTTTTGGAATATATCAATATACGACTGTAACATTTTTGTGAACTACTCCTTATTCTTTTTAAAAGGTGTATATAATTATATATCATCAACTACTAATTTCCACAAGTAAATAAATGATAGTTGGGTCCTAATTAAAATGTATATTATGCTTAATAGACCATTTTTCCAACTTTATCCCCTCATCCTCTATTTCTAATTATATGGCGACTTTACTTAATTTGGAAAAGTTAAGGAAAATATAGTTAATTTAGGTAATTTTATATATTTTCCCAATATTGCCCATCTTTAAAAATTATATGGGTAAGAACATCGAGAATACAATTTATTTCTTGCAAAGTATACATAGGGATATTTTTGGAAAAATGGATAAATATATGATAACAAATGACTAAGAGTCTTATAATTAGGGACAAATTGAGTCTAAAAAATAACTTAGTATTTAGGAACTGGGGAGCATATCTCAATTTTTTAAACTTTGGAAAATAAAAAGAGGGGGAAAAGGACACAAAGAGAACTTGTCTATGGATAACTGGATAAGGATAAGAAGCAAAACTTAATAAGTGACTTTTTTTTGTTGTTGGGTCAAATGTAATTATAATCCAGTCTTTTGATGCTATTTCTAGTGCCAATCTTTCTTTAGTCACCTTGCCAAAAGTACTAAAATATTCAAAATAAAAGAAATGCATTACACCAGTCTCATTATCAACAACAAAAAAGACTGCAGAATTATCATTATTGAAATTCAAAATTGAATATCTCTCCTTTTTTTCTAATTAGAAAAAAAGATGCATAAGGGTGTGTTTGGCTCGACTTGTAGAAAAGTGGCTTATTTTTAAGTCAGTTAGAAAATAAGATCTAGGTTGACTTATTTTTATTTTTGGATGAACTTTGAAAAAAGTGGCTTATTTTCCCATTTGATTTATAAACATATTTGGATGACTTTTTTTTTAAAAGGAGCTTGATTTTAAGCTAGCATATTTTAAGTCATGTAGAAAAATAAGCTGACTTATTTTCTAAAATAAGCTACCTTAAATGGTTTATAAATAAGTTGACTTATTTCAAATAAGTTGGGTGAAAATTAAATTCAGTCAAATATAGAAAAATGTCACACAACTAAAATAAGTTGACTTATTCAAAATAAATCGGTATATTTCTCAAAATAAGCCGAGTCAAACACACTTAAGTCTTTTAACGTGGGCCGTCCATGCATGGTGACGAGTTTGCTTTGACACAGAAGAAGGTGATTGATTGGTTTGAGAAATTGCAAAGAGATTAGAATGGAAAGGAGAAGTCACGTAAAAAAAAAAAAAAGTCACGTGGGAATCACGTGACTATGAAGTGGTGATATTATTGAGCCCTTCCGTACCTCATGTTGTCCTCTTTTACATTCTTTTTGTTTTGGTTTTTTATTTTAAAAAAGAAATATTGAACTCGCGTCAACGGTGATGATCTCCCAACACATACAAGGAATGTCAATTTGGTAATTTAGCATCTTTAGTTTGTTTGCCACTTCTGGGGGAGCAAGTGCCGCGTGTGTCTACTTTTGAAGGCGCTCAAGCACGTGACAGAGCCCCTTCGCACGTGCCTCAGTACTTGTTTTTAAAAAGAAAAAAATATTTATAAATAAAAAAAAAAGGAAAAAGGGAGAACCGTCCTTAATTACAGCTGTTGTCTGTCCCCACGTAACGGTTACTATATGCCTGAGAAAGTACAATCCTCCGTATATGTTTTCCTCATTCACGAAGGATTTTATTTTCTTCTCATATTTATTATTTAAAAAAAAACACCACCCAGTAAAATTTTTTATTAAATAATTTTTAAAAACTTAAAATTAAAATATATTATTTTATTTTTATTAAAATTTCTTTTGGTGCTAAAAAAGGGGGGAAATGTTTGAAATAATGGATGCAAAGTGGGGAGGGGCAATAATGATTTAAGAACATCACTGTCAAATAGCTGTGAATTACTGAATCAAGTAAGGTGGGGAAACTTAGTGAGAATGAAAACAGAAAAGTCATAAAGTTTATTTTGGGTAATTGTATAGAGAAAGCAATGCGTCATATGATATGATGAAGTTGGCAGTGGGAAAAAAAGGACAGGTTATTTTTTTGGCATTTGTGTTTAAGGGGAAACAGCATCTTGGCGACTAAATCAAATCAAAACATTATTTAAATATACTACTAATTATAATTAATTTTATACAGACACATTCCGTAGAACTGAGGTTTTTAAGTTCTTTTTATATTCTGATGCTGTGGTGAGTACATTCCCCCGTGCAGCTCCAAGAATTGAAAAATAAATAAGAAATTAAGGGGGTTTGAAAAATGAGATTAATGTCAGGTTATGTCTGAAATAATTGAGGTTAGGAAGGGAGTAAGATATCACCGACTAGGTTGGGTAGAGAGGATTAGGGAGGGTGAATTGTATTTAAGCATGAGGTACATTGTACGAGTAACAGAAAATGGATACGGATCTCTGTAATCATATCTCTTGTGTCCCATTGTGACCCGGGCCCACTTCCTCATCATCTCTCACTCTCTTGTCCTTTTTTTTCATTACTAAGGAAAGTGATAATGTTATCAAAAAAATTTAAAAAAATTAATCATACAGATTATTTGTATTTAAGCTAAATATTGATTCTTTTAATATTGTCCCCATACATTATAAAATATCTGAGATCCAAGATATGCTAATAATTGTTTATCCAATTGATAAGGAGATGACTTATAATCAAAATCATAATTCTAACATATGGTCTATAGTCTACCCCCTTGTTCCTAAGTTCCATTGGCAAGTCTCTTAGAAATGAAGCGTGTTTAATCCTTGAGCTAGTCAAAATATTAAGGGAGGCATAATTGATGCTTAGTGAAATTTGGAGAATGTTATCTAATAATAATTGGTTAGAGAAAAACGATAAGCTCAAGTGAACCTTGAGTTAATTTCTTTATTATTAAATTGTTAATCAATCCAACCTCTCCATCTAAAAATTAGTTATCAAAAATATGAGTGTCTAATAGTAACCAATTTGCCAATATATTTGTATGTGGTCTCTGAGAATAGGCTCATAGAGTAACACTTTAATGCCCTATCCTCAGAGCTGTTTGTGTTAAGCCTCATTAGGCCACATTACTCAGAATTTTAAAAGACGTACGGAGGAGAGATCTTTGAATCTTTTTATGGCACCATTCATCCCCTTCCTTTTTTTTTATCATAATCCCCTTCCTCATTTCTCATTGGATGTGAGGTTTCTTCATATATAATACTCCATTCGGTGCTTTATAATGGGAACATATTCTTTTGTTAGTTGGTGTCTTATACTCTTTTCCGTTCGTAATATAATAGCTTAAAAATTGAATAATTTTGATAAAAAATGATAACTCACTTCTATATTTTATGTATTTATTTCTCTTAATAATATCATAATAAATACGGACAATATAAAAAAAGTAACTTTAGACATCTTACTAACTTTTATATATTTACTTAAAAAATATGTTTGACACTAAATTATTATATTACAGAGTGGATACAGTAATAAAGAAATATAAGTAAGAAATGGTATTCAACTTGAGTAGAAAAATCTTGGGATAATGGCAAGAAAAGGAAACAAATATGGGGATATGATAAGTGAGTGAGAGATATTTTCTTATAAATGGAGTGATTAAAGAAAAGATTAATTAGATTGTGAGGCGCATAGTTGAGAATTAATTGAGGGAGTGAAGTCCAAAATGAGAGGTTAAGAGAATCAATGTGTCAGAGGAAGAGATCAAATGTGGGTTATATTAATGAGTTAGTTGAAGGAAGAAGTAGGAAGGAAAGGGGGTAGGAAGGTGGGAAGGAAGGAAGGGAAAGGGGAGTGGCAGGTATTTACAGCCTGGCCTGACACTAAAGCACTCATGATTCGCCCTCCGATTCCGCGACCGATCTTGTCCTTTTCCTCCCCATTGGGCCCCACCTATCCCTCATTTTGCACATCCCCTACTTATTATTAATTCCTTTCTATTTTCCAAAAATGTTTTTAAATCTCATAATATGCTATACAGGCTGGAGTCATCAGTCAAAGTCAGGTTTCAGGCAGGCTCCTATCCCACCTTTCCCAACCCCTACCGTTAGTTATCATCCTTATCTCTTCCTTTTTTTTCTCTTTGCTTTTTCTTCTTTTCTCTCTCTAAAAAAACTAATTAATTAATATACTTTGAATTTTACCTCAACATTCAGTTTCTCTCCCCTTTATTAGCCATTAGTCATTAACTTCCGTAACTGTTCCATTCCAGGTCTTCTCTTCTCTCTCTTACGCGCGTGCTTCTTCTCCCCATTCCCAACCAAATTCCATAGTTACTTGCAATTATCAACTTCAGTAATTCAATCATACACATCATTCATTTTGTACCTCCAAATATATACTCCTAGAAATATTTAATAATAATATTACTATTAATAAAGCTCCTAAAGATATGTACTCCCTCCGGTCCCTCCCTAATGTAAGAGTTAGCCGCCAAAAAAACGCTTCTTAAAAAAACATGTGAATGTCAGTTGGATGTCTGAAGTTAATGCTACTTTTCCAAAATTGCCCATGTTTATTATGCTACTTTTAAGAGAGAAATACATAACTATTAATAAATATGAAAGAGAGTTAGGGGTAAAGAAGGAAAAAATGCATTAAATGAGGAGAGAATGTGGGGTGAGCTTTTATATTAGGGACCAAAACCATTCAAATTTTGGGCTCTTACATTAGGGACCGGAAGGAGTATAAGATATGTCTGAATTAAATAAGACCCATGCAACTTTTTTAAAAATTTTAAGAAACTTTTTTAGTATTATTTTGCCATTAAATCATCTTATTTTACTTATAGTTGTATACTCCATAGTTTAAACTTTCAATAAAATTGTTTAGCGAAATATTGTCTTATTTTCTTAATATTTCCCAAAAAAAAATCAATTTTGCCATTACATCATCTTATTTTACTTATTGTTGTATATATAGTTTGAACTTTCAATAAAATTGTTTAGCGAAATATTGTCTTATTTTCTTAATATTTCCCAAAAAAATCAATTAAACATACATGTAAGATTGATAGAATAGAAAGTATTCTCACAATATTAAAAAATTAGACAATGTTACACAACTCACCCTAATTCGATTCATATGAAAAATTTACATCACGTACTCAGTTCACGAGTAAATCAGCTTATAGTTTTAAAGATTAAAGTTAGCTTTAATATAATTCAAAATATATAATCAAACTCTATTAGAAGGTCCCGAGTTTAAATTAGTCTCTACCTTTAAAGCATAGGTAAAAATGCATTTTATTGATTTATAGAACCTTTATTTAAAAAAGTCGGAAAATAAAATTTCAGTTTAAAAAAGGTATGACTATGGTATGGATAATAAAACTGAGAGTGAGGAGTGAGTAATAACTAACATGAGGTGGTGACTTGTATAAATCACAGAAACTAAACCATGACGCGTGGGTATCCTCGCCAGCTGTATCCCAAATCCCCATCCCACCCTCCACCGGCCAAACCAGTCACCCCTCCCCTCCCCAACACTACCCTCCCCCTCCCTTTCCACCTCCACACCCGGTCACCCCTCCCCCCACCCCCTCCCATATAAATACCCCAAACATAACCCACCTCCATTCAAAAAAACCAAACACCCCAAAAAATAAAAAAACAAAAAACAAAAAAACAAACTCTTCTCTTTCTTCTTCACCACCTTCACCTTCATGAACAACATGGCCATTGATAACAGAAAAGATATCATGGATAGAATCAAAGGACCATGGAGTCCAGAAGAAGACGAGTTATTAACAAAGCTAGTGGAAAAGCACGGCCCACGAAACTGGTCATTAATAAGCAAATCGATTCCCGGCCGTTCCGGCAAGTCTTGCCGTCTCCGGTGGTGCAACCAGCTGTCTCCTCAGGTCGAGCACCGGCCATTCTCGCCGGAAGAAGACGACGCCATAATCAGAGCTCACGCGAGGTTCGGTAATAAGTGGGCCACCATCGCTAGACTCCTCTCCGGAAGAACTGATAACGCCATTAAAAACCACTGGAACTCCACCTTGAAACGCAAGTGCTCGTCTATGATGCTCGCCGGAGACGTTGCCGGGAAACTCGCCGGAGATTTTTCCGGCGATGTTGCTGGCGACGGAAGCTTCAGTCCGGTGCCGTTGAAACGATCGGTGAGCGCCGGCGCGGCGATTCTGGTTCAGAGTGGATTCTACGTCGGCGGTTCGCAGTCGCCGGAAAGTCCGTCGGGATCGGATGTTAGTGATTCGAGTGTTCCGGTGGGTTCGTCGTCGCATGTGTATCGGCCGGTGGCGAGGGCGGGGGGGATTCTGCCGCCGCCGGTGGAGATTACGTCGTCGAATGAGCCGGCGACGTCGCTGTCGTTATCGCCGCCCGGCGCGGCGGATTCATCGGAGGCGTCGAATCGGGGTAATTCGGAGGTGATGGTGGCGAATGCGGCGGTGCGTGTGATTCCGGCGATGGTGTCGGCCGCGGTGGCGGCGCCGTTGGTGACGGCGGTGCCGGCGACGGCGACGGGGGCGTTTAATTTTAGTGCGGAGTTGATGGCGGTGATGCAGGAGATGATAAGAACGGAGGTGAGGAGTTATATGGCGGGATTGGAGAAGAGGCAGATAATGAGATTATGATAATATGATGAGATTAGTGATAATATGATGAGATTAGTGAAGTTTGTTTGGTAAATATTTGAGGGTAGAGGAGAGAATGGAGATGGGGAACTGAAAAAGTTTCAATCTATTTTAATGTTTTGCGTTTTTTTTAAAAAACTTTGTAGGGGAAATAATTTTGCTTGATGTACAGAGACAGAACTCGAGTTATTAGAGAGTGAGATGGGAGATGGAGAATTGTGAAATTTGAGGAGGGCTCTTAGTTCTGTTCTTCAGGCTTATGGGAAAATGAATGAAGTGGTAATATGAGAAAAATTTCTTCAAAAACTAGCTAAAAAGTTAATGTATTACCTTCATTCCTGGATATGGATATAAGATCATTTTCCTCATTTGATTAGATTAAGGATATTAGTTAATTTAGTTAATATCACATGAGATTATTGATGCGCAAGCTAAATCATAAACGTTGAGTCTTAATGTCTTTTTTGTTTCCTCATAAAAAAAAATACTGATAAAAAAATGCCTTTTTTTTTTAATTGCTTCTCCCGGTGTCCCATACCCTTCGGGTGCAGACTACTCCGGAGTCGCCAGCCGGGATTCCCGTAAACGGGGTGATTGACTTCCCGGGTTCGAACTTGGCACGGTTAAATGGCAGGATCCACACCTTGGGATCCACTTCAAACCATCAAGCTACGCCCTCTCGAGCAAAAAAATGCCTTTTTTGTTTATTATTGATGATATATATTATGGAGTTAACTTAGGAAAAAATTGGAAAAAATTATGAAGTGATCTTATATTTAGAAATAAATTGAAATAGGAAAGTGATCTTATATTTAATAATATATTTAGGAACAGAGAAGGGGTATTTTCGTATTTGCACAGCCATGTTATTTCAGTTTCTGTTATGGTTTAAATTTTTTTTTGAAAAATAAAATGGCAAATTATTTAATCTTATCGTGATTCATGAACAAATGCTATTCGTTAATGTTTTCTGTTTCTTGCCAAGTGGTCATTATCTTTTAAGGAAAGGGGTTTCATTCACTACAGCTTGCTAAAATTTTGGCCCTTCGAAAAAAGAAGCAGCAAAATTTATGAAACTGATTATTGGTGTGAAAGAATTGATCAGTTCTAAGGCGTTCTTCAGTACGAAGCCTTACAAATTTATCTGTTGAAAGCTGACCTAAAAGAATGAGCTAGTTTGAAAATGTGGGATTAATTGGTGAATACGAAACACGGATTTGTGAAGAGAATAGCTGTTGCTCTTTTATTGTTGTTGGGTCAAATAAGTTAGAGGGTAAGATTGAAATCCCTGTAGACAACTTTGAGTGTGTGTGGGTGAGGCAGTTTCGTATGGCCACAGTGGTTTGAAACAGGAATATGGGGATTAAAGTATTTGTCTAGTAGTAACCAATAAACAGGCCATGGACTGAAACTTGCAGGCTACAATCCAAGGAAATGAGTCATATATCACACAAGATTCTTGCCCTGTTAGGCCGCGTTCCCAATCTCAATAAATCTGCACTCACTGTTCATATCCACATTTTGAAGTTACCACTGTAGAATTGGAAAATTTTATTGGGCAGAATCTGGATCCTAGACACTTCATGGGAATGGTTATTTTACCAATTTGCATTTTTGAAAATCAAGATTTCAGCGATGCTTCTTCGTATTCAGCTTTCTCTTTGCCTTTTCCTTCTAGTACTTTAGAGCTGTCATAAGCTGAAAGAAAGGAAAAGGAAAAGGAATAGGAAAAACAAAACAGAGGACTCTGATTTCTTCTGAATAAAACCATCAGACAACAAACTATATATTGTTACATAGTACAGGATTTAATGTAACATAACCTAAGTGAATGATAAGTTGGAAAAAAGTGCATATTTATTCTAGGATCTCTTTTTGACTAATTTCGTTTCATGATCAATTTATTGGATCTAAAGATGCATTAATTCCTGGGTAGTGGATCCATGATGCTTATGCCCCCCATTTTCTGAAACCAACAAAAGCCAACAGTAATAATGAAGTGATCTGAATCTGCTGCATCTTTGTCAACTGTCAATCACATTTTTTCTTTTGCTTTTCATTTATTTTTTCTTTTTCTAAATATTTACAGAAAGGTACTTCCTCCGTTCCTAAATATAAGATCACTTTAGGGAGGAGAGTTTGTTTCTAAATATAAGATCACTTTCTAATTTTACTCAAGTTTTCCCCAAATTACCCCTATACTCATTTCACCCAAAAAATAGTGGTTTGAAGACGAGAAGATATTTTTAAAACTTGTGAGGGTACTATGGAAATTTTATGCAACTAACTCATTGGAATGTCTTCTTTAATCTCTCCAAATTTGCTAAAGTGATACTACCTCCGGTCCTAAATATAGGACCTAGATGACTTTTTTTTGGAGAGGTTAAGGTTGCAAAATAGTCTATAATGATGACATATCTGATATATTTTTAGATTATTCATTAGTTTATAAGTAAAATAAACTAGTTTAAGGGAAAAAAATTAGGTAAATCAATTTATAATTAACTTATTTTTCTTTTTTGAGAATTTTTCAAAAAAGTCAATTAAGTCTTATATTTGGACCGGAGAGAGTATTATATTTAGGAACGGAGGGAGTATGTTATAGTAATGAACCCTTATGAAATAAATGGTACATTTACAAATAATTCTTCCTGAGGAAAACTAGGATAATGTCTCAGGAAAAATGAAAGCACAATATACAAAAGCCTTTGAATATGAGATATGTTAAAGACATAACAAATCAAACTGAAAGCAGGAGTAGCAATATCAGAACAAAAAGTAACAATAAATCTTAATTTTGAAAAACTAGAGCCAACCAGCTAGCTTTTTGTTGTTAGTTAGATAAGGTCAAGTTGCTGCAATGCGGGTGATATAAATCGCCACCCTCTTCCACCCCCACGTTTCCATGTGGGGGAGGACAAACTCACAAGTACAGAAGAGAAAATCATTTTTCAATCATACAAAGGTTCAGTTCTAACAATCAATTATACTGGAAGGCAATTAAAGATAATTAAAATAGTAGATAATTACAGCTATTAACACATAATTTTCCTGAAATCTCTCTTTCTATCTGCTAGACATAGCAGTCACATGATTTTCTGTGGTAAGTGAGCAGAGGTGATGCTAAATCCACAGGCTGCGGATTTAGCAATCAGACATATCAAATAGGCTTTTCTTGGAATATTACTGTATTAGTATATAATATAGTACATAATTCCAAACAAAGATCATATAACAGTGTTTTTTTAGTCATTTTTATAGGATTTAAACACTGACGCACATAAAACATGTCAACACTATACACGAACCAGAGACCTTATCCAAACACAACAGTCACTTGGACAACTTAGCGCTGGCAATTCATATCACTGTTTAGAAGTATATTAATCATGCAAGAGTGAAACGTGAGAAGTTCAGAAGCCTCTTGTAGCAATTGTTTTTTTTTTTTAATTAACAGCTTGAAACAACAAAGATTTGGGGGACATAAATCGAACTTGTTCAAAAATCAAAATACAGTTTATTTTCTAAATTTTGTTCTACATATACAAAACCAAAGCAAAGTAAGAACACCAATGGTACAAAATAAGAGGGATATCTAAAATCATGGGGGGAATACCGAAAATAATTTGGTAGTAGTTGTTAACTTGGGAGTTATTCTTACGAGGATAAAGGGGACTTTGGATCTTGAACTTAAACGAAACTAACAATTTATTCTGGAATTATTATATAGTAGTAGCACTCCGTATATATTATGTGTGTGTATCTTTTGTTCTACCACGCAACATACGCACATCAGTGTAGGCTATTAAAAAATATTACGGCACACAGATGGGATTTCATTCCGTACTTGTTACAGCAATGAGAAAGCAATTCTCATGGTTGAGATGAAATCTGAGCTATCCAAATTTCGATATGGATTTAAGATTAAATCTATTTTTAATTTTGTATTTATTAAAATAAAAATTTTATTCAAAATCAAAAATGAATTAAGTGCATCTGAACCGTTGAAATTAATCTGAAGGATATGAATTAAGATGAAAGATCCATTACTCATCTTTGTGGAGAGCATAAAAAGTGAGCCTAAAATGGTGATTATCTCGAATAATCTTAAATATCAGATTAATTGAGGAAAAGGATGGTTTTTCTGGGCAAATTTTTTGGGAGAAAGAAAGATTTAACAATGAAGGAAGGAAGGGGTGAGAAAATATGATGATGCGGCATGTCATCTAAGCTTGATGAAGTTGACAAGGATATTTATTTGACTTGCTATGCAAGCTATTTGACTAATTTAACAATCAAAATCAATTGGATGACAGAGGTGCAACATTGATACACTTTACAATCTTCTAGAATAAAATTAATCCTAAAAATACTTCCGGGATAAAATTGGTCCTCAGTGAAAACTTCTAAAGCAAATATAAACCTTAACTCTAGACGAAAAATGCAAAGAGAAAGACAAAAACAATAATCAAAACTGGATTTGCATTTATAAAGGGCTTGGGCCCAGTTATAAATCCAAGAGTAAGGAGTGTGTAGTTCATTAATCCAATGTAAAGTGAGTTGTGACCAAACAAAAAAAAATAAGGAACGCATATATGATGAGTTCGAAATTAGTGAAATCGGAAGTTGCTTTTTATTTTTGGTCGAGGACAGTTGGTGCAAAATAAAAAAGGTTACAACGTCGTTAATGATTGTTTTCCTTTTATTTTCCTCAATGCAAGATACTACCAGCATCTTTAATTTAATTTAGTAAATGGTTAAAGTTGCAAATCACTCTAAAAGTGTCACAAAAAATCTCAATTTTACTTGAGAAGTTTTTTTTGTCCCGATATTACTTGGAAGTTTGAAATAGTAGCAACTCCACTATGGTGTTAACATAAGTTTAGTCTAACCGTTTAATTTGACCCAATATCCAATGTGTCAATTTTTACTTGACACTTGAACACACAAGTCATTGCCACCTCCTCACTTACAACATGTTAAGAAAAGGTGTGTTGATTTTCCAAATTGTAAAAGTTGAGAAATTAGTAAAGAAAATTGAAACATTTTCAAATATTTATTTTGAATTGCAATAATGTGAAGCAGTTACTAGCAACGATATTTGGAAGGGAAAAAGATTCGCTATATGTTACACGCACATGCACCATAAGTTGAGCTCTACATTCATAAATTGGTGTCAGCAGATTTCAACAAATAAAATGAAAGAGACTATACATGCATCAAAATAGCAAGCGTGGTCCAAGTTTTGCACTTGTAATAATAGTAGTAGCAATGTAATGAATGATCAGTTGAAAAAATGTCAACCGATTGAGGCAGAAAGTAATAACTGTTCCTTTGTGGACATTAATCCTCTATATCTAAAAGCTGTGGGAAAATACCTGTTCATTTAACAGTACAACTTTTCTTTTCTTTTTTTGCCAGAACAGTACCCCTTTTCAATGCTTTATTATTATTATCCCGTTATATATTATATTTATATATTATATATTATATATATATATAGGAAATTACAAATATAAATTTTAAAATTAATTACAATATTTTAAAAAAAATAGTCTGTTTTTTTTTTTAAAAAAATATGATTTGCCTCTTTTTTTATGTCCATAACAATTTAATATGTTTTTTACAATTTTTCCCTTTGTTTACTTTACTTATTGCAATTAGGTTTTTGTTCTTTCTCCTTTTTGCTACACACTCTATCCTTATTTTTCCTATACATCTTATCTTATAAATAGAGATAAAGTTGGAAAATTAAATATATTTGAGACAAATAAATATTTTATCTATTTTTAAGTTTTTTCGAATAAAAATAGTGGTTGTTTTCGCATTATATTTAAGGACAATGAGCGTATTATTGTTATCATTATCATCAAAGAATAGTACTCCCTCTGATCCGTAATATAAGAGTCCAAAATTTAAATAATTTTTTTTTTCAAATATAAGAATTTACCCTTACATTCTTTCATCGTTTGATGCATTTTTTTACTTTGCCTCCAATTTACTTTCATAGAAATTATTTGGAATGTTAGCGTTTAATCTACCATTTTCCATTGTACTTTTCCTTTCCTTTAAGATATCAATGTATAGGTTGGGTTTTCTGTTCGTTTGCTTATTAACCACCTGCCTTCCAATTATATGTTCATTCCTTTACCTTGAAAATTTACAACTTCACAAAACTCTTTCTTACCATGCATAAATTAACTATAGGTAATGTCTCCCCTTCTAGATTAAATACATTTTACCTCTTAAGAATCAATGTTACCCGGGCATCGCCCGGGGTATACCATCTAGTTAATTATTAAACATCCGAATGATATAGATTGAACAGGGAGAATTAAAGATTGCACTAATAAGTACTTATAATAATGACATTATACTATTAATTTATGGAAAGTCTAGTGTCAAGCATATGTGTACAATAACATTTATCACGCACAGTTCCAAAAACCTCATATAAATCCTCCTCCTATGTTTATTAGAACATTTAAAAAGAGATAGATGATCTTATTAAAATTATTAAGGCACTTGGTGTGGTATTGATTGGGTTTTTTAAGTATAACTCATTTATATGAAAGTGAAAAAATTAAATCTTTAATTAGAGGAAAAATACCAAATAAATGACAATTGAATTTCAAAATCTCGGAAATGGGCTTTTGAGTAGTAAAGTCGTACTCAAATAGTTAATTTTGATATTTAATCAGTTAAAATGATTTTGAAATTCAACTATCACCTTTCTGAAATTTCTCCTTATTTAAACATGAACATAGGGTCCGTTTGGTTGGACGGAAAGTGAATGATGGAAATGGAAATGGAAATGGAAATGGAATTAAGTATAAGGGGTAAAGATGGAAAGTAAAGGTAAATTAGGTAATGATGGGAAAATAAAGTTTGTGGGACCTAGGAAAAGTGTGAGATGGAGAGAGAAAGTTTGTGGGACCCGGTATATATGTAAATTACCTTTTTCAATTCTTAAATCCAATTCCCTTTCTCAATTCCCATGGAACAAACGGGCCCATAGTTATTTTTAGCTTGAGGGTATCTTGTTATAATAATTACTGATTAGACAAGGCAATCACTACCACAAATAATGCCTTTCCCGGCGCACCTCTCCCGACGTTTCTAAGAGAAAACGCTGGGATAGAGCGATGCGTTAACTATCCGGCGTTTTTCATTCTTGAATGTCGGGTTTGGATTTCTATATTTTGTAAACAAGGGAGAAAAATCTAGTAGAAAATTTACATACCTACCCTGGTGTTCTTGATTAAGAACCGCTGGGGTTGGCATGCGTCAACCCCAGCATTCTTAATTCTTAAACACCATAGTTGGATTTCTAAATTTTGTAAAAAAAAAAAAGAAATGAAAATGAAGTTTTTGTGTTTTCTAGATTTTTATGTATAATATGTGGTTCTCTTTGGTATGAAAATAAATTCCGTAAAAGGTTGACTGGATGCATGTGAGAGATGTCAAAAATGAATGCTGCCGGAAATTGGGAAAAATAATGAGGATGGAATTAAGCAAAGAATTGGGTTCAAAGATGGCTTATGTTAGTCGTCGAGCTCACCACTCATTTTTCCACACATGGACTTCATGTCTAATTGTAATAACACTGTAACTCTACTGTTTTACTCACTACAGTATTACATATCTCATTTCATTTGTGAGCACACATATATCTGATTAAAATTTGAACTCTATACAAGTGGTGTTAGGTATTAAAATTTAGGCCCCCTAATGTTTTATTATTTAAAGGCAACAAATCAAAATCTCACCCAATTTTACATTATATTTCTTTGAAACACGTAAGTCGCCATCACAACGTGACTCTTTTTATATAGAATATGATTATAAAAAGATATTAAGAAAAAACATATATGAAGATCAAGGGAATTCGAAGAGCATAAAAGAGTTTAAAATTTGAGTCCCATTATTGTTTTTTTTCCCAATATTTTCTTTCTCTGTAGAGTTAAATAAAATATTCATACTGCCCAGCGTATGGGCAATGTCTTAAATATAAAATCAACCATATCTATATAGTTAACTTAGCTGTCCATGTCAATATATATTCAGCCAAATGTCTTATCATGCAGCGTAAAATTCTTCCTTGATTTCGTAGCCAAATTGAGTAGATATACGGATGCGTGCACATTTACATTAATTTGATCATTTCAACAACTACCATTTTAATCTTCATTAAAATATATTGCCACGCTTCAAATCAATTTATTTTGGTTGGAACTTGGAAATAAATACGAGCACTCAACATTAGCTTTTCACTTTCTTGGGATTTTTAAACTATCATCGTCTTTTTTAATTGCCAGTATTATGTGAATACACACACACACACACACTATAATTTATAATCTTCTTCATTCTTAAGTAAAAGAGACACATACCTATAAGCTACTGCGTCTTTGCAAACCAATGATATATCATTAATTCTCACCACCCAACTTTACATTGATTATTGATGAAATGATGTGCATTTCTTTACACACACACACACGGTTTTTCAAATTTAAAGCAAAATTAGTACTTTTCTGAATAAAATTCATTAAAAAAGGTGAAAAACGGTTTTAATACAAATAATCAATTTTGAACACTTTTTATTTCTTTGAAAATTTGGATTTTTTTTTCTCATCCTGATGGCGAGCCGAGGCTCGTAGTCCAGCTATGGAGTACGGTAACGTCGCTCAATTCTTATATATCCATGCTCATTTAATAATATAGAATTCTGTTGTTTTTACTGCTGTTGTTGCGGAGTATTTATGTAAGGTAATTAAAAAGTTTTTACAGGGTGTGATTTTGCTAAAACTACATGTAATAATAACTTTTTCGACCAATAATCTAAATGTGCTAAGTGGGGAAAACAGTATTGTGATATTATTGTTAAAAAATATAGTACCTTTTTCATAAAAAAATAGAGTACCTTAGAGTGATATTATTTTTATAATTAGGATAAAAAACTTTAAAACATATAAAATATGGATTTCAAATATAAATAGCTTCTCTCACTAATTCTAGGCTAAACAGTGAACAAGCTAAGCTCAAGAGGTTTGACCAGTGTCCACGTGCTCTGATGTTGCCATGCGGGGGGAAAATTGATTATACTTATATTGATACCTTTAACATTTTTCCTGTAAATAATTTGAACTTTTCAGTACATTTCCGATTTATAAAGTCTCCTTAGTCTCTTCGGGGGGAATTAATTTAAAACAATATTACTCATTAGACGTCCCTTTACACATGTTTGATTATGTTTTGTGGTTGGTGTAATCTACTATGCAAGTTCATAACTGCATACAGATCAGTCAATAAATTGAACAATTAATAAGGAATACTTAAGAAAAAAATAATTTGAGCAATCTCAATCCATGACTGGCAAATGCGTGCGCGTATGCGATTCAATTGTAAACAACTATATTAATATATTTATCAACTAGTTAATTAATATTGTAGCTAAGCATGATATTCAAGTACATATATGTATTTTTATGTATGAGAATTCAAAATTTGCACGGTTCAACTTTCTCCATGCAAAGAATTCTCACATACCTACATCTATAATCTAAACAATCCTAATTTTGAACACAAAAATCTAAACACTATCCTAACAGATTTTTTTAAAAAAGTGGTGCATATATATAGTGAAGGAATTAATGAAGGAATGAACATGAATACTGTCTCTTCAAGCTGTTTCATGGCATTGATTGGTATAGTGAAATGAAGCGACTAGTGTCCCATGCCAGGGCGACTTGGACCTGAGTTCTTCATGCCTCCAAGTGTATTACTTGTCGTTACCTTGTGACCTGAGTTCTTCATGTCTCCAAGTGTATTACTTGTCGTTAACTTGTGACCTGCCCCTCCACCACTCGGCCCTGAGTTCTTTATCCCTCCCATTCCTAACCAGTTAATGAATTCCACGTCATCCCCGGCCGCCACGGTGTTTCCTGTAGTCTCTTCCAAAGATAAAGGACGGCCTTGAATCCCCATGAAAAGTGATGAAGTCACCAAAATGAAACACAATACAAACATCGCCTTATTGGTACTTAAGAGCAACATGGTATGGTTTCTTTAATTAACTAGTTTTGAGAAAATAACTCACAGAGAGAGAGAGAGAGAGAGAGAGAGAGAGAGAGATGAGAATATGGGGTATGTATGTATGTGTGTGTTGAATGAGGGAGAGATCAGCGCTAGGATTATATAGGAAGTGATGAGATGGTGTATTAAATGTGGAAGAGAAGCTGCTTTAGTTTGGGGGAACAACGTAGGAGGGTTCTCGAATTGAATATGAGTTGGATATTGGAGGGAGTTATATAGAAATGCGAAGGTAAGTGAGGTGGAAGTAATAAATAATTAAAAGTTCAGTAGGAGTGTTCGTTGATCTGAACTATCTATATCATATTTGCTTCCCCAAAAAATCTATATTTCGTAGAAAATTATTTTAATGGTATAAAGTATAAACTCTGGAATAAAGACAACCATTTAATTTCCACTAAAAAATACAACCATTTAATTATTATTTATTTGAAATATAGTTTTGGTTAAAAAATAATTATTTTGAAAACAATCAAATGTGGATTGCCCAGATCAGAGCTGAATGACCTAAATATGATTAGCTTTGTGGTAGGACAAATAGTAGGAAAATTAGTTATCAAAAGGGTAGAAAGATTACGTGTCCGAGTTGGGAGGCTTGGAAATGATGTGGATTTCTCTTGAATGCTACGTCTTTGGTGGAGTTGGTAGAAAGTCCACTTGTAAATTTGATACTTCAATTCTTTTATCATTCGCTTCCTCCTTCTACACCTAGCCTGCATATCTATCTATCCTATCATCTTAATTTCTCAACACTTGCATTTAAGAATCTATGTGATATATAGTACATGAGGATGACGAGGACTGGCCGTAATATTCAATATCCTATTAAATAAATTGAGTTTTTACATACCCATTTTCTTTATGACTACTCCAAATTTGATGTCAATTAAGGTCTTAACCCTTTAATTTCCATCTGATCTATCCCATTTCATTATTCAAATTCGATCTAGTAGTTGACAGTATTCATTCATTCATACTAATTTACGCATAAATTGTAAAACGGCACATCCATATCTATCTCACATTTTAATGGTTATTTGAAAGTTTACATAATTTAATATATATAGATTAATTCTTATTATCTATTTAGACTAATCCTTATCATCTTAATAAAATATATTTAGGTAGATATAAACTTTTTATTTAAAAATAAAATTATATGATAATCGGAAAAGAATTATTCTAGCTTTTTGGCATATTAATTATAAAACTTTTAGTTCCAGACTTCCTTTCAATGGCCAATTAGTCCTTAAACTTCATGGTGCAATATAGGAAAAGGGATGATTTATAGAAGATTTATTTAAATTTATCAATCTTTATTACCTTGGGATTTTGCTGATGATTTTTTTTTTATTGCGCATGGTATCTAGCTCCCAAATCCACACCAGTTAGGCTAATTACTAATCTGTCGCAGATATGAGATCTATTTAAAGGTTTTCCTCTAGCAAATGGGCTGTTGTATAAGTGGAAATTCAAACGCGACACGAGATTTTACTATTACTACTACAGTTTTACGATTTCCTTCAAACCATACTTTTCGAACATTGAATCAGGTTACACCTGTTCTTTACTTACTGTTTCCCGGGTCCGGGTTCTCTCCTTTTCTTTCTCTCCTTTTCTCTCCTTTTTCCTTTCATAAATCATTGGATAAAAAATCTAGTGGTTCAAATTCAATGTTTTTACAACAATAATGTAATTATAATAATATTTTAAAATGTAATAAATAAATTTAATCTGTCAAAATTTTATGTAAACTGTCCAAAATTGTATTAAACTATTCAAAACTGTAGAGTACTATTATAAATTTAAATTTATTTCTTAATATTGTAATGAATTATTCAAACCAAATTTTGACTGATTAAATTTATTTATTATATTTTTAAATGTATTTTAGTATTGAGAAAACATTAAAAATATGAACCATTGGATCTGTATCAAAAGGAAAAGGAGGGAAAAGGAGAGGGAGGAAGAGGAGAAAACCCTCTCCCCTCCCGTCTTGTTTTTATCTTCCCTTTTTGCCTCATTTCTTCCTTAAATGTTCTGCAGTTCTTTCTTCTCTCCTATCATTCCCCTCATCTCTCTCTATACGCATATTATTTTTTTCTTTATTTTACATCACTACTACTACTTATTGTAATTTAATCTTGTTTTTTTTCGGATTAAATAATCATAAAGAACTGAGTTGGGAAAAGTAAAAATAAATTTAGATAGATTGCTTGGGATTTCTCAAATATAAGAAGTTGCAGTGACATATATAATGATATCGATTTATTGAAAAAGTATAATAACCATGGTTTTTAGTTGATCTTTTTTTAAGTCTCTTTTAGTATGCTTTAAATGGATCAAGAAAAGTTTTAAACCATTTTAATTACTATGTATTGAAATTTAACAACTTTCTAATTCTAAACTTTGTTGATATGCAATCAATATATCCATAAAAATAAAGTCCATAATAATGATGGAGAGTACAATTATTTATACACGTTTTGAAAATTGAAATATAGTCATTTGATATGCAATAAATGATGAAGGGCACAACTCATAAATATAACCAAAGTAAACATTGATCTGAATTTTCTAAGCTGTCTTTTTCTAAGCATCCCTAAGCTGCCTTCATGTAGGCCGTCCGATTCATCCAATTAATCACCACACATATTCCCGCCCACACCCAATCCCTCCCCTCAATGAGTCCTCATTTTCCTTCACTATCTCAGCAACACTCTCTCTCTCTTCCCCCAACATCTCTCGCCTCCTCCACCTCCAACACCACTCTCCTCCACCCCTGAACGTCTCCATCTACTCCCTCTCCATCACCTCCAATAGCGTCACCGTCGTACACTTCAGCTGACATCTCCGTCGATGTTGACGGCCCAACACTCTCTCCAACTCAACGTACTCCATGAATCTGTCATTGTCTGTGTCTGCCACCGTAATCATTGTTCTGATTAAAGTCGTCATTGACGTCGACATCTGGAGGAGGCGGCAGCGGTGGTGGTGTTTTTGGAGGTCGCCGGGGACATGGTCAATGGTGGCTGATCTTGCCGTCGAGGACGTGGTCGATGGTGGCTGTCTTGCCGTCATGGTCAGCGGTATGGTTGTTCTTGCCGTCATGGTTGGGTGTTGAAGTTCAGATCTGAATAGGAGAGAGAGAAAATAATGGGGAAGTAGTTAGGAATGAGGGAGAGATATGATGGGGTGAGGTGAGTGTAAACATGTGTCTCCTGTTTTGAGCGGTTGGATCATTTTGGACGGCTATGATTGAGACGCTTAGAGATGCTTAGAAAAAGGCAGCTTAGAAAATCCAAATTCGTAAACATTCCTCTTTTTAATTATGATTAGATGAATATTTAATTTACACCTATCTATTTTGTTATAGACGACCATGATTTACATACACGTTTTGAAGGACATTGTTAATCGGTGATGACTTCAAATTCCACCCTTAGCTTATGATTATAATTAATAATAATTAACTTAGAGACTTTTTTACACATGATCGGTCAACGCGTGTTTGGTAGGGATATTAAGAGGAAATCATGTGAAGGAAAGAAAATTTTAATCAGTTTACTAAAAAAAATTTAAAAGTGATGCTAACACTTTCAGTTGATTTAATTTCCTGTTCTCTTTTTATCTTACATTTTTTCACTTAATCAAGATTTTAAGTTCAACCATTTTTGTTTTAAATGAACTCCACACAAATTTTTCTTCTCTTCTATTTTCTTGAAATTGATACATAAATATCCCATATTGGTGCTAGATTTTTCAAATCACGTGAATGCTTTTGGGACCTGAAAAGTGAAAATCTCGCTAATATATCAAACTTTGTACATGGCATGATTAAACCTGCTTTTAACTAAATGTGTACCGTGAAAAATTATGTTCAACAACTTATTTAATGGGGAGTGAGAATTCTCGCTATTTGATTTTTTCTTTTGGAAATATCATGAACATATTATAATATGAAAAATTATCTAAGATCTAAAAGTAAATCTTTGACTAGTTTATCAGCAAATTAAAGACTTTTTTTTTGGCCAGATAAAGACTTTCTTTTTTCTTGCAGATATGAATTTAGACTTTTTGAAGCTATGTGTTGTCTACCGCTTTTCCTAACCAGACTGTACGTGCGCACTATAAATTTATAATGTATGCTAGCATAAATTTTGGTATTGAGTCAATGAAATCTACTCATACATAAATATTTCCGCTATATGCTCATGATGATGCCAACATACAGTTGTTTTGTTGGCCAAAAAAAAAACATACAATTGTTTTTTCATGATGGTTATTAAGTTAATAACTAACATTATTAATTGTTTAACAAATGTCTGGCAAAAAAAAAAGGTTTAACAAATGTATCAATATCATTAAAAATTACGCAAAATTGTCATGACCATTAAATCAATCGACATTGACGGTTTAACCACTACAGTATTGTACTCGTACATCATTTCTGCTTTCAGCAGTTCCATTATAAATATAATTATTAAATTCGTGAATGCTTTTATAAATCTTATCGATTGCGCAGCCTTTATTGATTGTGATTTTCACTCGCATAATTCAAGGCTTGCATGGTTGGCCCAGAGAGAGTCCGGCTGGCCCATATCATTTCAGAAAACTTTCAAAAATATTTGTATAAAAAAAGTCTTACAAAATTAGTATCATCAATTCAACGATCGCTTCATATTAAATTTTTGAAATTGTCATAATTCAAGCATCGTAGTGTACTAGTGTCTATGGATGGTTGAACTCCCAACTTCACATCACATTTAATTTTTTTTGCCGAACACATCACATTTAATTACTGACAAAAAGGATATCAGATTTAATTAAAATTAGAGGAAGGAGTTTAGATCGTATTAATTGGTAGGAATTAGGAAGCATTGATGGACTGAGAAGGGGAGGAGTCGGGTGTATTTGGTATGGGAGATGGGAGGGGAGGGTTATTTTTTGTAAAAGTGCGAGTAGAGGCCTCTAAATTTCCCTCCACTTCACATCCAAATTTTAAATTTATTCCTCAAAAATCATTTTATCCTCTCAAATATTTTAATATTCCAAAAATATACTAACTCCCCTCCCCTCCCCTCCCCTCCCCTCCCCTCAAACCAAACAGATTTGATACCCATGATTGTTTGAGAGTAGAGAGTTGAGACTGGTGAATCACGAGGAAAAGAGGAATATCAAACTAGGTGAAGGTGGTACTGAAAATGAATATTGGCATTTAATTTCATAAGAACAAAATGCTCTTTTCCCATATCCAGTCATCTCCTATTCGGCCCACCTTCCAATCTGCAGTTGCCTTCTTTTTTGTCATCAGCATATTTCTTTTCGTCATAAATATAAGAATTAAGTGACACTTTGTTTTAAAAAATTAAGGAAACCAAATAAGTTAGTTAATAATATATGCGATATTATCTATTCTCTCTAGTCCTGATGGTTATAAATCTATTTGCCTTTTTTTGAAGAATGTTAAATTAATCATTTTAAAATTATTTTTTTCTTTTTTCCTTAAAACTAATTTATTCTATTATATACTAACATATAACCTAATAACATGTGACATATATCATAATTTAAAGTTTAATTTTCTTCCCAAACTTCCTAAAATAAAGTCAAACAATTTTTATATTTTAGGACTATATTATTTTATAGGCTAAACTCTAAAGTATGTTTTTAGTCCTTATCTTTGGAGAAAATCATGTTTTAGTTCATTAACTTTGAAAAGCGTGTTTTTGATTCCTTAAGTTTGGCCAAAGTCATATTTCAGTCCTTTGTTTTTAGTCTTTTCAAAAAGGACTAAAGTATGTTTTTGCCCCTCGCCTTTTTCAAAATTAAGAGACTAAAACATGACTTTATGCAAAGTTAAAGAACAAAAAATAGACTTTAACCCAATTTGAATGACTAAAACACACTTTTTAAAGTTAAAGGATTAAAAAAAGACTTTGTCCAAAGTTATGAAACTAAAAACACACTTTTCAAAATTATGAGACTAACATGACTTTTCCCAAAGGGAAGAGACCAAAAACATACTTTATCTACTTTATAAATCAAATAAACTAGTACACATAAAAAACAAGTAAATATATTTATAAGCAACTTATTTAATCTCTTTTAGGCTTTCCCAAAATATCAATTAAATATAATATTCAGAACTAGAGGAAGTGAGGATGTATTTAGTTGATGATGTCACTATATATTTGTCAATCAAAGTCTTATTATATTAACTACTCTCTCCGTTCCTAAATATAAGATCACTTTAGCAATTTTGAAGAGATTAAAGAAGACATTCCAATGATTTAGGATTACATGAAAATTTTAAAATACCCCTCACCTAAATTTTAAAAATATCACTTTTTTCAAATTACTATTTTTTGGGTGAAGGGTGTATAGGGGTAATTTGGGGAAACTTGAGTAGTGATCTTATATTTAGGAACAAGCTCTCATCCCTAAAGTGATCTTATATTTAGGAACGAAAGGAGTATTATATTATCATGAAATAGAAGCCAAAAAAGCTACTTTTATTTAAGACTTGACCATAACGGTACTTGTACATGTTAATTCAGAAATCAACGAAGAATTAGTTTGAGAGGAAGCAAAGTTGATTAATTTAGGGTCCATTGTAAAAGACATGATATAAGAAAAGTCCCACTAAATGATGAAATTGAAGTAGAGTTTCAATGGACCTTATTTCTATTATCTTACAAACCTTATTTACCCTTTTATCCTTTCCTGAAGAGAGGTAGTAAGTAGTAAGAAAAGTTTTTTTTTTTTTGCCAAAGTAACAAAAGTTAGAAACACGGCAAGTTACTTATATAGAACTTGTTATACATTAAGGAACTTTTTCTAAGTGCATAATTATTTCTTATTCATTGTACAGTTACAGAAACATTTATGATTAAATTAATTAATTAATTAAAACGAACCAGCTGAGCTCACTGCTACTACAGAATTAAGGAAGTGAGTTGCTCGAAGTGGAATTTTTATTCAAATTTTAAAAATTGTTCTTGAGAGAAAAAGATTGAAATTGATGACTTGCAATAGCATGTAAAAGTATTATATAAGCTAAACACTTGCAGCAGCAAATAATACCAGCAGTATTCAAATTGCTTCATCTACTTCATTTGCTACACACCACTTGATATAAAAGTCCAATCAAGCCATTAAAGATCTCTCATAATTACTTACGATAATTTAAAATGAAACTTCAACTATAATATGATTTACCGTAATAGATCAAGTATTCATATAATATGATTTACAAAATGGAAACTAACCGACCCTGTAGTGATATAAAATTCTTCTCATAACTCATCAGTCTAGATTGATTATCTGAGGTTTTGGCTTATCCTTCTCATTCCTTTTTGTTTCTTATTACTTGAACATGCACCAATAGCAAAAGATGCATTAGGACGCACATCATCTTTCAGATCTTGATTCATCTTCAAAGAAATGGGTTTAAAAATGTTCTCAAGCTCTCTCTTCTGATTCTTATACTTATCAACTTTGGCAAGCTCCTGCATATCAACCAAAGATGAGGCTCTTTTAATAACATTATCAATCTTCTTCTTGTCATTTGGGGAAAGCACTGAAGCAATCGTCTCATTATTGACTGTATTTTTAATTTTGTAAATGCTTTCTTCCAAAGCATTCTTCGCTTCAACTTTCTTCCTGTACATCTCATCATCAGCCTTGTATTTCTTTGCTTCTAGAACCATCCTTTCAATCTCTTCCTTTGGTAGTGTTCCTTTCCCGTTAGATATGGCTATTTCATTCTTGTTTCCTGATCTGGTTTCCTCTGCAAAAACCTTTAAAATACCATTCTCATCAATGGAAAAGCAAACTCTGAAATCAGGAACACCCTTTGGTTCTGGAGGAACAGTCACTTCAAACGTATCTAACCAGTGGTTATCCTTAGCTTTTATTCTCTCTCCTTGAAAAATTGGAATATAGACTGATGTTTGGTTGTCCATCTCAGTAGTAAAATCATCAACCCATACTGTTGTAGGAACACATGTGTTCCTTGGAATTACAACTTTCATGAGACCACCCTTTATCTTGAAACCCAAGGACAATGGGGTGACATCCCTCAAGAAAATGCATGGTATGTTTTCAGTGTCTTGCCCACTTAATATGGCAGCTTGAACAGCAGCACCACAAGCAACAGCTTCATCAGGGTTGATGTTCCTATATAGATGCTTCCCATCGAAAAACTCTTGTAATAGATGTTGAACTTTAGGAATTCTTGTAGATCCACCAACAAGGACAACATCATCAATACTACTCTTACTTATCTTAGCTTCCAAAATACATTTTTCTACAATTTCCAAACACTTTGTAAAGAGATCTTGGTTCATTTCCTCGAACCTAGCACGGGTGATTGTTGAAGAAAAGTCAATGCCCTCATGTAAGGCGTCAACCTCAATGGTTGCCTCAACAACGGATGGGGATGAGAGTACTCTTTTTGCCCTCTCACAATTGGTTCTCAGCCTCCTAAGGGCTTTTGAACTCCTACTAATATCCTTCCCATGCTTCCTCTTGAACTCTTTGACAAAGTAGGTCACCATCCTATTGTCAAAGTCCTCTCCTCCAAGGTGTGTGTCACCATCGACTGCTTTGACTTTGATGTCACCTGCCTTTGTTGTTAAAAGAGACACATCAAACGTACCACCACCAAGATCAAACACAAAAATGTTCCTCTCTTGATTGCATATCTCTTTCTTCTTAAGTCCATATGCAATTGCTGCAGCAGTTGGTTCATTGATTATTTGCATAACATTTAAGCCAGCAATCGCAGCTGCATCTTTAGTGGCTTGACGTTGAGAGATGTTGAAATATGCTGGCACAGTGATAACCGCATTCTTAATTGGTGAACCAATATACGTCTCTGCTATCTCACGCATTCTTGCTAATACCATAGATGATATTTCTTCAGGAAAAAACTGTCTTTCTTGAGATTTAAATTGTACAACGATTTTGGGTTGATCATTAGGACCACGAATGACTTTAAATGGCCAAAGCTTCATGTCACTTTGAACTTGAGAATCGCTGAATCTCCTACCAATCAACCTCTTCGCATCTACAAATATGAACGATTATATAGTCAAAGAAAAGCATACAAGAAGTAATTATCATGAATAAACAAGCAAAATGCTCTTTGATGAGGAATAAAACTTAATCCTAATTGAACAAAATACAACTGTAAAGATGAAAATCCTAACATACAGTAAATTTCATTTTAGAGCCTTTCAATTTCAAGTACTAATCAAATCCAATAGCTGTGTTTTCCCTTATGACCAAGTTCAGAGCAACAAATAAATGGGAAATAGTAAACCAGAAAAAGGATGATTACCAAAGATAGTATTAGTAGGGTTAAGTGCAGCCTGGTTCTTGGCAGCATCACCAACCAACCTCTGGGTATCAGTGAACGCAACATAAGACGGCATTGTTCTATTTCCTTGATCATTAATAATTATCTCTGCCTGATTGTGCTGCCATATTGCAACACATGAGTAAGTTGTTCCAAGATCTATTCCAATGGCTAGCTGTGACGATCTCTCAATTCTCATTCTCTTCTCTTTCAAGTAAATGAAGCTTTCAGAGACAAACTGAGACAGAGAAACGAGGAATAAGGGTAGATTGTTTGGATACTTAATAATATCATGTAATTTTAATTGCCTTAACTAAACTTTTTTAATCTAATCAAATCAGGTAATTGGGCCTTAAATTTAGAAACGGAGGGAGTAACATCTATGCTACCTTCTATTTCAATCTGAAATTGCTGTAACAAAGAAGAATTTGCTGTAACACACTAGTTTTCATGGTCATCTCAGTTTAGAAAAATGATTATGTCATGTTATTTTTGTTCATATATTAGACCAAAGTCAAAATATTCCTAATAACATACCGGAAAGGAAAACAGACAGAATTATCACAACTCAAAAGTCAGCTTCTAAGAGCAACATTGCACAAAATTGGTCACAAACAGAACAGCATTACAAATAAGGTAAACGAAAAGTACAGCAATAAAAAATTAGAGAAGGGAACAAAGAAAGAAAATCAATAGGACAAAGAATCATAACCTGAGGAGCGGTCTGATTAGAGCATGATCCGAAGGCAATTAGAGAAACTAACAAACAACAAATGGGAAGATTAATATGGCTTCACAAATAATGTTAAAATAGGGCTTGATTTGAACTACCTTACTAGTATGCTTAAGAGGTTTGACTTTACTCCAATAAATGTGATAATTTAATGTTCATAACCATTACCATCTAAGTCTGCTTAACATTCTTTTTTTATACATAGATTTGTTTAGAAAAGGGGTTTGACTCACCAACAATTCAAAAGAATGACCCTAACTCATAATCCACTACGGGCCTAACCTGTGGGATCTGTAGCATGACAAGCAAGTGTCGCGACTGGAACCATAACTGAATGATACTCTCATGATCAAACACTTGCTTAGACGGTCAATGTTCAACTCCTTCGCCAGCTGAACCGACAGAGGAGGATGGGTGAGTTTGCTTAACATTCTTTTTTTATACACATTTTTTTAGGAAATGGGTTTGGCCAACCACGATCCAAAGGAATGACCCCTAACTCATTATACACTAGCATATCTAAATGGTCACGACTAGAACTATAACTAAGTGGTACTCTATGATGGTCCACTTGCCCAAGATGGTCAATGTTCAACCCTAACATTATAGTTACATGCAGACAATAAATAAATGTGACAGCTCAAAAGCAACTAAGATTTGAAGTCATGGGTTACCCAACAGATAAAAGCATTTGTCAAGCCAGATAGATAAAAGATTAGAGATAAAAGATTAAACATGTAGAGAGTAAAGTTGATATTTGAACACATACCTATATTCGAACAAAAAGCTGAGGCCTTGCTCTGTAAAATGCAAATAGCTTCTTGGAACTCAAGAGGCCATGTTCAAAATACAGAATGTGAAGTGTGATATTGAAGCTGATGGTTAGGATTTAGCCATCTGTCCACTGTTTACAAACGAACTTGTGTTTTCCAACGATATATTCCCTCCCCTCTTATATACTCTCTTTCTTGCTGATAAATATAAGAAGAAGTTTACTTTTTAGAAAATCTTAAAAAAGAAAAATAAGTTAATAGTAAATTGATTAACTACTTTTTTTCACTTTCACTAGTTTATTTTATATATAAACTAATAAATAATTTAAAAATATATTTAGTGTACGTCGTAATTTAATAACCTATTTTTCAGCCTTAAACTATTTTTTTATTCTAATTACATGTTGAATATAATTCAGCGGTGTAATTTACTTACTTAACTTCCATAAAAAGTTATAGGGACTTATATCTAGGACAACAGAGAGTACGTTTTAAAATTAGATTGATTAAATAAGGCTAAAGTATGCTTTTAGTCCCTTATGTTAAGTATCAATTTAGTCCTTTATATTTGGAAAGTATACTTTTAGTCCTTTTTTGTTAACACCGTTACTTTAACTAAACCGGAAATGCTAATTTAACAATTTTAAATGATTATTAAATACTGAAAAATGTTCTTATTAAAATATTTGAGTGTAATTATTCTTATATTTTCAAAATTTATCATTTTTAGTCCAATTTTATTATAAAATAATCATTTAAAACTGTTAAGTTAGCATTTTCCATTAGGTTAAATTAACGGTGTTAACAAAAAAGGACTAAAAGTGTACTTTCCAAACATAAAGGACTAAATTGAAACTTGATGCAAACATAAGGGACTAAAAGTATACTTTAGCCATTAAATAAAAATTTTGAAATTATATTCTAATCATTGATTAGATTTTTCTATTGACAGGAAAAATATTCAAAACAATCATGAGTCATAATATTGGTTATGCTCCCCTTGACCCGTCATATACAGTCATCAAAACAAACTTCTTAAAAGTTCATGTAATAATTAGTTTGGTGTTTGAATTTAATTCTTTTTTTTAATATTATTCATGTTTATTATGATACTATTAATAAAACGTGATAATACATAAACATTAATAAATTTAAATATGAAAGAGAGTTAGAAGTAAAGTAGGAAAAATACATTAAAAGAAGAAAGAGTGTGAGATAAAATTCTATATTTCTGGCTCTTACATCACACAATAGAGGAATATCTTGGTAGTGTTTATAACTTGATATCGTCATAACTATACACCCACATTTTTAATATTTGTTATAATTGGTTTGGGTGAGGGTTTAGAGGAACTGCATCTATTGATTTTTTTCTTAGCATTAATCAAGTAAGAAAAAGTAAAAGAGCATTCTCAAACATAACAATAATGTTTTAGATATCACTTTTCTCGTTGACTAACTAAACTAACATTTAAATCTTATAAAATTATATAAATATATCTTTTATTTAAGAATTAAGATAATTGGGAGAATATATACATTATTTGGTAAATATAGAATATACATACATGTATGATTGCAGGAGAAAATTTGCTACAAAATCACGCGTATGTTTCCATTGAAAATTATTTACTTATTACTATTAACTAACAAGAAGAATATATACATCATTATACATTGGTCAATGGATATGTATCCGCTCATATGCTACAAAAAAATACAATTCAGAAGTTAGGGTGTGTGGTTGAGTGACAATGACTCATTCACCTTTAACCAATTGTCTGAGGTTCGATCCTTAACGTTGGGTATGTAGAAATCAGCGGGGGATTAGTCTCTCACTTGTCGAGTGAGAGATACCTTGATCATGATAAGAAAATACAATTCAGGATGACCTAAATAAGGAATCTAGTGACATATAGTAAACATATTTAATTTTTTTCTATCTTAGGCGTAATATAATTAAAGAATTTCCATAAACATCACACGCCATGGCATACAAATAATACACCAAAGTTCCTCCTGAATGCAAAATCAAACTCCCTTGTTATACTCCAATTACATTTGATTCTTATTATATGGCTTCAGCCGAGGAGAAAGTAACAAGAGTTCTTATGGTATCATTGGCCTTCCAAGGCCACTTGAATCCCATGCTCAAGCTAGCCAAGCTCCTGTATTCAAAAAGTGTTCATATCACTCTTGCCACCACTGACATAAACTCAAACTCCTCTAACAACATTTGCCATAATAATCCTCAAATCCAGATCCAGTTTTTCTCTGATGGTCTTAGCCCTGACTTTGATCGTTACAAGTATTCTGATCTATTCTTTGATACTCTCAAAACAAACGGTCCCTAAAACTTATCATCTCTCGTCACAACTTCCCCTCACAAGTTTTCTTGTTTGATCATCAATCCCTTCATGCCTTGGGCTATCAATGTAGCTCACAAACATGGTATCCCTTGTGCCATACTTTGGATTCAGGCTTCTTCTGTGTTTTCCATTTCCTATCGTTATTTTAAAAAGATAAATTTCCCAAATCTTGAAAACTCACATGGGATTTTGCACTTGCCTGGACTTCTAACGTTGGAGGTTGCAGATCTTCCAAGTTTTATACTTCCTTCTTATTCTAATTTAGCATTGAAGAAAGGTCTTCAAGAACTTTTCCATTCTCTTGATAAAGTACAATGGGTACTTGCATCCTCTTTTGACGAAATAGAGGGAGAGATTGTGAAGTCCTTGGATTCTCTCATCAAGATTAGATCCATTGGGCCATTGGTGTCACCATTTCTTTTGGGACAAAAAGAAGACAATGGTGATCTTAGTATTAACGTGAGAAATCCCGAAGATTCATCATGCATGGATTGGCTTAACAAGAAGCCAGATTGTTCAGTGATATATATCTCATTTGGAAGTATCATTATCTTGGAGCAAAAGCAAGTAGATAATATACTTATGGCTTTGAAAAATACCAAAAAACCATTTCTTTGGGTTGTGAAAGATGCTTATGCAAAAGTGCCAAATGAATTTATTGAAGAAATGGTAACAAATGGGACAGGCTTGGTGGTCAAGTGGTGTCCACAAGAGAAGGTGTTAATGCATAGGTCTGTTGGTTGTTTTATGACTCACTGTGGGTGGAATTCCACGGTGGAGACGGTGGTTGCCGGTGATTGCTTATCCGAAATGGTCGGATCAACCTACAAATGCTAAGCTTTGTGAAAGTGTTTTTGAGAATGGGGTGAGAGTGAATTTTGATGAGGAAGATGGAAATGTTAGTGCACAAGAGTTGGGCAGATGTATTAAAAAAGTGATGGAGGGTCTAGAGGGAGTGAAGATGAGGAAGAAGGCACTGAAAATGAAAATGGCAGCAAGGAGAGCCATGGAGGAAGGTGGCTCATCTCATAATAATCTTAGTTATTTCATTGGTGAATTGGTTCATGCAAATAATGGACAAAGGGTAGATTGAAAAAGAATATTTCTTTGTTTAGGCCTATAATATCTCTTTCTAGCTAGTTTTTTATTTGATCAAGCTAGAGAACATTACATGGTGAGAGTTAGAAATTAGAGTTGCTAATTTTAAAGAATTATAATGAAGTTTAATTTGAGATTTTAGTGGTGCGTAGGAAATATAGTGCAAGTGACTTATAAATAATGCCACATGAGTACATTAGTTTTTCGAATGTGATGTTGGAGGACCATGCCCATTCTATTGAGTTTAGATAAAATTTATAACAAAATCATGTTATATGGAGGGACTTGACTATCATACTCTTCTAAGACCTCTAGTTGGTTTCAGTCATACTTCAATTCGGATATAAGCCTTTCTTGTGATGCTTTTTTATTTATGTTTATAATGTGCCATGATAATCTGCTATTCTCAATGTGGTCGCAAACACACTGAAAAGTATAATCAAGTGCTTGCGTGCTTGGCCCAGCGAGAGTCAGGCTGGCCCATTTCATTTCAGAAATAGTTTAAAAAACATATAAAAAAATCTCACAAAATACACCCTCCATTCTTAAATATAAGACCTAGATAATTTTTTTTTGAAAAGATTAAGGTTGCGAAATAGGTTATTAAATGACGACATATTTGATATCTTTTTAGATTATCCATTAACTTATAGGTAAAATAAACTAGTTTAAGATAAAAAATTAGGTAAATCAATTTATAATTAACTTATTTTTTGTTTTTTTAGGAATTTTCAAAAAAGTCATCTAGGTCCTATATTTAGGAACGGAGGGAGTATCATCAATTCAATGATAGCTTCATATTAAATTTTTGAATTGTCATAATTCAAGCACATCGTTGTGTCTATGGATGGTTTGAACTTCCATCTTCACATCACATTTAATTACTGACAAAAAAGATATCAGATTTATTTAAAATAAAAGGAAGGAGTTCAGATCCTATTAATTGGTAGGAAGGATGCAATGCGTTTGTTCTGAGGGGAGGGATGGGGTTATTTTTGTAAAAGTGGGAGTAAAACCCTATAATTTTTCCTCCACTACATATCAAAACTTCAAATTCATTCACTCCAAATTCATTTTATCCTCTCAAATATTTTAATATTCCAAAAATAATAACTTCCCACCCCTCCCCTCAAACCAAACAGATTTGATACATAGGATTGTTTGATAGTTGAGAGTTGAGATTGGTGAATCGTGCGGAAATGGGGAAATGTTAAACTAAATAAAAGGGTGGCACTGAAAATGTAGTATTGGAATTTAATTTCGTAAGACCCAAATGCCCTTCTCTCAATCCAGTCTTCTCCTATTTGCCATTTGGTCTCAATCTGCAGTTGCCTTCTTTTTTGTCATCGACATATTTCTTTTCGGTCATAAATATAAGATTAGATTTAAGAGACATTTTTCGGCCAAAAAAAAAAGATTTAAGAGAAATTTTGTTTTAAAAGATTACGGGAACAAAATAACTTAGTTAATGACATATGCAATATTATGTACTCCCTCTCTGGTGGTCATAATTCTAAAATCTATTTGGTTTTTTTTATGGATGCAAAATTAATCACTGAAAAATTATTATAATTTTTTTAAAAAATAATTTATTCTATTATATACAAACATATAATATAATCACATGAGACATATGTCATAATTTAATGGTTTAGTTTTCTTCCTAAACTTCCCAAAATAATGTAATTGTTTTTATATTTAGGACCATATGGAATGATATATTATTTTATAAATCGAATAAACTAGTTTGTAGAAAAAGCAAGTGAACTAGAAGAAGTGAGGAAGTATTCAGTCGATGATAGCACTATATTTTTTTCAATCAAAGTCTTATTATATAAAGTATTATATTATCCTCGAATAGAAGCACGTTAAAAAATATACTTTTATTAAGACTTGACCATAACGGTTTTTGTGCATGTTAATTCAAAAACCAACAAAGAATTAGTTTGAGAGGAAGCAAGGGAATCAAACCTTATGGGCAACGGCGTAGAGTGGTCTAATGGAAAAAGAGAGAAGAAAAATATGTATGGCTGTTTGAAGGAATCCCGAGTCTTGAAAAGTAGCCATCCCTTAACACTTAGAGAGCCAAGTGTTTACTTCTCTTCTTATCTTTTCTAGCTAAAAATAGGATAGATAAATTCAATGGACTTCAATACAGTTTATTTCTTTCTTGTATATGTTTTCCATGTTTCCTTGCAAAACGCGTTAGAAAAAAATGGAAGAAACATTTTATTATATTTTCCAATATTCCTTTTTCTTTTTTAGAACTAAAATAGTGTGTATAATAAACTTACAACTATAAATAAGATCAAAACTGCTACCTTTTATTTATAATAGATCTTTTATAGCATTGGTGGATTGCCAAGATTCTTCAAATTAAACCTCATTCTAATAAAATAAAACCCCGGAACTTGGAAACCACCACCCTTTGGGGATTCTTGTTCTTTTGTTTCTTTTTGTTTTTAAGATTAAATGAATAAGCCATTGTGTCCATCAATTATCAAAAGGGAAAAGAGAATAAGGTTTCTTACACCTGCACCTACCATTTCCCTCCATTCCCTTTGACCACTCCCAAAATTGGACCTTTTGAGCTATGGTTAAAACTCTGTCTTTATACCTTCCTTACCAAATTTATTCTTCATCCTAAACAATAATATTACTAGCAATAATCATGTTTATACTTGTCACTAATTTTGACCGTCCCTATTTTATTCATCCATTTTGTTTCATTACCACAGAAAGGTAGCAAAAGTTTTGTTGTCTAAAAGAGAATCTTGCAATCTTTGTGGAATATAATGAGAATGTGAAACCAGGTCACTTTTTCACTCGCTATACTCAAACTCGACTCAAAATATTTGCACCAGAAGCTTGGAACGCTTGGATCCACTGAGCTTTCCAAGTCATCAATCATATGTAAAGTCAAGTTTTGGAGTTTCCTTTGATCAAAAAACAAAAAAAAAGGTTTTGGAGTTTCCTAATGGGAACACCATAACATGGTAGCCATAGCTGCGCCTGATTTTTAACTCATTATCAAAAGTGTCAGTCAACCACTCCCTCCTATGGGTCCCACTCTTTAAATTCAAAATTCCTTTGTTATCATTTCTCTCAAATTCATATATCATTGAATCTACTACATAGCTCAACCCATAAAAGGCTGTTTTAGCATTGCTAGCAATCTCATATACTTAATTAGCTATATGTTTGGAATTTTTGGAAGAACTATGCACCTCTTATAGTTAATTTTATCTAATTTTGATGAATTGGAATATATCAAAATGTCATTTTATTTTAAGTGGTTTGACATATATATCTATATATACACAAGTATTCATCAATTAAAGGGGCAAATACAACCACTTGATATTACAAAAGTGATGTGACTTAAAATTTTTCTCTTATTTATTGATGAGATGTAACTATTTTGACTTCTATATGACTATAAAAAGGATTAAGTTGCATTCAACATGTTAAAGTATTTTTGTTGCGACATTCAAGCATGATAAAATAATTTTCGGCGCATTCGGCATCTTATAGTTTTTTTTTTAATAAATTACTTTTAAGTTTATTATGCTCTGATCTTTTTTATACAAAAAATATAAGAGCGAAATTATTCCAAAAATTACTCCACGACGCCAAGTGATACTAACAATACATTAGTATGTTGAATGACTTCTAAAAATATTTTAGGATAATCAAAGGTTGTGAACAATAATACTAAAGTTGGGTGCAACTTAACCAAAAAATGAAGTGAAATTAAGAGGGAAAATTCTGCATGCATATGATGATGATCTCTTCACCGTCCATTTTCCCCTCCGACCCACTCCGTTTACACACTAATGTAAAATCCCTATTTACTTTGCTTACTCTTTGGAGATTCTGAACCATTCTTTTCAGTCTCCACTTGCACCTATATCTTTCTCTTGCTATATATAAAACATTTCAAACTTTTTTCCATCACCGCTAAGTGTTGTGAAAGAATAATAATAATAATACTAATAATGAAGTTCTCTGTCATATTTGTGATGCTTCTCACAATCCTTCTCGTGACAAGTCCTGGTTTTGCTGAAAGCAGGGCACCTCCTTCATCAAAGACAGGACACAAGTTTCTGAGCCGAGCTCATGTGAAAGAGAAGCAGTCCAATTACGCTAGAGATGATTTGAGAAGGCGTGTTCTTATACAAAACAAGTTCTTCACTTTGTCTTCAGGGCCTAGCACAAAAGGTCCAGGTCACTAGCCATAACTCAAGGCATTATTCTCTCAAGTTCAAGAATATTTCTGCTCTCTCATAGCTTTCTACTCTGTCTTTAGTAGCTTCTAGGTATATCATATATCTATATGTATGCACATTTTTCTTCATAACATATACAGCTGCTTTGTACATGACTTCTATATATAATAGTTTGGTGTTTATCTAGCTGGCTACCAAAGAGATCCAGCTTTTAAGATTAGTAAATATGTTGTCTCATGATTTCAAATATTGCTGGTCGTATGGTAGTTTACAAATTTAAGGGCCTGGTAATGCGATTGAAGTTGAGGCAGAACGATTATGATGATCCCGTTTAAAGAAATAGAGTTGAAAGGTTTCAGTTTATGTTTTTTTTATTTTATTATGTTAAATATGTACTTTACTAAAATTTTATAATATCGCCTCGCCATTAAACCGCTCTCCTTTTCTCCATTTGGAGACTTGAGGGTGGAGATTCAATACGTGCGTAACAACATGCATGCCAATAAATGGTGTTTTTAACTCGTTTTTTTTTAAAAAAATTTACCTCGTGTTATTTAATTATTACGAGATATAGTACTTTGTATAGTTAAACCGGAGTCCGGTGGTAGTATTGAAAAGTCAGATATGTAACAGTAATTCTATTCACTATGATAAGTGTTTGTTGTAAGGTCTATTTTGTTGTTTGTTTTCTGAAAGTAAATAAAAACACTTGTGTTTTTCTTTTCTTTTCTTTCCCTTTTGTTTTGTGGTTGTTTACCAACAAAATAAGAGGCAGTTGCAGACTTTGAGGGACATCCAATTGCTTTTTTGTTTGTTTGTTTAGGAAGTCAGTAATGGTCTGCGCTTTTGGACATAAGTCAACCAAATATTTCCCAAATAAAGACTTATTTACGTTGAAGACAATTACTTGATTATTTTTAAAAAAATTACTCCCATCTTTTAATAATTTTGTGCCGGTTTGTGTGTGTTTTGCCGTGCCTGAGTATTCCCCCTCTGTGCGTATTTAATTCTATTTAGTGCAAATATTTTATAAATAATAATTTGGTGAAATTTTGTTTATCATAATGTCTTAGGCTCGGAAATGTGGAATTTGGTGAACTTTTGTTGCGATGAATTTATAAATTGTATAATATTGAGTTATTGATCCATAAATAGTTATGAATGATGAGTTTCATCAAGATGAGTATGATCATTAGTCATTAAGGTTAGCTTTGGTTAAAAGAGTATAAAGTATCTCTCTCATCCGTAATATAAGACTTTAGCCGCCAAAATACACTTTTTATTTTTTAAGAAAACATATAAAAGTTAGTTGGGTGTATGAAGTTAATGATTTTTTTTTTCAAAATTGTCATATCTATTATGAAACCATTAAGAGAGAAAAATACAAAAGTATTAATAAACATGAAAGAGAGTCAGAGACAAATTAGGAAAAATGTATAATAAAATAATAATGTAAGGTAAACTCTTATATCTTGAACCAAAACCATTCAAAGTTTGGACTCTTATATTACGAACCGGATAGAGTATAAACAAAAGTTGAAAGTTCAATTCTTTTTTTTTTTTTGATGCAATTGAAAGTTCAATTCCAACACATGTATATGTGGAGGGAAATTACCTAGCAAAAAAGAGTACCTTATTTATGGCATATTTGGTTCACAGAAAGTATTTTGATGGAATGGAAATGAAAGAAAAAGAATGGTAAAAAATGGCAAGGAAATGAAAATTGATATGTTTACTAGTACCATAGAGAAAGGAAATGAATGAAACAGAGAGAATGTTGTGTTTGGTTGGTTGAAAATGAGAATAAGGAAAGTCAGATTTATATAAATGACCATGTTGCCCTTAAACTCAAATTTCATGGCAAATATAGGTATGTCAAACTTGAATTTGATTGACTTTCATAAAACTCTGCATATCTCATTTATGCTACCCATTACCAAGATCAAAATCATTGTAAATCACCGAATTTAAGTCAACTTTGAGTGGAGAAGACTACAACAAACTCAACTCGTGGTGTTGATCTCACAAGGGCAATTTTGTTTTTTTAAAAGGTCCCCTTTCTCTTCGACTTGGCAAAACCCCGTTGTTGAACTTGACCACATAGTTCAACATCTGCTAGTCTAACTTAACATGATCATATTAAGGAACATTTGAATTAATTGATAAATGTGTTGGTCTAACTTAACTAAGGTTTCGAGTAAAAAGTTAAACATCATTGTTACACTACAATGACTCCAATTGAAGATCAACTTTCAAACTCGTTTTTGATAAACCATTCCATGAACACAATATATCAGTAAAAAGTTTAACCTCATCATTACACTACAATGACTCCAATTGAAGATCAACTTTCAAACTCGTTTTTGATAAACCATTCCATTAACACAATATATTGCCAGTACAAAATAATCATCAATCTTACAATATTTGCGTGCACCACCTAAATCCAATAATGACACTAAAAGGAACATAGTGCTTGCTTTGAATGATAATTCATATCCACATTCATGTAGCTGAGACAGAATTTATTTATCTACTATATTTATAATCAAAATTGAAAAGTATTTTTTAATGGCTCCAATGGACATTATAATCAAGCCCAAAAATTATTGTATGTCAAGAAGCTCAAGAGTTTGATTGACTATCTGGCACCATGAATGGTTGACATAGAGAAAACAGAATGAGCAGCACTGTCATCGTTCAAAATAGACATAACTTCTGAGTCAGCTTGTGTTGACAATGAAGGAAGACGCCTTACATTGGACAGTTCAATGGACATTGTAACCCCACTTGAAGAATCTTCTCTTGTTGAGTTCCTTTGTTGTCTAGCACCTCTCTGAAGTTGCAATGAATACTCCAAATCCCACAACACATCACTCATTGTTGGTCTATCACACCCTTCTTCTTCCAAACATTTAACCACTGTCTCAATGAATTTCCTCAAAGAGTTTTGATCTATTTGGTCCTTTATCCTTGAATCTATTAGATCTTCCAATGTCCCTCTTTGCTTGCAATACATTCCCCATTCAGCCAAGTTCACTTGGTTCCATGGAAGTGAAGGATCAAGAGCTGGTCTTGCACATAACACTTCTAGAAGAACCACCCCAAATGAATAAACATCAGATTTTTCAGTTAACAGTTGTGTTCTGAAATACTCAGGATCAAGATAACCAAATGTGCCTTTCACACCTGTGGTCACAGATGGTTGTTGATGATCAAGAGGACCTGATTTTGAGAGGCCAAAGTCAGCAACTTTTGCAACATGGTTTTCATCAAGCAATATGTTTGTGGACTTCACATCACGGTGAATTATTCCGCCAGCTGCTCCTTTGTGAAGATAATTCAAACCCCTTGCTGCTCCAATGCAGATTTCTAGCCTTTGTTTCCATGTCAAGTTTGGGAGATTTGAATGGTACAAGTGATCTCTTAGTGTGCCTTTTTCCATGTACTCATAAACAAGTATCATCTCGGACTTCTCATCGCAATATCCGATTAAGGAAACAAGATGGCGATGGCGAATTCTAGACAAGACCATGATCTCAGTTTGGAATTCTGGAAATCCTTGTCCTGATGATGAACCTGGATCACTTCTCTTCACAGCTACTTGCACACTATTCTTGAGAGTCCCCTTGTACACATTCCCAAATCCTCCCTTGCCAATGATATTTTTCTTGTGGAAATTGTTTGTTGCAGATTGAATCTCATTGAAAGACATCTTGAGTCCTAGTTTTATGTTGCCAAGAGATGATCCATGACTACTTCCTCTTTTGCAATGTGAACTTCCTCCTCCTTTAACTGAAAGTGGCGCCCAATCCATACTTCTACTAATCTTTTGCCTCCAAAGTTTCCAGATCAGAAAGAACACAACCACCAAAATGCATAACAAGACCAATGCTCCAATTAGCACCATCTCTAGAGCAAGATGATTATGATTATCCTTCTTACATACATACTCAATCTTTTCTGAAGATGGACCTGGAGTTGTAATAACTTCCATCACTTCAAGACCATTGAGAAGAGCATTTTTAACAATAGAAGAATTATCAGGACCAACACTGATCTTCAGATCTCCAGAATCATCAGAATCCACAACAAAATCCATATAAAAAGGAACAGAAGTACCCCTCCAACTAGGGACTGACCAATTGAACTTGTCATAAATATAGAAGTTGAAGAATGTAAGATCAATACTCATACTTGCTATGTCACAAAAGTGAGCTCTCATGAAATAACTAGCATTCCTCTTCACTTTGAGAACCCATGATACGTTAAAAAATATTTCAGTATTGCCAGAATCATTAGTCATAACTCTAGCTGTCTGGTAAACTTGATCTGGTGCTACAACATTAGTGGAAGCCACACCATCTTCCTCATAATCATTATCATTATCTTCCTTGGCCGCGTACTTAATAACAGCAGAGTTAGAATACTTTGATCCATTTTTAGCATATTGATCATCTTTTTCCCATTTTCTCCACAAGTAATCATCATTACTTTCCCCATAACCACCAACATCAAGCGTGTAAACCGTACGTAACACATGGGACATAATGTCCTTGTAGTAACTTGTATTTCCTTTGCTAGTAACATGTGATGCCATCTTAGGAATAAATCCATCAGGGACACGAAAAAACTCAATAGCATTCACAAAAGCAAACTTTGACTCCACAGGCAGAAAATCTATTCTCAAGCTATCATGAACAACATTTAGATAAAACTCCTTAATAACTAGCTTGTTTGTTTGATTCTCAGCACTGAAATTTTCCAATATGGAATATCCCAAACATGAAACATTGAATTTAGCCATGGATAGATTTTTTGGTTTAGAGAAAGCATAGAAATGGAGACGTACCATATAATAGCCTCTTTCATTTTCACCTATCATGAACTTGTAACCACCAGAGGGAACATCAAAGACTCTTGCTGTTTGATACAGAGAAGGTGTGGTTGACGCCATCACAGCGGAGCTATGCTTCGAAAAGCATATGGATGAGGAAGTAGATTCCCCGGAGAAAAGTTGACCGTTGTCAGACTTAACGTTAGAATCAGAACCACAATTGATGAAATACTTTTGTGTAGAAGTGTAGGCTGAAGAAATAAGTAATGATTGTTGAAGAAGGAAAAAGAAAATGAAAGGAAACATAAAGGAGATATGAATAGGTTCCATATGAATGTTGAGTTTGATTTGAAGATGAAGATAATGGTGGAGAAATGGTGAAGCTAAGATGTGAAGTAATATAGAGAGTAGAAACTGTGTAACATGGAAGACTTGGGTTGAGACTAGCAACTTGGAGTAGTCAACTGAACTAAATATTAAATTAAATGTAATATAAAAAATATCTTTAAAATGAGTGTCTGTGGAAATTTTTGAAGGAAGTTGAGAAAATTTTAGTGTTATTCTTGGAAAGGGACTGGATTATTGAGCGTGGTTGACGTTTTGGTCCCATGATAAGACATGCACGTTGTTTTAACTTGCCTGGACAATACAAAGAATTATGATGCTGAGAGTGCTATATGTGTTTGAATTAGTCAATGCACCTTATTATTCAACGATATGAAACAATTGTCTATACGTTTACGTTGGTTTAAGGTCTAGCGGAGAAGTTTTCTCCTTATTATTATATGTCCTTCTAAATTCTAATCTTTTATCCGCTTAGCTTGTTTATAAAAACTTGGACTAACATAATTTTCGCCCCCACAATTTTGTATGTTTTCATTCTAGGTTATCGTTCAAACTTCAAATAATGGGTTTCAGTTTCTCCATATATAAAATATATAGTCCAGGTTTTTATCAAGTAATTTAGACATTGGTTTAATCATGAGGAAACTTGAGAGGCAAGAGATTGTATGACTCCATCTTGATTTTTGTTTCCTTCCAAGCTTTATAATTATCGTTACAATTAAATGTGATATTAATTAATAAATATCTTTAAAATGTGTGTGTGAGAAATTTTGGAAGATGTTGAGATAATTTCAATGTCTGATGTGGTCACTTGGAAAGGGATTTGAGCAAGGGTAATCGAAGTTTTAATGCCCCATGAAAGGAAATGTTGTTTCAGCTTACCTAGACTATAGGCAAAGAATATATGTGTTGCTGGATACTGAATAGCAATAATGATTTTAGGGGCTACACACACTAGTAGTATAAGTACTATATTTGAATTATTCAATGCAAGAACATTGTTTCACATCTTCGAATATAACTTTGAGTTTTAGCGGAGAAGTGGTCTGCTTTCTCCTGATATTTACGCGTCCTTCTTATTATTTTTTGCCCCTATCTTCTTTTTCTACTTTATTTACTAGCAATTTCCACTCCCACAACAATCTTGCCCTCATTTTAGTTTAAGTTATTACTCAATTTTTTTTAATTAAAGGAGCAAATAATAACGGCTGAAGGCTACAAGTGGGTTCAAACACACAACCTCCAATTTAAAGGAGAAATGTCATACTAATGGAATACAAAACCCTTAGTAATTAGGATTATTCTTCTTACGCAACTGTCTATCTATCATACATGCTCCTTGGGTTTTTCGCACTCACATTCTTATTGTGATTCATGACGTTGATGGGCTTCATCAATCTTCATCCTTCTTTACGTTTTGTGCCCCAGAAAGGCTATCCAATGGGGCTCAATTTCAGTGCTTATCATCTTTGATGGGCAGAGAAAATTAGGATCATTGATTTTTTTTTTAAAAAAAGATAATTTCATTAAATAGTTAAAACTTATTTATATAGCTATATATGAGAGTCTATTATTATTAAATGACATACTAGAAAATAGAGAGAACCATGAAACACTAAGAAGAACAATTAGAAAATAGAAAATCTAATAAGGTTGGATCCAAAACAACTAACACTAATCAACTCAATTTAAGGTAGATCAATCTGTATTTAATGCTAGCTAGATTGGGTTGAACAAGTCCATACTTCAGGACGTCAGCACCAAAAAAGCTAAGGGTGATAGCTAGAAGGAGATGGAGAGAAAATCTCCGCAAGTATATTTGACGGCACTCATAACATTCTCGAATCTCAACCATAGGAAGCAAAGGAACCAATTGAAGTATGATCTTCATAGTTGACCAACATAAAGAACTCTAATAACACAACATACTTGATGAAACAGTCAGACAAAGAAGTAGACAATAAAATAACGCTAAGCTAAGAAACAAAAGTAAGCAACAATGGATCTCTAAGAGAAACAAGTGCAAAAAGGAAAAAACTCCGAGTAAGTGGATGATCTCAATCCACTTGAGAGAGAGCTAGAGATCCAATTTTTGACCATCCAACACGAGAATTTTAGAATTGAGTCCCAAATCTGAAAGACCAATTCAATCTGAAGCCGTAAACCATGTTCATCGTAAGAACTGAACTTTCCCAAACTATGACTAATTAATTGGGCATTCTCCTTATTATAATATCTTAAAGGAATTCTATGGACAAAGGAAAGTAATGAACCGAGGAAGGAGTCAAAGAAATATTTGGATTCCATGGGGTCAAATAAAAAATGTAGCCTTGCATGAGACGCAAAGTATGAACAAGCATAAAGGTTTCATCCTCCTCAAATTTTTAATTTCAGTAAGAAGTTATTCTTGAGCTGCTTAAAAACTAAAATCCTTTCTTGAAGCTTCCACTGAATGGTAATCAAATATTGCAATTCTGAAGCATGAAGCTTCCGACTATCCACCACTTTTGCAAACATAATATCCATCACTAGAAGATAATTTATCCCAACCAGTAAAAAATGTCATACTGATCAAATCACTAAATGCCAAATAGAACCCTCAAAAGCGATAGATAGACATGCAAAAACCAGATCATGCAGAATTGTTGAAGCCAAACCAGAACAAACACCCTCTGATTACAGAATTAGAGAAAAACTAACCACACAAAAAATCAAAGAAGGATCACTAATAATAGCAACATAGAGAACCTGGATCAGATGCAGAAGATGATTGCTGGACCCATAGTTTACAATGGCATGATGAGATTTAAGCTACCAGATCATGCATGCAACTTCAATTGAAAGAACCAATCAGAGGAGTATATGTCTCAAAGATACTTCGATGAAGCCAGTGATCGACATGCAAAGGTGAGCAAGACGGACTTTTCATTTATAATCCATTGCTCCAATTTGTCATGTAGATGCATCTACATGCAGGGAAGCAACACATCTTTAGCCACCATCTTCGTTTAGTACTTTAGTTTAGTGGAATGGAAGAAATGAGAAGGGCACACAAACCAAGCTGGGCCCCTGGATCATTGAAAATTAATCCGAATGTGCTACATGCTTAAGTTTTTTTGTGTATTCTTTTTAAAAATCCAAATGTATGTGTACAAAATCTACAATAAAAATAATTAACTTTTGAGAATTAATATAATATTTGATGTCTTCAATTTAGGGAATAAGACAAATAAAGTCCTCTGAATATGTAAAATGACAATTAATGTCGCTAAATTTTCAAAAGAACAACCAAGGTTAATTAACAACACTTTAGTTGTTAATTGGAATGAGGATGTTGCTGTGGTTGATGAGGATACTGCTGTGATTAATTGTTACGCTCTAGTTGTTAATATGGATGACACAATAGTTGAATATGCATATTGTTAATAGGGATGCTGCAGTGGTTAATTTAGTGTCTATGACATTGGTTGTCATTTTAGAAATTTAGCAAACTTAATTATCCTTTTACATATTCAAAGGACTTTATTTGTCTTTTTCTCTTCAATTTATCCTTAGATTCGTTATATTTTGTCGTAAATTTCATTCCAATTAATCAATTGATCCTTATAATTCAATAAATATCTAGATTATCTCGCCACTTGAGAGATCAGAACTAAAATAATAAAGATAAATTTGTATAATCAACAATTGGATTAACCCATTTTAAATTTCCATTTTTATTGAAAATGATTACATAAAATTTATATCACTCTTAAAAAAAGAAGTATCCCAGGCAACCAATAGCCCGAACCAAATTCTCCCAACACCTTGTTACAATGCAAATGTCACAATGTCAAGAATACAACGATATAGGGAAATCGTTTTATTCTTCACCACAAAAAATTTATGTTAGTTGGGCCATGACGCCAATTACAGTAAGGACAGGCCTCTGAACACACAAAAACACTTACACTCACAATATCCTCCCATCATCAATAACATTTCTTATTCCCCAAAGTTAGTTATAAACCAACTAATTTTATTCGTTTTTTTTTAGCAACAAATACAGGTCTTAGCTTCTTACAAACTTAGCCCATATTAAGGTGGCCCCCACATCACATGGCGCCGCCAAGCGGTTTCATTAAACTCAGCCCCTTGTTTTACTTTCCATGGTGCCACTCCTCTCTATATATATATAGAGACACACACACAAAAGATGTGTTGCTTTCTTCAGGTTCGGTATATATATATATAGAGAGAGAGAGAAGATGGTGGGTCAAATTTGTACCATGAAACCAAGTAGAAGCGACGAAGTATTAGATGTGGATGAACAAGAGAGAATCTCAACTCACATCAGAAACCACTTCGATTCCTTGGCCCCCAAGCGACCCATCAAGCCCAACCGCAGCGAACCCGACCCGGACGCTCTTCTACAACCTTCCTCCGCCGCCGACAACATCCCTGAGTTTCTCAAGTTTCAGTCCTTCCAATCTCAACCCCACGTATATATACATATATATGCCTCTAAATATATAATATATATACTACCTTTCTGTTTTTTTTTTCTCTCAAAGTAGTTTATATAGTACCTCTCTCTCATGACATGCATGGTTACGTTGTTTAGTTTTCGTTTAATCCTAGGTTGTTATCTCCGATGAACCACCCAAGGATGTGGTGGACGATGATTTTGTTGAGACTCAGTACTATAATCAGCTTTCCTCTATTGACAAACAGCATCACACGGTTTGTCTTTATTCTTTTTATAATTATAGATCTGATTATGTTTTCTTCTTTTTGAAAAAAAAAAACATTTTTTTTGAATTGATTTGGTGTTTGATGGATCAGACTGGGAGTGGATTTATTAGAGTTGAGGGTGTTGGAGGAGGAGGTGTTGATGTTAAATTGCAGAATTCTTTGATTGTTAATGGTGGTGAGAGGAAGATTCCTGAATGTAGAAGTAATCCTGCCACAAATGATTGGATTCCCAATACTAATGAACATCAGGTAATTATAATTATTTTTTTGTTCACTATTTAATGGAGATGAATTTTTGAGTAGGATGGGATTAAAATTTTGATTTGATTTTTATTATGTGGTAATATGATAGGTGTTTGTGTCGACAAAGCCAAATCGGAGTGACAGTTCATAGAAGAGGGGATTCATTTCTGTTGGATGGTTTCCGGTTTTCAGGCCCTGAATATGTGTTAGGTTTGGTTTCAATGGTGGAGGATTAAAATAATAGATTGTATTAGGTAAGAAGAAACAGAATAAAGAAATTTCTCGAAGGTGCTCTGTTCTTATCCATTGTGCTTGATTAATTACTGGTACTATTATTATTATACTCCCTTCTGTCCCTAATGTAAGAGCTCAAAATTTGAATGGTTTTGGTCCTAATGTAAGAGCTCACTCCATATTCTCTCCTCATTTAATGCATTTTTTCCTACTTTACCCCTAACTCTCTTTCATATTTATTAATGCTTATGTATCTCTCTCTTAAAAGTACCATAATAAATATGAGCAATTTTGGAAAAGAAGCATTAACTTCAGACATCCAACTAACATTCACATGTTTTCTTAAGAAGCATTTTTTTGATGGCTAACTCTTACATTAGGGACTGGAGGGAGTATTTCATTAATTTCATTAATGTAAACAATCATCAATGTCATCATGCACCATTTGACCTACTCAACTAGTGTAATCGCGCCACTTATAGAAAGTAGATTATGCCCTTTTTTAATACACAACTTACTTTTGTACAATTAATTTATACGAAAACTGATTTTATAATTAGGACCAAACCTTATAATTAGGACTAGACTTAGTAACTTTTTAAAAATATGAATAAACACTATTTTTTAAAAAAAACATATGTCTATCCATAAAGAACCTATAATTTCAAAAAAGTTTGGCTATCTAGAAACTTTATTGTGGTAAAAAGTTTGCTAGCCCATTCAAATTACTATGTCTATCTAGGTAGTTTTGGGTGAGCTTATGTACGAGATTATGTAAATATTAATCACCCATTTCAAGACATTATACATAATATTAGAGTTGTATTATATATAAATTGGCAGGTGCTGCACTCACATTGCTTGAATATTGTTTACCTTGCAAATAATTCTTATAGGTTTGATGGACCCTTTCATTTCCATGAAAAAAAAAAAGATAGACCCTTTCATATTATTGATCAATCCCCATTCAAAATTTCATCACGCAGCGGAATTTAATGAGAGAGCTTACAAATAGTAATAGTGTTGCTGATAAATTTCAACAATATCAACTAGTTATTGGTTAAGCTGGTGAGTGTGTTCTTTTTTTTTTGATACACAAATTTTAGGAAGGGGTTTGGACTCAACCCAATCCAAGGGCAGGACCCCTAACTTATGATCCATTGGGGCCTGTCCCTGTGGGCTCTGGAGCATGACCAGCAAGCCCTTTATGTCTGTCCATACAGGTAGGTTACTCCCAACTTCACTTAGCTACGGAGATGTCTCCCCAAGCGCCGCGATGGAGACACAACAAAGTGTCACTCCCCAGGATCGAACTCGCAAAGTGGTGGTCAACCCGACGCTCATTGTTCAATCCCTTCGCCACTAAACCCACGGACGATGGGTTGCTGGTGAGTGTGTTCTAATCCCGTAAGAATAAGAATGTGTGTTCAAATCTTAAGAAGGGATCTAATTGGGAAGAGACAACCTTGCCCATTTAGGCATACTCCTACCCCCAAATCCGATTAGTTGATTACCAATATACACTTGATTAACGTGTGGTGTTTATCTAAAAAAATTCAATGACATCAAATATTGATATTTTAAGAGTGTGTTTGGTTGTGTGAAAGAAAGTAAAGAATTAGAAATAGAAAGGGTAAGAGATGGAAAGTAGGGGTAATGATGAGAGAGTAATGTTTGTGGGCCCCACGATAAGTGTGAGATGGAGAGAGAAAACTTGTGGGCCCCGGAATATATGTAAATGACCATATTACCCTTAACTTTTCAAATTATTTTCACTCCCATTTCACAACTTTCTATCAACCAAACGTACCCTAAAAAACACATTAGTAACTACTTCCTCTAGAATGGTAAAAAAAATCACTTCCTCTAATGAGTAATAGAATGGTAAACCATCAACTAATCATGGGACTATGATGATCATACTAACATTTTTTAAAATTTGAGACTTAATCGATCTCTTATTAGGAGGACTGGAGGATTAAGATGTTTGTTATGAGCTATTGTTGTCTAGTTCTAGTTGAAAAAAAAAATCATTTAGATGTTTGGCGGGTGTAAAATAACAGAGCATCACCCAAAGGCAATGTAGTGCGAACTATTATGTCACAAATATTGGGCTTCATATTTTAAGGCCCATCTATTGAAGCCATCGAAGCGGACCTAATAATGCAAAGAACATTTTGACATGTACCGTCAAATATAATCACTCCGTTGTTCCATATATAATATCTGTACAGCCTTTATCGTCTTTCCGTTTTTATTTTAATCCATGACTTGACACCCTCAAACACAAAATTTCTCCTCCCTCCACTTTTTATTTTGGTTCATAAACTTTAAAATTAGTAATTCTGATTACTAATTTACCTTTTTTTTTATTTTGATCCATGATCTCTAAATTGGTATTTTTGTCTTCAACGAGCAGGAACTCCTATATATTTGTTGATGCACAATATAGGGGAACTATTGAATATGAAAGAATAATCGAAATACTTTATTAATAATATGATTGAATACAATGAACGGGGTCACCGGCAACAGTGGTTACAAATATGGGCGTAAATGCCTTGATCACAAAGACTTAATTCAGAGTACAATGATAATCAGAGAGAAGAATACAAACAAAGAAAGAGAGAGAGAGAGATTGCAGAGAATTGCTTGTGTCCTTCTGAATGAGTTCGTGGCCTTCTTATGGTTGAAGCTCAGTCCTGGTGGTTGCGAAATCATAGGCGGCCGTTATGGGTAAGAGACGTTGCACGTGCTCCGAAAAAGGTGGGCGACTGCTCCGAAAAAGGTGGGCGACCAAGTCAATCTGCTTTACTGCCGTTGGTGATATCGTCCTTGACGCCCATAGGGCGTCTATCTCGCTATTGGACTTCCACTGTCGCTAGTGATGTTATCTTCGACGCCCTAAAGGCGTCTATCTCTTTATTGGGCCTCTGTTAAGGCCCAAGCCCATTAAGGTATAACGATGTATAACATTAGTCCCCCCACTTCTCAATGCTGACGTCAGAAAGTATTGGGAAGTAGCGGTTATCCCACGTCCAACGGCCCAGATCTTCGCTTATGTTTTCCCTCTCAAATCAACGACCTAGATGGTTTTACTAAATTAACACCGTAACTTAACGACGTCTAACGGTTTGCATATACTCGATTTCGACTGTTCATTTTCCTATTTCACTTCGCAGACGCTCTTCTTCTCTATTCCTCCAACACTTAGAAAAATTAAAACTTTGTTCATTTGCTTGCATCAACACGTCATCCTACTTTCTGCGAAGGTATCTTCTTACAAAAATCTTATCTTTTTACTATTATCATGAGTAAATTCGTAGTCATGTCATCGTCATCTGATTCTGAGAAAACTACTTCCAACAAATTTCATGCTAGCGATAACGCCCAATCTAGTTCTTCGTCTTCCCTTAGTGATTCCAATAATATTATTGATTTAGAGACTACTGAAACTTCTAGAGACAACCTTGTAGATGTTGTAGATACATTGGAAAAAGGGAAAGAAATCAAGAAGTCTAGAAAATCCAGTATGTCTAGGAAATATTTAAAGGTCTACGACAGTCGATATCAAGAATGGGTTGATGCTGGTTCATCTCCCTCTACTAGTTCTGGGAGGAAATACATCCCTAATCCTCAGATTGTAAATGCTCCCTATGCTTGTGAAACGGGGGGTTTAGAGACGTCTAGGGCTAACATTCTAAATGATGTTAAAGAGCCAGTTTTGAGATTCTTGGAAATCTCAAAAATGCCGTCTGTCTATTATTTCGATCCCAGGGTACCTTTTAGGTTGCCAGAAATTAGGGAAGCTCTCGACTCTTGGTCTAGCGACACTATCGATTTGAGTTTTGAGAGTTTTCGTTACGTCAATCCTTTCCCTCTCCCAAACATAGCCTTAGAGTTATGTGTGTTCTATGAACTCTCCCCTTCCCAACTTTCTCCCCATACCTGGCGTCTCATCGCCGTGGCTGAATTGATGCAAGAAGAGGTAGGGGTCGAATTAGATATGTTGGATCTATTTGGCTCCTACAAACTTCAAGAAATTCGAACGGGCGTCTACTCTTTCGTCCATCCCAGAGAGGGGTTACCATCCTGGACTCATGGGTCTCTTCCCAATGATCGTCAATGGGACGCCCATTTTGTGATGGTGCCTTTCCAAGCTGTCGCCCAGGAGGATTTTGTGTCTCCAATCTGGCGTCGTTTAAGTAAGTTGTCGTCTCGATAACGTCTTTCTTATTGCACTTGTTATCTGATTTATAATGTTTCACATTTTTTGTAGGTGCATACGAGTTAAGGATCTCGCCACGCTCCAACAGCGACACAAGGAAAAAAATCAAGAAAATCCTCCAAATTCCGGCAGACCAGCGGAAATTCAAAACCATGATGGATAGTAAGTTTCTTATCACTTATACTTTGCATTTTATTCGAATATTTTCATCTCCATTATCTTACTCTAAATTTCTTTCTATCAACTAGGAAAGAAACTCATCCCTAAGGCGTCAGAGCAAAAAACGATAAAGAAGCTCTGTTGAAAGCAAGGGCTGCGCGACTGGAGAAACTAAAGGCCAGGAGGGGCGAATATGACGCTGAAACAAGGAAAGAAGGCCATGATCCTCGTGGCGCTCCTCCTCCAAATCCTGAGTCAACTACAACTCCTTCTCCTCGACCTCCTCATCCGCCAAAAAACAATAAGTCTGCTCCCTCAACAAATAAAGAAGTCGTCTCATCGGGGAAGAGACCGGCGGAGTCGCCCGCCAAAGAGCCAGTCGCCAAAAAATCGAGGGCTTCTAAGTCCTCAAAATCTGCCAAAGTCAAGGGCGACAAAGAGGACTCTGGCGAGGTCACTTTATGCTTTCCTCCCAACTCTTCTGTCAGAAATAAAGAGGGATGGGACGACGTCTACTCGGAATTAAGCAAACTGGAATTCGAGTACGACAAGGCCGCCCTAGAGTCTCTTGGGAGGAAAGAGGCTTTCAAGAAGGCCGTTCGCCACCAAATGAAGGTATCATCTCTTAACCTTTTACTCAATCTATTTTATCTTTTTAACACTAGGCGTCTCTAACTATGTCTGTTTCTTTTATTCTCAGTCCCTACAAGTCCTTCTCCATCATGCTGAGGACAACGATGATGATAAGGCGACACTCGTCGCCCAGAGGGACGCCGCTCTAGCCGAAGAGAGCAACTGATAGCTGATTTAAAGTCGGCCCTCGCCTTCAAGAAACAAGCTCATGAAGATAGGAGGAAGGCTGAGGACATAATGAAACGCTCTGACGCCAAACAAGAAGAGCTAAAAGCCACCATAGAAAAATTAAAGGCTGAGCATTTCAAGGATGTTGAAAATCTTAAAGATTACATCAACCAGGCCAGAGCTGAGTCGTCAGCTAAAGATGAAAAGATGAAGGCTCTCCAGTCGGCCTTGGAAAAATCAGAAGCTGCCAATCGCCAGCTTGAAAAGGATATGGGTCAGATGGCTGAAAACTATGAGACTCATATCCTGGAAGTCGATGCTCGCGCTCGGATGGAGCTTATGAAGGAATACAAAAGCGGCGACCATGTAAACTGGAAGCCTGACGATGTAATCGACGACTATTACCAGCTCTTCCCTGAAGAAGAATCTGAGTCCAATCCTTCTCAAGAGGACAGTCAGACTATCAATGAAATGAGGGCTCAGGGCGACAACCAAGGGGGCGGCGAGCACAGGGGCGACAATCAAGGGGACGACAACCCTGGCGGCGACAAGGCTTAATGTTATTTATGTTTAAATTTCATATTGTAACTTTAACTTTAAACATTCACAATATACCTTTTTCTAAGTTATTTGTCGCCTATCTTCTTTTTATGTCAGATTTGATTTCCATCTTCACAATCGATAGTCTTCGCATCACTTCATTTATTTTCTTCGTTAAACACCCACACTTCCAACGGGTGTGGGTGACATCCTACCAAGAGATAAAAAGAATCAATCCATTAATCAAGGAATCTCTGAAATTATATTTATCAAATATCAATTCTCAACATAGTCGTTCGTACCTTAATCAAACGTTGGTGACCCTGCCAAGGAGTTATCAATCATTAGTCTAGACGTCGACTATCAATTAATCGAATAAAAATCACTCAATATAACTCGGGTAATATATACCTTTTTCAAATCAAGTTATTATCAGCCTCTCAGGGCGTCATGTCGTCATGCCATCTCGGCATCATCTTATCATCAAGTTCTTTTGGTGTCAATTCATCACATTATCTGGGAAATGACATCTCACAACAAAACATCTCAAAAGATAGGGTTAAATTGCATCAGATTATCACGTCCACAGCTGAACTAATCGTCAGACACTAGGTCTTTTAGCTGGGCTCGTCGCCTACAGGCGTTTCTCATCATTTGCATTCTTTCTCAAATGATCGTGTCAGTATCATCGTTCTTTAAATCAAATAATCAAATAACTTAGAAATAATACCTCTTTAGATGGATGGCGTTCCAACTCCTTGGGACGTCTTTACCATGGACGTCAACCAACTTATAAGCTCCAGGACCAGTGATTTCTACCACTTTATAGGGGCCTTCATATGAAGCATTTAACTTTCCATCTTTATGCTCAGGTGTATTAGGAAAGATTTTTCGAAGAACCCAATCTCCTACTTGGAAATGGCGTTCCTTAACACCTTTGTTCCAAAATTTTGTCGCCCTTTGCTGATAGGCGGCGACTCTAATAAGAGCTTGTTCCCTACGTTCATCTAACAAATCTAAATCTTGGGCTAAGTGTTCATTATTAGATTCTTCTCTAGTCCACTGTCTTCTTAAAGATGGCATTCCTACCTCTACTGGTATCATAGCTTCAGATCCGTAAACTAGAGAGAAAGGCGTTTCACCAGTCGACGTCCTAGACGTCGTTCGGTACGCCCACAAGACGGCGGGCAGTTCTTCAACCCACCTACCTTTAGCTTTATCTAGCCTCTTTTTCAAAGACGTCACTATGGTTTTGTTACTAGCTTCAGCCTGCCCGTTCGATTGTGGATTTCTAGGGGTGGAAAACTTAAGTTTAATATGCCACTTATCACAAAATTTTCTAAATTTTCTTCCTATAAATTGAGATCCATTATCACATACAATTTCCTGGGGCAGACCAAATCTACATACTATATTTTTCCAAACAAAATCAATTACCTGGGGTTCTTGTACCTGGCTTAGGGCGACGGCCTCTACCCATTTGGTAAAGTAATCTGTGGCGACCAACAAGAAAACTAGTCGTCCAGGTGCTGGAGTAAACTTGCCTACAATATCCATTCCCCACTTAAGGAAAGGCCACGAAGGCACTATCACATGCAATTGTTCAGGGGGTTGTCTTGCCATGGTGCAAAATTTTTGGCAGCGTTCATATTTAGTCACCAAACTTACTGCATCTTTCTGCAAAGTCGGCCAAAAATAATCTGCTCTAGTTACCTTTCTTATCAATGATCGACTTCCACTATGGTCTCCACATTCACCTTCATGAATTTCTCTTAACACATAATTTGCCTCAGACGGAGAGACACATTTCAGCAAAGGTCCACCAGTGAAAGTTCGTCTATAAAGATCGTCGCCTATAGTAGTGAATCTGGCAGCTCTGACAACTATTCGCCGCGCTTCATTCTTATCTGAAGGCAATTTACCCTGCAACAGATATGAAAGCAAAGGGGATCGCCAATCCCATGTCAAACTGTTATTCAACACAATTCGATTATTTACCTCAATTGCCGGTGTTTTCAGATAAAACAGTGGGATTTGTTTTGTCTCCACAACTTCTATAGACGATCCAATATTGGCAAGGGCGTCTGCCTTCCGGTTGTCTTCCCTACCTATTTGTGTAATCTTTATCGCGTCAAACCGAGTGGTCAAATCAGACACTACATCCAGATATTTCTTCATTCTTTGGTCTTTTGCCTGATAAGAACCATTGATTTGTTTCGAAACTAACTGTGAATCACTCTTCACTTCCAAAACTTTTGCACCCAATTCTGATGCTAACTTAAGTCCAGCTATCAGGGCTTCATATTCAGCTTCATTGTTCGTCGCCTTAAAACCACATCTTATTGCCTGGACAATTTGTTCACCATCGGGGGTTTCAAGCGCGATACCCAGTCCATTTCCTTTTACATTGGAAGACCCGTCTACATGGAGGATCCAGGGCGACAAGTTCACTTGTTTCTTAATAGAAAAAGACTCATTGTTAGCTGTTACCTGAAGGTTGGGACTAAATTCCGCCAAAAAATCAGCTAGGATTTGTGATTTGATAGCTGTTCTTGGGGCATAAGAGATATCAAATTCACTCAGCTCAATCGCCCATTTCACCAATCTCCCAGATAAATCAGGCTTATGGAGGACGTTCCGCAAAGGATAGGTTGAGACGACCACAATTGGGTGGCACAGAAAATACGACCTCAACTTCTTAGAAGACGTTACTAAGGCCAAAGCAAGTTTTTCCATCATTGAATATCGCGTCTCCGTATCTAACAAGGCTCTGCTAACATAATACACTGGGCTCTGTCGCCTATCTTCTTCCCTGACAAGAACTGAACTCACAATTAGAGGCGACAGACAGGTATAGATATAAGGTTTCACCTGGACTTGGCTTTGAAAGCAAAGGGGGGCTCGTGAGATATTCTTTCAAATCCTGAAGCGCCTTTTCAGCGGCGTCATTCCATACAAACTCCTTATTCTTCTTCAATATATCAAAGAATGGTTGGCACCTTTCAGAAGATTTAGATATAAATCTGGTTAAAGCAGCTATCTTACCCGTCAAACGCTGGACGTCCTTCACACATTTGGGTGATGGGATGTCCAACACAGCTTTGATTTGTGATGGGTTTGCTTCTATCCCTCTCTTTGACACCAAATATCCTAAAAACTTACCAGACTGCACCCCAAAAGTGCATTTTTCAGGGTTGAGTTTCATGTTATACTTCCTCAGAAGATTGAACGTCTGCTGCAAATGGTTAATATGATCTTCCGCTTTCAAAGATTTGACTAGCATGTCGTCTATGTAAACTTCCATCGTCTTCCCAAGTTGAGCGGCGAACATGCGATTGACTAACCTTTGGTATGTTGCACCAGCGTTTTTCAAACCAAAAGACATTACCTTGTAACAATAAGTTCCACGATCTGTGATAAAAGAAGTCTTCTCCTGGTCGTTTGGATGCATCAATATCTGATTGTACCCAGAAAAGGCGTCCATAAAACTTAATAGTTCATGTCCTGATGTTGCGTCTACTAGGCTGTCAATGTGTGGCAAAGGAAAGGAATCCTTTGGGCAGACTTTGTTCAAATCTGTGAAATCGATACACACTCTATGCTTACCATTTTCTTTGGGACGACTACAACATTAGCTAACCAATCAGGGTAATTCACTTCCCGAATAGACCCAATTTTCAATAATTTCTGAACTTCCTCATTAACAATTCTATTCCTCTCTGGTGCAAATTTCCGCCTTTTCTGTCTGACCGGCTTGAATGTAGGGTCGACGTTCAACTGATGTTCAATGACGTCTGGGCTTATACCTGTCATATCATCATAGGACCAAGCAAAACAATCTAAGTTACTTGTTAGAAAAGAAATTAGTTCCCTTCTTACCTCAGGAACTAGATCCATTCCTATGGACAAAAACTTTTCAGGGTTTTCAGAATCTAAAATTATTTTTTCTAAGTTATCGTCTTCCTCCTTTGTCGCCCTGTCCATAGGAATGAACGCCTGTAGTTGCTATGCCGATGGAGGAGATTGTTCCAAGCCTTTCAATGCTGCTTGGTAACATTCTCTTGCCATCCTCTGATCGCCTTTGATCTCTCTCACACCCCAAGGTGTAGAGAACTTAATTGACTGATGTAACGTCGAAGGGACTGCCTTCATCTGATGAATCCAATGACGTCCTAACAAAGCATTGTAAGTGGTCGGGCAGTCCATTACCTGAAACTTGACTAAAGCATTAATTCCAGCAGCAAAAGTCATCAAAGATATTTCTCCAATCGTCCTATCTGGTGTTCCGTTTCCAAATACCAAGACAGTTGGAGCCTTAATTATTTGGGATTCTGATTGTAATTCTTTGACAGTTTGCAAATAAATAATATTAACGGAACTACCTGCATCAACTAATATTCTTTTAGTCAAACAATTAGCTATTAGTAAAGATATTACCAGGGCGTCGTCGTGCATCTGGACGTTCTGGATATCAGCGTCGTTGAAGGTTATTGGACCTTCAACCACCTGATCACTTACATTACCATTAACCCATTCCAATTCTTTTGGCAAAGACCTCGCATGTCGCTTTGCAGCGGAGTAAGACATCCCACTTATTGTCGAGCCCCCAATGATTGTGTTAATCGTTCTGACGGCCTGCGGGGGCTGAGCTGGGGCGTTTTGCCTTTGATCTCTACCTGCATTGTTAGTAGTATTATTCTTAAGAAGATGTTGTAAGTTATCGTGCTTAAGTTGGAAGGCTACTTCTTTTCTGAACCTCCAACAATCCTCTGTTCGATGGCCTACGTCTTTGTGGTAGTCACAGTATCTAGTAGTGTCTCTCTCATTGACAGACGTCGTCATAGGTTTAGGCCATTTCACCCTATCCATCTTTTCAAATGCACTTACCATTTCAGCTGGTCCAATGGACATGTTGAACTCTTCATATCTAGGAGGGGGTGGGTCCCTCTTCTGTTTGTCGCCCTGCTCATTATTGTTAGTATAAGGGTGAAAACGAAAATTTCTACCTCGTTGCCGTTTAGAACGGCGGTCTGTGGATCCCAAGTTGTTTTGTTGTTGATTAGCCGACTTATCCGCGTTTGTGGCAATCACTGAATTAGCGGGGAGACTGGTTGTCGCCAGTCCCTGATTCATTTTAAGGGCATGATTTCTACTGGCGTCGTCCTCTTGAAGATTAATATGGGACCACACGTATGATTGGACTTCTGGCCAAGTTGTCACCCGTTTCAAAACCAATTCTTGATAGAGGCCGCAAGTGGGTGGCAATGCTCTCTTAAACGCCTGCACAGCAATGTTAGGATCACAATTTGGGATACTTACCATCTCCGCCGTAAACCTTTTCAGAAGGTCTCTGTATGACTCGTCCGGCCTCATGACAATTCGATACAAGTCGTCTGACGTCTTAACCATGACTCTGCTGCTTGCAAATTGTTCAACAAAAATGTCAGTTAAATGACTAAATGAAGTTATTTTACCTTGAGGGAGATTGGTCCACCACATCAGGGCTGGGCCAATCAAACTTATACCAAATCCATGACACATAGCAGCATGTCGTTTGTCGGCTGGGAGGACTGCTGCTAGCATAATCTGCCTGTATTGGGCCAAGTGTTGGTCTGGATCCGACTTGCCATCATACTTTGGCATAGTAGGAAAAGCAAATCTTTCAGGTAGATCAGCAAACGCGATGTCGTCTATGAAGGGCGATTCTGAGTAACTCCCTAGACGGGCTGCATCAAGTGGCTTTTGAACACCTGGAATCGAGTACATCTTTTTCTTTATCTCAGCGACCTCCTTCTCCATTCGAAGGGCAAAAGAGAGAATTTCGTCTTCCCTCTTTTGTCCTCCTTGTGGATGATTTTGAGGGATCCTTGCCTGTGACTTCTGAGCGGACTGCTCACCTTGTTCTCGACTATCATAAGACTGAGAATCATCATATCCCTCTTCGTCGTCTCGACCTGTTTCATCATTAGGAATATCATTATTGTCAGTATTCTTACCTTTATTACCTTTTTCACCGTTCGGATTGCGCTCATGATCATTTGGGTTTGGCACTTGGCGAATCTCCTTTTCAGGTCCGCTCTGCCTTCTTTTGTTTTTCCTGGACTCTAGGCCTGCTAGGTGCAACTTTAATTCATTGTTGTCTTCCTCCAAACTTTTCATCCTCTCAGATTGAATTCCTGCAGATTGTTCGAGACGTTTCATTTGTTCAGACTGAGAGGTCAAGGCTTCTAGGACCTTTTGGAGGTCAGTGGAAGAGCTAGTTGGCTTAGAAACAGTTTTTGATTGCTGTTCCATCATAAAGTTTTACTCGCTCACTCAGAGAACGTGAAGCTTTTAGAAAAATTGTTGCCGGAGTCCCCACGGTCGGCGCCAAAATGTTGATGCACAATATAGGGGAACTATTGAATATGAAAGAATAATCGAAATACTTTATTAATAATATGATTGAATACAATGAACGGGGTCACCGGCAACAGTGGTTACAAATATGGACGTAAATGCCTTGATCACAAAGACTTAATTCAGAGTACAATGATAATCAGAGAGAAGAATACAAAGAAAGAAAGAGAGAGAGAGATTGCAGAGAATTGCTTGTGTCCTTCTGAATGAGTTCGTGGCCTTCTTATGGTTGAAGCTCAGTCCTGGTGGTTGCGAAATCATAGGCGGCCGTTATGGGTAAGAGACGTTGCATGTGCTCCGAAAAAGGTGGGCGACTGCTCCGAAAAAGGTGGGCGACCAAGTCAATCTGCTTTATTGCCGTTGGTGATATCGTCCTTGACGCCCATAGGGCGTCTATCTCGCTATTGGACTTCCACTGTCGCTAGTGATGTTATCTTCGACGCCCTAAAGGCGTCTATCTCTTTATTGGGCCTCTGTTAAGGCCCAAGCCCATTAAGGTATAACGGTGTATAACAATATTGCACGGAAGAGATGATTTGATATAGAGAATTAGCTAAATACCAAATGTTGAACAATATAAAGCCACAATACTAAAAGCAAACAATTAATACATACAAGATTGCAATGTCAATTATTTAACTATGCAATGACAGAAAGATTGAAGCAACTGAATCTGAAAAATTATTTGACTAACCAATCAACGGTCAAATTTATATTCATTTATCTAAACTTTAAAATAAGAGAATTTAATCCTTTTAATTTCTTAAGGACAAACAATCATAAGCAATAAATAGTTCACTACCAAAGGTTATAAATGACATAAATTGTAAGGACTAATACCTCTATTTACTAAGCAAAACCAAAATCCATGGTTTAAAAGTACTACTTAATATCCAACTGATGATAAAAAATGTACTCGAATAAAAAAACAAACAACATTCAAATGCAGGTAAACATGTACTATAATTTCAAAATCCTTCTCCTATTTTCCTCGTAGTGTTAGCGGTTAAAGAGTGAAATGTAAGAAACCAAAATTATTATCTCAACAAAATTAAGAGAGTCCTAAACTTTAACCCGCATAGAAGCGTTAAAGAGAGAAAGCTCCGAAAGTTTTAGAGAGAAGTTGGATCTTCTCTCTCCTGATATAAATTATAAAAAAAATTATTTATTAATTGAATAATCTAAATATGAAAAAAAATTAAATTTAAAAATCCTATAGGTCATTTGCATGTCATCATGGGGGACCTATTTTTTGGTATGTTCCAACTCCAATTTTATCGGATGAATTACAATGGACAAAGTAAGCACGTTCCATTTTATTACGTCAAAAGTAATAATTAATAGACAAGGACATCACTTGAGATTTTCAATAACTGAAAAGTAGGGTCCGTTTGGTTGTAGGAAGGAAAGTGAAAAAATGGAAAGTGAAAGGGGTAAAAATGGAAAATAGTGGTAAATTAAGTAATGATGAAAAATAAAGTGTGTGGGGCTCAGAAAAAGTGTGAGATCTGAGCAAAAAAAGAAAAAAGAAAAAGTGTGAGATTGAGAGAGAAAACTTATGGGCCCGAGATATACGTAAAATTACACAAAAACCTATACTTTCTAATTCTTTAACATTTTTTCTAGGAACCAAACAAGCCTACCATACCATAAATGAATTAGAATTACAAGTACAATTTTTAGTTTTCTAATTTTGGACAAGTAAACATTTTCAGTTTGACTGGACTAACGTACCCCACGTTTTTGGAATCTGCATTCAACTTGTCTGACCTGGCGGCTCCCCTCTTCACCACCTTGATCCATACATGGCGGCGGCCGTGCTTCATTAACATTTCCAAACTGATACTGCATGCTTTTCTCTTTCACTATATTTATATTTGGCTGCTTCTTCCTGACCACATGCATAACGCTTGCTTCATTTGGTTACAATGATATTTTCTCGTATATCTCAAAGGAATCTCAAAGGTAGCTTCAACACATGTAGATGGCTTCTATGTGGTCGAGAACTGAACCATCAGTTTCTTTTCTCATATCACCATCATTCACCTGCAGCCTCTTTGGACAAGGTATCTATATATTTGAGCAGCCTATCTTTTTGTAAGGTTATGGATGTGTTCTTGGAGGTCCCCTTAGTTTGTTGTGCTCAGATCCGAAGTCCCAAAATTTGTTCTTTTTTTATTTCACTTCCCTGCTACCAATTATTTAAGCAATATTCATGTGGGATTATTACTTTTAAATTTTTAATGACTGTTTTGGCTCCATGAATAATGGGGTGTCATAATGCAGTGCTTAGGAAAATGATTGTTTATATTGGTTAATAAGGTTTGGCAGGTTCCTGATTTTAATGATAACTACTCAATTGTAAATTTCTGATATTTGATTTTTTGTTACTTGTTGCATAGTTAACAATACCAATGAAACTTTACTCAGTGGTTCAGAAAAAGGTGGACACTTTGCAAGGATTACTTTCTTGTGCTTCCTTCAATTGTGAAGTTAGGAGTGACAATCCTGATGAAAAACAATGACAATTAGTAATAGGCTTGTTTCTTTTTTGGTGAGTTTCAGGTTCAAAGAAGTGTCATTTTTTCTAATGGTCTTGCAAGATTGGGTAAAACTGGTCATCAAAATCACTATCAGACCAACTCTATTGTTGAGGTTAGCCTTTTATGTTATTTTCTCCTCCTCCTTATTGTGGTCTAAACCATCACTTTTGAAAGGTGATTCTACTGCTAGATTTTTAGGATGATAACATATCATGTTTCAATTTGTGTTAAACCTATAGTTGTGCAACATCATATTTACTGACAAACTAGAGGTGCCAAAAGTAAACAAATTTCCCCTATTCTATCTCCTAATTGCTTTTATATTTCTTCCTATATCAATCAAAATAAAACATGTACTATATCTCAAGGATGTTTTCATCTGCATCTTTATATTAGATACCATAAACTGTTCTATGGAGTCTTAACTGGTACACAAAAGTTCTATGCCCAAACAAATTTGTGCACCATATTGTATTAAAAAGAGGCCATGTTTTATTTCAATATCTAGCAGCTAGATAATCACGGTTAATGTCATTGGTATTTTGGCAAATGTTGAGATTGTTCAAGGACATTAGTAACATTTAGATTTTGCTTCAGAGATTTAGAATCAAAGCAACTTGAACTTCAATTGACAAGCACAAATAGATTTGTAAAGCCTTATGGATTTACTTGATAGATACTCTACCAATCTTATTCAATCATCTATTGAAATAAATATAATGTTTTCAGGATCAACTAGACCCGTTTTCTCTGGTTGCCGATGAACTATCACTTGTTTCTAACAGGTTGAGAGAAATGGTAGTCGCTGAGGTATAAAAGGTTCTTTCATTTGTTTTAACACATGTCTGATAGGATGCAAATGAGGCCTCTCATGTCTGCACAGAAGTCAAATATGGTAAACAGTGAAAATTGGCAATTGTATGGCAGGTTCCTCATCTTTCTTCAGCTGCTGAATACTTCTTCAAAATGGGGGTGGAAGGAAAAAGATTTCGCCCAACGGTAAGATCCAAGTCTCCAGTTATGTAAAAGTAAAACATTCACTCCTGCAGAGTATATGTCTTTTATGCATGCAACTTCGTACGTTTGTCATGATTTCCTTCACTTGAAATGTAGCTCAATGCAAATGTACATACAATGATTACCATAATTTCCGAAAGATAGAATGTTTGTGAGATAATATTAACAGAGTTCTTTTTCTTTTTTGCCCCTTGTTAGAATACCTTTATGTGCTCCTGTATTATTTAATTGTTGTTTATTGGCTATTGTTAATTCTTTGCTATATGATGCCAATCAAGCATAACATAAACTTTAACTCCAGCTATTTCTCTGTCCCAGAGTGTGTATAGTTTAACACACAAATGTGTTGTGTGGTCCATGTAGCCAACCTCATTGATTGGGTATGAAAATGAGGAAATTATTGTGATGAGATTCTCTAGAGAAATAAGTAGTTTTATTTTGATTTGGTTGTTCTCAATTAGCATTAATTATGTTTTACATATAAATTTTTATTTTCTAGGATATTTGGCCATTAATTCCTTGCATTGGGTTGAGGCCTACTTCTTGTTTTTTTTTTTTTTTTGATGAAGTTTTCTCTGTTCTTATTCTGCCTCTCTATCTCACTAATTCTCATACACCCTCTTTTGTTCCCCTTACCCTTCTGCATCACCCACCTAATGGGATGTATCTTTTGTTGCCGTTGTTGTATGCATCTCATAACAGGATATGGTTTCATTCAGGTCTTATTACTGATGTCAACAGCATTAAATCAACCGCTTCCTCCTAATGATCCGGCAGGAACTTTGACAACAGAACTACGTTCAAGACAGCAAAAGTTAGCTGAAATAACAGAAATGATCCATGTCAGTGCTTCAAACTTCTTCTTCTGTTAAGCAAATAGTGATTGCATAATGCTCCTGATAAAATCATTTTCCAGACAAAATGTATATACGGAAGTTTTAATATTACCTACTCAAGGTTGTGGCTTCAGTTTGTGCTTCGGTTGGTCTTCTTTATGTTAGTATTTCCATGTAATTTTGGTTGGTCATATCACTGCTAGTATCTCATGCAATACAGTGCAAGTTCATACATGTGCAAAAAAATTGACAGCATTTATCTACATTTTACTCATTTAACGATTAAAAGCCTTGTATATATTGCATATTTGTCTTTAATCATGTAGTTTGATGAGAGTGGATTTATTCTTGTGCCTTTGTCATATAAGCTAATCTCTGAGGGTGAATTCATCATGCTTACTTAGGTTTCTATTGGAAGGTTTTCATGTTTGAATTTGGTCTTGTGAAGAAGAATTATTGAAAGTTAAATGAGATAACAGGTAAGTGCACACGGGAAATTAATTCATTGATGAAACTATGCAGGTCATGTACTAGAGACATATTCAAATATGCAGTCCTAATCTAGTTTTGCATTTTCCTATGCATGACTCATTCATATAAGTTGACCATTTGCTTCACTTCTTACTCTTCTTTAATTGAAAAGGATTTCTTTTTCTTCTACCATTTTTTCTAATGTTGCCCCTGTGTGGCTAATCGTACCTTTTCTTAGGCAATGTAACTTTTGCAAGACATTGGAAACTATCATTTTTTAGGCGTCTTCTGTGTTATAATATTTACGTAAAACCGTGTCCCTCTCCTTGTTAAGCATCGGTGGTTGTTCAAATCAATGCATTCTGGGAAGGTTTCAGTGACAAAACTTAACCACCCCTTTCATGGCACATACTTAGTATCTATGTTTTCATTTTGTCTTTGACATGCTAATATTTTTGTGTTGTTACAGGTGGCTAGCCTTCTTCATGACGATGTTCTGGATGATGCAGAAACAAGACGTGGTATTGGTTCAGTGAATTGTGTAATGGGAAATAAGGTATGTGCATAACATAATAATATGTGAGATCTATTGGCTGCTCATCATTTCCTTTATTCATTAGTGTCTCGTGATATTTTTACACGGAGTTTGATTATTTTGGCTCTATTTTTACCTTTTTTATGCAGTTGGCAGTGTTAGCTGGAAATTTTTTGCTTTCCCGCGCTTGTATTACCCTGGCTTCTCTGAAAAACAATGAGGTAGGCCAGTATCTTTTTTATGTGCTGATATATCATAAGGATGTTCAAGATGTTGACACCAAGAAAAATAATCTTGATTCTCGTAGATCAAATAAGTTCGATAAATTTATCTAGTTTTGTTTTTCAGACAAAATGTATTTTCATGATGACAGTTGATCATAGTCATTGAGGGTTATATATGTTACACTGTTACTTTGAAAATCTATTGGGCCACCAGTTTCATCCTTCAAAGCCTTCCCATGGAAGATTCCATACCTCCTTTGTCCTTTTGACACCTGTTTTACCTTCACCTTCAATGAACCTTTATTCTACATGTGATTCTCTATAAAGCCCTCCAATTTTTCAGTTTAAGAACTCTAAACCTTTGCTCTCTTAATCACCTAGTTCCATTGAGAATGTACATTTTTGTATTAATCACACTTAACAAGTGGAGTTCAAGGTCGTGGGTTCGAATCAGTCTCTTTGCATAAAGTGGGGGTAAGGTTGCCTAGTATATTCCCTTCCCCAGCACCCTCACCAAGTGGGAACAAGAAATGGGTTGCCCTACTCATGCTTAACAGTTCTAATCTGCCCTAGGAATGTTCACTTGCAGGTTGTATCTTTGATGGCCAAAACTATAGAGAATCTTGTAAGAGGGGAGACTAAGCAGATGACTTCTTCATCTGAACAACGGTGTAGGTATACTTCTAAATCATGTTTCTACCATGTACTGAACTACCTTTTCTGTACACTAAAGCTAGTTCTATAAATGGAAGAAGGTAGCCTTAATTTGGATTTGTATCAATGCTTACGATTTAATGTTAATTCTCATTTATTCTGTTAACAGATAAATATTACTTCAATGAAATTACTTGAATGGATTTAATGGAAACACGTGATAGATAAATCTTAAGTTGGCATTGAAATTTTTCTGGCTAAGAACAGAATGGCATTTAATTGGAGGTGATATATAGGGTATTTTTTCTCCTTTAACAATTGTTAGTATACGCAGCATGGAATATTATATGGAAAAGACATACTACAAGACTGCATCATTAATTTCAAATAGCTGCCAGTCAATTGCAGTGCTTGCAGGACAAACAACAGAGGTTTCAAATTTGGCTTTTGAGTATGGAAAAAATCTGGTGTGTATATTCTTATTGCAGTTAAGCTACAATATTAAACTTATCAGTGTCCAAGAAAAAGAATTAAAATGTGATAGGAACCTAATCTGGTGTGTAATTCTCATTTCTGGTATCATGCAGGGATTGGCATATCAGTTGATTGATGATGTGCTTGATTTCACTGGCACATCAGCGTCTCTTGGGAAGGGATCTTTATCAGACATTAAGCATGTAATTTCATAATTTTTCTTCTCCTGATTGTAGTTATGTCCATCTTTGATGTTATGGTTATAGTTACTGTTAGGCATTGCTGAAAGATTTCTAAATCATGTTTGATTATTTTTTCGAAAATGCATTGTCCTATAGAGTTTGATGCTATTCTATTTATCTTTTCCTTGCAACATTGTTTAATTGTTCCAACTTCTAACAGTGCAGTGTTTAAGCTTCCATCCCTGATTTGGAACCAATTTACAATTTTGTTTAATATCAAGTGTTACTGAGACATTGTTTTGTTATATGCCCCTTGTGACATTTTACTGTTGGCCTAAAAATGGTTGTAGGGCATTGTAACAGCTCCACTATTGTTTGCAATGGAGGAGTTCCCTCAGCTGCACACAGTTATCAAAGAGGGCTTTGACAAGCCTGCAAATGTTGATATTGTAAGTTTATGTAATGTACTTGCATTCTGTGCACAGATTGAATCTTACTAACAAAGCTAGAAACTATTTGAGGGATTATAGGCATTAGTAAATGCACACACTAACAGTAAAATTCTTCAAATGAATGTAGCAATGCATGGAATGTTCTAGGAAATCATGCTGAAAATATTAATTCATATGATCATTGTGAATAAAATTAATTGGAATATTGTGCAAAAAACATGAACAAGTTGATATGGGTTATGTATGTTTGAAAATGCAGGCTCTGGATTATCTTGGAAAGAGCCGAGGTATACAGAAGGCAAGGGAGTTAGCCATGAATCATGTGAAGCTTGCAGAATCAGCAATCTATTCACTGCCGGCGAATGATGACGAAGATGTCAGAAAATCAAGGAGAGCTTTGGTTGATCTTACTCAACGAATTATAACAAGAACCAAATGATATGGAACACTTTCATTATTAAATGCATAGGTATCATCATTTTGCCACCATTCTTCAATTAGGCTAGTGGAAATCCACTGTTAGCCAGATTTATATTTGTAATAAGAATGTGAATTCATACTTTTTACCTCAAAAGAAAATCTTCAGATTTTGTCATCTTTATTCGCCTTTTTATATTCATCTCCTTGTTCCATATCTTTGCGGACTATCTCTTTTATTTTATCAATGAATCAATCACTGTACTCATGTATGGAATTATCATATGTAATCTTTTGAAATATAAGTCAAAACAACAATAATAAATCCTTATCCCACTAAGTGAGGTAGGTTACATGGATTATACGACGATGTTATTGTGTGTTGATCTATTTTCATATTCTGAAACTTCCCATGGACTAGAAATTGTTGGCACCACCACCTAAATCATCATATAGTCCAGTAAATCCTATGTCTTCTCTTCAATGCTATGAAAATCCGGTTGCAGCAGCAACAACAAAAAACCAAAAAGTGTTTGAGTCGTGCTCGAGGACATGGCGCTGAAGAGCTACTCCCTCCGTTCCTAAATATAAGAACACTTTGACTTTTTTGGAGAATCCTAAGAAAGCAAAATATGCTGATTAAAAATTGATTTTCCCAAATTTTTTCGCTAAACTAGTTTATTTGAATTATGAACTTACATATGATCTAATAATATTTAAAATATGTTATGATTAAATTGTTTATTTTGCTTTCTTAGGATTCTCCAAAAAAGTCAATGTGCTCTTATATTTAGGAATGGAGGGAGTATTATACAACTATTGGCAAAAGAAGTTGGGACACTCTCGAGAACTAAATTAACTCTTAGAAGAGGTAAGTTGAACTTCAAAAGATATTTTACTTCATTTAGGCTGAAATACTCAAGAGGAGGAAGAGTACTATATTAGAACTCAAGATCCACACACACGGTGCCTCATGCATTCTCTGAACATTATGTGCCTTCTCTTTATTAAACTCAGGGTATCTACTACTTATTAAACTCAGAGTATCTATACCTCTGGTAATAATGACTAATTTCCTTGTTAAGGTATCCACCTTTGATAGTAATGACTAACTTCCTTGTCGCAGGTCCTCCACTTAAGAGTAAACAGTTGGCCATGAAGTGTACTTTTCATGCCTTAGGGTGAGATTTGAAATCCTGTCACTTGGTTAAGAAATCATTTGCGTTGTTCAATGTGTGCCTTTTAAACCCAATGAATGCCATAATTCTAGTCACCATTTCATATTCAACAAAAACAAATCACCATTTCCTGAACATTGGTAACCAATGTGGGGATTTAATGTATTACAAATGATCAGTTTTTCAAAGATAAAAAACATATATTATTCTAGTCTGCATTCGTTGCGAAATAAAGCAACAATGTCAAGGCATTAACCATTTAAAAGTAACCGGTTTAATGTTATTTAATATAATCATTTTAATTTTATCTATCAATTCATACACATATGACGTATGCATCCAAACCCGATTCATGAATTGAAATAAGCTTACTATTTCTAAATCCCCACGCTACGAATCACTAAATAATGACTAGGTATTTCCATAAACTATATTTGTTACAAAATCATTTATTTCATATGTCACCAATATAATCTAATAAAAAATGCCACATACACATTTTAAACCTGCACATAAAAAGGTAAGAATTAGTTGGATTTCAACTAAAATGACACATTCTTATGCAATTTCATTTCTCCTCTGGACTCATTTATTAGTTCAATATCACTTATTATTTGGACCCACAAAATCAAATAATGTGGGAATTGTTTCTCATATTCATGAAACACTTACCCAAAAAGGCCAATAAAAGCTAATTCTTTTTTTTGAACCAATAGAAACTAATTCATGAACTCTTAGAAACTTCACATATTTTACCCATAATTAATAAAAAAAATGCTTCATAGCAATTGACATCAAGATAGTAATTCATAATATGAGATCTAGTTTGTAGTGTAAATTGCACTAAAATTCCAAAATTAGGTAAGTATATGTAATGTGAATATTTTAAGATCATACTTTTTATTTATTACTTCCACCACTCTATAAATCAAATTGACTTTTTTGGTGAAGTTAAAGAAGTTAAATGAACTACAACAACAACAACAAAGTCTTATCCCACCTAGGTGGGGTTGACTACACAGATCACACGACAAATGCGTGGATCCATGCTCATAAGATTCAACAATATTTTTACGTTGGTTGTTGAAGCCTAACACAAATCTACTCCTTTATCCGGGTTTGGGGCCAACTATAAATATAAGCGGAGTATCCCTTACAAAAATATATTACTATTACTAATTACTAAATAAATAAAATCACTACCATGTGCATCTGGCAGAGATACAAAATACTAATTTTCAGTCAGGTAGAAAGAAAGATCGAAGGTTTTTTGAAATCACCTCAGGATCAAACTCTTCTGAATCAAAATGTTGTAATGATTTTTTCCCAGTAGCACCTGAAAATGCAGCAAGAAATTGTGGACTGACAGACGTACCGATTGACGATGCACCATATATTAAATCAGAATCTGAAGATTCAGGCCATCTATATTGATTCAGAACCTCTTGCAATCTCTTCATGCCATAACATCTTTGGATTGAAGCAATAAGTCAAATAAACTACTTTAAACAAACAAATTCATGGAAATCAATTTTTAACTAACATATTTAGCTTTCATAAGATTTTTCGAAATAGTCAACTAGGTGTTAAATTTGAAAATGAATGGAGTAAATTATTAGAAACATTTTTCATGTATTATACTTCTTGTTTTCCTAAATATAAGATTTGGTTAACTTTTGTTAAAATATTAATGAAGTTAAATCATACACTCAATCATAACGTACATTATGTCTTATTAGATTATAAGTTAACTTATAAATCAAATAAACTATTTTTAAGAAAACATTCAAACAAATCAATTAATAAGTAACTTGTTATGTTTTTTTATGATCGGGTGTTGAGATTAGTTAAATTATTGGATAAAGTTGCAATTTCGGTAACAACCAATGCAATAAGTCTAAATTTTGGTCATGAAGAATAAAATTTGGTATAATTTTTCTAACTTCATCAATTTTTAGTAACTCCGTTAATTTTCTTACATGTGGCATTTATGGTAATTTAATCTTTCTTATGTGGAAGCAAGTGAAGGATTTTTTTCTTAAATAGAATTTAAAAAAAAAAACAAAACATTATGAAAATGTAATGAAAGCATAATTTTAGTAAAAAAAATCGTTCTTGCAAAGAACAATTTCAAAATCAAACATCATTTTGGCAAGAATCCAACGAGTTGTGCAAAGCCTAAAGGGGGTGGAATAACTGATCAAAAAAAAAACGGGGAAGAGGGAATAACGAATTTAATTTATAGGCAAATAGTTAACTAAGTGGTTATCGATAACATGGGGACTTTCTGAGGGCTACATTCGGAAATCCATAACACAGACCCTATTATCCGCGAAACATGCTGCGATTTTGTCCCCATCCTTATTCCAGCACACCTCAAAAATGACCCCATTGCCCTTGTACGTCTTCACAATCTCCCTGTCCTTCAATGACCAAATGTGCATGGATTTGTCAACAGATCCACTAGCTAAATACTCTCCATTAGGGCTGAATGCCACAGAATACACAGGATCCCTGTACCCAAATACTTAGTATATAAGAATTGTAGTAATCCAATTACAGTGGAATAGGAAAATAAGACAAAAGCGAAAGCAAGATAGTAGACAACTTTACTTCAACTATTGTAAAAACAATACCTGTGTCCATTCAAGCTGCACATAAGTTGCCCCACTTCAACATCCCAAAGCTTTACAGTCGAGTCAAATGATGCACTGCATGAAAAGGCAACCACATAATATTTAACATCACACATTTGATGCAAATTAGAGTAACTGATCGAGAAATTCTTGTGTGGACCCGGTGCACCACACAATATGTGGTCTGATCAATATCATAAGTAGACAAATATGATCTGATGTGTAATTTTTAATTTGATGTGACACCCTAAAAATATGATCTAACCATTTAAATATCATGTTTTCAATGTTTTTTATTTTACAATGTAAATAAAAATGTTTTTTTAAAGTTAGCTGAGTTTTTTTAGGGTACCACATACATCAAATTAAAAATTACACGTCAAATCATATGTCTACTTGCATTGTAATTGGTTAGACCACAAATGACGTGGTGTACCGGGTGCATGCATGCATAGTATCGTAACAAAACCAAGCAACAGACTAACCTAGCTAGCACCGATTTTTGGTTAGGGTTACTTGTACCGACACCAGTTGGGCTCCATCTGATTGTATATACCTCCTACGAAATAGGTAAAGAAGTTATTCAGTAAAGGCCCACATAATGCGCAAGGAAATCAAACATTACCACATATCAGAATTATCATTAGAAAATAACATGTTACAAAGGAACAGAGAAAAGAGAGAGAAAAAGAGAGAAAATAATCACTATTCTAACATGTATCATAACATATGCCAGAAATATCATTAAAAATAAAACAAAATGAAAAGCCCAGAGTACCTTAGAATGATCCCTTAAATCATAGAGACACGTGTCCTGCTCCATACTCCAAATCTACATAACAATCATGGACTATATATTATTAACATTGTTAACAAAATGAATACCAACCACAGCAAATTTTGAATATTCATGCAACATGCATGGCATAAAAGTTTTGCTTTTCAAAAATTTCATTAACAAAAAAATAAATGGTTCACTGAACATGTGCCACTAGATGATAAGTGCCAAAAATTACCTTTACAGTATTATCATCAGAACAGGAGGCCAACAATGAGCCTGTGGGGTCCCATTTGACACAATTAACTTCACCCTGTAATTACAGAAAGTTCATCGTCAGGCAACAATGTGGTCTGAAAAAATCAACAGCACATTTATACCAAATCAAACTCAGTTAACCATGATGAGAAAACAGCCAGGCTATGTGGGATTGTAACTAATGATACATAATATAAAAGGAAAGCCAACAAGACCTATTTTGAAAGTACATGCCAACCATCCCATTTAATTAGTTTGTCAACTATTTGTCAACCATTTTAAATTATCATCAACAACCAATACAAAGTTTAGGATTAACACATCTCCCTTCAAAATTCCAAGAAGTTAGCCTCTATTTATGTTAGTCACTAATTCTAACTAACCTATTAGTAACAACTAACCAACTCTTTTATTACTCCCTCCGGTTCTAAATATAAGACTTAGTTGTCTTTTTTGGAAAATCCTAAAAAAGCAAAATATGTTAATTATAAATTGATTATTTACCTAATTTTTCCCTTAGACTAATATATTTTATCTATAAACTAATGGATAATCTAAAAATATATCAAATATGTCATAATTTAATAACCTATTTCGCAACCTTAATCTCTAAAAAAAAATCATCTAAATCTTATATTTAGGACCGGAGGTAGTATTACATTTCATCAGCTTCAATTCCTATTAAAATTATTTTACATCGTAATACAATACATAAGATCATGAGCACAAACCTGATGGCCCGCAAAACTTTTTATAGGACGGATCTCACCAACCTTGCATACGTATATCATATTGTCAACGGAGCTTGACGCAAATGACTTATCGTCACGCCAATCAACGTCAAGAATTGGACCTAAACAAAAAAATCAAAAAGAAAATAATTAAACCACCCATTCATATACACATTTAATTAAACATATCATCAAAATCTCTACCTGCATGAAAATGAAATCCATACTGTATACATTCATCTTCCTTAACTTCCCACACAATTGCAGTTTTATCACAGCTTCCAGTAAGAAGATAGTTGCCTTTCTTGTTCCACTTGAGAGAGAATATGGGTCCCCTATGTTTGCTTAACGTACTTTTCAGTTCACCTGGTCCAAGAAACCTTTATTTGATCAAAACAGATCTGTATATATATGAGTAGTCCTAAAAACAAGTTAACAATATTCACTTCGAGAATGTTGCCCAAAGGCACCGAAATAAGTTATTTTAACCCAAATAAAGAACAAAACATGCAAGTAAAAGCCACAGCAATCTGAGCACTTTTCATTTTTCATCTCATCCAATAAAACTTGTCAAAAACATATTATTATTAAGAGCGAATGCTCAAAAATGATATATAACTATTGGTCAAGGAACAAAAATAATGCATAACTATTACAAGGTACAAAAATGATACACAATTTTGACCATGTGATCAAAAATGATATTTTCCCTAATATGACAATAATATTAGATATGAAATGTCCAAAATGCCCTTATAATTAAATAAACTTTTACCGGTCGGCGATTAATTTATAAGGGCATTTTGGACTTGTCATGTCTAATATTATTTTCATATTAGTGAAAATATCATTTTTGATCACATAGTAAAAGTTGGGTATCATTTTTGTACCTTGGAATAGTTATGTACTATTTTTGTTCTTTAGTCAATAGTTATGTATCATTTTTGGGTCTTCGCCATATTATTAATAGCTGATTAACTACTAAAACATAACCTACCATTTCTGGTCCAAATTCTTGCTCGGCCATCGCATGTACCAGATGCAGGCAATGTCCCATCCCCCTGAAAAATGTCCAGCTAGAGTCAACTACCAAACTAGAGTGTAAGAAATTATAAATACTTAAAATAATATATCTATTACTCCTGTGAAAACTAACACTAAAAATAAATACATTTTAAAAATATGAATCCAATTCCATGGAAGGTGTAGAGTAGAAAGTAAAGGGACAAAACATCAAGTGAGAAAATATATGGTCCAAAGGTCAATAAAATAGAGTTAAAGAGCAATATTGCCAATAGACCGTTATCCACTTTGCAGACAGCACAATTGACAATAAAAAAGGGTCAATGCTCAAAACAAGCAAACGGCAGTTACTTTTGTGACCAAAAAATTCTGGGTCTTACTTAAATTACAATGAAAGTTTGATTATACTCCCTCCGATCCTAAATGTAAGACCTAATTGACTTTTTTAGAAAATCCTATAAAAAAGCAAAATAAGTTAATTATAAATTGATTTACCTAATTTTTCCCCCTTAGATTAGTTTATTTTACCTATAAACTAATGTATAATCTAAAAATATATCAAATATGTCATGATTTAATAGCATATTTCGCAACCTTAACCTCTCCAAAAAAAAGTTAATTAGGTCTTATATTTAGGACCGGAGGTAGTATTTATCGGCAGCCGTAGGTTAAAAAGTTCATTGGTGATACTGGCCCTTTTTGCTATCTGCAACTTGAATAACAGTCTATTAGCAATACTACTCTCTAACCCAAATAAATTAGTCCCTCCGTTCCTAAATATAAGATCGCTTTAGGGAGGAGAGCTTGTTTCTAAATATAAGATCACTTTCTAATTTGACTCAAGTTTTCCCCAAATTATCCCTATACTCCCTTCACCCAAAAAAATAGTGGTTTGAAGAAGGTGATACTTTTAAAACTTAAGTGAGGGGTATTTTGAAAATTTCATGTAATTCTAACTCATTGGAATGTATTTCTTAATCTCTCCAAATTTGCTAAAGTGATCTTATATTTAGGAAGGGAAGGAGTATTTCATATTCGGGATAACTTTCTTGCTCTTGAAAACATGGTTATGTAGCAAGACTTGCACAAATGTACTGAATGACAGGTGAAAACTATACAGACTGCATGCACCAATGCAAATAACAGCTCCGGATGCAAAGTTCAAACGTAAAGTCAGTGGCAGTTATCTTGGATTTAAATCAGAGTCAGCACTAAAACTCACATTCCAATCGAGTGAGGTAACATCTTTACTCGTTTCATTAAATCTACCTCGAACATGATTCAACACCAACACATTCCAATGGTCATCATTTTGTGAAACAGATTTACTTCTGCCTTCTCCTACAGTCCAAATGCGAGCTGTTGAGTCCCCAGACCTATAAGTTGAAAGAGTAACAAATAAATTAATATCGTTAGAGGCCAGTTATCTGACCCTTTATATATTTACTCGTGCTTCCAGTTAGTTCTATGGATTGTGACCCTGGAGGACACCATGCACAAGTTCTTCCAAGAAAACCATTGCATTGAATGAGACACTGTACAAAATCACAGCATTTGTGGAGGAAATACATACCCGGATGCAAGAAGTGAGCATGTAGGACACCATGCACATGCACTAACCTAAAAAATGGTACACAAGCTATCAATAGACTCAAAAAAAAAAAAAAGAAAGAAAGGAGTAGAGTATATATTGGAGATATAAAAAAGTCTCGAATTAAAAGAATTGGATTTGGATTGAAAGCGAATAATAATTAGTTGAGTTTTATCACATTTACTTAAACTTTTATGATAGATTGACTGTCTCTAACATTACATATATCATTAATCTAAACTCTAATATATAGTAAGTAAGTATTAAAGTTTACAAGATAAACTTAACCTCTGATGTATGCCCCTCCAAGATAGTCACATCAGAACTCGGAATATTGCTTGATTGAGATGTTAAAAAATTTGTACAGATACCCATTGGCTCTGCACCTGCGAAAACAAGTAAACTTTCTTCAAAGATTCTAAGGAAGGAAATCTATAGAAATATTATTAGGATAAACTGAAAGAAACTAATATATTATTTATTTGGATATTATCCTATTAAGTTGTTAAGATATTGCTAAAATAGGTTCGTTGAGAATATATATATATTTTTGATATATTCGTTGAGAATTTTTCGCATGTCTGCTACGTAACGTACCTATAACCGATTCTATCTTCTGTTATTGTTATTTTTGTTTTATTATTTTTAAAAACCATATCACAGTAGTCTTCAACTCTTCATCCTTCAAACCTCTGAACGAACTTTTAAATTTTGAATATTATTATATTATAGGCTAAAGTATGTTTTTGGTCCCTTAACTTTGGAGAAAATCATGTTTTGGTCCCTTAACTTTGAAAAGTGTGTTTTTAGTCCTTTTAAATTCGGTTTAACTATGTTTTCGGTGCCTTAAGTTTGCAAAAAGTCATGTTTTAGTCCCTTAATTTTGAAAAGGAAGGGACTAAAAACATTTTTATCCTTTTTTTAAAGAACTAAAAACATTACTTTATCCAAAGTTAAATATTTTTCAAAGCTAAGGACCAAAAACACACTTTCTCCAAAATTAAGGGACCAAAAACACACTTTTCAAAGTTAAGGGACCAAAACATGACTTTGTGCAAACTTACGGGACCAAAAACATACTTTAGCCTATATTTTATTATGATGATCTTAATTAATTAAACTTAAAAGCTTATTTTTTAATTAACTATTGTTTTGTTATTATTATATTATTTTTTTATTCTCATCATTATTTTTATTATGGTACAAAATGAGGTTTTTACAACAACTGTACATTGATATCCACAAGCACGTTCTAATTATCATCATCAAAGTCTTATCCCAACTAAGTGGGGTCGACTACATGGATCACACGGCGCCTAAATACGTGTGTCCATGCTTAATAGATTCGACAAACTTTTACGTTGGCTGCCGAAGACTAACACAACCCTACTCCTTTATCCAGACTTGAGACCGACTATAAATATAGGCGGAGTATTCCGGAAGTCACAGACTTTTTTACTCGTAATTCTCTCGAGAATTCTTTCTCTGAATATACTACTCCTGAAGAGGGCAACATGATTGTATCTTCATTTTCGCGGAAGAAGAAACTAAAAAAACCTATACATGCATCCATAATCTACAAAAAAATAGAATAAAAGATAATGATAGTAATGAAAAAGAATGGACACACACACATGTATGTATGTATGTATGTATGTATGTATGTATGTATGTATGTATGTATGTATGTATGTATGTATGTATGTATGTATGTATGTATGTATGTATGTATGTATGTATGTATGTATGTATGTATGTATGTGTATATCTATGTATCTCTTCTTTGAGAGAGAGATATTTTACACAGATATTTATTATTTAGCTTATATATAGGGGAGTATTGACTAGAGTCTAAACACCTGTAGGAGTAACAAATGATTTCCAAATAAGAATTGGATAGCATCAAGGTTTAGCATTGAGTCCGTATTTGTTTAACCTTGTTTTGAATGTCTTAACTGCAAGTATCCAAGAAGTAGATGCATACATACATACATACATACATACATACATACATACATACATACATACATACATACATACATACATACATACATACATACATACATACATACATACATACATACATCTCAAAACCAACATGCTCATTAAGTTCTCTCTCTTCTTTCCATATCACAGATCTGTTCTTCTCTCTTCTTCCTCTCACTTCTTACAATCTTTCTCAATCTTTCTAAGAATTCCATTATTTTAGAGATCGAGAAAGTGAATTAAGTTTTAGTTTCTCACGTTACAATTGATGCTTGTGAGTCTCTTTCAAACAACCCACATACATTTTTTTTCTAGCAACAATTTCGAGTTTACATCCATTTATCATCATCATCATTTCTCCACCCACAGTTCACATCCCAAAAAATCTCTGGTTTGACTTTCGAGTTCTTTTGCTTCTCTTTAAAGCCATTTCACTAAAATTCCATAGTTTTCTTAATATTTTGTTTTTCACACACATCTTTATTTTTGAATAAGGAAATTATTTGCTAAAATTATCATTATTATTATTATTTACCACAAAATAATGTGTTCTCTTCTCTTCTTACCCCTTTATTTAGCTTATTATAAGCTTTAGAACACCTGTCAGAGTCAATACAGGTGTTCTAATGGTTATAATATATATATATATATATATATATATATATATATATATATATATATAATGAATTGTATAATGAATTATTATAAAGGAAGAGTTGAAATGGTATAATGAATTGCAAGTATGAAGGCTTTAAAAAAGTGTTTTCATGTAACTTAAAGAGATAAGATAAAGGAAGAGTTGAATAATATGATTTGCAAGTATGGAGGAAAAGAGGAAAATTAGAGAAAGGAGAAATCTTATATTTAAAAAATAGAGTTGTAGAAAATTGAAAGTTCAATCCTTCAAAAAGGCTTTAATGTAATTTCAACTAAAAGGAGATGTGAAGGCTTAAAAAAAATCTTTAGTAGAGGTATTCATGATGGATCAGGGGGGAGAGAGATAATATAGAAAAAAGATAGGTAAAAGAAGAAGAAGAACAAGGAAGATAGAGAATTACAAGTACTAAGTGTTTGAATACTAGTATTAAGTGTTTAACATGAAAACGAATATATGTACAACTTATTTTTGGGTGATGAATATATGTACAACTTTGAGAGTTAACAGCCTCCAAAACGGAAAAGCGTGAATTCATCGTGGGTTGGGATTTGTCCTATTATGTGTTTGTGCATTGGATAGCGTCTTATTTTTCTTGTTTTTGTGAGGAAAATATGTTTTAAAAATCATGTTGTTACAATTTGGCATCAGAGCGGTCGGTTCTTGGTGACAATGTTTTTTCATGTTGCATTGCATATAGTGGTGAAGTGACAATATAATTAATTGGTGCATATACCTTCCCTTCTAACTATTTATTTAAATAGTTATATTGTCTAAAAGTTTAGTCCTTTATTTGGTGGGTTTCCTCCTTAGGTGGATAGAGATGATAGACAGAGTTTAGATCTAAAAAATTATAACATGTGTGCATAGAGTAACACTTTTCTGAATTTTGGGGACATAATTCCTTTTTAGGTGGGGAGAATTGTAACATCCTGAAATTTCTAATAATTAAATAATTAATATATAATATTTATGGTATAGAATATAAAATATAGAAAATTATAATGTTCTTAGGTAGTTGAGATTTTGTAGCAATGTTGTTATTGTTAATATTTAAATTTAAATTTAAATAGAGTATATTTGAAGTAGCCTTAGATTTAATCAAAAAAAACTGAATGCATGATTTTATGCATCATTTTAGGAAGAGATTGGACTCATACATTGAAACTAGTTTATTTTATCTATAAACTAATAGATAATCTAAAAATATATCAAATATGTCATCATTTAATAACTTATTTCGCAACCTTAATCTCTTAAAAAAAGTCAATTAGGTCTTATATTTAAGACCGGAGGTAGTATATAATAATATATTAGTTGAGTCACAAGAATTCTCTTATAAATATATTAGATTAGTGCTCATTATAGTTCAAAAAATTATAAATTTGAAGAATTACGTTTATGAGATCAAATTTTTGAGCTTTGTTTCATTTTCACAACTTCCGACCATAAACCACCACCTAATTGTTCGACGAAATCCTTCAAACAAACTACCCTTTTTCTTAGGAGTAGACACAGACAATTGAGGTAACCAATATTAATTTACTTCATATGCTTGTTTTGGAACATAAGTGTATTAAATTGTATTTTTATCGTATAAATTTGATTTATGAAATGTTATTTTGACTGTATAAAATTCCGATGAAGTGGGAAGTATGTTAATCTATTTTTTATTATAAAACTCATATGTACATGTGTATTTGTTATGTTTAATTTTTAAATACGATGATTTGTTAAGACAACTGTTGTGATAGAGATTTGGGGTGGGTTATGGAGAATTTTGTTTGGAAACCCGCGCGACAAGCCTCTACTACTGATCCTAGTAGTTGGCACCTTGTCAGGTCCATTCTCTATTCATTTCCCCCGATCAGGGTTTGGAAACAGGCGCTTTGGTAAGACACCTCTTGAGCCTAGACCCCGGTGGGAGGTAAGAGAGGGGACCGACACATGAAGTGAGTGGTATAGCCTAAGTGGGGTTATACATCATGAATAGTTCGGATCCACGTCTGAGAGTTATACGAAGGAGATCGGTTGGAGGCTATAAAAGTATTTGAAATTGTTTTGGTTTGGAAAATTTCACTTTTAATGAAAGTGTTTGAAAATGAATTCTTTTGTTTTGAAAATTTTTCTGTTAAATTTAGAAAGCACTGCCGCATTGGCTTATGGTTCATTCTAGTATGTTTTGTAAAGTGATATTGGTTATAGGGGTTACTGACCCCAAATACTTTTTTGTTGTATTACTATTTGTTTTAGGTGAGTAGTGAGGTGATCGCGAAGGGAAGGAGTCAAAGCTTTATAGTTCTCTAAACAGTGTTATTACTCATTTCTAGTTATATTACTCATTTGTTATTTTAATTTTATTTTTGTTATAAAAACTTTAAATGATGTTTTGTCAAAATTTTTGGATTGGTTATTTCCCGTTTGGAAATTGTTTTTTTTTAATGTTGTTATTGAGACTATAAAATTTATTTCGTTTATTAGAAAAATTTTTAAATTGAATTTCGTCATCATTTATGAAATCTGTGACAGGCTCGTGGGTTGGGATTTGTCCCAATGTGTGCTTGTGCCTGGGCAGTGTCTTATTTTTCTTGCTTTTGTGAGGAAGATATGTTTTGAAAATCTGGTTGTTACAATTTGGTATCAGAGTGGTCGATTCTTGGTAACCATGTTTTCCATGTTGCATTGCAAGTATGAGAGTCATATCCTTTGTGCATACGTTAAGAGAAAATATGACTCTTCATGCAAACTCTCAGGGCAAATATGACTCTTCATGTATACTTTAAGGCCTCGTTTGGTAGAGATACTTAGAGGCTTGCACAAGGACCCGTACATGTATTGCTTATTTTGTAATTTTTGGTAGGAAGTATATTTGACAATGCCTAAGGACCGAGAGTACCTCATAAGTGGAATAGTTGCAAACCTATATTCACCCAGATACTGCAAAAACTGTACAGATCTCATGTAATGGATTTAATATAAGAAATATCTCACTAATTAAAGGAATTAAAGTAGAGTTGTAATTAAGTACATGAGACCTGTAGTAATTACCCCAACCTAAAATATCCATAATCATTAGAATTTTAAACCTTATAAATTCTTCCCAACTTGTACCCTTTTTTTTATTCCCTCATTGTTTTTTATTTTCCCCCGTGACCCTCTCTTCTCTCGCTTTCGTCGATCTCCCATTCATTCCCACGTGGTGCTTTTCAGTCAATAACTTTCTTCTTCCTTTCATTCCACGTGGTGCTTTATTGGGTTGGACCTGTCTTATTTGTTCACATCCCACTACTCCATGCTATTCTAATTATAAGATGAAGTAATAGGCTTTTTTAAAGAAATAAGTAATGCAAAGAAAACTCTTTTAATTCTTTATATTAATTTTTTAAGAATTAATTTATTTTACTCATAAATTATTGTATAATATGATTAAACATAGAAAATATTACAATTTAATGACCAATTTTATTTCTTTATTCTTTTTAAAAATGTCAATTTAATCTTATAATTAAAACCTGTTTTTGTTATCATCATTATTAGATTTTACATAAATCTATTTAAACTTGTGCTACGTTGATATTCTATACCTTTGGAAGAGTTGAAACTCATTAGACTTTTTGAATAAAGAATTAAGAGCATTAAATGTACTCACTCAGCCATGCATGTCCATGTGGTCGGTTACTGTGTGCCCATTTATATATCAACAGAGCATGCAAGGCATGGGTGAAAAAGGAAGCTAGCCCATGATGATGTACTGACTAGAGATCTCTTTTTCTAGGCAAATTAAAGCAGCAAGGGGCAACTAATAATTGCAAAAAATCATCAATTGAGGGTGATATGATCAAAGATATCAGAGTTCATCCCACGCTGGATTTTCTTCTTCACCTGCCATTCAAAATAGGCACACTGAAAGGTCTCCAACTAGCATATTAGCATATGTTCAGAGCTTGTGAGTGACATCTTGAGGTAGCAATCCGCAGGATACGGTGCAAATTTTGTTTTAGAGAGGTATGGCTATTCTCTTGAATCTTTCAGTTCAGAAGCTTGGTTTTATCTAAAATAATTGGCAACCTTACTCCAGATTCAGAGTGGCCATATTACATCCTGATTTTTTCGCCACAGAATAAGGAAAGAATATTTGTTTGGTTGGCTGGTTGTCGGATATGAGGTCGCCGCCGATAAAGAGGGTGGAGTTCATGCATCAAATAATGGAGAGGACAAGAGATGATGAGGTGGCTACATAAGGGTGCCATGTGTATCGTTTTCGTTCTTCCAACTTCAAGGTAAGACTGAGGCAAATTATTACTTCCAGATATGTAATCATGTGGAGGAAACAGATTTTCTGAAATTAAAGTTTTCTGTTTTCGAGGCCCCCACATTATTTTTATTTTTTAAATCAAACGACATAAAACTGTACGGAACCTTAATGTTGAGGTTTGAGTTTGTTTCTGTTGTCACGAAATATTTTTCCCTCTTCCTGACAGAACGCTTGTTGCATTATTGGGTACAATGATATTTTCTCGGATTTCTGGAAGGAATCTCAAAAGTAGCTTGAACGTATGTAGATGGCTTCTGTGTGGTCGAGAACAGAACCATCAATTCCTTTTCTCGCATCACTATCATTCACCTGGAGGCTTTTTAAACAAGGTAATATCTCCTCTAAGTTCTCTACGTGATGTATCTAGCTATCTTTTCTTTCCAAGAATATTTCATCTGCTAGAGTAAGTGAGACTAATATCTCACTGTTATGGAGTTCTATATAGGGTAGAAAGTTGACTTGTAAATTTACTCTATTCACAAGAGTTAGAAATCAAATCTCTAACCACTTATTTAAAAGACAAGGGTACTTATAACTCACACAGTTCTTTTGTAAGGTTGAAGATATGTTTTTGGAGTTCCCATTTGTTTGTTGTTCACATATCCAAATTAACATGGTAAAAAAAAACATATCCAAATTAAAGCCCCAAAATTCGTTCCTTTTGATTTTATGCCTCTACTATCAATTATTAGATCGGGATCATTACTTTCTAATTTCTATATATAGATTGTTTTGGCTCCATGAAGAATGAGTTGTTGTGACTTGTGACACTAATTTTTGCTAAATAAGGTTAGGCCTGCAACTTTTTTGTCATTTAAAAAAAGCCCTAAACCTTAAATAAGGAAATGAAAATTTGGTCTAGCCTGAACCTGAATGTAGACTTCTTTTTCATCCTTACTAGGCCTTCAAAAGACTTATTAAAGTCTGAAGCTTTTTAAAATACTACTTACAGTGTAGGTCTTTAAAGATGTTTCATATTTCAATAATTTGCTTTTAATAGGCTTCAAAGTTTACATGTTTACACTCAAAAAAATTTTATAGACTTAAAAACTTATCATACAATATATAATGTGTGTAATATCTAATAAAATTATTTATATAATACTTTTTAATAATAAATAGGTCATACCTGAAGGCTTGTAGGTCAGACTTTTTGAAATAGGTTTGACCTATTGACATAATAAGGCTTGTAAATAGACTTTGATCTTACCTATTTTATAAATAAGCTAGGTCAAGCCTTAAACAAGTCAGGTCGAATGCCACCTATTCAAGGTTATTCATTCCAGATCTAAATATAAATCATATAGTTGACTTTTTTAAAAAAATTAAGGAAATAAAAAAGTTTATTAATATAACATATTTGATATATTATTGAATTAGTTTATAAATAAAAGAAACTAGTTTAAAGGGGGGAAATCAGTTAAATCAATATATAAATGACTTATATTTAGTTTTCTTAAAATTTTCTAAGCAAAAAGTCAATTAAATCTTATATCTAGGACTAGTAAAGCGATATCATTTTTCTAACAAAACTGGTCAAAACCGTTTGCTAAAAAGAAACACAACAATCCATTACCAGACCAACCCTAATGTTGAGTGTTATGTGTGTCAGGGCAAAAAAGTAATATCACGTTATATATATATATATATATATATATATATATATATATATATAGTAACATATATATATATATATGTTACTATACATATTACAATAATTAATAATAAAAAGATATAACAACTTACCTCTCTATCGGATACATCCAACGATAATGCACGGGCCCACCCATTTTTGCTTCGTTGACAAGGTGCACAATAAGATGCACTTGAGAAGTGAAAAATGACGGGGGGAATATCATCTCCATGCGGCAGAGGGTCATAACAATTTTCGTTTGCAACGCATCTAACTCTCCCCTATCCAACACCTTCGCACGCAGCTGTTTTAGAATGAAGCTGAATTCGGCTAGGATTGCAGCCACCTCATGCGGTAATGTGTGTTTTATGGCCAGAGGAAGGAACTGTTGGAGTAAAACGTGATAGTCATGACTTTTCAGACCAGAATTCTTACTGTTACCCAAATCGACACACCTGGAGATATTGCTTGCAAATCCATCAGGGACCGTAATACTTTTCAGTGTGGAGAGGAAGACCTTCTTGTTGCTTTTTGTTAGGGTGAATATGGCGGGGGCAAACTTGTCATTCTCATCCGGCCATGCGTCTGAATGTATTCCCATTTCCTGAAGATCCTTCCTCGCTGCAAGATGATCTTTTGACTTTCCAGGCTCATTGAGAATCGTGTACAAAACATTTTCACCCACATTCTTCTCGATGTGCATGACATCCAAGCAGTGACGCATATGATTAAGTTTCCAGTAAGGCAGATCAAAAAATATGCTCCTCTTTTTCCACTGGGGCGCTGGACCCGTCCTGCACGTCCTGGAAGCTTGCACATTATTATTATTTGGAGGCGGTGGGTCCTTCCCGAATTCATTAACGAGGTTTGCAACCTGTTCAAATATTTCAAACCCAGACAGGTTTTCAGGCGGAAGTCTGTCTTCCCGTAATCCGTTGAACTTATTCTTCTGTCGTCGGAAGTTATGGTCCAGTGGAAGGAAACTTTGATGACCCATGAAACATGATTTCTTACTGTAGGTCAAACGGTGCGGCTGCTGGTCAAAGTTACAGTATGGACAAGCCATCCCTGTATATGTATTCCAACCTGATAGCATGCCGAGGCCAGGGAAATCGCTAATGGTCCACATCACTGCAGCGCGAAGCCTGAAAATTGTCTTGCTTAGAGCGTCATATGTCTCTACCCCTTCTGTCCACAGTTCCTTCAATTCCTTCATCAAAGGCTGAAGATAAACTTCTATGTCGTTTCCAGGAGACGTCGGCCCCGGAACGATCGTCGACAAGATGAATGAGGTTTGTTTCATGCACATCCAAGGGGCACATTATATGGTATCAACACCACAGGCCACACACTATATGTTTGGTTAAATGAACTGAACGAGTTAAATCCATCCGAGGCGAGACCTAACCTGACATTTCTTGGGTCCGCAGCAAAATCGGGGAAATAACAGTCAAACGCTTTCCATGCATCACCGTCGTGAGGATGTCTCATTTATCCGTCGACGCTTACTTCTGTTGAATGCCACCTCACGTGCTCAGCCATTTTTGATGACATATATAACCTTTGAAGTCTTGGACCGAGGGGGAAATATGTCATACTCTTTTAGATTGTTTCTTCGCCCACTTACCCTGTCCTTGCACCTCGTACCGATTCGAGTTGCACTATTTGCATTTTTCCAATGCGGCGTCATCACCCCAATACAGCATACAATCGTATTCGCAAGCATCAATTTTGATGTAGCTCAACCCCATCTTTGTCACTTGTTTCTTCGCTTCGTAAAATGAAGGTGGAATTTGAGCTTCAACACTGTAGAACGCATCTTCCAGCAGATCTAAAACGTTTGACATGCACACATCAGAGGCTCCGCGTTTACACTTAATACTATAAAATTTTGTCAAAAATGACATTTTAGTGTATCTCTCATTGCCTGTAGACATAAATGTTAGTTCAAATAATGGGACTAATTTATATTATAACTAGCTAGTAACACAATTCAATTCACACATAATTAAATGCAATATATACCGGGGTATAATGGCGTATCGGCCTCCATGAGTTCGAAAAAATTTCTCGCCGCTTCATTTCGCAGGTACTCTGCCTCTGGTCCTAACACATCTTCATCATCTCCATCTCCGGCGTCGCCTTGCAAGGCCAAAGCATCTGGCAGGGCGTTGTTAATTATTGGATGTGTCTGTGCAAGTTCAGCAGCGTCACTGGCTTCAACTTGAATTCCGATTTGAGAACTCGACCCAACCTCAAAATTAGCAGCAGTATTGTTGTTGTTATACACCTCAATTTCTCCGTGATGTATCCAAGTACGATAATATCTTGGAAATTGTTTCCTCATACAGTGGGCATAAACATCGTCTCTTGTTTGTCACTTCTTAAACTTACACTTCTCACAGGGACATGCAATTTTACCCCTTATAATAGATCTCAAAAAGGCAAAATCTAAAAACCCATTGAGACCATGAATGTATTGTGGGGCCGAACGGGGAAAAGATATCCATGATTTATCTAACATTGCTACTATATATCACGAAGAAATTAAATATAAGCTGGAGAAATAGAAAAGAGAGTATAGAGTTAGTCTCATATATGAGCTATTTATAGTCGTAACTTCATTATCATCCACGTTTAACAGCATGCCGGCGTTCCTAACCGCTGTCAAGAATGAAGGAATCGTTCTTTCTTATACATACCAGCTGTCCCAAACGCGGGTGTGTTAAAAAATTAATAAATCTTAGCCGCGTTTAGGCACGCCGGCATGTTAAATATAATTAAAAAAAATTCCCGCGCCTAAAAGCGCGGGGAAGATATTGTCAGAATATTAAAATTATTACGCCTGACTTAACGCGGATTTTGTGCGCTTCCGTAAGCATACGGGTCGTCAAGTGTAGTATAGAAAAAGTGTCGTTCCACAGAGATTATAGTTTAAACAAAGTGATTAGCACTAATTGTATCATTAATTGTCCTAAGTAAAAACATGTTGAGAGTTGTTGTTCAATTAAGAAAAGAGTTTGGAAAATAAGTGTAAAAATAGTTGGAGTTCAAACACGATTTAACAATGATAATTAAGGCCTAGGGTTGCTAATCCCCTATTTACTTCATGAACCAAGGTTTCTCTCTCTTTTCTTTAAGTGATTAAATGAAAATATGTGCAAGTCTAGGGTTCAAAATCATTTGGAAAAGCTTTCCCAAGTAATTTATGCTAGCATTTATGGCACAATCTCTTGTCACAATAAATGCTAGCTCTTTTCCTTAACCACCCTAATTATGACTATGTTAGGTTAATAACTATATCCCTATGTTATCAACAAACCTTCCATTTAAAACCATAAATTTCAAGTCTAACATGTTCTTATCCAAGTTCTAAAACAAAATACACTTTCCCAAGTCATATTTCATTTAACTAATTAAGTGGTGATCAAGCACTTAAAATAAATAGAGAGCAAGATAAAAACTACACATATACTTCATTAATTACTTAAAGAAAGAGAGAGTAGATGGTTCAATCCATAAATAGGTTCATAACAACCCTAGATTAGGGTTTTAGTTACACATAAATGCAAATAAAACAAACCCTAAAACTATGAAAGAGTGCATTGAAGAGTGGTGAAGAATAGGGAGAAGAAATTACAACCACAAATGAGGAGTACCCAAATCTCTCCAAGCTCCCCACTTGATTCCCAAGAGATCCCAATGTTCTTCAAGCTCTTCAAACCTCTCAAAAGTGCTCTAGAGGTGTGCCAAATCGAGTTTTCAAGTCTGCCCCCAAATGCCCTAAGTTTTTCCTTTTATATGCTGAGAATTTTTTGCTGAAACGCGCAGCAGTGACGTGCGCTCACCAGTTGCGCGCCAGCTGGCGTGCCACTGGCGAGATTCCAGAGAGTACGTGCCGCTGGCTTGCCAGTTGCTCTCGCCAGTTGCTCGCCAGATGGCGTGCCACTGGCGAGATTCCAGAGAGTACGTGCCGCTGGCTTGCCAGTTGGCTTTGTGGCTCGCCAGCGCGCCACTGGCGTGCAGCTTCCATAAGATTGACAATTGGCTTTTCCTTGCTCCTTTTTCCTCTTTTGTTGTAGCACTTGGGTTTCATAGAGCTTCTAACACCTGTCCACCTCTTCCTACACAAGCTAGAAAGAGGGTTGAAGAGTTTCTATGTCTCACATATACAATCATTAAACTCCAAATTTCACACAAATGAATGATTTCCTATTTGCATCACTTTCTATTGGTATTTGTGTGTTTTGTTGTCTATGTATCATCAAAAGGAGTGTGAACTAGAAGGAAATAGAGATAAAAATGTGTGAAATTATGGAGTTTATCACTCCCCCAAACTTAAGTTCTTGCTTGTCCTCAAGCAAATTTTCAAAAAGATTATGGAGTTGACTATAAGCTCACTTTACTTTGATTGAAATATTTGTTCTCATATGTTGCCATCACTATGTGATGTATGGAAAACATAGGATGTATGCAAGGATAAATGTTTTGCTACATTAAAACAAGTTTTTCAAGATTCAATGAGTAGGTGTGTGTGTGATGAGATTAGGAGAATTCTTCCAAGTTCTCTGGTCCTTTTGCAATAACCTCAAATCATGAATATGCTGTCATTTTTCAAATTTCTCATTCTTTTCTTCACTCTTCTCAATTTTAAACTTTTAGCACATAACTTCAAAATCAAGAGGACTTTTCAAGGCTTGTAATGGGGCTAAGGGGTTAAGTGGCTAGCTATTTGAAAGAATGGGAAAAGGAGTTCAAATGTATTGAGATAACTAACATTCCATTTTATTCACTCATACACAAAATTTTCTTTCAAAAAGTTCAAAATTCCCCCAAACTTATCTCAAGTTGATTCTTTGTACTCCTAGTCTCATTGCATCATTCATTCATTCATTTCCTTTTCATACTCATTTTCTTCTTTTTCAACTTTTTTTTTTTTTTTGCATTTCTTGACTTAGGAGTACAAACTTTTCTTTCACAACTAATATTTCCCTTCTCACAATGCACTTACATTTACACACCTTTACAACCGTACTAATCCTCACTACTAATGAAATGTACATTATCTCAAGATTCAGGTAGTTCATGGTTTTTCGGGCTATAAGGGTTAAGTCCGATGTGGGTTTCAAAAAGAAATTTCACATGGTTTTTCTTTATAAGGCTCAAAAAGGGTGCAAATGGGATAGATATCATCAAGGATGACTTGAAAGGCTCAATCGCATTTAAGAACTGCCTCAATCACTTTTCAAAGTTAAGCGCAATTTGTGAAAAATGTTAAAGTTTTCCAAAAGGAATTTTGAAATTTTCAAATGAAAACAGATGCATATACTTGGGTTATTGCAAATCTTCCTTCCTCAAACTCTTCCAAATACACCCTAACCTCTAATGTGCGCAAATTACTCCTTAGAATCAGGTAAAGACTTGCCTTAATGCAACAACTCATGTTATGCAATGCATACATATCTATTTTTCCATAAACCCCATAGTTATTCAACTAGTTGTAATCATTGAACTTTCTAACAGATTTCAAGAGAACTTATAGCCCACTCATCAAAAACTACAAGCAACAACTTAAGCATGGTATGCAAATCTCACAATTTCATCATCCAAAACAAAAACTATACCTTGTGCACTTATTATTTACCAAAAAGAATTTATTCAATGTCCAAAAAGTTTCACAAGTGCTTAACAACCCTCCCCCAAACTTAAATCAAACAGTGTCCTCACTGTGATGCAGGCAAAGAAAAGTGCAAGCACAAGGCACACAACCAACATATGTAGGAGAAGATTTAGCATGCATTCACAAGGTCAAGTAACATGAACAACCAGTAGCAAAAGTCATAGTTAGGTTACAACTAATCACCTACACGACAAACACACTACCTAGCTAATAAGTAAAACAACAAGCAACAACAACAGGCACAACAGTTAATCACACAGATCAGGCACAGTCATTCCACCATGCTATCCGAATCATCTCCACTGTCACCATCATCGGAACTATCGCCAGTCCCCTCATCATCCCCATCGTCCTGCTCTGTTTCCCCTTCAGTTGCAGCATTATCTGTATCCACTTCATTAAATGGAGCCTGCACTCCCAGCTCTCTCAAGCCAGCAACTATAAACTCCATTTGTAAATCATGCCTAACCTCAAAATGATCAAAACGTGTACGGAAGGCTGCAAGGTCTGCGGCTAGCTGATGGATGGGGTCAACTCCCTGCACAGGATCCGCAGGGACCACCACTGGAGGTGCAGGTGGAAGCATATGGGGCATGGGGAAGCGCCTGAGAAAGTGGTAATCACATGGGTTCAGGGGTAAGAATGGTCTGCGCCACGCGGGGTCAGGCATCCTTCCTTGGAGAAAACTATCTGATATCAAATGGGGGAATATGAGTGCTGCATCCTGACGACCTGAGACACATGCTGCAGTGAGGCTAGAGTGAATAATGTTCTCAACCTTGGGTGGTTTTTAGATCTGGAGGGCGAAGTGAGAGAGAGGACTGTGGGTGTGAGGATGGTAGGGTGTGTGTATGTGTTTGGGTATGGAAGAAGGAGATGGGCGAGGTTTATGGAGGGGGCCGGCGGATGTGAGAGGTGGTGGCTGGATTTTTGTGGGTGTGGAGGAAGAAGAAGAGAATGAGAAAAAGTTGAGGATGGTAGAGGCAGAGAGGAAAAGGAGGCGACGGCGAAAGAGAGAGAGAGAAGACGCGTGGTGGTGGTGGTAAGGGCGGTGGTCGGCGACGTGAGAAAGAGAAAGAAAAGAGGAGTGGTGGTGACGTGGGGAAGAGATTACAACCACAAATGAGGAGTACCCAAATCTCTCCAAGCTCCCCACTTGATTCCCAAGAGATCCCAATGTTCTTCAAGCTCTTCAAACCTCTCAAAAGTGCCCTAGAGGTGTGCCAAATCGAGTTTTCAAGTCTGCCCCCAAATGCCCTAAGTTTTTCCTTTTATATGCTGAGAATTTTTTGCTGAAACGCGCAGCAGTGACGTGCCGCTGGCGAGATTCCAGAGAGTACGTGCCGCTGGCTTGCCAGTTGGCTTTGTGGCTCGCCAGCGGCTCGCCAGTTGGCGCGCCACTGGCGTGCAGCTTCCATAAGATTGACAATTGGCTTTTCCTTGCTCCTTTTTCCTCTTTTGTTGTAGCACTTGGGTTTCATAGAGCTTCTAACACCTGTCCACCTCTTCCTACACAAGCTAGAAAGAGGGTTGAAGAGTTTCTATGTCTCACATATACAATCATTAAACTCCAAATTTCACACAAATGAATGATTTCCTATTTGCATCACTTTCTATTGGTATTTGTGTGTTTTGTTGTCTATGTATCATCAAAAGGAGTGTGAACTAGAAGGAAATAGAGATGAAAATGTGTGAAATTATGGAGTTTATCAACGCCACGTTTGTAAATGCTGGAGAGTAGCGATCTTCACCTATAAATACCGGTCTTCCCTCTCTTCAAACTTGCCCCTTCTCTCTTCTTTCTTTCATCTTCTCTCTTCTTTCTCTTCTTTCTTTCATCTTCTCTCTTCTTTCTTTCATCTTCTTTTTATTTTTGCTCTCTACTACTCCTTTACAAATCTTTTGTTTTCAGTTTTAAAAACTTTGTTCTTTATATATTTTACTTATTATTTTTTAAACTCTCTTATATTTATATTTTTCCATTATGTTTTAAATTCTCTTACTTATAAATACATTTTTATTATTGTTAACCCTTTCTGTTGGTTTCATTTTTTATAGGATGTGTTTTTCAATTTTATCTTTTTATTCTGGAATAATTTTTTTGACATATTAAAAACAGATTTATTATAATTAAAAAACAATTTCTTTCATAACTCACTATAATAGTTTTTTCTCATTTCTTTCAATAATTTTGCCATTAATTTTAATCGAATAATGGTTAAAATTAATCCTTTTTTTAATTCAAACAATACGTTAGCCGCGTTTTCAAACACGGGAAAGTGCGAATAAAAAACATAAAAAAGCATAAATTGGCCGCGTATATAAGCGCTGGCGATATATTAAAAAAATAATATAATATTGCCGCGTTCTAAAATGCTGGCATGGGACGAATAAAAAATTATATATTAGCCGCGTTTTAGAGCGCTGGCGAAATAGCAATTAAATTATTGCACGTAGCAGCGCTTCCAAACGCCGCCTAGTGGACCATTTGCCCGCGCTTGAGAGCGCGGGAAGTGCAAATAATTCAAATATCCCACCAATTATGCCCGGCGATTTAGAACGTTGGTGTGTTTCGTCGGTAAGCTTGCCCGCGTTTGTCACACTCTACCGCGTTTGTAAAAACGCTGGAAAGGAACGTCCCGACACTTGATTCTCCCGCGTTTGCTAGAAACGCTGTAGAGTCTTGGCTGCGTTTGAAAACGCAGGGAAGTAGCGAAATATGTCCGCTGCCAAGTGCCGTATCTTTTGTAGTGTTATGTGTAAAAAGTAAAAACTTAGTTGGCAGAAGGGAGTGAGTGAATTGTAACTACATTCGCTAATTCAGTTCGGGTCTAATTACAAATTAGGGAAGACTTGTACTAAAACAAGAATTGGAATAAGAATTACGGTTTTTTCTTTCTTCCTTTTCGGCCTTGCACCACTGAACTATTGAAGTTAGTCTTCTATATTCGTTTCTCGTCCTCTTTATTCTGGTTTAAATTATCACGTTGGAAAGATAGATTTTGCTGTTAGATGTTTAGGGTGATACTCCATTCGTGAGCTTCTAAATATATGAATTATTTGAAAATTTTATCTCAGTCCTAAATATAGAGTTTAATTTTAATTTTTGTCAACTTTTTCTAAACTATTATAAGTAATCCTTCAACAAATAATGATATAATCGTTGGGCATTAAGGGAAGATGATTGTGGTGTTTTATAAAAAAAAACTTAACATACTAACTATGAACATTAATTAAATAAATTCCCATATCTGTACTGAGGGTAGCATATAATATTTCATTTCGCGTTTCACTTAAACTGTGTAACATTATATTTAATTACTACCAACCTAGAGGTGCCAAAGATAGAAAATTACCTTTATATTCTACATCCTTATTGCTTTTCATATTTCTTCATATTCCAATTAAAAATCAATTTAAAAATACTGTACTCCAATTAAAATAAAATTGGTACTATGTGATTCCGAATTTCGGATGTGTCAATCTGCATCTATTATTTTTTTTTTTTTTTATCAAAAGATCTGCATCTATTATTTAGATATCCATAAAACTGTTCTATGGGTCGGAGTCTTAACTGGTACACAAAAGTTCTACCCCTAAACAATTGTGCATCGTGTTGTATTCAAAAGAAGCCATATTTTATTTCAAACTCAAGCAGCTCGATAATGACGATTAATCTCACTGGCATTGTAGCGAATGTTGAACCTGTTCAAGGACAATAGAGACCATATCACATTTTTTTCAGAGATTTAGAAGCAAGACCTTATGAATATTTTTCATAGATTCTCTACCAATCTTGTACATTCATCAGTTGACATTAATATTATGTTTTCAGGATAAACTAGACCCTTTTGCTCTGGTTGCCGATGAACTATCACTTATTTCTATAAGGTTGCGAGAAATGGTAGTCGCTGAGGTATAGAAGTTTTTTTCATTGGTTTTTGGGTTAAATATCAAATTCAACCCATAAGTATGCCCTCAATCTCATTTCCGCCTCAAAAATGTTTTTTGTATAACAATTTAGTCCTGAAGTTCTAAAATGAAGTAATGTTACTCTAGTCAGTTAACATCATTAATTAATGTTAATCATTTAATGTGTTAACGGTGTAATGTAGGATTTCATGGGAAATTAATGGTCAAAATTAACAATATTAACTAACGGGCGACATTACTATATTTTAAAGGGTTAAGGGTCAAATCTAGCACTCTACTATTGCCAAAAGTTCACCCAACATAAACAAGAATTCGATGGCTCAAATGTAGCACATATATTTTCAAAAATGGCTCAAATCTAGCATTTCCGTCAACTTTAACAGGTTTGACCGTTAAGTTTGACTTGACCATGACACGTCACCCGCCACGTCACCCAGTTTTGCCATGTGGTCTGCCACGTCACCCAATAATTGATAGTAAGTGGGCCCATTTGGTGACGTGGCAGGCCACGTGGCAAAACTGGGTGACGTGGCATGATCAAGTCAAACTTACCGGTCAAACCCGTTAAAGTTGACGGAAATGCTAGATTTGAGCCATTTTTGAAAAGATGTGTGCTACATTTGAGCCATCGAATTCTTGTTTATGTTGGGTGAACTTTTGGTAATAGTAGAGTGCTAGATTTGACCCTTAACCCTATTTTAAAACTAATGGGCGAAATTGAGACCGAAAAACTTTTGAGGAAGAATTGAGATTGGTAGCATGCTAGATTTGGCATTAAGTATTAACCCTTTGTTTTAATACACGTCCGATTAGAAAGTAACCGAGGTCTTTTCATGTACTGCATATAAGTCAAATATAATAAACAGTGAAAATTGTGTGACAGGTTCCTCATCTTTCGTTAGCTGCTGAATACTTCTTCAAAATGGGGGTGGAAGGAAAAAGATTTCGCCCAACGGTAAGATCCAAGTCTCCAGTTATGTAAAACATTCACTCCTATACACATTTTAGCATGATCCCATAAGATCACACACTTGTCATCAGTTGTCTCATGTTTTTACCATCATGTGGAATTTTCTGGGGACTACAAGTCAGCTCACGTGACCACATATAATAAGTGGAAATGCAACGTGATCATAGCATTTTAGACTTAAGATACAAAATCTGGTTTTTCTTCTATTCATCCTAAAATTTAGGATTTGACGTGGCCCCTGACTCAGCACAGAATGTTTTACACAAAAATTCCCGTGTTGGTGTCTTTTACAAAATTTCTGTTTTTGAAACTGCAACTTGTCCTATGAAATGAAGAGTATGTCTCTTGCTGTCTTGCACATGCAACTTCTTATGTTTGTCGTGATTTCCTGAACTTGAAATGCAGCTCAATCCAAATGTATATTCAACGATTTTAGAATTTGTCTAGGATAGAAAATACTCCCCTGCTACTAAATATAAAATCTATTTTGACTTTTTTGTGTAAAGTTAACAAATACAAATTAGACCACCAAATTATAACATATGCTACATGTAATTAGAATATAGGTTAGTTTATATGAATAAAATGAATTAATTATGAGGAAATAAGATAATTATGAAATTTTAAAATAATCAATTTTCTATCCTTAAATTCTCAAAAAAAAAAAAAAGTAGTGGGAAGGAGCATGTGAGTAAAATTTAGATGTTGTTCTTTTTCTTTATGTGCTCCTTTAACATTAAATTGCTGTTTATTGGTTCTCATTAATTCTTCGCTATATGATGCCTATCAAATATAACTTCAACATTAACTCCAACTATTTCTCTGTCCAGTGAAATGTATAGGTTATCTGTTTTATGATTTTCCATGTATATATGTATGATTTTGTCTGGCATACGCATCTAATAGCAGGATATGGTTTCATTCAGGTTTTATTGCTGATGTCGACTGCATTAAATCAACCGCTTCCTCCTAATGGTCGGGCAGGAATTTTGACAACAGAACTACGTTCAAGACAGCAAACGTTAGCTGAAATAGCAGAGATGATCCATGTCAGTGCTTCAAATCTCTTCTTCTATTAAGCAAATTAAATAGTGATTGCATAATGCACTTGATATAATATTTTTTTCAGACAAAATATGTGTATGGAAGTTTTTATAGGACTAACTTAAGGTTGTGGCTTCAGCTTGTGCTTTAGTTGGTCATATCAACTAGCTAGTATATATCCCCATGCAATTTTGGTTGGTCATATCACTGCTAGTATCTCCATGAAAAAAGTGCAGGTTCACAAAATAAAAGAGAATATTTACAATTAATACAAGATATTTCCACAATTTTATTCATTTACCAACTTGAAGCAATGTATATACTGCAAGTCTATTTTAGTCATGTAGTTTCATGAGAGTGGATTTCTCACGTCAGGCAGCAAAATTTTTCTTGTGGCTTTGTCATGTTTCTTTCTCCATTTAATCTTTTTTGCGATAAGGTTTGAAATCTAGGTTTAAGTTTTGGGCCGAAAAACCTAAACCTAGGTTTCAGAACCAGGGTATACATATGCCCTTAACTTTTCTAGAATGGCTTTCACGATCAAAACCTAGGTTTTGATTGAGTGAGACAAACACTTAATAAGCTTTTTTTTTAATAAATTTTTTTCCTAAAAATCAATTTTATTTTCTATTGTCTCATAAGTTATTCTCTAAAAGAGTTCTTTCAACTTTATTCCCACAAGCCATTGTCCTTAAACTAATCCAAACAGGCTTGGCTGATCTCTCATTGTGGATCCACCATGCTTAGATTTCTGCCGGAAGGTTTTCATGTTTTAATTTGGTCTTGTAAAGAAATATTATTGAAAATGGTCTTATTGGATATAGATTTTGGGAAGAAAACTGAGAATTTCTTTTAGAGAATTTATTTTTGAGAATAGCTTTTAAAAAATTGAAAAAATATTTTTTGACAAAAGATAGGTTGCCTCAAACCTAGGTTTTCAAGCAACAAAGTTATTCAGAAAAAGTTGTGAATGTTTATCTTACTTAAATGAAATCTAGCTTTTAACAAAAAAATTCTATTCTACAAAACTTAAAGTATTTGGCTGCCCTCATTTTGAAACCTAGGTTTGGGGCTCAAAACCTAGTTTTCATAAATTTGCCAAACAGGCAAATGCGATAACAAGTAACTGCATATGAGAACATAACTCACAGATGAAGGCCATGTATTTGAGACAGATTCAAATATGCAGTCCTAATTTAGATTTTCATTGTCCTATGCATGACTCATTCATATAAGTTGATCCTCTCCTTCTAAAGCATCGGCGGTTGTTCAAATCTATGCATTCTGGAAGGTTAAATGACAATGCTGAACTGAACCATCCCTTTCATTGCACATACCTAGTATTTAACTATTCATGTTGGCATTAGGGCTGCACAAAAGCTCGGCGGCCCGATTGATCCGTCATGACCCGATCCGGTCATATGCAAAAAATGGTTCGTCACAATGTGGCCCGGGATCAGCCCGATTAGGACGTGACTGACCCGACCATCGGGTATGACAGGACTAGGGCATATGCTCTATGACCAATAGGACGACCCGGCCCGATTATTTTATTATTTTTAGCAAAAATATTTTGATTAATTAACACAATTATCAGTTTGTCGCACTATTTCATAATTAATAATTAATTAGTTATTTAGTTTAAAAATAGTTTATTATGCTTTTTATTTTTCCACATAATACATCAATTTATTTAATGGTTGAAAAGTGTAATTTTTTATTTTACTGTACAAAAAAAAACTTTGGGACCAACATGGTCTGTCATGTGGCCCGTTGGTCATGTCCGGCCCGATCTCAGTGTTGGACCAAACAGGACATGACCGGGTCTCGGACCAAAAATTTCAGCCCGACAATTATTTAGGACAGGATCAGGGCATATAGTTGGCCCGGTCATGTTCGTCATTTATGCACCCCTAGTTGGCGTTAACATTAATTCTAATTAATATTTTTGTTTTGTCACAGGTGGCTAGCCTTCTTCATGATGATGTTCTGGATGATGCCGATACAAGACGTGGTATTGGTTCAGTGAATTGTGTAATGGGCAATAAGGTATGTACATATTGTGTTTGATCTATTGGCTACTCATCATTTGTTTTGTTCATTAATTTAATTAGTGTTCCATGATATTTCTACCTGTATTTTGGTTATTTGGCTATATTCTTGTTATGTCCAAATTAAAAAAAAAAAAACATTTGGCTATATTCTTGTTACTTTTTCTATGCAGTTGGCAGTGTTAGCTGGAAATTTTTTGCTTTCTCGAGCCATTATTACCCTGGCTTCAATGAAAAACAATGAGGTAGGCCAGCATCTTTTTCATGTGCAGACATATCCTAATGATGATCAAGATGCTAACATCAAGAAAACAAAATCTTGATTGTTGAAGCTCAAATCAGTTTAGTAAATTCTTTTTCTGTTTTTTAGATAAAATGTATTTTCATTGCCATACTAAATCGCTGTCATTGAGGGCTATATTTTTGGTCCACCAGTTTGAGCCTTTAATTTGAAGCTATCCTAAGGAAGCTTCCATACCACCTTTGTCCTCTCGATACCTGTTTTACCTTCATCTCCAATAAACCTGTTGTCTACATGTGATTCTCCCAAAAACAACCCCCCAACTTTTCTGTTGAAGAACTCTAACCTCTTGTTCACTAAATTTCTAATCCGCCTTAGGATTGTGTAAATGCAGGTTGTATCTTTGATCGCCACAATTATAGAGCATCTTGTAAGAGGGGAGTTCAAGCAGATGACTACTACATCTTATCAACGGTGTAGGTATACTTCTAAATCATATGTTTCTACCATGTACAAAGCTACCTTTTCTTTACACTTTAACTAGTTCTATAAATGGAAGAAGGCAGCCTTAATTTGGATTTGTATCAATACTTATGATTTCATATGTTAATTCTCATTGATTGTGTTCATAGATAAATATTACTAATGAATTTAATGGAAACATAATAATGGATAAATCGGACCTATGTACGGGCGCAGCAAAATGCTAGGTAAAAGACTCTTGACTTGAAGTGCACAGTTTTATTAAATCAAATTACTCCCTCCGTTCCTAATTATAAGATCACTTTCTAACTTTTCTCTACTTTTTTTCCAAATTAACCTTACCATGTTTATCTATAATAACAAGTAAGAAAGGGAGAGTTGAGATAAAGGTATATAGTTGGGATAAATTGGTAATATCATGTGTAAATAACTAACTTAACTAACTTCTTTAATCTACTCAAATTAGGGAAAATGATCTTATATTTAGGAATTGAGAGAATACATCCTAGTCATCCAACCGAAATTGATCTCCACCCTTGTTTATGCTTTTTTTTAAAAAAAACAAATGTCAGCAAATTATACCAAAATTTGCTCTCCACCATTTTGTATGGCTTTTCAAAAAAAACATCTCGGCAAATTAAGTGATTTTTTTTTGAAAAAAATCATAAAAGGTGAAAATAATATATACTGAAGTGCTTTTTTTTTTTAAAAAAAAAAGAAAGACTAAAAACAGGTAAAAAATGCAACTTGAAGAGCGAATTTCTTTTATGGCTTTGGATGAAATTTGCCGAGATATAATGAAGTGCTTTTTTTAATTTGCCGAGATATTATTTTTTTTAAAAAAAAGCCATACAAAGGGTAGAGAGCAAATTTTGGTATAATTTTGATATTTTTTTAAAAAAGTCATAAACAAGGGTGGAGATCAATTTTGGTGGATGGCTAGGATGTAACTTGATTAATGAAATTGTGCACTTCATGTCGAACATCTTTTACCTAGCATTTTACTGAGAACCTAAGTGGTTCGTGGATAAATCCTATGATAGTGTTAGATCTTTCTGGGTAAAAACCGAATGCATTGAATTGGATGTGATTTATAGGGTATTTTTTTTTTCTCCATTAACAATTGTTAATATACGCAGCATGGAATATTATATGGAAAAGACATACTACAAGACCGCATCATTAATTTCAAATGGCTGCCAGTCAATTGCAGTGCTTGCAGGACAAACAACTGAGGTTACAAAGTTGGCTTTTGAGTATGGGAAAAATCTGGTATGTATATTCTTATTTCTGTTAAACTATGATAATGTCATAGGCACCTAAGTGGGATGTGGAACAAACCCATTTTAATTCTCCATTGAGTATTACATACTAACACTACTCATTGTGGGACTTGTTATCTCATACCAACCAAGTCTCCATCACAATGTGCTTAACTTCCGTAATTAAGTGCTAGTATCTTAAAGCACATTGGTTGAATATTATTCGTCTCTTATTGTCTATTCCTTAATTTTGTGTTCGTCCAATCAAGTGGGGAAGATATGGCCAAACTTCTTTAATGACATAATTTAATGCAGTCTAGTATGATGCAGGGATTGGCATATCAGTTGATTGATGATGTGCTTGATTTCACTGGCACATCAGCATCTCTTGGGAAGGGATCTTTATCAGACATTAAGCATGTAATATCATAACTTTTCTTTTCCTGATTTATAGTTTTGTCCATCCTGATTTTGATGTTATGGTTATAAACTTATAATCCCGATAGGTTTGATGATATTTAATTTATCTTTGCCTTGTAACAGTGTTTTAATTGTTCCAACTTCTAACAGTTCAGTATTTAAGCTAGCTTCCATCCCTTATTTGTAACCAAATTTCTTTTACCATAATTTGTGACCAAATTTGATACCAAGTGTTACCAAGACATTGCTTCGGTACATGTCTCTTGTGACATTTTACAAGAGACACATGGCTATCAGTCAATTTTACCGTTGGCCTTAAAAATGACTGCAGGGCATTGTAACAGCTCCACTTTTATTTGCAATGGAGGAATTTCCTCAGCTGACCGCAGTCATCAAAGACGGTCTTCACAAGCCTGCAAATGTTGATATTGTAAGTTTATGTGATGTACTTGCATTCTGTGCACAGATTGAATCTATCTAACAAAGGTAGAAACTGTTTGAGGGATTATATGCATTAGTAAATGTACACATTAACAAGAACAGAATTAATGAATGATTGTGGGAAACATGAAATAGTTCTCTAAGGAATTATGTTAAAAAGTATTAATTTGTGTGATCATTGTCAATTAATTAACTGGAATATAGTGCCAAAACCATATTTGAGAATGAAAACATGCCATGATTGTTAGAAGGAAAAAAATTCAATAAAAATAATTCTTTTCAACGCCAAATGTATGATAAAGAGTAAAACTCTTGACTGTGGCCAAAGCTGATGATGATTTTTCACGGGAAAATCACAACAATGTCTCTATATTTAATTAATCACAACGAGGTCCTAAATAATTATCAAATTATATTGAAATCCCAAGAGACATAGGTAATATTAAATAGTTTACTATTGACAACTCATAGGCTAACAGTTCCTTTGAGTTGTCATTGCAGCTCTTTAAGATTTTGTTATCATTTATCATTGACAACTCAAGGATCTCTATTGAAGCAAGTTATTTAATATCACTTAGATTTTTTGGGAATTCAATGTAATTGGAGGATTGTTTGATATGTGGTTGTGTTTTTCCTTTTTATATGGCTATATAACTCATTGAATCATATTAAGCATTGTGGGTCCAATTGGGGTAGTTCTCAAAAAAGTGTTTTCAAGACTCAAAGCACTCTTGCCATCGCCATGTTACTCAAACTTAATAGACAGGTTAGTTTATATGGGTTATGCATGTTTGAAAATGCAGGCTTTGGATTATCTTGAAAAGAGCCAAGGTATACAGAGGACGAGGGAATTAGCCTTCAATCATGCGAAGCTTGCAGAATTAGCAATTGAGTCACTGCCAGCGAATGATGACGAAGATGTCAAAATATCAAGGAGAGCTTTGTGTGATCTTACTCAAAGAATTATAACAAGAACCAAATGAAAGGAATACTTTTACTGTTAAACGCATGAATATTGATCATTTTGCCACCACTGTTCAATTAGGCCAGATGAAATCCACTGTTAGCAGGATTTAATGTTGTAATAAGAATGTAAGTTCATGCTTTTGACCTCACAAAATCTGAAGCTTATGTCGTCTTTGAATCCGCTTTCCATATTCATGTACTTGTTCCATACCCTTGCCAGGTGTTGTTAGATCAACACGGACTCATCTCTGTTTTATTTGATTAGATTAAGAATGTTAATTAAATTAGTTATTAATACATGATATTACTAATATATCCTAATCATCTACCTTTATCCACACACTCTCCCCCTCTCTTACTTGTTATTATATCAACATAATTAGGGTTAATTAGGGAAAAAGTTGGGAAAAATTAGAAAGTGATATTATATATAGAAAAAACAAATTGAAATATAAAAGAAATATTATATTTAAAAATGGAGGGAGAAGATATGACTCTTACTACTAGATTATGTTTGTAATGAAAATTTTCCTAAATTTCCAAAATTTAGTAATTATATATGTAACAAATTCTTTTGTAGATTATATTGTTTTATTATACAATTAGAAATATTTTTACGTATCATAAGAAATGGAGATTAGTTATATTATTCATAGCTTATAAAAGTGTTCCTTTGTATGTTTTTTGAAATATGTATTTTTTGTGATCATTTTGAAAAAGGAAATATGAAATTTTAAAGGAAAAGATTAGGTAAATCAATTTATAATTAATTTATTTTGCGTTTTTAAGGATTTTCTAAAAAAAAGTCAATTAAGTCTTATATTTTTAAAGGAAACTGACAAATATAAGATACTATGAAATCGATTAGCTTAGAATATTTTGTTTTAGACCAAATCTAACCTTAGAGGTTTTTCAAGCCCGACTTACAACAAAAGCCTAAACGGTCAGTAGGTTCCCATTTAACTTTAGGGCTCCAATTCAATATAATGGCAATGCCACTCGAGTTGCATACGACATAATAACCATAAAAACTGTTTTTTTTTCAAGCCAAGCTGTTATGGTTCTATATATAATCATCACATGCACGAGCTCTAGAAGCAGTGTGACTTATATACAAATTGAAGTGTGCAAAAAAATTATAAAGAAGAGGCAAAAAAATCGAAATGGCATGCATGTGCCAAACTGCCAGATATGGTTCCTAGCTAAAACCAAATGCTGCTTCCCATGAGACTGCTGCCATACTACAAGTCTGCAACGCCTTTGCATGATATGTTCCTTTCACTCCCCATCCGTCAACTTAATCACTTCCCTTTTATTTAATTACAATGCTCACACTTAATTGTGGACCGATTTCATGAGCAGGGAGCTCTAGTCAGGCAAAACACAGTTTTCTTTACTGATGCATACGTAACAAACCGTTTTTAAGTATGTGAGGAATATTGGTCATTGATTGATTAAAAATTTCACGTCAGACCTTACATGTTTAGTTGTAATTAGTCAAATCATAAATAACGTTCTTGATAAAAAAAATCATAAATAACATAGCGTTCACGTAATAATTCCTCCATCCTTGTCATTCATATATAATATAGGCATCAATTTGATTTATTTATGTTATGTTTGTTTGATAAAAGTAAAAACTATAAAATATGCCTAAGTGTAATTTTCCAAGTAATTATGTACTTTTCTTATTGGTTAAATATTGCATTTTTTGGGGTTGAGTTGAAGCACTAGAGGAATAAAAAAGTCCATCGTTGCGCCTTTTATGTAACCCAAAAGCAAATTGCGATATAACTAAGAAGAATGTCATAGTTTTTTTTCCTAAATTGCAGCATACAACTGTTTTTTATTTTTTAATAAAAATAATGTCTCACCATAATGGGTGACATGAAGCCGACTTTTAATATTTTTAAAATAAAAAAATCATGTTTCGCCACAAAGGCGCAATATAAAATAGTTGTTTTTGCTTTTTTAAAAAAAATTATAAAATAATTCGCGACATTAACAATTTGCGAGACATGATGAAGCAAAATAAATCTGTAGTTGATGAAGGATATATTTTAAAAAAACGGATATTGCACCACAGTATTGTGACATCACTTTGAATATTAAAAACTAGTGTCCCACCTTGAGCACGACATCACTTTCTAACTATAAGTGGATGTCGTGCCACCGTGGCACGACAACACTTTTAAAGGTTTAAAATTGAAGGTGTACCCTCGGGAGCGACATCAGTTTTTAAATGAGTAGAGATGTGTTATTAATTTTTTAATTTAGTAATATATAATGTGAATTTGGTAATCATTTATACAATTGTAGCGAAGAATAAAAGATGTTGGTAAATATGTAGAGACATGTTAAACCTTTCTCGAAATTCGGTAATCTATTATGCGAATTTATTAATCTTTTATATAAATGTGGTAATAAATAAAAGACAATTGTTAAATTTAGGAAGCTAATAAATGAGTAGAGACATTTTGGTAATTTTATATTTAAATTTGGTGATTTATTATGCCAATGTAGTCTTCATTTAAACAATTCTAGTAATTTTACATAGATCTATTTGAAGTTGTGATACGTTGATATTCTATAGCTATGGAAGAGTTGAAACTTATTATTAGACTTTTTAAATAAAGAGTTGAAAGCATTATATGTACTCAGCCATGTCCATGTGGTCGGTTACTGTGTGCCCATTTAAATATTAGCAGAGCTTGCAACTGCAAGGCTTTGGTGAAATAGGAAGCTAGCCCATGGTGATGTACTGGCTATAGATCTATTTTTCTAGGCAAATTAATTACAGCAGCAAGGAGCAACTAATTGCAAAAAACCATCAATTAGTGATATTAATTAAAGATATCAGCTGGAGTTTAATTTCTTCTTCACCTGCCATTCAAAATAGGCACACTGAAAGGTCTCCAACTAGCATATTAGCATATGTTCAGAACTTGTGAGTGACATCTTGAGGTAGCAATCCGAAGGGTACGGGCAAATTTTTTTTAGAGAGGTATGGCTATGCTCTTGAATCCTTCAGTTCAGAAGCTTGGTTATCTAAAATAATTGGCAACCTTAATCCAGATTCAGAGAGTGGCCATATTACATCCTGATTTGTTCGCCACAGAATAAGGAAAGAATATATGTATGGATGGCTGGTTGTCGAAGATGAGGTCGCCTCCTTCTTGAGGGATATATAAAGAGGATGGAGTTCATGCATCAAAGGGAGAGGACAAGAGATGATGAGGTGGCTACACAAGGGTACCATGTATATTATTTTAGTCACACAAAAGAGTTAAATTAACATTCACTAACTGACGTTGGCCAAAAAAGAAACATTCATTGACTGACAGGGTGACGTTACTTCGTTCTGCCGACAAGGTAAGATTGAGGTAAATAATATATTTATTCCAGATATTTAATCACGTGGACACAAATTTTCTGAAATTAAACTTTTCTATTTCGTGGTCTCCCACGCTTTTATTTTTTTTTTTGACAAAACGACATAGCACTGTACGGAACCTTGATGATGAGGTTTGGATATTTTTTTTATTTTTCACTATATATTTATCTCTCTTCCTGACCACAGAACGCTTGTTGGCTAGTTGCATAACTAGCATTAGGTACAATGATATTTTCTCGCATTTATGGAAGGAATCTCAGAAGTAGCTTTAACGCATGTAGCTGGTTTCTATGTAGTCCAGAACAGAACCATCAATTTCTTTTCTCTCATCACTATCATTGACCTGGAGGCTCTTTAAACAAGGTAGTATCTCCTCTAAGTTCTCTATGCATGTGATGAATCTATATTTTTGAGTAGCCTGTCATTTTTTATCTTTTCTTTCCCAAGAATATAATACTCCACCCGGTACTTACCACTTACGCCGTTCTTTTGTAAGGTTGAGGATATGCATGCTCTTGGAGCTCCCATTTGTTTGTTGTTCACAGATCTAGATCCAAAGCCACAAAATTTGTTCCTTTTGGTTTTATGCTTCTGCTATCAATTATTAGATGGAGCAATATGTCGTGGGATCATTACTTTCTAATTTCTATAGATTGTTTTGGCTCCATGAAGAAGAATGAGTTGTGGTGAACTAGCGGTGGAAAAGAGCAACGGTCATGTCAAATTTTTGTGAAATAGTTCTAGACCTGAAATAAGAAACTGAAACAAAGTCTACTTATTTACACTTAAAAGACTTTTTATATGCTTCAAAAACTTATCAAACAATATAAATATATGATATGTATATAATGTCTCATAAGATTATTTATATAAACAAGCCAGACTTGAAGGCTTGTAGGTTAGAATTTCATAAATAGAACTAGCTTATTTACATAATAATACTTGTAAATATGTCTTGACCTGACCTATTAATTAAATCGATCAGGCTAAAGGTCACATGTTTAAGGCCTGACTTATTTCACCAGTGCAGTGTTTAAGAAAATGCTTTTATGCTTACAACTTCAATCATATGGTTGGGGGTTTTATTTTATTGGTTAAGGTTAGGAAGTTCCTGTTTTTAGTTAATGATGATGACTCATTTGTAAATATATTACTCCCTCCGTTCCTAAATATAAGATCATTTTAGCAAATTTGGAGAGATTAAGGAAGACATTCCAATGAGTTATTGCAAGAAATTTTCAAAATACCTCTCACCTAAGTTTTAAAAATATCATCTTCTTTAAACCACTATTTTTTGGGTGAAGGGATCGGAGTATAAGGGTAATTTTGGGAAAACTTGTGTCAAATTAGAAAGTGATCTTATATTTAGGAACAAACTCTCATATCTAAAGTGATATTGTATTTAGGAATGGAGGGAATATTAGACAATGGTAATGAAAAACACTACGGAGTAATAATTCGCTTTTTCTAGTAATGGTGAGTTTCAAGTTTCAGAGAATATCACGTTATGTGTAAACTGTAAAGCTTAGTTGCTGGCAGAAGGGAGTGAATTGTAACTACATTCGCTAATTCAGTTCGGGTCTAATTACTAATTAGGGAAGGCTTGCACTAAACAGGAATTGGAATAAGAATTGTCGTTTTTTTTTCTCTTTCCTCTTTTTCGGTCTTGCACAACTGAACTATTAAAGTTAGTCTTTTATATTAGTTTCTAGCTCGTTCTCTTGTGACACTCCATTCCTCTGTTATTAAATATATGAACTATTTGAAAAGTTTATCTTGTCCTAAATATAGAGTTTAATTTTAATTTTTGTCAACTTTTTTTCTAAATTATTCTAAGTACTCCTTCAACAAATAATGATATAATGGTTGTACATTAAGGGAAGATGATTGTGGTGCTTTATAAAAAAATCTCAACATACTAACTAAGAACATTAATTTAATGAATTCCCATATATCTAGTACTGAGGGTAGCATATAATATTTCATTGTGTTTCACTTAGACTGTGCCACAACATATTTACTACCAACCTAGAGGTGCCAAAGGTACAAAAATTACCTTAATATTCTACATCCTCATTGCTTTTCATTTTTCTTCATATTCCAATTAAAAGTCAGTTAAGAAAATACTGTATTCCCATTAAAATAAAATTAGTGACATATGATTCCGAATTTCAGATGTTTCAATCTGCATCTATTATTTTTGTAAAAAAAAAATCTGCATCTATTATTTAGATATTCATAAAACAGTTATATGGAGTCTTAACTGGTACACAAAAAAGATCTATCCCCAAACATTTGTGCATCGCATTGTATTCAAAAGAAGCCATATATATATTATTTCCAATTCAAGCAGCTCAGTAATCACGGTTAATCTCATTGCCATTGTAGCAAATGTTGAGCCTGTTCAAGGAAAATAGAGACCATATCATTTTATTTTTCAGATTTAGAAGCAAAACCTTATGAACTCTTTTGATAGATTCCCTACCAATCTTGTAAATTCATCATTTGCGATTAATATTATGTTTTCAGGATAAACTAAACCCTTTTTCTCTGGTTGCCGATGAACTATCACTTATTTCTATCAGGTTGCGAGAAATGGTAGTCGCTGAGGTATAAAAGTGTTCTTTCATTTATTTTGGGTAAAATACCAAATTTACCTCATAAGTATGCTTCCAATCTCAATTCAACCTTAAAAGTGTTTTTTGTTTCAATTTAGCACCGCATTTTTAAAATGGAGTAATGAAACTCTAGTAAGTTAACACCATTAATTAATTTTGATCATTTAACGTGTTAACATTGTCAAGTGGGATTTAATGGAAAATTAATGGTCAAAATTAACAATATTAATGAATCGGGGCAACATTGCTCCTACTTGAGACCGTTATAATTAATGTTCTGCATATAAGTCAAATATAATAAACATTGAAAATTTGCGACAGGTCCCTCATCTTTCTTCGGCTGCTGAATACTTCTTCAAAATGGGGGTGGAAGGAAAAAGATTTCGCCCAACGGTAAGATCCAAGTATCCATTTCGTTAAAAGTAAAACATTCACTCCTGCAGACATTTTAGTTGATCATAAACAGGATCACATGCTTGTCAATGTTTTACCATTATGTGGATTTTCCTGGGGACCACAAGTCAGCTCACGTGACCACATCTTATAAATAGAAATGCTACGTGATCATAGCAGTTTAGACTTTAGACATAAAATCAGTTTAGACTCAATACACAGAATATTTTACACCGCAGTTTCAAAGTGTTGGTGCCATTTTTCTGTTTTTGAAACTGCAACTTGTCCTTTAAAATGAGGAGTATACTTTACCTCTGCTCCAAGAGAGTGAATAGTTCATCTGTTTATGATTTTGCATGTATGTATATACTCATGTTTTTCCTGTACCGTGTGACTCATACCCATCATATAAGAGGATATGGTTTCATTCAGGTTTTATTGCTGATGTCGACAGCATTAAATCCACCTCTTTCTCCTAGTGATCCGGCAGGAACTTTGACAACAGAACTCCGTTCAAGACAGCAAAAGTTGGCTGAAATAACAGAAATGATCCATGTCAGTGCTTCAAATTTTCTCTTCTATTAAGCAAATAGTGATTTTATAATGCTCCTTATAAAATCGTTTTTCAGATAAAATCTATATAAGGATGTTTTTATATATATGACCAACTTATGTGGCTTCAGTTTGTGCTTTGGTTGGTCATATAAATGCTAGTATCTCCATGTAATTTTGGTCATTGGTCATATCACTGCTAGTATTACCATGCAATAAAGTGCAGGTTCACAAAATAAAAGAGAATATTTACAATTAATACAAGATATTTCCACAATTTCATCCATTTACCAACTTGAAGCCATGTATATACTGCAAGTCTATTTTAGTCATGTAGTGAGGGTGGATTTCTTACGTCGGGTAACACAACCATTCTTGTGGCTTTGTCATGATTATTTCTACATTTAATTTGTTTGGCTATATTGAGGTTTGGCCCAAAAAAACCTAAACCTAGGTTTTAAAATTAGTACAAACAAATACCCTTAATTTTTCTAGAATAGCTTTCGCGTTCAAAACCTAAGTTTTGATTGAGCCAAAATTGTTAACTTTTTTAGGATAACTTTTTTTACCTGAAAATCAAAATCAACTTTTTTCTATAATATCATAAGCTATTCTTGAAAAGAGTTCTTTCATCTTTATTCCCACAAGCCATTCCTCCTTAAACTAATCTAAATAGGTTTGGCTGATATCTGAATGTGGATTCACCATGCTTACTCAGGTTTCTGTCGGAAGGTTTAATTCATGCTTTAATTTTGTCTTGTGAGAAAACATTATTGAAAGTGGCCTGTTTAAATATAACTTTTGGGAAAAAAAAGCTGAAAAATCTCTTTTAGAAAATAGCTTCCAAAAAAGGCGAAAAAAAACTTTTGTCAAAACATAGTTTTCTTCCTCAAAACTAGGTTTTCAAGCAAAAAAGTTATTTTGAAAAAACTGAATGTTTAGCTGAATTAAGTGAAACTTAGTTTTTCACAAAAAATAATCTATTTTAAAAAAAAACTTAGAGTGTTTGTCTACCGTAATTCTAAAACCTAGGTTTGTGGCTCAAAACCTAGTTTTCATGAATTTGCCAAACAAACAAATGTGATAACTGGTGCGTGCACATGGAAACATAATTCACGGATGAAACTATTCAGATCATGTACTTGAGATAGATTCAAATATGCAGTCCTAATTTAGATTTTCATTGTCCTATGCATGACTCATTCATATAAGTTGATCCTCTCCTTCTAAAGCATTGTGGCTGTTCAAATCAATTCATTCTGGGAAGGTTCAATGACAATGCTGAACCATCCCTTTCATTGCATACACCTAGTATTTATGTTTTCATTTTTATGGCTTTAACATGCTAATATTTTTGTATTGTCACAGGTGGCTAGCCTTCTTCATGATGATGTTCTGGATGATGCAAATACAAGACGTGGTATTGGTTCAGTAAATCATGTAATGGGTAACAAGGTATGTGTATACTGTGTGAGATCTATTGGCTGCTCATCATTTGTTTTGTTCATTAGTGTTCCTTGATATTTCTACCTGTGTTTTAGTTATTTGGCTATATTCTTTTTATTTCCATAAAAAAACAAACGGCTATATTCTTGTTACTTTTTCTATGCAGTGGGCAGTGTTAGCTGGAAATTTTTTGCTTTCCCGAGCCACTGTTACCCTTGCTTCTTTGAAAAATAATGAGGTAGGCCAGCATCTTTTTCATGTGCATACATATCCTAATGATGTTCAAGATGCTAACATTAAGAAAACAAAATCTTGATTGTTGAAGATCAAATCAGTTCGATAAATTCATCTTTTTCTGTTCTTTAAACAAACTATATTTGCATGGCCATATTAAATCGCTGTCATTGAGGGCTATAGTTTTGGTCCACCAGGCCTTCAAAGCCATCCCAAGGAAGCTTTCAAAAACAACCCCCCAACTTTTCAGTCTAAGAACTCTAACCTCTTGTTCACTAAATCAACTAGTTCCATTAAGAATGTATATTTTTGTATTGTTCGTGCTTAAAATTTCTAATCTGTCTTAGGATTGTGAACGTGCAGGTTGTATCTTTGATGGCCACAATTATAGAGCATCTTGTAAGAGGGGAGATCAAGCAGGTGACTACTACATCTGATCAACGATGTAGGTATACTTCTAAATCATGTTTCTACCATGTACAAACTTACCTTTTCTTTACACTGTAGCTAGTTCTATAAATGGAAGAAGGTAGCCTTAATTTGGATTTGAATCAATACGTTTGATTTCACATGTCAGTTCTCATTGATTGTGTTAATAGATAAATATTACTAAAGAACTTAATGGAAACATAATAATGGATAAATTTTAATAAAGCATTGGATCTTTCTGGGTAAAAACTGAATGCATTGGATTGGAGGCCATTTATAGGGTATTTTTTTCTCCATTAACAATTTTTAATATACACAGCATGGAGTATTATATGGAAAAGACATACTACAAGACCGCATCCTTAATTTCAAATAGCTGCCAGTCAAGTGCAGTGCTTGCAAGACAAACAACCGAGGTTCAAAAGTTGGCTTTTGAGTATGGGAAAAATCTGGTGTGTATATTCTTATTTTTGTTAAATCTAGTTATTGATATTGGAGAACCAACCCATTTAAATTCTCCATTGAGTATTACATACTAACACTACTCATTGTGGGACTTGTTATCTCACCCAACCAAGTCTCCATCACAATGTGTTTAACTTCCGTAATTGTGTGCTGGTATCTTAAAACACATTGGTTATTCATCTCTTATTGTTTATCCCTTAATTTTGTGTTCATTAGATCAAGTGGGGAAGATATGTCTAAACTTTTTTAATGACATAATTTAATGTAGTCTGGTATTATGCAGGGATTGGCATATCAGTTGATTGATGATGTGCTTGATTTCACAGGCACATCAGCGTCTCTTGGGAAGGGATCTTTATCAGACATTAAGCATGTAATATCATAACTTTTCTTTTCCTGATTTATGAGTTTTGTCCATCCTGATTTTGATGTTATGGTTATAACTTCTGTTAGGCATTGCTCAAAGATTTTTTTTATCATGTTTTCTTATTGCTGTGAAAATACAACATCCGATGAATTTGATGGTATTCAATTTTTTTTTTCCTTGTATTAGTGTTTCATTGTTCCAACTTTTAACAGTTCAGTATAGCTTCCATCCTTGATTTGCAACTAAATTTACACCTTTCTGTGATACAAAGTGTTACTGAAACATTGTTTCGTTACATGTCTCTAGTGACATTTTACAAGAGACACTTGGCTTTCAGTCAATTTGATTGTTGGCCTCAAAAATGACTGCAGGGCATTGTAACATATTAAGGATATGAAGGCCAATGATAGGCCCATCTAATGTAATTAGCCCAATATAATATTGTTGTAGGTTAGTGACAGTCTTAAGCTGTATTCTGTTATTGCTAGTACACGTGTCAGGAATGTATTGGGTCTGTTGGAACTAATTAGCAGTAATGATCTTATTATAAATATAAGTGAGCTGACTCAACTTAATCAAGTTAAGGTCATTTTTCCCTTAACTCTAGTTCTGTTTCTTAAAAGCTCCACCATTGTTTGCATAAATGAGACATTGTTTGTTATATACCTCTTGTGACATTTTACATGAGACACATGGTTATCAGTCAATTTTTTAACGTTGGCCTAAAAAATGACTGCAGGGCATTGTAACAGCTCCACTTTTATTTGCAATGGAAGAATTTCCTCAGCTGACCGCGGTTATCAAAGTCGGCTTTCACAACCCTGCAAATGTTGATATTGTAAGTTTATGTGATGTACTTGCTTGCACAGATTGAATCTATCTAACAAAGGTGGAAACTGTTTTGAGGGACTATATGCATTAGTATATGTACACATTAACAAGAACAGAATCAATGATTGTGGGCAATTCATGATACTCTAAGTAATCATATTAAGAAGTATTAATTTGTATGATCATTGTCAATTAATTAACTGGAATATAGTGCCGAAAGCTAGAAAATATTTGATAATGAAAACACGCCATGATTTTTAGAAGGAAAAATTGAATAAAAGTACTTATTTTCAACACCAAATGTAAAATAAAGAGCAAAGCTCTGACTGTGGCCAACGCTAATGATGATTTTACACTTAAAAAAACATTAGGGAAAATCACAACAATGTCTAAGAGAATTAATTAATCACAATGAGGTCCTAAATAATTATCAAATTATATTAAAATTAGAAGGGACATGGGTGATAGTAAATAACTTACTATTGACAACTCATAGTCTAGCAGTTCCTTGAGCTGTTATTGCAGCTCTATAAGCACTTAATTATCATTTATTATTGACAACTCGAGGGGCTCTATTAACGCAAGTCATTTAATATCGCTTATGTTCATTTGAAATTCAATGTAATTCGACGATTGTTTGGTATCGAGTCGTCATTTTCCATTTTTGGCTATGTAACTCATTGAATCATATTCAATCATTGTGGGTCCAATTAGGGTGGTTCTCACAAAAGTGTTTTCAAGACTAAAACAACACTCTCGCCATTGCCATATTACTCAAACTTGTTAGACAAGTTAGTTTAAACGGGTTATGCATGTTTGAAAATGCAGGCACTGGATTATCTTGAAAAGAGCCAAGGTATACAGAGGACGAGGGAATTAGCCTTCAATCATGCGAAGCTTGCTGAATTAGCAATTGAGTCACTGCCTGCAAATGATGACGAAGATGTCAAAATATCAAGGAGAGCTTTGTGTGATCTTACTCAGAGAATTATAACAAGAACCAAATGATAAGGAATACTTTATCTGTTAAATGCATGAATAGTGATCATTTTGAAACCATTATTCAATTAGGAGAGGTGAAATCCACTGTTAGCAGGATTTAATGTTGTAATAAGAATGTAAGTTCATGCTTTTGACCTCAACAAAATCTGAAGTTTGTGTCGTCTTTCAAATCCGCATTCCATATTTATGTATTTGTTCCATACCCTTACCAATTGTTGTGCACTAATCTCTCTTCTATTTGATTAGATTAATGATATTAGTTAAGTTAACTATTAAGACATAATATTACCAACTTATCTTAATCGTCTACTTTTATCTGCACTATCTCTCTCACTCTTTTACTTGTTATTATAAATAAGCATAATTAAGGTTAATAAGGGAAAATGTTGGGAAAAATATAAAGTAATGTTATATTTAAAAACAAATTCAAATTTAAAAGAAATATTATATTTAGGAATTGAGGGAGAACATATGGCTCTCACTAGTAGATCATTTTTGTAATGAAAATTGTCCTAAATTTCCAAAATTAGGTAATTATATATGTGACAAAAAAATTTGTTGATTACATTTTTTATTATACAATCAGAAATATTTTTTACGTATTATAAGAAATCGAGATTAGTTATATTATTCATATTATAGCTTAAAAAAAGTGTGCATTTGTATGTTTTGTGAAATATTTATTTTTTGCGATCATTTTTAAAAAGGAAATATGAAATTTTCTAAGAATTAATGAACAAAAGTATAGTTAATTATATAAGATGCCTATTTGTTAATCACTTTTTAAAGCAATAGTACCCCTCCCAATAGATGCGCAAATTGTGGTTGACAAGTTTTGAGTGATTAACCCGTTTCGTCAGAGTGTTTTTTTCATAAATAGACCATTTCATCAAAATTAAAATGATTACAAGTTAAGATTCACTTATATAGTTATATAAGAGAGTCTATTATTAAATGACATACTAGAAAATAGAGAGGAGACTGAAACATAAAAAAGAACAATAAGAAAATAGAAAAGCAAGTGGTTGGGGGTTCGATCCCCAGCTCTTGCGAATGGAGCAAATTCACAGGCCAGCTGTCTACCCCCTATATGGGACTTCAAAACAGCGAGGGATTAGTCTCACTTGACACGCGGGTGGGGATAGCCTTGGGTAACAAAAAAAAATGAAAATAAAAAAGCATAATAAAATTGGATAGAAAACAACTAATCCTATTTTGTTAGAGTTGACCGGTCCCTTTTTCATAGAATGAAATTGAACTGAAATTCAGAGGGAGTGAGTATAGGTCTAGAAATTCGCAAGACTTCCTAGTGGTCACAAATAAAGTAAAATTTTTAATTCATTTTTTTTGCTCCATTTAAATGTACAATGGGAATAAATAATTACTATATACCTCCTTTTAACAATGCAAGTCACTTTCAAGTTTCAATTGATTACTACTTAACTTATTATGTCTTTCTTTACTCGATTTATGCGTGTCATTCTTGCGCAGGGGCCATGCTAATCTTCTCTGTAAATCGTTCCAATTTTATCAGATGTCCCGAAGGGACAACTTATTATGTATATCTTAAATATAAAGAAGTTATATTTTTCCAGGAGAGAGAAAACCATAAAGATGACAAAAAAAGAGAGAGAGGGAAAACTATAAAGACACAAATGTTTTTTTCAATCGAAAAATAAAATTGGAAAAATAAACATTAATTATTCTATAATGCTTTTTGCAATGGACAAAAAAATCTGTCAAAAAACCCGTTTAATGGATAGGAGAAGTACAAGGGCCTCTTGATCATTGAATCTGTGTAAACCTGTAATGACTAATGACTATCTTACAAGGCTGTCCCTTTGTTTTTTAAATACTTTGCTAACATTGCCTTCAGACACTTAATAAGTTATTTTATATTCTGTAATTGTAGTGGGAAAAATGAAAAAAACTATTGAGTATTTATGAGAAAATTGGGATTTAATAGGGTCGAATCAAGTTTATTTGGAAGCTAATTATCTTTTTCGTTGTGAATAAATTAAGTTGATTTGAGGACCTGCACATATATGTACAGTATGTTCAGTCTATGGCTTCTAATCTTGCGCAATCATTTATACACCCTGTAGATGATATATCAGAGATAAATTATATTCTCCGATCCACAAGCATTTCTTTTTTGGCCAATGTTTCTCCACAAGCATATGCTTCATATTTCCAACTCCTATGAAATATTTAGATTTCTCAGCAAAAATTTAAAAACATTTTGATGCGCTACTTAGTGGCACTGTGCCGGTTACCCTTTCAGCTGTATATAAACAGTTAGTGCATCTGAGTTACTCATTCTTTCTAGTCTCAAATAGGATAACTCCTTAACTAACGTGATAGCCTTACAAAATTAAAATGAATTGTTTAATTTGGTTTCAATAAACTAATGTGACATGATTTCCCTACAATATATATTTATAACGTTAGATTATATAGTACAAGTTTCATAATATATTTTTAAAGGAAAATGACAAATTTAAGATACTATGAAATCGATTAGCTAGAATATTTGTTTTAGACCAAATCTAGCCTTAGAGGTTTTTCAAGCCCGACTTACAACAAAAACCTAAACGGTCAGTAGATTCCCGATTTAACTTTAGGGCTCCAATTCAATATAATGGCAATGCCACTACTCCAGTTGCATACAACTTAATAACCATAAAAACTGTTTTTTTTTTCAAGCCAAGCTGTTATGGTTCTATATATAATCATCACATGCACGAGCTCTACAAGCAGTGTGACTTATATACAAATTGAAGTGTGCAAAAAAATCACAAAGAAGAGGCAAAAAAATCGAAATGGCATGCATGTGCAAACTGCCAGATATGGTCCCTAAAACCAGATGCTGCTTTCCATGAGACTGCCATGCTACAAGTCTGCAACGCCTTTGCATGATATGTTTCTTTCACTCCCCACTCGTTAACTTGATCACTTCCCTTTATTTAATTACAATCCTCACACATAATTGTGGACCAATTTCCCTGCTATTCACTAAGCTGAGCAGGGAGATCTAGTCAGGCAAAACACAGTTTTCTTTATTGATGCACACGCAACAAACCGTTTTTAAGTATGAGAGGAATATTGGCCATTGATTGATTAAAAATTACACGTCAAACCTTATGTGTTTAGTTGTAATTAGTTAGCCCATAAATAACGTGATGCACCGAGTTCACATAAGAATTCATTCGTCCTTGTCATTCATATAGTCATATAGGCATCAATTTGATTTATTTATGTTATGTTTTTTTTTTTTGAGAAAAAGGCAAAATGAGATTAATTAATATATATTACATAGTTCTAACAATATCATGAAAATGAAAAGGAAAAGCGGAAAATTGATCATCTGCAAGCAAATTAATAGAAATAAAATGAAAAGGTCGAATTAGAGAAGTAATACGCTTACGAACATTCCAAATATTGAGATACTGTTTTGGCAAGCCCGACTGATGTATCCAATTGAGAGCAATACTATGTTATGTTTGTTTGATAAAAGTAAAAACTATAAAATATGGCTAAGTGTAATTTTCCAAGTAATTATGTACTTTTCTTAATGGTTAAAGATTGCATTCTTTTAGTTGAGTTGAAGCACTAGAGGAAAATAAGTCCGTCATCACGCCTTTTATGTTGCGTGAAGGACACCGATTTAACGGTCGGTGTAGTGTGCCTTGGGCCTAGTCCTTCAAAAATATTTTAGAACCTCAAGGTAAGCGGAAGTTACCCCGGGTATCGTTCTCAAGGAGCCTTGTTTAATCTAACTATCCTAGTAAATTAAATGCAATGTAAGATGAATTTGGGTGAAGAAAATATATTTTGTTGATTTTTTTAATGATGAAATGAAGGATGCAAAATAAATAAATATTTTTGGTATTTTTAATAAAAGGGTGTAGTGGAAGTGAAGTGCTCTTGGAAATGATTTTCAATGGCTATCATAGCTTTCTAAATATTTTTGGGGAGTTTAATGTACTAATTTCCTAATTTATCAAACCTCATGGACCCATGAGTCCAATACCTAGTTGTTGAAACCTCATCCAATTAGGCATTGTTAAGCTCTTTAGTACCTTTGAGTTTTCTCTAAGTTTCCTAAAATACCAAACCTCACCAACCGGTAAGTCTAATGCCTAGTCTCATGAACCCATTTAAATAGACATTATTAATTACCCTAGAGTGTGATTATTGATTGCATTGCATTAGGTTCAATTACAATTCAATTCAACAAACTATCTACCAATACCATGAGTAAATAGAAATATTTAATGAATTATAAAGAACATATGTATGACCATACATATTGTTGAGTCCAAAATTCCTCATTACAAGTCAAAACCACAAATCAAACTCACAATAACAACTAAATCCAGTCCAATCTCAAAACATAAATGCTAACCTAAACCTAGGCAATAAAAAATATAAAGAGAAAGGAAAGGAATTGGGACTCCCCTTTGAAGAACCATAACTCAAGCCACTTCCCATCAACTCCAAGAGCAAGGAGGAACTTTATTGAGGCATGGAAGAGGAAGGAAGGTGGAAGATTGAAGAAATGAGATGAGAAGTGAAGAGAAGAGGATAAAGGGAATGGAGGGAACTAGGGTTTTGGGGAGCACCCAACCCCCAAAACTTAAGTTTTCTAAGCCTAATTCTTCAATTAATATCAAATGGAAGTTGGGTCAATGATTGGGCTTCAATTTGGGTCCAAATTGGTGTCAAAATAGTCAAAAAATAAGCAAAAAACGAGTCTGAAATTCTGCAGTTCGCGCAGGGACTATTCTACAACGTCTGAAAGTTTTGGGTCAGCTTCTGTAATTTTCCCAGGACTGTTCTGCAGTGTTTTCAGGATTCTGGGCCGTTTCTGTAATTTCTGCCAAATGTCCAGAATCATCATTTCAGCCCATTTTTGTCATTTTCTGCAAGGGAAAAATTACAACAACATAATACCTTTCATCTCAAAAATTAATCACTTAAGATAAACAATTAAATGTGACAATTATGCCCTTATATTGCCCCTTTTCACTCACAATCATTTGTAATTCATTTCAATTATAATTAATCCATTTTAATTCAATATTGCATCTTTGAAATGTTAATAACTTCAATTTAACACATTAAATACATACAAATTCAAGGATTTGTCATTGCGCAAAAGCAAATCGCGGTATAGCTAAGAGGAATGTCATAGTTTTTTTCCCTAAATGCGACATACAATTGTTTTTTTAATTTTTAATAAAAATAATGTCTCACCATAATGGGCGACATGAAGCCGACTTTTATTTTTTTTTTAAATAACAAAATCATGTTCCTCCACTAAGGTGCAATATAAAATAGGAGAAGTTGTTTTTTCTTTTTTTAAATTATAAAATAATTCGTGAAATTAAGCAATTTGAGAGACATGATGAAGAAAAAAAAATTTGTAGTTGATAAAGGATTTTTTTTAAAAAAATGGATATTGCACCATGGTGTTGCGACATCACTTTATATATATTAAAAATTGGTGTCACAGTTTGGGCATGACATCACTTTTAACTATAAAAGGTGGATGTTGTACCACCGTGACATGAGAGCACTTTTAAAGGTTTAAAATTGAAGTTGTGCCCTTGGGAGCGACATCAGTTTTCAAATAAGTAGAGACGTGTTAGTAATTTGTTTAAATTTGGTAATATATAACGTGAATTTGGTAATCATTTATACAATTCTAATAAAAAATAAAAGATGTTGGTAAATATGTAGAGACATGTTAAACCTTTATCAAAATTCGGTAATCTATTATGTGAATTTGGTAATCTTTTATATAAATGTGGTAATAAATAAAAAACAATTGGTAAATTTAGGATGCTAATAAATGAGTAGAGGCATTTTGGTAATTTTGTATTCAAATTTGGTGATTTATCATGCGAATGTAGTATTCATTTAAACAATTCTACTAATAAAAAATAATTTAGAAAATTTAGGAATGAATTTAGTAATTCATTATACAGTTCCGGTAATATATAAAAGAATCCGGAAAAATTATGGAAGTTGATAAATGGGTAGAGCAAATTGGTAACCCTTTATTTGAATTCGGTAATCATTTATACAATTTTGGTGATAAATACGCGCAAAAGTATTGATCTATTAATTAACTATATCATTTTTGACATAAACAATGATTATTTCTTGATGCAGAAATAATACTCCCTCCGGTCCTAAATATAAGACCAAATTAACTTTTTTGAAAAATCCTAAAAAAACAAAAATAAGTTAATTATAAATTGATTTACCTAATTTTTTCCCTTAAACTAGTTTATCTTACTTATAAACTAATGGATAATTTAAAAATATATCAAATATGTCATGATTTAATCGACTATTTTGCAACCTTAACCTCTCCAAAAAAAAGTCATCTAGGTCCTATATTTAGGATCGGAGGTAGTATTCAACTTTCTCACGCAGTATAAAAATAATAAAACTGGCCCTGAATGTTTATTTGTAGTTATGTGAAACATCATTAATACTATTTTCCAAAGTGCAAATACTTTTTTACCCCTCTCAATTAAAACCCAAAATTTTTCCCTCCCCCCTCCCCCCCCATACTAGACACCTTGTACGGACACGGAAGCACCTTGGTCAAAAACTCCACCACGATGCTAACCAAGTACACATACAAATACAATCATCAATCAAATATCAAATAATGGGCAGCAATAAGTATTATTAGTTCAAATTATAAGATCAAGTTGATTATTTTTAGAGATTGTGGGAGCGAAATAGACCATCAAAATTCTACATTGTATGTGTGATTATATTACATGTTAGTTCATAATCAAAATAAATTAAAAAATAAATATAACCAAGTTACAATTATTTATCTCACATCTTTAATTTTTCCAAAAAAAAAACAAAAAAAAACTTGATTTTGTAATTAGAGCCGAAAGGAGTATGTTGGTGGTAAAATAGAGAGAGAGAAAGGCATCTAGATCCTCTGGTGCGAACTCACTAGCATGCGAACATATATTCATGAATCAAACGATCGAATGAAATTAGTATTGCATGTGAAAATAGAAGGTATTATATTGTTGGTATATAAATTAAATATTAAAAATTAAGGAAGTGATTATTGTAAATTGTTGTTATTAACTTACCAACATGTAAGCTCACTATGATCAAGAGAATATGAAATTATCAACCGAAAGAAACATTATATACAAAACTAGTTATAGATTGTTAGGCGAAAAATTAAAGAAATTTTTACTATATGATAAGTTAATGAGACCAAAAAAACCAATGTACTGGTAATGGAATCATTGACAATATTGATTGGCTTAGGTTTTGCTTCTAATCTGGGTCCGGATGAATACCAAAAACCACTATTTGCCTCAATAATTCTTTGGTACATTTGGAAAGGTAGGAATGCCTACTTATTTGATCAAATCGAAACTAATCCCCTCTTTACTATATCACAAGCAGGTGCTAAATGTGCTGAATTTTGGAGTGCAAATGGATGGTCTTATCCAAACAACAAGAGCGTGCAAGCTGCTGAAGTTGGCAATGAGAAGATTAGATGGTCACATCCTCCAGAATTTATGATTAAAATCAACGATGATGCAGCTTACAATAAGATAAATCAAGGGGCAGCAATGGCTTTTTTGGTAAGAGAAGAAACTGGATATTATCTAGATGGAGACACAAGGATTATAACCGCTTAGTCTGCTTTTGAAGCCGAATATATTGCCATGCTGGATGCTGTCAAATTTGGTGAGGGAAACGATTTATCAAATACAATTTTTGAATCAGACAATAAACAATTAATTTCATGCCTTTCTAATAAAGGTATGACTCCCGGTTGGAGGGAATCAATTATTATTGACAACTTACTCTCATCGGGCTCACAGAGAAGAAACCATTGTTTCAAATGGGTTCCAAGAGAGACTAATTTTGTAGTTGACTAGGTTGCAAAAGCTTCGTTGAACAGGTCATGCCCAGTGAATTGGGTCTTAAGACCTCCTTGTCAACTTGAGAAGATTTTGGAGATTGATACTTCAAGGAGTACTTATGATGATCACGGATAGTATTAGTGGAAAATGTGTTTTCTATTGAATTTCATAATATTTTATGAGTATTTTCTTTAGTTTGTTTATTAATATGAGACTAGTTTGATGGACTTTGTATTGATTTATTTTTCCAATATAAGTTATCCATTTCCATGAGAAAAAAAAGGAATTAGCCAGGGAATTCGTCTCAAATGGGTCATCGCTAACAAATTAGTCACAAAATTTCTCATTTAACCACAAAATATTGTGTTTGTTGACATGATTCAATCATTAAATTCCGTGGGCTAATTCACTACTCCCTCCGTTCCTAAATGTAAGATCACTTTCCATAATTTGGGGAGATTAAGGAAGGTGGTCAAATTACCTGATGTTCCAAAAATACCCTTCAATTAAATTGAAAACACAAATATACCCCTCCATGCTTCCAACTCAACCCCACAACTCAATTGTAAAAGGAGTATGAGAGTATTTTGGGTAAAACTTGGGAAAAAAGAGAAAGTGTTCTTACATTTAGGAACTTATCCATATCCCCAAAGTGATCTTACATTTAGGAACGGAGGGAGTATTTTTTTTGTCCATTCTTTTCCACCATCAGCAAACCAAATATAAAGATCTAACGAAAGAGGCATGATGAATGCAAATAGATAGAGGGAAAATGCCATTTAAATCCCTCCGAATATACAAAAGGACAATTCAGGAACTCAAACTTTCAAAAGGACCATGAAGGAACTAGGACCTAGTTGACATTTAGGTTCCAAAGCCCTGCTTTTTACACAGTAACTGATTTGACCTCATACCTACACAATACGTGAACTTACCATTGAGTTAACTCGTCCTTCATGATAATAAGGGGTAAAACATTTTTGATCAACATATTGAAAGGTAAAAAATAGAGATTATCAGAAAAGGAAACCATATAGCCGCCATATAGGAGAAAACGGAACCTCTCTCTCTCTCTCTCTCCCTCTCCCCCTCTCTCTAAGCACAAAACACTTCTTCTTCTTCTTCTTCTTCTTCTTCTTCTTCACACACTGTCACTGTGTGTTTAAACGCATGGTTTCTTCTTCTTCTTCTTCTTCTTCCTTCTAGAAAGGCCATGAACCCTTCCATTACCTCCGTGGAGCTCAACTATCTCGTCTTCCGCTACCTTCAAGAATCAGGTTTCCCCTCTTTTCCTTTTTTCATTTTCCCCTTTTTGCCCTTCACGCCCTCTCTCTTTTTCTATGCCTACCCTTTACAATTCTTCTGTTTTTCTTTCATGGGTTTTTATTTTTTTGTTTTTAGCTCATTCTTTAGTATCTCATGGGTTTATCTCATGTTGGATTTTAGGGTTTGGAAAAAGATTGCTTTTTGTTGGTTTATGCCTTTTAGGTTTAGGGTTTTGTTTGTTTTTGTTAGGGTTAGTGTTGTGTTGAGAAATTGTTTGTTTGTGTACTGTGAAAATTTGGAATTTTGGGCTTAAAGATGAGTTTTTTATGTTGTGGGTAGTGATAAGAAGAGAGGAGTTTGTCAGATCTGTTACATGGGGTTCATAATTTAATCTTGAAGTTTTGAAATTCGTTTACCTTCCTAGTTTTACAGTGAGTTTGCAATGATTGGCTTAAGCTTGTTTAATTCTTTTCACAGTTGAAGTGATTAGTTTAGAGTTCTTGTTTTGGGGCTACTTATTGCAAAAAGATTTAATCTTGTTTATTATTTTTTAAAGTTCTTGAACTCTTGACAATTTTCTCACTAATTATCCACCACCACTAGTCTAAGAGAAACGTGCTATCACATACAAAGATTGCTACAATTTTAATGTAAAAAGGTGTTATTTTTCTGTGGGAGGGTTTATGTCTTCAGATCCGGTTTGTGAATTTGTCCTTTAAGGGCGGGATAATTTGAAAGAAATACTGGCTTTATCTTTTTATATTATAGAAATCAAGGCGACCCTAATTTGTAATATGTACCCTCTTTGGTGTTCTTTATTTTGAATGTGGTTTATGTTTGTAAGTTGATGGGGCAGAGTGTGAGAGTTGTGTAAGATATGTGCTATATATCCAGAGTATGGAGTAAACTGAGACGTTTGTTGATTATGGATCTTGTTGTCCAAACTCCAAAGCCGTGGAAGCATTAGCATTCATCGATCTGCATAGTTACCATCTTCTATGCTGTCTGTCTATCATGAATATTAATTACTCCTTTTATTTTTAAAGAAAATGTATAGTTTCCTTTTTCTAGATTTGTTGTGCGTTAGATCAACTTAGAATGATTGTTGATGTGACTAAATAAGACGGTAAGGGTCATTAAGCTTTCAAGTTGCATATCTATATGATAGTTGATGAAATTGCATCAAAAGCTTAGCATAACTAATGACTAATCCCTTTGGGAAACAGTAAATATGACAAAGTAGATGACGCTTATTGATTTTAGGGAGCTAGACTAAGGGCCCATTTGGTTACAAGAAGCGGGCCTTGAGTTAATTAAATTATGGATGATTCTGCCTCATTGGCAGGTTTTGTTTGCGGGATATTCTTTCTTATACTTTCTTATTGGAAGGTTGTTTTGAAAAAAAAGCAGTGATTGTTATTCCAAAAAATGGAATTGTGATGATTTATATGATATCAGCAAGGTTAGATACCAAAGGCACCCTTGCCATGTGTGGTTTGGGATCTCCTCTATGTCCCTAGCCAGGGATCATCAATGGTGTCTGTGTCACCTGCCTTTTTGTGACTTAGTGTCGCTGTTGCCCCGTATCTATTATTCACAATCCTCCCTTTACAACATCAAGTGACTCTTCTTGTCTTTGTCTTCATCATGCTGATTTTGAGATAGCTTTAGAAGAATAGGTTTTCTTTTTATTTCATTTTTTTATACTGAAACTTGGGTGTTCTGTTGAGAAGAGAGGGAGTGGCAAGTGGAAATAGTGATGATATTTGGGAGTGGTTGAAGCAGGTGGCCATGGGTGGGTCTGCAGTGGTAGTCAATTAGGAAGGGAAGAATAATGAGACTGGAAGGAGGAGTAAGAAAGGAAAGGAAAACATTGTTTGAGGGCATTAAACCCTTTTCAGTTTATTTTGTTTTCATTTGACTGTACTTATATTTTGTAACGTGATATTCAATTATGGAAGATCCACATAAAAATTTCTGCTTGACTTCATTTATTGGCAATGGTAATCATACTTTGAACTTGTGGACATGCTTAAGATGTCAATGCTAACACGTAAAGGGTTTTGCTATGTGAAATGTCTGTGTAATCATAAAGATCATTGCTCTAATAGTCTAAGAGTAATGTTATCGACTAAGAAGCATTGTGTAATGACAAAGAACACTGTATATATCATGCATCTTCATTGCTTCTTACTATTTTACATTGCAACTGCAGGTTTTACACATTCTGCTTTTGCTTTTGGATATGAGGGGGGGATAAACAAATGCACGATTGATGGAAATTTGGTGCCACCAGGCGCCCTTGTTAGATTTGTTCAGAAAGGGCTACAATACTTGGAAATGGAAGCAAACTTGAGTAATGTTAGCACTCTTAATTTATAATTATTGAATTTCAATGAAGTAATTCATGAGATTTTTCTTTATTTTATGGTTATTAGGATGACGTTTAATTCATTTGAGTAAGATATTTTTATGAAGTTTTTGTACCTGAGGTTTCATGTTGATCAGTGTTTGTTTTGAGCCTGCCAGTGTGATGCAGACATAGATGAAGATTTCTCATTCTTACAACCTTTGGATCTTATCACAAAAAATGTGGATGAACTAAGGCAAATGATATTTGAAAGAAGAAAAAAGCTACAGAAGGACAAAAATAAGGCCTTGGAGAAGGAAAATGAAGTTGAACGTGGACGAGTGAGAGAAAAGGAAAGACATGATAAGGAGAAAGTATGTGAAAAAGAAAGACATGAAAAGGAGAAAGCATGTGAAAAGGATCGAGAGAAGGTTGAAAAAGACAAAGAAATAGATTTACATCATGAGCATCAGGCTGACAAAGAAATGGTCACAGATCAAGAAGATAAGCCTACTGTTAAGCATGTAGAAAATGGTAATTTCGGAGGTAATAATCAGTTGATGAAACTACTTTTCACTGATGCAGATTAGATGTGTTTTATGTTCTCCTACTGCTATTCATGTTTCATCTATTCTTTTTTGGTTCTGGATTTTGTTAACGTCTGTTCGTGCATATTTGTGGATAGCAATTCAGCATATGGATATTTGATATAAATAATTTTAGAAGTGTCCCATCATTTATTTTGGTTGATTGTGAAACTGTGTGCTTGAAATGCCTGATTCAACTCCACTCTATAGTTTATCATGATACTCTTAAGAATATTGATGTCAAAATTGTTATAGCCCTGCAATAGCTGTTATTTAGACGCCCTTCTGCTTATTTCTGATCTAGTATTTGTAGACTCTTAAATGACCACTTTCAGTAATTGCATCAATTGAACCTCCTATGGAGCCACACTAACATGCTGTAGTATGAGTTAACATTTCGATAGAGTTCCTCCCTTTGAATCTTTGAAGAAAGTTATTTGTTTTTACAGGTCCAGAGCCAATGGATATCTGTACAACTTCAACATCTCAACCAAGCGAAATCCCGAGTTGTGATGTGACTATCTTGGAGGGGCATGCATCAGAGGTTAGGTTTATCTTGTAAACTTGAGGGATTCACTTACATCCACTAACCTGTACTGATAGTTTGTCTACCATTTTTTTAGGTTTGTGCTTGCGCATGGTGTCCTTCAGGGTCACTTCTTGCATCAGGGTATGTATTTCCTCCGCAAATGCTATGATTTTGTATAGTGTCTCATTCAACGCAATGGATTTCTGGAAAGAGTGGAAATGAAACTATGAAGAAATTCAGTTGTTCATCCAAAAGTAATATGCAAAGAACTCTATAAAGTTTATAGTTTTGACATGCCTCTCCTAGTATTGTTTTTGACCCATTTAGCCTGTTAAAAACTTGTATGAAAATTTGCCCAGACTTTCTGTGTTAATACACAGATTAAATGACTCTTAATTATTCACATTTGAGCCAACAGTGTCTCAAATAGGATTGCCCCAACTAGTAGGACACGTGTTTATCCCAAGAAAATGCTGATTATTGTATGTCCCTACCATCATTTACGGTCGAATGGGCTATGTATAGCCTGTAATTGGTGTAATTTATAAGCTAATCTAAATATTAAATTCATGTGTTATCAATATGAATAATGTGATACATCTAAATATAGCATGGGTTTTGCTATTGATTTGAATGATTTGATTTATTCCTATACATGGAAATGACAAATTTTCATTAGAAGGAGGAGCATGGATAATGACAATTTCTGTCTGTCCCAAATTTGTGTTCTTCTGACCATTCTCTTGTCAATCATGGGAAAACATGTTTTTATTGAATAAGAAAGCTTCATTATTTTGAAGCAGATCTTTTTTTTTTGTAAGAAATAGTTTCATTAGATGCATATGAATGTTGCATTTGATAACTATTTTAATTATATGAAGTTCTGATTCTGCACTTCATAGCTAATCTATTTCAATACATGGAATGGTGGATTACATTTCCATGCTAAATTTTTTTTTCTGTCTTATCCCTTTATTTTTCTGTTGTGATGACTATGATTGACTTTAAAGTGCATTTCTATAGAACTTTCTGGAAGCACGGGTAAATATAGGGGCCAGATAACTGGCTTCTAATGATATTAATTTACTTGTCATTCTTTCAACTTATAGGTCTGGGGACTCAACAGCTCGCATTTGGACTATAGGAGAAGGCAGAAGTAAATCTGGTTTACAAAATGGCCCTTCGAATGTGTTGGTGTTGAAGCATGTTCGAGGTAGATTAAATGAAAAGAGTAAAGATGTTACCACACTCGATTGGAATGTGAGTTTTAGTGCTGACTCTGATTTAAATCCAAGATAACTGCCACTGTCTTTACGTTTGACCTTTGGATATAGAGCTGTTAGTTGCATAGGTGCATGCAGTCTGTATAGTTTCATCTGTTATTCAGTGCAATTGTGCAAGTCTTGCTACATACCCATGTATAAAGAACATGAAAGTTATCCTGAATATGACATTATTTGGGTTAGAGAGGTAATATTGCTTATAGACTGTTATTCAAGTTGCAGATAGCACAATGGACAATAAAAATGGTCAGTATCACCAATGAACCTTTTAACGTGGGGCCGATTGCCAATGCCGATAAATATCACCGAGCATTCATTGTAATTTAAGTAGGATCCAGAATTTGTCACAAAAGTAACCTCTGTTTGGTTATTTTGAACTGCGTTGGCCAATCTTCCCATAGTTAAAATGTCCATGGATGATATTGACCTTTTTTCATTGGCAATTGTGTTATCTGCAATGTGGATAGCGGTCTTTTGGCAATATTGCTCGTTAACTCTATTTTTCAAATTTGATCGTTTGTATGAAATTCAATCTGTAATGCCACAGCAATTTGTTCTGTTGAGTACCTTGTTCAATTATTTTTTCCTGTTAGATACTTTTTTTTTTGATATATTTTTCATGTTAGATACTTGTTGTATGCTTGTCTGGATTTTTTACATAGTTGTAAGTGCCTATTCTACAAGGTCATTTTGTTTGTGCATTTGACCTTTGGACCATTTATTTTCCCTCATGATGTTTTGTCCTTTTACTTTCTACTCTACACCTTTAATGGAATTGGATTTGTATTTTTAGAATGTATTTATTTTTAGTGTTAGTTTTCACAGTAGTAACCGATCCAGTATTATTTTTATTATTTATAATTTCTTAACCTCTGGTTTGGTAGTTGACTCTAGCTGGACATTTTTCAGGGGGAAGGGACACTGCTTGCAACTGGTTCATACGATGGCCAAGCAAGAATTTGGACCACAAATGGTATGTTATGTTTTAGTAGTTATCTAGCTATTAACAATATTATGCTTCTGGCAAGTTTTATTGGATCAGATGAAAATGAAGAGTGCTCAGATTGCTGTGGTTTTACTTGTGTGTTATGTGCTTATAACTTTCTGTGGTTTGGGTAAAAATAACTTATTCGGTGCTACTAGAAAACTTGAGGGCCAATTCCAAATGTGAGTTACTGCCGGGAAATGTAGAAATAGATGGGTTATAGTTTCTTGATCAGGTCTATTTTTGCTTGTCAGGTGAAATGGCTATATTACTTCTAGAGTCCTATTAGCTGCAGACTGCAGTGCACAATTATTCTCAATTACTTTTGTTTTTAAATAGTCTTCTATTGAATTTTTCTCTGAGCTTGTTAGTTGCTATTAAATTTTTACTGGAAGTCACAGCTCATACTGGAGAGTTTTTTTGCTATGGGTTTAGGTTCTGGTCTCTAGCCTACTGATCCAATGCCTTCTTCCTTGTTCTAGTTTGCATTTATAAGTATTTGCTTTGAATGTAAACATTTGTGATGTACCAAAAAAGAGTGGTAAAATCATGAATAAGAATTTTTTGTAATTTGATTTTCATTTCCTTTGGTCCTTCTACATTTTTAATCTTGTATTGAATGAAGCTTAGTAAAATTATGGATAAGAATTTTTGTGATTTTAGTTTCGTTTTCCTTGACCCTTCCATATTCTTTTTTACCTTTGACTTACCTTAGACAATGGTTGATGAATAAAATAGCTGCATGGAAACATTTAGCTTGCATTTGCATTGCAAATGGCAACTTTTCATGTCTGATTTATGTAGTTGCATTCATCCTATAGGTTATACATCAAATTTTTGTATTTATCTTTTAAAACAGGTAATATTCTCTAGGTGAATATTTTTAATTTGATTTTTGGACTGTCCAAATATAGATCTGTGTTTGATCAATCTTGGACCAGGTGAATTGAAGAGTACGTTAATCAAACATAGGGGACCCATATTCTCTCTGAAGTGGAACAAGAAAGGCGACTATCTTCTCACTGGAAGCTGTGATAAAACTGCAATTGTGTGGGATGTTAAGGCAGAGGAATGGAAACAGCAATTTGAATTTCATGCGGGTAGAGATTTTGATATGTTTAAGTAAATGTGTATATGAATGGGTGGTTGATTATCTTTTTGATTTGTTGTTTAGGTCCAACTCTTGATGTTGACTGGCGTAACAATGTGTCATTTGCAACAAGCTCCACTGACAACATGATACACATCTGCAAGATTGGTGAAAACCGTCCTATAAAAACTTTTGCCGGCCATCAGGTTTGTGCTCATGATTATATATATCGTATTACGATATAAAATAATTTTAATAGGAGGCTGATATGTAATAATAAAAGAGTTAATAAGTTGTTATTAGGTTAGTTAGAGTTAGTGACCAACATAATATAGTGGTTAAAGTTTTTTAGGAGTTCTATAAATAAGTAACTAGTATTATTGTAAATCAGAGTTGAGTTTGTTTAGCATAATGTGATGTGTTCTCTGTTCTGTCTCTCTCTCTCTCGGTTCTCTCTCTCTTAACAACCCTCTTTGCTATATTCTTCAAACCCTCTGTTCATCTTCTTTCCTGCACTGTTGTACTCTTCTTTCTCTTATTCTTCATTATAGAATATCATTTCTGTATCAGAGGCTAACTTCTTGGAATTTGGAAGGGAGAGGTGTTAATCCTAAACTTTGTGTTGGTTGTTGTTGATAATTTAAAATGGTTAACATATGGTTGACAAACTCAATAGGCTGGTTGGCATCTACTTTCAAAATAGGTCCTGCTGGATTTCTTTTTATATGTATCATTAGTTACAATCCCATCATACCTTTTCTGTTTCTCGTTATCTTTAGCTGAGATTGATGATAAAAATGTGCTGTTGAGTTTTTCAGACCACATTGTTCCAATTTAATTTTTTTAGGTTCAGTATAGAGCTTGGGTGTCTGACAATTAACTTTCTACAATTACAGGGTGAAGTTAATTGTGTCAAATGGGACCCCACAGGCTCATTGCTGGCCTCCTGTTCTGATGATATTACTGTAAAGGTATTTTTTGGCACTTTTCACCTAGTGGGATAAGATTTTGTTGTTGTATTTGAGGGAATCATCTATATATTGTGTCATTTTGTTAACGATGTTAATAATAGTCCTTGATTATTATGTAGATTTGGAGTATGAAGCAGGACACATATCTCTTTGATTTAAGGGATCATTCTAAGGTACTTTGGGCTTTTGATTTTGTTTTATTTTTAATGATATTTCTGACATATGTTATTTTCTAATGATAATTCTGATACATGTGGTGATGTTTGATTTCCTTGCGCATTATGTGGGCTTTTACTGAATACCTTCTTTACCTATTTCGTAGGAGATATATACAATCAGATGGAGCCCAACTGGTGCCGGTACAAGTAACCCTAACCAAAAATTGGTGCTGGCTAGGTTAGTTTGTTGCTTGGTTTTGTTACTTATGTGCAGTCCTTCAACATACAATTTCTTTAAAATTTGTATTTCAGACTTGTGAGTGTTGATTGATAATAGCCATTGCAATTCTAATTTGGTTCACAAATTCTGTCGTTGAACTTCTTGGTTTGGTTTCTACTGCTTGTTAATTTTTAGAATCAAAATCCATTTGAACTGTATAACTTATTTTAGTCCGATGAGATTTCTACATAGATGCTGCTGTTTAGTGATTCTCTTAGTCCAATTCTTTCAATTTACAGTTTCACTATGAAGATCAATTACTTTATATTACATCAAATATGTAATGTCAAATATAATCTGGTTGCCTTTTTATGCAGTGCATCATTTGACTCGACTATAAAGCTTTGGGATGTTGAAGTTGGAAAACTTGTCTGCAGCTTGAATGGACACAGGTATTGTTTTTACAATAGTTGAAGCTGTTTTCTATCTTGCTTTGACTCTTGCCTTATGTTGCTATTCCACTGTAATTGGATAACTTAAATTCTTATGTGCTTTTTGGGTACAGGGATCCTGTGTATTCTGTGGCATTCAGCCCAAATGGAGAGTATTTAGCTAGTGGATCTCTTGACAGATCCATACACATTTGGTCATTAAAGGACAGGAAGATTGTGAGAACACACACGGGCAATGGGGGCATTTTCGAGGTCTGCTGGAATAAGGAGGGCGACAAAATCGCAGCATGTTTCGCGAATAATAGGGTTTGTGTTTTGGATTTCAGAATGTAGCCCTGAGAAAGTCCCCATAGCCATGTTATCTATAACTCCATAATTAGCTATCTGCCTATAAATTCAATTTGTTCTTCCCTCCCCTTGTAGGCTTAGATTGGTGCAAGTGTATTTTTATGTGGGTAGGTTTTCCTTTTAATCGTAATTGTAAGCACAACTCTCGTTGGATTCTTGCTGTAACATTGCCTAAATCATAGTGAAATAACTTAGTACCACCAGTAGTCACATCTTGATTAATGTTCATCTCCTTTGTCAGAATATATTGGTAGGATAATCGTTATCGCAACTTATTTTTGATGAGAAATCTGTTGATTACTTTAGATGTTTATACTTATGAAAGTGGTTGCGCTTATTCCAAGTGCGTGAGGGGTGTGATTTTGATTTTTAAATAAAAAACCTGTCTTTTAAGCAATCCCCTTTGTTTCTTTACATGATTTGTGTTTACCAGTGCATGATTGCACTTAGCAAAATGGTAATTTTGAGGGTATAATGACAAACATTCGTTAATTGAGATGTGGTCCAGCTTCGTCCTTCTCAATAAAAAAAGGGTCAAATTTAACTTTAGTGAATGGATGTTTGCACAACCATGCTGTTACGTGCATCTTTCAAGTTACCATGTTGAGTGTAACTTCAAAATTAATGAACTATTGAGTGAACCTTTTGGAAATTATCATATTGTTGGGGTACCTTTGCACTACTTGTAATAATTTAGTGTGGATATATACACCTTTCTTCTCTATCAAGGAAAAAAACAACAAATTTGAAGGTTCAAAGAAGAAAACAATAAATGTGAGGTTACATTTCTTGAACAATACATATAGGCAATATGAGAAAAACGACACAAATTGTCACAAATTGTGAGCCCCCTTTACATGTCTAATCATGCTTCCACTCATTAATTATAACTAGCGTGTTTTATTCGATGTCTCATGTTTAAATATTACTCTATGAGCTTGCCAACTCCTCATGATTGATTAAGCACTTACATCCTTGTATTAAAGGAAATTCTGTTTGTGACATTATCAGAAAATTATACACTCTAAAAGATTATTAGAGAGGTTCTAACTTAGTTTTCGTAGAAAATTTTGGGGAAAACATTTGGTAAGATAAACTATACAACAAAGTTCAATTATATAAAATTTCAAAATAAATGTTGAGGTCCAGAAAGTGCTATTACAATTTATAATCTAGCCTAATTCCAATTCTAATGTACTTTGTTTTGTCTACCTTCTATGAAAAATGAATTTCATTGACTTGGGGTCAATCTTCTTAATCATCAAGTCATCTTTCTCTGCCACTCCTGATGAAAAATTATCGTTATCTCCACATTAAAATAATACACACTAATACACAATAACAACTCTACAAACTGCAAAGCTGACACCTCATCTCCAATACCATGATGTCCTACAAAGTTTTGTATCTCTTGCTTGCCTGTCATGGTAAATTATCGTTATATGATTATATTTCGTACTATCTTTACAGTTTCCCATCTGTTTTATCATTTAGGCAAAGGGTTGCCAAAACTGTGAGTTTAACATTAGACCTGTGGGGAAAGACCAATTGGACAGATTGTTCAAAATTGTAGAAAAGCTGCCAAGTAGTCTAAAAGAATAGAGCTGTTAATAATCTGTAATTTATAAAACTAAAACAACTTGATTGTGAATTATTAATCATTGAGCTACAAATAATCTGTAATTGCATTCAGGATGATTGTAGCCATTGTGGTTCCAATGTCAGTGGCAGTGCTGACATTTATAGTAGGCATATGTTGCTGGATTAAAATAGTAAGGAAGAAGAATTATGACTCTACTTATGAAGGAGAATGCAAGAATTATATAAGACCTTTTGTTTTGTTTGACTCACATTGACTTGCCCTTATGTTTTCACTTCATCTAATCATGTACATGAACCATTTGGTTGTGAAGCTTCAAGAGGCATCAGAAATGGGGTTTCATTGCAATATAATTTCAGTACAATTGAAGCAGCCACGGACAATTTCTCTCTTTTCCACTTTATCTTATCATACACATGTTCCATTTTGTTGTGTAGCTGTAAGTGATATAAGCAACGTGGATTCACTACAATATGATTTCAATACAATTGGAGAAGCCACCAAGGAATTCTCTGAAGATAACAAAATTGGTGAAGGTAGATTTAAATTGTTTGCAACGTCTCAAATTTTTTCTGCTTTCTTGGAATTTAATAACATGAAGGATTTTAGGCTATACTTGGAGTTAATCAACCTTCTCCATCATTGAGTCAACAATAATATGTTTCTCTCCCACTGAAATATCTTCTTCCTCATGAAAAACTCTCCCTTTCTCTCCATTAAAATAATACACGCAATAAAAACTTTACAAATTACAAAGCTTACACCATCTACAACACAATGATGTACTACAAAGTTTTCTCTCCAAGTACTACCATGATATACCCTCTAGTTATGCAACTTACTGCAATCATTGAACTTAATAACATATTTCAAGAAAGCTGATAGTCAACTCATTAAAACTAAAGCAACAACTTAAGCATGGTATGCAAATCTCAAACTTTCATCATCCAAGACAAAAGTTATTCCCCGTGCACTTATTATTTGCAAGAAAAGAATTTATTTACAGCTTCAAAAAGTTTCAGAAGTAACAAGCTCTACTGCAAACACAAATCAAACAGTGTCGTCATTGTTGACACAGAAAAAGGAAAATGCAAGCATAAGACACACAAAACTGGCATAAGATGGAAAAGTAAGCATGAATTCAAGATGTCAGTCATAAATAAGCGCAAGAACCAACAAAAGTTATTGTGAGCTTAGAATTAACTACACTACACATTACACACTTCACATCCATCACAGTTATCACAACATTGAACAAAAGCAATCACAACATAATCCAATTATACAGATCAAGCATAGTCAATCCACCATGTCATATGAGTCATCCTCACTCTCATCATCGCCGCCTCCTCCTGCTTTGAACCCTCCTCAGTATCTGCCTCCTCTGCATCCATCCCAACGAAAGCCACGCACATGGGAACGCATCAACTATTTCCTCACAAAGGAGAGTATCAGACATTTTTATGAACTGTCAGAGTTACCACATTGTGCGTACCAACAAAATTATCATAATATCCATGACCAATTCAGGGAAAAGATCAAAAACACCATAATAGTACCGGGGGGAGACGATTGGAGTCAAAAGGCGGGCGGCCAATATTATTTCATAAGTCTAACCTCAATGTTAATGTTGATACTCTCACATGGCTATACTTCATATCTACCAATGTCCAACCAACCACTCACACGAGTGATATCACCAAGGACCAAGCTTTGCTCATTTATTTATTCATGGCGGGTTAGAGAGTGAAGGTTGAGAAAATCATCAGCGGTAGCCTTCATGTGGGTTAGACAAGTCACATGAAGCCTACCGCTGATGGTTTGATCAACCTTCACTCTGTAACCCGTCATGAATAAATAAATAGGCAAAGCTTGCTCCTTGGTGATATCACTCGTGTGAGAGGTGAGTTGGACATTGGTAGATATCAAGTAGAGCCATGTGAGAGCATCAGCATTGAAGCCAGAGTTATGAAAATAATAATGGTCGCTCGCCTTTTGACTCTGTCGTCTGCCCCCGACACTATTATGGTGTTTTTAATGTTTTCCCTGAGTTGGTCCTGGATATTATGGTAATTTTGTTGGTACGCGCAATGCGGCAACTCCGGCAGTTCATAAAACTGTCTGATACTCCTGTTTGTGCTGAAAGAGTTGGTACGTTCACCGGTGCGTGGGCGGCCAATGTTCCTTGACCGCCAACTCAAATTCCATTCATAAAAGTGTTGCACCCATTCCAGATTTCCCATCTGTCTAGGCTCCAGTAGCCAGTGCAGCCCATGCATCCCAATGGCTGAAGCACGGAATCCACACCGGTTGTTTTTTGGGTATTCCTTCTCTTGCAATAACCCTCTTGTCTTTTCGGGCTACCTAGATTTCTGTTTCTTGCTTGTGGATGGTGCGGGCTAGGCTGGTTTTTTACCCTTCTCTTTCTTGGAAGGGCAGCTCTTTTTCCTTTTTGTTTCTCTGCTCCTTTGGCAAATGATGGAGCTTTTCTTGCAACACTCTTGGCTGGCATGATCTGTATGAAAAGAGAGACAAACACAACCAAGCACACAACAACATTAAGCACATAACAAAATTAATGGCTATCCTTTAAAAATTCTAAGCTCAATCCTAGAAAAAAGACTGTTTGACAGAAAAGTGTTTAAGAAAGAAATCCTAAAATGAAAGGTCATTACCACTAATCCTCCCAAACTTGGACTAAACTAAGCGTCAAACTTCTCAAGAAATTTCCGACCTAGTCTTGGTCCACTCTACCATTATTCTCAATATTCACTTCAAGTCCAGAAAACCAAGCCACATACATTTCCCAAAATGGTTTTCATGAGCATTGAAATTGAGCCCTACACTTGATTTCAATTATGGTATAGGTATTATGTTCCAAATGGCTTCCAAAAATTTCAAGGGCAAACCAAAACAACCCTCAAAGATGTGAAGAGTGTATAGCTTAATTTCAATGCTAATTAAACTCTCATAGATCTATGTTATCCAATCAAACCATAGAATTCCAATCATACAAGTTGTCTCCAATTCTACACAATCTCATTGATAAATGTGCTCAAAACAGATGCTCTAGCACAAATTTGGTCTCAAAGTGACTTCATGATTAACAAAATCTTCTCAAACTTTCAAACAGATCACTGATTCAACTTACAGTATCTTGAAACTAAGTGCAAGCTTTAAGCCCAAACTCTCACTTTACTCACAAAGCCATAACATGATGATATTTAACAGCAAATCCCCAAATGAAGACTACCACTCCCACTTTCCATTCTCATCTTTTTCATTCCCCTCAAAAACTTCAAAGCCATCTACTTTATTCAAATCCAAGCAAAGAACACTACCTAGTTCAACAAAAACCAAATCACCAAAGGAAGATAGGAACTAAGAATGTTACCTAGTGAAAAGGGAAAATGCAAAATCGTGGGGCCCGGAGCTTCAACATGCCAGTGACAAAAGAAGGCGGAGAGAGAGAAAGAGAAGTGAAAGAGAGGGAAAGGTGAGAGTTGGAGGTGGTGGCGGCGGCTAGAATGGGAAAAGGAAGTAGGGTTTTGTGTTTTGTGTTGTTCTTTTTATAAAAAAAATGGTCTCTCACCGGTTGCTGGCCGATTGGCGAGCCACTGGCGAGAACAACTAATGGCGAGTTCCTCCTCACCCAAGAGCAGCAATGTGTAGTCACCAAAATTGGCATTCAAAATGTTTGTTAAACCCCATACACAATATATAATGCTCCATGATACTTTTTATGTTTTAAATTCAGCTCAACGGTCTTGTCAAAGCCCAAAATACTTCTCAAAACATCATTGAATCAAGTCATTCCCATGAAAGACATGATGTAAGATTCAAACAACAAATCAACACCACTAGTACTCACAGAATTCTTCCTATATAAATAGGGTGCTAAAAATGTTATATTCTAGAGTGTTCTAAAAATGTTCCTTTACATTTTTTTTTTATTTGACATGTAATACTTTTGGGAGTTCAGTCGGGTTAAAACATACCTTACATGTTTTCTTGTTGTGATCAGGAGACTTAAATCTAAATTTAATCAATTTGTGTCATTGTATCTTCTCTGCAATTTTATACCAGTTAGTGATTACTTCTGCATTGAACTTTCAGAAGTCAAATCCTTGAAAGAATTTAAACTTGTTTATGGCTCAGCTTGCTCTTAGTTTTCTAATGAAAACATAGCATGTGGCTACTAACTTTTTGAAAAGTAACATGAATGCCATACTGATACTTCATAGGAAGTGAGACTCACCCTACACTCTTTCCCTGTTGAAGAAGTAACATAAATATCTTATGTGTATCCGATAAAAAATGCTTCCTCTATTCCTTTATAAAACTATTCATCTAATTTAATTAGATTAAGAATCTTAATTAAGTTAGTTAAAATAACATGGTATTATACCTTACCTATCTCTCCATCTACACTTTGATACTACCTCCAATACTTAATACTACCTCCGGTCCTAAATATAAGGCCTAATTGACTTTTTTTTTAGAGGTTAAGGTTGCGAAATAGGCTACTAAATCATGACATATTTGATATATTTTTAGATTATACATTAGTTTATAGGTAAAATAAACTAATCTAAGAGAAAAAATTAGGTAAATCAATTTATAATTAACCTATTTTGTTTTTTATAGGATTTTCTAAAAAGGTCAATTAGGTTTTATATTTAGGACCGGAGGGAGTATAAGATATTTATATCTCAATTTAAAATATATATATATATATATATATATATATACATATATATATATATATACATATATATATATATATATATATATATATATATATATATATAAAGAATCGAGGTGGTATTGTTTTCAAGTATGACATGTAGCAAGACAATTATTGCTGTGATGCTAGTGAAGGATGACTCATGCTCAATGAGCACATGATATACTGATGTTAAAACTTGGCTCGGCATTCTGCCCCACTCCAGTATATCCTTCAGAGTCTTGTCCCCCTATGTTTCCTTCCTATGGTTTCTGCATAAAATGGGTTGTGGCATTTGTCAGAGTTTGTATTTAATTTTTTTCTTATGGAATTATCGGTCAATATGATATATTCAAATTTTCGTTAACAAGTTTGTTAACAAAACGGAATAATGATTTGCCTATTTGGTGATTGTACAAGTTAAAAGTTGGGGCAATAATGACCTTATAACCTAATGGTATGAAAGCTCACATTTAAGTGGGAGGTTGCCTATTTGATCTTATTTATCACTTTAAACTATTAATGTTCTTTCCTCTAGTTTTAAAAAAAGTTAAGCGTCAATTTTATCTTGAAAGTTTTAGCTTTAGATCAATTTTTCCCATAAACATTCAAATTGAGCGATTTACCTTTTACTCTTAAAAAATTAATGATTAATGCCAGTTTTTCAATAGTTAGTGCAAAGTTTTTAACAGAACAAGGCAATGTTGACGCACTGTGATACTTCCAAGTTGATTTTAGAAAAAACGTTTTGGATAAAATTGATCCCAAGTCAAAACTTTCAGGATAAAATTAACCTGTAATCCATAAAAAACATTTAATTCAAACCAATAGTGTGAATGGCGTTTTGTCATTCAAATAAATCAAGTAATAGTACAAAATTAAATAGATTTTTAATGTGTTGTTTACAGAAGTACTCCTCATAATCTATTTAATTATCCATTAATGTCCAATAATTTTATATCTTGTGCTAGGCCACAAAATTCTATAATTTACTTATTTACTCGGACAATATTATGAGCGTTCACTTTTATTTCATTCATACCGGTTTCGATTTGATTTCGACCATTTGGGATTAAATGAAACGGAATGTGCGACATGCCTTGATATAATTGAATATAAATAACTTTCTAAACACAAAAAATGTTTTTAACTTTGTTCATTATATCTCCTGGTAAAAAAAACTTTGTTAATTATATTACATTTCATAGAAATTGTCAAGCAGATTGTATTTTGAAGAGATAAAGGATATTTTTAATAATAAATTAAAAGATTAAGGATATGAATGAATCCACTTATACATATTTATATTAAGGATTTTTTCAAAACTAATTTATCGTATAAAATAACGCATAATATGATTGTATGTAACATATGTTATAATTAAGTGATAAATTTTAATCTTCATCTTAAAAAGTCCACTTAAGTTCAAATTTAGAACAATTTCAAGACAGCATTAATGATGATTCAATCAGTGGAATCTTGTGATAGAGATAGGCAGATAGATCAAGTCCCATAAACGAATGTACTGACATAATTTGTGACCAATTTGTTTGATTGCTAGAGCTTCTTTGACTCTTTATGATGCTCTAAAAACTTTTTGATGAGACCTTACCTTATAAGAATCTGCCACATGGCTAGAAATTCATGTTCCAACTTTATCCATAGGAACAAAAAATAGTACTGGGGCTTATGTTAGCTTAGAACACATTATGAACTATAAAGAAGTCCTTCATATATTCTTTCAGATCCAAACTAAGCAACCCGTAAAGAATATGCCATAATAAGCCAATCCAAGTTAACTTGTTAGATCGATTCTACTAAACTAAGTTAGAACCAACAGTAGTTCCTTGCTTGTTCTATCCTTATCAGAAAATGCTTCTATCTAGCTAGTTGATGTATATATACTCCAATAAGATTCCAACAAGATATGAACATTGCTTCGTCACCCCATTACCTGCTAAATCATCAACTTTTGCTGGGGAAAGATTCTGATTTTTCATTTTAGAATAATATAATAACCACAAGTTGCTCTATCTATATACCTTTTATACACTTGCCGACTTTCAAGATAAGCTCAAAACCATTATCCCTTTTTGAGAGAGAAACTCTGATCAAGAACCCAAAAGTATCCATATTTTTCTCTTGACTTTTTTCCTTCCACCATTTTTTATAGTCTTTAGGGTCTTAAATCTTCACTGTTATGATGAACATTATATTGTCTAGAACTTGCATGCATTTATTCTATTATCTTTTTTTTTGTTTCCCAAGGTTATCCCCACCCGCGTGACAAGTGAGACTAATTCTTCTATGTTCTGAAGTCTCATATAGAGAGTAGATAGCTAGCCTGTGAATTCGCTCCATTCACAAAGGCTAGGGATCAAACCTCCAACCACTTGCTTAAGGGATGAGATTACTTACCACTCACGCCAACCCGTTAGGTTAATTCCATTATCTTTAGTGAACTTGCTTAAGGGATCTTCTCTGCTTCACTGATAACGTGTCCTCTTTTTATTGCATGACATACCTTATCTTGCCTTAACTAACATGAACAACATTACATCATTCACCTTAACATGTTTGGACATAAAAAATATTATCTTTCATGTCAAACCTGTGGCTCCTAAGAGACCAAGACCATTTATTTCAGTAATCTTAGCTAACGAGTGGTCCTTCTTAGAGTCCAAGCATGGGAGCCTACAACTGCATGATGGGATCAAATCCCCCTATTGATTGGGACAAAGTATAATACTTATGTGGAACTTTTCTCATCCTTAAATAAAATCATCACACTGGCATGTGGTATAAAATTTATATTGTTCTAACATTACAAGACGCTTTCAATAGTAGAAGTGTCTATTTTTTCGTGAGCATCTGGTATCTTAGGTCTGCCCCTTTTGACTTGAAGATCACACAAGGCCTAGAATAACCAAACTGAGGTAGGGGGACCATTTTCAAGTGATAACTCAAACTCTAATGCATTTCAAGGTTCAAGCTCGACCTTTGATTAAGTTATAACAACTCTAATTACCTAATTGGTGGTTATATTTTTAATCCATCAATGAATATAATAACTTATATTTAGATGCTACTAGAAGTGTAAAGCTTAAGAGAAGCAAGAATCTGATGAAAACAATAAATTGCCAAGACCATAATATGACAGATCATAGAAGCATTGTCTTCTTCGAAAGTACTTGCACCACTAAGTGGGAACACATGATCTAGCAGTGAGATAATACAAGATAACATTATTATCAAATGAGATAATATTCATCTCCCACTAACCCCCTTTATTTATTTGAGATACCAAGCACTATCAAATTGTTATATCTTACTTAAACTGTTCTGATCTGAAAGAAGAAAAGAAGAAACCATGACTTTCTGCTACAAAGAGGAAGAAGAAGTGGTAGATAAGATACCTGAAGAAGAGGTTGAGTCAAAGGTTATAGGAGAATGGTTGAGTTTAGAACACAAAAGATCAGAGAAACCTCATAACATGGAGGACTTAGAAACATCAAGAACATTGAATAACAATGATAGTAAAAAGGTGTTCTCATGCAATTTCTGCATGAGAAAATTTTACAGTTCACAAGCATTGGGGGGTCACCAAAATGCACACAAGAGGGAAAGAGGAGAAGCAAGAAGGAACCAATCTCAGAGAATGATGATGGTGGCATCAAGGTCACTTGGTGTGCAGCCACATTCACATGTGAACAAGCCAAACAGATCAGAAGGTTCAAGCATGGTGGCTCGATTCAATCATGGGTTTCATATGCCATACTGGACACCATTCCTGGTTGAACAAGCTGTGGATTTGAGTTGGCCTGGAAGTTTTCGTGTGGATTTGTCAAAACAAGAGTCCAATGTAAATAAGCTTGACTTAGATCTTCACCTTTGATACAATGTTTCACTTGCTTTCTTTGATATTTCGTCCTCATGTGCAATATGTTACATATGCTAGTAAGAATATCAAATAAAAACAACAATTCAATGTAATTTTAATGCCTCATTGTTTTTAATTTTTTGTTTTGTTGGCCTTTTCAAAAGATTGAACCGAATCCTGGTTCCTTGTGATAGACATGCTTTGACAAGTCAAAACAGCTCTGCTCCCATAAATATCCATTTCATATATAGTTACACAAACATGCATGAAGCTAGCAGAGTTACTCTAAATCCATTTTATATGCATAGGGCAAACTCACTAGAGTCCCTTCATGAGGATGAGGGTATATACAAACACAAATTGCCAAGAAATTTTGACTCCATACACACTACTACTACTTTCCAAAAAAAAGTTTGTTTATGCAAGAGAAGTTAAAGATAATAATGATGTCAACTAACTTTGGTTTTACTTTCTATGTGGAGAAAAGCTCAATATTTGAATGTCATTTGTCTCATTAGTTAAATTGGACAGAGGGGATTGGGACAGAAGTGAGAGGTTTGATTTTTTCAGATATTTTATTATCATTCTTAGTTATATTTATCAAGGCTAATTAATAAAATGTCCTTAGTATGGCCCGTAGTCAACAGTCAATAGGCCAAAGCCAAATGAGAGTCCATATGTCATCTAGAACTTTATGTCTTGTGATGGTGATGGTGACACGCTACTAAGTACATTAAATTTATTGACGGCTGTATATATTGGAACGATATTTATAATATGGTTTTCTCTACACATACTAGTTGCCATCATTGTGTCATTCAAATAAGATCTGAGGGGTTTGATAGTTCTCTTCTCTTTTCAGTTTCCAGTCTATTGGATCATAATAAGAACATAAAAAATTTAACTCTAAAATGGCAAAAAGGTATTTATAGATTTCCATTTTCTTGGCCAACTATTTCCGTTGTTATACTCTTTATGAATTGCATATGTAGTTTGTGTGTCTTCTCTTACATGGTTTACAGTAAAACGAGTAGTCATATGAGAGAGAAAAGGAGAATCATTTTTGCATTTTCACATGGTAGGTTAAATCCAAGAGTTCGCACACTCATGCATTCATGCTGAAATTTTGTCAATTAGTTTGCGACATCTAATGCGTTATTTTCAACAGTTAGATCATTGATGATTATTGTTGCAAGAGTTATTTAGTTCAATAAAACACATTTGGCTCAAAATTTAGCTTTAGATTTCTTCTCTTCTAACCTATTCTAGACTTACCAATCAATCATGTGTAAATATGTACGACTTTCCAGATAAATGGCAATACTAATATAAATGGCTATTTGTATGCTTACTAAATATTAAAATTGAACAAAATGGTCAACACAATCCCATGTAATCAAATGACGTTAAATTTGTGCCACTTGTTGACCCATTACTTATCCATGTGGAATGCCAACAAATCAAAATAATAACGTGAACAAGTGACATTTCGACACATAATATGGACTAAATGTTGTTTGGCTACATTAGACAATGTATGCCATTTTGTTCAATTTTAAAACTTAATAAGCATACAAGATGTCATTTATTAATTAATAATTGAGCCAACTTATACTTACACAAAAGTTCATTGGTTAAAATCATCCTTAATAACCTTAAAAGTTTTCTCATGTTAGAGAAGTAAAAGATGATGCCAACTCTCGTTAATTTTAATTTACACCTTAATAAATAGTTGAAATTTTTCATTATTTCAAGTAACTAAAAGAGGGCCCAAGCCTGAGAAGTTTCATCAAGTAACCTTGAAAACTTGGGGCTGATAATGGTCCGCTAATCGATCTAAAGCCCATTTTATTTTTAGTGGGCCACAATTTCCCACTACAATTATACAAAAGTATGTGTTGTTGCATATGCCCAAATGTATCCACAGTCAATGCTTATCATTTAGAAGAGAAAGTTGATCTCATCATCATTCAACACTGTCAATTAGATCAAGTTTATACGGTCAAATTTGATTTGATTTAATTTATGTATTAAATAAAATTTTATTTTAATATATTTTAAATAATGGAAATAAAGATAATCTCAGAAATTTCACTTCTCATAAAAATGAATTAATCATTTTAAAATCAACAAATTAAAAATTATAAGTCTGTGCAGTTAAGGGTAAACTTAAAGAGTATAGATCTCATTTTAGTGTGGGTAAACAACTTCTAAGTTCTAACCACTGTGATGAGCATGTATAACATACATGGGTTACGTAAAGGGTTAGTCTCTCAAACATAATGAATTAAAATTCAAATTTTTTTTATATAAGAGGTGTTGACATTTAGTGCCTGACTGAGTGACTGTACCTAGGAAAAAAAGTGAATTATACAAGATAAGATTCTCACACACAAATAAGGATTAAAGTTTCATATTCTTCTGACGGACGATTTTGTCCACTATACTTTATATAAAACTTAGGTAAGAAACCTGGGGGTTGTTGCAACTAATTAATTAGCATCTCATCAAACTCATTACTCCCTCCGGTCCCTAATGTAAGAGTTAGCCGCCAAAAAAACGCTTCTTAAGAAAACATGTGAATGTTAGTTGGATGTCTGAAGTTAATGCTTCTTTTCCAAAATTGCCCATATTTATTATGGTACTTTTAAGAGAGAGAAATACATAAACATTAATAAATATGAAAGAGAGTTAGGGGTAAAGTAGGAAAAAATGCATTAAATGAGGAGAGAATGTGGGGTGAGCTCTTACATTAGGGACCAAAACCATTCAAATTTTGGGCTCTTACATTAGGGACCGGAGGTAGTATGTAGCAATTACAATAGTCAGAAAAAAATTGTTTAAAATCTAGTTTGGACACATGCAATTTGAATAATCCTATCTTCAAAACTTTGATTGTGGATTTGGGACATCCCTTCGGCAAGTATAATAAATATATAAACTTATTAGTCAAACACACACATCTTCTATGTTATTTGTACCATGCAACAATGCAACAAGAAACAAAGAATATTGTTCTTGTGCGGTCTGAAAGCTTTTTGTCAATATGCATCAGTTCTTAATACAGTGATAATGAAAGTCTTCTTATCTGTTATTAATTATGATATAAGAGATAGGAATGGTGAGGAGATTTACTTATATATTATAATGTACAATAAAAAAGAGAGATTCGTATAGAATTTATCAAAAATCACAAAACTGAAACAAATTAGGTAGGTTTGAGACAAAAAATCTACAGTGTTGAGTAGCCCAGAGAAGAACTGGGCTTTTATTTCCGGAAGACATGGAATATAATGGGAATAAAGACACGGAAATATAAGTAAATAACCTATAAGGGAAAAAGAACATGTATACCCTACAAATTTCAGGCATGTGACATAACATGACTCTGGCAAAAAAAAACATGTATATGTCTTTACTGATAAATATAGTACTTCTATATAGCTGTTCCCCTACAACATCATCACTGAGCCATGTGATATGTGATGCTAATACATTAAAGGGTTGCGTCGAAATTTCAAAAGGTATGTAGGCCTTTTTAGAGCTTCTAGGGTTCAAAGGACCTTACTCATAAAACAGTCATCAATCTTAGCTTATTCTTTCCATGTATACGAATTTTATTTCAACCCTGCAATGATAGCTCCTATGTCCTTTTTTTATCGATCCTCTCTATTATATTTTTGAATACTTCAAGAGAGTCCAGATTTTGTTCTTCACATATGATGATCTTGGTCTTCGCTGCATCATTTAATAACCATTATCACCTTTCTGTAACCACATGCATGATCAGGCAAATGATATAATGCCTTTGAATTTTGAGTATTGATTCTGTCCCTTTTCGTCAACTTCACTAGAATAGGATCCAGACTTTTGAAGGCTCTTCAATTACATTGTTGGCCATGGCTGACATATAGCTTTTTAATTATTGATCTTTTCTTCATCAAATCCCTTACGTCTTTCAATTCTATAGTCTAAAACAATTTGTTTTACAATGTATAGATCCTACCAGTAGTATAGGCTGATCCTCCGTTGCTTTTTCTTTTCTTTTTTACTTAGTTAATTTGGCCGTTGGCTCTTTCGAATTGAATTTCAGTTTCAATTCATATAATAAGGATTTTGTTTGAGTTTAACATATAGGGACTGAAACTAAATCTCGTTAAAAGTATATAGGACCAAAATTAACTCAGAAGAATTTCTTGTGGAACTATAAAAACTAAGATTAACAATTTGAAACTAAATACAAAATCCATAACAAAAATCCAAAAAAAAAAAAAAACTGTAAAAGAACTAATAGTGATATAACCCTTCCCTTCCCTGTCGCATCCAAAAATATCTAAACATTTATATAACACTTTAGTTTTTTTTAAGGGCTAGTATTACGTTTTGCTTGAATATAATATGTTTGCACAGACTGCTTGTAGACATTATCTCTTAACATATAACAAAGAACAGTTTGATATGTATGCATGTAACATGATCTCCTAAAATATGAATGATGCGTGTACAAGCAGTGTGTGTTGTTATAGTATCTCATTGTTGGCCTAGACTCTAGAGGCCAAAAATGAAGAAGAAAGTAGCTCATACCTAAAATAAATAATGTTAAGGTCTACCTAATAAAAAATATAGGCTCACTCTTTTTTCATTAATGTAATAAAGTATAGATGAAAATGACATATTTATTTTTTTAACGAGTTTATATATGTTGTATTTGTTATTTATTGTATGTTTTGATACATTATGGTGTGGACGTGTGGTTATATGTGAACACACCTAAGTCGTTGCTTAATATGTCGTGAGATGTATTCCATTGTAATTTTTATAGTTTATATGAAAGAGACATAATATATCATTTTCTCTAGATAATTTGTATATACTTTATTCAATTACTTTTTCGCCAGATATATTTTATTCAATACATAATAACAATGATTACAATTGCAAACATCAATTATAAAAAGGAATTAATGGGGCTATCTACTTCAATTCGTCATAAAGAATTACAACAACATGGAATCACCTATCTTTTTAAAACTAATAACTCTTCAAGATCATGGTACAGTTTATTTAATGGAATCTTAATCTTAACTAAATAAATAAGAACAAAATTTGAATAATGATAATACATATTAATTTTATATATAGGTCATTGTCATTAGGCCGGTTCGAAAAATATTGAATACAACGGTAGATCGTTTTTCAAATGCGCCTAAGATTATAGATTAATATTTTGAATGAAAAAGAGGTTCTTAATATTGGCAACGGACAAAGACTAAATTTACTCCCAAAAAATATTTAACCCTCAAATATCAAAAGTCCAATCAAGAATTAGCTAGTACAGATTTAATTTTTATTTTCATTTCAAAAATAATACCTTAATTCATTTTGTCTTCCAAATTTACAATTATTTTTAGACAACTAGATTAATTAATTTTCTTAGTGTGTGTGTTAGTTATTTATCTTCTACTATATATTTAGGTTGAGGGAGTATAATATAGGTAAGATGTTCAATCTGTTGAATAAAAAAAAAAAGACGTTCAATCGATCGATCAAGCAATGTATATATCCTCCAACTATATATGAGTTAATCATATACGGGCATAAAAGTTTTATTGAATTAGTTTGCTTTCAGTTTCCGGAATAAAAAAAATTAGTCTATTTTTTAAATTGATTAAAATAATTCATTTCAGAAAAATTTTTGAAATTTTAGTATATATATATATATATATATATATATATATATATATATACGTACTTAAAATAATGAAAGAATGTTTGCATAATTTACTCGCATACTATTTACACTTTTGGATTTGAACGTTTATTCAAAGTGACATATATATAAATTTCATTCTAAAAATATATATTTGAATATAAGGACAAAAAAAGGAAATATTGAAATGATTGTAAATTTAAAAATAAAATCTGTGATGTGGGATTCTTATAATTGCTTAAAGAAACATGTACCTAAAATTCTATATGTAGCATGTGATATGGGACATATAAATCTATGTTCAAATCCTTCTTTTTGTTTTGTTTTCCAATGTTATGATGTCCTCTTGCCCTTATTTTGTAATTGGTTAAGCTTTTATATGATCCGAACTAGGCACTTCCACTGAAAATTGACGCTTCACGGGATTTCTTTAACATACATGATAATATTCAAAGGATGTTTCAAAAATCATGTTTGAAAGTGACTAATCATTGCAATTTTGAGTTTTCATTTCCCTTTACACATATATGATCGCGCGGCGCTCAATACGATTGTTTTAATGAATACCAATTCTTTTTCATATTGGATATTAGGTCAAAATATTATTGGAAATATTAATATAATCAAATTTAAAGGATAAAGATGGTATTTCCATAGATGATTGAAATTACCGTCTTTGTGTCGCTTTTGGGTAAATACAAAATAAATTTAATAATTGAATGCAAGAGTGTAAATAGTAGTGTAATTCAAGTCATCTGAATGAGCATTGTTTAGTTCAAATTATCTAGTGAATTAAATGTCTAAATATAATAATGAAATGCATGGGTAAACTGCTTTGGTGAGAGAGATGATGCAATGAAAAATGAAACTTATTTTTAATTAAAGAATGGAATGAAAGGGTATGGTAATTGAAGAATGGAATGAAAGAGTATTGAATTGACAAATCACAAGTTTTGTATGTTTTTAAATATTAAATTTGAGGAAATTAACATGATAGCAATGAAAGTTTTGTTCAATTGTGATTAATTAATATCCTAAGTCTTTAAATGAAATTAGCATAAAATATAAGATTAATTGTCATAATTGGTAGTTAATTAGAAATAATCAATTTCTAAGGTATTTGATCCTTTTTCTATGGTATTTTTACTTCCATTAACATTGAAAAGCCATTTTAGATGAATTGAAAGTCACTGGGTAGCGTATCCAAAGCTAGCCCATGTAACTAAGACCTAAAGTCCACGAAAGATGAGACCAAAAAGAAAAAAACAAGAAAAGAGGGGTACACAAGGCAAAAAGAGATGAGACATGTTATAAAAAAAATTCCCATGTAATACCACGTGTTAGTGTGACAAAAATAAGTAAATAAGTTTTTGAAATAATAGATCCATCGCATAGTTGATTATTGATCTATCATATTAGTTGATCCAGAGATCAGTGCTAAATTAAAGACACAATTTAATAAATTTTACTATCATGCAAAAAGATAAACAACTTTCATATCCTATTATTCAAACTCAAGTTCTTATACTCCTAATTTATAATAACATTATAAATAACAATGTGATAGTAAAAATATAAATATGTTATATAGTTTTTTATTACAAGGATTACGAGTAAAATGCAAAATAAATTTGCAAGTGATATATTGGAGTATAAGACAATTGATCACCCTTGAATAATTGTTTGAGGTTCGATTCTTGGCGTTGGGTATAGAGAAGTATTAAATTTCTCAAGCCAGTTGTCACGCCCTTTGAGATGCCCACAAATCAACGGAGGATTCGTCTCCTACTTGTCGAATGAGAGAATACCTTGATCGTTTTCGATCAAAAAAGTATAGGACAATTGATATATTTTTTTATGATATTGAACAAATGAGATCAGACCGTTCAAAAATGTTATACAACTCACACACTAATTATACTATTTACATAGAATTCAAATATGCACCCTTATACTTCATCAAGTCTTAAAAATCTATTGCGTGTTAAACGTGACATATTATTAGGTACATATATATGCCACTTGCATCATATTTCGGATAGAAAAAATAAACTCTTAAATTTTATCGATTATGCCATAAAATTAAAAAAGCATTATTTTTCCTTTATTTAGTGTCCAACATACTCACTGTAAGAGATCAACAATATGTAAAAACCTGGGGTGTGTGGTTGAGTGGCAAGGACTCATTCACCCTTAACCAATTGTCTGGGGTTCGATCCCTAGCGTTGGGTATGGAGTAGCATTAAATTTCCTAGTCCAGTTGTCCCACTCTTTGAGGTGCCTATAAATCAGCGGAGGATTAGTCTCTCACTTGTCGAATGGGAGATACCTTGATCGTCGATAAAAAAAAGAGATCAACATGTAATAAATGAAGAATAAAATTGTGCATTCATATTAAAAATTAATAAAGTAATTTATAAGTAGGATAAATTGAAGTTTTCTCTCTCTAGCATATATATAGCCATAGGGCAAGCGAAATACTTCATAATTTGTGGGATTTATTTTTATTTGAGTCGCAAAATTAAAGCTCTTCTACTAATTCACAATTAAAAAATTTAAAATATACTTCTTTGTCCCCATTTTGTAAGGAATAATATGGAATATTCTATTTGGTTCTATAATTCTCTTTACAAGTCATCCTGTGCAATTAATTTTTCATGTGAATGCATAGCTTTTAAGTTCAACTTTTAACTTATTATGTGTTGACTTTTTTTATGAATGATCAAAGTATCTCCAATTAACTGATAGGTGGAAAGAGTAATATTCATTTGCTTATTTACATGCATCTCAAATAGTGGGACAGTTAGTTCGAGTGATTTGTTTCTTCATGCGCAACATTAGAATAGAACCTCAACAATTGGTCAATGAATGAATGAATGCAGAGAACATCATAACTACCATTAGTTAAGAAGAGTGAAGGAGACTTACTCATCATGCTCCAAATTTGGATCCTAGTGGATCATCAGATAGAAACCATGTCATTAAATATCACCTTAGCTAAACTTATTCCCAAAATTGTTATAGAGAGAGGAGTGAAGGGGTTATTGTTACACCAAAATCCGATCGTTCCCATTATTGTCTTTTATTTTTTCGCGTTGATTGAAGGATAAGGGAAGTTGCCTTTGCTAAAAATAAAAAGTTGTTGAAGTATATTTAAGTTCCATACTGTTTCTGTCCAAAAAAAAACAATCATAATTAAAAACATATATAAAGTTAATTCTTAGATAAAACTATAACCTCAATTCCATAATAATTTGAACCATTCTTTTCTTTTTTTTTTTCGTAACAAATTTTGAATCATTCAAAGCGAATATAACAAGCAGCCAACTTTAGAATATGCCGATTATATATTTGATACTTCTCAGATTTTTAATGTAATAATATCTAATTAAGAAATTAACACGGGTGATAATTGTAAGACTTATTTCACATATAATTATTATTTTATTGTAAAGTAGTCTTACATTATTTTTGATAAAAAAAAGTAGTCTTACATTACCGCTTCAATAATAAGTAGAAGATAGAATAAGAGAACAAAGAAAGATGATTAGAACATTTTAAAAAGTTATATTTACTATTTAAATTATTTTTTTATGTAATCAAATCAGTTCATTAATTCTTAGGATTTACAATTTAAAGATTTTATTTTTTATGAACATGCAAACATCAAAACGTGTTTGGATACACACACATAGTCGAATAAATATGAATATTTTTCTGATAAAAAAAATAATGAGTATGAATATTTTAATTTGGATTATTGAACTTTAAATATTATATATTGATTTTAACTACACAAATTAGGTAAGTTGAATTATTGGTCTAATTAGATAAAGTTTTATGGTAAATATACTTACAAATTAATTACCATCAATTAAGTATGCATTCACATTACGCTACAAGAGATTTAGGCAGTAGTAGTCAGTGAAAAGTGGGTGTACGCTACAATAAGGGCCCGTTTGGTTCAAACCCAATATACGATGTAATGATGTGCAATGCAATGTAATGGTAATGTAATGCAATATTAATTACAAGGGTTGTGTTTGGTTCGTCTTCAATGGGAAGATGCAATCAGTATTTTATTTAAAATTATAATATAACACAAAGTCCAATTTACCCTTTACCCCCATTTGTTAAAATAAAATCGGATTAACTCTTTTTGTCGCCTAAAAGAATTATCAAATAAAAACTAGAATTAACTACAATAGCTAGTAGCAAGTCCTAGGTCACTTCACAATTTGGTTAATTCACTTGCTTAGGTCAAATTAATACAAATTAACAAGGATGTTGAGAGTGTTGGTTAACAAATTCTAAAATCAATTAAAATCAAAAATAGAACTAACTAGCCGAAATGAAATATGAGAATTCAAGTGAGAAATACCTCCCTCTTCAAAGTACTATGTGCTTAATGGTAAATGTGACCTCATATACTTGCTATTCTTAGTATAACCTAACTAAATCCTTGAGACCTCTTAAAGCTAAGAAATCTTCAAGAGTTTAATTAGATTAACCAAGCTTAATGCTCTTTCAAGTTGAGCTCATACCTTAAGCAACATTAAATTCTAATCAAGAACTTAAGTAAATCTATCATTTCACAAACACAAGAGGAGTTAATCACACACACATGTATCTATGAAACTACACACATATAAGCTTTAGGCTTTCATGAGCTTAACACAAAAGAGAGATTCCAAGCCAAAATCGAGTAGAACACCTAAAAGAAAGATGTTCTAACCTAATGAAACCTAAATCTAGGACATCAATAGGCAAAAAGTTAAATCTAGCTTGAAACCTAAAAGAGTACATTACAAATACATGAGGCCAAATGTGAAGATCTACAAGCACATTCCTTTGGAGAGAGAGATTAGGAGCCTAGCCAAGCATGGAGAAGGTTGAAGGATGGAGGAATTTCGTGGCTTTCATGGAGGAAGGTGGAAAATCACGAAATGGTGGAAGAATGGTGAAGAAGATGAAGATGGAGTTGAGAGAAAATGGAGAAGAGAGAGAAAAGTGAAAGTGATGGATGTGTCAAATGAGAGTTGGTTGGGGTTAAATGAAGTGGGAGTTGGGTTAATGAGAGTGATTAGTGAGGTTATGAGTTGTCAATTAAGGTTAAATGAGCTAAGAAGATATTTTGATGGTGTATGTGAGTGTTTGGCCGAAATGGAAGTGAAGGTAATGTGAAGGAAAGTGAAAAGGAAGTGAAATGTGAGAGGAGGGGTATTTTGGGAAATGTAGGTGGTAAATGAGTGGTAGGTGAGAGAGATGAGTGGTCCAAAGCTTCCTCCTTTCTCTCCTCTTCATTGTGCTTCCCTATTTGCCCTTAATGAGGCTCCTCCTCTTTGAATTTGAATTTTGGAGCCAAAATTACCCCTTTTGGTAATGAGCAAATCCCTTGTTTTTGACATAAGGGGTAATTTTTGTCTTTTGCCTATGTCTTTCCCTCCAAGCCAACTCCTTGCACTCCAAGCTATCCCAAAGGTTTGTGGGGCCCACGTGGGGCCCCCTACACATAAAAACGAACAAATAGTCAAAAATGACCAAAATACCCTTGGTTACTTAAAATGTAAGTGATTAAGATAGGATTTTCCATATGACAACCTATAAGCATGTGCAAATAAAATGTACCAATAATGATCAAATAAAGCAAATTAATCACACTAATTAAGCTCAATTGCCCATGCTTAAGCATATAAAATTAGGTTCAATCAAAATCTCATCTACCATTTCCCTAAGGCCCTTAGCCTTCATCTTTCTAAACAGGTTACCATTGCCAAAAATATATCTGCATATATTTATACCATCACGATCAGGTCTTTCAATTATACCATAATAAAAACAAAATAACGAATTAATTTCTTGTTTTACAAATACACAGAACACCCATATGTATTATATGCCGAAATATATGCAACAATATTTTCAAAAACGAATTGATAAGGCATGCAAAATAATTCAAATTTCCGTATAGTTTTTTTATAGAATGAAAATTTCATTATACTATTATATGCCAAATCTGACAAAATAAATAAAATTGAAACTCACATAAGAAATAGATCCAAAAATCCCAAATGACATAAACATTAATACACAGTGGGAAGAGAAAACAATTCCAATTCATGTTTCGCACAAAAATCCCAATTCGTGTTTATAACAAAAATCCCAATTCAAGTTTTGTTGTATATAGGAAGAGAAGAGAACAAAGAAGAAATACAACTATAATTAAAACATCGAGAAGAAAATGTTGAATTTCTTACCAAGTCTACGGAGAATTCGTCGCTACCCTTCCTTTGAGTTGCTTCAAATTGAAACCAAACCCTACTTTTATATTTGATTAAGAAGACATTGAAGAGATGTCAAACATTTGCTTATAGATGATTGTTTTCATTAAATTTCGGCCTCTGATTGATTCTAATTTCGTTTTGATGAAGATTGATTTTGGTTACCCAATTCAATTGCAAGAAAGAATAAATATCGATCTGGAAAATAAGTTTTGGTTTATTTGTTTTGATGAAGTTTTGGTTGATTGTTTGATTTGATATGTTTTGATGAAGATTGATTTTTGTTACCCAATTCAATTGCAAGAAGGATGAAATATTGATCTGGAAAATAAGTTTTGCTTAATTTGTTGGATGAGGGCAAATGTTGTCTTTTTGTTAAATTGACGAGGATAAAATTTACATATCACATAATATTACGTGTGTGCAATGAAGATTCATAGAGGGACCCCTATGAAAGAACATTACCAAAAAAAGTGCAATGTTGACTACAATTATAATCAACATTACCATTACCAAATCCAACCAAACAGGCCACATATGGTAATGTAATTGTAACATTGTGTTACTAATTCCCTAATTAACCAATATTATCTATTTCAATTCATTAATCTCTTTTTATATATTATCCATGATAGAAAAGAATAAACTAATACAACACAGCTGCTATCATGGATAATTTATTGCTAACCATGTTAGAAAGGATTTGCCTAACATGGTTATTAAACAGAACTAATTAGTATTAAACAATAAATAAATATGTATACATGCGGAAGCAGATGCAGGCCTATACAAATTGGCAATATACAACTCTAAATAAACTATATAACTTCTACTACCTAATTCCCCTTCGTGATGCTCCTGTGCATGAATACCTGCAAAAATGTCAGTAATCGTGGGATGAGACAATTTGTCCCAGTAATCACCGCTTAACTCACTATAACAATGAGATGTGCGGTAGCGAGGGCGTCTAAAGGGTACCTTATTTAAAATCAGTAATATATATATATATCCATATCAAATCTTCTTCCATTCATCACTCAAGTTCAACAATCATCTTCAAACCAAATCCATTCAACATCTCCATACTCCAATCAACTAATTCTACCCCAACAACTCTCACACTCACCTACAGATGCATTGTGCCACCACGGTGCATTCAAGCATCTAATTTTCACTATATGATTTGACACTGTGTCCCTCTCCATAATGAGGGGACAATTTCCTTCTCTGGCTATCTCCAGAGAGGGAACCCCAATTCTGTTTTCCATTACAGAACGGGAACGGTTGGGCTCTCCACTGCCAAACAACCGTAGGGGCGGTTGGGCTCTTCAATGCCAAACAACCGTAGGTCACTTCTCTCAATAAGTAGACCTATGAACCCCGATCCAATCAATCTAAAAAGGATCCTCAGTACAAATAACTGTCGATTGGCCTATCGACAGTTATCATCGCGCGATGGTACATCAATTTCAGTGTCATGCAATCCTCACAATATCCCTATCAAATTTCATCCACAATCTCAACATTTCCATCACAAATTCTCTTCAATATCACAATGTCATTCACAACTATTCAATTCTTTCCCTCAAACTAACTATCCACAATATCAAACTCAACATCTCATTCTCATTCCATTCTCAATTCTCTCAAAAGCACAGTCATAATTCAGTACCTATATATCTATCACACTATCCAAAAACTACCACCACAACCAACCAGGATGATATAATATATATATATGTATACAAAATGTGTCACAGTCTTTAATACGAAAATAATCCAGTTTGAAAGGCACCCAATAGCCTGTTTTGTATAAAAATACCATTTTAAAGATAATATATATATATAGAGGGTGAAAAGGGATTTTACAAAATCCCTAACTAACGTCACCCTCAATGTTATAGCAAGGGTAAGTGTGATTACCTGTCGCCCTTAGCACTCTGACGTTCTTCCTTACCATTTCTCGTAGATTTTCTCCAAATACTTTAGCTCCTCCTATGATAATAGGATACAAATGATAAATTAATATCATTTCCACTTTATAATATTTTGACGTCTCTCTCGTATTCCATATTATATCACTACCCTTCCCTTCATTTTTGCATGATCATTTAATTCTTCAATCAACAAGGCAAATATTCTATAGCTAGGATCAGCATTGTCCTTTGCAGTTCTAATATTTAATCTTACCAAACTTAAAATCAGCAAAGAGCCAATTCACATTATCCTAGGCATATATAAATAATCATTCTACTTTTATACAATTCATGTGACTAAATTCAGCAAGGAAAAACACAACTTCATACTCATACAATCATTGTATCTAACTTTATCTCATCACTAATTACTTAATTCTCATGTCCAGCCTTGTTTTCCTTAAAATTTTCATTTGTTAAATTCTCATATCTACTTTCAAATTCTGCAGAAAATAAAGAACATATACACAGATTTTGTAACACCAACACACATGAAAACTTGTAAGCAACTTTGAACATTCACATATAAATTGTAATCACATACTATAAGCACTCAAAGCACCATACATATAAACTTAACCATATTTCATTACTCATTATAAAATAACCTACGCCTACCATTTTTTTAATTACATTCAGACTCAAGGCGGTAACAACAAAACAGTTTCCACATCTTAATCAGATATATAATAAAACAACACTTCTTCAAGCAAACTCTATTGCCATATTACTTTCTCAGCTCAAATTCAAATAAATAGTAAAGTAGTCCCTTTTCAATTAACATGTCACACAAGATTGCAAGCAAAACAAAGAATAATAACTTTCTTCCTTACATACAACTATACACACTGATTTCACATGTACTAAAGCATATATCCATGTTCTAAAAGAAGAACAATTCCCCTAATCCCTTGCCTTGAATCCAGTGAATAACTTCAACATATTAAAGTAACTAATCCATATGTAACTACATCCACAAGGCAAACAACTATATATATATACATATCCTTACTTTCTATTTATTAAGAACTCAATCACCATAAACTTCACACACACAAGCCAACAATTCAGCCACAACCGAAAAGAAAGAGACTTAGAAAACCATCATTCTAAACACAATCAAACCTGTACATGCATCTTATAACCCAACCAAACTTGTACACCAACTAATCCAAGGTTTAAAACCACTCATCCCTCTAATTTCGTCAAATATCATAACCCCCACAAATCAGAAAACACTTGACTTCACTCACAAATTAATATCAAACTTAGTATCACACACCAAAAACCAAAACTACTATTTCTTTCCCAAAATCAATTCAGCAATAGTAATATCAATATCAAGAAAACTTATAATACACCAATACTAACATCATTTCAGTCATGACTTACCTATTTCCATTTGAATCTCTAAACACCCAAATAAAGCATAGAACCAAACACAATTTATCCTCCATTAACTTGCAAAATCAAACACTCCAACATGCATATATCTTATAAATAACAATTCACATATATTCAACATATTGCTATCAATCAACAGCTTAAGGAATTGCAAAGAGCATCTCTTTTCTTAGAGTATTTTTCGGCCATAACAAAGAAGAGGCTTAAGAAACATTCCATCAAAACAGAAAAACCACACCTGAGGCATATCACAACTTAAACAAGCTTCTTCAACGACTAATTACAAATTTTGAACCTTAATTTCTTTAAAACTCGTTGGCCATTGAAACCCTAAGACTAGCCCCTTCTCAATCTCGTCCAAAAATAAAGTAAAAAGAGTATGAATAGGTAGAAGGTACTCACCGGAGTACATAACCATCACGTTTCACCGGATTCTCGCCGGAAATCGTCGGGGTCGCCGGAAAGAAGGAGGAACGAAGAAGAAGGCGACGGAAAGAGGGAGTGACAGATTTGATGATGATGAAGGTGAAGGGGAAAAGAGAGACCGCGCCGGTGCTAACCCCGATGGCGGCTTGCTCCGCCGGTTCTTGCAGCTCCGGCGACGAGCGACGAAGAGAGAGAGCAGAGAAGGTTTGGTGAGAGGGGCGGAGAGCTCGATTCACATGGATTTGAGGAGAGGAGAAGATGAAGAGATGGGATGGGAGAGGAAGGTCGGCGCCGCCGCGCTCTGGCCGCCGGAGATGATGTTGGCCGACGGGAAGGAGAGTGGGTTGGAGACGGAGGGGCATCGCGGGAGAGAGAGAGTGAGAAAGAGAGAAAATGAAAATGAAATGGAAGGGGGAGGGATGAATTTATATATATATTTTAGGGAAAATTACACTTAACTACCCTAATGTTTATTCTTAATTATGTTTTTAGCCCAAAAGTTTGCATATATTACTATATCTCCTTCTTTTCATTATAACATAATCTAAATCCAAATTTTACTTTTCATGAAAGTTTCTATCACCAATTAACTCTTTTATCTATATTTATTTAATTTCCAAACTAACTAAGATTTAATATTCCTAAATTGTCCAAAATATCCTAAAATTCCTCCCTAAGCCTTTAATTTTTTTTAAATAACATCTCAATAATTTCTTATTATCTTTAATTTAAAAATTGGGATGTTAGTATTTACCTCACCTTTTAGGAATTTTGTCCCCAAAATTCACTACACATACCTTTTGACATGTAATAAATACTCATTTCAACTCTGCATCTCTAATATAAATTCTAACTATTTATAAAACTCCCACTATTCAACCACAATTTACTGCACTCAGCTTCATCCTTCGTATCAACACTAATCATTTTACCATTTCACACCACCTTTACTATACATTCTTAATCAATCTATCGATACTCCACTAATTTTCATTCCCCTTCTTTTATCTAACCTTCATTTATTAACTATCCTAACTTCGATATACTTGTATTAAAGTCCAACATCACGAATAACAACCACATCCTCTTCAAACTCTAATGATTTTCCCCAATCATACTTCAATTTCTCACTTCTTAATGATTAGATAGCAACTCCAAAAATTCAGGTTTTAACTTTAGCTTGCGATTTCCAATTTAATATACACTATCCCTAACAACTTCGTCATTGGATTCATGGTTGATCACCTTCAAGTCCAATAAGTTATTGAAAAACATACGCTAAACTTCCAATCTGACACATTACCCTCTACTAGTTTCTTAACCTATTTGCTCAATCGGATACGTTCGTCATTAACTCAAGTTTTCTCAATCTCATCCATAAAAGCCTAGTGATAATCTATTTCTAAGTCATAATAGTCCACAACATCAATATACACTCTTAAGTCATCAACCCACATTGTATCTTCAAATAATTAACCTAACCTTAATTCAAGGCATAATTTATTAAATTCCATTCTTCAAGCCAAATTTCCAGTTATTCGTCAGTTCATATCCATGATATAGTGTTTTAATCCTTAAAGTTCAAACTCCTCTCAGTTACAATCCACACAAGCTCAAGATCGTGACTTCCCATAATTCTCTAAATTCCTCAAATCTTACAATTATGAATTTCTACCATTTGATTCCAAATATTCCTTATACTATCAAATTCACTCTCTAATTTCCCCTTTTAAACAATCTATAAATTTTGATCCCAACTCCAACTAAATTCCATATCGTTACAATCTCTAATTAGCGTCCTTACTTGACCTAAAAGAGATACAAGTATTCGTTTACCCCTATCTACTATGTCAAACCAATTTGTCCCAACAAATTCTTGATTTTTCTACTTTTAATCAATTTAACCCCTAATCATATCTTTTACTACAAAGTCAAATTACCTTTCGACCACCACAATCACCACTCAAATAAGGTGATAATAAATAGGGTAGCAATAATATAGACACTTAACTTATTAACATGTTCAATACTATAGCAATACCTAACATTTAACACATTCATTCCAAACCAGATTCATTCGTAATTTATACTTCTAATTATAATTCAAACCAACCTTTAACATACTTACACGTGCACTGTATAAATAATTCAACTCTTAAATGTTATTTTCATAGTAAAACACCACCAATTTAATGTCTACTTAATCCATTTCAAAACAGCATCATTTTTAAAATATCAGAAAAATACCAGCTCCTCACATTCATTTAATCCTTATAACATATGATCCTCCACACAACAAAACAATTTCATTCAAAGCAGAATCAAGCAGCGTCTATAAACACAAGTCACAATTTTGCCTATCATTGTCAACTAAAAGTTTCAAGAATTTACTCTGTTCAAACATTAGTGACCAAAACAGTGACACAATACCACATCTCACAGTCAACCATTACAATTTTGAGAAATCAATATTATTGATAGGCTTCCATCAACCAAACTTATTTAATTAACCAACTATGGCAAACAAAAGGTTAACAATCAGCCCTCAACAAAATCAAGATCACAATAAAACATTCAGCGAATCATGTAGTTTAACTTACCCATCACAGTACTGAACAACTAACTGAAGTCATTAACATAAGCTCAAAGCAACACTCAATTAATATTAAATTTTTTTTTTTACAATATTATATCCAACTTTACAAACAAAATTTAAGACAAAACTTACCTTTAAGCAAAACAACTTACCGTCCGTTCGTTTAGTAATGACGGGGAAACATTTACTCATGAAGTAGTGAGGGCTACCAACATCAATAATTAAGGGGCTGCTTCAGTCACTAAATATAGTGAAGAAGCCTCCAGCCGCTTAACATAAATGGGCAACAATCCTTACTACCCATGATGATAGAATCTTCAACCATTACTAATTTGCTGAGTAGTTAAACACAATTAGAAAATAATAGAGTAAACAATTTATTTATAATAAGCAATAGATAGATAATTTAATCATCAACTAACAAATGTACCTTCCAACAACAACACAAAACAAATAATACAATAATCTGTGCACTTGTATAAACACAATTAATAACAAAACACAATTTTTTTTTAATAGGATTTTGGGTAAAACAAACCAACATAACAAGTCAATCCATCAATTAAGCAAACCATTCAACAAATAAACTAACAAATACAATACAAGGTTAACAATTTTTATTCACATTATATTAATTATTAATTGTCATTTTCAAGTTTCCATAATCCCTTAACCCAATAAGGTATCTCATGATGCCTCGACTATAGTTATGGCTAGCACATAACTATACTCGAGACCCCAGAGAATCATCCTTATTTCGTAATTCTTCCTAAATTCTTATCAATATCAATATTATTTCGTTATTATTTCTATATACTTCTCAATCTCTCCACAATACCTATTCAATTGCTCTTATCATTCTCTCCCCACCATGGGATGAATGATATTCCTCTCAAAAGCAGATATTCATGCACATAAGGAAGGGAATACAAAGAATGTATATTGCCAATCTACATGTAATGCAGCACAGTCCTAGGTTATCGTATACCAAATACTGATAACCAAGTTGTAACATTGTGTTACTAATTCCCTAATTAACCAATATTATCTATTTCAATTCATTAATCTCTTTTTATATATTATCCATGATAGAAAAGAATACACTAATACAACACAGCTGCTATCATGGATAATTTATTGCTAACCATGTTAGAAAGGATTTGCCTAACATGGTTATTAAACAGAACTAATTAGTATTAAACAATAAATAAATATGTATACATGCGGAAGCAGATGCATGCCTATACAAATTGGCAATATACAACTCTAAATAAACTATATAACTTCTACTACCTAATTCCCCTTCGTGATGCTCCCGTGCATGAATACCTGCAAAAATGTCAGTAATCGTGGGATGAGACAATTTGTCCCAGTAATCACCGCTTAACTCACTATAACAATGAGATGCGGTAGCGAGGGCGTCTAAAGGGTACCTTATTTAAAACCAGTAATATATATATATCCATATCAAATCTTCTTCCATTCATCACTCAAGTCCAACAATCACCTTCAAACCAAATCCATTCAACATCTCCATACTCCAATCAACTAATTCTACCCCAACAACTCTCACACTCACCTACAGATGCATTGTGCCACCACGGTGCATTCAAGCATCTAATCTTCACTATATGATTTGACACTGTGTCCCTCTCCATAATGAGGGGACAATTTCCTTCTCTGGCTATCTCCAGAGAGGGAACCCCAATTCTGTTTTCCATTACAGAACGGGAACGGTTGGGCTCTCCACTGCCAAACAACCGTAGGGGCGGTTGGGCTCTTCAATGCCAAACAACCGTAGGTCACTTCTCTCAATAAGTAGACCTATGAACCCCGATCCAATCAATCTAAAAAGGATCCTCAGTACAAATAACTGTCGATTGGCCTATCGACAGTTATCATCGCGCGATGGTACATCAATTTCAGTGTCATGCAATCCTCACAATATCCCTATCAAATTTCATCCACAATCTCAACATTTCCATCACAAATTCTCTTCAATATCACAATGTCATTCACAACTATTCAATTCTTTCCCTCAAACTAACTATCCACAATATCAAACTCAACATCTCATTCTCATTCCATTCTCAATTCTCTCAAAAGCACAGTCATAATTCAGTACCTATATATCTATCACACTATCCAAAAACTACCACCACAACCAACCAGGATGATATAATATATGTATATGTATACAAAATGTGTCACAGTCTTTAATACGAAAATAATCCAGTTTGAAAGGCACCCAATAGTCTGTTTTGTATAAAAATACCATTTTAAAGATAATATATATATATAGAGGGTGAAAAGGGATTTTACAAAATCCCTAACTAACGTCACCCTCAATGTTATAGCAAGGGTAAGTGTGATTACCTGTCGCCCTTAGCACTCTGACGTTCTTCCTTACCATTTCTCGTAGATTTTCTCCAAATACTTTAGCTCCTCCTATGATAATAGGATACAAATGATAAATTAATATCATTTTCACTTTATAATATTTTGACGTCTCTCTCGTATTCCATATTATATCACTACCCTTCCCTTCATTTTTGCATGATCATTTAATTCTTCAATCAACAAGGCAAATATTCTATAGCTAGGATCAGCATTGTCCTTTGCAGTTCTAATATTTAATCTTACCAAACTTAAAATCAGCAAAGAGCCAATTCACATTATCTTAGGCATATATAAATAATCATTCTACTTTTATACAATTCATGTGACTAAATTCAGCAAGGAAAAACACAACTTCATACTCATACAATCATTGTATCTAACTTTATCTCATCACTAATTACTTAATTCTCATGTCCAGCCTTGTTTTCCTTAAAATTTTCATTTGTTAAATTCTCATATCTACTTTCAAATTCTGCAGAAAATAAAGAACATATACACAGATTTTGTAACACCAACACACATGAAAACTTGTAAGCAACTTTGAACATTCACATATAAATTGTAATCACATACTATAAGCACTCAAAGCACCATACGTATAAACTTAACCATATTTCATTACTCATTATAAAATAACCTACGCCTACCATTTTTTTAATTACATTCAGACTCAAGGCGGTAACAACAAAACAGTTTCCACATCTTAATCAGATATATAATAAAACAACACTTCTTCAAGCAAACTCTATTGCCATATTACTTTCTCAGCTCAAATTCAAATAAATAGTAAAGTAGTCCCTTTTCAATTAACATGTCACACAAGATTGCAAGCAAAACAAAGAATAATAACTTTCTTCCTTACATACAACTATACACACTGATTTCACATGTACTAAAGCATATATCCATGTTCTAAAAGAAGAACAATTCCCCTAATCCCTTGCCTTGAATCCAGTGAATAACTTCAACATATTAAAGTAACTAATCCATATGTAACTACATCCACAAGGCAAACAACTATATATATATACATATCCTTACTTTCTATTTATTAAGAACTCAATCACCATAAACTTCACACACACAAGCCAACAATTCAGCCACAACCGAAAAGAAAGAGACTTAGAAAACCATCATTCTAAACACAATCAAACCTGTACATGCATCTTATAACCCAACCAAACTTGTACACCAACTAATCCAAGGTTTAAAACCACCCATCCCTCTAATTTCGTCAAATATCATAACCCCCACAAATCAGAAAACACTTGACTTCACTCACAAATTAATATCAAACTTAGTATCACACACCAAAAACCAAAACTACTATTTCTTTCCCAAAATCAATTCAGCAATAGTAATATCAATATCAAGAAAACTTATAATACACCAATACTAACATCATTTCAGTCATGACTTACCTATTTCCATTTGAATCTCTAAACACCCAAATAAAGCATAGAACCAAACACAATTTATCCTTCATTAACTTGCAAAATCAAACACTCCAACATGCATATATCTTATAAATAACAATTCACATATATTCAACATATTGCTATCAATCAACAGCTTAAGGAATTGCAAAGAGCATCTCTTTTCTTAGAGTATTTTTCGGCCATAACAAAGAAGAGGCTTAAGAAACATTCCATCAAAACAGAAAAACCACACCTGAGGCATATCACAACTTAAACAAGCTTCTTCAACGACTAATTACAAATTTTGAACCTTAATTTCTTTAAAACTCGTTGGCCATTGAAACCCTAAGACTAGCCCCTTCTCAATCTCGTCCAAAAATAAAGTAAAAAGAGTATGAATAGGTAGAAGGTACTCACCGGAGTACATAACCATCACGTTTCACCGGATTCTCGCCGGAAATCGTCGGGGTCGCCGGAAAGAAGGAGGAACGAAGAAGAAGGCGACGGAAAGAGGGAGTGACAGATTTGATGATGATGAAGGTGAAGGGGAAAAGAGAGACCGCGCCGGTGCTAACCCCGATGGCGGCTTGCTCCGCCGGTTCTTGCAGCTCCGGCGACGAGCGACGAAGAGAGAGAGCAGAGAAGGTTTGGTGAGAGGGGCGGAGAGCTCGATTCACATGGATTTGAGGAGAGGAGAAGATGAAGAGATGGGATGGGAGAGGAAGGTCGGCGCCGCCGCGCTCTGGCCGCCGGAGATGATGTTGGCCGACGGGAAGGAGAGTGGGTTGGAGACGGAGGGGCATCGCGGGAGAGAGAGAGTGAGAAAGAGAGAAAATGAAAATGAAATGGAAGGGGGAGGGATGAATTTATATATATATTTTAGGGAAAATTACACTTAACTACCCTAATGTTTATTCTTAATTATGTTTTTAGCCCAAAAGTTTGCATATATTACTATATCTCCTTCTTTTCATTATAACATAATCTAAATCCAAATTTTACTTTTCATGAAAGTTTCTATCACCAATTAACTCTTTTATCTATATTTATTTAATTTCCAAACTAACTAAGATTTAATATTCCTAAATTGTCCAAAATATCCTAAAATTCCTCCCTAAGCCTTTAATTTTTTTTAAATAACATCTCAATAATTTCTTATTATCTTTAATTTAAAAATTGGGATGTTAGTATTTACCTCACCTTTTAGGAATTTTGTCCCCAAAATTCACTACACATACCTTTTGACATGTAATAAATACTCATTTCAACTCTGCATCTCTAATATAAATTCTAACTATTTATAAAACTCCCACTATTCAACCACAATTTACTGCACTCAGCTTCATCCTTCGTATCAACACTAATCATTTTACCATTTCACACCACCTTTACTATACATTCTTAATCAATCTATCGATACTCCACTAATTTTCATTCCCCTTCTTTTATCTAACCTTCATTTATTAACTATCCTAACTTCGATATACTTGTATTAAAGTCCAACATCACGAATAACAACCACATCCTCTTCAAACTCTAATGATTTTCCCCAATCATACTTCAATTTCTCACTTCTTAATGATTAGATAGCAACTCCAAAAATTCAGGTTTTAACTTTAGCTTGCGATTTCCAATTTAATATACACTATCCCTAACAACTTCGTCATTGGATTCATGGTTGATCACCTTCAAGTCCAATAAGTTATTGAAAAACATACGCTAAACTTCCAATCTGACACATTACCCTCTACTAGTTTCTTAACCTATTTGCTCAATCGGATACGTTCGTCATTAACTCAAGTTTTCTCAATCTCATCCATAAAAGCCTAGTGATAATCTATTTCTAAGTCATAATAGTCCACAACATCAATATACACTCTTAAGTCATCAACCCACATTGTATCTTCAAATAATTAACCTAACCTTAATTCAAGGCATAATTTATTAAATTCCATTCTTCAAGCCAAATTTCCAGTTATTCGTCAGTTCATATCCATGATATAGTGTTTTAATCCTTAAAGTTCAAACTCCTCTCAGTTACAATCCACACAAGCTTAAGATCGTGACTTCCCATAATTCTCTAAATTCCTCAAATCTTACAATTATGAATTTCTACCATTTGATTCCAAATATTCCTTATACTATCAAATTCACTCTCTAATTTCCCCTTTTAAACAATCTATAAATTTTGATCCCAACTCCAACTAAATTCCATATCGTTACAATCTCTAATTAGCGTCCTTACTTGACCTAAAAGAGATACAAGTATTCGTTTACCCCTATCTACTATGTCAAACCAATTTGTCCCAACAAATTCTTGATTTTTCTACTTTTAATCAATTTAACCCCTAATCATATCTTTTACTACAAAGTCAAATTACCTTTCGACCACCACAATCACCACTCAAATAAGGTGATAATAAATAGGGTAGCAATAATATAGACACTTAACTTATTAACATGTTCAATACTATAGCAATACCTAACATTTAACACATTCATTCCAAACCAGATTCATTCGTAATTTATACTTCTAATTATAATTCAAACCAACCTTTAACATACTTACACGTGCACTGTATAAATAATTCAACTCTTAAATGTTATTTTCATAGTAAAACACCACCAATTTAATGTCTACTTAATCCATTTCAAAACAGCATCATTTTTAAAATATCAGAAAAATACCAGCTCCTCACATTCATTTAATCCTTATAACATATGATCCTCCACACAACAAAACAATTTCATTCAAAGCAGAATCAAGCAGCGTCTATAAACACATGTCACAATTTTGCCCATCATTGTCAACTAAAAGTTTCAAGAATTTACTCTGTTCAAACATTAGTGACCAAAATAGTGACACAATACCACATCTCACAGTCAACCATTACAATTTTGAGAAATCAATATTATTGATAGGCTTCCATCAACCAAACTTATTTAATTAACCAACTATGGCAAACAAAAGGTTAACAATCAGCCCTCAACAAAATCAAGATCACAATAAAACATTCAGCGAATCATGTAGTTTAACTTACCCATCACAGTACTGAACAACTAACTGAAGTCATTAACATAAGCTCAAAGCAACACTCAATTAATATTAAATTTTTTTTTTACAATATTATATCCAACTTTACAAACAAAATTTAAGACAAAACTTACCTTTAAGCAAAACAACTTACCGTCCGTTCGTTTAGTAATGACGGGGAAACATTTACTCATGAAGTAGTGAGGGCTACCAACATCAATAATTAAGGGGGCTGCTTCAGTCACTAAATATAGTGAAGAAGCCTCCAGCCGCTTAACATAAATGGGCAACAATCCTTACTACCCATGATGATAGAATCTTCAACCATTACTAATTTGCTGAGTAGTTAAACACAATTAGAAAATAATAGAGTAAACAATTTATTTATAATAAGCAATAGATAGATAATTTAATCATCAACTAACAAATGTACCTTCCAACAACAACACAAAACAAATAATACAATAATCTGTGCACTTGTATAAACACAATTAATAACAAAACACAATTTTTTTTTAATAGGATTTTGGGTAAAACAAACCAACATAACAAGTCAATCCATCAATTAAGCAAACCATTCAACAAATAAACTAACAAATACAATACAAGGTTAACAATTTTTATTCACATTATATTAATTATTAATTGTCATTTTCAAGTTTCCATAATCCCTTAACCCAATAAGGTATCTCATGATGCCTCGACTATAGTTATGGCTAGCACATAACTATACTCGAGACCCCAGAGAATCATCCTTATTTCGTAATTCTTCCTAAATTCTTATCAATATCAATATTATTTCGTTATTATTTCTATATACTTCTCAATCTCTCCACAATACCTATTCAATTGCTCTTATCATTCTCTCCCCACCATGGGATGAATGATATTCCTCTCAAAAGCAGATATTCATGCACATAAGGAAGGGAATACAAAGAATGTATATTGCCAATCTACATGTAATGCAGCACAGTCCTAGGTTATCGTATACCAAATACTGATAACCAAGTTGTAACATTGTGTTACTAATTCCCTAATTAACCAATATTATCTATTTCAATTCATTAATCTCTTTTTATATATTATCCATGATAGAAAAGAATACACTAATACAACACAGCTGCTATCATGGATAATTTATTGCTAACCATGTTAGAAAGGATTTGCCTAACATGGTTATTAAACAGAACTAATTAGTATTAAACAATAAATAAATATGTATACATGCGGAAGCAGATGCATGCCTATACAAATTGGCAATATACAACTCTAAATAAACTATATAACTTCTACTACCTAATTCCCCTTCGTGATGCTCCCGTGCATGAATACCTGTAAAAATGTCAGTAATCGTGGGATGAGACAATTTGTCCCAGTAATCACCGCTTAACTCACTATAACAATGAGATGCGGTAGCGAGGGCGTCTAAAGGGTACCTTATTTAAAACCAGTAATATATATATATCCATATCAAATCTTCTTCCATTCATCACTCAAGTCCAACAATCACCTTCAAACCAAATCCATTCAACATCTCCATACTCCAATCAACTAATTCTACCCCAACAACTCTCACACTCACCTACAGATGCATTGTGCCACCACGGTGCATTCAAGCATCTAATCTTCACTATATGATTTGACACTGTGTCCCTCTCCATAATGAGGGGACAATTTCCTTCTCTGGCTATCTCCAGAGAGGGAACCCCAATTCTGTTTTCCATTACAGAACGGGAACGGTTGGGCTCTCCACTGCCAAACAACCGTAGGGGCGGTTGGGCTCTTCAATGCCAAACAACCGTAGGTCACTTCTCTCAATAAGTAGACCTATGAACCCCGATCCAATCAATCTAAAAAGGATCCTCAGTACAAATAACTGTCGATTGGCCTATCGACAGTTATCATCGCGCGATGGTACATCAATTTCAGTGTCATGCAATCCTCACAATATCCCTATCAAATTTCATCCACAATCTCAACATTTCCATCACAAATTCTCTTCAATATCACAATGTCATTCACAACTATTCAATTCTTTCCCTCAAACTAACTATCCACAATATCAAACTCAACATCTCATTCTCATTCCATTCTCAATTCTCTCAAAAGCACAGTCATAATTCAGTACCTATATATCTATCACACTATCCAAAAACTACCACCACAACCAACCAGGATGATATAATATATGTATATGTATACAAAATGTGTCACAGTCTTTAATACGAAAATAATCCAGTTTGAAAGGCACCCAATAGTCTGTTTTGTATAAAAATACCATTTTAAAGATAATATATATATATAGAGGGTGAAAAGGGATTTTACAAAATCCCTAACTAACGTCACCCTCAATGTTATAGCAAGGGTAAGTGTGATTACCTGTCGCCCTTAGCACTCTGACGTTCTTCCTTACCATTTCTCGTAGATTTTCTCCAAATACTTTAGCTCCTCCTATGATAATAGGATACAAATGATAAATTAATATCATTTTCACTTTATAATATTTTGACGTCTCTCTCGTATTCCATATTATATCACTACCCTTCCCTTCATTTTTGCATGATCATTTAATTCTTCAATCAACAAGGCAAATATTCTATAGCTAGGATCAGCATTGTCCTTTGCAGTTCTAATATTTAATCTTACCAAACTTAAAATCAGCAAAGAGCCAATTCACATTATCTTAGGCATATATAAATAATCATTCTACTTTTATACAATTCATGTGACTAAATTCAGCAAGGAAAAACACAACTTCATACTCATACAATCATTGTATCTAACTTTATCTCATCACTAATTACTTAATTCTCATGTCCAGCCTTGTTTTCCTTAAAATTTTCATTTGTTAAATTCTCATATCTACTTTCAAATTCTGCAGAAAATAAAGAACATATACACAGATTTTGTAACACCAACACACATGAAAACTTGTAAGCAACTTTGAACATTCACATATAAATTGTAATCACATACTATAAGCACTCAAAGCACCATACATATAAACTTAACCATATTTCATTACTCATTATAAAATAACCTACGCCTACCATTTTTTTAATTACATTCAGACTCAAGGCGGTAACAACAAAACAGTTTCCACATCTTAATCAGATATATAATAAAACAACACTTCTTCAAGCAAACTCTATTGCCATATTACTTTCTCAGCTCAAATTCAAATAAATAGTAAAGTAGTCCCTTTTCAATTAACATGTCACACAAGATTGCAAGCAAAACAAAGAATAATAACTTTCTTCCTTACATACAACTATACACACTGATTTCACATGTACTAAAGCATATATCCATGTTCTAAAAGAAGAACAATTCCCCTAATCCCTTGCCTTGAATCCAGTGAATAACTTCAACATATTAAAGTAACTAATCCATATGTAACTACATCCACAAGGCAAACAACTATATATATATATACATATCCTTACTTTCTATTTATTAAGAACTCAATCACCATAAAACTTCACACACACAAGCCAACAATTCAGCCACAACCGAAAAGAAAGAGACTTAGAAAACCATCATTCTAAACACAATCAAACCTGTACATGCATCTTATAACCCAACCAAACTTGTACACCAACTAATCCAAGGTTTAAAACCACCCATCCCTCTAATTTCGTCAAATATCATAACCCCCACAAATCAGAAAACACTTGACTTCACTCACAAATTAATATCAAACTTAGTATCACACACCAAAAACCAAAACTACTATTTCTTTCCCAAAATCAATTCAGCAATAGTAATATCAATATCAAGAAAACTTATAATACACCAATACTAACATCATTTCAGTCATGACTTACCTATTTCCATTTGAATCTCTAAACACCCAAATAAAGCATAGAACCAAACACAATTTATCCTCCATTAACTTGCAAAATCAAACACTCCAACATGCATATATCTTATAAATAACAATTCACATATATTCAACAGATTGCTATCAATCAACAGCTTAAGGAATTGCAAAGAGCATCTCTTTTCTTAGAGTATTTTTCGGCCATAAAAAAGAAGAGGCTTAAGAAACATTCCATCAAAACAGAAAAACCACACCTGAGGCATATCACAACTTAAACAAGCTTCTTCAACGACTAATTACAAATTTTGAACCTTAATTTCTTTAAAACTCGTTGGCCATTGAAACCCTAAGACTAGCCCCTTCTCAATCTCGTCCAAAAATAAAGTAAAAAGAGTATGAATAGGTAGAAGGTACTCACCGGAGTACATAACCATCACGTTTCACCGGATTCTCGCCGGAAATCGTCGGGGTCGCCGGAAAGAAGGAGGAACGAAGAAGAAGGCGACGGAAAGAGGGAGTGACAGATTTGATGATGATGAAGGTGAAGGGGAAAAGAGAGACCGCGCCGGTGCTAACCCCGATGGCGGCTTGCTCCGCCGGTTCTTGCAGCTCCGGCGACGAGCGACGAAGAGAGAGAGCAGAGAGGGTTTGGTGAGAGGGGCGGAGAGCTCGATTCACATGGATTTGAGGAGAGGAGAAGATGAAGAGATGGGATGGGAGAGGAAGGTCGGCGCCGCCGCGCTCTGGCCGCCGGAGATGATGTTGGCCGACGGGAAGGAGAGTGGGTTGGAGACGGAGGGGCATCGCGGGAGAGAGAGAGTGAGAAAGAGAGAAAATGAAAATGAAATGGAAGGGGGAGGGATGAATTTATATATATATTTTAGGGAAAATTACACTTAACTACCCTAATGTTTATTCTTAATTATGTTTTTAGCCCAAAAGTTTGCATATATTACTATATCTCCTTCTTTTCATTATAACATAATCTAAATCCAAATTTTACTTTTCATGAAAGTTTCTATCACCAATTAACTCTTTTATCTATATTTATTTAATTTCCAAACTAACTAAGATTTAATATTCCTAAATTGTCCAAAATATCCTAAAATTCCTCCCTAAGCCTTTAATTTTTTTTAAATAACATCTCAATAATTTCTTATTATCTTTAATTTAAAAATTGGGATGTTACAGTAATCAAGATTACCATTGCATGTGTGCAATGTTTTTGAACCAAACGGGCCCTAAAGTATGTAATGCAGTTTAGCGAATTGCGATACAACGTGTTAGACAAAGCAAAATGTCGCGGTTCTGGAAAACAGTGACAATGGGGTCAAAAAACTGGGACATACGTTATGTTACACCATATAATTGCAACATAGTTTTTAATTTTTTTTAAAAAAATCTCTGCAGCTTAGCTTATATCGCACCAGCTAGTGTGACATAAGCGAAAAAAATTTTCATGATAAATATCATTATTTATTCGAGACACAAATATTATTATTGATTATAATGGAGAAAGAGTAGAAAACTGTTGAATGAGAAAGAATAGAGAGATACAATAATGAAGAAACAAATATTAGATGATGAAATAATATACTTGGTAAAATCAAATAGGAAAAATTAATTTGTAGTCTCTCACATGGGACTTAATAGTATAAAAGTCTCATAAACTTCACATATTAAAGTAGGGTCCCTAGGGACCTTACTTTAATATACTTCAAATGCAAAAGAACTAGATTGCCCTCCCAGTGACAAGGTCATGAGTAAGGAATGACAAGGTCATGCGCACATATAACAAGATCATGGACAACTCTAACAAGGTCATGGTCCACCCTGTGACAAATTAATGGGCAAGCATTGACGATGTCATGCGCATGTATAACAGCAGGTTCATGGGCAGGGAAGAAGGGGCAATCTGATATTTTTGTATTTGAAGTATATTAAAGTAAGGTCCTTATTAGGGACTTTTCTACTATTAAGTCCCTTGTAAGGGACTACAAATTAATTTTCCCAATCAAATATTTAAATAAATAGGTATCATTAAGTATACACCTGATAGAAAAAATAAATATTAGGGGATAGAAAGTATACTATTTAAACAAATAACCTGCAAAAATAAGAAAAGATAAATATTTAAGTACGAGAATAATGAAGAAACAATTAATAAAGAAATCGAGCAAAATGATAGGGGAAAGAAGGAGGAAAAATGAAAGAAGAGATATGAGAAGGATTGTGGGGCTTATATATATGATTATAATACTAATGTCGCCGCACCACAATGGTTTGATATCCTTCCTGTTTTTTTTTTTTAAAAAAAAGGGCACAACATGATTTTGAAATGGGCTAAAATGCAAAAATATTCATGTAATTGTCGTGAAGGTGCAAAAATACCCTAGTAAAATTTTTTGGAACAAAACTACCCATCGAATTTCAAAACTGGGGCAAAAATGACTAGCACAGTTGATTTTTTTACTTTTTTACGTATCATCTTTTGCCGATTCATCTTTCACTAAAATATGTGGCAGACTTATGTATTTATTTTTCTTTATATGATGATGATGCGACAAAGAATGATGAGTGAAAAAATCAACTTACTAACTGTTAAAAACTAAACCAACTTTACAGGCTTAGCATTTTATCGTGCGTGTATAATTTTATTTAATTATATCTGAGTATATAAAGTAAACTAAAGTTCACATAAGGATGAAATGATTACGAAGGTCAAAATCACGAGAGACAAGTAAACATATCGTGTCTTATCTGTCGGGTAATTCGTACACCAGTTCGTGGCTGCAGGGAGTGTGTATATCTATATATGAATATGGTCAAGAAAATTCACGTCTTATCCATATCCTCGTGCAAATGTTTGTATTATTATGATCCCTAAAATTGGAATTTTCTTATTAAAAAAAGAACTATTTTTATTTTATGATTGATGATCGATAAACAATTTATGGTAATTTGTGTGTAGAAATAATTGCGGGAAGCCAAAACTAAATCGACACAGGGTAAACAAAATAACTACTCCTATTAATTACTCCCACTGGTCCCTAATGTAACAGCCCAAAATTTGAATGATTTCGGTCCTAATGTAAGAGTTCACTCTACTTTGTCTGAACATTTATTGCAATTTTTCCAATTCTACCCCTAATCAATTTGGGTTGAATGGAGGAGAGATGAAAGAATAAATGAAAGTATTGAGAATGTAAACATCCTTCTTCTTCTTCCAAAGTTTTCTCTCTCTTTAATTTCTCCACTTATCACATTTATTATGCAACTCTCTCTCCACTTTTTCCAATATGCATTATTATCTCTCTCTCCTAGTACAAAAGGGTAGAAATGGAAAAAAATTATTAATTACAGACAGCCTACTAACAATTAGATGTTTTCTTAAGAAACGGGTTTTTGGCGTCTGACTCTTACATTAGGGACCGGAGGGAGTAGTATTTAATAAACTGTAAATGAATAAAAAAATGATCCAATTGCCAATACATGGCTCACCGTGGAGACAAACTTGTGTTAGTATTAGTTCATTTTTATTGTTGTTAGCAATAAATTTGCGCGCACAAACTTTATTTCGTTCCTTGCACTACTTAGAATACGCATGCATGTCTTTTCTTTTGAAAATTTAGCCTTCCATGCATGTGCTTGTGTTTTCTGTAAGTTCAATTTATTTCATTGATATCATGCCAAACAAAAATAATTTAATTGATAAGAAATATATTACCTTTTTCTCCTCTCAATCAGGGCCGGGGAAAAAATTCAAATTGTATATACCCTTAATCAATTTTAATTAGTGACTGTTACTAATGTTGGAGTCTTTAATTTGTAACATCTAAAAATTGAGAAAAATTAAGAGTTAAAGTGCAAAAATACCCACATAATTGTTGTCAAGATGCAAAAATACACATGCGATTTTTTAAAGCAAAAGTAATCATAAGATTTCAAAACAAGGGCAAAAGTACCTGTAACATTTCAAAAGATGGGCAAGTGATGGGTACTTTTGCCTTTGTTTGGAAATGTTATATTTATTTTTTACTTCAAAAAAATCACATAGATATTTTTGCAAATTAATCATAGTCATATGGGTATTTTTACAATTTAGCTCAAAAATTAATGAGAATTTATTTCAAGTTGTAGAACGTTATTTAAAAAATTAAAAATATTATGAATTACATAGATATAATATATTTGTGAGTTTCTTCTAACGCGTGAAGAATGACAAAGAAACTAAAAACGCCTTAAGTATAAGAAGTACCTTTAGATTATTTTAGTACTCGTCTATTTCATTTAAAAAGTTAATGAAGACTTTAATTTTTATTACTTAATTTAGAACTGCATATCATAATAATGTAATTATATTATTGCTGCCCAACCTCTATGTTTGAAGTGCAGTGAAGTTTCTAATTTTTTCAGGAAAAAAAGGAACATACAATGCAACTATGCAAGTAAATGACTGAATGATATGTGTTGACCAAAATTAAATAGACATTAAATAACAATAACTGAAAAATAAAAATTGTGGCATGGTGCCTAGTCATCTCTGTCCTTCTCTCTCATCTAAACAATACTTTAACAGACATTAATCAACCTTGTTTCATTTCTATTTTTAAAGATGAAAGTACCCTACCTTTATTCCTTTAACTTTAATTTATGTAAGAAGATTTAGTTTATTTAACTTTTAAAATAATGTCTTTTCAACTCGTAATCGTTAGTACTTAGTAGGCATGCATTAATAAGTAAGTATCAACAATGCTAACATTAATCTTTTAATTTTGATAAAACATTCTTAGATGTTAATATATAAATTTGAAAAAGAATCAGTCCAAAAAAAGTTGAACCAAAATATATGAAATTTTTGTTTCAAAATATATGAATGTTGTTAAGGCCATCAATTAATGCTAACAGTGACAGGACCAAAAAGTTTTTTTTAAAGTTACCAAACTAAAAGCTCAAAAAAATTATAGGACAAAAGTATACCATTGACAATTATATATTATTCATATTGATTTTACATGTCTAACATGAGGTTAACATACTAAAGATGCAATTTTGGTTCCTGCCAAATAAATATCAAGACCATTCATTTGAAATTAAAATGAGATAATGATTTCTACATGCTTTCAATTTTGAACTAGTTATGAGGGTCAATAATTGTGTTAGGCTGCTCAAGAGAATGATAATTGGAAAAGATTTTGCTAACCCAATGTCCCATTAATTTCTTTTTCTTGAAGGAGTGTGCCTAAAGTGCACTACATCTATTTGACTTATACCCCATGTCACAGTCTCCTTCAACTATTTTTAAAAGATCTAAGATATAGAATTTATAAATCAAGTATAATCATATTTTCATTTAAAAACAAAAACAAATTTAAAAATTCAAAGCTCGTAAATCAAATAAACTATTACAATAAGTTCAATTGGGTCATACTCTTGTCTCTAGTTTTTAAGTTTTATCTCGTGCTGTGCATATGTATACACAATTTTAAAATTACTTTGTGCATATATACTTCAATTAACTTTTACAATTTCATCACTAGAATAAAACCAAAACCCAGCCATATGGCCCATTGAGTACTAAAATTTAATATGGCCTGTATAAGGACATACGGTAAGATAAGGGGCAAGCTAAGATACATGAATATAAGAAGAGTCCATGGCCACAGAGTTTAATCTTGTTATATAGTCAATGAACTGATCTCAACTTTATAGGAATAGTGTTATGCTTTCTAGTAATGGAGTAGCTTTAAGCGAAAGGTCCATTTGGTTTGAGCATCTTAATGAGGTAATACAGCTGGGAAGTTCAAGTGCATGTATATGTGGAAAATGAAATAGTAATTCTGATCTTCTCCATATTTAAGAGGAATCTGCTAACTATAAAATAGTACAGATAGTACCCCACTAAGATCACGCGTGATATGTTATAAAAAGTGTCTTTAAAATAAATATAAATAGTTACCCAAATAAGTAGGTCAAGTTTGATTTGACTTCCTGTTTTTAGAACTGTTTGTTGAAAAATTAAATAACTATAACAACGTGCTTGAAAATGTGTTTTTGACTACGTGTTAATTATTAACAACAAAAGAAATTAAACTTGTTTTCAAAAAATTATAATGTCTTTTTAAAGCTTTGTTAGATTTCGTTTCACAAAATTAGAGAAGAGATGGAGAATATATAATGTTTTTAGGAAGGGTTAAACATCATTATTTTGGTCAATAAACAATTATTTTGACCAATATCATCAAATTTTGTCTAACTGTCGTTAGATTGACCAATAACGTAGCCAACGACAGTTAGACAAAATTTGACAATATTGGCCAAAATAATACTTTTAATGGTTTTTAGTCAGAGTTGATATTATTTATTGTGCTAATTGATACTTAATTAGGTAATTGTTCATTGACTTATATGATATTTAACCCCTTTATTAATACATACCAATCATATTGATAATCATATTGATAAGGTAAAAATGAAATGTTTAGGTCGAATTTCCCATATCCCTCACATCAAATTCTCTTATTACATGTAGCAATGTGCCGTATCCTTACAATATTACTATCATTTAATTATAAATATAAATTCAAAACATAGAATATACGATCATGTGTGATTAGATAACATAACGTAATGGATATATAATCATATAAAAAGAATATGATGTAACTAATAGGTATAATCCTAAATCATTTAAAATAGGGCGAAGACCCAAAAATGATACACAACTATTGGCAAAGGAACAAAAATAGTACCTAACTATTTCAAGGTACAAAAATGATACCCAACTTTTACCATATGATCAAAAATGATATTTTCATTAATATGACAATAATATTAGACATGAAAAGTCCAAAATGCCCTTATAATCAAATAAACTTTTACTGGGCGGCGATTAATTTATAAGGGCATTTTGGACTTTTTATGTCTAATATTATTGTCATATTAATGAAAATATCATTTTTGATCCCATGGTAAAAGTTGGGTATCATTTTTGTACCTTAAAATAGTTATGTAATATTTTTGTTCCTTGCCCAATAGTTATGTATCATTTTTGAGCCTTCGCCCTTTAAAATATTCTTTCACTATTCATTTCCTGACAAATCCTATGATTTGTATGTTTTTAGTGTGTTAAATTGAGGTTAATAACATTTCAAAGATGCAATATTGGTTCATTTTTGTCTAATTGAATATCTAGACCTTTAAGTAGAAATAAATTTAGGAAGTGAATTAATTGGCATAAATTATGAATTTAATGTTATTAATATTTTAGAGGGTCAATTGATCTATTTCTTTTCCTTCTTTCACTTTTAGGGTCGTTCAAGGACTAAATATGGAGGAGTTCGGATGGGAAAAAGCAAGGAAAAATGGGGAAAAGGCTGAAAAATGAAGCTGCTGGACGAATTTGGAATATTACAGAAAAAGACCTCGAATTTCAGAAATTTCGGTTTAGTCCCAGTAACATAATTACAGTTCGGTCCTCGAATTTTAGAATCTTCACTCGGGTCCTTCCTGCGAACTGATACTGTCCAGACGCGTTTTTGCTGCTGTTTTCACTATTTTGCCCACCAATTTGGACCCAAATTGAAACTCAATCATTTACACAACTTCCATTTGATATTTTATTGAAGAATTAGGTTTAGAAACATAAGTTTTGGGTTTGGGTGCTCCCCCAAAACCCTAGCTTCCTCATCTTCTTCATCTCTTCCTCCATTCCATTCCCATTTTCCTCACATTTCCCTTTCACCTTCCACCTTCCTTCCTTCTTCCATGCCACAATAAAGTTCATCATTGCTTTTAGAAATGATTTAAAGATAGCTTGAGCTCATGGTCTTCAAATTAAAGGGAGTCCTAATTTCCTTTCTTTCTCTTTATATTTTTGATTGCCTAAGTTTAGGTTAACATTTATGTTTTGAGATTGGACTAAATTTGGTTGTTATTGTGGATATTTGTGATTTTGGTTTGTAATGAGAGATTTGAACTCATCAATATATATACATGGTCATGTATATGTTCATTATGGTTCATTTGATGTCTTTCTATTTATTCATGGTATTGGTAGATAGTTTGATTGAATTGAATTATAATGGAACCTAATACATTACAAATTACTAATCACACTCTAGGGTAATTAATAATGTCTTTTTGAATGGGTTCATGAGAATAGACATTAGACTTACCGGTTGGTGAGCTTTGATACTTTAGGAAACCTAGAGAAAACTCAAAGGTGCTAAAGGTCTTAACAATTTCTAGTTAGTTGGGGTTCCTCTAATTAGGTAATTGGACTCATAGGTTCATGAGATTTGGTAAATTAGAAAATTAGCATCCTAATTAACTCCCAAAATATTTAGAAAGTTATGATAGTCATTGAAATTCATTTCCAAGAGCAACTCACTTCCACTTCATCCCTTTTACTAAAAATACCAAAAATATTTATTTGTTTTGCACCCTTCATTCTCATCTTTAAAAATCAACAAAAATATATTTTCTTTGCCCAAATTTATCTTGCATTGCATTTAGTATACTAGTATAGTTAGATTAAACAAGGCTCCTTGAGAACGATATTCGGGGTAACTTTTGCTTACCTTGAGATTCTAAAATTTTTTGAAGGACTAGGCCCAAGACACACTACACCGACTGTAACATCCCAGTTTTTAAATTAAAAATAACATGAGATTATTGAGGTGTTCTTAAGAAAATTTAAGGGTTTGAGGAAGAATTTTAGGATATTCTGGGCAATTTATGGATATTAAATCTTAGTTAGTTTAGAATTTGAAGAAATATAGTTAAAAGGATTAATTGGAGCCATAAACTTCTATGAACAAGTATTTTTGAAACTTAGAAATAGTATGATAGAAAGAGAGGGGTAAAATAATATATACAAACTTTTGGGCTAGAAATATAATTAAGAATAAATAATAGGGTAGTTAATGGTAATTTTCACAAATATATATATATATATATTCAACTCACTCCCTCTCAATCAACATATCTCTCTCTCGAACCCTCCTCCCTCTCACCGGACCCTCCCTCCGTCTTCGCCTTCTTCTTCTTCCTCTCCCTTCTCCGGCGACTGCCACCGGCGACGGAGGCAACGAAACCGTCCGCCCTATTTCTCCTCTTATCCTCACTGAAACCCATCTCTTATTTCTCTTTCCTATATTCTTCATCCTCGTCACTCTCTGACCCCACCGTCTCTGTTCCTTCTTTCGTTCTCCGGTGACCTGAGCGGGAGACGGCGGCGGAAGAAGGTGGGTTTACCATTCCTATTGTTCTTTAAGTTAAGCTTTCCTTCCAATTTCACTTTCTCATCTCTCTTGTCCCTTTTGGTTGTTCTGTTTCGGCCTCCTTGTTCTCCGGCGATTTTCGGCGGACAGAGCGGCGGCCGGCGCGTTGGGCATACTCCGGCGAGTTATGTAAGGTCAAAACAAGTTTAGGTAATATTTTTCTTCCGTTTCTGCCCTTCCTTTATGATTTGGACGAGATTTGAGAGGGGTAATCCGAATTGGGTTAATTGATTTAGGTGTTCTAAGTGGGTTAAATGAAGTTTAAGTTTCATTTTTGTGTGTATTTTGTAGGATTTGAGCTGTGATTTGAAAATCATGAAGTTTGTACAAAACCTAATGTTGGAAATGTTAAATCTGAATGGTTTAATAGGGACTTTAGGCTTACAATTGGTTAAATTTGTTGATTTTCTTGAAGGATTTAGGATTTAAATTTGAAGTTTGTTTGAAGTTAGGATTTTAGAAGTTTCGGTTCTGTTTCTTTGATTATGTCTTCTTGGTGTGTATATGTGTACACTATGTTGTTTTGTGACTTAAGTGGATTAAATGGCAGGGGGTTTGCTGATTTGCTTTCTTTCACATTTAAAATATGGAATCTTTGGTCTACCATCTTTCTCTGTTATGATTAATTATTGGATAAGTGAATAGAAGAAAAATGTGAGTTTTTGATTTAGTTAAGGATGCATAAGAGTGCTCAAATTGCCAATAAAGGGGGATATTGTTATTTTGTGCTTGTGTTATTAGAATTCTAAGTGAGCTACAAGTGCCATTGTTTTCTTTATTCCTCTTGTTTCTCATTGGATGCTGCTTGACTTTCTCTCCTTTGATTCTTCATTGAAATAAAGATAACAAATGTATTGATGATGTTTTTGGGCCGACCTTGCTTGCTAGTTTTGAAGTTCAGATTTAGTCATTGTGCTTGGTTGTTTAATTTGGACTTATTGTAGCTGGATTATTATGACTCCTTATATTTTGTTTGGTTTTACCATGAGGAGGTATATATGTGTGAACTTGTTATATGTATTGTAGTAGGAGTTTATTAGTTTTATGGTGGTTAATGTAATCCCATGGAGGTATTTTAGAATCTGATTTTTGATTGATAACTATCTCTTGGTATTATAATATGATTATAAATGGTGTTCAAGGAAGAATTGTTGAAGAGGTGCGAAGTTGTGACTGTTTGTTTAAAGTTGCTACTGCTTTATTTTGGCTGAAACTTTGTGGTTATGGTGTTCGTTTACTTGGGCTTGTAATGGTATTCATTTCTTTTGTTTTGACAGATTTTAATGTCTCCTCAATGTGATGTCCGATCAGTCCTATGGCCTACATGTTTAGAAATGATTATTTATGCTGCCTATATAAGAAATTGTTGATGCATTCAAAGTTGTATGCTGAACTTATGGTGGTTGAAGCTATGTTTGATTGTTATTTGGTCTAGATTAACTAAATTCATTAAATTGAAGTTTAATTTTTAATTCACTTGGTTATTAAACAGATTTCAGCATGCATGTTTACTTCATGGATGCTTGATTTGATTTGTTTCCCATGGGCTGAGTTGATTGAATGTTGATTTAAGATTTTGGTTGAATTTGTGCAAAACCCTAACTTTGGGTCCAATGGGGTTGTGGGATTCCAAGTGTTGATATCTTAAACTTAACTAGTCTATAAGCTATTGAAGCTACCAAATTACTTTGAATGTCTAATTTGGTGAAGTTGGTACCATATACATTAAATGGGCCGAATTTCATAGTTGGTAAGGGAGGCTCAAATTGTAATTTAAAGTTGATGAGTGATAGATTACTTAAGTTCTGGGTATATATGGTATACTTTTAGGCCATATATATGTTATTGATTTTCTCCCTTTGGCACCCTCGTTTGTTGGTGAGATTATGTTGTTTGACTTTGATTTTTATAGTTGTATTTTATTTCTTTTGTTCTTGACCTTGTAAGTATGGTGTTGCAATTTTTGGGATTGAATTTACTTGCTTTGTTCACTACAAATATTTGACTTTTATTATATGGTGTGTGTGTGATGCTAAACTTGATAATGATTTGTGAAGAGAAGTCAAGTGCTTTAATGCTTGCATATGAGATTGAATTAAGAATGTATCTAGTGTTTAGGTGTATAATTACCATTTTTCTACACCTTGTAGTGAAATGACATTGTATTGTGAACTATATGCTTATTTTATTCTTTATGGGTATTGTTTGGGCTGACTGATAGATCTCACCACTGTTGTGGTGTTTGTGTAGATTTGTTTTAAGGCCATATGTAAAATGTTCAGATTGGTCATGAGTACAATGGAGAAAAATTATATGGTTGCATGTGGGTTTTTGAGAATTAAGTTTCTATGCCCTTAAACCAGGAAGTTTATGTTTCTTTTCTCAGATATGACTGAATTGGTTCAGTGCAGAAGACATCTCAAATTGTAATTTAATTATAGAAAGTAGAAGGTATTGATTTGATGAAAGTGTGATTGGTTATGGGTGTCTTTGGTGATTTTATTTATGTTAATTTCCTATTGAAATGTATGCTTGTTGCTCCTTGACTTTGATTCGAAAATGTTTACCTTAGAATAAAATATATAAGAAAAAGAGATTGGGTAGTAATTAGGATTGAGAGTGACGCTAAGTAACATGAACAAGAATAGATGCTCATTTTCCTTGTTATATAAAATAGGAGAATATAGTAAGAGAGTTGCTTGGAAGGAAAAACTCACAAGGAAATGGTAAGGAAAAGGCAGCAAAGTGCAAATGGGCGACAGGTAATCACACTTACCCTTGCTATAACATTGAGGGTGACGTTAGCTGGGATTTTCAAAATCCCTTTTCACCCTCCATATAAATATTATTTTTGAAAAGGTATTTTTATATAAAACAGGCTATCGGGTGCCTTTCAAACACGATTACTTTCATATAAAGAATTTGACTTATTATATGTAGTATCCTGGCTGGTGGTATTGCTGGATATTATGGAATTGTGTGATATATTTGCAGGTGTTGGATATTGAGAGGTTTTGAGTATAGAAAAGGAATTAGTTGTGAGTTTAGATTTTGGAAAGATATTGTGGATAATAGATTGAAAGGTGATGTTGATGTTGATGTTGTTGTTGATTATTGAGGTTGTGATATTGAAATATTGAATGAGGTTGAGGTTGATGGATATGAATGATGTCATTGTGGATGGGATATTGATGGTTAATGTGAGGTTTGCATGACACTGATATAAATGTACCATCGCGCGATGATAACTGTTCGATAGGCCAATCGACAGTTATTTGTACAGATGATCCTTTTCGGTTTGATTGGATCGGGGTTGATAGGTCAACTTATTGAGAAAAGTGACCTACGGTTATGGGCATTGATTAGAGTCCAACCGCCCCTACGGTTATGGGCATTGATTAGAGTCCAACCGTTCCTATTCTGTAGTGGAAAACAGAATTGGGGTTCTCTCTCTGGAGATTGCCAGAGAGGGAAATTTGCTCCCTCATCAGAGAGGGGCACAGTGTCAAATCATATAGAGAAGATTAGATGCTTGAATGCCCCGGTATGGCACAATGCATCTACAGGTGAGTGTGAGAGTTGTGGGGTGGTGTAGTTGTAACGGAGGTAGAGGTGTTGAAGTACATTGATTTGGAAAATGACAGAGAGACTGGTGTAATACATGGGAAGAAGGTTTGATATATATATATATATGTGTGTATTATTGATTTTATAACTGAGGTACCCGTTAGACGCCCTCGCTACCGCACATCTCACTGTTATAGTGAGTTAAGCGGTGATTACTGGGACAATTTGTCTCATCCCACGATTACTGACATTTTTGCAGGTATTCATGCATAGGTGCAAGCTTCAGGAAAAGGGAATTAGGTAGTAGGAGTTTTATATAATTTATTTGGTATTGTATATTGCCAATTTGTATAGGCCTGCATCTGCTTCCGCATGTAGTTATATTTATGTATTGTTAAATAATAGTTGGTTTTGTTAATTAACCATGTTAGGTAAATCCTTTCTAACATGGTTAGCTTTTAAATATCCATGATAGCATTCATATTGTATCAGGAGATTCTTTTCTATCATGGATATTATGTAATCATTAGGAAATTCCTTTTCTAACTATGATAGAGATGTTGTTAATATGAATATTCCTTTTCCTATCATAGTTAGTAAAGAGGTAATAGAATTAAAAGAGATGTGACAGATTAATTAAGGAATTAGTAACACAATGTTACAACTTGGTTATCAGTATTTGGTATACGATAACCTAGGACTGTGTTGCATTGCATGTAGATTGGCAATATACATTCTTAGTATTCCCTTCCTTCTGTGCATGAATATCTGCCCTTTTGAGAGGAATATCACTCATCCCGTGGTGGGGAGAGAGTGATAAGTGCAATTGAATAGGTAATGTGGAGAGATTGAGAAGAATATAGAAAGAATAAAGAAATAAACAGATACTAATAAGAATTTAGGAAGAATAACGAAATAAGGATGATTCTCTGGGGTCTCAAGTATAGTTATGTGCTAGCCATAACCATAGTCGAGGCATCATGAGATACCTTATTGGGTTAAGGGATTATGGAAACTTGAAAATGACAATTAATAATTAATACAATGTGAATAAAAAAAAATTGTTGACCTTGTATTGTATTTGTTAGTTTATTTGTTGAATGATTTGCTTAATTGATGGATTGACTTGTTAGGTTGGTTTGTTTTACCCAAAAAAAAAAAAAAAAATTAAAAAAATTAAGACGATTGAAGTTCGCGACGAATTTTGAAGTTGTGATTTTGTCTGAACTCAATAGATAGTTGAGGTGAATAGTTTAGGGTGAAGTTTTAGTGATTGCTTTTAAATGGATTTGATGGGAATGATTTTGATTAGTTGACATGGTTGAGCATGTACTAAATTAGAATTATGAGGTAAAGCAAGGAACAGAATTCTAGGGACTTTCTATGTAATAGTTATGATGTGGGACTTTAGGGCATGACGGAGGAAACAGTTGAAATTAGAATAGGAAGGCTAGGAAATTTGATCTGATACAGAATAGTATTTTGATAGACACTTGTATGGAAAAGTAATAAAGAATGATCGAAATAATTAAAGTGTTATTAGTATTAGAGTTATATTGAGGGAGAGTAATAGTTTGATTGAATTTAGGAAGATAACTGTATATGTGTTTCCATTTAGGATATTGAACCTTAATACAATTGATTTGAGACTTAGGTGGCTAGTAAATAAAGGTTAGCTAGAAAAAGAGGGATGAGTATTGGTGATCACTACAGATTGAATGAAGATACAAGGTGAAGGATGGTGTTGAGTGTATTAAATTGTAATTTTGAATAGAATTTTAGTTATACTCCTAGTTTTCTGGCGTAGTGTTTCTAACCTTGTTCAAAAGATTATATACATTCAAGTCAATCTGACTTGATTTCACCTCTTTTAAACCTTTTAATGAACTTGAGAATGAGATCTAGTATCCTTAACCTCACCTTTATCGTAAGAAACATCTTTCCTACTTCGCACTTGACTACATTTGATCAGGAAACTGCGACAACAACTTTAGTTAAAGTGTTCATAGTTCTTCTAAATCATCGATAGGATCTCTGCGGTGTCATACGGATAACACTTATGGCAATGAATTCTCATTGCCAATGAGTTCAGTCTTCCTTACTTATAACCAAATTCCTTTTTCATTTTCTTGAGATGGGATTAGCAGTCCAAGAAACTGTTTCTTTTCTTATTTCTAATGGAAAATTCCCTTAATTTCGAGGACGAAATTATTTTAGAGGAGGAGAATTGTAACATCCTAAAAATTTAATACAGGATCAAGGAGTATTTTGGGAAATAATAAATGGAGAAAGTGGGAATTTTGGAATTTTTAGGAATTTTTAGGATATTTTTGGAAATTTTGAGTAATTAATATGCATATAATTAATTAAGAAATGAAGAGTTTGAAATATGAGGGAGTGGTAAAGCTAAAAATATTTTGAAGTTTAAGGAGATTGGAGGCTGGTTTAAGTGGTTTTAAATCAAAATGAGTACACTATGGCGAGTTTAGACTTTAATTATCAAAAACCACCCTTATTTCTCCTTAACCAAACACACCCCTTCCTCATTTTCCCTTTAAAAGTCGGCCCCCCCCTATATTTTCTTCACCTTCATCCTCTTCTTCTTCCGTCTTCTTCCTCCTCCTTCCCTGCGAGTTCGCCGGCCACCCAGGGGCGACGGCGACGGCAAAGCCGCCCCCCTCACTTCTCTCCTTGACCTCACTAAAACCTACCTCTTTTTCTCATCTTCGCGTCCTCACCTCCCTTCCTCTCTGAACTTCGATTTTTCCTTCTCTGGCGGCGGACGACGGCTGACAGCGGCGGTGCACGGTGAGATTGTGTTTTGTTGTTCTTCAAGCTATTTCTTGCCCCAACTTCATTCTCTCATCATCCTTTCTTCTTTTGATTTTATGAATGGGTCAGCCACCTTAGTGGCCATTTCCCATCGTTTTCCGGCGAAAAGAAGGCCGATTCCGGCGACGGCGAGTTCGCATCAGATATGCTAGAAAGGTTGAACCTTTACCTCTCCTCATCGTCGACCGCCATGGGTTCACTGGAAAACGCCGAACACGACAGAAAAGAGAGAAAAACACCTGCAACTCGAAGTGCACAATGGGGAAACGGATCGGCTCGAGCTTGGGAAAAAGAGGTGAGATCCGAAAATGGTTGTGTGTGGGTGAAGAAGAAGATGACATGAATGAACTTGAAGAGAGAGGAATGAGAGTTGAAGAAGGTGATGGTCTGTGTGTGGACGGCAGCAACATGAAAGGGAGAGGAAGAGGAGTGAATATAATTTAGGGTTTAGGGGAAATTACAAATTTGCCCTTCTATCTATAACTAGTTTTTTTTTCACTTTAAACTTCTACCTTGAGACTAAACTATAAAACCAATATATACACCAACTTACATGTTTTCTCCAACCATAGTATTATCTATGCCTTTAGGTATTTTTCATAAAATTTATAATTTTAAACTTAACCTCTAACTAGTTCTCTTTATTTTCTACTGAAAATACCATATTATTTTCTAAAAGAAAATATATTTATTCTCATTAACTTACTTACAATCCCTTTTAATTTAATTATGATATCCTAATACTTTAATTAATTTCCTATTATCTCTAATACAAAATTTGGGATGTTACAAATTACATTGATCTATAGTGAATTCTATTGAAGAACAAGCCTTTACATGCGCTTTAAGCGCATGTATTGGCTTTCCTTTGTTATTTTAATATTTTATGGCTTATACATGCGTTTAAAGCGCATGTAAAGACCAATGTCCATTTAATATATGGATATTCATATGATTTGATGCTTTTCAACTAAATTGTTTCAATACTTCATCTCAAAATGCTCAAATCTTGTGCTTGACAATGTTATAGTGAATTTCATTGAAGAACAATCCTTTACATGCGCTTTAAGCGCATGTAGAGGCTCTACATGCGCTTAAAGCGCATGTAAAGGGTGTTTCACCAATTCCATCGCACCCAAAAGTGGTAATGGAGCCTTGAAACACTAAGTCCACAAGCAGGGACACCTTATGAGGTCTGAGGAGGACCTCTTATGCATGACTCCATGTTTTGCACTTCAGTAGTGTAAAGGGTGTTTGAACATTTTCATAGCACCCAAAAGTGGTAATGGAGCTTTGAAACACTAATTCCACAAGCAGGAACACCTTATGAGGTCTGAGGAGGACCTCTTATGCATGACTCCATGTTTTGCACTTCAGTAGTGCCTTTACATGCGCTTAAAGCGCATGTAAAGGGTGTTTGAACATTTTCTTAGCACCCAAAAGTGGTAATGGAGCTTTGAAACACTAATTCCACAAGCAGGAACACCTTATGAGGTCTGAGGATGACCTCTTATGCATGACTTCATGTTTTGCACTTCAGTAGTGCCTTTACATGGGCTTAAAGCGCATGTAAAAGGTGTTTGTGCCTTTACATGCGCTTAAAGCGCATGTAAAGGGTGTTTCCATATAATTTTGAGCTCTTCACCTAAGTTCATTTTATATTTTATCTCTAAATACTTAAATCCTTTTCTAGTCATTGTTTTAGTGAATTTTAATTGATGCACATTTCTATACATGCTCTTAAAGCGCATGTAGAGATAAGGCCTCTACATGCGCTTTAAGCGCATGTATAGATTCTTACCTGTACATGCGCTAAAGCGCATGTAAATGACCCTCTATACATGCGTTTCTTCTAAGCGCATGTAAATGTGCGCTGGTAGAAGTACAATTTGTAGTAGTGTAGATATGTTTCTTTAAGGGTTAAGGTAAAATATGCACATGTGTGTTATCCCCAAAAGATCACGCAATATCACATGTTTTTTTAACCAAAAAATACGTTCGTATTTGGTCTAAAAGTCACATAATTTGATAAGAGTGCATAACAAAATTAGAAATATTGAAATAGATAAGTTAACGGTATTGTGTACTTTTTATAGATTATGTGATTTTTGAACCCAAAATGAAAGTTTACGTGTATTTTTTGCCCAAAAAATATTTGGTGCTGAGTGATCTTTTTGGGAAAACACATGTGTATTTTTTACCTTTAAATCTTTCTTAAAATAATACAAAACAAAAAAACAAATATATTTGTTTTATTTAATTTTTTGTTTTTAAAACATATTTTAAAAAAAGATTTAATAAATATTCTATAGCTATAAGAAATAGAAAGTGGAATCAAACATACATAAATATATAATAATAGTTATTTTGAAAACGTGAAAATAGAGAACAAAATCTGATCACTCCTATCTTCCTGCACACTTTCATCCGCACGATCCAATCATAATAAAATTATCCAAAGTTCATTCAGTTCCCCATATACACATACATACATAGTTACACACACACACACACGCATATATTATAAAAAAGATAAGCCAAATCTTTGAAGCGAGTTAACAGGCAACAATGGTTGACGCAATAATTGTTTATGTATGTATCCATCTTTTCAATCAACAGTATTTCTTATTGCTGGAAAAATGAGCATATAAAACAACCGAGTTCACGCGTGATAAATATATATATCTACTTTTGACTCTTTCTTTTCCTTCACACTCCCAAACTTTGAACACAGACACTGGAATTTGAACATTGACGATTTTTGGCAAATCATACCCAAACACGCACCTCCCACAAAAGATTTGATTCGGTCATAATTAAACCACTCTACCTGTTCGTTGAATCACTGTTAGCTGTTTGATCAAAATTTAACCCTATATTTGTTAAACCATTTAACCATTTTTCAGAGGTTTCGGCTCTCCATAATTACATTGTCCTCTCCAATATTTCCCAAGAGGTAAAATACATGCATGAACACTTAATAATTTTAACCATTCACTCTCCTACATTCCAAAAAGTGCGAGCGCAAAGAATATTTCCTTTGTTCCCTTTTGTTTTGAGAAAAAATCGCTATGACGTACGTCTTGATGAAAGAGTTATAATCATCGATCATAATGTTTTACAATAAAAGGGCAACATAAACCTGTTTTTATTTCATACACTAAGTCAACACGTCATTAATATAATTATATATTGCTTATTTGTCATATGATTTTTTAAGTTATTACGTACATAACTTAAAAAGACAGCAAAATTTCCCTTGTTTTTATTGCATATCCACCTATAGCCTATAGATATATAGATAGGAAAAGAAACATGAATGGGCTATGAGCAAGGGTTTTTGACAAAGTGCGGCAAACAGGTTGAATAATGAAGAAGGAATACATGCACACAGATATAGATGGAGTTTAAATAGAGTTAAGTCACGTAAAGAAGAATAAGGTAAAGGGCTCTGAAATTCAAACTGGGTTTCTTGACGGCATTACAGTCTCTAAAGGACGGTTACGTGATAAGAAACTGTTAGGTTGTATACCCAACTCATCCGACCAGGTTAAGGTTGACCGTGTACTTTGTGTGGGTAACACAAATGGATAGAGTCAGTTTAATGTTGTAATACTTCGAGGCAGGAGGTTCCCCCACTTGGAAGCTCTGATAAATTGTTGATTATTTTTGTCCAACAATTCATAACTATGTTCATTAAAGTACTCCCTCGGTCATAAATATAGGACATATATAGAGACTTCATTTTGGTCCTAAATATGATACCTAGATACATTTTTGGTCACATTTTTCCTAAATTACCCTTCTTCTTTTTAACATTAGGGAAAATGAGCTCGCAAGAAATTTGATAGGGGAGGAAGGGCTACTTAGTAATTAAACTAATTAAGGAGCGATATTATTGGAAAGACATCTAAAACTAAGTCTTTCTTAATCTCCCCAATAAACGTTATCTATGTCCTATATATAGGACCGGAGGGAGTAGTATTTTATTATATGCTCCTATTGCTCCATTATAGCTGACTTCTGTGCATTAAGTGCGTCTTTTGGTCAAATGGCCTAAAACATGGGTTCAACATGTCGAAATTTGATGATGAAAAAAGTCGAAATTTCGTTTTTTTAATTAAGATTAGAGAGGGCCTAATTAATATGATTGAGTTTATTTTGGTAAGAAAATTATATAACCCACACACACACTATTGTTTTACAATTTATTATACCCAATATAATGCCCATTTTATTTACAATTACAACAACTTTTATTCCAATAAATGGGTTGAATTGCATGGATCGCATAATATTTGTTAATTAAATTGAAATGTCTTGTGGAACAACTTTATTAAATGTTCCTATCAGGTTTTTGTTATTTTCTTTTAAATGACCCTATTGGATGTAGTGTTTGGAATAGCGATTGAAAAATTTACTTATTTTCTATCTAACTTTTACATGTATTAGATTGAATACGAGTTAGGTTGTGTAATTGTATTTGTGTTTGAAGTTAACCGTAAAAAAAATGACTTTTTGATTAGTTTGACTTTTATTGAAAGATGTTTGGATAATCATCTTAAAAAGTAAATTCGAAATTAAAAATGTGGGGTTCAGGATTTCCTGGTTTGCCAATGAACTTGACCGGGAATCCACACTGAGTCGGATCACCGATTGAAATCTGACTACGAGATACAGCAGATGCACATGGAGGAGGAATAGAAGAGAGGAAATAACTTTTCTGTATTTTTCATTATGTGTTACTGAATCATTCACACAAGGCCCTATTTATAATGTAGGTATGTATAGAAAAGTTACATCCCTTGTGAAGAGACATATTATTTTGAATATTAAATTCATGGGAAAAGAACTCTTTTCAACTCATTATTTTCCATATTTACATAATGGTCTCAAATCCAATTGGGCATGGTCCTAACCCACTAAGGGTGGACCTTATTTCCCTACAAAATAATGACTAAAAGGGCATGCCCATTTATGTTATATTTAATCAGTTTTGGTCCGTATTTTCAACAATGATGAAAAAATTTAATATAAGCTTATCGGCATTTAATAATAAGTTATTTTTACGTGTAAGTTCAATAATTCACTTTAATTTCATCGTTGAAAATTTATCAACACACAATGGAGTATTCACGTTTTCCCATTATAACTAAAAATTTTATTATAAAATCCAAGCAGACCCCAACAGTTAAAGTAGGCTATAATACAGCTTTGATATAATAGAGTAAGATACCATTATAAAAGAAACATCCAAAGTTTACATCAACAATGAAAATGGCCAAAATAACCAGAGTGAATTTATATTGGACATTACCAAACGTAGGGGACAAGCAAGCAAATCTTCCATACCCATACATTTGATTAAATAAAAATTTTATATTTAAAGAAGATGTGCTGAAACCCTTGAAAGTTTGAGTAACAACGTAATCATATTCAAGTTATCTAACTCTCAAATTTTCATAGAAATACTTCTTCATTCCTAAATATAGGACTTATTTAAACATTTTTAGAAAATCTTAAAAAATGTTAAATAAATTACATATAATTTTATTTGACTAAATTTAATTTTTTCCCGTAAATTTGTTCATTTGACTTATATGAGCTAATTATATAACCTAATAATGTACAAAAATTTAATCAAGTGTCTCATTTCACTTTCTTGATCCTCTAAAAAAGTCATCTAAATATTATATTTGAGAGCCTGTATAGATATATAAAATTTTCCATACATAAAGGCATATATAATTGTTTGACTACAAATTCTCAGTCAAGCTGGAAAAATATAATATTATATAGATGCATGTTGCGACTATCTAATAAGAGGCGGCCATCCTTTATTTGGAAAAAAAAAAGCGTATTCAAATCTCACTTACACTAAATATGTTTGTGCGTGGAGTTTTATGAACGTAAATCGGGTTGTTCTTTCATTCTTTACACTCAACTTCAATATATACAATACTTCACTTTCTGCTGGTTTTCAATATATGAAGAATGTCTTGCATGGGATTATTGAAAGTTAGCTAGATTGATGTTGGGGCCATCTTAATTATGCCATATATGGCTGCAAAATATTGAAACTTGGAGGCAACACTGCCAATTATATTCTTTTTAAACTAAACGCATATTAATTAATAAAATTTCACAAATAGGGAGTTGAATTGGTCTTATTTTATTATTCACGTCCCTAATCTAGCTCCGGGGATTAGTAATTAAGATATCTACTTAAAGATATGTGCTGGAGAAGGGTATGATCATAAGCGCTTTAAGTTCTTCAATTGTTTTATTGCCACTAACAATCATAAGCTGCCTTCAAATTTATGTGCTTGAGTAGCCAGTAAAGGACTTCACGATTCAACAAGCGTGTGGCATGTAAATATGTGTGTGTGTGTGTGTGAAGAAAGAGAGAGTACTCAATATTCTATAATATCTATCTGTATACCAAATTATCAAATGCGTATAGAAGCTGTAATGTTCTCAATGTTCTCCATAATTTATTTCTATAAATTGCCTTTTCAATAAGGCACGGTTTCTACATACATACATACATACATACATACATACATACATACATACATACATACATACATACATACATACATACATACATACATACATACATACATACATACATACATACATACATACATACATACATACATACATACATATATATATATATATATCCATGTAGAATGCAGTTCAATCGTATTCTAATTTTTCTTTTACCCCCTCTCTCATATTTGAAGGGCCGACTTGTTTCAATGGTAAGCTCGCTTGTTGTGGGGGTTTGAGGTCGTAGGTTCAAATCAGTCCATTTGCAAAAAGTAAAGGTTAGACTGCCTAGTATATTCCCTTCAACACCCTCACCAAGTGGGAATTAGGATTGGATTGACTCCTCTCTCTTATTTGACTTATCATCAGCGCCTTGATTCATTAGAATTCTGTAGCTGAAAATATTTATAAATCAATTAAGCGTTGATCAATATGAAGAAGGTCAGTGATGTAGCCCAAACGCATATTAATAAAATTATATTTAACTCTCAATTAATTAACACTTACCATTCACTTTTTTACTTCAAAATAAATTACGCGCGCGAGTGAGTGAGTGTTTGTGTGTGTTTGTATTGTTGTGTGTTTCGATTTTCTAAAGCTTAAATTTATATCAGCCAATGACTTGTTCTTCCGATCCATTCTTAGAATTCACTTATGAAACAATAACATTCCCATACATATGAAAGATTATGAGAGCTAAATAAGTTTTTCAATCAAATAATTATATAAGGGATAACTTATGTGTGTTTTACATTATATTCTGACATATTTATGTGTATCATTAAATTATATATGTACACTAATTCATTATTGATAAGACAAACAAATTATTATAGGGAAAAACGAAAAATATAAATACTTTGAAATAATTTATTTATCTTTCTTAATCCCTCAAAATCAATTAATCAAGTTTTATATTAAGGACAAAAATTAGAATGTATGTGTGTTGTGCGCGTGTGTGTATAATATATATGCGTATATTCCTTTCAGTTTTATTCTTATTTGTGAGCGATACATATTGAATATTGAGAAAGTACATATTTGAGACATTTAAATAGGAGCGAAGTTGTTGTTTCATAATTTAATTAAGATTAATTTAATGAGTGCATCGTTTATCTTTAGCTATTATAGAGTGGTAACTTATATTTTGGAGAGGGCGATAGTATAATATTGAAATTAGAATCAATGATTCCTTCGTCCTTGCTTATACACCATTTACATTGTGAAGATATAAACGAAGAGAAGTTTTAGTTTAACACCTCAATTCAATGCACATATATATACGCATCTTCACATGAAAATAGCATCGTTTGATTCAATGTTTGTAAACTCTGAAAGCTACTGCGACAATGATGGCATTATATACATTTTTGTCTATGATAGGAAGATATATAGACTCTACTACGTATACGTGGAGGAGGAATAGACAGTCGTAAAAGCATTATGTATCTGCGATAGGAAGATAAATATACATTATGTACCTTACATTACAGCTACCATATCATCATCGTAAAAGCATCTTTTCCAAAAATAAGTAGACAGTTGCTTGGTATTTCTCTGATTTACTTTAGAATTTACATGAATTGTAAATATAGACAAAAATATTCCTATCTTGCTAAATATATTAGTTTGTTTTCTTACTAATGGAAATCAACGTTTGTGGTGGTCCGAGCGGTTGCATATAAATGTTGCATATTTATCTTTTTATTAGTGGGCCTATGAAACACATGGGCGACTTAATTAATATCAGCAGTGGAAGTAACATGTAAGTGATGAATTTCATTATATATGTAAATCATAATCGTGACTAGTTAAACAAATGAACAAAGATAAATTATACCATGAGAAACACCATTTTGGTATTAAAATCTAACTTTTGTTGACCAAACAGGCCAGCTAACCGGCAAATCAATTTATTGGTTGGACTAAGAAAGAGTTTTGAACAATTCAATTGAATGAGGTTATATTAGTATTATTTTTTCTTTCCCTTATGTTGAGCATGAGACAACTCTGTTTGAGTTTAATTTTTAAGAAATAACAATCCACCATATTGAGTTGTTATAGTTTAGCAGACCTATTTGGTTATGTGTGGCTTATTATAGTTAGTATTCTATTAGTCTGTGGAATAATGTCTTTTTTTATTTTAATAACTCCCTATATTCTTTAATACATACGATCACTCTAATGAATAAACTGAACTGCAAAAATGAATTTTATATTAAGGATATGACGAAGTATTTAATCCTGCTACTCGCTTTTTTTAAAATAGGAGCAAAATGATATTAATGGTTAAAATTATACAGAGGTCTCACACACATTACAGGAATTTAAAAGATGAAAAGCAAGGTCTGAAAGATGATCGAGTTAAATAGGCAACATCCATCCTAATCGCTTTATAACCTTGAATTAACTTTGGTTTAAACCATTGAGCTTTGAATCACAGTTTCAACCTCTTTATTGATGGGTGTGGGTTTCATAACCTTGGCTTCTCACGTAACTAAAAAAAAGTTTATCAAGTTGATACCTGATTAATTACTGTCCGTGGAAATTTCTCTGCAGTCATAGAATTATATGTTTTATGAGGATCATTATATATCAAGCAATGATCTAATTAAACTCTTACTTTTTCTTGTCACTAACTTTTAAGAAGTGGGTTGGGCTCACCTTGAACTAAGGGTTGGCTATATCTCACTCATAAGCCATTATTAGAGATAATATGTTTAAATAAGTAGATTTTTATCCAATTTCATTAGGTTGTGATAATGTCTCCTCAAACGCTGAGACTACAAACCACCGGCTGAACCTATAGACGATTAGTTAATTAAACTATTCTTTTATTAGATAAATAGAAATATTTTATTTGTAGGTTTGTGAAGCTAAGCAAATTTTACGAAAGAAATGGAAAATCGAATACTGCTAGAGAGCGTGCAGCCTGAACAGCATCTTAGCCTAAAGTAAACAGACCGCGATGTGATTATTTCATAGTGAATTCTTGCTAAAACATGGTAATTCGAAAATAATATTGAAATTCATAATTCTATTTTGTTTGCTTCTCGAATTTGTACACATAATACTCCCTTATACTTTTCTGTTTTAGTTGAGGAAATTATTAAAAGAAATTCATAGATGTTTTACTAAAAGGGTTGAAGAGGACAACGATCCTTAGATTTTACCTCTCCCCTAAGAAAACATTTAACTTCATTATCTACTTTACTACATACATTCACTTTCGCCAGAAAAACGGCGATTCCCTTTCTTTTGTTTTGTTTTGTTTGTGTGTTTTATTATAAGGATTCTGATTTCGGCTCTAAAAAGAAATGAGCCTGATTATAAATGATGTGTCAAGAGCTTCTCATAGGATTAATATTTTAACGTGTAGATCGTTCTCTCAGTCTAGCTATTCATATATGTATTTGTTAGCTATAGTACCCTTATTAATTTTCTAACAATTCCCAAAATATATATGATGAAAAATAAAATGTCACCATTATACAATTGTCACGACGCAAAAAAGAATCCAAAACCAATATACCTACCCTTTTGATATAAAATTGTCATCACTGGCTCGCACACAGCGAACCAAACAAATCCCCTTCGCTCTCACATTACTGTAACCAAATCAAATTAAAATGTAAAACTTGACAAATCCTTTTATTAATTCAATTAATCTAATCTATCATTGTCCACGTCGTAGCCTGAATCACGCTACTTATCTAGCCCAATTATGACCGTAACCATATCTCTTTTTTTAAAAATAAATTATTCTCCCTACTACAGTGTCACCGTAAAAACCACTATTACTCCATCCACCTAGGTGGGATGAAAATTTCACTGTATACCACTCAGAAATCTTTAGAAGAAAAACAGTATTTATATTTATTTATCCAAAAGAAAAGTTTAATAGAGTTACAATCCTGAATATGAAATCTAAAGAGATTAAGACAATTAAATAATTACAATATCATAATTTATATGCATGCTTTCACTAAAAATATTTATCAATTTATAAGTTAAATAAATTATTTTAGAATAAAATAATAAATATTAATAAGAAAAACAAAAGTTACGCTTGTTTTCCAATGTAAGATTCATTTATAACTTTTGTCAACATTTACCCATACTACTTTACACTCCTTTAACTAAAATAATCAATAGAGTAAATGAAAATTAAGGAAGACAATATATAATGTTATTGTAGAATTGAAATTTGAAACATAATTTTTTCATCCGCAATTCAATTAGTGATCAAATAAATCACACAAACCAAGAAAATATAGTTAAATAAATTATGATATGTAAAATCAAGACTGTCAAACTCTTTAGTTTAAGTAAACTCGTGGGAAGAATGTGATATTGTAACGTAAAGTCGAATAATAAACAGGTAAAAGTTTAACTTTATTAATAAATATGTGTTTTCAATACATAATTAATAAAATATTAAAACATTAACAATAATTTTACTTGGATACATGTTAAATATAAATAGCTTTATTAAATATATAATCATTTATACTTTATCAATCTCAAAAAAGATATTTGTATGAAATTAATATATATTCATTGAATGTGGTCAAATAAAAACAATTAAAATGAGTTATAGTCTTACAGAGCAATTTAACATGATTTTGTACAAAATACAAATGTAAAAACATCACATTCGACATGTAAACTCATTAGTTTCTACCAAGTTTATATGCAGTAATAATTTAATTGGCTTATGACACGATTTGATTAAGTAAAACAGTAAAAATGGTAAAATCGGATAGTTAACCTTTGTGGTTTGACAACAATGGGTGAAATTGATGTAATTTTCCAATTTTACCATTATATGATTTATTATACATTGTAGATCTTTCCTCTTTTTGCAATTAAAACTCTTCAAAAATGTAAAAATGGAAATTAAGCTTTTATTATCCTGACTCTTTCATTCTTTTTTTTTTGGCCAATTGACTCTTTCATTCTACCTCTTATTTTGTATAGACCCAAAAATGTTTCATGTTAATTACCTATAATATTGTTGATCCTAAGAATATCTCATATTAACTATTTTAACATATATATATTTAATGCATTTATGATTTAACTTTATAAAACCATAAATCCAGTTCTAAATTTAATGTCATGTCCCGGATCGGAGGCAACGATTCATTCATTAGTTTGAAATATGGGAAAATTTGTTTCAATTTTTTCAACAAATAACAACTGGATGGTATCTGTTAGAGGTGGTAGATAATACGGATTGAACGGTAACCACTCTACCGAGAGATGAATTAATTAGGTTCCTCATATTACGTAACACATGCTTGTCTGTTTTACTTTCTTTGTTCAAGCATTAACTTTCTGAATTCTGACGTACGGTTCATCCTCATCCTCATCCACCTCCCCTCCTCCAAAAACCAAAAACCAAAAACCAAAATCAGTATTCATATTCATAGAAAGTAGTGAATGAATGAAACAAATGTCATTAGCCATAACCAAAACCAAAAACATTGCCTCGTGCTTCTGTGTGTCGTTTTCGTCCAGCCTACGTCAGCTCAAGGCGTAGGCTTAGTAGGAATATTACTCCCTTCTTTACTAATACTAATAATAATAATAATAATACTCCCTATAGTCTTAGGCTCGGAATCTCAGACAGCTTTTGCTGACTAAGCGATTGAGTGGGCCCCCATGTCGGCACCATGACACCCTTTCCCCACCCTCCCCGGGCCCACGTGTGTGTCCATTAGGACACACTCCAAAATCGTTTCATCCCTTTGTGTCCCACACAACATATATACGTCTGCTGTGACATTACAAAACCAAATCCTTCACACCAATCACTAATCACCCCCCTATATATAGCCCCCCCTCTCATTATATTCCTCACTTACAATCACAATCTCATCATCACCTCATAACATAAGCTCCTCTCCTTTTGCTCTCATCAAAAAATCCCCATACATACATACACATCCCTTATCCCTAAACTTAGGACATAATATATTATTTATTATCAAATATTAAATGGCTATTCCTAGTTATGATCCTGCTACTGGGGACGATGTGGGGGCCTTGCAGTTCATTGAGGATGTTACACAAGATGCTGCATCTGTCCAGAAGAGTGTCCTGGCTGATATTCTCTCCCAAAACTCCGGCACGGAGTACCTCAAGCGGTTCGGTGTCGATGGTGGGACCGACCCGGAAACGTTCAAGGCCAAGGTTCCGGTGATATCATTTGAGAATATCCAGGCTGATGTCCAGCGCATTGTGAATGGTGATCGCTCCCCTATCTTTTCCTCCCATCCTGTCTCGGAGTTCCTCACAAGGTATGTATTTAATTTGCCATAAATGCATAGATAGTTACTATAACAAGTTATTAATGAATATGTACGCATTTAGACATATGGTTCATTATTGATACTAATGGACAAAATAATAATTATATATGCAGCTCTGGAACATCTGGTGGAGAGAGAAAGCTGATGCCTACTATTGATGCTGAGATGGACCGTCGTCACTTATTGTTCAGCCTTCTGATGCCTCTGATCAAACAGTACGTTTTTTTTTTCTTCTTTCATCAGTACTCCTTCCCTCCTATCCATAATATAAGAGTTCAGCCGTCAAAACATACTTATTAAGAAAACACGTGAAAGTTTGTTGCTTGTCCAAATTTCATACTTTTTCAATGTTGTCCATGTTTATTATGATACTTTCAATAGAAAGAAATACATGAGCATTAATAAATATGAAAGAGAGTTAAAGACAATACAGAGGAAAAATATTATGTGAGACGAGAAAATGAGAGATTAACTCTTATATTATGAACCAAAATCATTCAGATTTGAGGTTATATAAACTAGAAAATGATGGTAGAATGATATTGATTTGATATTTTGTGTGTTTTTAGGACTGTGAGGGATTTGGACGAGTGGAAGGCACTTAGATTTCTGTTCATAAAGTCAGAAACAAAGACTGCAGGAGGGATAGTGGCACGACCAGCTAGCACCAGCTATTACACAAGCGAGCAATTCAAGAAGAGACCATTTGAGACATACACAAGCCCCAATGAAATCATCGAATGCACTGATTCATTCCAAAGCATGTACACCCAAATGTTATGTGGCCTAGTCATGCGCCACCAAGTCCAACGTGTGGGGGCTATTTTCGCCTCAGGATTCCTCAGAGCCCTCAATTTCCTCAAAAATAACTACCAACAATTAGCCCATGACATCTCCACTGGTACCTTAACCCCACAAATCACAGACCCTTCCATTAGAAAATGCCTAGCCCAAAAAAACATCCTCAAACCTGACCAAGAGCTAGCAGATTTCATCATCCAAGAATGTTCCAAACAAAATTGGGAAAAAATCATCACCAAAATCTGGCCTAATGCTAAATATGTAGACGTTATTGTCACAGGAGCCATGGCACAATACATCCCAACCATTGATTTATACAGCGGTGGCCTACCTATTGTTTGCACCATGTATGCTTCATCCGAATGTTTCTTTGGTCCAAATCTTAAACCTTTTTGTGACCCATCTGAAGTTTCCTACTTGATCCTCCCAAACATGGGCTACTTCGAGTTCTTGCCACTCAACGATTCATCGTCGTCGCCGTCGCCGTCGTTGCCAGTTGACCTCACCGAGGTTGAACTAGGGAAGGAATATGAATTGGTCATAACAACCTACGCAGGTCTATGTAGGTACCGAGTTGGTGACGTGTTAAAAGTCACCGGTTTTCATAACTCGGCTCCTGAATTCCGGTTCGTGGGGAGGAGGAACGTTTTGTTGAGCATTGACTTAGACAAAACCGATGAGACCGAGTTGCAAAAGGCCGTTGACAATGCAAAAACGTTACTTGTACAAGAATGCAACACTAGCGTGGTTGAGTATACAAGTTACGCCGACACTAAATCGTTGCCTGGACATTATGTTATTTATTTTGAATTATTGTCACAGGACCGGGCGGTTCGGCCGGATGATGAGACACTGAACCGGTGTTGTTTTATCATGGAGGAGTCATTGAATGCTATGTATAGACAAGGGCGAACCGTTGACCGGTCAATTGGACCACTTGAGATAAGGGTTGTGAAGAATGGTACGTTTGAGGAGATTATGGATTTTGCAATTTCAAGGGGTGCTTCAATAAGTCAATATAAGGCTCCTAGGTGTGTTAGTTCACCGCCCATTCTTGAGATTCTTGACTCTAGGGTGGTTTCCACTCACTTCAGCCCGTCGCTGCCGCACTGGGCGCCGGCCGGTGGCCGGAAGTAGGGATGAAACGGTGTCGTTTTAGGGGTGGGGGTCGTTGTAATGGAAGGGAAGTGTTAGACTTTTGTTTGTTGTAAGTGATTGTGATATATCATGTATGTGCTGGCCGGCATGTATGTAGTATCGTTTTATTATTTTTGTCTTTAGTTCCATTTGTTTGCTAAACTTTTTTTTGGTTATATATTTAATTTTCTGCTTTGTTTTTCCCCTTTAGTTTTTATGTCGAGATTGATGAATGACAAGTTACTATCATGTAAACATAATTGAAGACTTGTTGGTAGTCATGTTTGCCTTTTCTTTCTTTCTATCTTTTCTTCGCTTTTCTTCTATGGTTTTATCTTCAGCAGATTTTGTTGGCTTCAATTCTTGTTTTAGTAAATGCGTTGAAATTTGACTTTAGACCCTGTGCGCTTTTTCCTTCTCCTTTCAAAATTTCTAGAAATCATCCTTATTTCTAGAGTAGTTAACATCTAATATAATTAAAAACTATTGTTGTGATTTTTTAGAGAATAATTAAACTAATTCAAAATATTAAGTTTAATTAAGATACAGAAACATTTTAATGATCGTTTTATTAAAAATATTAAATCTTAGACTTTTATAGTATATTTGTTTTGGTCAAATGGGTGGACATGGGATTTTGTGAGGAAAATGATAACAGAAGATCAGATACTGAGGACCTCCATCCGTCATTCAAAAGATGAGGCTATGGAAGTCATATTTTCTAATAGAGAATAAAATTAAAGTTAGATATTGTTTTTAAATAATTATCAAATAATGCTAAAAAATAGTAGTATATGTGCATCATTTTAATGGATTGTACTCCCTCCGGTCCCTAATGTAAGAGCATAAAATTTGAATGATTTTGGTCCCTAATGTAAGAGCTCACCCCATATTATCTCCTCATTCAATGCATTTTTTCCTACTTTACCCCTAACTCTCTTTCATATTTATTAATGCTTATGTATTTCTCTCTCTTTAAAGTACCATAATAAATATGGGCAATTTTGGAAAAGAAGCATTAGCTCCAGACACCCAACTAACATTCACATGTTTTCTTAAGAAGCGTTTTTTTGACGGCTAGCTCTTATATTAGGGACCGGAGGGAGTATTAATTAATACCCCTCCAGTCGTAATATAAGAGTCAAAATTTGAATAATTTTGATTCAAAACATAAGAATTCATCTCACATTCTCTTTTCATTTAATGAGTTTTTTCTACTTTGACCCTAACTCTCTTTTATATTTATTAATACTTATATATTTATTTATCTTATATTAAGAGTAATATAATAATGTGGGTAATATTGAAAAAAAAACATTAACTCTAGACATCCAAATAACTTTAACATGTTTTTTAAAAAGTGTGTTTTGACAGCTGAGTTCTTATATTACATACCGGAAGGAGTATAATATACTATTGTGCAAGACTTTGAAAGATATGGGTCGTTATAACAAAACGGAGAAGGATTGGTGATGAAAAATGTGTGGAATTAGTGTGTTGAGCACGAGTCTTAATTAAACGTGTATGTGGTGTTGCGTCTCGGAAACATGTCGCGTGGACTTCGATGTCTAATCGACATGACACTCATGATATATGCCCTCATAATTAGTCAAAACCTGTGTCCATTATCAAGTGTAACTCTTACTCTTTCCACTCTAATTTAATTTTCGTCTTTAATGTGTGTTATTTGACTAGTCAACAATAAATTCAAATATTGAAGTGAACCAAAATTTCTAGATGAAAGGTAAAACTAACTTTGAAGTCAAAAGTCAAAATTTTTAGCCAATTCAAGCACGTTAATTTTATATAGTAGTGTAATTTAGTTCTTTTTTACCGAATATTTTTGTGGTTAAGTATGAATGGTCAATGATGATACACTTTTCAACCAACACGTTCAATTTGTCCGCAGAAAAAATAGAAGTGGCCCCACACGGTGAATTCATCATCATAGTAGAAAGATTGTTGAGAATGAGATCTTTTGTCATTTCTCCGTCAAAATAAGTGAGTTGAGTTAACTCATCAAAATCTTAAAAAACCACAAACAGAAGAGAAATGGAAAAATATGCATACATCATGCATGATTTCATGACCAAGTTATAATAAATGATTAGTGAATCATCATCAATTGTGTAACTGGCATTGAAATGGGAAATTGGATTTTAGTTTCTTGTAGCTAAATAGTAAGCTAACAAAAGCGTGGCATTTACTAGGAAGCAGTGATGATCCGTGATGGAATAGGATGCTTACACACGACAAGACACCTACGTCGTCTACAATTATCTTTGTCTCACGCTCAGTCGTCGTACCAGATTTTGCTTCGCGTACAATTATTTTCTGGTCAACTTGCGCAAATTTTCCTTAAATTTTTGAAACATATATATATATATATATATATATATATATATATATATATATATATATATATATATATATATATATTCATCACATGAAAATGATTGCCAAATGTTTATCTTTTGAGTTTCAAAATCTCATATAAGTTATTTAGGATAATGAATATTGTAATTCAAATAGGGAATCTCACTAATAAACTAGCGAAACTTCTATATGAAATTTAATTTTTAAATTCATAAGATATATATTTATATATATTAGTTTCCCATATCTACCATCAATTATTTATCCTTCAAACTATGTTTTTTTGTTGTGTATATAACACGTAGGAGTTAGAGGAAGACTAAGGCAGACATTCGGCAAACTTATATAACAAGATGTATTGCAATAATAATATATCTAGATATTTAGTTTGAACCTATTTCAATGCTCATGGCAATAATAAGCACAAGAGCTCATCTTTGTGGTAAGATTTGGAAAGTTCAAATCAAATTTCAACTGTTCAGATTTTGTATTTTTAACTAACAAATGCAGGAATTTTTTTTAAAAAAATTAAAGATCAAAATTAAGATAATATCTTTATTATAAGTTATGTACACATTTAATAACTAAATAAGTGAACGCAAACGAAAAATCTCAATGTGAAAGACTCAAAACAAACTTGAACGTTTTGCAATGATGATCAGTCAAACTAATTCCGATGTGGGCTGTATGCCCTTTTTGATTTATTTTACTGAGACCTACTTTAATGGAAAATAGGAATATTGTAATTTATTGTTTTCCATATTGTATAGCGATTAAAATACTAGAAAGACGGATTACATAAAGTTGAATAATAAGGATGGATTGACATGTTTTCACAATAAAATAAAATAAAATAAAATAGACCAAAATACAACAAATCTTTCAGTTTTAAAAGAATGAAATATATATATCCTACTGAATATAATATAATTATAACTAACCAGTGTACCAATAATAATTATAGAAAATTGCACCTTTTATAAATTATCTATGACATCATTTTAGGTTGAGTTTTATACAAACGAATTCTCCCCTCTGTAAGCAAATGTATTTTCATGCTAGAAACAATAATGTTAGAGATGTTGCCAGACATAAATATAGGTATATTTTGACGATCTGATCGATATAAATTTCAGATCACCTTTATTTTTTGTTGAGGAGGGTTAACACCAAAATAGCATATACTAATGTAAGTTGGGGATTTAATCTCATACAACCCTTCACCCAAAGTTATCAAGATAAGAACTCGAGATCCCCTGATCTTTAGCTAGAAAACCCACAAGAATGTTTTGATCTGTTATAAGAGATGTGTTTAATTTGGTTGATCTCCTAGTTTGTGCTTCATCATTTTTTGAATTTGGATGCAAACAAAACTACAAGAATTGTAATAGCTTGAATTGTTAATCAAATCCGTTACACCTTTTGAATCTGATTCAACAATACATTTCTGATCCCGAATTCCCAAGCTAATTGAAGACTACTATAAGAAAATCCCATACCACAGACTCGACTCTAATGACACATCCACACTCAAATTATAACTCAATTTTTTTTTGGATGTTTGCGTAACCGTAAATACCATGCTTCGAACTGACAACATCATGAAAAATTAAAAGAGAACTTGCCACAATTGCAGAAGCTAGGCAGTGAATTATAAATCAACTTTAGTTGGTAAGAAAAATCAATTAGTTTAAGAACTGAAAGTATGTTCAGTTCTTTTCATGGGCCTGTTTTGTACTTGAAGCCCAGAAGTCCATTAAAGGACATGGGCTCACTCTTTAGCAAATCACAGTACTTTTCTGGTGAAAAGCATCGAAGAACAAGTTGAACCGCTGAAGGAAAGCATATGTGAGATTTTGTGTGTGTTTGGGAGGAGCTTTTGGGCCTGGAAAAGCTCATTTGGACTGGATAGGTGGTTTGTTCTTTTTCCACTTTCAATTTCATATCCAAACTATTTTATTTTCACACTTATTTCTGTTAATACCTTAGCTTATTGTTGTCAATAGAGACGAGGTTGTTTTGGAGTTTCTCATGAGGAGTTTTCACATACAAAACCAGATGGGGGTCGTTTGCACTAGTATATACCCTTTATATAAGAATCAAATGACCTAAATAAATTAAACAACAATGTTGTATTTATCTTGATCATCCGATGATCCTATATATATATATATATATATTTGAGAGAGAATGTTTCATTTGATCTTTATATTAATCATTGAATTAAACATATAAAGTATTTCATGGGATTGTACGAGTTTACTTTTCATTTATTATACATTGACTTTGTTTTGATTGGGTATAATGGATAACAGAGATGAGTAGAAAAGGAAATTTGTTAAATTTTATTAGATAGTTAATGAGATTTAAAACTTTCCTTAGTCATCTCTGTGAAGCATGCTATAAATGGACTAGGGGAGTATTGTTAGATTTATTAATCTGATTGGATTATACTAAGAGTGTCACTTAAGTTAGTTAAAATCATATGTTATTATCACACTATAATAATCATCTACATTTACTCTTATCATCCCTGTTTTGTTTGTTTACTATTGAGGAGTAGTAATAAGAATAATTTTTCAAGCAGAGAAAGAAAAAGAAACATCAAGCAGAGTAATAAGAATAATTTAGAGAAACAAGAATCCACCCCCCAAATATGTCTTATTTTCATAAACGAAGTAAGTAATATGCACAAGTAATTTGGAGGATTTATGTATCTCATAACACCATTATTAATTTATTTGATTTCTTAGAATTAATTAACTTGCCGTGTCTTATACTCAGATGAGGTGGTGGTATTGCTTAGGGAAATAAATAAACCATCAAAATTAAAAGAGACAAAATTAAAAGACAGGCAAAGAATGATTATTCTTCGTTCAAGTGGTTCCCTCGGAGGACCTTAAAGCAGTAATAAAAACCTGAACCAGACTTTTTCCCGGGGTTTCTATAATTTCAAAGCAGCATTGTTTTTTTCTCTCCTTTTTTTATATCAAATTTGTAACCTGAACTTATCTCATTTTGATTAGAACATATATGGCAGCGCCAGGATTACTTTGGATCAAGTTGAGTAAGATCTTTTTGGGTGGCAAGCTCAATCACTATCTATTTTACGTGGCTATAACGAAATAACTTGGAGATAAGACTTTTGGTTAGTGTGGTATTTTTCTCTTTAATTTCCTTTGGTAATTTTTTTATTTATGAAATAAAATAAAATATAAAACTATTTTCGAAATAATACATTTAAAATAAATAAGATGAGATGAAAATTTAAAATAAAAGCACTTAAAACTGATGTGATAGAATTAAACTAAAAGAAAGGAGCTCATTTTTTCTATTGCTCTAAGTGAAAACTATTTGACTGAATATAGCTAATTTTTTCATTTGTATATTATCATAACTCTATAAATTAGAAATAAAATATTCGTGTCATAAGAAAAATAAAATATTCGTACTTCAAAGTGCAAACTATGAATTTCAATAGGATTAATAATTACATACAATATAAAAAGATAGTAAGATCCTGCAAGACAATAGCGTTCGAAATTTCCTGCAAATTTAGAAGGGAGATGTAGTGGGGGAATCCATGGGATTATGCGAGGAATTCGAAATATATTGTGGCACTTTTTTTTCATCCGATTTCATATACAAAAATTAGATAAAATTCATAAAAAGTAAAAAATCAATTTAATTAATTAGTTATTTATAATATATACGCCATATTAGTATCTTATTTAAACTATTTTTTTATTAAGGATCGTTTGGCTGTCAGCTCCTTTTTTTCAATATTTTCAATATTTTGTTTTTTTTTTGGGGGTGGGGGGGTGGGTTATTTTCATGATGATATATTTTCTTTATACTAAAAAACTATATCCTAACAAATTTTTAATGTGTGCAGACAATAAAAAGAGTTGTTTAAATTTAAGAATCAACGGAGTGGTTGGTTACACAAAACCAAATTGTAAAAGTAGTAATTTTTAAACCAAAGTAGTCTAAAAAACAATTCCTTGGATGGGAAGATGTTGTTAGGGTGTGGACACTCTTTCGACTTTCTCATACTTAGAAGTCAGAATTATGTCGTGATGTATTTTGTCGCACAGTCATACATGGCTGATAAGGCCAACCACCACACCGATATGAATTACTTGTATATCTGCGTTGGCCAAAAAATGGAAATTGCATGGCTCTTCTTATAATTGTATTCTATTGTGCCATTATGGATCCCTAATAATGCATTTCTTCACATGAAATATGGATTATACGTCGGCACTATACTCTATCATGAAAATGTATTCTCATTCTAGGAAATTTATTTGTGTTTAGATGGTCTTACCTGAAACTGGATTTATCACTCTAGCCTTTAAATGAGTCTTACTGTTTGGAATGTTGGAAGACACATAATTGATTTTTTTAAGTTGGACACCATCTATCAGTTAAACACACAATTGTCAAAGACACCCTCTAATTGCTATTGAACATCTTTTCTTTCATTTCTATACATTTGGTTTCAGCTTATCATTTTAATTGTTTTAGTTTTCCAATTAGCCATATTTTTCAAAATTTTTCGCCACGCATCGTGGAAGAAACCTGAACACGCACTCTCTAATTAATACTCATCGATCAATTTACCAAGCATTGTCTAGTTTGATTGAGATAAACTTACTAATTTCTGTAATTAAATTCCCTGAAAATGATAATACTACTCATCAATTATATTGTGTCACGCACTCTCTAATAGACACAGACACTATATAATTGATTTTTTTAAAAGAATCAATTATATAGTGTCTGTAAAAAAAATCAATTTTATAGTGTATGCGTATGTTAGCGAGCGCGTGACATATATAGATGTTTAATTACATACAGAATGTTGAATCTTATAAAAATATAATATAATAATGTTATTCAAGACTGAGAGTCTTCCAAATGTCCAAGGGCCACTTGCATACATTTAGGACAAAGTGAGTGAGAACGTCAACTCATATAATTTTCATTAAAGCTTTTATTGAACAATTTCCATATACACATCGTACAGTAAAAAATAGAATTTGTTATATGCATTCTTTCGATTAAAGTAATAAAATTAAATATTAAAATACTTGAGGCTCTCATGCCACAGGATCTAATTGATCAGAAGACTAGTCAAGAATATCGGCGAGCACCCGCATGTATTTTTCACAAGCCTCATCTTGCCTTGTTATACGAAAAAATAGTAATAAAATCAGAAACAAGTTAGCTCAAATTCAAAGCATGGGTGGCGTATCCCATGCCAAAATTCAGAAATGTCCAAATGGGTGGCGTGTCGCATGCCAAAATTAAGAAATGTCCAAATATAATAAAGAAGTATAATAGCGAAATGAAGAGTGATGCTTAAATCATACCAAAAAAAAGAAGAGTGATGCTTAAATAATACATGTATTCAAATTTATTAAGTGGTCGTATTTGTTTAATTATTGATTAGTTCTTTTCCTATACAAGAATCTCTCTTCATTTTATCATAAGCAATTTTTAATTTATTTATTGTTACCAATTTACTTCCCATTTTTAGGTTTTGCTATTTATATACCCATATATAATTAAATTATGTAAAAATTAAAGTCAATGAAAACATTAACTATCGAGATTTCATGCTTATTGTTTGTTACGCTTTATAACAAAAAATAATAAAAAGAGAGCACATGTATATGTTCATCAAATATAATCCAAACCTGTTATAAAAAAGGTTTGGATATACTATTTTCGTTCTTAAATATAAATTTAGGTGATTTCTTTTAAGAGATTAAAGAAGCAAAGTAGGCTAGTAAATCATAACATATTTAAGATATTCTCATATTATCTATTAACTTGTGAGTTAAGTAAATTAATTTGCAGAATAAAATGAGTAAATCAATTTATAAATGACTTAATTATTTAGTCTTTTTAAGATTTTCCAAAAAAGTCTATAGTAGACTTTATATTTAAGATGGAGAGATATATGAGTAAATATGTAAGAAGTTGTTTGCCGAAGAAATGGAGGCAGATAGTTCAAGATGTCACTCAATTTTCTTCAAAGCGTGATGGGACCAAGAGAATTAGAGATGCTATCAAAATGGTCCTTATACAAATCAATTGTGATCAGAATTTGGTAAGACTTGATGATAATCATATGGTAGTGATCAGAATTTGGTAAGACTAATAATCATATGGTAGACATACACATTAAAGACTGATCTCACTTAGAACATATCATATGCTATCGAAATGGATGTGGCTGGCAGTTTGCAGTTGGGACGCAAATCAAAGGCGGCAGTGTGTCTTTGTTTGTAAACTCACAATTGTACTGCCAGTCATTGCATGAACATTTGTTTGCAACATGGATATAGGAATGTTGTTGCCTGGGAAACTAATTTGGGGTCCCATAATGTAGCAGATATATTTAAATACATTTCACTGAACATTCAAATTAAATTGTATATGGCCATAAAAGACATTTTTTCCATCATCTTCCAAATCCAAAAGACAATTTTACTCTAAATAATTTTTTAAAAAACAAAGCAACTCTATCATTACAGAAATAAAATTTTTTTTAACCATGCCTAAGAACTTTTTATACATGGACACTCATCATTACACATGGTCTAAAAATTTGTTAGTAGTAAAAATTTAACACCTTATATATGAACGGTATCCAAACACTTGTACTGTTGTACATAATGGTCAGAAAGTTGTTACTCATAACCCAAAGGTTGTGATGAAGACAAATATTTTGTTATACTTATATTAAAATGCATTAAAGAAAATATAAAAACTTGTGACAAGTGCCCAAAAATTTGTTACACTTGGTTAAAAGCTTATTGCACAAGATCTAAATATTGTTAGTACTAATAGTTAAAAGTTAAAACCAATACCTTGTGAAAGATGCCCAAATGCTTGTACATAATGGTAAAAAAATTGTTATTCATAGCCTGAAGGTTGTGACGATAAAGGTGTTCATATTCTACTGTACTTAAATTAAAATACATTGAATAAAATAAAAGATTTGTGACAAGTGTCCAAGAACTTGTTAGGCATGGTTAGAAGCATTTTACACAAGCTAAGGTCTAAAGATTGTTAATAGTTAAAATTCAACGCTTATGAACCTTGCTCAAATACTTGTTAATAATAGTTAGAAAGTTGTTATCCAAAGCTCAAAGGTTGTGACAAATTCTCAAATGGCATAAGTGTCATATTTTCCTCATGGGTACTTTTGCATCTCATATCAAACTTCATGGAAATTATGTGAGCATTTTTGGCCTAAAAAATATTTCGTGTTGTTGGGTGAAACTTGGACCAAATTAAATTAGCATTTTTGCACATTTGCTCAAATTGAAATTATGAATTTGAGATAAAATGAATTAAATTTATATTTACATCTATAGCCAAGCCATTATCACTAGGAACGAGGTAGCGATATATACCAATTTCTTTTTTTGAATTCGATGGACGATATATAACAAAATTAACAACAATACTAATAAGTGAAAGTGAAAGTGAACGCATCAATAAAAAGCGTGTGAAAGGAATAAGCTTTTTAATTTTTAACGTAGTGGTGGTCCTTATCACTTTGTTCCTAACTTCCTTTTTATTCATGATCATTATTTTTAAAACGCTTTTTCCAGAAAAATAGAATTACTTTATAAGAGAAACCATGAGCTCCACCCATTCAGTGGAGCCCAAAATATGTTGAGGTGATTTATTGAGATTCCTTGCATTTTTAATATTTTAAACGAATGATATTCATATATATAATGTATTGAAGAAAAATACATGATTATTTTATTGATTAATGTAAAACATATTTTTTAAAAATAATAAACCTTCAAAAATTGAAGCTTTCAGTGTAATAAAAGACACTCATGGGTTTATTCTTCAAACTCAAATCACACTAAAGATCTTCTTTAAGTTAAGATTGGTTTCACATACACCACTAAATATTTTCTTTAAGAGTATGGTATATATTATTCCTCTTATCTAGTCCCACACTTGTTGCCCTTTTAACTATTTTGACTTCTAATTTATTTCTTTTCATTATTGAATGTTATATCACTACAAAAAAGGCCCATTCCGGCGCACGCATGCCGGCGTTTTGATGAAAAACACCTGTCCGCATGTACATATAGGCGTTTTGAGTAAAACGCCTAACCGAAACGCCGTTAAATTTGGCGCGCCCTTCCCTTATTTTTTCCCGCGTTTACCAACCGGCGTTTTGGTAACCCCAAAACGCCGATATGTATATTTTATTTGAAAAAAAGAGGCGCCTGACATTTTTTATTTTTTTTACAGGAAAAAAGCATATAGACGTTTTGATCAGGTATGCGATTTAATAATAATTAAATCGCATATTGGCGTTTTTCGAAACGCCTATATGCTTTTTATTATTTTTTAATGCATATAGGCGTTTTGTCAAAACGCCTATATGCATTTTATTATTTTTTAATGCATATGGGCGTTTTGTCAAAATGCATATAGGCGTTTTGCCAAAACGCCTATATGCATTTTATTATTTTTTAATGCATATAGGCGTTTTGCCAAAATGCATATATGTTTTTACCATTTTGGCAAAACACCTATGTGCATTATTTAATGTAAATAATACCTATTGGTGTTTGACAAAACGCATATATGCATTATTTAATGTTAAAATACATATGGGCGTTTTGCAAAACGCCTATATGCGATATTTTAATGTTTTTTGTATCGGCGTTTTCCCAAAACGCCGGTCCGCACCTTCATTCCCTATAAATAGCTCCTCTCTCCTTCAGCTATGTCTCTCATTTTCTCCTGTTTTTCTTCTCATTCGTCTTTCCCCTTTTAATGTTGTTGTTATTTTTGATTTTATGGTTCTTGGTGACATTTCTTTTGTAATGTTGATATCTGTTTGATCTTATGGTTTTTCTTTTACATATTGTTGTAGTTGTTTGATTATATATATTTATGTATCATGTTTTCTGAATTATGTTTTTTATTCCTTATATTTATGTCTATTATTGTTATTGTCACTTTGGTGCTTATCTTTTGTTCATTTTTTACCATTTTTCGTCCTGGTTTTAAACAACCAGGACGAAAAATGTTTTTTTTTTAAAAACGCGGACCAGCTTTTTGGGAAAGCGCCGGTGTGCGTGAATTAAATAATATTATATTATATCACACATCGGCGTTTTGGGTAAAACGCCGATATGCTAATATTATATTATTTTCCTGGGTTTTGTTTCTGGCGTTTTACCCCCTTATGGGCGTTTTGCAAAACGCCGATGTGCCGCGTTCCCACGGCATATTTATAGGCGTTTTGCAAAAATGCCGTAGCGTCATTCCGCCGGAAAATTTCGCCGATTCGAGGCCAAATAAAACGCCGATAAGAGCCCCGTTTTTTGTAGTGTATAAAAATAAACCATACTAATTATCATATGTTATAGATTTAGAAGCGTATAATTTTCAATAGTTTCTAATTTTTCAAAGAAAATATTTTAAATTTATAAGGTTGCACAATTCTAATTTAGAAAATAATTTCCTAAAATATATTTATCTGCCTCACCCTCACAACCACATTCTTAATTGGTATAATGTTACTTTCTTAAAGGGACCAAGGGAGTATTCCATAATTACGGGTGTGCAAACTTTTCCTGTCCCATCCTTTGGCCTTTTGGGACGGGAAATTCACGTCTTCAGGATACGACGAATTGGGACGGAACAAAATTCATCTTCAGAATGGGATGAGACACGGGATGAAGTCATCCCGAATATATTTGTTTGTGATTTTATATATTGTTTTAAAAAATACATGTGTCATTTGTATCATGTATGAGTATATGTGACATTTTATATGAAAAATATAATCCTAATAAATTTTTAGTTTATTATATTGTATAAAATGTATTGTAGAAGTAATACTGAACAAATTCCTTTGTTTGACATAAACAAAAACTTTATATCTTTTCACAAGTAAATATTTTAAATAAAAATTTAAAAGAATTTCCGGGATTTCCCATTCACGTCTTGTCTCATTCCATTTCTAATTGAAACGAGACAAAATTTGGGAGGAACGCGACACAAGATGAAAACCCCTCAGCTTTTTTGTAACAAGACACGCGATAGGGGTATCCCGATCCCTTCAAGTCCCATAAGCACCCTATCAATAATATCTCTAGTCATCTTATGGTTTGTTTGGTTGTAAGAAGTAAAGGAAAGTGAGTTGAAAATGATTGAAAAGTTAAGGGGTCATATGATCATTTACATATATCCCGAGACTCACAAGTTTTCTCTCTCTATCTCACACTTATCCTGGGGCCCATAAACTTTACTCTCTCATCATTGCCCCTACTTTCCATTTATTACCCTTTCCATTTCTAATTCTTAACTTTCTTTCTTACGATTAAAGAGACACGTGTGTAGTACTTGACAAAATGTCTGGCTATACAAGGGTGAACTGAAATTTCCCTCATCACATCAAGAAAATTCGTTGTAATGTAATGTAATGTAAGCAAGTTGGCCAAAAAAAAAAAAAGTTGGCCAAAACAAAAGTGCCGACAAACCTCCACGTGGCATAGTGGAAGTTCTCACTTCTCCAACTCCAAGAATACCAAACCTTCTCTTTCCTCCACTGACAAGTAAAGCACGAAACTCCACGTCTCTCCATTTCATAATTACTACTCCTATATGAAACTAAAACTACTTTCTTCTTCTTCTTCTTCTTCTTCTTCTTCAGTATCTATTGTTCTTCATCCATGTCATCCCAAAGTCAAAACCAACCCCTCCTTCACGATGACACACCAGAAGCCGCCTACGACTCATCGGAGAAAATTGTCATAGTTGCACCCGACAACCTTGGAGACTCCGAAGCCGACAATCCCAACTGGGCCCCACCGTTTTCATGGAGGAAGCTATGGCTTTTCACAGGGCCGGGGTTTCTAATGAGCATAGCGTTTTTGGATCCAGGGAACTTGGAGGGTGATCTTCAAGCTGGAGCTGTTGCTGGGTATTCACTGTTATGGCTACTTATGTGGGCCACAGCTATGGGCCTCCTTGTGCAGCTTCTCTCTGCTCGCCTTGGTGTTGCCACTGGAAGGCATTTGGCTGAGCTTTGTAGGGAGGAGTACCCCACGTGGGCACGGCTGGTTCTTTGGGTTATGGCTGAATTGGCCTTGATTGGGGCTGATATTCAGGAAGTTATTGGCAGTGCTATTGCTATTAGGATTCTTAGTAATGGCTTTGTTCCTCTTTGGGCTGGTGTTGTCATCACTGCTTTGGATTGGTAAAGTTCACTAATTATTGTTATTATACTCCCTCCCTTACTAAATATATGACTTTTTTTAATCCTCAGAAAAAGCAAAATGACATGCTTAATCATAGCATATTTGTATATAATTAGATTATATATTAGCTTATAAGTCAAATAAACTAAATTAGAGAAAAAAAATTAAGAAAATCCATTTTTAATTATCTAATTTAGCTTTCTTAGTATTCTCCAAAAAAAAAGTCAACTAACTCTTATATTTAGGAACGGAGTGAGTACTTTTCTAGTTCCTTCTTGAACTTGGCAGATTTTCATTTTTGATTTTGACCTGCTTTTGTGGGATGTTTGGTTTCTTTTTTCTTTTTGAAATAACATGGCAAGCTCAAATTAGGACTGTGACCAACTAAAGATTAGACTAAGGATATCAGTTATGTTAGTTAGTGTGTTGTGTTTTTTTTTTTTTTAAAACACCTCAGATTATCTTCTCTTATTATTCCGTCCACATCTCTAACTTGATTATTGTTGGATGAGCGCCAAAAGGATAATTTTAGAGGAAATAGATAAAAAATATAATTAGCTTCTTTAATTAGGTCTTATGTTTAGGAATGGAGGCTGTGTGATATAAGAGTTGTTATTGTATAGGTTATATGAAATTAAGCTCTTGGTAGATTATTATTAGTTTCAGGGGAGAAATTATGGACAAGGACATGAATGGATGTTTTATGTGATACTTTAGTTATTTGCTCTTGCAGCTTTATCTTTCTTTTTCTGGAGAATTATGGTGTGAGGAAACTGGAAGCACTTTTTGCAGTTCTCATTGGTGTAATGGCAATTTCATTTGCGTGGATGTTTGGTGAAGCAAAGCCTGATGGTGTAGATATTCTTCTAGGTAAGAAGTTTGTTTCTTTGATTTGGTATTTTGGATTTTTGTGTTGATTCTTCATTTGATATAGCAATTTTTATGACCTTTGCTTCTAATCTGATAAGAGTCTTATTTATCTGTGTAGGTCTTTTGGTTCCAAAACTTAGTTCAAGAACAATACAGCAGGCCGTTGCAGTTGTTGGCTGCATTATCATGCCTCACAATGTGTTCTTGCATTCTGCTCTTGTCCAGTCAAGACAGATCGATACAACCAAGAGGGGACGAATTCAAGAAGCTCTTAACTATTATACTATTGAATCTGCTGTTGCACTTGCAGTCTCATTAGTCATTAACGTATTTGTCACTACTGTGTTTGCCAAGGGTTTCTATGGCACTGAAATAGCAAATTCAATTGGTCTTGAAAATGCAGGGCAGTATCTTCAGCAGAAGTACGGTGGTGGACTTTTTCCGATCTTATATATATGGGGTATTGGGTTATTAGCAGCTGGCCAAAGCAGCACCATTACCGGCACTTATGCCGGACAATTTATTATGGGGGGTTTTCTGAATTTAAGGTTGAAAAAATGGGTGAGGGCTTTGATTACTCGAAGTTGCGCCATCATCCCGACTATGATTGTTGCTCTAGTCTTTGATACCTCTGAGGACTCATTAGATGTCCTAAACGAATGGCTCAATGTTCTTCAGTCGGTTCAAATACCTTTCGCTCTTATTCCCTTGCTTTGCTTGGTGTCCAAGGAGCAGTTGATGGGGACTTTCAAGGTTGGCATTGTACTCAAGGTACATTGTTCTTCATCTGATTTTTTTTTGTCAAATTTGTGGTTTGTCAGGTTATTTATTTGGTAAAGGGCTTCAAATGCTATAATTCATAGGATAGTTCATAACTGATTCAATGCATACCTTATTTGTTTTGTCATTAAAAATTAGATTTTACTAAACTGAATTGGTGTTTTGGCGAGTTGAAAAGAAGCTTGAGCAGTATCTATTGAATTAACCACTTTTTCTTTATTCCTGATGAGTGTGTTTTGGTGTCCAATATGCATGTAGTATTGATGGACATTCTGTATTCATTATTTATATTGTATGCTTTCTTTTACTTTTTCTTGAGTTCATTTATTTATTACCCCTGTGAATAACTTACCTAGTGACTGCACCTAGTATATGCATGAACATACATGAGCTCACATCTGTAGTGAAGTCTGTGGAATTCGGTGTAATCTGAAGACTTCATAGGGTTGGTTTGATTATAAATTCAATGCTCTATCTTAATGGTAATTGTGTTGTTTAATTCGATCATCGAATCTGCAATTTGTTTGAAAAAATTTATAATCACATAACATCATCCATTTATTCATAATTGCATGGCGTTCTTAATGGTTTGTTCTAATTTCTAATTACATTTAAAAAGTACTTAGTTTCTTTTGCCTTTTGATATGGATACAGACTATTTCCTGGTTTGTGGCTGCTTTAGTGATAGTCATAAACGGCTATCTGTTGGTGGAATTCTTCTCCTCTGAAGTGAATGGACCGGTGATTGGCACCATAGTGTCTGTATTTACAATCTTGTATGTTGCATTTATAGTCTACCTCGCATCACGAATGATCACCTTCTTGCCGTGGTTAAGATTTTCGCAAACCAAGAACACTAACACAGAATTGATGAGTTAATTCATAGACCAAGGCCAGGATTTTTAAGCATTTTGGGGTGTCTTGTTTTGTACTACAAGTTTATGCAGGGAGCACTTTCAGTGTATATTTTTGGCTTATATGATACTTGCTTGTAATGATGTATATGAAATGGATATACCATACCAATTATAGCCTGCTGCTTGTGATGAATACAATACTTGACTATGGGCCAAAAACAAGCATGGGTTGAGAAGAAATGGACCAAGGCCCAAGTCCGTTTCTTCACAATATTCTTCAATCCCTAATGTGTTTGGTTGGTTGAAAGAAAGTAAAGAATTAGAAATGGAAAGGGTAAGAGATGAAAAGTAGGGGTAATGATGAGAGAGTAAAGTTTGTGGGCCCCACGACAAGTGTGAGATGTAGAGAGAAAACTTGTGGACCCCGGGATATATGTAAATGACCATATTACCCCTTAACTTTTCAATTATTTACACCTCACTTTCTTTACTTTCATACAACCAAACAAGTTAGGTGAATCACTATTGCTGATATATAGGTGAATCACTCTTACTTTCTAATGGACTTGGGCCTTCCATTTCTTCTCAACCCATGCTTGTTTTTGGCCCATAGTCAAGTATCGTATCATCACACTACTCCTTCCTGCATTTTTAGTTCTTGGTGGGAATGGTTAAGTAGAAATGTGCATTATAATTAAGCAAGGGGTTATCTCCATTAGGTGTTTGGTTTAACGAAGTTTAAATAATTTATTTTGCAAGTACATGGTAAATGTATGTAAGGAGGTTCTTCTTTTAAAGTGCAGAAATGATATTTCATGATGGAAATGACTCTTCTGCTGTGTTCCTTTGGACAATGTTTATGCTGATTTATGACCACAAAATAAATATATTCCTCACGAGTGCTTGTCTTGCTTGAATTTTCATTGGAATAATACAAAGTAAAACCTGATCCTGAAGTCTATTTTTTTGCTTCCAACGTTTTTTCCATTAAAGAAAAAAAAAAGTTCAGGCATAGCTCAAAGAATTCAAATGCGGGGTACGAGTGTTCAAATCAGTTCCTCTGCATAAAGCAATATGAATATATATAGGAAGATGAAAATTTCTATATATGCATATATAGATATCATCTTCAAGTGACATTGGATTTTTTTATTAGCTCAAATGGTAAATATAGGAAGGTGAAAATTTAAATCAATATCTCATATTTTTAAAACTACATTTTCTTTTTTTTCCCAAAAAACTACATTTTCTCGCCAACATATTTTTAAATTACATTTCATCAAAATAAAAACGAAAAGTGTATTCAAAAGTCTTTTCGTGAAAAAAAATACGCTGGTTTACACCAATATAAATATAACTTTGGTACATCATTATAAAGGCATATTTCATTCTTTAAATTATAATTGATTATTTTTGAAAATCCTAATAATGTTAAATAAATTACTTATAAATTGAATATATTGTGGAGTTAATCTTGGCCCTAAATATTCAATCTAATTCATACTGGCTCGATTAAAACATCATTAACAATTAGGCATGTTGTCTTTGATTCTCCTTTTGGAAATTTGAGTTCCCTGTCCTTTTGAACATTCTTTATTTGTCATTTTCCCTAAAAATAACTCTACAGTTATCTTTGATGATTAACTGGAGGTGAATAATGTTTTGAAATTAATACTATAAAGAAATATATTATAATTGTTATAAAAAAAAGAAATATATTATAATCATTTTCCCTAATTTGATTAGATTAAGGATGATAGTTAAATTAGTTATTAACACATGATATTACTAACCTAACCTAACCATATACCTTTATTATCACTCTCCACTCTTACCTGTTTATTATAAATACGTATAATTAGAATTTATTTGGAAAAAAAGTAGAGAAAAGTTAGAAAGTTTTTATATTTAGCAATAAATTGAAATGTGAAAGTAATTTAACTGAGGAAGTATCTAATAAAAGCAAAAGGATAAAATTCTTAAAAAACATTAAAATAAATTTCAAAAATACGATTTTCACATTTTTATTTAACCGCTAACTACACTAAATAATTGTAATAATAATAAAAAAAAGGGAAAATGTCATTTAAATCCCTCCGAATATACAAAAGGACAATTCAGGAACTCAAACTTCCAAAAGGACCATGAAGGAACTAGGACTTAGTTGACATTTTAAAATTGTGTGAAAAGACAAAATTGTCCTAATCATAAAACAGAAATTACTAACCACCCTTACACCCACCATTTTCAATAGGGTGGTTAGTAATTTCTGTTTTATGATTAGGGCAATTTTGTCTTTTAATAGGGATTTAAATGACATTTTCCCTTAAAAAAAAAAAACTCACTACACTAAATAAAATGTGTGAGAAAATTGTTGTCTCAACTTGGTTTCCTTCCTCCTCCCCTATCCAAGCTGAACATAACATATAAGACGGCGACAGAGACAGAGGCGATCCATCGACGGCAGGTAAGCCCTTCATTCATTTTCTCTCTCTCTCTCTCTCTTCCGATTTTATTCTTCCTCACGCTGCTACATCCTGTTTGCCTTACTTGTGTTCTTGCTGAAGAATAATATAGGTAATAGGTATATGAATATAATGACTGAAATGCTGAACCATTAAACGCTGAGCATCAATATTAAAGTCTGCAAAATATGGTTTCTTCTCTGCATATTTGTTTTTCTACTCTTCCTGCCATGTGCTATTTTCCTTTTATTTCTGATGAAGCTCTTCGACATTTGGCTGCTATTATAATTTGCTAACTCTTGTGTCAAATCTGATTTTTAGTGGGCATGACATGTTATTGCGAATTATGGAGTTAGTGGGTATGACGGAGTTAGTTGGTATTTGCTCTGGTCCTTATTATAAATCACTGACGACTTACAATTTTCGGTCCTTAATATAAGGCACCAATAGCCGTTATTAAATATGTTTTTTCCCACTTTACCCCTGTTATTAATTGGAGATTCAAAATTGAAAATGTGGAATGCTCCTTCTGTTCCTGAATATAAGATCACTTTCCTGTTTTGATTAGATTAAGGATGTTAGTTAAGTTAGTTATTAATACATGATATTACCAATTTGTCCTAACCGTAAACCTTTATCCCCACACTCTTCCTCTCTCTTTCTAGTTACTCTAAGCATTATTATGGTCAATTTGGGAAAAACTTGGGAAAATGAAGAAAATGATATTATATTTAGGAACGGAGGGAGTACATCATTTAATGAAGGGTAAAATTGGAAAAGTGGCAAATTTAACATGAATTTTAAGACACAATTACCATTTCTTGGTATGTGAGAAATGAGTAGTTGGTGTCTTATAATAAGGACCGAAGGGAGTATGATGGAGTTAGTGGGCATAAGGAGTTACTAGGCATCATAGAAGGACAGTTGATGCTATATGGCAAGTCCGCAAGTGAACAATTGTCAAAAGGGCACGCTGGCTACTCTACTGTTATATATATAAAATATAAGATGTTGTGGTTAGTTTATTTTATATACTTACATGTAAGTGTAGAGAGAGATGACATCTGATAGACTAAAATTGGTAATCATGTTGTAAAAGCTTAGGTTCAATGGGCACTAAGAATATGCAGACTATTAAGGAAGTCACCCTTCAATTGATAATTACTGGAGGTAGATACAGATATCATATTACAGACAAAGCTACAGTGGATAATGATGTAAATCTTTTGTTCAAAATAAAAGCAATGTTTAGGGGGTACACTTGATTAGTCTTCCTATTTTACTTGCAATGTCTTTTTTTTTTGTAAGTTCATCAGAAATCTATGCTTAGTTTAATGGCATCATTTCTATTCCATTATAGGTCAAATCACTGAACTTTGCTTTTAGTTCTGCTGGCCGTATCTGATGAGTTCTGACATGGAGCATGAGCAAGAAAAACTAGAAAATGATCCATCATTGCTGATGGAGCATGAGGAAGGAAAACAAGAATATGATCCATCATTGCTGATGGAGCATGAGCAAGAAAAACAAGAAATTGATCCATCAGTGTTGATGGAACAACTCGGCCGTGCATTTCTTGAACTGGAAGCTCGTAATAGGGCTTCAGTGAGTAACATTCAGTGGTATGAAATTAAGCAGCATTTCCTTCAACTTGAGACTTCATTGAAGAAGAAACTTGAAGAGCTTGAAGTTAAGGAGAGGGATTATGAAAAGAAGGCGGCGGAATTGCGTACACAGCTTGCAGAGAGAGAGGAAGAGGTTGCTTCTAATGAACAAGATATGTTAGATCGGGTCCAGGAGTTAAAAGATGCTGTTGTTGCTGCTATTGTGGAGGCTCGTGCAAATTACCAAGAAACACCATTAGAGTCTGTGGATGTATGGGAGATCCATGAAGACAAGGTAAGAGGCTCTTTCAATGATGAAAATTCCCAAGAGGACGATTTTTGTCATAAATTGGGTGAAATTGATGCTAAGCCACGTCCAGAGCTGACACATTTTTGTGAGCAAATGGATGCAAAAGGTCTTCTGAATTATATATCGGAGACTAAAAGGGATGCTTCTGTCTCTCGTGAAGAACTGTGTATTGCGCTTGAAAGTGCAACTCAACCAGCCCATTTGGTGCTGTATTCATTGGAGGGGTTTTACCCCACCACTGAAACTACTACCCAACTAGGAGACAAAATGGATGCGGCCCTTCAGGGCTTGCGCAAATCCTGTGTTTTAATCTTGGAAGCCTTCTCCACCTTATTGGCAAGGGCTGAATCAGATACTGGTCACCTTCTGAGCCCTGAAACCAAGCAGCATGCCAAGGCAATTGCTGATGAGTGGAAGCCTAAGTTGGCTAGAGCTAGCACTGATGCCGCCAATGGTAATTCCTTGAAGGAAGAGGCATTCTTGCAGCTCCTTTCGACCTTCAGGATTGCCTCAGAGTTTGATGAAGAACTGCTCTGCAAGCTTGTTCTTGCAGTTGCTCAACGCAGGCAGGCTCCTGAGCTCTGCCGTTCTCTAGGGTTATCTCACAAAGCGCCAGGTTGGTGTTCTTTCAACTAACTGGCCTGTGAAGTCCACCACAAAGAATTGTCCCGATAGATGTCTGCCTTAGCCCCAAATGACTAGTTTTTTATTTAGAGTCGTAACAAGTTAGGGACCTCGTAAAAGCATGGACATGTACACATACTACTTTTGGTGAAATTTTACGCGGCAATAGGTAATTTGATTGTTAGGTGTTAATTACCCCCCCTTTATCTTCATTTTTTTATGCAGATATTGTGGAACTACTACTCAGTGATGGGAAACAAATCGCTGCTGTACATTTTATTCAAGCCTTCCAGCTTAATGATGAGAAATTCGCCCCCGTGCCCCTTTTAAAGACATACCTTAGGGACCTAAGGAAAACTATACAAGGGAGGGTTGGAGGTTTGCCTGTTGTTCAGAAGGTAGCGTTTATGGCAATTCTAGGTCTAGTTTATAAATAGATTGACTATCTGAAGGTATCTTGTACCATAAAGTTTAATGCAAATTGTCATTTTGCAGGATGATGGTAATGCTCAAGAGCTTGCGGCCCTCAAAGTCGTAATCAAGTGTGTTGAAGAATACAAGCTTGAGTCTGACTACCCGCTTGATCCACTTTATCGGAGAGCTGATCAACTTAGCAAGTTGAGAGATAGAAAGAGAACCATAGAACCACCCCACAAACGTCAGCGTCAGCGACCAGACAAGCAAAGGACCAAAAGTAGGCCGCGACCTGACAGAGGACCATATCTCCAGAGTTCTCATGTAGGAGCTATTACTACATATGATTATCAAGTTCCTGGCCAAACTATTTATTCTCAGCAGGGAAGTGACCAAAGGTTGCCCGTTTATCCTCATGACAATAGGGTTGTTACTCCCGCTTATGGCAGCTACATTGATGGTAGTAGGAGTAGTCTCCAATTACCTCACCAACCATACATGTAATTTCTAGTTTCAAGCATTGTAGGAATGAAAGCTCAGAGAGACGTTCGTTTGATTCTTGGTTTATTAACTTGTCTTGGTAATGCGCCTTCTTTGCTCTAATATATGTCCCAAGATTCATTGATAATTGGTAAAGTTATGTTTATGTGCGGTAGGAACAATACTTCACAAGCCTGTGCTTTTATATGCGGCGCACTCACACATACGCTCGTGGTAAATTCATAATGCCTATAATATAATAAAGTTTAAGGTGGAGTGTCCTACTCTCTGAGTCACTAGTCTGTTAGGTATGAGGGGGGAAGGAGGGAAGGGAAACTTTTAACAAGTTTGATATTAAAAAGCTTGGAAAAGTGTTGTTTAAAAGTTTTTAATTATTTTTTTATACTTTTTGATCTTATATCTTCTCTTGATTTGACTTTTATAACATGGTTTTTCCATTTCTGTTGAATTTAACTTACAATGATTCTCCACTTTTTGTTTCTTCCGATCAGACCTTATCAAATGATATGAGAGTATGGCGAGGATCATAGTATTCTTAAAATTTACGTTCGAAGTGAGGAAGCTCAGAATAAAATAACAGTTGTTCCGAGATAAAATATTACTAGTAAAAGAATAAACCAACTGTTATCATGGAGAATGCGATGATAATAAAACAAAAAACCAATCAAGAGAAGAACCCTATAATGAATTTACTTACAACATCTTTTTTTATAAAATAACAAAATAATACTCGGTTCGTTTCTAAATATAATATCACTTTTTGAATTTTCCTAACTTTTTCTCAAATTAACCTCATAATACTTTTCAATTTTAATTATAAATAAACAATAGATGGAGAGTGAGGTTTAGGCTATCAAAACAATTGATGAGGATAAATGAATTTTGAGAATTTGATCGGCATCATTTTAGTGGCCTAGTAAATTTGATCAGCCTAATTTTAGTGGTAAGGAGGACATGCACAAATACATATACAACCTAGTGAATTTAATTCATGATCTATCCACATTCTTTTTACACTCATTTTATACTATCTATTCACATTATCTTTTATGCCCATTTATAATACTAATATACTATTATCAAATTTCTTTCTTATATATACTCAATCATAGATAAGGCAAACTTGAAAAAACAAAATTATTTTAGACATACTTATCTCTCTCAACAACTTTCTTAATCTTTGCAATTTTACCCCTTGCTTTTAACAAGGGATGGAGGTAGTATTGTGAATAGAATCATGACCAACAATACACGTCTTTGTAGCCTTATATTTTTGCAACTTTAGCCTTTGAAAACATTGGAGAGGAACCTCTGATTATACAAAAAAATTACACGTCTTTTTATAAATTGTAACTGAAAGAGAGTTAATCTCCATGCTTTTTTTATAATAAAAGAAGGGAAACCCTTAAACAGCTACTAGCCTACATCAGTAGACTTATTACAAGTTAATCTCCATGCTAAGTATATATTATATTTTTAAATTTTATTAATTTGATATATTAGATCTATTGTTAATGCCTCAATCATTCTTAAGTGAGAGACTATAGATATCACAGAATATATAATTCACTAACTTAAATAATATATTTAATCAAATCAAATTAGATAAACAAATCATATATATGTAAGACCAACAAAAGTAACATCCATTTCTATATTGATGATGTCTGTGTGAATTATAATTTGTTGCCATTAAGATGGGACATGAAATAATCTTAACATTTAAGGGGAAGAAACAAATAAAGACTCTCAAATTATTGAGAGAATAATTTGATATATCAAATTTCAAAAAGAATGGATAACTACAATTGACTGAAATATTCAATGCACAATTAAAAGGAAAAATTTAAAAAACCCTTCAAGATCTTGCTTTATAATTTTCATTACCAAAAGGAAATTTTAAATTCTTCCTTTTTGTTACGAGAATGATACAAGGGAATAACAATATAGTTAGAACATGTTGGTGATTGCCTAGGTGGCATTGTTCAGATAGTTTGAAGTGAGTTAATAAAGTGTCTTTCTTGCTATTTACTAAAGGTGTTCAAATTCGATCCTTGAAAAGTTTCTTTTATCTTGGGAGCGACTCTAAATTAGTCGGTTTTCAAAAGGCAGGATACTAGGGCTTTCATGCAAAAAATATAGAACATTTTGGTGATCCTTTTAGTTGAAGATGATATTCCCTTATTAGAATTTACTATTATTTAATACAATTGTGGTAACAAAGAGGAAAATCTTTGAACACTTTTTGAATTCTATTATTTTAATTTTGTATCGGACACTAAAATCAATTGTAATAATCCCTCGTTTCTAAAAGTTGTGTATCAAACTGTCTTTTTGATGATTGGAGAGTCTTTATTTATATTTTAATAAAATAGTAAAAAACAAATTACCTTCTAAATTTCAAAATATCAAACTAGTCCATTTGAATCGTTAATGTGTTTTTGAATACATATTTCTAATACATATTGTTGTTGATACTTATAAAATATAGTTATTGAAAATTTTAAATTTAAAAGGTATTTTTATCCTTTCCCCTTATATTTTTCCCCACCTTAAATACATCACATCATTAGTACAACTGTACAAGCTGGGAAAACAAAAACAGTAATCGGATAGCCTCTTTCCTTTACCTGAAGCAACACCTCAACCGAAATTAGTTAACTTTATTTGATATATACATTTTTTTCACCTTAATCAAAACTACTCATTTCTATTTTTTCTTTTAAAAATCCTCATTTCTGTTTTTGCCTTGTGTTCCTCGCTCATTTCTTGTTTCCCCCACCAACAAAAAATAAATAAAAATAGAAAATTTACGTTATCTTCATCCCCATAACAAAATCACTCTCTCACTTAACTAACTTCCTTCCTTTCCAATCTTCACAAAATAATAAATAATCAACCACATACAAATAAATAAATAAATACCTTCAAATCTCAAAACCTTCCTTCCATTTCAATTTCAATTTCTCTTCCCTTTCACTGTACGGACGATAAATTCGATCTCGTTGAATCATACTGACTCAGTTAGTTACTCATGACACTACGATGGAAAAATCAGCTCGAATTATTCGTCGTTTTAGGTTTTGCTTTGTGGATCGATGTTTCTGGCGATGAAATTTTGGTTTCGCAGAATCGGAATCAGACGTTTATGATTTTGCCGCTTTATCGCACTGATCGTGATTCCGCCGTTAACGGCGTTAATTCTCATCGGAAACTTCAGAGATCTGTTGAGTCACTTCGCCATCCGAATGCTCATATGAGGCTTTATGATGATCTCCTTCTCCATGGGTAAATTAGTCATTTACTACTCCCTTCCTAAATATAAGATCATTTTCTCTAATTTGATTAGATTAAGCATGTTAGTTGAGTTAGTTATTAACACGTTATATTACCAATTTATCCGAACTTTATACCTTTATCTTGCTTGTTATTATTATAGATAAGAATTTCTCTAATTTGATTAGATTAAGCATGTTAGTTGAGTTAGTTATTAACGCGTGATATTACCAATTTATCCGAACTTTATACCTTTATCTTGCTTGTTATTATTATAGATAAGAATTATTAGGGTTAATTTGGGAAAAAGTTGGGGGAAATTAGAAAATGGTCTGATAATTAGGAATGAATTGAAATTTGAAAGTGATCTTATATTTAGGAACGGAGGGAGTATTTTTTATGTTTTGGCAGTAATTTGAATGCTGAGTGAGGATTTTGTGTTGATTTTTTTTTTTTTTGGGATTTGATTGTTTTTAGGTATTATACTACGAGATTGTGGATTGGAACTCCTCCTCAGAAGTTTGCTCTGATTGTTGATACGGGAAGTACTGTGACTTATGTTCCGTGTTCTACTTGCAAACATTGTGGCAGGCATCAGGTTAAATTCTTTACACTTATATGTTTAGTCTTAATTTCTTTCACATGCACATAGTAGATAAAAAGACCATAAAAAAAACCATAAAAGTGGAATGTTTTTATAAGACCTTGACCTTGGTACTTTGAAGGGCCGGCTTGGCTCAACGGGGTAAGCTCACTTGTCGTGGGGTCTGAGGTTGTGGGTTCGAATCAACCACTTAACAAAAAGAAGGGGTTAGGCTACCTAGTGTATTCCCTTCCCCAGCACCCTCACCAAGTGGGGACTAGAACTGGGTTGACCCTTTTAAAGTGAAGTTTCTTAGCTTTGAATATCATTTGGCCAAAAAAAGAAAAAGAATATCTGGCGCAAGTGAGTGGTGATCTATTTCAGTGTAAATCAAAATAGACTAAAGAAGTGCTTTTGAGTGGGAGACCTATATCAAGAGTCATGTTTATGATGGTATCCTATTTTAGGATGTTATGGGATAATTTAGCTTTCGATTATGGTTGTAGATGATGTTTGCTTTGTAGGGGTGAAAATTGGAAGGTGGAATTTGGATGATGGTAATTTACGGGGCGACTAGAATTAAGAGTATGTAGATGCATTTTCCTTTGTTCTTTCACTTATACTATGGCATACCTTCAAACCAGTCGCAAGGACTAACAAGCCTCAGAAGTTGCAATGCGATTTTGGATGCCATTGTTCATTACGTTTATTTTTGAACAAAGTTGCAAGCATTGATTTTATTCATTGGATTTTGAACTTTTGCTCGTATCACTGATTTAATTTATTGGAAGTAGCTTAAATATGTTTGTCCCGTTTTATTTTATCAGGATCCAAGGTTCCAGCCGGAATTGTCAAGCTCCTATGAGCCTGTCAAATGCTCATCAAGTTGCAACTGTGACGATGAGAGGAACCAGTGTCTATATGAGAGACAGTATGCTGAAATGAGCTCTAGTAGTGGTGTCCTGGGTGAGGATGTCATATCTTTCGGGAATCAGAGTGAGCTTACCCCACAGCGTGCTGTTATCGGCTGTGAAAATTCTGAGACTGGTGATCTTTATAGTCAGCACGCTGATGGCATCATCGGGCTGGGACGTGGTGAACTCAGTATTGTGGACCAACTGGTTGAGAAAAATGTAATTGGTGATTCTTTTTCATTATGTTATGGTGGAATGGATGTTGGTGGAGGTGCAATGGTTCTTGGTGGCATATCTCCCCCATCAGACATGGTTTTTGCAGACTCTGATCCTGGGCGAAGGTATGTCTTGTGACGTTTCTTTCCATATGGATATGAGATGTCATGCATTTTCTTGAGAAATGCATTTGATTGACCTCACACATTTACTCTAGTTTCGGGATGGCAACAGTCCATATTACAATATCGATCTGAAGGAGATACATGTTGCGGGAAAGCAGCTGCCTCTAAAAGCATCAGTTTTTGATGGAAAGCATGGAACTGTCTTGGATAGTGGTACAACTTATGCATACCTACCAGAAGCAGCATTTCACGCATTTAAAACTGCTGTAAGTCTGTCAAGACTCAAGAGTATTTTATAAATCGCTCTTGCGAATTATGTTCTGAGATTCTCACTTTATTTTCTATACATTTTAAGTCATTTTGCCCATTGTGACATTCAATTTAGAGTCAGCATTTCACATCTGTGGTACAGATATTTACTTGATATATTGTAGTTATGATTATTCTAATCCTCCTAAGCAGCAAGTGTAGTTGGAGAGAAACACACTCACCTTGAGTTGTTCTTTAGATTTATTTGTCTAGTTGTCACCTGTGATGCTTTGGTACATCATTTATAAATGTTCAAGTTCATAGTTAATCCACTGCATGCAATTATGAATAAATATCTGATAATAATTTAGATGGCTGTTCTGAAACTTTGATGTCATGCTGCTTTAAGGATATTTTAGCACCCTATGATTTCTAAATACTTTGAAGATGCTCCTGTCTGTGCTTCTTCATTTTCTTGGGCTCTTAGACTTTCATTGAATTCTTTATCAGAATGCACTGCAACCTTTGGAGCCTTCATGGACCATTGGTGAAGCAAAATAGAATAGTTTGCAAATGCCACTTTGACAATATTCTTATTATCACCACAGATAAATCTGTAATTTAGCCTAACTTAAGTCTCCATTTATGTGAAGCTACCTTAAATATGTGTTATGATTAAAAAAGAAGTCTTGTGGCGTGCAGGTGTAGTCAAATATATGTATAAAATAGATAATCAATGTGTGAATTATAGTTACCATATTTGGGTAAAATGACTTGTTTAGAATTCATTTTGTTTCTATTGGCCCAAAATAAGTTCTGGTTCTTCTATTGGCCCAAAATGACTTGTGTTAATTATAGTTACCATATTTGGGTAAAATGATTTACCAAAATATGCACATCTAAGCATCAGTTCTTGGTATTTTTCCCTTATAGTGAGCCTTGATGCATTCTCTTTCTGCTAGTTCTAGTAAATCAAGATCCTCTGTATTTTCTTTTCTTAGAGATTGCCCTATCTTGTACACTGTTCTATGTCAAGTTCATAGTGTCAGTGGTTTTGATTATATGTTTCTTTGTTTGCAGTTAATGAAAGAAGTTCATTCCTTGAAGCAAATCAATGGCCCCGACCCAAATTATCATGATATATGTTTTGCTGGTGCTGGAAAGTATGTCTATAAATTAAAGATTGAACCTGCACTCCACTATTGTTAGTTCAACTAAGATTTGAATTCAAATTGTTTTTCAGTGCTGTCTCGGAACTTTCCAAAAGCTTTCCTACAGTTGAAATGGTATTTGGAAATGGTGCTAAATTGTCACTCTTACCTGAAAATTACCTCTTCCGGGTATGTTATCGATAAAGATCTTTAACTGACTCCGAAGTCTCTTGCCATTTTTCTGACCAACACCTTTCATGTTGCTATTGTTTATTAAGCATTCAAAAGTGCGAGGAGCATATTGTCTTGGGATTTTTCAGAATGGAAAGGATCCAACTACTCTTTTAGGAGGTATTTTAATTTAATTACATTTAACAGTTTGCCATTTCATGCTTAACCCTCAAGTGAAAAATTGATATTTCTTGTTAAGTTATATTGCTAGCCTAAGGTGCTGCCATACTATATATAGAGATAGATTATGCTTGTCATACCATTGTGATCATCATTCACTAGTGTATACCCCTTTTTATTACTCCCCCCTTCTTAAATATACGACCTATTTGGGGGGTGAGTTTAATCCTAAATATAAGACCTCTTTCTAATTTTTCTCGGCTTTTTCCCAAATTATCTCTATTAATGCTCCTCAATAATAAACAATTATGTGAGTGAAGGTGGGGGTAAAGGTATATGGTTAGGGTGCATTGGTAATAATATCATGTGATTTTAACAAACTTAACTAACATCCTTAATCTAATCAAATTAGGTAAATATGTTTTAGATTAGGTTCGGAGGGAGTACCTTTTCTACTTATAGCATAAGTGTGACTTTTCCTTAATTTTTTTATTCCATTTCCCTTTCTATATCTAGTGTTCTTTGTGCCAGATTGGCTCTGTTAGTCTATCCATCTTATTAATGTTTCTTATTGATTAAGGTATTGTTGTCCGTAACACACTTGTGACATATGATCGTGAGCATACAAAAGTTGGTTTCTGGAAAACTAATTGTTCTGAGTTGTGGGAAAGATTACATGTATCTGATGCCCCACCACCAATGCCCCCAAATTCAGAAGGGACAAATGTCACTGAAACATCTGAACCTCCAGCTGTTGCTCCATCGACATCACATGATGACTTACATCCAGGTATTTGAAACTACTGATCTCCACTATAAATTTACTTATGTATTGGCACATAGGTTTTTTTAACAAGGATGAGATGTTGCAATGTGCATGTTTCATTTGGTATAAAGTTAGTTTGCAGCGGATATTATTTTTCAAGAAACTTGTGTATGATCTCAATCAATTATATGCTTACCGATGTGTGTTTCACAGGTGGACTCCAAATTTCACGAGTAACATTTGCTATTATATTTAACATTAGCTACTCGGATATGAAGCCTCATATTGCAGAACTGGACGAACTCATAGCTCATGAGTTGGATGTTAATACTTCACAGGTTAGAAAATAGTCACTAAATTCTGTGGGCCTTTTGTTACAAAGTATCAACAACATACATTTTCAGGCTTTTTATTGTTGAGTAGATTTCATTGATTCATGTTGGGGAAACTGTGGATCAGTGTATCCCAAAAACTGAAAGTTAACCTCTAATAAAATGTCAAGTATTGCCTTTAAGAGTTAGTGAAAAGAGAGAGAGACTTATGAATGTCTAGGCAGAAGGGGATATATGCACTGTTCCTATTATCCTTCCTCTTTGTTGAATTGGTGTCAATTTTCTCTCCATTCATATCACTTTGAGCTGATTGCCTTAGTTATTTTAGTGTACTAACAACTTTGTTGGATGGATACTCTCAGGTTCACTTGATGAATTTTACTTCTTTTGGTAATGGTTCCCTTTCTAGCTGGGCCATAATGCCGGGCACATCTGATGATTACATTTCTAACACAACTGCAACAGTAAGTGGATGCATTCCCTGTTGCTTTTGCATTTATATCACTGTAAATAAAAACTGACCATTTGATTCTGACTTTTTATGTGACAGAGTATAATTCATCATCTTACTGATCACCAATTGCAACTCCCCAGCATCTTTGGAAGCTATAAACTGGTAGATTTGAATGCTGAGGCTTCACCAAAACGGTAACATTTTACTCTCTTCTAAAAAAGAAAATTCAGCTTGACAGTTGTTTTCCTCTCCTTCCTGCTATCATCTATAATGCGTGTAATACTGGGGGCTTCATGTCACGCATCCAGATTGGTTGAAGCTTAAATTTACTTTGGTTTCCAGACCCTCTAAGTTATGTGTTCCCCTGCACGTCTGATTGTAAATTTTTATGTGTTTAATGTGCTGCAATATGTATGTTCTGAACGTGGTTCTGTGGTATCCAACTTATTATTTAAGGTTCGATAATTAACAGCCAAGCATTTGGTCTGAACAAATTGCCCCCGATAAGAACATAAAACACGAGATTATAGCCATAATCAAGAGAATGTGGATAATGGCGGAGCCGTGGAGGGTTAAGAATTTCAAGAAAGTAGATATGTCTGTGTTTGTAATGGTGTGAATCTTGATCATATACCACCGCACTTCTAACTTAGCATAAAATTCTGAACACTTGAAACATGTTTGCTTTCAGAATATTCTTACATAGTAGACATTTTAAATGTCCTTTACTTTCATTATTGTTACAGATGCGTATAAATATGTTTTGATGAATTTTCTGATATATTTGTGTGCGCCCTGTCCAGTCTTTATATTTCAGATTTGCTGTCATGACTTTCAGATAGTTGGGAGAGGAAATCGAGTATTATTACAAGGAAATATTAATTACTTAAATTTGTTATTTGACTTAACAAATATTTTAATGAAATAAGAGATGCTCTGAGACCTTTTTTTTTTGTTTTTCGAGAGAAGGGGTGGGGGGGGGAGGCTTATTCTGTTGAATCTTCTATATTTCCAACTGTTAGCTATTTGTTTTCCTCTATTTACTTATTGTAGTGACAGAATTTGTTAATTTACTATCATGTTTGTTAACCTGCAAAATCCCTTAGCAATACTGAATAGAGAGGTCTGGGCCTATGGAAAATAACTTCAATATTTTGACATTTACCTAAAAATGATGCAGGACTTGGTGGCAGCGTTATTCTATGGTGCTGGCTTTGGCTGTCATGCTTACGTTGCTTATTGGATTATTAGTTTTTGCAATGTTCTTGATTTGGAAAAGCAGACGGCAATTGCACTCGTACAAACCTGTAGATGAGGTTCTTCCAGAGCAGGAACTTCAGCCATTGTGAGCTTTATTTATGCTCACAGTGTTTTGCCTGGATATGGATAGTGCCATTCTTACATTCAACTTCTTAAACAAGAACAGTTTACTGAGCCATTGCCGCTCATCAGATCAAGATTTTTCAGAGAAAATTCAGTTCCAGAATTTCTAGTGGCCATGATTAAACCATGATATTGGTGCCCGGAAAGAATCTTCCGATATAGCATTATCTGTGAAGACGATCTTGTTTGTGAATATTGTATTATACAGGATTTCTTTTAGTTTTAAGTTGCATTGCCCATGTTTTCTTAGAGGTGTTTTATTTTTTTTGATCCGCCTGTTCTATGTTCTTATTCTTTATTACATCCACAGACAGTTGTATATTAAGAATTTCTTAGAGATGAAATAATTAATGGAAGAAGAATGCACCAAAACCTAGTGTTCTTTCTGTCCTATCAAGAAAATTTGGCAGGAACAATAAGAGGTCTAAAGTTATTTTACTCACTTCATTTTATTGATACTTGAGTGGATAAATACGAGACTAAATGTTTTTAGCCCTTAAACTAGTTTGGCGCCTTAACTTTATAAGCGTCTTTCCTATTCTTTAACTTTTTATTCTAATTATAACTATAATTAATTATAATACCTTTACAAAAAGGTCCGCTTCGTAATTTTAACAAAGTGTTCTCAAATTATGATAAAAAAAGGTGATTATTTGTCAATTTTTAAATATCTATCTTGCTTTACCTATCAAACACTGATCTTAATGCTTCATTTCTTCTTTGTTTCATTGCTGTAGTAACATGTCAGTTTGACTATTTATAATTCATATAACATAAAGGGCGAAAAACAATTGTAAATTGCCTTGTCTTAGTGGCTAAGGCTTGAGACAAATCGACTGCAAACAACATTATTTTAAATCCTCTCTAATATTTAAGTATTTTGACACTTTGTAATAGCACTTTGTTAGGTTCATGTTTAAAAGGTCTCGAATCCACAAAATAGAAGCAAAAGGATAAAGCTTGCAGTTGAGAGTGAAGTAAATGGGACAATGATGTTTGTTCTAACTCTATCAATTTGTTGGTTGAGTTGTTTTAACTTAATAAGTGGTCTTGAATTCGAACCCTGAGTATACAACTGTATAATCACTTGGAGGTAGCGAAGTTCTCTCAATTGTAGATCTTACATTCTAGTGAATCGGATTAATCAATCATTAGTAGTGCTGGATATTGATGAAGAAATTGAAAGAAAAGGAAAATGAGACAGAAATGTTTCATATTATTATTTTTATGAAAAGCCATTAAACAAAGAAAAGGAATGATTAGGAAAGCTGCTATATGAGATATATTTGTTATAAATGTGCGCAATGCTCAATGTGACTTGCTGTATTCTTTACTTATTTGATTTGAACATCTTACACTTGCACGTGAAGTAAAGATAAAGCCCTAACCCCTAGCCTTGTATAGTTCTTATATTTTTTTTGGCCAACTTGTATAGTTCTTATATTAATGATGTATTCTTTACTCATTTGATTTGAACATCTTACACTTGCACGTGAAGTAAAGATAAGGTCCTAACCCCTAGCCTTGTATAGTTCTTATATTTTTTTTGGCCAACTTGTATAGTTCTTATATTAATGATAGTCACTTCCTTTTAAAATATTGTAGAAAACAAATAATTGGACAAAGCTACAAATCCAATTTCACTTGTTTTATTTGTTGCCTCTTCCAAAGAATGACACCACCCGACCATGGAGCTTTAGCCTTCGCTGTAAATGAGATTAGATAAGAATATTCACAAGATAATTTACAAATATTTCATTAAATTTTGTAAACCATTATTGGCTTCACCTATGCATGGTGGCGATAGACAGATTTAATGTATTTCTACAAATTATCCTCAAATTAAATTTCTCAGGCTATAAAAATCTTCAATTATAGTTCTTCACACACATGCTGATAGGAATTTATGATAAAGCATAGTTTCACAGGAAAAATGAAGAATTATTATTTGGAGATGGCAAAAATATTTTTTTTTACTCTTTATATTTACAGGAGGTTGGGTATTTTGATGCTCGAATTTATCAAAGTGTACATTTTATGGTAGCATGAAATTTTATGAAAAACATTGACTCAACAGCCTTGAGTAATAATGAAAATAAAACTGACAATGTATAGTTACAATTTTTGTTAATGACATTAGTTAAGTTAAAATTATCGGACGGGGTCATTACTAATTATGAAATGAAAATGTTAACTCAAACAAACCTTAAATGGTACTACTCCCGGTCCTAAATATATGACCTAATTGACTTTTTTTGGAGAGATTAAGGTTGCGAAATAGGTTATTAAATGATGACATATTTGATATATTTTTAGATTTTCCATTAGTTTATAGGTAAAATAAACTAGTTTAAGGGAAAAAATTAGGTAAATCAATTTATAATTAACTTATTTTACTTTTTAAGGATTTTTTAGAAAAAAGTCAATTAGGTCTTATATTTAGGACCGAAAGGAGTAGTAATTAAAAGGAGGACATAATGCTTATGTTTTTTTTTTCGTCTAAAATTTTTTGTTATTGATATTAAACGCAAGAAAATAGTTATGACTAATGAGAGAAAACTAAAATCCCATACATAATTTATATTTAAAACCAAAAATCAACCTCAATTAACACTTTTGATGTGCAAGTCACCGGGCCGGGGTAATGCCTATTTGTATGACCAAAACCTGCATGAGACGCATTGTAATTAGTCAGCCTTCTTTCTTCTACCTGTAATATTGTCCATCTCTTTCTTGACATTATATATGACAGTTCGTTTCTCCAAAACAAAAGGCTAAGGATCACATAAGCAAAAATCAAGAATGATGCCAAATAGTAGTAATAACAATAATATGATAGAATAGATAGGTCCATCTGGAGAAGGTGAGAAACAATGGTAATAAATGAAATGTAAACCCGTGACCTAAACGCAAAAGAAGGGAAAAAACAAAGAAAAAATAATAATACAAGAATATCATAACAATAGACTTATATAAGTCTCTATTATATCTCTCTAGAAGATCAAAACAAGTGTCGCCCATGCCATTGTCAGGCATCCCAATGCCTTCTTCAAGCCTCTGATGCTACTTCCTCCACTCTGCATCAAGAAAATCAAATAACTTCAAAGATTATAACACCAAAAATTGAACTTTAATTTCTGATATTTTCAATTTCAGAAGTGTACCGTACCACCCATGCGTGATTTCAGTGAATTTCTGACAATCACGAGTATTTCAATTTCGATGCTGACAAATTTAGTGCATAACAATTAAGAAAAAGATGACAAAAATTTTGCCCTGAATTGTTTTATCAGAAAATTTTGCCCTGAATGACACACGGTATATCGACTATTCAAACTTCAACTTCCGATCATGTTTCAGAACTTTCAACACTGAATATATATAAATGCGTACGTTATGTGAGGAAATATGAATTACATTTTCTTTGGGATAATTGCACACTAGTATCAAATAAAACATCTAAATTTATAGAGGTCCTTTAATATACAATTATATAGAGGTTCTCATGAAATGTTAATGACATCTTTTAACAATTGAAATAACATCATCCATTAATGAGTGAAAGAATTATCAATAAACCTATTTGATATTAAATCTATTGTTTAGTGCCTTATTGCATTTGTCCATTCTTCGTTTTAAAAAATATATCTTAGGGTCTTTTCACAAAAACATATTTAGCCAAAAGCCAACTTGAGAGGAATCAGCTTAACATCATGCACGTATTATGTACCTAAATTAATATCACAGACTGAATGAAACTAAATATACTTTAATTACATGCAACATAAATTATACTTTTTAATCTAATTTACATCTTAACTTTCAAAAAATAAAATACAAACAAAAAATATGTATTCCTCACCAAAAAAAAAAACGTACTCCTCCCCCATCTTAGTATGAACCCAAATGACTTTTTCCAAGAGATGAATGAAGTGAAGTAGGTTGATAAATCTTAACATTATATTTGAAAAATAAATAAATAAATCACTCTAGATAATTCATTAAGCATTTTTACTATTTAAAATCAATTTAATGTTATACTTAGCACAAATGAAATTACTTCACTCCGTCTATATATATATTTGAGGTCTATTGTGCATTAAAGTAAAATATAACGAATTTACTGAATAAATAAATAAATAAGGAGCAACTTAAGTGAGCTCATGTACCTCATCGTTCTGAGAAGAGGCTGGCCCAGGAGATGTGGCAGACTCACTGGGCCCCGGAGCTCCGGCCGGCGGTGCCGGAGGACTCATCAACGATGGAGACATTGCAGGTGAAATGACTTCCTTACCCTTCTTCTTCGACTTGCTCGGAGCCGGCGCCGGCACCTCCACCGCCGGTGACGGCGGTGAACTTACCGGAGTTGGCACCGGAGCAGGAGGAGAGCTCACTGGAGCCACAACAGGCGGAGTAGCCGACGCCGGCGAAGATGCCGGAGACTTACTCACCGGCGCCGGAGCCTTCGACGGTGATGCCGCCGGCGACTCAGGTTTAGGAGATGAAGCAGGAGGGGCAGATTTTGGTGAAGCTGCCGGAGCCGGCGATTTTGGCTTCGTCGGAGCTTCCGCCGGAGAAGGTGGCAACTTGGACGGCGCCGGTGCCGGAGATTGGCCTCCGACGCCGGCGACGACAATGCAGATGAATGCGAGAGAGAATACAATTTTGGTATCCATTTTGTGGATTTTGGTGACGGCGGAGAATGGTGGCTAGAGGCTGATATATAAAGACGACGATGAGTATATATGTATGTGACTTCATGTGAGAAGCAAAGAAAGTAAAGGATAATGTAGATTCATCTGGACCGTTGATTTGAAGTGGATAGCACAGACATATGCATGGGTTACTGCTAGCCGTTGGATTGTGTTTATTTGGAGGGGGCTATGCTCAATGGGCCCATACGGCCCATTATGAACATGTGATGGGGAAGTTTTCATTAGTAGGTGAGCACACATCAATGGATAGGAAAGGAAGCATACACACAAATATTGGATTTATTGATTATATATCTTGCTACTCACAAGTGGTTAATCACTAGGGGGAATGAATGTCCACAATGAAGAACTTCACTACCTCAGTAATAATCTTGACTGTATTAGAGAGTTCAAACTTAAAACTACTAGTTAACCAGAAACAACCTAAGACCAATTAATCAGAGTATTTGGTAGTTTAATTTTTTTTTTGATCAAAATATTTGGTAGTTTAATTTGATTTTACCAATTAATGAAGAATTAGAATGCACGTCAAAATAAAGTCTGAAAAATAATAAATATCCCTTGAAATAGTTAAATTGAGCTAGAATTTCTTCAATGACTTTGGATTCTCTCCTCATTGGAAAAAGTACGAGATTTTGTGTGTGAAAATGTTTATGATTTACAACACCAACAACAACAACAGCAAAGTCTTATCCTAATACGTGAGGTTGCTTACATGGATCATATGACGCTATTGTACTCTATCGTTCACCAACTCTTTATATATATATATATATATATGTATGTATGTCATTTTGGCCTTCATGATCTAGTCTTGTTTGTATCCATTAAACCTTTGGCTCAAATGACATTAACCACACCCCTTTATAAAGGTAGTTGTGGCCTTGTGGGATCGGATCAATTCCAAAGATGAGATATGTGTCTGTGGTTTTTCGGTGAGTGAGTAAGGATTGGATAGGGGACCTTTTTTTTAAAAAAAAAAAAAAAAAAAGCAGCAGCCTTAGCTTGTTTGTAGCATTCCGGCGCTGATTTGGTGTTATGCGGTCAGGATCAGTTATTGCTGGTCCCTGGATTTTTATGATTAGATATAGCATTTTGATTGTCCAATGATCATCCTCCACGACAGCAACTCAACAATAATTGCATGAAAATTGTAGGCCACTGGATATTATTGTTGTGCCTTCTTGCATTGTCTTCTACCCCCAAATATTTTAATTGATTGAAGTTAGAGTCGTCTACAAATCCATGTCTGCTAAGAATCGTTTGTTACATCAAAAAATTCTGTTTAGCAAATTCTAACTCTAGCTGCATGATTTCTTCTTGTTTTTTATATAATTGATATTTTATCAAAAGGATATGTAATATATATATTACTCATGTTAGGCAGAGAAATGTCAAGAAACACAAATTGTTTCGATACTTGGCATTAACAATATGGGAAAATATTAATCGTTCGGCCCATATATTGGACCCTTTTGAGGTGCTTATAAATTAATGCATGATTAGTCTCCTACCTATTAAGTGAGGATAATTGATTATCGATAAAAAAAGAAACATGATTTGTCATCTTCAACTTAAAATTTCTCTTCTTAATATATGTTCCTTCCCTAAGATTTAATCTTATCTCACTTATTCATTTGAAAATTACATGGTTTTGAAGCACACACTACTTCATATCAAACACATTATGTTTCTTGATTTTGCTCATTTTCGCTCGAACTAAGAATGTACCCCTATATAACCATTGTCTTGTAGGAGTGTATTGTAAGAAAATATAAATTTATTGAGTTTTATCAATGACAAGTTATTGAATAATGTAATATACTATAATCTATTATAGCATGTTTAATTATATCAAAATAAATCAAATGAGTGCATCTTATGTTTGGTTCAGAAATAAATGTAATTTTCTCCAAATATCTCTTTAAACATCATTATTTAGTTTTTAATGTGAAGACCAAGCTTAAGCTTTTGTTTTATGGATACTTTTCTTTATACAATGGAGTATGTTGGCCTTTCTTATCACGACTTATCTTTTTATGTTTTGCTCTACAAGCCATATCATAAAAAACCAACGAATTTTGGTTTCTTTCTTCTTTTTATCCCTCAATAAAGTGTCATTATGGTGGACTCTTGTTCTTTACTTGGGCTACAAGGGAAATATGGGAAGTGTCCTTAATATAGTAACTCTTTTGTTTTAATATATTATTGTTATTTGGAACCGTAAGACAAAATCATTCCCACTCCACAGTGTTCTTTTTTATTTTTTTAATTTCTTTACGTTTGCTTTCATCTTTTTCGTGTAAGTTTGATATGTTGTTAATCATTATTAGAATGCAAAGAGATTCCTACTTGATGAGTAAGAAAGATGAAACCCCAATAATTGTTCAAGCACAAATTATTACTGTATTTTTTTATTCATATGCTTTAGATGCTAGAGATTTTTAAATGATTCAAATCAATTTTTTCAATTTATTTGTTTTCTTCCTTTGGGTAATAAAAATTTAATAAATTGCTCTCAAGACCCAAATTTTCATAGCCTTTCACTGCCAGCCACGCTTATGAGCCGCCGTCAATTCTGGCTCTCCAAATGCCGTAAGCGTTTCTGGCGAACTCTCTTCCTCTCCAACAAAGGCAGCGGAAGAAGACAATCTGAATGAACTTTGATCTATTATTCCATCAACAATGGTCCACTTCACATTTCTCCTTCATAGTCATTTTTGTCCCTAAAAAATATATAGGATGTTGGATATACGTTGAGATAAACTATAGAATCATTTTTTACCTTCTATGATGGAGTGACATATTGTGGGATGTTATATTGACCTGAATGGTTCAAAATTTGGTGGCAGAGGGATGCGGAGAATTCCTGCCGCACGGGAAATCCAAATCCCAGTTTTTGCACACAAAATTCACCTTTAGTTTAACAAGTTTAATAGTAGTTAGTTTCACTTGTCTCGTTTGATTGTAATCGATGATAAGCTGTACGCTATCATTAAGACTTTTAAATATGCACTTCTGCAATGAACTTACATTGGGTATATCATCTATTATATCAATTATAATCACAAGCGAATGAGATTAATAAAAGTAACTATTGAAAAAGCAACTTTAGATTGAGATGCCAGTTAAACTTGAATGTTAAGAAAAGCTTGAACTTTAAGTTGAAGTTATCACAAACGAATGGGTTTCTTGAAGCACGCCAAGCCATCACTGTAGTAGAAGACCATGTGCCCACAAATCCAACAATGCCGTTGCACACTTTTCTCTCATTCATCACTACCCATGCATGACATCACGTCATATATAGAATTTTCCCAAGTGCACCCCAAATCGTGCCTTGCAACGCTTTGCCATTTTTATGAAGAATATATAGCTTTTTTATGCCATTTTTATGAAGAATATAGTATATATATATAGCACAATAACTTTTTATGTCAAAAAATGTCTACAAGCTATGATTTGTACTACAGATCAACCATCCTATGTTATTCTGCACTAAATTATTTTTTTAAAGGAAGCGTATATATAGTCGAGTTTTGCTTGTGGGTAAAATTTATTCAATTTAATTTTTATTATAGAATTTGAATTGGAAACTTACATATAATATTATTTTATTTTGTTTCATATATTGATTAGCTTATTCAGTTCAAAAAAAATATTGATTAGCTTACGTTCCATCTTAGTCCCCCAACAAAGAGATCATTATTTTATAACAAAACCTTTAACGGAGTCCTCAAGGATTGATTTCGGCAACAAGGTATGTTGATTCACCTCATCTGACCTAACTTCTTCGGTTTTATGTGCGCACTGAATAATAAAATAATAATTTTTACCAGAAAAATAAAAAAATCAAATAATGCATGTAAAAGTTGAATACGATATTACTCTATAATGGATTATCGCCAAACCATGTCAATAATACATGGCACGACAAAACAATGGCTGTAAAGAGAAAATATCTTTTCCTAAATTTTAAATCACCATACAATATTTAATCTCTATAATTCTTACTCAATTATAACTTACTATTATAGTTTTAGTTTGCCCAGATAAAATATTGGTATTATATCAGAAAATTGTGTGTGTGTGTGTGTAGACAGTACTCTTTTTGCCATCGGGCCTCTATGATTGTTATAGGGTAGGCCGACGTGCATGCCATTTTCTTACTAATTTTGCTTTTAATTGGTATTCTTTAAAAAATCTGAGAGTTCTCCTAAAGTTTGCATATGATGCTTACTTGGAAATACCAATAGCTTCTCTGCTGAAGGCACATATTATTACAATATGTTTTTATTCATATGCTTCAAATGCTACACATTTTCAAATGATTGCAAGCAACAATTTTCTTTTTCAATTTAATTTTTTTCTTCCGTTGGTTAATAAAATCATTTAATATATTGCTCTCAAGACCCAAATTTCGAAAACATCTCACAAAAAGGACCTCACCTCACGTAATAGCCTATCTTCTCACGGGCTTGAAGCGAATAAGGAAAGCCACACTAGGCCTTACACAGAATGAAATCAATGATATTATTACTTTGCCCTTGATCTCTTCGCATGATAAGTTTAGTACATGAGCCTTCCAAGTTCAGTTGTTAATCCTGAAAGCCCATATCATGGTCAATCTACCCATTTCTAGGATTCCAAACAATGTTTTAAGCTGTCATGCAGCATTATGAAGTTTGAAAAACGAGTCACAAATTCAAGACTCTAATATAGTGGACCTCTTTAGATTTTTTTGTTTATATTGATTGATATAATTTATAAACATCTTGTTTGATGTAAGCAGGATTACTATTTCCGATATACTCTCTCTCATCTTACACATAAGATTGCTTTGAATTTTATATGGAAGCCAAGATTATAAATTAGATCACTAATATATATATATATATATATATATATATATATATATAATGTAAGATTATATACATTACTTAATTTTAGTTTTTAAGTAGAATAAAATAGTTTTGAGTAAAAAAATTACTACATATAATTTAAAGTAATTAATTTTGCATCATTAATTTTTATAAAAAGAAAATGATATTTTAATTAGAACTGGAGAGAGTAATTAACCTGTTTCATATGAGAATTTGTCTGCTATTATGAGTATTAATTAGTTTTTAAAGTAACAACAACAACTTCCCATGCCAATTGCTTTTATAATTTGAGTAGCATGGGTGCTTTCTCTTAGGTAATGTTAGTGTAACCATGCCAGCTATGCCATTTTTTACAGAAAAATTAGAATGAATCATGAGTTTAATAAGTTTAATAGTTTCAATAGTCTTGTTTGATTGTAAACGATAGGCTATAATCAATTAAGTATGTTGCTAATATTTTTTCAACGATTAGGGAGAGAACTTTTGATGCTAACTCCATTGGATGATGAACATGAACAAGGAATTCCTATTTTGACTGAAACCCACAAGAGTTAGTTGAAGTAGAGGCAAGTGAAATTGATGGTTACGAAAATACCCAAGTAAAGCAAAACCCAACAGCAGTGAGCTCGATGGTTTTTAAATTCAGTTTACTATATTATACTGTTACGTTTTTTCTTGTCCATTGAAATCTCTCAGCGAATTCGTTTTGTGTTATTATTATTGTCTTGAATGGTAATTTTTGTTTTTGTTGCTTTATATAAAGGTGTTATTGTTGTGGTAGACTCATTTTGTTCCTAAATTTTTATAATCTTCTTGACAGCAACGTTGACGTTTGAGAGATTATTCTGTTGATGGAGATGAACAAGAGTTATAATCTTCTTGCACTGAGGTCCCAAATTAGTAGAATACATATAGAATTAATGGAAATATCAAAAATGTCCCATGTCCAATAGATGGACATTATTGGTAATGCTCCTTCCTTATGTAAAAGTTTAATATTGAAATTGCACATTTACCCTACATAACATATATCTACGTTACAATGAAAGATATTGATGAACTAACTCTCATATATTGATGGTGAATTGCGTACAACTGACATAACTAGTCTAAACATACCAATGGAAAAGGAAGTTAGTTTGATCTCACTCTTAACTTTGGCCGCTAATAAAAAAAGCAACTTTCCATAGAGATGCCCGTTGAACTTTTAGAGTCCATTTAGTTGAGTGGAAATGAGAAATGAAATTGGAGGTGAGAATTGAAGGTAAATGGGTAAAGACGAAAATAGAGGTAAATTAGGTACTGATGAGATTTAAAAGTTTGTGGGGCCCAGGAAAAGTGTGAGATGGAGAGAGACAGAACTTGTGAGCCCCGGCCTATATGGAAATTCTCATTTTCAATTCTCATATACAATTCCATTTTGTAATTCCTTACATACAAACAGACCCTTAAATGCTAAGAAAAGCCTGAACTTGAAGTTGAAGTTACCGAAACCAAAAGGGCTTTCTTGAAGCACGCTAAGCTGCCATTGTAGTAGAAGAACATGTGCTCACAAATCTAAGGCCATTGCACGCTTATCTCTCATTCATCACTATCCATGCATGACATCACGTCATAGGGCTTCCACAAGTACTCCCCAATTCATGCCTCGCAACACTTTGCCATTTTTATCAAAAACTAGTATAGCATAATTCTAGGCATGCATTACTATTGTCTAGCTCTACTTCAAAACTACTTTTTTTTTTGTTAAACATCGTCCCGTAATTCATGACTTATTGACAACCGACTAATCCATACTCGAGCACATAGGCAAAGTTGTCCTCTCTCCCAATGAGAGCACTTCTCTGGATTCAAACACTTACTCTCATCTTTACGTGATTGTAGCTCACTTACCAGTTCAACCACTATTTCAAATCTACTTCTTCTACAAGGTATTTTTCACTGTCATGGCTCAAAGTTTAAACTGCACAGAATCAAAATCACTTCAGGTTTTCCTCCCCTCAATTTAAATTGGGCTGGAAAAAGGAAAAGACTTCTTACAAGAGACAATTCTAGAAGAAGCTTTGTCAAAACTCATTAGCGGGTAACTTCATTTTTTTAAAAAGCAGCTGCTTTGCCATGCACAGTTCATATTTGGCTCTATTTACAAACAACGGTAGCCGCATTTCCTTGAGACATGCCCACTTGTACTTTCCACTCACTATTATATTTCTGAGTCACTTTTTGAGTTGGAAACCAGATGATATATCTCATCATGGAGGGGACCATATCCAGCTCTTATATTAGTATAACTTAATACCCTATGACATCTAAATCAATAGCCACCATCATTATTGCAACCTTGTTGGTCTTTTAATTAGACTCTTTTTTCTTCCCGTCTCTTTTCCAAACTTGAACACTTGTGGATTTTCATATCTTTTTTGTATGGCTCATTTCTTCATTCCCATCTGCTTTTCCTCATAATGAAAAAAACAATGAAACTCCTTTATAGTTTGTTCAATTTTGGATCTTTATTTTATATTGTCTCCTAGACCCAAAGGAGGACCCCAAAAAATTTTACCTTCTTTCAATCAGCCATGGAAGCTCAAATCCCAGATAAACATTCAAATTCAAAGAGAATTCAAAAACTTCTTCCTTCTACGGCTACATGCACAAACTGTTCTTGTTTCTTCTGCATCATGCCTGAAACGGACCCTTTCATCAGAAAAGCAAAAATCTCTTTTTTCCTCAAACAAATGCCTCTTAGTGATAACAAAGAACATGTCTTGGCCTTAAGCAGCATTTGGAAAATGGCCATGACCAAACCAAACGACCCAGAATTTCCATCTTTAGGCATATTCAAATGCATGGCCAAACTCATCAAGAAAGGCCTAAGAGATAAGGGTTGGCTTCTCAATCATCAGAACATATACATCCCATATTATGCAGCACATATCATTGGCTCTTACACCATGAACAAATCTAAATTCTCTCAAAAAGCAGTCAAGTCCAACGTTGTTCCACCATTAATCTCACTCCTACAAGGTAAGATGAGTTGGGTTGAACAAAGAGTTTCACTTAGAGCATTGGGTCACTTGGCAAGACATGAAGCAGCCTTTGAAGCTGTAGCACAACATGAAGAAGAAATCATAGAAGCAGCCATTCACATAGCTTCTACATGCTTGAATGTGGTATATGATAAATTTGTTGGGTTGGAGGAATCCATGAGATTGGAGTATCATAGGAATTTGCTAACAAGAGGAAAACTTGGAGGGTTGGAATTAGAGAACATAAAAGCCGAGGAATGGGCAAGTCAACTTCAATGTTGGTCCTTATATATCCTAGACTGCTTTGCAAGCAAAGGAAGATCTCTCAGATTAATCTGCAACAAAAAATTCTTGAAGCATCTTTGTACAATGTGGGGTGGATTATCAAACCCAAAATCTCGTTCTGGAATTGGACTTCTTCAAACTTTGTGTCACACCAAAATTGGGAGACAAGGTATAGCAGAAGTTGAGGAAGTTGTAGAGAAACTTTGTATTGTTTCAAGATCTTCAGATGATAGACAAAAACTGGCTATAGACAGTCTTCTACAACTTCTCAAAGACCCAATCACAAGGTATAAAGTACTTGAAATTGCAGCCCCAGTTCTTGCTGATTTGGTTGAACTCAATAGTGGAATTGTGAGAATCATGTTGCAAGATTATCATAAAGCCAAGTACTTCCAGATGAAGCTAAAGAGTGAAAAGGCAGAGAAAGCTTTGAGAGAGATATGGGACTTGAAGGTGGAGAGAGTGAAGAGAGAGAGTCTAATGAGTGAAAAAGAAATCAAAGAGAGAAATTTATTGTCTTGTGTATTGAAACAAGAAGGGAATGAGAAATTTAGGCTAGGAAAGGTTGAAGAAGCAGTGAAGAAATATTCAGAAGCCATTGATATGTGTGGATTAGAAGAAAGAAAGAAGAGGATAGTGATTTATAGTAATAGAGCACAGTGTTATTTGGTTCTTGGTAAAGCAGAAGAAGCCATTAGAGATACCACTCGAGCTTTGAGTTTGTGCCACGTGGCATGTCCTCATAGTAAGAGTTTGTGGAGAAGATCACAAGCTTATGACATAAAAGGTTTTGCTAAGGAAAGTTTGATGGATTGTTTAGCGTTCATAAGGAGCAGGTTGAGGTCCCAGAAGATGAAGAGGAAGGTCATAATCCCATACTATGCGGCTCGCATGCTTAACAAGCAGATGAATGCCACGTGGCTTTTTGCTCATGCCAGGTCAGACAGGAGTATCAGACATGTAGATGATCTTGATGAGTTCAATAGCCAGTGTCAGGTTGATGTAAAATCTATGAGGAAGGTGACAAACAGTAGGAACGAAGGTGAGTTATCAAACTAGTGTTTTTAAATCAGGGCAAACACACACTTACAATTTTTTCATAATAGTTTTTTATTGTTAAGACATAGGAAGTCAAGTCATACAAACGCTCACAACATTTTTAGAATAGTTTTTTTAACTGAAAAATTAGGTTTGGAGTAGAAAACCTAAGTTTTGTCAGAAACTATTTTTTTCAACTTTTTTTAGAAGTAATTTTTCAAAATCTATTTTTCAAAAGAGTTTTTTCAACTTTTTTTCTCAAAAGCAATATCCAAACATATAAAATGAGAGATTTTTTTTTTTTTTGCTATAAAGCTAAAAACTTTAAATTGTGTGGTTAGTGGAGGAATTTTATGTTTTTATGGAAGGGTTGTTGCATTGTTTTTATTCACAGGTAGGAGAAGAAAGTCAGATAACAAATGTTAGTCGACAAAGATTATGAAAGGTGGAAAAGAAGAAATTGATATACAGATATGGCATCTCAACAAATAGATTGAGTGGGAGGTATAATTTTTGGACTAAAGTGAATCTCGCGATTATGTCAAGGTTGTTAGGTAGTAATCACTAATCAGTGTATTTATTCTAGGAAAAATTAAATATATCCATGGAAGACGCCTCATGAAGACAAGGTTTCACGAAATTCTATAATTAAATTGAGATCATTTGGTATTATTTTACTATATTGATTAATTATCAAATGAAAAAGGCCGTTTAGCCCCATTTTTATTTAACCAACTGAAAAAGACACATGAACGATGTTCTAAGTACTGTTGCAGTTGTCAAAACGTTGTTATTTGATGATTACACGTTATTTCTATGTTGTAAAAGATATGTCAATTAGAATATTGTTACAATATTCAAAATGTTGATGCTTAAACATTGTAACCGGGTTGTTTATTTAAGTGTTTGCCTGCGAGTGTAAGACATATTGTAACCATGTGCTCATTCTTTGGTCACTGCTCAAATAATTATGTGTTCTAAATTAAAATAGTTGGGGTGCAAATTAATGATAGGTTGTAAATACTTCTCAAACTTTTGTCACAGATGCCTAAAACATTGTCATTTGATAGCGTTGTCACTTGTCATGTGTAATAGAGTCAATTTTCAGGATCCAACTTCCCTACTATTCAATAGGATGAGCGGTTAAGTTAAAAAAAATAGGATGAGAGCGCTTTTGGAGAAATCTTAGCCCTTGATTGCATCATTAATTATCCTATCAACCTGATTTCAAATATTTTCATTTTCGGTATGTTTCTGGAATTTTAATTCTTTCGCACATGAATGGTCAAACACTAAGTCTAAATAATATTTCTCGAAAAACAATCCAAAATAAATACACACTCAATTAGTTTCTAATTATAAGATCTATCTATTTGATTTTTATGGAGAAAATATTTTTATTAAATAAATTAATTTAAAATTATTTATATTTATGTTTTTTATCAAAACTAAATTATTTTACTTATAAACTAATATATATATATATATATATATAATATAATTACATATAGCATATAATAAAATTCACTGGTTTATTCTGATCCTTAACCTCCGCAAAAGAAAAAGTTACCTGTATGAAGGAAATTTTTTTGTAGATATTAAAGTAATAAAATAGATCACTTATAAATATTAATATATATTACATATAAATTAATTATATAATACATTTTATATTTAGGACTAAAAGGATTACATTTTTTTCGGAAACCTTATATTTGGAATTAATATTTTCCCATGCCTATATGTCACAGAATGAATTTCAGAAACATTCCAAAAATTGAATAAAAGATTTTTTATAACAAGAATAAAAGACTTTAATCGCATTCCACGTCTAAATCTTGAATGAAATTAATTTTAAATTCAAATATATTGAGATAAATTTGATATTTTGATCAAACAAAAATACAAGAGATGATATTGCTTGTGGTTTCGACGGGGAAGGTCAAATTACTTTCTCATTCTGTTGTCATGTAATATTAGAAGTATTTTTCTCTCACTTGGTGTCCACATTAACATATCAAATATATTCATTGTGAATATTATGTCTTTCATATTTTATATGCATTTTTAAGTTTAACCATTTTGTAGTCAGTTTTTTTAGCCAACAAGTCAGAGTATATTTGGTTGTGTGAAAGAAAGTAAAGAATTAGAAATGGAAAGGGTAAGAGATGGAAAGTAGGGGTAATGATGAGAGAGTAAAGTTTGTGGGCCCCACGATAAGTGTGAGATGGAGAGAGAGAACTTGTGGGCCCGGGATATATGTAAATGGTCATATTACCCATTAACTTTTCAATTATTTACACCTAACTTTCCTTCCTTGATTTCATGGAACCAAACAAACCCTCAGTTTTTACTATAACAACAAATCTGCTTATCATTCCACTCCTACTGAAAATCTTATATCTCTCTCCTCTTCCTTACATTGAATTGAATTTTTCAAATGTTTGAAGGAACATCAAAGTAAAACTAGCTTGTAATTTCAACTCAACTGTTATGAAATATAAATCAATTTTTTATCAGCTTGGTGGTGTTCATTTGACTTTTAACGTCTTAACATGTTGAAACATTGCAAGATTTTTATCAAATGTAACACTCTCTTAATTCTTCAACATGAGAATAAAATTAACAAACAAAAATATGAGTCGGGACTGTTTGCTGCACCGCGCTAATGGTTTGAATAATTTGAATATCCACAGTATCAGCAATATTATATGCATGATCAGAAGGTGCTGAAATAAAAAAATCCATGTTGAAAAAGATCTTTAATTTAATTTTAGATAAAGTTTCCTAAAAGTAATTCTTTTTACGCCACTAATGTGCATAAACTATAATTTGTAGTACTGGTTTACCATCCTATGCTATTCTGCATAAAATCAGTTTTTTTAGGAAAGCAAAGAGTAGTACAGTTGTGGTGGAATTCATTTAATCTAATTTTTCATTTATGAAATTTGAATTGGAAACTTTACATATTTAATATTATTTTATTTTGTTATGTGTACGTATTAATTAGCTTACTTTCCACTTCATTGCCACCCGCAAACAGATGATTGTTTCAAAAAATAAAGAAGTCGTCAAGAACCTACCCTTACATTGAAGTATTATTTCTTAGTTTTGTTAAATGTCATTTAAATCAATCAATCAATCAATCATCAATCAAATCATCAAATATATATAGTAATTGCTTGTGTGGAATATTCCTTTGATTCTCTTTGCTTTCACACTTGATCAGGTTTAATATGTGGTTTGACTTAAGTTTTGGTTTTTAAAACTTATGAATTTAGTGAAATATTTTCCTCCCCCAATTGTTCTTGGCTATGCCCAATTGATCTCTTGGGATTCCCCACTCCTCCAATTAAATAATCATTGTTTCCTGCTAATAATAATTAATAACTCTGGTACATTCACCCAGCCAGAACAACAGATACAGAGAAGGCAAGTGAATAATTATTTGGCATGTTCCAATGCATGGTGACTTATCACTCTCTTCTCCATGTCTTATTATTTCACATTCTCTCTCTCTCTCCCCCATTACTCTCTCTTGCCTCTCCAAGTATCCTTCTCTCCCAAATATTATTCCGCTGATCCTCCCGTATGCTCCTCACTGTGATGGTGGCGATTTTATGCAAAAAGGTCTCCGAAGCCATTTGCAATCCTCAGCTGACTCATCTCCTCTCATTCTCACCCTTTATTTGTTCGGTTATGGCAGTTTAAGTGAGATTTGAGGATTTGGGGTTTAAGAAATTGTTTAATCTATCCTTTTCTGCAGTGTTCTATGTTATATGTTCTTTCATCTCTGTTTTTCTTATTACTTTCGATTCGTTTACAGTATCTAGATCGAGTTGTGTAGACTGTAGACCTAAGTTCTTCTCACGTCAATTAAATTCTAAGGTATTGAGTTTGTGGTTATTATATGATTTGCTCATCACATTATTTGATCACATATTTGTGCTTCATCTAATCCCTCTGTTATTTATATTGTTGTTTTATGTCGTTTATTAGTTATCAATGGAGATTAATCGTCAAACTCTTGCCTCATCTTTATATCGCTTATGAGTGTGTATTCCTTTGGGCACGCAGGAGAAGGAAGAGGGATTTATGAAATTGGATTGGCTTTATTCTGTCTGGGATTGCTATTTTTGATTAATTTTCCCTTTTTTATGTCTAGGATTGGCTTTATTAAATTTATTTTCCCTTTGTTTTATGAATTTACAATTTAACTAATTTTTTGGGAAATGTATAAAAGCCCTTATAATTTTGTCATACATTGGTTTGGGGGTTTGGAAATAATTCTCGGTTACTGAAGATGTTGGTTGCCTAGATATCTAACCTGTAAAATTTGTTCAACTAGTATTAATTACAGAGTGAAGCTGATAAGTTCATGCATGGTGGAGTTGTATTATTGGGACACCCTTTGGGTTGCAGTGGAGCCCGTATCTTAGTAACATTAGTGGTAATTCTTAACCTTGACTTTCTCATCTTCTACACTTAACATTAGTAAGGAAAGTAAGTGCTTAAGAACCATAATTTATACTAATGATTGTTGGACAAAAGGAAGATTCTTCTAAAATGCAATAGAAATAAGTTACTATTGGCTCTTCTTAGCATTTCTGATTGAGGAGTCAAAGATGCTAATGAACAATGGAGTCTATGGTGTAAAGATATGTGTAAATGGTTGGGATAAAGGAGGTTTAGAACTTTCACAGATTGTGCAAAGAATATAACATGATGATAAAAAACAATTATACCACTTAATTCAGATAGCTACAAGACCTTTGTTATAGAATGGTATTTTAGAGAGATCAATTCGTATGGGTTACAATTAACTAATTTACATAACTGTCTCGATCTATCCAAATTAATCATTGAGCTTTTATGTTATGGACCCGAGAAGTACTATTTCTCAAAATTTTTGAGATTTGTTGGCTGATTTTTGTGATACAGATCTTGAGACAAAAGAAAGGCAAGTATGGGGTTGCTGCTATCTGCAATGGAGGAGGATGGGCATCTGCTGTTGTCTTTGAGCTCATGTAATCATTCTTCTCATTTATTTAGGAATCTTTTTTATTCTTTTAGGGTAGCTGTTATACTGGAAATGATTATGATAGACTTGGATATGAAACTGTTCATGAAATACCTCACATTGATGTCAAATTAAAGGGAGAAGATTTAGGTGTTCTCTGGGATAGGAAAGATAATAATTTCGTGTAGTATAGATATTCTGCATCATATACCATGTGAGTTTAAATTTTAGAGAGCAATATGATCTTGAATCAATTATTTCATGTTGAACTGCTTGATATTTTTAGCAAATCTAGCACACACAAACCACTTAAACTTCTGAAATAAAAAAATACTATTTGAAATCTCCCCATCGAGATTTGAATCATTTTGCTATGTTCTTTCTCTCTGAAGGCCACGGACTGAGATATCATATCACATTCTTTTATATCATATGGCGAGCTTCACTTGGTTTGCATCTGAATGTTTGTTGTAAAAATTTTCATTTAAACTGTTAAAACAATACATGGGAAGATTGTTTTACATTTTCTTTATAACAATGTATTAATAATAGCTTTATCGAGGGCTGTAAGTGTTGCTTCTATTAGATGTAAAAAATAACTGGCTTTTACTATTGACATTCATGTCTATCACTGGAGTTAAATGCCAAACGCCCTCCTTTTAAATTATAGTGTGATTTATGTACTAATTATGGGATGCAGTTGAAAAGGGATTCTCCATCTATTGGGCCATTGGGTCTTCAAGATGAAATTCGAAGAGCACACTCCAAGGAAACTGACCATATGCTTATAGTTCCCTTCCATACTCAAAAATTGATGCTTTAGGTATTATTTTCTGTTGGGGGAAGCCCAATTCATTTGTTTAGTGGTGTTCATAAAAAAATGAAATACAAAAGCAAGCAGAAACTTGATAATGTGATACTCTTCCTTTTGTTGCAGTACATATACCTTTATTTGATTTTTTTATCCTGTGACATAGAATGCTTTTTACTCACATCTAAATCATATGTTCTCATTTTTTTGCTGTCAGATTTGGAGAGGAAACAAGATGATTTCCATCTTGAGAGTGTGTAGTCTGATTCAGCTAACACTAATTCACGACAAAAATTAGGTGCTAACAAGTCCCTCCCAACTCCGTCCATGTCATATTCATCAAATATTCTGATAGTAATGTTTAATAAATGCTATTGCTATTTTACCTGGTTGCATTTCTAATTTGTTCCAAATGTATTGGTAAACCATTTGATTTCAACATTTTTATGTCATATATTGGCTTAAATTATGGTATCCCTAAGTAAATATTCTTCTTCATGTGTCACATATAAGTTTGTATTAAGGAGTAGCTATTTCTTCTCTTCTTTGTCTATAATAATTTTTGCCTTCATCTTTAGGCCATCACAAACATATCTGTCCTCCATGTGTTCACGCACACTTATGCTCGCTTCCCTTTTCAAAGTAAGTCTTTAAAGGGATATAAATGAAACCAATTGGTTCGTGCTTTTCCTTTTTCTGACCATGGTATCATTATTCCCCAAGTAACACGTTATCTATGTTTATTGCCTTTCTAATGATGCATGGAGTTCATAAGATCTGTTAAATTGTTTCTCCTTCAAGTTTTAGTGGCCATTTTAGTTCAACAACTGCTTCAAGTGGGTAGGCATAGTGCACTGTCATCCCGGTCAAACTCCGGTGACCATGGCTTCTGCTTCAAGTATAAAATCTTTGAGTTGTATATTTACACATTTTGGAGTTGACTGTTTTTTTTAATTTGTTTTCTGAATTTTTAATAGATAATTTCATCATGTCATCAATAGGCTTTCATTACTTTCAAATGTTTTTTGTAATTGACATGGGGATACCTGTTTTGTTATCCTTATTTTCATAGTGATTATGAAGTTGTATGTTTACTCATGGACGCATTTTACGCATTTTTACTTATGTTGAGAGGTGCAAAAAGCAAAAGACAATACCCATAAATGGGACAATGAGTTTTATTTTTTAACAAATTTACTTATTTAATCCTTATAATTTTTCCAATTTCGTAACTGATCAAAGAAGGTGGAAGTGATAATGATGGTGAGAATATAAGCAGTGACCTAGAAGATTATTATTATGAAGAACATAGAAAGTAATTAATTAGTTTTTGTATTTAGGCTTATGAAAGAGATTTTTTGAGGGGGTTTGGACAAATTGCCGGGGGTGGGGATAAATATCAGAAAATAAATATTAATAATTTGTGTGTAGTTCTTCTAAAACAAATTTTCATTCAAGTTCTTACTAAAAGAACAATTTAACTATTTTAGAGATGCTCAAAAAAACTAAAATAAATTAAATCACACTGCAAAATTTATGTTTCTTTGTATACAGATTAACTTGACTTAAGAATTGATATAGTATCAAATAAAAATAATTAAGTTGTTTGTCTTCTTTAATCTTCTTAAATATATTAAGAGTGATTATCTCTTTCCATGTACTATACAAACTAATGTGTTTATAGGCTGAGATGTAAAGTAAAACAATTGAATGTTTAATGCCCCGCGCGTTAACGCGCGGGGTCCATCCTAGTTATTTATAAAAAATGTCATTTAAATTAGGACCCAAAATCCAAATTTATAGATGTTAGCTACTCTTTCAAGAAAACTTTTAGAACATTTAAGAATATTAATTTGAGCAACGTCATCACACATACAACATGTGTTTAGTGGCATTTAGTGTGATATTGCAAATGTCTGTTTTATCTATCCATTAAAGTTGATCATAAAAGCTACGGAATCATACTTCCTATGGATTTGAAATCCAAAAAACTTCCTGATGTTGGTAACATCTCAGCTGAAATTTCCTTAGTATTTAAGAGCCTTGGCTCATTTTTGAACTCTTTGTGTTTCATTGTTTTTAATTTTAACCATTATATTCAAAATATTGGTCCTTATATTTAGAGAATAAAATATTATATTACGTCTATTCCTAAATTATATGACCTATGTAGGGATATGTGTTTTTTTCCTAAAAAATGAACAAGCTAAGTAAACGAATGGAGTGAGAATTAAAGTGGTCGATTACGATGTTTTAGTAACATCAATCTACTTCAACTAAAATTTTTAATCTAATTACATTAGATAAATATGATTTATATTTAGTAACAAACTAACCAAGTATATAACAAATCACGGGGTTAAAGTTTTGTGACTATATTTGCTTTGAGTCAAAAATTTGGTCCGAAACATAAACTGAAAAACTTCAGAGACCCATTGACCATTGAATCAAAATGGGAAAATTAATTTGAGGTCCCCCACAAGGGACTTAATTCTAGAAAAGTCCCAAAAGTTGAAAATATTAATGTAGGGTCCCAAGGGACCTCATTTTAATATATTTGAAAAGTGAAAAGACAGTTTTGCCCTTATTCTTAATAAAAAAATACCCCACCCTCCCCCTTCTCTCTCCTCTTCCTCATAGACCCCCCCCCCCGCCTCCCTCCTCCTTCACAGACCCTCCCCCCTCCACCCCCTCCTCACCCTCCCCTCCATCCACCCCCTCCGCTCCTCCCCCAGCCACCCCCTCCTCCAGCCACACCCTCTCCCTCTCCCCTCCCTCCCCCTCGACGCCCTCCCCTCAATCCCCCTCCCCTCCCTCTCGCACTTCCCCTCAGTCTCCTCCCACTTCCTCCAAATCCTCCCCCTCCTCTTCCTCCAGTGGTCTACAGTCTGGCGTTATTGTTGCTATTGTTGTCGGGGTCTACAGGGGGGAGGGGAGGAGGGGGTAGAGGGGGGAGGGTCTGTGAAGGAGGAGGAGAGGCGGGGGGGGGGGGGGGGGGGTCTGTGAAGGAGGAGGGAGGCGGGGGGTGTGTGAGGAGGAGGGAGGCGCGGGGGGGGGGGGGTCTGTGAGGAGGAGGGAGGCGGGGAGGTGGGTCTGTGAGGAGGAGGGAGGCGCGGGGGGTCTGTGAGGAAGAGTAGAGAGAAAGTGGAGGGTGGAGTATTTTTTTATTAAGGCTAAGGGCAAAACTGTCTTTTCACTTTCCAAATATATTAAAGTGAGATTCCTTGGGACTCTACATTAATATTTTCAACTTTTGGGACTTTTCTAGTATTAAGGCCCTTGTGGGGACCTCAAATTAATTTTCCCAATCAAAATTATATGAACTAAAATATTGATTTTTATCAATAAAAACATTTAACAGAAAAGCAACGGGTCGTGAATATAACTTTTAGGACGGGTGTAGGCCGTAGTGCGTAGGGAAAGCCTAGGAAATGGAGGACTTTTTGCTATGTATATCTTTACTCTGGGCCAAATTTTTTGTTTCTACTGGGCCAATTTAATTATCATAGACTAGGATATCATGTCTTTATGAGGCAAAAAAGTAATAATCAAGAACAGAATATATCAATATATATAGAGCTTGTCGTTTATCATTTTATTATTAATCTAATTTTCCCAATATATAAAGTGAGTGTTGGCAAAAAAATGACTCCAAGAGTAACGACAAGACCTTTTCTTACCTTAGAAAGTAAATGTGCCTTTTTATCAATTCATTACTCACTCCATTATTTCTCACTATATAGTATATTTGGGGAAACATCTTTAATCCTATTTATTATACGGTTCCTTTATAATTGTTTTTCATTTTTTCTCTCTAAATTATCCCTATTGATACTTTTAATATAAACAACCGAGAAATGAGGGTGGAAATAAAAGTATATTATCAAGATATTTTGGTATTATCATGTGATCACATTGGCAAGGAGTAAATAAGGTCATATATTTAACTAGGAAGGAGTACTATTTTAATATCGCAGGATCGTTGTGTTTCTTTTAGAATGCAAATTTTTGTGATACGTAGGATTACCAGTCATCTAGATGGATAAAACTTGATCTTTTAGTCGGATTATCACAGTTTCAAACTACTATTACTACTAGAAATGGCAGGCGATTTTGGATCCTCGACGCGTAAATGCATATTGGCCCAATAAAAACCACAAAAGTGGTTCTGATTAATTCATTTGCGTGCTTAACAATGGATATTAAAACTAACGGTAATAGGAGGGGCTAGTTTCTTATAAAACAGTACGATACTGTAATTTCGATTAATTCATTTGAATGCTCAGCAATGTATATTAGTGAAGCAAACTGTAATGCAAAGGGTTAGTTTCTTATGAAACAATATTTCATATTGGATTCTGATTAATTCATCTGCATGCTGAGTAATGGAAGGACCTAGTTTCTTATAAAGCAATATCTTATCATTTGAATTTCAATCGAGAGCATTTGTAAATTATGAGTTTAACGGTGCTTCAAAGAAGATTGCCTCCAGTAAAAGGATATATATGTCTATATAAAACAAAAGTTTGGTTATAAAGAAAAAAAAGAATCCTAAAGATTTTGGCTCTACATTGTGAGCCAAAGCAAGGAAGATTCTTCTTCATGAACCTCTTATTGGTTAAAATGAATAAAAATAAACTCCCTCTCGTCCTAAATATAGGATCTCTTATAATTATTTTTGTGAAAGTTAAGGAAGCAACTTTGACATCTAATTATAATATATGCTGCATGTAATGAGATTATATATTATTTTATAAGTAAAATAAGTTAATTTTGAGTAAGAAAAAAGATAATTATATACATTTTAAAGCAATTAATTTTAGATGATCAATTTTTCTAAAAAGGATTGAAGGGAGTATATTCATAGAAAAGGCAACACTGACCACAAAATATCATTTGCTTGATAGATTTGTAAAATAAACTAATAATTAGAAGTATGAAAAGTTTTAGACTTATTAACACACACACACACACACACACACACACACACATGGTGAATGAAATAATAATCATGTCTTAGCAACATGGTGTAGTTAAACATAAATGAGATTGTGTTGGTTTAATCAATTGTGTCTAATTCCAGATATAAATATGCAGCGCATTCAAATCGAAACATGTTTTCCTTCCAAGTGCTTGTGGTGAGGGAGGGAGAATTAGATATAAACCTTCACTACTAATTTAAACTGTCTAGATTTAATTGTTTTCAAATGAATGATTTGTGTGTTAAAAAATATCTTTAGAAAAAAATGATGGATTAGATATTGCATTGTCTCTATGTATATTAGATTTCATACCCATTTTATAATTTATTTTTAAAAATATACATTTTTAAAAAATAAATTTGAACCGTACTATAGTGAGATCAGATTTACATTCGAGTAGCTACTCTCGAATCTAAAGGATCGTATTTGATTAACTCTCATTGAGAGTTGTCTTCTAATATTGATAGTTGTCTTTTAATTACATTGGTATTCCCATTAAAATCTTATTATGAATTGTCTTAGTGATTCATTTGGGTTTTGCCCTTATTGGAGGAGTAGTTTTTTTCACCTTTAAAGACTAGAGCTGTCTTCTAATTACACAATTTGATCCAAATTGGTTAAAGAATAATGTCACTTCAATGGGTGCTAGGTGGCTGAATGAAAAAAAAAATAAAAATAATAATTTTATTTTGCATGGCGATGGCCAATGAGAGTTTCCCATTTACTTTATGATCCTAAATACCCCATTCGATCCGTAATATGAGAGCCTAAAGAAAGCATGTGAAAGTTGATTGGATGTCTGAGGTTAATGTTTTTTTTCAATATTGTCCATATTGATTATGATACTTTTAAGAGAGATAAATATATAAACATTAATAAATATGAAAGAGAGTTAGGGATAAAGTAGGAAAACACATTAAATGAGGAGAGAATGTAAAATGAACTCTTATACTCCCTCCGATCCCTAATGTAAGAGCCCGAAATTTGAATGATTTCGGTCCTTAATGTAAGAGTTCACCCCACTTTGTCTGGACATTTATTGCAATTTTTCCAATTCTACCCCTATCAATTTGGGTTGAATGGAGGAGAGAGGAAAGAATAAATGAAAGTATTGAGAATGTAAACCGTCTTCTTCCTTCTTCCAAAGTCTTCTCTCTCTTCACTTTTTCTAATATGCATTATTCTCTCTCTCTTTTAGTACAAAGGGTAGAAATGGAAAAAAAGTATTAAATACAGACAACCAACTAACAATCAGATGTTTTCTTAAGAAGCGGGTTTTTGGCGGCTGACTCTTACATTAGGGACCGGAGGGAGTATTTTGGTCCATAACCATTCAAATTTTAGACTCTTATATTACGGACCGGAAGAAGTATAAGAGAAGTAAATAATGAACTTATTGTTGTCCTAAATGCGAGAATTCAACGCATGTTTTATAAAGTTACAATCCTAAATGTTTTAATTGATTCCACGTTTTAAAATGTTTTTCATCTAAAGGTAGTTCCAATGTAAATTAGTGAAGAGAGTATTTAAGGTAAATCTATTCGCATTTAATTTGTTTTAAATAAATTTTTTAACATCTCCATAATGGTTATTTAGGAGGGATGGAGTATTAATCAAGAGTTGGTTTCAAAGTGGAGCGCTAGCTGCTCTGTAGTTTACTGTAAAGGGAAATAAATTTTATGTGCCGACGTTGGTTTTGCCAATGGTATGTGAGTTGTATGCTTGCGTTATGTTGTAGACTTGTTATAATGGTCTACTGATTAAGCACATGCCTCGTAAATAAAAGATAACAATGGTGTGATACACACGTAATCTAGCTACCTCTTTCGTCTTTACAGACAACGCGCGCGAGTGTGTATGACATATGTTTTTTATATAATACTACCTCCAGTCCTAAATATAAGACATAATCGACTTGTTTTTAGAGATTAAGGCTGCAAAATAAGTTATTAAATCATGACATATTTGATATCTTTTTAGATTATCCATTAGCTTATAAGTAAAGTAAACTAGTCTAAGAGAAAAAATTCGGTAAATCAATTTATAATTAACTTATTTTGCTTTTTTTAGGATTTTTTAAATAAGTCAACTAGGTCCTATATTTATGACCGGAGGGAGTATAAAGAATGTTATTTAACTTGGTTAATAAACAATGTGTTTTTCTAAGAAAAAGAGTACAACCATCTTCCTTATTACTTCTACTCATCTCTTAATTTATTGATTATTGTTCATGGAATATGAATAGGTCAGTTTGAGAAATATTGGTAAAAACCATAAATGTGACATATATTTATAATCAAGATTATTATCTTTGCATACATGTCTTATGTTAAGTTTCCAAAGGGAGGAGTTAATTAAATATGACGGTTCGGATTGAATTTGATCCTAACTATCCACTTTATTTTCCATATTTTATCAGTTTATGATTGAACTTTAAACTATTCCTAGCGATGGCATGTTTGCTAATATTTTGCATCATGTAACAGCTTCATTGATTTAATACGATAATTTTAGTGAAAATAACACTCATTTTTAACAAATACAATCAGAAAGTAGATATTATATTAATGATAATAGAAATAGCATATATAAACACAAGTTTACTTACATTTGAATAACTGCATGTAATAACAAGTTATATCTCATTATATGAATCGCATAATGATTGATAATTAATTACAACCTACTTTGTAGACATATACTCCGATCCCTCCGGTCCTAATTATAAGTCGCCTTTGACTTTTTTGGAGAATTCTAAATAAGCAAAATAACTCAATCATAAATTGATTTAACTAATTTTTTCTCTTAAACTAGTTTGTATAACTTATAAAATAATGACTAATATAAAAATTTATCAAATATATCATAATTTAATAACATATTTTGTAACCTTAACACCTCCAAAAAAAGTCAAAGGTGACTTATAATTACGACCGGAGGGAGTAGTTCATTAGGAGAAAACCTCTTTTTATAACTTCCACAAAGACTTACCCGAAATGTCCTCTTTAGAACTTTTCATGGAACTAAATATTATTCAACCCTTCTCGTTAACCCCTTTATCTGCACTTTTTCTACGAATTTTTCTACGTAGATGTTTTGGCAAAACGCCTATAAATATGCTGTCGAAACGCGACACATTGGCGTTTTGCAAAACGCCCATAAGGGGGTAAAACGCCGGAAACAAAACCCAAGAAAATAATATAATATTAGCATATCGGCGTTTTGCCCAAAACGCGATGTGTGATATAATATAATATTATTTAATTCACGCACACCGGCGCTTTCCCAAAACGCCGGTCCGCGTTTTTTCAAAAAATAAAAAAAACCCATTTTTCGTCCTGGTTGTTTAAAACTAGGACGAAAAATGGTAAAAAATGAACAAAAGATAAGCACCAAAGTGACAATAACAATAATAGACATAAATATAAGGAATAAAAAACATAATTCAGAAAACATGATACATAAATATATATAATCAAACAACAACAACAATATGTAAAAGAAAAACCATAAGATTAAACATATATCAACATTACAAAAGAAATGTCACCAAGAACCATAAAATTAAAAACAACAACAACATTGAAGGGGAAAGACGAATGAGAAGAAAAATAGGAGAAAATGAGCGACATAGCTGAAGGAGGGAGGAGCTATTTATAGGGAATGAAGGTGCGGACCAGCGTTTTGGGAAAACGCCGGTCCAAAAAACATTAAAATATCGCATATAGGCGTTTTGCAAAACGCTCATATGTATTTTAACATTAAATAATGCATATAGGCGTTTTGTCAAACGCCAATATGTATTATTTACATTAAATAATGCACATAGGCGTTTTGGCAAAACGCCTATATGCATTTTGGCAAAACGCCTATATACATTAAAAAAAATAATAAAATGCATATAGGCGTTTTGTCAAAACGCCTATATGCATTTTGGCAAAACGCCTATATGCATTAAAAAATAATAAAAAGCATATAGGCATTTTGCAAAACGCCTATATGCGATTTAATTATTATTAAATCGCATACCGGCGTTTTGATCAAAACGCCTACATGCTTTTTTCCTGTAAAAAAAATAAAAAATGTCAGGCTCCTCTTTTTTTCAAATAAAATATACATATCGGCGTTTTGGGGTTACCAAAACGCCGGTTGGTAAACGCGGGAAAAAAGGCGGGAAGTACGCGCCAAATTTAACGGCGTTTCAGTTAGGCGTTTTACTCAAAACGCCTATATATACATGCAGATAGGCGTTTTTCATCAAAACGCCGGCGTGCATGCGCCGGAATGGGCCTTTTTTTTGTAGTGGCACCAAGGGCTATTATTAGATTGACTTTAAGACTCCGAGGAAGGAAGGCCACTTTATCTCTTTTTCTTTAATATCTGAATTAAGTTAGAAATATGAAAAGAAGAAGATCTAATCTTCTTAAAATATAATATAATATTCATGTCATATTTATAAGTCACTTTCAATATGTTTCAAAAAGATCAAGGAAAACCTTAAACCCCTTTATTTTTCCATTAAAATTCAAGAAATTTCATATTCTACCCATATTTAATATCCACAATATTACATGATGAAAACAAAATCAACATAGTATTAAAATTGAAGGGTAAACTTGTGTATTCACATGGAATATTAAATGAGGGACCTAATAAAGTATCGATCTTTCTCTGCTCTATACAGGAGTGTGTGTGTAGAAAGATTATGAATGTGAATGGATATCGTGGTGTCAGGTTATTGTTTAAGCTATATTTGGTGGTTCCGTGGTTGTATAATTTTTATTTTATCAGAATTGGTGGTTGTATAATAAAACATCATATCATGAATTAATACCTTCATATCTTCCTTATTGAGTTGGTACTGACGCGATTCATTGTATTATTGTATGAGTTTTTTTAAGTCGTTATTTGTTTTAATACATCATGATCACTCGGGCATTTAAATTCTATTTTTAATGAAATGAAATTTTTTAATTTGAATAAACAGCGACTTGCATGTTACGTAGTTCCAGCTTTTTTCCTTAAAAAAATTGCTGTGATTTGTACTTCGAACATTACTTTGTTGATTATAACAAGAGCATTTATAGAGTAAGAAACCGCAGAAGAACATTTAAAGAATAAGAAGAAACCGCAAAATGTATCAACCGTTTATTTTCCACCTATCCACCGTTTATTTTCCACCTTTGGTTTCTGTTTGTTTACTCCCTCAAACTACCTGCATTACTTTGTGAATTTATTTGTCTTTTGTGAAAATGGCAAACGACCCAAAACACACCACATCGTAGATCCACCGCCTGAAGCCAACATAAAGTTATGAATAGAATAGACATTTAGCAATATTCTTACTAATTCAATGACAAACAATAAAATACAAATAAAAAACAAATGACACAAATAAAAGAATATAATAAATATTATAAAGAATTAAAACGATATATTATTTATTTTGTGAATTAATACACTATTAAACTGTAATCATCTTTAAATAAATACTTAATTAAATACTAGAAACAATAAAAAAAATAGGCATGCAACTCCAACTTCTACACATTACACTATATTATATTTTTTTCTTCTTCTTTTTTTATATTCTTGTCTGTAATCATTTATTTTTGTCTCTTTTCAATTTGATAATGTTTCACTATTAATGCTATAACAAAGAGATTATAAAAATTTACTACACTTAATACATAGCATGCTGAAGTGGTTATAACAAAAGTGATTATAAAAATTTGATTTGTGAGATCCATAGCAAAAGTGACGCAGAATCCATAGCATGCTGAATTTTTTTACATCCACTTAATACATAAATTTACTGCAAGAAATTGATCAACAATGTATACATCCGAATCTCTATCTCACCTTCACAATTATTGACACCAGCCCCTTTGAACCCAGCAGGAATTTTATACTTTGTATAAATTGGAAGGATTGGTATTATCCAAGCTTAATGAAAATGCAACCAAAGTTTTATTCTTGTCTGAGGTAAATTTTCTTTGTTCTGTATGTTTAAGTTGTTAATTATTCCAAGAGTACTAGAATCAAGGATTCCTTTTTCTGCTTTTAATTTTCTTTTTATATTATGAAGTTTGGCTTCTAATAGTCAAATTTGATCAATTTTAATTTACTATTATGCTTGGTTTTCTCCGGTATGGACATTATTGCTGATCAAATATATATGGATAATAAAGAGTATGGAGAAGTATTGGAAGATATGCATGACAAATGCAGAAAATTTGGTATACATGTTGTCTGATCTATTTTTTCACTTTGTTTTTCGAGTACCACATGCTATGCCATAACATTAGTCCGATTTTGTGAATTGGGTTTATTGGATAGGGTTAAATTCTCTGGGAGTATATGAATGAACTTTTTGTATGGCTGTTTTTCCAATTATGATATTATTTTTTTCTATGTTTTTTTACTGTTTTAAAGCTCTGAAGAATATTTAACTTGTGGTTAGACCTAATTTCACTTGAATGGTTAGGAGAAATTTACAGGAAGTGCTTGAACCAAAACAAATATCTATGGAAGAGGAGACTGCATTTACTGTGGCTTTTCATTTTTTGATGTATGGTTATGATGCTCCATAACCCAATTAACTTTAAAAAACAGAGTGCATCTTTTCCCCTCGGTTCCTACGTGAACGATAAGGAATGCCACACTTATTTTGCTGCATGACTAATTGGCTGGATTCTAGATAGATTGTGTATATTGGTGAACCAAAGTTTTCGTAGGTATGAAGCAGCTGAATCTTCAAATGGCAATGGAGCAAGAAAAAAGACATGTAAGTTTCTATAGTGTTTTGCTCGAATAAACACTATAGCATGGGGTCTCAAATAGAAATCCAATTTCATATCTTATCAAGAGTTAGCGTTAATGACTCCCAAACTTACCCAAAATGTACATTCAACCAAATTAAAAATTGGAAATCATCAAAGAGCAAGCTTCAAGTTTAAACAACAATCACCAATTGCATCCAAAGTATATAATAACATACCAAAGTAAATTACTACTATAAAAAAATTCATATTGAGGAAAAAATATATTAATTCATGAGAAAAATAACCTGGGGTGTGTGGTTGAGCGGCAAAGACTCATTCACCCTTAACCAGTTGTCTGGGGTTCGATCCTTGGCGTTGGGTATGTAGAAACATTAAATCTCTCATACAAGCTGTCCCACCCTTTGAGTGCCTACAAATCCCACCCTTTGAGTGCCTACAAATCAGCGGGGGATTAATCTCTCATTTGTCGAGTGTGAGGGGATATCTTGATCATGGATTAAAAAAACAATAAAATACCAAGAAAAAACAAATGACATAAATAACTGACTATAACAAATATTATTAATAATTACAACAACATATTTTTTATTTGGTGAATTAATAAACTATTAAACTGTCTAAGTAGTGTTAAATAAAATTGAAGTATTCATATTAATTTTTAAGTTTACAAAAAATATTGGATGAATATTTCTAAATAAAACCCCATTTACTAACAATAATTTTACGAAATATATATTCAAGTTACTATTTATTTGGCGTGAGTGGTAAATACTTTCGTTTCTTGAGCAAGTGGTTGGGGTTCGATCCCTAGCTCTTCTGAATGGAGTAAATTCACAGGTCAGCTGTCTACCCTATATGGGACTTCTTAACAACGAGAGATTAATTAGTCTCACTTGACACGCAGGTGGGATACCCTTGAGTAACAAAAATAAAAACAGAATTGAAAATCATGATTGCATTCCATACAGGTTAGAATACATTTATTAAAACACTTTATAAGACAAGGTGAACCAAAAATTAAATTGATTGATACACTTATGAATGTTATAAATAGCATTATCTTGAGTTTTTAATCCCATTTACATTTCATAAACCGCCATTGTTACAAATTTCACTATTAAATTTACAATATATTGATTGATTTGGAAAAACCAATATAATAAAACTAACATATCAAAGTAAATTACTACTATTAAAAATATTGAATTATAACCCATATTTGAATGAGCCTCTAAGTGGCCTCAAAATTGTAAGTATTAATATTAATTTTTATTGACAAAAAAAATTGGACGAGTATGTCTATATAACACCCATTTTATTAATTCTTCAGGAGTTCCACCACACAAGATTGAATTGAAGGTTGGAATGCCAATAATGTTTATCAGAAAAATTGACCAAAACAACTAGATTATGTAATGGAATCAGACTTCACATATCATATGGGAAAACATTTCATCAAATCAATAGCACTGAATGCGACCAACATTGTAAGTGAGGTACTCATACATAGAATAGATATGAATACATCTGACTCAAAACTCCCTTTCAAAATGAACAGACGTCAATTTCCAATTATACCTTCATTTGCAATGACAATTAATAAAAGTCAGGGTCAATCAATGAATAATGTTGGCTTATACTTGCCCAATTTAGTCTTCTCACATGGTCAACTCTACGTTACATTATCAAGAGTCAAATCAATTACAGGTTTGAAGGTTCTCATCATTGACAAAGACAAGAAGCCAACAAATATAACCACAAATATTTATACACAAAAGTATTCCAAAATATTATTCATAACAGGTATATTTATATATTATATTTCAAAAGTTATCTCATCATAGATACAGTCTTTTCACAATTAGAAATAAAACATACATGCTAAATTCTTCATGTTTGCAGGTAATATTGGAGACGGAAGATACAATAACCATAAATATGCAATATCCCCGACACACCTTTGTCAATGTGCACAATATTAGTCAATGGTTATTGCTTGAATTACTCAACAAAGAATAAAAAAACAAACATGTAATCATTTTATATAACACTGCCCGTGCATCGCACAGGATCATTTTCTAGTTTTATACATGGCATGAATGATGACCGTTTATTGATTTCTGTAACATGAAGTAAACTTTTACATTCATAGATACACGGTAAATAGAAACAAAGAAATATGATTATACATGATTAATAAACGGTTATCATGCATGCATGCATGCACCATGGTTGGTTGTCCATATAACATATTATACATGACCTTGCTTCTCGCAGGGAGGCAACGATATATTAATAAGGAGTTTTTATTTGATATATGGATGATGATGAATGGTGAGAATAATTTCAAATACAATTGCATTGCACTAACAAAAAATATGGTTCGTTCAAAGGGAGACATTCAATTTGGTTAGAAGTTTAGTTGCGAAAATTAAAATGAAGTGAATCTTTTGTGGGGTGACGTTGGTAGGGTTGTGAGAGTGTATCATGTGATGTGAGTTACGTTTTGTATGTGTATTGTGTGTTCCTTGTTGTGTTTGGTAACAAAGAGATGTACTTCCTCCTATATTTAATATTAGAACCAAAAATTTGAATAATTTTATTCCAAAATATAAAAGGCAAGCCAAAATTGTCTCATCATTTAATCCAATTTTTTCTATTTTAACCTTAAGTAATTTTGGTTGCATTGATTAAACTGCTGACTATTAAGAGGGAAGAAAAGGGGGAAACATGACTTTATTAGAGATTGTAACCACTACGACTTTATCTCTCTGACTATTAGTATAATAATAATTTAAGGGTAATATTGAAAAAACAAATTTATTTCAAACACTCAATTAACTTGTAAATGTTTTCTAAAAAAAGTGTGTTTTGAAGGGCGAACTGTTATATTATAAACTGGAGAGTATATAACAAAACACTTTTTTTTGTAATAGTAATGAATGACAGGGACATTTTGGCCTCATCCTTTGCAACTTGTCGTTGTGGTCCCATCCTCTTTATACCAGGCGACTGTCAAGTTTACCTAAATGCCCTTGATATGCTCCCTTCTGACACCAATCTTCCTATTTCCTTTTCACTAACTTTGTTTTCATCTTTGAGGTTTTCATCTTTGAGGGCTTCGACCCGTTTGATTGGACTGAAAGTATATAACAGAAATGGAAATGGAAATGGAAATGAGTATAAGGGGATAAAGATGGAAAGTATAGATAAATTAGATAATAATGGGAAAGTAAAGTTTGTGGGGCCAGAAAAAGTGTGAGATAGAGAGAGAAAGTTTGTGGGTCCCGGGATATATGTAAATTACCTTTCCCAATTCCTAATTTCAATTTCATTCCTCAATTCCCATGGAGTAAACGGGCCCTTATTTTCTTGGGAAAATGACAATAAAATGCCACTTGAATTTCACTTGGACAAAATGGGGTCTCCAATTGCAACTTGGACAAATAAGGGTGCAATTTGGACAAATAAGGGTCAGTCCCCTATTTGTCCAAATGAAATTGAAGCCAAATGACAAAACCACCCTTCCCTTACATAAAACAAAATGAAGCTACCCATTTCATTAAACATATTCTTCTTCTCTTTTGTTCTTGCGTGGCTGAGAAGGGCTTCATGTTCTTCTTGTTGCTTGCCAAGTTGAAGCTTGGAATGTGAAAAAGGTGGGAACTTTGGGTATTATTGTGATCAAGATAACACATTTAAACACAAGTTGGAAGCTTTTCTGCATTCCTTGCAAGTCAGTGGGAGGAATGAAGCCAGTTTAGCCAAGGTGAAGCTTGTGAAGGAGAAAAAGGTAGAAACTTTACATATTATTTTGATCAAGATGGTATTCTCCCTTTAAATATGTGGTGAAAAATGATAATTTGGTTCATTATTTTGTTGGGTCTTCTTCAATGTTGATAAATGGTTTCAAGTTTGCTTTTTTCTTGATCATGGGTTAAAGAGTGATGATAATATAAAGTTGGAAAGTTGATTTATATGAATGATGTAGATAAAAATTATATATCTCTTTTAGTTTGAACTCCTTTGGATGATGATAGATGATATGGGTGATTCAAGGGAGTAGGAATGGTCTCTGTTGCATGGGAAAGATGAAGACTCTGTTGTTTTCGTTATTTGACAGTTGAGTTCCCGCTGAAAATGTATCACAGTAGGTGGACTCAGATATGGTAGTAAATAACGTTAACATAAGTAGTGAATCGTGATTCTGGAGTAGTTACCAGAACTCGCCACACATTATAGTTAATCTTGATACTTGGACAGTTAATACATGTACCATAGTAGTTAATGAAACATGTGAATCTGTTGGACAATAATTGAAGCTACAGAAATATAAGTGTATAAGAACACATATTTTGATTAATCTATGATAGTTCTTATGTAGGTTAGCTTGCAGGATAGCACATTCAAAGTCACTCATGTGCTATTTTCATGTTGGGGGGAATTTTGAAAAAAATGTTGAAGGTGGAGATAAATATTGTGGTGGCAATATCAGGTCTAAAGGTTTACAACAAGGGGTTACATTTGAAGAATTGAAGGGTTTGGTAGGGGAATGGTTCAACATAGATGAGATGGTATGTGAGATGAAATATACGATGAAGTTTGATGAAAAAGTGTTAGAGGACTTGATCAATGATGATGAACTTGAAAATTTGTTTCGAGTATAGCAAATGCATGATTCCGGTTGTGACCATTGATAAGCCGGATCCAAACAACTATCGCCTGCCCAATATAACAAGCCTACCGTTGTTGAAACCGCCAAAGACTCGTCCAAAGGGTGGAAGGCCAAGAACCAAGAGGATTGAGTCACAGTTCCAGAAGAAGAAGATATACAACTGTAGCTACTGCCATAAGCATGGACACACTAGGAGGAGCTGCCGGAATCCAAACCCTCGATAGAGCAAGGCGTCAAGATGGAGCAATGACTTTTTGAAGTTTGTTATTTTGTATTATGTGGATAGGAGCATACCCTTATATATTTTTTGAACAAGGGTCAATATATATGCTTCTTATCCCTTTTTGTAAGTAATGTAAAGTGAATGCATTATACTTTTTGGTAGTCATGACAAGAAAATATTAGGAGGCTTGAAGAATCCTAATGTTCACTTGTCAAGAACAATGCTATTATGTTGGTGACATATATATATATATATATGTAATGTATTTAGTTGAGTGAATGCCATATCAAGATCTTGATGTTGATAACCACTATATGATGTCGTACCTTAATTGTTTATTGTTGTTCATAATTACTACTGTTGCAGTAACAGGTTTGATGTTCAGGTTTTAAAATGGTTGCAAACAAGGTAAAACGTGGTAGTTAATGGCGATACTGGAGTAGTAAATAGAGTTATAAGTGGTAGTAAATCGCGATACTCGGGCAGTGAATAACCCTTTTGTTTTCCTCTTGGTTTCCAGGCTAGTAGTTAGTGAAAGGGCCTAAGCAAGGTAAAATGTGGCAGTTAATGACGATACTGTGGTAGTAAATAGCGTTATACGTGGTAGTAAATCGCGAACCTCGGGCAGTGAATAGCCCTCTTATTTTCCTCTTGGTTTCCAGGCTAGTAGTTAGTGAAAGGGCCTAAGCAAGGTAAAACGTGGCAATTAATGGCGATACTGTGGTAGTAAATAGCGTTATACGTGGTAATAAATCGCGATACTCGGGCAGTGAATAGCCCTCTTGTTTTCCTCTTGGTTTCCAGGCTAGTAGTTAGTGAAAGGGCCTAAGTAAGGTAAAAACGTGACAGTAAATAGAGTTATGGGTGGTAGTAAAGAGCATCATGCGTGGTAGTAATTCGCGATACTAGTTGAGTGAATAATAAATTACACAAAAGAGGAATGAAAAACATCCAAAACATTTACTTGTTTGCTTTACGTAACGTTAAAGTGATCAGCCTATTCAATCATCATTAAATACACAAAAGAGGAATGAAAAACATCCATAACATCTAGGAGTGTGGTCTTGTGCTGCGCCTCACATAGTGAACGTTCTTCCTAGCAGTATGCTTAATTCTTTGTGATTTTGGATGGTCTTGGGAAGCATCCATCTCTGCCTCTGAAGTAGCTACCACTTCTTCGGCTACCACTTCAGCTACCACTTTTGGATGTATCAAGGCTAGTGCATCAAGTTTATTAACATTTAATTGATGATTGACCATCCACCACATTAATTGCATCCTCGTGGTAGCAACCTCGGCAGCACTGTAAGAGATTTCCCGGTGTGGCTGCCAAGTGTTCATCAGCATGACCACAAGCACTCCACAGTCAAACCTACCATGAAGTCACAATACATAATCAATTAATTCTCTGCTGATCATCATGACTATTAAACTAACAGTAATTCAATATGCACGCACAAGTTAGTTTGTTGAGGTACTGGGGGGAAAACAACTTCCTTCAAGGAGATCTTCTTAATGCCTGAATTTGGCTTGAGGAAATCCATAATCCCGTAGAAAGCAGTCCGCTAGACACCACAAAAATTCGTTTGAGATACAGCCCAATCAGTTATAGTTTTATTCTTCACAAAATTTCAACAATACAATACTTACAAACGCATCAACTGCCTCAGTATAAACGCGTTGATGGTCGTTCAATTTCCTTGACCTTGAGAGAGTCCAGTTGGGCTTTGATGAGTCCAGCACGTAAGCGAACAGAAAAAACAAAACTATATCCTGGATCAAACAGAAAAGGTGACCTATGAAAAGAAAAAACAAATTTTGTCTCCCACATGGTCATTAATATTTAACCAGTTTTGATATTATCAGTTTATATCGAAATTTCAATTAATCTGCAACCAAGATGAGATTTTTACAGAAACCCCACGAAAAATATGCATATGACAGTTATTATAATAATATATTAATGCGTGATTAGATGAAAATGGAAATGATTAATCTGATTTATCCTATGATATTATTACTACAAACACAAAGATATCATCAGAAAATATTACAAAGATGACATTTTTCAATATGATATCAGAAAATTGATTGTTCATTATGATTATTTGGGATCCAGTTTTTCTTTCTTTGGATGGTATCTTGAAATTTGAGGACATTTTCAGCAAATAGTTTGAACTTGGGAGCTCTATTTCTTTCTGGCCACTAACTAAGGAGCTACATGAGGATAGCAAGTAATGACTAATGAATGCTAACATTATATTCATATACGCAAACACTTGGGGGAAGTATTTGCAACAAATATCAGCACAAATTTGTAAAGAAAAGTTTCCTAAACCTCTTAGCATAGCCAATTTTAGTCAAGATACCAACAGATTTGGTTATTGAATTTCTTAAATAAGGGAATAAAGAGATTTAATCAACCACCTCATAATTACAAAGAAAACTCGATTTGCTTCTTATGTCACAAGGTCAACCCCAAAATCAAACATAAATAAAAAAAGGTTCTTTCCCCTCTTCTTCATCAACCAAAAGGAAAAAAAATACTTTCCTTTTGAAATAAATCAAACATAAATTAAGGTTTCAAAGAGCAGAATAAATCAAATGGTGAAATAAACTAAAACAGAGACAACCATCTAACATTACAACAATACCCACTTCACAAAACTAGAACAAAGCATTGAAATAAAGTCCACCATAACCAAAGCCGAAGTATGAGAAAAGTATATCAGAGCACTCACCTCGTCCTCAATGATAACAGTGGTCTCAAGCTCGATGAAGAGATGAAGAAAGTTTCGTTTTGTGCTACGGTTAGAAGGGTCCGTGAATGGGTTTCTGAGTTTTATTAGGGTTTGTGAGTTTTTTTTTGACAGAAGGGTCTGCGAGTTGAAGGAAGAAGATGATGGGTTTTCTTAGGCTGTGTTTGGTTGAATGGGGAGGAAGAGGATGGTGAGTTTTTTTTGACAGAAGGGTCTGCGAGTTGAAGGAAGAAGATGATGGGTTTTCTTAGGTTGTGTTTGGTTGAATGGGGAGGAAGAGGATGGTGAGTTTTTTTTACAAAAGGGTCTGTGAGTTGAAGGGAATTTTTTACAGAGGATGGTGAGTTTTTTTTTCATTAAGGGCATAAAGGGAATTTTGCTTGAATTTCATTTGGACAAATAGGGGACTGACCCTTATTTGTCCAAGTTGCAATTAGAGACCCCATTTTGTCCAAGTAAAATTCAAGTGGCATTTTATTGTCATTTTCCCTATTTTCTTGCAAGAAATGAAACTCAAGAGAACAAGAAGTTGACACTATTCATTTTTTTAATGGTTTGGTTCAAAGAATCTCCTCACTTCCCATTTTCTAAGCCTACCAGGTTTCCTTCAAAGTCTGAAATAGCTTCACACAAAATAGTTAAATTCAAATTTGTATTGTTAAATTCAATCTTTGCAAGTTTAAATTTGAATTTAGATAGTTAAATTCAAATTTGGATAAACATTTTAGATAATCAAATTCAAATTTAAAACACTAATTTACTATGTAAAAAACTTTCAAAAATCAAAATGAATTTGAGAGATAGTTGAGAAACCAAACAATATATGTACCTTTGAATCTTCAAAAGTCCATAATTTTCAGATTTATAAGTATGTGATGTCTAATGTAGGGACGACTAATCTTTTGTTTTAATAAAATTTGTCTTGTAATGGAAAAAATCCTTAATGATTATGCCGTGGTATACAAGATACATTTTATTAAGGGTTATTAGGCAAATTCCCCCTCGAAGTATACCAAAACGGTGCAGATTCACCCCTAATATATTTTTCGATGCAATTTTACCCTTGAAAAAAAAATCTTGTGCAATTTAACCCTTCCGTTAGGCAATCACTTTAACACCGTTAATTATAATACATGTGACAGATAAGTTGTCACTCTAGCCCTTACATGGATGCCACATAATAAAAAGAAATAAGATAAAATAATAAAAAAATAAATTTAAAAAAAAAAAGAAAAATCACTCCCCCATCCACCACAACCCCACCCCACCCCACCCCACCCCCTCCCTCCAAATCTGCCCACACCACCGCCCCACCTTGCCACCGCAAACCCCCACCCTGTCGCCGCCGCAGAGTCACCACCCGCCGCCGCGCCGCACCACCTACTTCCCCTCCACCCTCTCTTCCTTCCATTTCCCTCCACCCACAACTCACCATCACTACCACTCTCTCTTCCTCTCAACCTCTCTCCTCGTCTTCACTGCATATACAACAATACGACTCTGATCGTTTTCGGTTTAATTTGTTCCACTACAAGAAATTGTGAGGGTAGTCGCGCATAGAAAAGACATATAGTCACGTTTTTTTCAATGACAAAATAGGTTTGTCACGTTTAATGCAAGCGCGAGTTATCCTGTCGTAACAAACTGCAATAACGTGACAAGATGTAACAAACGCGACATCATAAAAAGTTGTGGGAATATAATTTTACTCGTTTATGTGGCATATGGAAGTGGACAAACGCGACAAAATTCTTTTCATACGCAACATTAACCAACTCTCATACGCCACATTAACCAATTCCCATACATGACAAAATAATATAGGAATGTAAGTGAAGAATTAATGATAGTGGGTAGAAAGAAAATTAGAAAAATTAGATGGAGGAGAAAGGAAAGTGGAGATGGAGGAGGGAAAAAATGAGGAATGAGAAATTGAGAAGGAGTGAGGTATATATAGGGAGAAAGTGGGGAGAATGGAGGGAAATTTGAATTTGAATTTTTGTTTACATTTTAAATTTTTTTAAAAAAAATTATGTTTTGTCGCGTTTCCTCTTTACATACGCGACAAAGTTTATTTTTTTAAAATATGTTTGTGTTGCGTTTACTTTTTACCATGCGTGACAATGTTTTTATTTTTTATTTTTTTATTTTTAAAAAATTTAAAAGTAACTTTTGTTGCGTTTTGATAAATTTAAACGCGACAAATTTTTTTTTAAAATATTTTATGTCACGTTTTAGTTTGTAGTACGCGACAAGACATGCAATTATTTTTAAAAAATAAATAATGTGTCACGTTTGCTTGTTACGCGACAATTCATACGTGACTAGCCCCATAATTTTTTGTAGTGTTCTCTATTGCACTCTCTTTCCTTTATCTTTGCCTCCAATCGTTTTTTTTTCACCTTGTCTAACCGATCTGTCAGTGTTTGTGGTCTGAATTTTTCTGCAAAATGAATGCCAGGGTGGGGGCGGCGACGGTGGTGTGGGCAGATTTGGAGGGAGGGGGTGGGGTGGGGGTGTGGTGGGGTGGGGTTGTGGTGGGTGGGGGAGTGATTTTTCCTTTTTTTTAATTTATTTTTTTTATTATTTTATCTTATTTCTTTTTATTATGTGGCATCCATGTAAGCGCTAGAGTGACAACTTATCTGTCACATGTATTAAAATTAACGGTGTTAAAGTGATTGTCTAACGGAAGGGTTAAATTGCACAAGATTTTTACTTCAAGGGTAAAATTGCATCGAAAAATATATCATGAGTGAATTTGCACCTTTTGGTATACTTTGAGGGGGAATTTGCCTGTTAACCCTTTTATTAATACTCAGGTTAGATAACACTTAGTCATGCAATAATTTGGTGGCCAAAATATACTTCACCCTGTTTAAAATTGAAGAGGATATTTTGGAAGTGTTTTCACTTTCGATTTCATTCTTTGATCTAGAATACTTTTCCTAATGTGCTTTTAATTGCTACCTAATTTATTTAATTTTTAGGTAATTTTTTTTCTAAAACTTCGGCCCTACCTTGTGATGGTGACATTTTTTCTGACCTCTTGCCACAGCAACATTGGAGATCATTGAGGAGAGCTTTTGTTTGGCTAAATATATGATTCCATGCGTGTTTGACCAGCTCCCTTATAATTCTTTCTATTATTTTCTCGATTTACTTCTTATTTTTCTATACAATTCTCGGATTGGTCGTTCCCTGATTTTGTTTAACATTTAAATATATATTAGTACATTTTTATAGGTAAAAGGACATATTATTCTTATAAATTTATATTATGTTTTAGTTCAATCTCTTAATTTTATTAAATATATTTTCAATCATTTTATACTACATCTCAATTCTGTTCATTGATCTAAAATGATTGTATACTAAATATTAACATTTTTAAAAATTTAAGCAAGAATTTGAGAATGTGTATCGACATTTAAAATTTCAATAGTTTTTTTTGTTATGAAATTAAAATATGGTTTAAGGAACCAAAATGAAACTTAAGTTAAAATTAAATGAATAAATGTATGTGTACTCTTATATTTTTTTGTATATTTCAAAAATTTATGAATGAATCGTCCTATGCCTATATTGCATATAATTTCTTAAAAAAACGTTGTATCGATTTCACAATATATTAAAGACAAGATAGTATTTTTTTAGGAAAAAATTGGTTATTTTATAAATTTAATTAGGCGTGCCATTAAAGTTGACTATGAGAAGAATGAAATTATATGGAGTGATTCAGCATGTGGCTCTATCGAGAAAGGATCGGAGGAGGGTGTATGATATAATCAGATTGTGATGTAATTATATAATTATTCATCATGGCATGATATTGTATATAATTAGTTGCCACGATCCCGTTTTCATTTCATTAATTGTTAAACAATTAATTTAACAATTTCAGGCAGCTTTTGAAACAAACTTGTTATATTCTAGAGTTTCGTATCACATGAAAGAACTCAATATCTTTCAAAGTTTTTTTATCGAAGATCAAGTTATCCCCCACTCGATAAGTAGGAGACTAATCATTCACTGATTTGTAATTGTAGGCACCTCAAAAGGTGAGACAGTTGGTCTGAGAGATAAATCTCCATTCAAAGTTTTGATTTCATATATAACAACCAATTATATGTTCCATGAGACTCAAAAATGATTGGATATAATATGGATACATCAAATAGTAGTGTTTTTTTTTAAAAAAAAATTATTCCAAAAACAATAACAATAACAAAACCTTAATTTCAGCTAGGTGAGGTCGGCAAAAAAGCATTCCAACTAACATAAAAAAAAAGATAAACTAAAACCCTGCAGTTTAAATATCGGTCATATATATTCCTTTTTTAAAAAAAAATCATTCAATTTTGCAGTTGAAAGCTTTCATTGAAAAGAGCTTAATTAATTTAGTGAAATGAAATATAATCAGTAAATTAGAGAATATGGAAAATACACCCAAGTGGAAGTGGAGGGGGAGGTTGGCTTGACCTATACTTATATTCTACAAAAGCTAGGTTGAAAATTGGAAAGAGAATTAACAGAAAAAATAAAATAAAAATGGTGATGTGCTGCTGAAAACCTGTGTGTACATATATTCTTATTAAAGGCACATCAACTAAAAAATAAATGTATGTACTTGAAGCTAAATGCATGGTATATCTACATAATGTTAGACTAATTTTTTTCTTTAAAATACACTAATCATTCTCCATATTCGTAGTCACTCTCGAGTCTAACTATTTTTGTTGATAGAATTTAATTAAGTAGAAATAATATAGAAAAACAGTAATATAAATTAAAAAGGGATTATACCTAATATATTTGAAACCAAAAATAAACTATACAATAGGTGATATATAAACGACGACAGGAGGAGAACTATACAAGAATCATTTAATTTTTTATACGTTTTCCATCCATTTAACATATTCCATCTAACATTGATAATATTAACAAAGAGTAATAATAATTATACCTGAAAATATTATAGCTAGTAGCACTAGCAGCTTGGATGAAAGAAGTAAGAAGGAAGAGACGTGGAAGAATCAAAGAAGGAAAGATTCAGATTCTGATCTGAGTTGGTGTGATAGATGCAGAGACAGAATGTCCCCACTCATTGCTCGTTAATTAGGAGGCGGTCAAGTCTATGCAACTCAGCTTTGGTAACGTAGTTGCCCACCACTCTTCTGTCTCCCTCCACCACTCATAATTTTATATACAACCCCCCCATCACAATCTTTCATTTTCATCGCACTTTTTCTGACAAAAATGGGGAAAAAAGAAAAAAAAATGTTTCAGGGGGAAACATATGTTGGGTTTATTACTTTCAAAAGTTTCAGTTCAGGGACTACGTTATCCAGTAAACTTTTTTTTTAGTATTATTCAATATTTGTAAAACATGATAACAATATATATGGTTCTATTTCATATAAAAAAATTGATGTTGAGTGCTCAAAACTTAGGACAGGAGGGAGTAGTCAAGTAAAAATGGTTTTGCTCATTCGTACGTCCTTCATGAAACTGCTTATAATTTCTTTTTAAGCTGCGCGATAAACAAATTCTCAATGTCAACCTAAGTGTGATGTAGGCCAGATTGATTCATTGTCGCATGCAATTATACAACTCAAGAAATGGTAGCCTACTTTTCTGATTTGCCCCGCGATGACGTCCTACGAGTGGACCGAATATACAATTTCTCATCCAACTCTATATATATCTCAATCTCTCAATTTTCTACTTACTCTATTTTTAAATGCCTAGTTGATTTTCCTAAACTTTTTTCAAAAACTTGTTTATTTAACGTATAAGTCAACATGTGGTTTATTTCTCTAATGTATTGACTAACTTTTATATTTATGAACTGATCGATGGAGTACTTTCTTAAAGGATCTATTAAAGGATAAACTATGTTTACAGGCATTTTTACACATAATAAATGAAAAGATTAATCTCCCGCCTGGCGATAGGGAGATACCTTGATCTATGATAAAAAAAATTTGATCCACTAGACAAATTAAAATAAAGGGCAAAAACGCTGATCTAATAATTAACTATTTCACTCTGGACAAAAATAATAAATGACTGCTTCGCGGTGCGTAAATAATAACCAACTTTGTGACCCGGTGCAAAAATAATAAAATCGGTACTAAATGTTAATTTGTACTTTTGTGGAACTTTTTTGATATTATTTTCTAAAGTAAAAATACCTTTTTACCCTCTTACAATTGAAACTTAACCCTTCTTTCTTCCGCCCTTCATCTTCCCATGCTAACTAGTATCAACAATGTTTTAATTGGGAGGGGCAAAAATGTATTTTTCACTTTGAAAATAATATTAAAAGGTTCCACATAACTACAAATTAACATGCAGAACCGGTTTTATCATTTTTGCACCGGGTCACAAAGTTAGATATTATTTATACACCACGAAATAGTCATTTATTAGTTTTGCCCAAATTAAAATAGTTAATTATTAGATCAACGCTTTTGCCCTAAAATAAATGTCCCCATTTTCTTAAAAAGACCAACGTTAACTGTAATGACGACTTTCTTTATTAATGGAGTGCGCCCAAATAGTTTAATTTTAAGTGTTGCCATTTGCGTCAATAATATTTTAGTAATTAATAACAATAATTATCAATACTTTTTGTAAGAAAATAATGCCATTCATCACGGGGCTGTGTATGAGCAATATATTAAAAAACGGACTTTTATATTTTACCACTTTAAAGTAGATCGAGATGAGAATGATTCTTTATAGGTTAATGTTACTTTCTCTTCTCTCATTACTAGCTTAGCTTGCCTCGTGATCTATATAAAAAAACTTATGTCAAGGGAACACACACTACTCACAAGCCATTTTTTGGGAATATATATATACTATTTTGGGTGAATTTTCTTTGGTGACTGGTAGTCTGGTACGTGGATCCTTTGTTTGGAGATAAAAGTTTAGAAGTCTTGTAAAAATAGAAATAAAAAAATTGGATTGCTCTAAGCCTTTGAGTTTTCTTTAATATACTCTATGTACATTATTTCTCTAAAAGGAAAAAAACTACAAATGTGGATGAAATATGTGATGCGCATACACTAATAGGAGTACCATATTGGACACTTGGTTAATAAACTTGGATTTCTTAAGTATTTAGTTAGGGGTTGAATTCTTGATAGTGCGCATGAAATGGTCTAGGAGCAAGTATTAAAGTCCCTTCGAGAAGTATAAAAAAGAATTTTTTTGACCAGGCAAAATGTATTAATATCTAAGCTAAGAAACATGTACACAGAATATTGGAACAGAAAACAAACTCTCACGAACCATCATCTCTATTTTGAAATTTGGGTTTTTTATGAAACATATTCAAAACACTATGTAGCTCATCACATTTTTTAGTTGATCTATTAACAATACTAATAGACAATAATGCGATAGATTAATCACAGTTTCATAGTGAAAACCTATATAAAAATATAAACGTTGAGTAGGGAACTTACATGGTTTTTGCTAAAATAGAGTATTATTATTTGATGTAAAAAAAATAAAGGGAGGCACATGTTAGAGGGTTCAATGAGGAATATTAGAGTAACCAAAGTCCCACATGGAAAAGATTTGAGTTGGATTAAGGGTATATAATGATGCGTTGAGCACCATCACATTGGCTTAAGCTTTTGTGATGGATTGACTCTCCCTCATAATGTATCATTGATCCAAAAACTCAAAATCTCAACATGGTATCAGAGTCATTCGATCGGTGGGACCCAAAAAAAAATGAAAAAAAAAAGAAGAGAAATATTTGTAGACCTGAGGCATCTGAGACTAAAAAAAAAAGTACAAGCCCAGGCAGACCTGAGGCCCCTGAGACTCTAAAAAAAGAGTACAAGCCCAGGCAAAGGAAAAAAAATGAAAAAAAAAAGAGAGAGAGAAAAAAAAAAGAAAGGTAGGGTGAATATTAGAGTAACCAAAGTCCCACATGGAAAAGATTTGAGTTGGATTAAGGGTATATAATGATGGGTTGAGCACCATCATATATTAGAGTAACCAAAGTCCCACATGGAAAAGATTTGAGTTGGATTAAGGGTATATAATGATGGGTTGAGCACCATCACATTGGCTTAAGCTTTTGTGATGGATTGGCTCTCCCTCATCATGTATCATTGATCCAAAAACTCAAAATATCAAGAAGGAAGCGTGGCTGAGTTGCGTGTTGGGATTTGTTATTTGTTAATTGAAAATGAGAGTGATGGGAATAACAAATAACAATGACATTGGACTTGGAGCATCATCCACAGTATTCTGTGGTCCCATGCCACACGATTCCCTCTTTCATTCAAGCGGTGCTGTGGAAAAGAATCGCCAAGATACCCCAATATTAGTTTATTATCCCACTTATAATTCTTTTTCATTATTAAATATAATATTTTGTTTACTAATTTTACTCCTAATTAAGTTCATATATTCTTTTTTTAATTATCTACCATTGGATATATTAACAAAGAACTACCAGTTCGTTTTACGGTAATTTTATTTGGGAAAATCTTACCAACTCCAAGTATTATTAGAACTAGTTCTCTATTTTTGTTTGGACTTGTATTGCTGCGCTACACAACAGTAGTTTAATCCTCTCTTAGCTTCTGCTTAAAATCACTTTTTCTTCTTTTGGCGTAAACCCTTTATTCTTTTCCCGTACCTCCAAGTGACAAATTTGTTCCGATCAAGAAGTGGACAAATTTGCTGCGAGAAGAAAATGAAAGCAGGAAATATAGGAAAGAAATGGAAAAGCTTCAAAACCAGACAGTTTCGTTTTACTATTTTTTGGAGTTTTTTCTCTCATAATAATATTCTTTTGGCATCCAAATTAAGTTTAAGATTTTCCAAGTGATAACACAGGCTACCTATTTTCGTTATGATAATACTCATTACCACTCATTTAGTGTATAACGTAGGCTTATTAGTGTTAATTATGAGTATACTTCATTCATGCATATATTGCTCTTATTTAAGTTCATATATTATTTAGAATGATAATTTTTTCCTATTTTACGTAATAGTTTGGATTTTTATTATTGGTGCACGAAAGTCCAACCTCTTTATTTAAAATCATTTGATACATCCAGGTGGACATACAGATCGTTGAAGTTCAACTTTTTCATCTGTTCGGGAAGAATTTGTTCTTTCATTCAAGTGGCCACAATTGCGTGTTCAAACTCATGTTTTAATGGATACAGAAATATAGAGGGATAAAACATACTCCCTCCGGTCCTAAATATAAGACCTAATTGACTTTTTTGAAAAATCCTAAAAAAAACAAAATAAGTTAATTATAAATTGATTTACCTAATTTTTTCCCTTAAACTAGTTTATTTTACTTATAAACTAATGGATAATCTAAAAATATATCAAATATATCATCATTTAATAGACTATTTTGCAACTTTAACATCTCCGAAAAAAAGTTATCTAAGTCCTATATTTAGGACGGGAGGTAGTATCAACCAAACGTATAATGTTGGAACGAGTAACTCAACATAAAATCGATGATATTGTCTTCATAAACAAGTCAGAGAAAATAAACTTCAAACTTGAATGGTAAGAAAATACCACACTTAAGTTAGCGAGTTAAAAGTTTCCATTTGAATGGCAGTGAAACGTACTTCAATTTTAATAAAATGTTATGTTAGAATAAGAGGTTTGAATGTTAAAGTTGAAAATCAAATTAAATAATTCCACAGGCTAAGTTAGGCAGTTTAGATGGAAAATGTTACTCAAATGTAATTTTTATGTAAGTGAACGTTATTAGGTGTTAGAGACAGCAAGATCATAAGGTCAAGGTGGTAGTATGAGTGTATAAGCTCATGAGAAAAAATAAAATACTCCATCCGATCCTATTTATAAGTCGCCAACCGCCTCTAAATTTTGTTCCTTAATATAAGTCACCAACTACCACTAACTAACTCATTTATTAAAATTTTCCTAATATACCCTTACATTGGAAAATGAACATTGGAAGGTGAGAAGATAGAGAAGATGAAAAAGACACTTTTATAGATAGAGAATTAATGAAGAGAGAGAAAAGATAGTGGGTGATAGTGATAAAGGTGGAAGGGGCAAAAATGGAAAGACAAAAAAAATAAGACTAATTTAATGATGCAACTTCCATTAACCTTCATTCCTTGGTATGTACAATTTAGGCGGTTGGCGACTTATAAATAGGACCGGAGGGAGTACGTATTATCATAGCGTTTATATTTTCCCAGAAAAGTTCAATTATCTCATCCTTTTCTAAAACTTTTTTTGTCTTTCTTTCTATCCGATCCTTGTGGACATAAATGTGGTGTCCAACCTTTATTTCACGATTAGAAGATTTTATTTTCTTCCAAGTGTCCTGGCCACATTTGCAAATTTTTCAGTCTTTTTGTCTTCATTCACACTATATTTTTTTTATCGGCATTCACACTATTATTGAAACTTTCTCTTATATCATTTGTTGGAATATAATTAGGAGTATTAATAATATGAATCTTTGTTTTAATATTAATAAATTTTACGAGTCGCTTTCATGCACATGCATGCATCTCTTTCAGCACAAACTTTATTAAGATTTCCTTCAATCCTTAATTTTTCTTCTGAACTGACTTCAATCCTGCCTCTTATTTTTCAAGTTTTCAACTTATTCACATCCAGTGTTAACTTGTATTGTAATAAAATCATAGATCTTGTGAAAATTAAGAAAAGTTCATTTTCAATTCCCAATTCCAATTATATATGATTTTTCATAATATTTAATTTCACACACATATAGCAGGAACATTAAACGGTGTTAGAAAATTGAAGATATGGATCTCGGCAAGAGGAGATTCTCGATCGCATTATATATATGCACAGAATAAAATAAAGATATGACGCAATTTAAAATTAATAAGAAAATGAGGATATAGGAATCTAGCTCGTTCTCATCTTTCAAGCTGAGGCCCGATGAACTTTGAAGTATATGAATCCCAACCAAAGGATGGAGATTCACCTCTTTTTCTTTTCTGTTTTCTAGATTTTTTTTATATTTTAATGCCATTTTCGGTTCCTTCAACTTGAAGACTACGAAGGTGAGAAGTCAAAAACCAAAAGAGAAAAGCTATGAATGAAATCAAAACTAATTAAATGACATACTTTTTGTGTCTTTTGCTACGTATATATGTAGCAAAAGACACAAAAACAGCCTAAAAATTAGGAAATGACGGTAAGATGTATTGAAATTGTATAATAGTATTACCTATTATTGTACAATAGGTAATATATGCCACTCAGTCATTTCTTATAAATTTAAAGAAAATAAGTAAAATATGATCTAAATTTAAAGAAAATAAGTAACTCTTAATAAGAGTACAACAATATAATGTCAACTTAACACGTAAAAATGTACTTCAATTTATCAATTTCATATTGAGTTTGCCAACTTTTTGCACACAAGTTTACTAATTGTTTTTTTAGTGTTAATTGACAAACTTCGCACGGCATATACTAGCTCTCTAATTATTGAAGTGCATTGTTATCATTTTCTCAAACTTCTAAAAGAAAAGCCCAGTCAACCACCATTCTCCAAATTCATTGAACAATATTTATCTCCTTCCCAAAGTTTCTTTAAAAGTAAAAATGACAGAAAAACACCTTCTAAATTTCGAAATCCCATATAGAAGATTTTAACTAATTAAGTAGCGGTAATAGTTAGTTGAGTATAAGTATTAACAAATAAAAATCACCTACACAGGATTATAAAATTTAGAAGTTATTTCTCTGACATTTCTCTCTGTGTCAAGTGATTTTCCTTTTTCTTCTTATTTTTCAATCTTGAAAATGAGTTTTAAACTTTTTTTCATATATTCCCTCCCTTCCTAAATATAAGACCACTTACACATACCAATTTGTTCCTAAATATAAAATTACTTTCTAATTTTTCTCAACTCTTTCCCAAATTAACCTCATAATACTTATCAATAATAAACAAACAAGAGCTGTGAAATAGAGATAAATGAAAAATATGGTTTGAGTGAATTGGTAATGTCATGTGATAATAATTAACTTAGCTAACATCCTCAATCTAATTAAATTAGAAAAAATGGTCATATATTTAAGAACAAACATAGTATGATAGAAAAAATTTGGATGAAAATTCTGATGTTTATAATAGTTGTAAGAACCGGATTGGACCGAACGGTTAGTCTAGTCCAACCATCGAATTCGGCTCAATGGTTATCCATTCGATCGTCATTCCAACTATCGGTCGAGTGGTTTGATTGTGTTGAACCATGACCTGAATCCCTTTCCGGCTCGCCTTCCGGTCCTGCTTTTACAACATATAATACTACCTCCGGTCCTAAATATAAGACCTAATTGACTTTTTTTTGGAGAGATTAAGGTTGCGAAATAGGTTATTAAATGATGACATATTTGATAGATTTTTAGATTATCCATTAGTTGATAGGTAAAATAAACTAGTTTAAGGGAAAAAATTAGGTAAATCAATTTATAATTAACTTATTTTGTTTTTTTAAGGATTTTCCAGAAAAAGTCAATTAGGTCTTATATTTAGGACCTGAGGGAGTATAAAATAATGTGATTAGGAATCTTGGAACATAACTTTTTTACTAAGGTTGATGGTGACACGCTGGTTCTGTGTCACCTAGCATTGCCTGTTTTATAATCTTGTGGCTGCTGACACCACCAAAGCTCCTCTCTTCTCTTCTCTTCTTCATCCCTTTCAATATTACTTTCCTTCTTATTTTTATCCCAACTTCATTTTCATCACCATCATCATCATCTTCTGGGGTAGGTGTTTCACACTTATACTCCTCTTTATTTTTTTATTTTCTCTCCCATTTCATCATTTCCAATGCATGCCTTTTCCTTCAAGTGGATGATTCCTATGTTAGAATCCACCCCAGATTCTTCTTTCTCACTCTCTCTCTCTCTGTGCTTCAAAGACTCATTTTTTCATTGATTTTCACATGGTATAGTTATATTTATGCTATTTCTTCAAGTTTAACTGCACCCCAGTTAAGATATATAGTCTGTTTTGTCTCATTTTTGTTAAAAAATGAATCTTTTTGTTTGTGTTTGTGGTTTTTGGTTGAATATATTGGTTTTTGTGATCTAATGTCTTTACTGATGACTTGTTGACTAATTTGGGCAGGTTGGTGTGTGAAGAATAAAGGGTTATATATGCAGCTTGAGCTTTGAATTTGCTGACTTTTTCAGTGGTGAAGCTTCAAATTGTTGGAAGTTGTGTGATACACATGATATTATGGGAGACAATGTTGTGTCACCCTGTGGTGCTATGTTGGATTCATCCTTAGATTTTGATTACATGGAAGAGATTTTCTCTGATGGGTGTTGGTTAGAAACAGCTGCAGATGGATCTGATTTCTTGCTTAGAAGCCCACCTGCTGCTTCTAATCCTCTTTTAGACTCATCATTTTCATGGCCTGCCTTGGAACATAATGGCCATGTGAGTCTAGAGCAACAAAGCAAGAGTCTTTTGATGATTGGTGATTACCTAGAAGAAGCACAAGTTAATACTAATACTAATAATAATGATAATAGATCTGTTGGTAAAGGCAAGGACATAATAGAAGTTTCTGGGACTGGTAATAATATGTCTGATAACTCTGAAGTTGTGAGGAGGTTGTGGATTGGACCTATGGTTAATCCTAGTCCTGAGTGTTCTGTGTTGGAGAGACTAATTAAGGCACTTGTGTATATTAGAGATTTCAATAGGGATAAAGATATGCTTTTGCAATTATGGGTGCCTGTTAATAGGGAGGGTGGGAGGATTTTGAGTACGCGTGATCTTCCCTTTTCGCTTGAGAGTTCGAGTCCAAATCTTGCTAAGTATAGAGAAATTTCTGCTAAATATCATTTTCCAGCTGAGGAGTATTCTAGGGGGTTGGTGCCTGGATTGCCTGGTAGAGTTTTTAGAGAGAAGGTTCCTGAGTGGACTCCTGATGTTAGATTTTTTAGAAGTGATGAGTACCCTCGAGTTGACCATGCTCAAGAGTATGATGTGCGAGGATCTTTAGCGATTCCGGTCTTTGAGAAATGTAGCAGCATTTGCTTGGGCGTTATTGAGGTTGTAATGACAGCCCAGAAGATCAAGTATTTTCCTGAGCTTGAGAGTGTTTGCAATGCACTTCAGGTTTTTCTCCTTGCCTTTTTGTCTTTATTTTGTTTGGGCATCATTTTTGGGATGGACAAGTACATGAATATACACAATAGACTTAACCTAAGGATGTTAGACTTTGGAAAAGTGAAACTAATGCTGATTTTAATGTGCTGTATTTTGTTTCCTTAGGCATAAATTGCACCCTACATTATTGCTTCAAAATTCCTTGTACAACTTTCTCTGACCCTTATCCTTACATCTGCTCTGATCCTCGTTTACATATCCATGTTTTTACAGTGATTTTCTGCTTTCCCTCTTGTGATATATTGGTCAGTTGTTTTAAGCCTATGAAGCCGCACTGCCTGAGATCCACGAGGTTTTGAGATCTGCATGTGAAATGCACAAATTACCTTTAGCTCAAGCCTGGGTTCCATGTAACAAGCAAGGCAAAGAGGGGTGCCGGCACACAGATGATAATTATATACACTGTATATCTCCAGTTGAGCATGCATGTTATGTTGGTGATCCTCGTGTCCAGGGTTTTCATGAGGCTTGCTCTGAGCATCACTTGTTAAAAGGTCAAGGTGTCACTGGTGAGGCTTTTATGACCAATCAACCATGCTTCTCAACTGATGTTACTTCCTATAGCAAGACAGACTATCCACTATCTCATCATGCAAGGATCTTTGGGTTGCGATCTGCTGTTGCTTTACGCCTGCGAAGCATTCATAACAGTACAGATGACTTTGTACTTGAGTTCTTCTTGCCTGTAAATTGCACTGACAGTGAAGAACAGAAGAAGATGCTTTCTTCATTGTCTATGATTATACAGAGGGTTTGCCATAGCCTGCGGGTGATAAGCAATAAAGAATTGGAGGATGAAACCAACTTATCACTGAATGAAGTGACAGTCCCTGCAGAGACTGGATCTGCTAGGATGGAGTTCGAACAATGCAGGAACATTACTTCACATGGCACCAAAGAAAAGTCAAATGAAACTTTGACTAGACAGGTGTCTAACATGAGTCAGCAAGAAGATACTGTTTTAAAGGGAAACCTTGATTATGGTTGGGAGTGTTCTTCTTTTGGTGAGGGTGGCTTGCCGGTCGGAGGTTTAAGTAAAACAGGAGACAAAAGACGGACCAAGGCAGAGAAAACTATCACCTTGCAAGTTCTTCGGCAATATTTTGCTGGAAGCCTAAAAGATGCTGCAAAGAATATTGGCGGTGAGCTTTATTTTCAATCCTGTTTCTCTTTGTGGCTATCAATATATCAAATACAATCTTTAAAGTTTGGATGCTAATTCATTGCACTCAATCCTCACATTCTTGCTGTGAGTCCTTTTAAATATTATAATTCTTTTGTTAGTAATTTACTAGAACAAGCTCTAGCTGCATTCTCATTTAGTCAAAAGTGCAAATAAACATTTGCAATTGTTTTATTATTGTTATTTTTATTTTCCCCCCTGCAGCTCTACCAGAATTGTCATTGAAAACATCTTTTGTATTATATTTTTCCAGTTTGTACTACAACTTTAAAAAGAATCTGTCGCCAACATGGGATTAAGCGTTGGCCTTCTCGAAAGATCAAAAAGGTCGGTCACTCCTTGCAGAAACTTCAACTTGTCATAGACTCAGTTCAAGGGGGCTCTAGTGCTTTTCAGATAGATTCATTCTATTCAAAGTTTCCAGAGCTAGCATCCCCAAATTTGCCAGGAAGCAGCTTGTTCTCAACTTCAAAGCAAAGTGATCTTCCAAATCCATCAAACACAAGGCCTGAAACTGGATTTATGAGCCCAGAAGCTCCTTCAACTTCATGCAACCAAAGTTCCAGTTCAAGCCATTCCTCTTCCAACATGTCAGAGTTTCCACTTCATGCACAAAATATTGCAGGTGGAAAAGTTCCCAGTGTTGGAGATGATTCTGTTGATGGGGATATGAAGAGGGTCCCAAGTGAATTAGGATTGAAAAGCTTAAGCCAAGATACAGCAGAGCTCTTACCAACATCTCAAAGCCAAGAAACACCTTGTGTGCACCCAAATACTGTGTTGAAAGGCAGTAATACAGTGCATCGGAAAGAAGATACTCACAGAGTAAAAGTCACTTTCAGAGAGGAGAAAACCCGGTTTCGGATGCCAAAGAGTTGGAGTTATGAAGATCTTTTGTGGGAAATTGCTTGGAGATTCAACATAGATGACATGCGCAAATTTGATATCAAGTATCTAGACGATGATTCAGATTGGGTTTTGCTAACTTGTGATGCTGATTTAGAGGAGTGCATTGATGTTTGTCAACATTCTCAGAGCAGTACCATTAAACTTTGCCTTCAGGATAGAAAATCATAGCATTATGTACCAAATATTACAACTAGTATTGCAAGTTTTTTGTATTGAAGGAAAATTTTGATTTTTTTTCTACAAGCTAATCATCTTGGTTATACTATGAGCAGTTGCAACATTGGTCATCTTAAGACCTGAGCTTATGTAGCACCAACACTGCTCATTACTGTAAATATTCAACTTTATGTCTCGATTGGTTCATGGCATTGAGGTATATGGAAGGGGATGAGAAAAGTTGTTATGCATTATTCCAATTCCATGCTCTACAGGTCTCATTCACTGTGCCTCCAATTTACACAAGACAATGTCTTTTCATTGAGCCTAGTGTAATCTGGACCATCCTTTCCTGTGAGATATCATGGCAATCTGTAGTTTATCTCCTTCATCCTATTCCACTGAAGAGGTCTGGTTGAGGAAGCACCTCCTGCAGTGCAATGGAGACACCAAACACCCTCCGATTTCGACTTCTCTCCTGTGGTGGCACTAGTGATATGGACTCCTTCCAAACATGGATGGTAAGAGTTACCTGAATGATCTTTCTTGGTTATATGTTTCATTTTGATTGCTAATTGTCTTAAACTTCCTTTGCTCTGTCAAGAATCGCTTGCAATTTTCAATTGAGGAAGTGTTTGTCATAAGACTCAATTTATCTTCTAACTTAAGGTTTGGATATTGGCCGAGGCATGAATCATTATTAACTATTTTAACTTGTTTTCCCATAATTTGTTTGAGAGGGAAAAGTTATTTGTATCCATCCAATTCACGCATAGAATTTTTTGTGGTTAATTTCCAACAAAATGATCCTATAGGAGGAGCATATGGGATCAAATGAGACTTTAGAAAATGCCAAAATGGACCTTTTGTTTTAATCTCCACCTACTGTCACTTCAGAGATATCAAACATCTCAAAGGCTGAAGCTCATTTGTGTCCTTCATTCAAATTCATTTGCCTTGTTTTGTGATTTCCTTCTTGGCTTTCCTCACGTTGCGTTAGAAATGGATACTAGATATAGTTCAGAACATGTATGCTAGAAGTAATCACATTCAAATATCAGAAACACGCTCAGTCATCAAAATAAACCGTAGCATTGGTCTGTATATCATAGCAAAGTGCAAGCTTCTGTCATTGAATTCTCAATTTTTTTCGTTCAACCTTTTGCTATTGTTGTATGGACCTCCACAAATTGGTCTGGATGCAAAATAATGTTTATGATGGATTTCTTTGTTACTAATTATTTCAACATGTTTTTTCCCTTGTGTGCAGAAGCATTTGCATAAAAGTTGCAGGAATCAGCTTCAAGACAAAATCCTTTCATTTGACGAAACCCACTTTCTTGAAATTTTATTTTAGAATCTATAGTTCAAACCCACTTTCTTGAAATTTTATTTTAGAATCTATAGTTCATATGATGATTTTGATCGTTTGAACAAATCTATTTGCTACATCATTCTTTTAGATTTCATAATGCAAGGCAATTAGGAGTCATATGATTATTTCAATTTGAAAATGATAGACATGGATTTTACATCTCGTGTGACGATAGCTTTCTTTTTGTGCCTTTGTAAAGGCTGTGAGTAGTGTTGTAAAAGTTGGACCAGAAGGCAAGCTAGAGAAGGCTTCAGGTCACGGTTCAATACTGTCAGGTCGCTCAGACTGACGGTCGAACTGATAATCGTTGAACCAAATGTGAGACGGTCGCCGTTTAGACCGATCCAATCGCCCGGTCCGGTCTAATTCTTACAATACTGATTGTTAGTGAAATATTGTACCCTCAATAAAACAAAAATCAATGAATTATATGGTTTTTTACCATATATATGTTTGACAAGCTTCCGATGTACTTTAATATATTATTTTATATGCGTTCAGTGAGTTTTTAAATAAACAAAACAAATTATTCTCTTGCAGAAGAATCATTGGTATGTCCCTGAATAGTGAATACAAGGAAAAAGGACTTTACGGCAAAAAACTAAACATTTTTCTTGTTAGAGGTAAAATGAAATTGAAGGACACCGATTTGGTGTAGGGTGCCTTGGGCCTAGTCCTTCAAGAAATTTTAGGAACTCAAGGTAAGCGAAAGTTACCCCGGGTATCATTCTCAAGGAGCTTTGTTTAATCTAACTATCCTAGTAAATTAAATGCAATGCAAGATGAATTTGGGTAAAGAAAATATATTTTTGTTGATTTTTGAAGATGGAATGAAGGATGCAAAACAAATAAATATTTTTGGTATTTTTGGATAAAATGGTGTAATGGATGTGAATTGCTCTTGGAAATGACTTTCAATGACTATCATAGCATTCTAAATATTTTGGGAATTAATTAGGATGCTAATTTTCTAATTTACCAAACCTTATGAACCCATGAGTCCAATTACCTAATTAGTGAACCCCAACTAACTAGAAATTGTTAAGCCCTTTAGCACCTTTGAGTTTTCTCTAGGTTTCCTGAAGTACCAAACCTCACCAACCGGTAAGTCTAATGTCTAGTCTCATGAACCCATTCAAATAGGCATTATTAATTACCCTAGAGTGTGATTAGTGCTTTGTAATGCATTAGGTTCAATTATAATTCAATTCAATCAAACTATCTATCAATACCATGAATAAATAGAATGATATCAAATAAACCATAAAAGAACATATACATGACCATGTATATTGATGAATCTCTCATTACAAACCAAAATCACAAATACCCACAATAACAACCAAATTCAGTCCAATCTCAAAACATAAATGACAACCTAAACCTAGGCAATCAAAAATATAAAGAGAAAGGAAAGGAATTAGGACTCCCTTTGAAGAATCAAAGCTCAAGCCACTTCCATCAACTCCAAGAGCAAGGAGGAACTTTATTGAGGCATGGAAGAAGGAAGGAAGGTGGAAGGTGGAAGGGAAATGTGAGGAAATGAGAGTGGGATGGAGGAAGAGATGGAGAGAGTTAGGGTTTTAGGGAGCACCCAATCCCCAAAACTTAAGTTTCTAACCTAATTTTCACATCTAATATCAATGGTAAGTTGGGCTTAGTGTTTGGGTTTGAGTTTGGGTCCAAATTGAGCTCAAAACATTCAAAAAACCAGTAAAATCGGGTCTGTTATGCAGCAGTTCGCAGTAGGGACATCGGTATAATTTCTGAAATTCATATACTAAACTGTAATTATGTTTCTGGGACTAAACTGAATTTCTGAACTGAATTTCTGAAATTCAAGGTCCTTTTATGTAGTTTTCCAAATTCGTCCAGCAGCTTGATTTTCCAGATTTTCCCCCATTTTTCCTTGCTTTTTCCCATCTAGCCTCCTCCATGTTTGGTTTTTGAACGACCCTAAAAGTGAAATAAGGGAAAGAAATAGATCAATTGGCTCTCAAAATTAATTAACAAATTAAATTCATAAGCTAGGCCAATTAATTCACTTCCTAAACTAAATTTTACTTTAAGGTCTAGATATTCAATTAGGCATAAATGAACCAATATTGCATCTTTGAAATGTTAATAACCTCAAGTTAACACAATAAAAACATACAAATCCAAGGATTTGTCAGAAATCCCCTAACCAACTGGAGGTTAATCTTCTTAAGGTGTAGATATCACATAAGTGAGTTCTTTTCTCATGAAAACTATACATGTACGCCTCTAATAAGAACTCAAAACACATTTGAAGGACCCAACTACCCAAGTGTCTCATAATTGTATCGAGTATTGTTGCAATTAGGGGTGTTTAACTATGCCCATACCCGTTAAGCCCGCCCGTACCCGCCCGCATTTTCCCCGTTTAACCCCGTCTATTTAGGGTCCGTCACATTTTTACACGGGTATGGGCATGCTCATACCCGTTTATCTTACACGGGTACGGGTATGGGCATACCTACGGGCATGCCCATACCCGTTTAGATGCCCATTTATTATTATTTTTATTTTTAAAATGCATTAATCATATTTTACATCACTCTTTCCTCACACATAAATTTATTTTGTTGGTATTGCTTAGTTAAAACAAGATGGAATTCAAAGTTTATTAAAAATTGAATGCATACTATTCTCTTTGTGGGGATTTTCGTTGGATCTTTTTTAATTTTCTTTCCGAGTTTATCTTATATGGGCCGCCCATTTAACTTTGTTGCCAGTCCATTTATTCTGTGCCCATTTATAACCCGCTCGTTTATGGCCCGCCCATTTATCAATATTTAGCCCGCCTGTTTATGCTACACAGGTACGGGTATGGGCATACCTACGGGCGGCCCGAACCCACCGTTGAACACCCCTAGTTGCAATGATATCCTTTGCAGAACCACATGTATTGAGAGTTAGGGTAGGGTTTATTGTATAGGTTAGTGGGAGGTACGTTGTTTAATTGTAATTTTAGAATTTTCTGTCTCCAATACTCCATTGCCTTTTGACCAATTGATCAATTCATATAAGTACTCATAAAATAATCTCATAATTATTAAAAGCATAAAAAATACTACCAAAATATGCTTAAGTATGAAACCACTACTAAACACTTAGATCAATCGGTTATGGTTGTTCTAACTTAACTAGTAGTTTTAAGTTCAAGCCCTGAGTATGCAGCTAAGATAATTACTTAGAGGTAGTAAAACCCCCCTATTATAGACCTACATTCTCACAAGTTAGATTAGTTAGTTGCTTTCTTTAATGGGTTCTGAGAATTCATTCTTTAATTATGCGAAGGACATTGGCCTTTTAATTTGACCATCCCAAGAAAATTGACGATGTCATTTTGTTTTTTGTAGAAGGCTTTGCTTGAAACCCATACACATTGTCTTTATTTCTATCCAAACTATACATAATTCCTCAGAAACTAAAGACTCAGATTTCTTATAATGGTACATTCTTAATTATTTAATGTGAATTACAACTCGCATGGTCATTGCCACAAGGAGTTCAATCATTAGAAGAGCTGAGAGCTGCAACAACCGATCCTGTTGTTTCAAAAGTTGAGGCGACATCAGGATAGTCTTTCCATGAGGTTGTGATCTTCAAAGATGGGTAAAGCCAACTTTTAACCGACTCCATAAAAGAGTTTAAATCTTGGTTCAAAATAGCTTCCCAATCGACCTGTACACCTTGTGGAATGTTTCCTGTAAATTCCATATTGGCAGCGAGCAATAGACCCAACATAACCACAAATCCAACTGCAGCAGATCCTCTAGACAATGGCATTAAATTATACCTGCGGAGAAATGGTTTGTTAGATTTACTACAGAACCAACTTCAAATGTTTCAGTAGATGAAGAACACGCTGTGATGATTGCATACCAGTAATATGTCATCCTTAAAATGAGATCTCTCACGTTTGCAAGCACATCAAAATCAGTAGATCCATAATTTTCACCACAATAAGCATTGCAGAGTGCCTGATCATATCCAGATGCAAGGTGAAAGTTAATATTTGTTTAGCAACAAAAGAGATGGAACTTCAAAACATTGCCAGTTTATTTCTTAAAGTTAGACAACTATTGTTGAAACGTGAATGGTGATTGAATTAAAGTCGCATTCTTCACTAACAAATCACATAAATGGTGATATAAAAGGTATTCCTATCAGCTAAGTAAAATATCACAATACTGTTTATTATGATTGACATACCTCCCATGCCACTGTCATTTCTGTGTCAAAATCCTCCCATCTTGAAGGTGCACTGGGTGTTTTAATAGCGAAGTCAAAACCGTGTTCACCCCTGAAAAACCAATAGAGGATATAAAGAACATATAAAATAAAATAGAACGAAATATAAGAGAAAATAACTTGATTCTTCACAACAGAAGAGCATGGTACTTACATTTTTCCAAGGGATATCCTTGTCCCCTCAAGCTGCTTCCTGAAGAAGCATAAAAACCCGATAAGTAAGCATTTGCAGAAATTGTTTCCTACATATTACGTGCACCAGGCACACTTACCCTTCAATTGCTGTACTGTTGCACCAAGTAGTCAACCAGAAATCCTCACCAACAACACTAAGAAGATCAGAGCACGATTTTGCATGTGCGATCTGCACATTAAAAATTAGATTTTCCATTTTCTTAGGAACATTGACAACAAAAATACCACCAATAAAAGCATGTTATCATTTTTTTTAACTGAAAAAGCATGTTATCAGAACAAAATAAAATCTAAAAGAGAACATAATTAAAATTGGTGACAATACATGCAGTTGAAATTCCTCTTGATTTAAAAGTCATAAATCCTTGAGCTTGGACTGAACTGGGATGGGATTTCATCTTTCCAACAGTCAAGTAAAAATTTAAATCCAGTTCCAGTTGAAGCTTACAGATCATATGTTTACTATATATCTGAATTATGGTATCCAATTTATCAACTATGGTTAAGAGGAAAAGGAAAGGTCATTTTTTCTTGGAGCTTCCCACTTAATTTGCCAGTCATCCCTGTCTCATGACAAGGCCGGCTTAGGTTCTTTACAACAAATCCTATTGTTGATCCATGTTGATGACACCTAAATTCTCCTTGAATGCCCAATATGCCCCCAGAACCCAGGTCTAAAACCATACTAACGTGAACATATTTAAGTAATAAAGAAGAAAACCAAGCTTCCCCTGCAAGTGCAACTTTGATTTCATCACTCCACAAATTAATGGCACACTTCAACAAGAGATTGTGAGAATGACATGTGGAAAAGCACAAAAGATATCTGTCAACAATTTGGCAACTCACATCTTCTAATTTCCCATCTTTGGAAAGATTGATGATCTTATCTGTTTTGCTGTACACAAATGATTTCTCCTTCATGACAGTCTTTGCAACATTCAATGTCCTGTTGAATTTAAAGGTATGAGAATTTCCTAAGCCAGTAAAGTAACTTTGTGATATAACTATGATTTTTACCGCTCATAGTGAGGGAAATAGCGGACAACTTTGGTTTGTCCAAGCAGTAGAGGTGTGTGAGAACCAAACCCAGAGCTGAACTCTTCACTGCAAAGCAAGTAGGCTAATAAATGTTAAAAATCCAAGGAAAGATTAATTCAATCAAGGCCAAGTGATGATATAAGGAAAAAATAGAATTCTAACTTCAGTCTACCAAGACCTAGCATGAATGAACATCAAACGTTAAATCTAGACTAGTGTAGTTATGTACCTATTTTCACAAACCAAAGCATATAATTTAGTATAGAACAAAATTGTCTACGGACAACTTCATAACTTATAGATGCCACCATACAGAAAATAAAAATTGAAGAGGAATAACATCGTGAATGTTAAAATACATTTTCAGTGCAGTAAGTTTTGCTGAAGCTTCTAAGCAAAAGTAACATTCTTAACAACAAAGTTTTATCCCACTATGTGGGGTCGGCCAAATTGAAATTCGATCTTGATTAACATCAAGAAAGGGACAAAAGTTACAAAAACAAATTTGACGGACTCAATTGGAACAATCAAAAGAAAATGGTCTAAAGATTAAACTCCTGTGTCTGTGGGTGTGGGTGTGGGTGTGAGTGTGAAAAGCTTCGGTGACTAAATTGTAACATTTACAAGTGAAAGATCTAAATTGAGTTAACAACACAAAACAGCAAGAAATTATTATGAAGTCTAGTCCAACTCACAAGAATTCAGGTTTGCAATAGAGAATGAATGAATGAAGGAATGGCTTAATCAATAAATTTGTAACAGAAATCATATGCATACTGCATTTAACTTTGAATATCATTACACTAATGCCTACATGAGCTAGCTTATAAAAGTCACCCTACCAAGATATCAATAAAATTTTATACGCAGAATCTTGCAAACCCCGTGTTCTAAGGAATGGGTGAGAATTGGTGATCCAACAAATCATTTTCTTAAGAATATGACATTCCCAGATTTGGTTCATCATAAATTTTTTAGGAGAATAGTTCGCCACATTTCAGGAAATCCAACATTTTAATTTTCGGATCATATCTTTTTCTAACAAAATCACTTTATTTCCCAAAACCACCACACACGATTAAATCATTTAATGGATATATATAATATCAAATAAAACATTCACCCAAGTAAAATATCACTTTAGACCTTAAACTTTACCTTTACTTTGGTTTTGATCCCTCAAATTTCAAAAGGAAGTTTTCATCCTTCTAGGGGCAAAATGATCTGATTTTTATTAACATAAAGGGACCAATGCTTCAAGAAAAATGGAACTTGAGGGACCAAAAACTCTTGTTGAAAAAATGAGTATAAACAAAATAGAGGCAAATTTGAGGAACCAAAAATTTTATTAACTCTTATATATAACAACATTATCTCCACTTGAATACAATTTTTGGTCCCTGGAAATCTAATATTCAAAGCACATGCAAATATAAATTGTAGAAAAAGAAAATAGGTTCATTGACACAATATGATCTACTGGAGTCATTAGCATAAAATTAAATACCTTAGCTTGTTAACCCAAACAACAGGGTCACAGGGCTCAGAAATCTGTCTCCATCTAACAGCAGCCGAATAAACATCTTGCCATGACATGGAGCGGCAGTAAGATCTATCATCTATAATGCTATATGAAGGTGTTTCTAAGGCACTGCTAGTGCTACATCCTGCACCTCCTCTATTCTGACTAGCCATTTGAATTCTCTCCCTTCTCCTGGACCTTTTGCCATGCTTTGAGTTGCTCTTATTAGAATATTTCCATTCTGCTTGTAGGAACCGCCAAGCTTTAGATACCTTTTGTGCAATTTCAATGGCAGCAAATCCAGCCATGCGATGCTGGTAAGTGGTAAACAAGGAAACATTAAAATTCTGGTAGTGACAGGTCATATAAGATAATATAACATTCTGAGAACAGCTACAATCTTTGACATTTCGGACCAAAGTACATAAGCAAGCATGGACATTAAGAAGAAAACTATAGCTTGTGTATACGCTACAACTAGTTTAGAGAATGAGTTGATAAATTAAATTGGATACTGGTTTCAAATAAAACTACATTAGAATGTAGAATACAGCATCATTGCACATTAAGTAAGATTTATAAAGACCAGAATCAAGCTCAACAAAGAGAATAAGACATCTCTCTCTATGAAGCCCATAACATTATCACCCAAAAACCATGACATTGAATATGATATCACTGGAAAAACTGCCAAGGAAATGACCCAAAGATTGAAATGGCTGGGCAACAACGTCATTGCTCAGAAGATGGCATCACAAATGGTAAACACTGGTGCCAGAGGAGTCTAAAATAAAGATACAATACTACATCAGCATATCAAATCAACCGTGTCATGATTAATTATAAAGCCCGCCTATCAACAGATTAGACAAGGACTAGATTTCAATTTGACCCAAAGTCAGTGATCAAGTCTGATGGGATTCTGAAAAAGGAACGACTTGTATATGTTAACCCACCTACTCATCTCAATTACATAAAATACATTTGAACTGAACAAACAACCTTTCTCTTGGACTCCACCTCTCATTTTCTCAATCATTCAGATATCCACTTGGGGATCCCAAAATCCTTACTCAAAATTGAAATTGAAGAGAGATTAAATAAACTTTCAGGTAAGCTAAGGTCAACCCTCCTCCCCCCCTAGGGTATTTCTAATTTGAATTCACAAAATAAGATAATGGTGGTCCTAAGGAAAAAAGGATTTGGTGGGAAAGAAAGGAAATAAATAAATGCAAATAACAAGCCATTATATGTAGCATAAATAAGTTTACCTGGCGTCTATTAGGCAGGAAACCAGGGCAATCATACTGGATTTTCTTGCCAATGGAATCTGCAGCCCGTATCAGAGCGGCTTTTTGCTTTGTAATGCCAAAATCTTGCTTCCGAAGCTTCCACTTTTTTAATGATTCACGTAGAGGAGGTTGCCTATAAACTTTTTCACAGACATTCTTTGGATGCAATTTCTTGCACCAATACTCCTGAAAATCATGACAAATCATGTGAATATATTCCCATGGAAATAAGTACCAGAAAAGAACTATAAAAAAAAATCTAAGCCCACAAATCAACTTATGCCATAATCCGAGCATACAGGACTTAATGGGAATCAACTTTAAAATCATATTGAGGGAAAGTAATTTTCAAAAATCAAAACAGACACTTAATGAATCAAAAACTACCACTCAGAACCTATGCATGGACTTCTTGAATTGAATTTGTCATACAAATGTCAAGTGTGTCATACAACGTCGACAGCCTTATACTTGAGAGTTATAATCCTAGTATTTTGTCCTCAAAGGATGAAATAAAGCTACTTCCACTACACATTCAAGTAACCAATACTTAGAACTACAGGTACATTAGATTACAATGGGATTGAAGCTGAAATTCAAGAGATGAAAACTATAACATTGGTCCCCAGAGAATACAGTCACTGGGTCCATTCCCTTCTCATCTTTTCCCTTTCTCAAACATGTCATGACAGGCCTATACCCATCAGATAGTCTCCAGAAGAATAAAAATGCAGAAGAGCAAAGAAAAGTTCATTACAAATGCATACAATCACCTTAAAAAGTGGATCAATATCCCCATCAATGTCAAACCAGCAAAACTCACTGTTAATCTTTGAGGCTGTGTAAAGAGCAATCTCTTTCTACAAAAGAAGAAAAGTTTGGGCTTAGCATTGCAGAACCAGGTTTATAATGAGTAAAACTTAGCAGGAACCAAACTAACTTCAATCCATCACTATCATATAACAGCACCAATTTAATTTCATCATTCCCTAAAGAAAAGAACATAACCAAACAATATAAGAGGCTCAATAAACACAATGGTAAAAGGAAACAGGGACATATAGGTAGCTCTTTACATAGATATTCATAAATAAGAAATATGAGGAATGTTTACAATAGGAAACGACATTTCGATACTAAAATAAATAGGCCGCTTCACACTAGCATGCTCTCAAATTTGTACACAGAAGGCCCATCTCACTCTTGCTCTAACTTCTTGCAATTTGTGGAACTTTACAACTTAATGCAAATTAACAAGAACTGGTCTAAACTTTGCCAGCATTTTTATTCAGCATAAGAATTTCCATAATGTCTGTTTGATACACAGCAATGAACATAGGAAGTATCAGACATATCACATACCTGATAAAAGGCAAGGCACTGGAGCACAAATTTCTCCATTGAATCCAATTCAATATCGAGTGCAGCATCATAATCCTTGACCTGTGACACCAATAAATAAAGTTAGATTGGAGTAGATACCTGGACCTTTGAAGAGTTTCCTATGAAGTGTCTTCCCAGGGGGAAAAAAGAATTGAAACTCGTAACCCCTTTTAGCTACTAAAGCAGAGGCCCCATTCCAAAACACATATCTTTCCTACCCTTACTATAACATGCTCCCTCCCTTTATTCTTTCTCCGGACTAGCTTAACTTTAGAGGTTCCCTCATTCAACTACACATGTCCTCCTTCCATATTTTAAAGGTTGCCTGCCTGCTCACTACCATTTGATATGATAAATCCCCAAGTAGTGGTCCATTAAGTGTCTGTTATATTTTCTGTTACTGTTGTTGAGTGGCTTAGGTCTGGTGTGGGTTAGTAAGGAGTGCTGATGGTTAAGTGAGAAGAGGCCGTTAGTGGCTAATAGAAAAGGGGTTAGTGAGCTATAAATAAACCCCCATGTATCATTTGTATGTTGCATATCATTTGTGAAATAAAGTTTCTGTTTTCTCTCTTCACTTCTCTCTCGTTTCTTCTTCTCTGTTTCTCGTTCTTTTCTGATTTCCCTACAACCGTTACACTTTACTTTATCCTGAGTACAATATAATTTCTTCATTGAAAACCTATCAAAACTTCAAAACAAAATGTTCACATACCGCTTCTTTGTATTGTCCGATAGCATGGAAGCAGGAAGCTCGCAAATATAAACTCTCTACATTAGTATTATCAATGCTCAACCCTATAGTCAAATCCTTGATAGCCTTCCTGTCATTTAAATCAAGAAGTAAAACACATGATTCCAAATTAGTGAATGTCAAGAAAGTAGCATGTGTTTGAAGATATTTTACATGGACAGAGGATGTTAATATAAATTTAAAAGCTACCAACAAATAATCAGAAATCGCTAGTATCCAAACATTCTATGCAATATATCTCTCTAAATTATTATATTGAAGTTCAAAATGGCACTCACCATCACTTAAATTCAACACCAAATTAGAACATAGAAGTAAATGATATTTATAACTACATGCTTTGAGTCAGGGAATAGTTGCAAGAAAATTCCACTGAAGAGTGTATATTTCCCTAACCACCCATTTTTTCCAAATTAAAAATATATTTGTCAAAAATATTCTAAATGGGGTAAACTGGTGACGGATCCCAATTCAAACCAATAGTTATCAGAAATAATACCAAATATCTCAGGTTCTCCTTCTTGACTTTTCCTTATTCCCTATTACTACTATCAACTTCATTCCCCTGCTAGAAGGGTAACCATTTTCCTCATGTTCAAACTTTCAAATATACTTACCAAACAGCTTAAAAATATCCCACTATGTCTCAAAATTTCCCTTATAATTGAACATGGACAAAATATAACCAAGACTCTTGAATTCCCTGACCAAGTAAGAAATGATCATGTTGGTTAAAAATAAATCAATTCAATATATTAGCAGGTATGGTTACCTATGCTCTCCCATTGCATGGAACAATAGGCCACGCAAATGATAAGCCTTTGCAAACCTGTCATCAAAACCCAAAAACAGTAAGACTAAGCCCACTTCAAAACGTTCAACAGGCACAATGTGCATGTGAGAGAAAGACAAGGTATGGATAATAAAAACAATAAGGTTCATTCTCATCTATTATATCCAATCAATTTCTATGAGAAAAAGAATAATTACCTCCCATCAATTTGCAGCATATGATTTAGACATTCTTGAGCTTTTATTGGCCTTGCTAAATCTTGATAGAACTGTCAAAAATACATATTCAGAACAAAGCTAGCATTTGAAATCAACTAATAATAACAGACACAGCTTGCTAAGGTACAGATATATGCCTAATAGGGGCATGAAAATATGGTAATTCTTTACACTATATAGGGTGTGGCCATGGCAATACAGACTAGTAATGAAATAAAGAAAAGTTTTAAATATGTATGACAATTATCACAAGTATCAACATATATAAATTCAATAACAAATGTTATACTGGATATAATAGATCAAAACGCTGATTGAGTGTTCTAAATCTAATTCGATTACAATGCTTATATGGCTTTATCAAAACTATGCTTTCCTATACAACAAGATTACAAGACCAACAAAAAATTACCCATAATTTAGGGGGAAATATAACACAATACTTATTTAGGAATACCCAAGAGCAACCATAAGTACCAGTACCAATTAGGCATCTAATACAGGTTTATCTTCAATCATCACGTACCTAAGCTTCATAAATATAACTTGCTCAGGAACATGTTTATGTGAACTTATAAGCTATGAGTTGGGTTTGTAAGAATCAAGCTTTTAACTATGTTCAAAACTTCTAACCAGTCATCCCGTTATCAACAGAGAGTTCAAAGATACCTGAGTCAGATGTGCCCAAGCTTCAAGGAAATTTCTATCTAGCTGTAGTGATTTTAAATGTGCTTCCTCAGCTTTTTCATATTCACCAACTGAAGATAATGCTAAACCCTGGATGAGACTATATTAGTTCAGAGAAAGATTAAAGACTTCATCTGAAGCAGAAAACCAAGATCAGATATCAGAACTAATGAGATTTCAAACTCTAAACCTTAAGTAAAGACCCACCAAATATGTGTATGCAGACTTATTATCCTTCTCTAAATTCACACAAGCTGAAAGGTCCTCGATAGCAGCATCAAACACCTTAAACTTGAAATTAACAATTCCTGCATTATATTTTACAATAAATATGCATTATTGAGTATTTCAGGCCAATCTTTCTGAGGAAAAATAATAACTTCAATTGGAACACTAGATTTACTAAAAATCAAACTCCGTAAATATGAAATGCCCAATGAGATGTAAACAAGAACCAAGGGCAAGAAGGCATGATGCTAGATGACTACCTAACTTGTGCAAGATTATTTTGAAGGAGCTTGGCAATAACTTGATTACCTCAAAATGGCACATTCTCCTTCATATTCTATAGAAATTGAGTGATTCAATAAACTCAAGTGCAAGAAACTTGTATATACAGGGTTCAATACCCATCCAAAAATTGGCAGATATCACCTTGAATCCTTGATTTCCATAGGAATGTTATGCCAACTCATCATTGGGCTTCCAAGTTTGTTAAATTTTGTATCCACTGGCTATGGATGAGAATTTGTTTAACATGGGATGATATGAGTGCTAAAGAGTACAAATCCATGCCACATAAAACTTAGTTCGAAAAGATATGCAAAGAGCGATAAGTTGGAAAGGAGGGGGCAACAGTCAACTGACTCTGACAATTAAAGTGGTTAAGAGAATGAGCTGAAAAAATATCTAGACTCTGGACTGCAATTGATGGTACTGGCCTCTCAAAAGCTGGAAAGTGAGATAGTGCTCCTGTGTACTTGTTTCTGTTTTGTTTCTTTTCCATGTTTTCTTTACAGTGTATTTACGATGCCATTAACCGTGATTTTTTTAGCAATAATTCATTCATTATTTCATTGAGATTGGGTGGAACCTGGATATGTTTACTCAGTACAACATATTTCATAGCATTCTAGTCATTTTCAACCATAACTCCCCCAGCTCAAACTCAGTTTCATCAACAAAATAATTTTAAAATGAATCATACAAATAAATCAGTTCTCCATGCAACAAAATAGGAGGAAAACTTGTAGGTACAATGCTACCTCTCTCATGTAAGATATCCGCAGAGCTGGGTTCAAACTCTAAAGCCTTGGTCAAGTCTACAATAGCCTGTTAATCAGATGCAAAAACAAAAATGGTTGTCACATTTTTGGAGTGTCATTTGTAATAAACAAAAAAACATAATACAATATTTGGAAGAACGGCATCACAGCAGATATCAAACGTTTTCTTCATATTTTAGAATTGTTTTTAGAACAGATAGGGATGGAAAAAAGTGACTCTATCACAGAACTCTTACCTTCCGAATTACGTTTATGATAGCACTCATTTTCAAAGGGTCTTATCTAGAAGCCTGAATTTTCAGTCAGGGTCAGACCTAAGTTTTCCAAATTAGGGGTGGAAGAAACACAGAAAATACCAAAAACTTGAAATTCTAAACTAATATATGAGTTCTAGTATTACTGCATAAGATACTTGGACATCAACTCATTAAAATATCACTTCCCTTTGAGTGGGAACTGATACAGATTTGTAAATCTGTATAAAAAGAATTAGAAAATGAAGAAAGATAGAAGAAATATCCAGGAAGAAAAGAGAAACAGAGGTTTAATGAGGAAGAAGAATCAGAAAGAAAGAGAAAAGAACATAGAGAAGAAGAAAGAATAGAGGATTGATAGAAGAAGAAAGAGCAAGAGACTAGAGAGAGAGAAGAGAAAACAAGAGAGAAAATAAGATCACTCCATAGACTAATCACAAATGAATACAACACACTGAAAATACAAGTGGGTAGGTCTATTTATACCTTTGGGTTCCATTCATCACAGTGATGAAGTGTTAAAGGATCATAGTTAAAACAAATTACATATAATATTCCGATTTTCTATAATAAATTCATTTTATTAATTATCAAAACATTGATGCCACACATAAAGGGAAGTCTTTTTAACTTCAAGTTAAGATAAATGACAGTTCAATAGACAATCATATAAGGTAAAATTTCAATTGACAGAAATTATGATATAATAACTAAGATAAGTCTTCACCTCAATGAACTCTCCCAAAGCAGCTCGGGCCTGACCCCTTCTTTTCCATGCCTCACCAGCAGCTGGATTACATTGTATAGCCTGATACAAACATCATGTACAATATAAAATTACGGGGGAAACACCAATATCTTTATATAACTGATGGAAATTGTTTGCTTCAATACCTTAGTAAAATCAGCTATAGCAGAATCAAGTTCTCGCTGAAATGCATGTGCTGTCCCTCTCCCTATTAGCGCCTCAGGATACTCAGGGTCCTCTTTCAGTATCTGAGAGTAGATAAAGACAGGATTACGGTTTATTATATGGTAAAAAAATAAGGTACGGTAACAACCACATGAAATATAGAAGCCAGGGGTAAATATCACTAGTGAGGATTGCACCTGGTCAAAAACAGACACTGCATGAGCATACTTTCCTTCGTTAACCTGCAAAAGGATTTGAAATCTTAAATATAATATTAACCGCTTGAAAGCAGTTATAAAGTATCTGTCATAAAATTACATTAATGAATTAAAATCATGACACAAACCTCTGCTATACCCCTTGAGAGTCGAAAATCTACACTGATGGACTTTGACTTTGAAATCCGAGCAACACAGAACTTCTTATTTCCCCTTGCGTCATCATTTATTTTGAGGGACAAATCAAACTTTTTATTTGGCTTTTTAAAAATTTCAGTGATGTCAAATGATTCTCTACTTGTAGATACTTTTTCACATGATTCTGAGGTGTCACTTGAGTCATTACATGATTCAGAATTATAACTCAACTTATCAAGAACGTCAGGGCTTCCATTAGATTGATCATCAGATTTATTCGAGTTCCTATCTTCATCATGTAATTTATTACTTGAATCAAACTTTTCATCTGACTTCAGGCAGACCTCAGAAGTATCAGTAGAAATATCACATAATTTATCAGGACTGCTCAACCTATCTTTCGAATTACAGTCTTCACTTAAACTCCCGCTACTGAGAGAAATTGTTTCAGATTGAGGCACAAGAGCCCCATGAGTTTCATTCTGTATGCTGCAGCCTTGTTTTCCTTTTGTCAAAAGTTCTTCAAGTTCAAGCAACTGCTTCAAGTCTGCAGACTGATGCAGAGCATGCTCATAGCCTTGCTCCCATACCAATAGAGCATCCTCATTCTTCCCCAAAGCAGAGATCGCATTGCCTAAACAGCAGAATAAAACTAGCATAAGTTCAAATGATCTGACATGTCCACATCTGTGCATGAGAAAAATCACATAACCTTCCAGTGTTAAACAAGAGTACTACACAACAATGAATTGTAAATGTCACAAACAAAATCCAATGAAGATATTTCCAACACAACCATCTTTAGCCTTCAATCAACCGTCCTAACACTCAAGTAAACTAAAACCGTCCCCTCTATAATGCATCAGTGATTCAATCATTTCATAAATTGCACTTGTTCATCTTTCATCTACTTAGATAATAATGAAAGATCACATGTCAAGAAACTTCAAGAAAATAAAAAAAAATGCACCAAATTCAGATTAAGTGAACAAATACAGAATAAACTAGTTCAATTACAAATTTAAGTATCAATTAAGCCAAATTACTCGCTGCATGAACTAAAAAGCATAGATAACAAAGTGCGCAAAGAAAAGAAAAGAAAGCAGTAAAAGAAAACTAAAACAACCTTTGAGAATGTAAGCTTGAAGATACGCAGGTTCAATCTTCAGTGCTCTATCGCAATCCTTAACCACATGCTTATGAAGCTCCAATTGACTGTAACAAAATGCTCTGTTGCTGAAAATCAACAGCAACAAAAATCGCACACATAATTACTTCTCAAATTCACAATAATTAACCTCGAAATCCAAAACCTAAACATCGATCGATCGATCAAAAAGAGAAACGAAGCATTATAAAGAATCAATACATACCAGATGTCTTGGACTGAAGAAGACTGAGAAATTAGCGAATCGAGGATGCGAATGGCTTTAGACCAGTCCTTCGCAGTGCAAAACTTAGCGAGTTGAACTCGTTCGGAGATTGTAGGAGCCATGAGAGAGAGAGAGAGAGAGAGGATTTTGATTTTTGAAGGTTGGGCTTCGAAATGATGACGATAGATTTGGGGATGAAGGAGGGAGGGGTAAAATGGGGAATTTGATGATTTTCCCAAAGGGATGGAAGGGGGAGAGAGAAAAAGAGTGACGGCGTTAGTTCACGCGCTCAATTCGTTGACCGTTTTCGTTGACGGAGATGAAAATCAGCTGTTTACTGACGGCGTGACCATACCATGGTGAAAGGAAAGTTAGGTGACGGTGGTCACGGATGGCACAGGATTTGACCCTAAATGCTTAAACACCGTTACGGGCCAGTTGTCATATTCCCTCAAAATATTGTACTGGTCACCTTGCTTTAATTGCGAGTGATTAAGGAAATTAGTTAAATTAATTAATTTTATGTCTTTTCCAATAATATCCTTCTTTATCTCTCGTCTTAACTAAAATTTGTTTGTTAAAGAGTATAGGATGGAGGTAAGTTTGGGAAAAGATGGAAAATGACATTATAATTAAAGATAAATTGAATCTCAAAAGTAGACTGATATTTAAAAAGTGAGGGAGTACTTTCCATTAGTTTTTATGTTTTTTATGGGTTAAGTGTCATCTTTCACATATTGATATACAACTTTCATATTTGTAGGTTAATGTGTTCTCAGTGATGATTGACTAACAACTTTGTCGTAGGGATTAACAACTCTTTGATTCACATTGACAACCCTATCATGATCATTAACAATAGCGATATACAGTTTCATATTTTGTAGATTTGTGTGTTTAATTTCCAGCAATTAACCATCATGTCATTCCGATTAACAACCCTCTTATAGGGATTAACAATTTCATGATACTCAATTAACAACTCTAGGAGACGGTGGGCGGTGAATGGTGATGGATGTGCCAAAGAGAGATATGAAGAAACAAGAAAAGGGAGGATGAGTTTGAGAGAGGAAGAAGAATGTGAGAAGGATGGGATACTTGTGGAGTTACTTTAAAGAGAATGAAGAATTAGAAAGAAGAATGAGATGTAATGGTGGGCCTTTAACGATGGAGGGGGTGGGAGTGCTTGAGAAGGACGAAGAGAAAGAGGTGGGAGACGAGGTTTTAAAGAATGAAGATCAAGTTTTAGGGTTGGGGTGGGTTTTGTGGTTTGAGGAGAGGGCGTTCAAGTCCCTTTACAATATTAAATAATTTTAATTCAGTGTCTAGTACCTGCTTTGGTTATCTTATAAATCTGAATATCTTCATTGTCCTTTTGCATATTTAAAGTATTTTATCTGGGACTTTCCTAACTTTGTTGTCAATATAGACTAAATATATATAATGTGTTTGAAATCATAAACTCCTTACCCTATCTCAAAACACACAGAGAATGCGTCTAATTAAATAACAAAACTATAATCATCATTTTAACAAGCTACTTCTTCCGGAAAAATCTTTTGGGCTTCAAACTAATTCAATCATACTCCACGTTGAAATACATTCCTTATCCGAAATTTGTATAGACAAAAAAAGGTGTAAAATCAGCTGAACCATGGAAATACAAAAATATATCATCTTAGAGATCATAAGTTTTCTTGGAAGTCGTGGTAATAAACAGCTTCCACCTACATTTTTCACATAAGATCCAACTATGTTCAGAAAATAGGCTGATGACTGACCATCATTTAATTTATTGGACATGAGAAACATAAAATCATAAATATAATGTGATATTGTTTCGTAGCACACACTTCATACTTTCTTTGGAGTCAAAGATAAATGACGTTATTAATACTAGAAATATTATACAAGTCTCATAGATGCAATCATTAAAAATAAATTAGATATAGTAGCATTTGCGTAACCTGTACTAAGCTAGTTGCAAAATATACATGAAGAAAAAGGACATAACAAAATTGAAATACATAATGAAGTCTGAATTCTTTTTAACAAGATGAAATGGTTCTCATATAGTCATTTTGTACAGAGCTTTAACATGGATTGAGACGTTAAAGGGAAGAACCAACCAAAGCTACTTTAGATTTCTTTGGCTGAACAAAGCTGATGATGATGAGAAGAAAGGAATATCATAGCATTGCTTGGAACTTAAGGCGAAAGATAAACTTATCATGAGGTTAACCTCCGATCCCCGTCAAATGATGGACATGGAAAATTATCATTTTTGAACAACTGATACTACGGCGTGTGTATACTTTAGCACGCCCATTTACTCAACGCAACTTTTTAGATTTTTATTTAATCGGTTCATTCAAGATCCTTTTAGCAACCATACACTACCAAAAATCAAGTGGATAGTCACGGCCAAAATGGTGGTATAGTCACGTTTAAACCCGAGACAGGAGGGGTTAGTCGCGTTTTTGGCAAACGGGAGAAAATGAATCGTAACTAGATTCCTTGTCGCGTTTTACCTACGAAACTTGTTAAAAAATGACGCGACATAGCTAGGCTCCATCATGTCAGACACCTTGTCACTGCAGGGCAAACACGACATGCAATAAAATAAGTTTTTCCTATGTCACGTATGTGAAACGTGACATGAATAAAATTAAATATTAACTACTTGTCGCGTATATGAAATGCGACATGAGGAATAAATTTAAAAAAATTTGTGGCGCGACACATTACAATGTTCACTTTGCCACAATGTTCTTCTGGAGCCTCCACTCCAGTTTTTACTTCTCCCACACATGCATACATACATACATACATACATACATACATACATACATACATACATACATACATACATACATACATACATACATACATACATACATACATACATACATACATACATACATACATATATATAAATATATATATATATGCTTTTAACTATTGAGACCATGAGTACTTTTGTTTGGGTAATACGTTACATGAAGAGATAATGTAATTATTTTTGCTTTTGCTAAATTGGATAAGAGATGATAATAGAGATAAAAACTTACAACTAATTTTAGCAAATGAAAAAACCAAAAAAGTAACTAAATGGAGATGAAGTATCATATGTAATTAATTCATAAATAAATTATGGCTGGATAGATGGAGACACTAATGGAAATTTAAGCTCCATTTTAACGCATGTAGATGGAGAGAAATGTGAAGAGGAGAGGAATTTAGAACACTAGCCGCTAGAGATGCAATAGGAAATAAAAAGTGGGAAATAGAAAGTGAGTGAATGGTGTTTAAATATGACAACCATGATGCGCGGGGAAAGTTGAAAATTTAGAATTTTTGTCGCGTATGTGTTGTCGCTACACAAATATTTAATTGTTTACTTGTGTCACGTGTGCCAACGCGACCAAAATATTTATAGTAAAGGTTGGGGGAATGTGGCGTGTGGTGACACGCCACATGCTTTACCCACATGACTGTTCATGTGAGATATAAGATAATAAAATATTTATAGGTTTCTTTACAATTTTTGTTAAAATTCTAAATCTAATACAATTATGAGAGATATAAAGATAATAAAATAATTAAATTTTTCATTATCAATAACATGGCGCGCAGTCACATGCCCTCATATATATATATATGTGTGTGTGTATATATGTATATACTAAGAAAATGACTAACAAATACCCAATGGAAAATTCTTATAGTATTATGTCACATATAGAAAAAATCATTAACTTGAAGATTACATCACTTGCTTTAACAGACACATTTACCCGAAAAAGTTTGAAAGAAAAAAACTACAATCCATCGGTGTGTTAAAAGTTCCATAAAGACTATAACAATATATGCATAACGTAAAACCCCATCAATATAATATAAAACTTGATCAATGCTTACATTATGGCTAGAGGCCGTTAATAGCTTGAAATTAGCTAATTTTCAAATGGTGGTTATGGGAAAATCAAATCACTAAAAAGACGGCACAAAGGTACCGACCCATATTTACCCTTGTAGATGCCTGAATTGTTTCCACTTGCGTCCAAAACATGTTACTATAATACTCATGAGAGTCGGTATGGCAAAATAACGTGTCCTACATATATGTAATATAACAATATATGCAGACATTATATTACTGAAAAAGAGGTGAGCTATAACAAACAAGTGGCAACTTTAGTTTTTCTGTGTAAATAATTTGTAATATGTTTTTAAAGAAGTTAACAGAAATTTGAAAATATCCTTATAATTTTCTATTGAAGATCAAATAAGAGATATACGAGAAAAATTAATATGATGAGACCATATTATATCTGATCTCGATACTAACGCCTGCTGACACATAGAACAAGAAAAAAGTTCGCATAAAACCAAAAAAAAAAGTGCACTTGAAAATATTTCTGTGTATTAAGTTTATATATGTACCATTAGTCTTTGTTATAAGTCCAATTTAATTTGTAGTTGAAAGTTGCAATAGTCTTAATTACAGGCTCACCTAGAGATTATATATTATTGCTTTTGATTTTACCTTTATTTTATAAATTACCGTAGGAGATATAGAAAGAGAGAGAGATCATTATGATGAGTGAATAATTTGTAAATGTATTGAGAGGGAAAATTTTAATAAGGATAAACTTCTTTTAAAGAAAAATATTATCAATTTAAGGCATATTTTCATTATTACTTAAATTCCATTCCTTAATATTTAAATATAAGTTGAACTAAACTAATAATAAGGACTAAAATAGTATATATCAACTAAGAATATAATAAGACTGATCCCATTAAGTAATGTCTGCTATATGGATCCTATGACATTGCTATTGTGAACATGTAAACTTGCATTGTAAAGGTTATCTTTAGATCCCCAAAAAAATCTCTTTTTTTAGTTGATATATCTAATTTAATATACAAACTAAAATTAACCAAAACAAAGTGTAGAACAAAGATTGTAACTTTTGCAGCCTAGTGGTATATATACGAGAGTTTGTTAATTCCATAAGGTACCATTGTAAATATAGGTCATTACTGTCTACACTTAATTTATAAAACAAATTGTAGGGTTATATACATGTGATTAACCAAAGCCCAAGCGAGCAATCACTATTATACATCAACCAAAGTCCATATCAAGCGCATGATAATCTAAACATTTTGGACCCACAAAGAAGGAAACAAATGACTAAGGGAAGTACCAACCCGACCACCACAAGAATACAAAATAACAACAAAAACAAATAAAAAAGCATTTGAAAAACCACAGTACCAGAAACAACCTTTGCCTCCCACCTTCCCATCCAATCCAATGCAAAATAAAGACACACATATTTTCATACATCTAATCTAAAAAACGCACATTAGGATATTTAATTTAGTGATGACCCCATTACACAAATTATTCAAATCCTTGCACAAATTGTTTAAATTAAAATCTTTACTTTGCATAGATTTTCTTCCCCACTTACCATGCATTAACATCATCACTAAGCCACAATATCATGCCTGATATGCTTGATCAGCAAAGGAACCACAACATCCGGCGAGCTTAACTGAGGCAAATGACCATACGTTGACATGACCTCCACAATGGAATCTGCTGCTATATGTTGATGAAGGTACTCAGAAACCACAACAGGAACAGCCAAATCCTTAACACTCTGAAGAATATGGCACGGCACTGTGATTAATCCTAGGATTTGCCTCATGTCACTTTGGAAAATGGTCTGTGCAACGCTTAGTGCTATGTCTGGTCTCATATTGAACAATGTTCTGCTGAATTCTTGAACTGCCACCGATTCTAACTCGCCCCCTACAGCTAGAGGAGCGAATCCTGAACACCATGCTTTGTAGTTTGAACCAATTGCGTCGAATAATTGGTTCAGATCTTCCTGCTCAAACCCTCCGTAATAATCCACGTCGTTCAAATACCTTGCTCAAACAATCAGCAATTTCAATCATAAGTAAGGGAAGAGTGTAACTTATAGGAAAACAACTCCCATTTAATTAACGAGAGAGATGAATTAAGGGTATTTAATGTTGGGTTCACTACCACTTTAAACACCATCCAATTGTGTGTGTATAATACTCTATCTACTCCCTAATATAAGAGTCAGCTGCCAAAAAACTCTTTTTAAGAAAACATGTGAATGTTAGTTGGGTGTTTGAAGTTAATGTTTCTTTTCCAATATTGTCTATAAAATATATTGAGAAATGAATTAAGGATATACTTACTCCGGTCCGTAATATAAAAACCTGAAATTTAAATGGCATTTGTCTAAAATATAAAAGTTCGCTTACATTCTCTTCATTTAATGTGTTTTTCCTACTTTGCCCCTAACTCTTCTCTTTCATACTTATAAATGTTTATATATTTCTCTCTCTTAATACTATTATCATAAATATGAACAAAACATTGAAAAGAAATTATTAAATTCAGGCACTCAAGTAACTTCACATGTGACTGCTTTGGCGGCTGACCTTACGGACTTGAGGGAGAGAGTATAATATTGGTTGGGCATAACCGAAACACAAACCTAACATGTATATATACCAAATTGATTCATATTTTAATATGATACTAGGTCCATTGAATCGATGAGAAAAAAAGAGCAAAATAAAAAATTGTAGACCTCAGTCATACACAGGAAGGAAAGATATGAAAGATTAATTAATAAAGTAAGAGTATATAATATTGGGTGAATCCCATCACATTACTTTAGGCTTTGTGATTGCACACAATTAATTCATACTTTAGCTGACTTCATTTCAAAATTCATGCAATCTATGAAAGAGTAATTGGTGGTGATTTTATTTGTTTACCTTGGGGAACCGGAGATCATGATGAGCTTGGAGAATAGATCTGGGCGAGAGATGGAAGCAATAGCACCAATCATGGCGGAAACAGAGTGGCCAACAAAGATGCATGAATCAATATGGAGCTCTTCTAAAATGGCCAGAAGATCGTAGGCATAGCCTTCAAGTGTGGAGTAACGTTCAAAGTCGAAGTAGTCTGGGTTTGTGGTACCAGCACCCATGTTATCATACAGAACAACTCGAAATTCATCAACAAGGTGAGGTACAAGATGCTTCCAAAGTGATTGGTCTGTACCAAATCCATGACCAAGAACTATGTACCTTGTGCCAGATCCTAAGACTTTCACGTTTTGAGCTTCTTCTACAACCCCCATTTTCGGTTCCTAAGCTCAAATATGTTTGTCTCCCTTGTTGTTTTACTTTTTGTTGTGCAGTGTGTGTATATGGGAGCAGGGAAGTATGATTTTGAGAAATGAGTGGATATATATTAGACTGCTTTGATGGTGATGACGAAGAGAAAGGATCACCACACCTAAATATGCATTTAATGGTACAAAGACAACTCTCTCCCACTTTGTGTTGGTTTCTCGAAATATCTAGTTTTCAATAAAGCAAATCCATCATTGGTCTTTGATATTTCATAGAACTTTAGTAAGCTTACCTAACAATGGAATCCACTGTTGATTCGGTCAAAATGATGTGTTTACATGGAGTCATTGAGTCAGTTGAGAGATAACTCAAAAGTAAATGAGAGGATTAAAAATATTAATTTAAATTCTCATCGCAAGTCACAACATCAAAATACTAAATACTATCAATTTCATCAGTATATACTTAAATGACATTCTTTATAACTTCTTTGACATTGATGACATTATAACAAAAGTCCACAATTCAACAAGGCAAAATGGTTGATATAGTAATTGACTATTTACTTCGAACATATATGATAAATGATTGTTTCAAGGTGTAGGAATGATAGATAACTTTTTGAATTGGTATAAATATGATAAAACTGGGGACATCAGTTAACAACGGTTAAGTCAATAATAATACCAAATTTACCATATATGCACCGGTTCTGATAGCTGACTCTTATTTTTGTATCAAGTGAAATTATCAACTACTAATTAGCTCTATTGCCCTACAAAATACTTACAAGCCAATATTTTGAGCCAAGTCTGTTGGGCTAGCCTGTTTAAGCCCTAACTTAAGGAGGGATGGAAGACTTTAATTTTTGGTAAAAAAATGGGGATTGACTTTAAACTAGTCAGCCCTTCAAGCTGCAAGATTAGACGACTCGGAATCTTAAGGTCGTTATATAGATTTTCTAAAAAAAATATCAAATGACATTATGAAATCTTAACTCTATTTATTCGCTTCTCAAGATCACCACAAACGCCATGACACACTCTCACTTTGGGGGTTTTTCGGTGTTGGGCCTAAATGGGTCTGAGATGGGTTACCCTTAAGATAGACACCTTTAGGGTTGGACTTTTTTAAAAGTCGATTTTTAGAAGATATTAAAATAAAGTTGATTTTTGACCCCAAAATCAAAGTCTAATCCTCCTCAAATTAGGGCTTATTAAAAGGACTTGCTCGACATGCTTGGTCCGAAATCTCGTTTCAAGTGTTTTTTGTAGGGCAAAAACGTTGATTTAGTAGTTGAAAATTTCACTTGGTACAAAAATGATAACCAACTATATATATTAGAACTGGAGCATACATGGTAAAACAGGTAACTTTAGCTTAACAACCATTAGATGACATCACCGGTTTTATCATTTTTACATTGGTTCAAAAAAGTTGGTTATTATTTTTATACCTCAAAACAATCATTTACTATATCAGCTCAGAGTGAAATATTTAATTACTATATCAGTGCTTTGGCCCATTCATCAACACAAGAATAAAATGTTAGATAGATAAATGATAACAAAACATTTTTTATCAATAACAAAAGATTTCTAAATATAGTTCTTCAATAACTAAACTTTAAGTTATCAAAGCAAATTATTAGCTTATACTCCTTTCGTTCCTAAATATAAGATCACTTTGGGGAAGTAGATAAGTTCCTATAAGATCACTTCCTGTTTTATCTCAAGTTTTGCCCAAACTACCCTTATACTCCCTCTTTTCATTGAAAACCCCCCTCCTTTTAAAGTTAAGTAATTGAGGGGATTTTGGGAAGATCATGTAATTTCATTGTCTTCCTTAATCTCCCCAAATTTGCCAAAGTGATTTTATATTTAGTAACGGAGGGAGTACATGAATTGTTGTCCATATTTTTTGCTCAAAAAATTTTAATTTTTCAAAAGAAAAGAAGTAAAACGAGGAACCAAGTTGTCCGAGGTAAACCTGGATTGTACTTGATAATCCCAAATTGTTAATTTGCTAGTATCATCTTAGACTAGGAACTTATTCAAACTGGCTACATGTACGGATATTCGGGGGTTCAAGAAGTTGCAGTCGGTCCGGTTTAATGACTATGCAGCTTAGCTTAGAGATATGTTTGAAGGTTTATGATCTGGTACGTTCTGGTGTATGTCAATGGGATTAGATCCAATGGAAGAACAAGAATAGCGTGGGCAAGGCTGAACCGTCCATATGGTGGCCATTAATTGTAACTTGGCATTATCGTTGTGGTGAGGTGCATTTATAGGAGGGTCAATTAAATGTAGGGAGGCTTTGGTCCACTGCTATTAATACCTTACCTGTCCATCTCCACGTTGTGTTTATTGTTTATTGGCTTTGTGCGCACTTTGAGACAGCATGTGACTTGGCGCTTGGGGAACTTGTTTTTGGATTTTGTTTTGGGTGGAGGAAGAGAACTTTGATGTTAGGGCAAATAAAACTAAGCTTTCCAACACATCAATTCCAGTTTACATCAATGATAGTTTTGGTCTCTCAACATGGATATGGATATGAATATAGGTTTTCAAAATATCTTGGGATGAAATTTGAAAAGAAAATATCCGTTGTGATTGTGAGGCGTGTTGTAGTGTCATTGTGCCTAGAACTATCCTTTAATGTCCTTTAATATCCCCGCAAAGCACTGAATTTCACAAAAGCAAAACATTTTAAAGGGGAAGTCTGTTTTGAATACGTTTAAAACGGATAACTAATTTGAAATGAACTACTTCTCTACTTCAGGAAAAAAATAGTAACAAAGTTGGGACCAACGATTTGTTGAGGTATTAATAAAAGGGGCTAGAAATTAGTTCATTTAGTTGACTTAATATAACTATGTAAAGGCTTAGAGTTCAAATAATTTATAGGTTAAGGTGCAAATTTATTTCGTAAGTTTTCTTTCAAGAGCAAATTCGCTCCATATCTTTTTGGGTTAAAAAATGCTTTGAAAGTTTTATAACGTAATAATTTGCCGTTTTCTATTAAAATATTAATAGTTATTGTCATTTTTTTAACTATCATCATTGTTATTTTACAAAAAGGAGCCAAATTATACTCTATTAGTACTTTGTATATTCTCACAATCTAATTATGATGGAAAACATAATTTCTGACACCGTGTTTTTTAAAATTATACCTTTTATTTTCAGCTAAGGATCTTATGGTCCTTTTTTTAGTAGACATATTTTTCAAATGTTTTTTTATAACGTTAAGTTTAGATAAGTTGGGTTCTAGCTTCTAGGATACATTAGGGTTAAGACATGCCTCCAAGCTCAAAGAGTATTTACAGATGTACTTACAGATCACTCACTAATAAGGTTCTTACATCTATGGGATTTGAAGGCACAATCAGACAATCTTATGGTTATGAACCAACATTTTTACAAATTGGACGACCATTTGTTGGCATATTCTGCAAATGTTATTGACGAGATAAAAGTGCCAACTCCAAAAAATGCAAGGGCCCAAAACGTTACTGTTTCGGGATGCGGATTAAAAACAGAGGGTCTTTTGAGAAAAGTGAGTAATTGTTCATAGAAGGCCCAAATGATAAGCAAGCCCAGGTATCCCAGATAAAAACCAAGCCCATAGAGTAGAATAGACTTCCTTCCTATAGAAGAAACATCGAAGCTAGTCTGAAACAAGCCAAGGCTTGTGGATAAGGAGAGTATAACGGGCAAAAAATGGAGTCTAATTAATGTTAGAGTCTAATTAATGTGAAGTTATTACTCCCTTTGCCTTAACAGGAAAAAACGATCTTATTTAGACAAAAGGAGTCTAAATTTAAGCTCTTATACTTATACAGTTATACTACTTTGAAAATTTATGAAATTGTAATGATAAAAATTTATGGCCTTAAACGAGTTAACTCTTTGCCTTAACGGGCCGACCCTTATTTATGAGCCTTAATTAAGAACTAACCCTCTGAGCTCAATTCCATTTTGAATAAAGAGACTGCAACCCTCCCTTAAATAGGCTTAAAATAGTGGTCTCAAAGGTTTAGCCCATTTCACCGGTTCTATTTAAAGAAGATTATTACTAAATATGTTTATTGATAGAATAAAATTATGTGATTCAAGAGTTTCAAACAATTTTAGGGCCATATACTACTATCATATAACAGCATAAATTTACAATAATAAAGCACAACTTTGTCTAAATAAATTTCTATTATCTCGTTTTCAACATATTATATTGGTAAATCAGTTGTTTAATCATAAAAATAGTGACAAGTTTTTATATGAAAAATCGACGATTAATATATATTCATTCATCATCGAGTATAAGTGTGAACGATTTTATTCATTGAATGAGCCACTAAAGATAGAGTCAATCAGTCAACGATACATTCATTAAAAATGTATTGAGTATTGTTCCAATCACCTAGTTATCGCAATCGTTCTCATAGTAACAGGATCATTTGAAGATAATAGTACAGTTTTTTGAAAAATTAAAGGACTTAAAACTACACACACACATATTCATTTTTATTATAGAAAATTAAATATATTTATAGTAAGACAACCAAAATTTTAAATTGCGATGTAGGAACTTTTGGGGGAAAACTTGAACGACTTTTTATTTTCTTTCTAATCATCTTTTAGCCTTTTGTCTTTTATTCGCTCAAAGTTCTGGAGTATTATTTGGATGAATAACTAGAAGACTTTGTTATTATGATTTTTATTCTGTTTTAAAAGTTCGTCTGTCCACGGGCATACATCACTTAATTAATGTACTCCGGTCCCTAATGTAAGAGCTAGCCGTAAAAAAAAACGCTTCTTAAGAAAACATATGAATGTTAGTTGGTTGTCTGGAGTTAATGCTTCTTTTCCAAAATTGCCCATATTTATTATGGTACTTTTAAGAGAGAGAAATACATAAGCATTAATAAATATGAAAGAGAGTTAGGGGTAAAGTAGGAAAAAATGCATTAAATGAGGAGAGAATATGAGGTGAGCTCTTACATTAGGGACCAAAACCATTCAAATTTTGGGCTCTTATATTAGGGACCGGAGGGAGTATTATTTAATTTTAGCAATTTAGCTTTTTTTTAAAAAAAAAGTTCGTGTGCACAAATAGATCAAAGTAATATTTCATTTTAGGATCTTCTTTTTTGAATTTAACTATTAAAACGTGTGCTATGAAACATGATTTTGGATGATACACATTCAAGATGTTACTGCAGAAGGATCACTTTGAAAATACTGAGATGTTTTCCCAGGAAGCAGAATTGGTTTTTTCTGACTGTTCCTCTAAGGCGCACACACCAACACATCCACATGGTTTTTGTTTTAAAAAAAAAACAGAATTGGTTTTTTTTTTTTTTTTTTTTTTTATGGTCAAAAAAAAAAAAAAAAGAAAGATTGTTTTTTGAATAATGGGGGCATCCTATATACAAAATATAAACTTCCAATTCATAAAAAGTCTGGTCTTTTTTGTAAACTACAGTTTGAATTTTTATAATCTCAGTTTATATGTATTTTTTCTAATTTGACCACATTTTCTCCCATTACATTCTCAATATACATTCTCTTTTCAATTGAGTAATTATTTGGCTCTCATCATATTTATTATCTTCGACATGTTTGAAAAAAGTATATAACCTCTTCGGCAAAAAAAAGTATAACCCTCAAATATCTATTGATGTTTTGACCAATTTTAATTGATTTCTTAATAAACACAAACGAATTATTTAAAATTTGTAATTTAACTTGGAAGAGAGTTTGGCATCTCTCAGTATTTATCATCCACTAGAAGTATCTTTATCTATCATATCCCCGTTCAATCAATCTAAATGGCATTCAAGTAGAATAATGAGATGACAAATCCTTAGATTTGCTTGGTTTTATATGCTTAATTTGAGGCAATTAACATAATTGAGATGCAATGTTTATCCTTCATATGCTAAAATAAAATGCATGTTTTTGAATGAGAGTTGACTTGAAAATTAAATCAATTGGTCTTGAAAATATATGATGTTTGGTAATTAAGTTTCTGCCCATTTGATCTACCTTTCTTCTTTTATTTTTAGAGCAGTCACATGTCTACTTATTGGAGTTATTGGAGCTGATTAAAGTCAAACACATGGGCCCTCCCACATGGAAAAGAGCTGCTGGACATATTTGGGCTGGAGGTGTGAATGGGCTTAGGAAAAGAATTGGGTTTTGGGCTGAAAGGAGGCAGCCACGCAAGAAGCAAGAAAAAAAAGAAAGAAAGAAAGAAAGGAAAGGGGGTCTGTGACGTTGGGAGGAGGAGCTGGGGCACAGAGGGAGTTGAGCGCCGAACTGAAAAAGAAAGGAAGGAGATGCGAGAATCATCATCATCATCTTGACAGCTTCAACCACAAAAATGGGAGAATCAAAAGTTCTCTCTTAATCCCATCATCCACTTCATCATTTCTCACTTCCCCACTCTATTCCCAAAATGATTTCTCTCAATCCATCCCTTTTTGGTGCTCTCCTCTTCCTCATGAGCAGCTAAACCTCTTTGTTCTTGGTGATGGGAATGGATGGTTAAGCTAAGTGAGCTTGTAATTTGTCCTATACATTCTCTTCCTTTTATATAGTCTAAATTTCTAAGGTTATAGGAATTAGATTTATGTATTTGGTTGTATGACTTATTTTTATCTTTTATGGATGAGTAGGAACAATCTTTCATTTGTTAGTTTCTTTAGTGTGAATTATCGACATTGATGCTTATTGACTTGAACATATGTTAATTTCATGGTCTATGATTTTAACACATGCTTATAGTTAAAATTTTGTGCTAATCAAGGGTTCTTGTTAGTGGATAATGGTGTTGGTTGTTCATGCTTAGGAGTTGGCAAATAAATTTAGTAATTTTAATTTGGTCATGTGCTTAATCAACTTAGATTAAGATAATTAATGTTAGAGGTTCCGGCATTAATTATATTGATCTAAGCCTAGCCTAGAGGGGTTCCTCTACGGAGTTTATTGATTTGACCACTTTACCCCCAAATATTTTATATAAGCTATGATTCTTGAATTTCCCAATCACTAAGAACATCTTATTATCTATTTATCCAAAAATCCTCCCTTATTCTATTATTTTTATCATACAAAATATTTTCTAGATTTAATACTAAAAAGAAAGAAGTTAATTAAAATGATTTTTCTCGTTTTCAAACAAGTTTCACACTAGTACTAGGTAATTAGTTACATTTATAGGTTCCTTTGAGATCGATACCCGGGGATAACTTCCAGTTACCCCGAGGTCCAAATTATCTTGAAGGATTGGTCTCGAGACACTACATCGACCCGCTAATCCGGCCTCATTCAAGTGGCGCCGTTGCCGGGGATTAGCGGGTCGATGTAATTATTCTTTCTATTGTGTGATATTCCACTAAAGCTATTGCTCTCTAGAACTTGTTTTATTTCTTGCTTGAGGCTACATTTTGCAATGTCATGAGTAGAGATGACATAGGCATTCCTTTCATTACCTTTTATCCCAACTACATATTCCTTCATATACTTTTACTTCCAGTTACTACTTGAAGGACACCGATTTAGCGGTCGGTGTAGTGTGCCTTAGGTCTTATCCTTCAAGAATATTTTAGAACCTCAAGGTAAGCGGAAGTTACCCCGGACATCGTTCTCAGAGGAGCCTTGTTTAATTAAACTATCCTAATAAATTTAATGCAATGCAAGATGAATTTGGGTAAAGAAAATATATTTTGTTGATTTTTTTTAAAGAGGGAATGAAGGATGCAAAACAAATAATTATTTTTTGTATTTTTGGATAAAAGGGTGGAATGGAAGTGATTTGCTCTTGGAAATTAATTTCAATGGCCATCATAGCTTTCTAAGGATTTTTGGGGAGTTTAATACACTAATTTCCTTATTTACTAAACCCCATGCAAGACAAACCCCATGTTGAGACTTCATCCAATTAGGCATTGTTAAGCTCTTTAGTGCTTGTGGACCTATTGCTTGCAAGGAACTATTGATCCTACGACCGGGACCCCGAATCGCCACTTAATTAATCCTAAGATTTTAATTCACTATTGGAACCCCACATAATAAAATAAAATCTAAGGATTGAAGTCCAATGTTACTCAAGCAATTAATAGGTTCACTTTGAGTTTCTCTAAGTTTCCTAAAATACCAAACCTCACCAACCGGCAAGTCTAACACCTAATCTCATGAACCCATTTAATTAAGCATTATTAATTACCTTAGAGTGCGATTAGTGACTTGCAATCATTAAGTTCAATTATAATTCAATTCAACAAACTATCTACCAATACCATGAGTAAATAGAGATATCTAATGAATTATAAAGAACATATGTATGACCATACATATTGTTGAGTCCAAATCCCTCATTACAAATCAAAACCACAAATAAACTCAATAACAACCAAATCCAGTCCAATCTCAAAACATAAATATTAAACCTAAACCTAGGCAATCAAAAATATAAAGAGAAAGGAAAGGAAGTAGGACTCCCCTTTGAAGAACCAAAGTTCAAGCTATCTTCAAATAATTTCCAAGAGCAAGGAGGGTGTTTTAGTAACTCATAAAGAAAAGCTTAGAAACCCTAAGCTCTAATTTATGAGCACACATGATAGGTGGATAGAGGAATTTGAGAAGAAAATAGTGAGGAAATAAAGATCAAAAATACAAAATTAGCATGTGAGAGGGAGAAGTGAAACACCACGGTTCGGCGCCAACCCCCCCCCCCCCCCCCGGTACTCTCTCTCAGCTCTCTTCTTTCTCTTTTCTTGCGTCAGTAGCTCCCCTCTGCTCACCCCTCTCCTTTCCTTTTAATTCAATCCCCATTCATTCAACTTGCTTCAGCCCACTTTGCTTCAACCCACTCTCTTCTTCAATTAATTCAGCAGCCCACGTGGAGTCCTCCTCACAATGCCATTTGTTCACCTTGCAAATAATGGGCTGTGGGTCCATTCTTCATCATTAAATCAAAACCCATATGTTTTAATTAACTCAAATGGTGCTGGTTTTGATAATTAGAGGGGCAAAATAATGTGCATAGTGAAAATAATATATATACTAAAATGGGGAATTATTTTGAACAATATTGCATCTTAATCATGTTAATTGTTTCAATTAAACACATAAAAATCATACAAATCCAAGGATTTGTCATGAGACTATCTGCTTTAATAAATATAAATGATTCATTATTACAATCAATGATTTAGAGTTGTTTCTAAGAGATCGATATCTGCTTTAATAAATATAAATGATTCATTATTACAATCAATGATTTAGAGTTGTTTCTAAGAGATCGATATTTGGAAACATGTATTACCTCCGGTCCCTAATGTAAGAGCTAGCCGCAAAAAAAAACGCTTCTTAAGAAAACATGTGAATGTTAGTTGGATGTCTGGAGTTAATGCTTCTTTTCCAAAATTACCCATATTTATTATGGTACTTTTAAGAGAGAGAAATACATAAGCATTAATAAATATGAAAGAGAGTTAGGGGTAAAGTAGGAAAAAATGCATTAAATGAGGAGAGAATGTGGGGTGAGCTCTTACATTAGGGACCAAAACCATTCAAATTTTAGGCTCTTACATTAGGGACCGGAGGGAGTATATAAGTTATGTTTCCAAGGAGAAATACATATATATGCGTATGCTTCACAAAATTGAGTGGGGGGAATTATTATTCCAGATATGAAAATTGTTAATATAAAATTTTAAGATTGGAAAGATTTAATCTTAACTTTCTAGTACAGTAGCATTACACAATGCCTAGTGCTTACAACATAATGATACTTTTTTTTATAATACAACATAACGATACTTATCCGTTCTTAATAAAAGATTTTCTAAGAGATAAAAGAAGTGATAAAATTATACAACACTTCTATATGTATATCAATTTTCCCAGAAGCTAATTTAATTTAATTTATAGACTATTATATTGTCTAATGACATGTGAGATAACTTATTTATAAATGTTTTATTTTCAAATAAAATAAACTTGGTATTATAAAGCACCACGGTATATTTTTGACCCCATCACTGTATGTCATCAGTGCTCATATAGATGATATTTAGTCCTGAATATTTCTTTTCCACAAAACGTCCACAACCACATACCTTGAAGAAGCAACATATGGAATGAACAATAATATCGTTAATCATTCTGTGGTGGCAACGCAATGTCGTCACGAATGTGACGAAGCAAGACTGGAACGATGATATCCGGCGAGCTTAACTGAGGCAAGTGACCTTCAGTAGGGGTAATTTCGACAATGGACTTAGCACCAATATGTTGTTGAAGGTATTCAGAGACCACGAGGGGGACAGCAAGGTCCTTAGAACTTTGTATAATGTGGCAGGGCACGGTGACAAGGCCTAGGATGTGTCTCATGTCAAATTGGAATACAGTTTGAGCCAAACTTAGGGCTATGTCTAGCCTCATGTTGAAAAGTGTCCGGCAGAATTCTTGGACGGCGACCGAGTCAAGGTCACCGCCGACCACCATTGGAGCAAACCCGGCACACCATGATTTGTAGTTTGATTTCATACCTTCAAATAGTTGGTTTAGATCTTCTTGTTGGAACCCTCCATAATAGTTCACATCGTTCAGAAACCTGTATGCATTTTTTTTTTCACCAATTCGGTTATAGGAATTGGGAGAAATGGGTATTAAATTTTTAAGAGTGAAATAACATGTACACGTGTGACATTTGTTTGGTTTACACGTTAATTTTTTTAATATATATATATATATATGATTTGTCATTGAATTATAATTTAAATTTAAGAAGAAATTGTAAAGATTAGACCTACTAGCTCTACATATGATTCTTTACCACGTCACGATGTGATCTGTATCATCATAGTGACACAGAAGACCGAAGAGTACAAAAAATAAAACTATGTGTACCAACGAATCCCCCTTAGCTTAGAAAAATTAATCCATGCATGCTCTTGGTGGATATTTAAATAACTACGGATGATATATAATTTCGATTTGAACTAAAAAAATTCCAATTGTAAGTGAATTATTTTCTTAGATATATATAACTATTAAAAAGTGAACCATCAATAAAAGTTGTGTTTAGTTGGTGTACTTGATAATTGATCTATCTATAATATACAAAATGGGCGAAGGCCCAAAAATAATACATAACTATTAGTCAATGAAGAAAAATAGTACATAACTATTCTAAGGTACAAAATTGATACCCAACTTTTACCATGTGATCAAAAATGATATTTTCACTAATAGGACAATAATATTATACATGAAAAGTCCAAAATTAATCGTCGCCCGGTAAAAGTTTATTTAATTATAAGGGCATTTTGGACATGTCATGTCTAATATTATTGTCATATTAGTGAAAATATCATTTTTGATCACATGATAAAAGTTGGTTATCATTTTTGTATCTTGGAATAGTTATGTACTATTTTTGTCCTTTGGTCAATAGTTATGTATCATTTTTGGGCATTCGTCCTATACAAAATCGTGATTCAAATCTCGTTGCCTATATATGTTGACATTATTGAATGGTGGTATCCACCTTCTATAAATTTTACGATATTTAAAAATAAAATGAATACTTCTTATATGTATTGTAGTATAGTTCTAGAGTTTAGAGTAAAATCTAGAAACCAAATAATTGACAAATAATTGTATACATACTTTTGATAAGATCAGGGTAGATACATGTATCTCATTCATCAATCACCTCTCAAGACTCACCTTTAACTTTATTCATTTGTACCCTCTCTGATCTACCCAATCCCATCGTTATCTTTCTGCGCCGAAGAATCAAATTCTTCTCATCGCATCTATTATCTGATCTCTTACCTCGGCATGTGATGAATGTTATTCACCCCTACTAAACTAGTTTTCTTTGATCAATTTTACTAACATCGTTTCGAGCTTACAATAGTCAATATACTTAATAATTGTAGCACACATAATCTAGTGTACGTCTAATTGACTTAGACACTATTAAATCAATATTCTTATAACTTAGTGACATATATATAGCTGCATCCTAAAAATAGGAGGTTGCAAGCTCAACGTATGACCTTAAGCAATTAGTTAAACACTAGATGACTGATATACTTAGATTGATCATCTAATTTCCAATTAATAATGGTTAATATGAACCATTTTATAACAAGATAAATATGTGTGCGTGCGTGTGTATTTATGCAAGTAATAAGCCAAAGTACCTTGGAGAGGCAGAGAGTAAGATGATCTTGGAGAAGAAATGAGGGTGAGTTATAGAAGTAAGGAGGCCAACCATGGAAGAAAGGGAGTGACCAACGAAGATACAATCCTGAATTTGAAGCTCTTGAAAGATGGCAATAAGATCACAGGCATAACCTTCAACGGATGAGTATCGTTCAAAGTCATAATATTCAGGGTTGGTAGTACCAGCTCCAATATTATCATACAAAACCACACGATAATCAACAAGATGAGGAACTAGGTGCTTCCACACGGATTGGTCCGTACCAAATCCATGGGCTAAAACCACCGTTTGACTACCTTCTCCGATCACTCTCACGTTATGAGCTTCTTCCACTATCCCCATAATGATATGATATATTGTTGTGTGTATAATTAAGTTGTTTGGAGATTATATTATGATCATATGATTTCTCTTCTTCTCTATGCTTTTGTTTTGTCTTGTTTCTTTTTCTTTATATTGTTGGCGGATTCGGTGGGGATAAATAAAAAAGTTGGGTGTGGTCGAATTTGTGAGTTAACAATATGGCATGCAAAACAGAAAACTTTTGTATAATGTGGAGGATGCATGGACACGTGACTAAGTCTTGTGTTTAAAAATGGTGAATTATGTGAGCCCATGTTCTTGTAGGGCCATGTTGTTGTGTGTTACTTTGTCTCGTAGTCCCTTTTCTTTTCCTTTCTCTTAAGAAAAGTGGAAACTTCAATAATCTTCAATCCAATGAATTCTACTCCCACTGTGACACAAAGTTTTTTCTTCAATCAAGTTAGTAATACAAATATCCTTTGAAAAATGACATAAAAAAATCCTTAGAAAAAAACTAACCCAATAATGAATCGAAAGGTAAAAAGTATACATTTAAATGAAAATTTTAATGGAATAAATATGAATAAAATCAATTAATTAAACCTTCAATACTTTAACGAAGAAGTATATATGTATCAGAAAACCGCGTCCTGAAATGGCTGTTTCAGCAATGGAGATAACCATGTGAATCACAGTTCAACAATACTTCTCTTTATTTTTGATCATATATATGTCATAATTGTACCCTATCCACTTCAAGTTCCCCAACACTGAAATATATCTCTTTGCTGTGCTATCAATGCACACACACGTACTAATATAAATTATAAAATATAACGCGCTCACACACATGCACGTTAGGTCATATAATTAATTAATTAGAAATTCAATTGCCATCAATTAGAAATAATATTACTTCATATAAATTAATAGCCCCCATATAATTCTCTACCATGCATGGATGATCGAGAATCTCTGAACAAAAATAAAGGACGAACTTCGGATTTAGGAACCTTAGGAAAGTCTCTTTCCCCCTCTTTGGATAAAGACTAAACTTCTCAATTACTTTTAAAAATATGTTTTTTTTCTTAAATTATTCAAATTTCAAATCAGTAAATTATACAAACTAAACAGCATATATTTAAATCCCCTAGAATAACACTTACCATCCACTCTAATGTATCTAGCGTTGATTGATGATTAATTAATCATTTTAAACTTATGCGTGTCACTGGAGCAAGTTAAATATAAGTCGACAGTAATAAGCTCATAAATGGATTGCTAATTCATGGAAGTTCATAGTAACGCCTTCAAGTTGTTTGACTTTCCTTCACATGCATCTCATGAGTGATCATTACAAAATTTTTGGCAACTTGAAGATATAGTTATAGCTTTTTCTTGAAACTGGGCTCAAGTTGGTTATAATTAAACCTGTGATGAATTAGTTGCAAGGTCACATTGTTATTTCAGTTTGGATTCTCTATTTTCCAGGCATCCACTCGCGGAAAAAGTTTTACGATAACTTGTGTAGAATTCAAATGCATTTTGATATATCGTATCTAAATGAAATCCAATTTAACGGTCAATGCAAAAGACAATATCAAAGCTCTGGTCAGTATCCTCCACAACAATTACAAAGTAATATAAATCATCAAAAGAGTGATATATTCTCTTTATTTGCAACATATGGTCCACATATATTCATCATATCCATGGCTAGCTAAAAGCGGAATAGTACTGCTTCAAATCTATATTACCCTAGTCCAAGAATTGTTGCTTTAGGACCACCATATAAATATAAGACATTAAGATGCATGGAGTAATGTGATAATGTTTAATTTAAAAAAACAGAAAAAGGCCGAAATTCCATTGGTTATGTATGCATATTATTGTATGGTCCCCTCCCAGGTTCCTTAAAGCAGAGGCCCCAGGCCCAATAAGTTTTCGAAGTATGGGAAAAGAGAGACCAAGGAGATTGTGCCCCAAAAAAGAATGAACAAAGAAAACTAGTGAAATAGTGAAATTATATATCTGGACTACTTGAGTAATCTGGCTTGATTTTTTTTCTAAAAAAGATTACCCCTATTCTAACCTCCTCGTAGGAGGGAGGGACTAACCATACACCCAAACACCACACACACATATCTCATCTTAGGAATCGATCCCACAACTTCGTTTCTGAAGGGGTGAAATTGAATATCTCATTGAACCAAAGATTCATTAAAAAGTAAATTGTCTTGCTTATCAAATTCTAAAAATAATTTAGAGTATTTTTTATTCAGATATAAAAATTAATTATTAATTCGTTTGTGCATTCATTAATTTTTTTTCTTTATACTAATAAAAGGAAACAACTACCGTTATTATACACAACCACCACGTCCAACAATTTATATAGGTTCTGAAAAAAAAAAATACCAAGCATATTTATTGGTTTTAACTAAATTCCTTAATATGTCCTCCCTCCAATTCCTAATATAAGAGTCAGCCGTCAAAAACGCTTTTTAAGAAAACATGTGAATGTTAGTTGAGTGTCTGAAATTAATGTTTCATTTCCAATATTGCCCAAATTATGATACTTTTAAAAGAGAAAAAATGAAAAATACATAAGCAATAATAAATATGAAAGAGAAAAATTAGGGGCAAAGTAGGAAAAACACATTAAATGAAGAGAGAATATGATATGAACTCTTATATTTTGGACAAAAACCGTTTAAATTTTGGACTCTTATATTTGGGACTGAAGGGAGTATAGTTTAGTTAATTTTTTAGAAAAAGGCCAAAATATATAGCTCCTCTCTGTGTAATGGAATCACTACTGCAATTACGAACTACAATGGAGAAAATAAAAAATGTGTGTGACTAGTATATCCACATGTAACTTATCTATTCTCTGTTTTGTAATACTTCAATTTTTGATTATAGTACATGTAACTTATCTATTCTCTGTTTTGTAATACTTCAATTTTTGATTATATACTATCAATTGAAACTTGATTACCTTTTCGGTGCGTGATTTAGAAAATGAAAAGACGTTATCATAGCTTGATATATAATATCACTGGAAAGAACTAATTAGGACGTCTAGGGTCAATAATTAATACTCCTAATTGACATGTAGCACCATCAACTTCCACTAAAACAGCTATTAGAAATCACTATCACTAGCATGTTCGCTTAGTTTTATGTTTTGACGTGATCATGTGTCATGACAACATATCTTGGATCACACAATTACTTTTTTTTTTTTGGACAAAGGATCACACAATTACTTAATGCGCTAAATTTAATTTGCAGGATTATAACCCAATCTGCTTGTGGTAAAGATGAGCGCCAATTTGCTTCTTCCAAGTGCAAGTTCATGTCTTGAACTCTCAAAAACATGCTAGTGTTTTTATGTTCATATTACCCGATTCCCCAAATGTCAAAGAAATGCAGTAATGTCCACACTTACGAATGTTTTAAATCTTGTTCAATATTTATCCATCTTTTCTCTCATATTAATAGGGATAAAATTGTAACATTCACACTAATTGCTGTCAAAGAAGACCCATAATAATAAGGACTATTTTTTCACAAATTGTACCTCTAAATGGGAATATAATGATATGTATATATATTATACCCTCTTAATTAAAACTAAATAATTTCACTTAGATCGATGAGTTGGCCTTTATTTAGGTAACCTGATGACATAGTGTGCCATTTAAAATGTAAATGTCAAATAAATGTTAGCACATATATTGTGGGTTAAGACTTGATTTTTTTGGCCAACTCGTGTAAGACTTGATTGACATCTTTGAAAAAAAAAAGACATGATTGACATGTATATGATATGAAATTGGATATCATACACCAGCTAAGATATCATTTTGAAATCAACTAGAACACCACACACTGACTATCATTTAGTATCAATTATCCTCTCTAATTTGCATCAATATAATAAAGATCCTGTTTTTGAAAACCCTTTTCCATTGAAGGTCAAATAACACATCCTTTTCCATTGTAGGTCAAAAAAACAATCTACAACACCTTCACACACCACTTTACTTTGGCTTTTCTACAGTGCACAACTTTCCCATGTTCTCTTCCTCTTTCTTTCTCTCGCGTGACTATGAGCAGTCCTAGCCCAACACATAAAAAAGAGCATCGAAGTTCACACTTTCATCATGATCCCCATACGCACCAAATTTTCTCCACTAATGTTGGGACTTATCATTTTAATTATTAAACACCCAAAACGCAATTAACTTCCATCATAAATTTGCCACTAATTAATAAGACAAAACAACAGCTTCACCTTCACGAGAATGTGAGACAGACCTTGATCAATAATATCATTGAGCTAGCTAGCCAACCTTACAATATATTATACAATAATTCAAATTAAAGTAAACAAAAAGCCCATTTAGCCTAATCATCAAGTTAAAAGAGATTAACACAATTCTAGTCCTCACTTGACGAGGGTGTTGGTGAGGAAATATACTAGCAGTCTAACCTTTACTTTTTACAAAGCAGGTGATTTGAATCCATGACCTCAGGTCATATGGCAAACGAGCTTACCATTGAGCCAAGTCGGTCTTTCCTAATCATCAAGTTAAATTAAAATTAATGATTTTGATAACAAAGCTTCCTCATCATCATCCTTATAGCTATAACTTTCTGCATGCGAAAGCTCTTTTAACCATTCAAATGTTCGATGACGTGACATTGCCTTCCTTCTCTGCTTATGCTGCCTCACTTTTTCTTTCATGGCGTGCGTTGTACTACTTTCTGCCTTCTTGTTATTGCCTTTACTAATCATAACATCAAACGGTACCGTTTCAACTGAACACTTACAACCTCTCATCACCATATTTCTAAAACCATTACTATTACTGACATTACTTTTGTCACTGCTACTACTATTACTACTATTCCTACTTACTGAAGAGTACTTTTTGTTATTACTATTATTGGTACAACGAAATTTAAGATCTTTTAGTTCAATTTCCGGTGCAGCAGCCACACCTAAACGGAAAAAATCCCACTTTGATGATTTCCTATTCATATTATGACCCCCAAAACTTACTTGTCTAGATGAACTTGATGATTTGATTGCTTGAGGCTTTGGACTTGGATGAGAGTGAAACCTATGATGATGTTGATGGTGATTTTTCATGTTGGGTTTGGAGATTTGTGGATTTGTTATAATGCTACTAGTTGATGATGAATTTTGGCTTCTAATACTGCTGCTTCTACTGCTACTACTAGTACTACTGCTTCTGAATTCACTGGTTAAAGATTCAGATGTTGATGATCCAGAACGGTTGAAGCTGGTGGGTAGTGAAGGATTGGAGGCATTGAAGGATTTGGAACATAATGGGAGGATTTGACCTTGGAAGAAAACTTCATCAGCAACACACATTTGAGATGGTTCTTTGGAAAATGGACCGGCCCATAAGAGGAAATCAAATTCCTCTTGTTGAGTGGAATCTGATTTTCTTGCTGTTTGGTTGTCTTCTTTGTTGGAGTTGTCAGGAAGATCACATAGTGACAATGCTTCTTCTTCATCATCATCATCATCATCATCATCATCATCATCATCATCATCTGTTGTTGATGCTCCATCTACTTCTTCTTTCTTGTCTGAATTAGAAGCTTCATGTTCTGCTCTGATGACACTGTTGGTGGCCATATAATGAAAAATAGTAAAGGCTAGTGGTTTGAAAATGTTGGGGGGTGATAGTTAGATTGAAATAGGAATAAGAATTTATATAGTGAGGATGTGGGTGACAGATAAGTGAGTGAGAGAGGGAGAGAGGGACATGTGGAATATAATATAAAGAGGAGGGAGGGGAACAAAAGAAAGGAATAGAGAATAGAAAAATGTGTGTGTGAGTGGAGGCGGAAGAAGAAAAGAAAAGAAAAGAAATGGAATTTTGGTTGTCTTGAAGTGAAGAAAGGAACAGTGGGTGATTTGGGCCGGCCATTAACGCAACCAGTACTCTTCAATGGTCGCTTTTGATGCCTATTCTTGTGGGATTAATTCCGGTGGGCTTTTGTCCTCTTTGCACACTTTGGCATGCCTCAAAGTGCGCATGGGGTCCATTTCTGGTATTTGAAAATTGAATACCTCCCAATATATATGTCCTTATACTTTTTTCTTTTGAGAATAAAGAGGGCAAATAGATAAATATATAGTGTGCTAACACTTGTGAATTGAGTAAATTCATAGGCCAGCTATTTACCCCTTATATGGGACTTCAAACAGCGAGAGATTAGTCTCACTTGACACGTAGGTGGGATACCCTTGGGTAACAAAAATGTAAAGAAAGTTTTTGTTCATGAGAAATATTGCTTGGGAAATATATTTGGGAGCAATAGTGTCTCGAAAGTATTAAAATTGAATGATTTTGTGATTTATTAGAATATTAATAGGCAGTATATATAATAGGTGAGAACAATATTGTTTTGTTTTTAAACTTATGAGACAATTTTAAACACAATTTCTTTTGGAGCGAAATAGTAACAGATCGAAAAGTTATAGAGCGAAATTATATCTTAACCTCTTATAACATTTATAGAGTGTAGTTAGATTAGATATTAGATGTGCAAGACAAATTAATTTTGAGAAAAGATCAATAAAATAAACACTTAAAAATAATCTATATAATCTTAATATTTCTTAAAATGTCAATTTAATCTTATATTCATGATATTAACAACCAATAGTAATATCAATCACAATCTAAAGCGGCCATAATTCTTCAATTCAAAAAGAGTGGCCAATCATGTTTCATTACGGTCACTTTTTTTTTTGCATGACTACTCAAGGCATGGGTGAATAAAGTTGTGGATATGAGACTAGTCCCTATGAACTCTCGTTATACGTGCAGACAATATTTTTGCATTGTTATGATGTTTCAATCTAAATACGCAAGCTGACGTGAAAACTTTACCACAGATTTAACAAATAAGATATGTTTGTGTGTGTGTGTGACAAACTAAATTTTAGTTCTTGAAATCTTAGTGTGGTGGTGTGGTAAATTCTATTTTTCTACATTCCTTTTCTCCTACTTTTAATCTCAAGTTCTCAACATTTCGATCAATTTTCTTTAATTATTATAGATCTATAGATTATCTGGATTAAGTCTTTACATTTTGATTTTATTTATTTTCCTAATATAACATGCTAACAATATTCTGCAGAAGTAATCTTATCACAAATGTCATGCATTATGCCAAAGCGAATATTTTTCATGGCAGAAAAGTTAGTTTGACACCACCACATATAACGTGTTGTCAAACAACTGGTCTCTTTATTCCTGTTTTTCAGATATAGCTACCCTTCATTTCCTTCACATTCTTTAATCTTAACTTTTATTGCCAATTTTTTTGGTTATGTAAATGTCATACATCTTTTGGTGACACACACACACACACACACATCTTCCGTTGTACACTTCACTGGAGGGGAAAAATGCCGTACACCTTTCAATTTCATAAAGGAATTAACGTGTGTAAAGCAATATAGTTCACCTATGCATATTAACAAAAATGAATGTAAAGTGAGTAGGCGTAGTAGATAAAATTTTATTTATTGTTGCAGGTGGTGGTGGGAATTCATAATTGTCCATCCACTTTTAGGTTTGAGATTTCATGATCATCTATACTAAATTACTAATTACTACTAATCATACATCAGTTTTACTTTTCATTTAGGTGATTCTTACCAACACACCATAGTCACACCGCCTTCATCATTATTACGCGAAAAATATAGACCTCATTCAGTAGAAATGATGAGGAAGAAATAATAATCCCACGACATTGCAAAATAATTGAAGTATAAAACTTCTACAGTTATTTACCAGTTCTCATAATTACAATCTTCATTATGTTTCATTCAAAGACACGCAAAGTAAGTTTAGATATAAAAATAAATTTTATGTCATCTCATTTTACATGAGCCTGATTTTCAATATATTATAAATACATACATGGAGATCATTTTGCTGGAAAAAATGTAGAGATCGCCTGGATTCACAAGAAATAACCATTTCACAGAAATTTTAATCTTTAGTATATTTTATCATTCGTATTTTCTTTGTAAGAACCATATGAAGTATAAATTCTCGTTGACTTTTCTTTTGCTTTCTTTGTTTTGTATTCTGAAATTTTCATACAACAAACTCAACCAGGCGAATAAACACAGATTTTAGCCTCACCTGCCATGCACCATCTTTAATCACTGGGCCTCCTTTTTTTTTTTTTACCTTTAATCACTGGGCCTCCTGAAAGTATGATATCTTCTCCCATTAAATATGAACACGGGCATCTTATGAGGCAGAAAGAAGGCCGAATATATGAGGAAGAAAGATGCCATATATCTGTTGTAACCAAGAAAAAAAAAGATCCCATATATATGTGCATCTTATATAAATTAAATGCTTTATATATAAGCATTTATTGTTTCAATGGTCATATATCTAAAATATCTGTCGTACACTCGTACTTTATGAATTAATGAGTTATGAATATCACAGACTCTTGAAAACTACTAGTATAAACCATTTTCTGATTATTTGATTCTGCTTGAAAATACTCTTCTAAGTCTTATTTATTAGGTGAATAAAAATCATTTTATAATGTTTTATATGAATATATATAATTTAAAATTCATTTATAACATATATATATATATATATATATATATTGGCCGAAATTTATTATATATTTTTAAGACTTTGTATTGTTGCGATAAAATATATACGCCTTCCCCCCTTAATTAAGACATACTTTGAGAGTAATTCTTGGTCCAAAATATAGAATATATTTTTCTAATTTTTGTCATTTTTCTAAATTACTCCTATATTTTTTTTTTTGATTGGATACTCCTATATTTTTACTCCAACAAAAATCATCAAGTGAAATAAGGGATGAGAAATAATAAAAATGATATTATATATCAATACATGGTCAATAAGATTCCAAGATTTTCTTGTTTTCAAAAAACATATATATATATATATATATATATATATATATATATATATATATATATATATTTGTTCGAAGAAAGAAGGATGACCCTTTCTAAGGTTGACTTTATTTTTACAATGTCCTCCCTCTCCTTAGTTTCAGCTAGGGATGGAGACATCTGTATTACATATTGGCCTACTTTAATTTTCATGTTTATTTTGGTTTCTTATGGTGGTGTTTCTTGTTGTCTCTGTGGAAATAAATTGGTTTGGGGGTATCAATGATAAAAATCCTCATTTAGTAGATTAGATTAGTGATTGTAGGTCAGAATTTGGTGACGATAATCTTACATATTGTTGGTTCAATCTTCAGTAATACTATAATATATGGCTTAGCTTGCTGGAAATGGTGAATTGGAAATGTATTTTGGCATCAAAACTGTGTTGTTTATTGTTCAATCGACAACGAGGATTTCTCCTAACCAATATTTATTTTTGTATTGGATCTTGTAAGTGCTTTTGTTTCTATGAGATCTGTTTCAATAATCAATTTGGTTGTTTATTATTTTAGATAGGTTAAATGTTAAATCCTTTAGGATTGTTCTTCAAACAACCACTCCTCATAATGGTTATGCTGCCGGGGACAACTTCTTTCTGCCCACGAATTCCAAATGGATGAATGTGAAGATTATATATTTCTTGAGAGCAAAAACTCACTCCTACTACTGTAGAGTTATATTGATTTTAGGATTTCTATTCATTGTATTTGTGCCTTTTTCAAACATTTTATTTTGGACTATGTATCTCACTTTTAGTTAGTTTTATGAAATAATACTCCTCTAGTATTAAATATAAAACCACTTTTGATATTCAATTTAGTCCTAATTACAAAACTGTTATTCACTCTGCCTCATTTATTTGTTATTATTTTCCCAAAATACCCTTATTATAGAGAGGTTGAAAGGGTATTGTGTGCCTTTTCAATTTAATGTATGTAAGGGTATTTGTGGAACATCAAATATTATCAACTTATTAAATTAATTTCCTTAATTTATGTAAAAAGTGAAAGTGATATTATAATTAACACAAAAAGCGGTATATGTTATGTGATAAATATAACAAACATACTTTTCAGTGACTTAGTGGTTGGACAAAGGGAGTACTCTCCTCATAACCTCGTTGGTCTTTTACATAAGAATTAGGGGAGGAATTTGCTTTTATTCTAAATCAAAGACTCGATTTATTTTCACTCCTAAAATTCAATTTTTCCCTATTTATTGTTAGGCCTTCATGAATAATGAAAAACTCCGTCAAATTTTAGGAACATTAATCTATATAGTTGTAATATTCCCTATCTATATTGAAGGATTTTTTTGTGAATGGATATTATATCCAATGCAAATGATTAAAAGCCGTTTCTTTAAAAAAATCCAATACACATGTTTTATACATAACTAAATTAACCACTTTTTGTTTATTCTAAACAGATTATATATCTAATTTGACCCACAAAGAGAATTATAATAAACTTATCCCCCAAATTGAAATCTGTCCTTCCATTGAAATGACAGAAACGAAGTAAAGTTAGACGTTTTTAAAAAGAAAACTAACCTCCTTTTCTTTTTGAGACCAGTTACTCTCACAACAGACCCCCTTTGAGAATTTTTCGTTTTAAAACAGACAATTTTATTTATTTAGATAAAAGTTCACATAGAAGAAAAGCCCCCATTACACACCGAGCGAGTCTCATTCCTGGGATCCCTTTGAGATCTCAGATGCTTGCAAATGCCAATAATAGATGTATCAAACAATAATAGCCTCTGCCGACTGGATCCAACGAATGAACCAAATGTGTAATATAGGTACTTCGTAAGTTCATATCTTATTTTGTGGTCATATTTTCCAAATTTTTGTACGGCCCAAGAAAAATACCCCAACTAACAGTAACACAAATCAATATAGTAGTTGACCTACCCAACTGGACATAATTTCTTGGACCTAAAATACAGGTACTTCACAAGGCATTAATGTTTTCCTATGCATTGTGTAGGATTCAGTATAGGTTCAACACGGCTCGTTATTCTCCTTCCTACTTTCAACTACTACCTAAACTATACCAAGAAGATGGTTAAAATGCAAACAAAGTAGAAGTATTAAAGTTGTCTTAGCATTTAACTAGTTTCTAGTAGTATTAAAGTTGTCTTAGCATTTAACTAGTTTCTAGTAGGACTTCTATTACTGACTTTCAATAACACTTTACCCTATCTTGTTATTCCTATATCTCAATTTGAACGTTAGGCAGACTCTCTTGTAGTAAACACATGGCTCAATTAATGAATTTGGTGACGTCCTAAATATAGGAGTTTTGCTCCACCCTAGTCTCATTTATTTAATACTCATTCTATAGTAATAATAAGAGCCAATTAGAATGTTGATCTTCATATTTAATATAAATTTCTTAGCACATTTTAGCTCTGGCTAAATTGATTTACTTAATTTATATATGGATGTGTGCGTGTGTGCACACGTGTGAGTATTTTAAGAAAATCATGTCACATTTGCTATATAACTAACTACTTTATTTGGTCTTGATAAAAAAAAAACTACTTTATTTGGATCAATTATAGTATCACATAAATTTTACATAATGAAAAATAGTGAAATAAAACCAAATCTAATTAACAAGGAAAAAAAGATTTACCAGAGACACGGCATGTTTGATCTTTGGTGATCTCAACGGAAAATTCATTACTACTTTTTTGTTCCATTATTTTATAAGAAAAAAAGTTGATATGATATGGTGGCGGTGGCATGATATGATATCATTTAGAATGTAGATATTTTTTAGTAGGAAAGAAATTTATTACGAAGCATACAAATATCATTCTGGCAGGGATTATTTTGGGGCAGCCACCCCTTCCAAATTCTCAAGTGCAATAATGAAGCAGCTAGAAGTTAGGATATGCTGATGGGAAGTTATTGAAAAGAAAAGGAAATGATAAATCAAATTGGGGAACATCCATTATCCCGATTGAACCCCCACATGCCCTGTCACACACATATTTCATCACCTTTCACTTTCAGTACCAACCAACACCATTTCTTTATTCATTGAGCTTTGTACTCCATAAAATCACAACGACTTAGCAAAGCAGAGCATTCATTTCTGAAAACAACATCATCTTGAATACAAGAGGGCTAAAATATCAGAATCAACCATCACATATATCCAAGTCTGTACACTGGAAGCAAATAACACAGGCCACACAAACATTATGTCATGCCTTCACTCCCAGGAACAAACACTAATAATTCCCAGCCCTTGTTTTTTTTTTCAAATTTCCACAACATTAATTAGCCTTAACATTAATTTCTGTGTCTAGATAAACCCACCCCACTTCCAGTGAGTGATGAACATTTTGATAAATCCATGTCTAGAGGACAGAATTATAATTAATCCAAACTTGTTATAATCCTCCCCAACTAAATGAAACTGGGCTTGCCACCACATGTTTTCCATCAGACCATGATAAACGGCCGAAACCATTTTGAGTCTGTGGGGTCACACCAGAAGACGTGAACGTGACCACATAAGATTTCTTCTCCTTCTCCTTGAAATCCAACACTTCTGGTTCCACTGATATTTTAACGTTGGGTGTATCCGACGTTGCCGACACCTTGTACGTCCCCGCGGGCCCCACATTAGTCAGAGTCCTAGTGTGCTTAACCACCCCGGGCCCACTCACTGATTGAAACACCACCGCAAATGAAGGGTAATTAAGTGCGGTCACACTGTACTGTTTACTCGCGTCGCACGAGAATTTTCTCCTAGCCAAGCTCGTGATTTGTGCCGACGTGTAATTCAATGCACAGAGAAAATCCAAATAATCATCCGCTGTTAGATCATAGACCAGCCCTGGATTAAGGGCTGCAACAGGGTCCACGTGTCCTGCCCCATGATCGAACGGTGTGGATGGTTTTCCCGTTGAACTGTCTTTCAACTTTTGGCCATCTTTGTACGTTGTGTAAGCTGTTGTCATGAGTGCCGATCTTATCATAGCTGGGGTCCACTCTGGGTGGGCAGACTTAATCAGAGCCGCTAATCCACTCACATGAGGGCATGACATGGACGTACCAGATATAATGTTGAAATCCACGCGTCTGTTATCAACGGCTAGTCCAGTGGGCCCTACAGCCTTTGACCATCCCGCTAGGATGTTGACACCTGGCGCTATGAAGTCAGGCTTTAGAATCTCGGGTGTGATGGTATTGGGCCCCCTTGAGCTAAAAGCAGCAACAACTGGTGACGGTTGGATCCCCACCTTGGTCCCCTCAAACACAATCCTCACCGTTGGTTTTGGATCTGACATCACATAGTTTTTTATGGCCTCCCCGGCCGCCGCACCCACCGCCAACGCCGGCAAAAGATGTGCATCCGCCACCAGCTCCTCGCCGTTCACGGCGGTGTTAGCCAAAACCATACCCAACCCACCAGCTGATTTAACCACTGCACCTTTTTGTACTCTAGCACTAATGCCACGTTCACATAACACAATCTTACCCGCAACATCTTCTTGCTTTAATGTACCCATCATACATAAGTTAGCATTCGAGGCATGGCTTGTATTATTATTGTTATTCTTATTATCACTTCCAGCATATACTATGGGGAGAGGAGAATTTGGTAAAGTGTTACCTCTATAAAGTGACACACCCGAGAAATTCTTACCATTACCAAGACTAACATAAGCTGGGAAATCTCGATCTAATGTGCCTGCTCCCACGGTAGAAATCCATGGTGCTACATTTGATAGACTATATTGATTGGGACCCGCATTTCCTGCTGAACATGAAACTAAGATCCCTTTCTCCATTGCTGCAAATGACCCAATAGCAACACTATCTCTATGATAATCTGACATGCCTCCACCAAGTGACATTGAAAGAACATTAACGTTATCTGACACGGCTTTATCAATGGCTGCTAGTATGTCTGAGCTGAAACAACCCCCTGCCCAACAAACCTTATAGGCTGCCACTCTCGCGCGCGTGGCCATCCCACGCGCCGTCCCAGGCGCGTACCCGAATAGACTCGCCGCCTGGACCACCGACCCCGCTGCCGTGCTGGCCGTGTGGGTCCCATGCCCGTCATCATCACGTGGAGACTTTGACTCCTTGGTCTCATCAATAGGTCCTAGTGTTGCTTCATACCCCTTTGAGAAAAATCTAGCTCCTATTAATTTTTTATTACAACTTGAAGTTGTGAAATTTGTACCTGTTTCACAAATTTTACAATTAGTTGGATTAGTCCTTTATCAAAATTGTTCACTTTAGTTTCCTTACCCTCAACATAACAAAGTCCCACATCGAAATAATTAGACTTGGATTGAAAGTATATAATGACGAAATTATTGGATTTGGATTGAAAGTATATAATGATAAATTGAGTTCTATCACATTAGCTTAAGCTCTCCCAATATTATATGTCATGGATCTAAACTTTAACACATGAGTATACATGACATACACTATAGCACTATAAAGTGTAAGGGAACTTATGTGATCGATGTTACACTCTAATATATGTTGATATGAGTTTACTACTTTACTAGATAAGAAGTGTACCTGTTTCACACTCGCCTTTCCATGAACTTGGGATGGGACCAAGTCCTGAATCGTCAAAGCTTTTACTTTCAGGCCAAACTCCGGTGTCTAAAACTCCTATGATGACGTCAGCTGGCGAGCCTGACTCGGGGATGAACTCAGATTCTTTGTCGAGTCCAAGGAACTCGGGGGTACGAGTTGTGTGCAACTCGTACCTCATTTCTGGGATCACAGAGAGGATCCCAGATTGAGATTCCAGTAACTGGGCTTCTTCTTCTGTTAATCTTGTGGAAAATCCATGGATTGCTGTCTCATAAGTGTAGAGCATTTCAGCGGTGGGTGATGCTGATTTTAGAGATGATTGGTACCATAGTGAGTGGTGGTTGAAAGTTTGTGGCATCTCGGATTTGGACACGTGAACTATGTATGTTCTCTTCTTTGGTTTCTCTGCCGCCGCCATGGATACACTGAAAAGGGACAGAGTTAGGAGTGTTGCTAAGAGATACTTGTGAAGTGTTTCCATGGTTGCTTCTTTGCCCCACTCTGAAATGTTGGGTGAGACTGTGAAACTTGGTTGTTGAAGTAGCTCACTTTATAAGAGCAGACTCATATGTTGGGGCTTTTTTTTAGGTAAAATCACACTCAATACCCTCAAAAAGCATCTATTCATCCATTGACAACTCACTTGATACCTCTTTATAATTACATGTTTATGAGATGCCTGATTGTGATTATCCTTTTTTATATTATTATTTTCATATATATGTCATTCCAATTAAATAATTTTAAGAATAGCACGGGTTTAGAATCTTGTGATCTTACTTCAGGTTATTTTAACTTTGGATCCTCAAACTTGTTATTTTTATTTCAATCCTCCAACCAATTAAATTTTTTTAAAAGGAAAAAAAATCGATTCACTGAGGAATAATATGTCACATTTAAATATTTTAAAGGGAAAATCACAGATAAGTCTCTCGAATACCCAAAAGGACAAGTAAGGAACCTAAACTTCCAAAAGGACCATGAATGAACCAGTACCTATCTGTCATTTTAAAATTTTGCGAAAAGACAAAATTGCCTCCATCTTAAAACACAAATTGCTAGAAGAGGGTGGGTGTTAGGGTAGGTTTAGGGTGGGGTAGGAATTTGTGTTTTAGGATGAGGACAATTTTGTCCTTTCACAAAATTTTAAAATGACAGATAGATGTTGGTTCCTTCATGGTCCTTTTGGAAATTTAGATTCCTCACTTGTCCTTTTAGGTATTCGGAGGGACTTATTTGGGATTTTCCCTATTTTAAATCTCAATTAAGTGCTTTTTGAATTTCAAGATATCTTTATTTAATTGAGTAGAGAGATTAACTAGTTGAGTATAGATATTTACTATTGAAAATCCACTTTCTTTGATTTTAAAATACAAATGTCATTATGTACCAAAAAAAAAAAAATACATGTCATTTTTTGTCATTTCCCCTAAACCTAAATTTTATGTTAAATTACATGAGCTACCATTAAATATCATTGACCACATTTAAAAGAGAGCTTCTCCTTTTTTCTCCTATTACTTAATAATCTCAGGCAGCATTAATAATTTGGTCAAATTTTCAACATCATCTCACTTCTGCAGTTCTGCTTGCTTTAGACCGTATATTACAAAAAAAGCTTCATTTTAACGGTGGTTAGTAATATTTAACAACAGAAGTAAATTTGCTTCCCTCTTCAAATGTTGAGGGGGTATTTTCTGTGACCAAATTGTTTAATGTGGTAAGTGCCCACTATGAATATGGTGAAGGACATTTATGCCTATATGCCCCCTTTATATTTAGAATTGATCGCATCTCTCTATATAGATGCTATAAAAGTATTTTTTTTACTTTTCATTGCAAAAGTTCTAACTTTTAGAAAAAATATTTTTTAAAAATGTTTCTACCGGAACAGCTTTTTTTCCCTTTTTAAATGTGACTGTTGCTGCTAAAGTGTGAAAGTAGAGAATGGGGTAGCGGTGGGTGGTTGTCCAGTTCATTGAATTATTGCATCAGGACAAACTCAGTCACAGACGCATGACATAAAATTAAGTGTTGGATAGGATAATGATAATGATGAGCTCAAAAAATGGCACTGCTTTTGTTTTAATTGAGAGATAACTTTACTGGAGGTACCTAATACAAGCATGTGCCATAAAAATTTCAGAACCACTAACCCCTTCTTGGACCATCAAGGGTGAAACTAATAATCGACTTAAGAAAGGACTTAAGCTAATAACCTTTTTGGCAGGGGCATTTTTGTCCCACTGAAAATATCTTTATGTTATAGTATATATTATATTTATTTAAATTGATATATTAAATATACATTTATATATCACTTAAGTGTGCATGTATATATATAATTGTAATAATTCATGTGAATTTATCACGTCTCAACCTGTAGAGGTTTCACACAAAAACAAATTGGTCATCGGTTTGAGCAACGACTCATTGAGAGACGTACTTATAGGTAAAATAAAATAATGGTGATCGACTAATGGCCCGATGTGATATAGAATGATAATGTGGCACAATGTGACACATGGCAAGTGGAGCATGGATGGTGTGGTCGTGCTATGGATGATGTGGTCGTGCTATTAGTCATATGAGTATATGACCATAGGGCACAGATGTGTGGTTTTTATTATTCAATCTTTTTTTGCCATTTATCTTCGTTAAAAGTGACCCTATGACGGCAATACTTAAAAGTAACTCTCTTTCCTAATTATAAGTTCTTTTTAGAGATTATGAAAAGTAGTTAGGTTAAGTTGACAAGAGGTAAATTTGAAAAAACATGGATAAATATACGAGAAAAAGTGAAAAGTAGCCTTATAATAGGACTAATTATAATAGGACTAATTAAATGTGAAAAGTGAATTTACATTTACATATAAGGACAAAGAGACTAACTTAGTTTTTGTTGCTACTGTCGAAGAAATTCAACAGCGATTTTTGTCCTCGTCCAAAGCGGAGTTTCTTACTGCAATTTATTGAAGCTTAACGCAACATATTTGCTTTTTATTTCCATTGGGGGCCCATGCTTGCTGTTTTACTGTTTTTCTTCAGGCTGGCACTCTGTGTTTCTAAATTACTTCTATTAATTTCTTGCACCTCCTTCAAATGATGGTTTTCTTGTTTGTGATAAAGTGTTCAAGACACTTCAAGTACGTATAGGAAAATCATGAGACAAAGACGTGAATGAATGACATATAATGGGTATTTTTAAAACCATATGGATATTATTAAAACCATTATTTATTTTTATGTTAATTTACATCTCACCTATAGTTGGCATTTAGCACCCGTTCTGGAACGTACCACCTTGAATTCCCATTGGTGTTGTGTCTAACATTTTATGGGTAGAGAATGCGAGTGCATGCATGCTCTGAAAGGAAAGTTTATGCTTTTTGTAAATTATTACGTGTTATATGGTTCACGGGTTTTTATCTGCAGTGACAATAAGACAAATCCCTAATTTAACCTAATTACCTTTCGTTAAACAAGAAAATATGCCATTATTGATCCTTCTCGTTGCGTGTCCTTTAGCTACCAGCCAAACACACTCGATCTTGTGAGAATTACGTCTTCTAATGATAATTTAATAAGAATTTAAATTTATATGCGATTATTCTCGTATTTTTAAATGTCAGGGCTATTACTTTTAAGTTTATAAATGAATACCATTGGAGAGCAGCTATTATTTTTTTACAAAGAATTTGCCATAATAGGTTTCAGAGATTATATTTAATTATAAGTACATTAATTGATACATGCACTTTTTTAGATTAAAGAAACCAAATAAATGCTTAATTATATTTTGAAATGATTTATTTAACTTCACCAATATCTATCTTTTAAAAAATTAAATGGATCCTATATCAAGGAAAATGAGCACTTGATATACTCCTTCCCTATATATCCTAAATATATAACTTATTTATTCAAATTAATTAATTGGATTAATGGTGTTAGTTATTTAATATAACATGCTTTTATAAAGCACACATACTAACAATCATATTTGATTTTCTCACTATCTCTTGATTATTATTTTGAGGTAGGAGTGTTTATCTAACCCATTGGCATGCAATGCCCGCCCCAAACCTGCTAAAAAATTGTCTTCCTTGCCAGAAAAAGGGGCCCCAAAAGAGAAAAATTAGCCTTCATAGACAGGGCCAATAATATTGGACGGGTAGGGCAGAATATCAGGCATAATATGTTGTCCTGGCCATAAAAAATATATAATTTTATTTGAAAAATAGTGTGTGTGTGTGTGTGTAAATAGGTTGATTATGAATGATTACATGTATTTATTTCTTGTATTTGTAATCATATTGTGTTAAGTCGTGTTATTACGTAAATTTATGAAATCAATTTAGAATTGTGTGCAATGTTAATATTTATATTTATTCTTTTTAAATAGTTTAAGTTGGGAAATTATTTAATATATTTGATAATTATTATGTTATTTTTAATTGAACTTATTTACATATTTGATATCATAAAAAAGAATTTCCTTTTGGGCATGGAAGCTGCCCTCCTTTGCCCGGCCCAGCCCAGCGCAAAATTGTACTAACTTTTCATGGGTAAGGCTGGACAACAGGCTTAAAAATGCTCCATATTAAATTTTCGGGTCGGGCATGTAACATCCCATATTTTTTTAGGCACTTAAAAATAAATGATTTTTGTAATATTTAAATTTCATTTGAAATAAGAATAGGATAGAGAAATAATAAATCTGTTTTAAGACTTACAAAAAAAAAATAGGTAGATTACTATTATATTGGGAGAAAGTAATAAAAATTTAGTGGATTAAATGGTAAGTAAATAAATATATAATATATAATATTTCTACATACAGATTATATGTGTGTGAAAAAGATTGAAAACCCAATTAGAAAGGCTCAATAGCAAAATACCTAATTGTTAAACCTTACCCTAAGTTCCCTTATAAATACTTGTTTTTGTTGCACAAGCACTTAGGCCGCCTCCCTACTTAGAATGATCATCATCAGGTACAACATATACACTTTTTCCTGCACCATGTTATACTTTGTCAGTATTATGATATTAATCTTTCTTCCTTGTTCCTACAATTAGCAACTTGTCAACCGACCTATTCTTGCCAATGAACCTATTCTCTCATCTCAAAATGTAACCTCTTTTAATCATTATTTTATTAGATGTGATTATATAAATACATATGTTAAACCATTTTCGAATAAATACTCTCATATCTCAAACCTCACTTTAGATTTTCTTTGCCAAAGTAATTTTTTTTTAAAAGAAAAAGCTAATACTCATCTTTTTATTTTGTTGACCTCAGTTACAACTTTTATGAATGTCCTTATTATATTCTTCAAACTCACCCCAACAACCATTTGTTTTAATATGTAATTTTAGTGCAAAATATATATATATATTCCATCTATTCTATATGGGCCACGTCATATCATTTTGTATAAACTTATACTTAGTCTATTATTGTCTCATAGAAGCTATTATTTCTTCATTCATGTGTCTGATTATAAAGTATATAATATATATATATATATATATATATATATATATATATATATACACACACATGCATTGTTAAATTGCTTGGCACATGGTCCTTTAGGCATTAGTTATAGGAGAATTTGATTTATTCTCACACTGTAGGTATGATAGTAATGATGTTGCCATACATGAAAATAAAACTATTACATAAAATAAAATTTGTAAATAAATAATAGTATTCCTATATGAAAAGTTTATATCTATAACATGAATTTAGGGTCTAGTTTAGAATTATAGGGTAGTGATATGATAACTGTAGTTAGTATTCAGTGGTGTGTTGATAAAAATATATACTTATGGTTTTGTAGATACTCAATGAGAATTTTTGAAGTGATTTTGTGATTTTACTTGTGAGCTAAGGAACAACAGGTAACTCTGGAAAATTCTGATGGATACTTGCAAATATGTGTATAGTTATATTATAAATAATTATAATTTGTTTAAATTATGTGAGGTATAATCCTTTTAAGCATGCTTGCTTTTTATCTATATTATGTGAGATGTATGCTGGTTTGTTCCTTTTCAAGCATGCTTATATGTATTGATACAGTTTACTTGTCAGTTAAACCTATGTGAAGCATGATTATATATGTTATGAGTGATCATGGAATTGCAACGTGATTATGGTATCATGAATTGGAATTTGATATGGTTTTGAAATTGGATATAATTGTCATAACATTTGCATTCATGGTGATGAGATAGAATTTAGAGAGGAGAAGATTTGTATGGTGAATTTTATTACCACGTGGTATGCTACCACTCGGTGCACAGTGGATGGTAGTGGTACTTGTCAGGGCCCTTTCTTCTATGCCTTCCTTTGCCAGGGATTGCATGGAAGTTATGGGACATGTGACAACTCCTTATATTTGCTCTTTAAGGAGGGGAGCCATAGTCCATGCTTGAGCTCTATACCTTTGGCAGGGTATATCTCAAGTATGGTGAGCTTGAGACAATCTAGTTAATTGGATCTGTTTCTGTTTGGACTGTGTGTTAGCCTATGGCTCCTGTCAGCGGAATAAGGGTGAAGGTGATATAAGGGAGGCATGCATGGTACATTCATTTATGAGCAAACTATATTTATCTAAATGTAAGAGTAATGTAATATTGGTGTATTTAGAGGCCACAAATTATTTTGTGGAATATAATCATTTGTAAAATAATTGTACATGATTTGTTAGTGTATGTTAGATGTTTTCAGTAGTTACTGAGATGTCGATCTCACTCCAGTATTAACAATTTTAGGTGAATGATCTAACAATAAGTAAGGGAAGACACTTGAGAAGTAAGCACGTTGAGTTATATTTATTTTGTCATGGACCTAAGACTTTAAAATGTTTTATTTTTTATTTAAATTTGTCACTACGACTTGGATTTTTGGGAGTGTAAATATAATTTTATTATAAATTGGATATTATATTATTGGGGCGTTACAGGGCATCTTACAAACGTCATGTTGTGCCCTGTCTTGCCTTTATATGCATCAATGTCTAATGAGGATCGTTCAATTTTTTTTCCAAACTTATTAGAAATAAGTCTTAGTACCAACATCAACCTGTGAAACATGGAGTATCATTTTCAAGGACAAATAATGGAAGTAATAATACACAAGAAAAGAAACTGAAGAAGCTCCTTCTCGCAATGGATCTTGGTTCTCTCATGATCCAGTCCCATTCAACTGAACTTCAAAGGAATCTTTGGATGCTAGTGAGCTTGGTTTGTTTTTAGATATTTTGTCTTTGGTTGAGTGGGAAAAAAAAAGTAAAAAAACGGCGAAGTTCCCACTTACCAAGTGGGGTGAAATCACATTCATCCTTTGTGAGGAAAACGATAGACGATAGTGGCGTCGTAGTAGGTTAATAGACTTATCCTCTTTTAACGTAATAAAGTTTTTCATGCACTTTTTGTATCACTCAATAATTGAATGTGACTACTAATACCATCCATAATTTATTTTTCACTTTTACTCGGAAAATAAGACATCACAATATCAATCTCACCTGCATTGTTCAGAAATACATGAAATATATCTCCTCAATTCTGAAATACTAGTATAAAACAAATTGATTTTATTTATGGGGATTAAAAACTAAATGAGTCACTTAATCATAATGTATTTTATGTATTTATTATATTATATGTCTTATAAGTTAAATATATTAGTTTAAAGAAAACGTTCAAACATATCATATCATTTTATAAGTAATTTATTTAGTTTTCTTACAATCCTTTTTTAAAAATCAACTAAATCTGTTGAAGTAAAATTTATGATGATAAATTTTATCGTTCAAATGTTATGTTTTATTTTTAAAATTTGTGTGTGTATATATATATATATATATATATATATATATAAAAAGAAATGTTACCAACGATAAGATTATTTTACTTAGGACAGGAGGGGGTCCATTGCCAATTTTAACAAGTTTGTCAAAATTTATATACAAGTCAGGCATTTCCAAAACAGCAAGTTGTGTAGTAATTAATTATAAGCTCCAAGGATGTTTCTTCAAACGGCCAGGGATGTCTCATCTTTTTCTCTCCTCAGACTTTACACGGCCAATAACTTCACCCTCTTGCAGGCTCCGATTTCCAACCTCACTGTATAATATGAATAACACGCACACAATGAAACATGTATGTATATATCTATTTTGGAAATTTCATGTAATCCTAACTCATGGGAATGTCTTCTTTAATAATCTCTCCAAATTTGCTAAAGTGATATTATATTTAGGAACGGAGGAAGTATTTAGCCCTACAGGAGAAGAGAGGGACCATGACTTTATCACTATGTATTATATATAGTTGTATACACAGTCACTCTTTGTTCTTTTCTTCCACCGCGGTAGCGAAGAAGTAAGGGAGCTTAATTATGAAGTCGGGGTTAGGAAATCTGGCATATGATTATAATTATATGCCAGATTTTAAAAAGGTCAATTAGATCTAATATTAAAGAATAAATATAATATTTATTCCAAATCAAAAGAATAGATAGAATATTAAATTGATCGTAGGGATTATATTGTCTGATAAAAGCACCTTAGAATGGTCTTTCAAGAATTGATTCTCCTCATCATGTAAAAAACTCTTACGGGGTTGATTCTCTTAAGACCCTCTACTTACGCGTGGCTTGCTTCAAACAAGGATATCAAATTAACTCACTTGGGTTAGCATCTTTCTCTATGTTCTAAGGCTTCGCCTTCCTATGCACTGCCTCCTAAATGGTATAGTAGTGAATAATCTCATCCGATCCTGTTTTCTTTATAAGCAATAATTGTTAAATTAATACAAAATGAACTACTAATCAGTTAATAAAAGTAATCAAAGTCAATAAATATATCTGATATGTAATTTTTCAAATGTATCTTTATTTATACAGAAATTACGATTAAAAATAAGAAGCATTAAATTTTATTTAAATAGATGAAAAAATTTAATAATTGGATAAAGAGAAATTGTAGATGTTAAAGGATCTCAATTAATGTGAGAGGAATTAAAAGTGTTATAATCCGTTAATCCCCTTAACTTTGGGGTAGTTACATATTACCTCTGACGTTTCAAAGCTTAAAATAAACACCACTGACCTTTTATTTTGTAAACATGAACATCACTGCCATTAGTTTGCCGTTGTCTTTTAACAGAAAATTTTAAAAGTTGCACATAACCACTTCAAACATCAAAATAAAATTTTAACAAAACTTATCATTCTATTTTACATTTTTTATTAACTTTTGTGATATTTTTCGTGTACACACACATATAATTAGTTGACTCAAATACCATTTTTTTATAAAGAAAAATAGAAAAATTATATTTACGAAAGAAAAATATTGTTTAGAAACATAAGAATAAAAAATCCAACCTCTAAATCAACAAAAAATGAATAAAAAATAGAACTTACTTAATAGATGCCACTTAGGATTGATAACGCGGCAAATTATGTCACGAAAAAACGACAAACTAATGGCAGGGTTTACTTAACAAAATAAAAGGTTAGGGGCTATAATGCAAACTTTGAAACATAAGGGGTTATTTGTAACTGCCTCAAAATTTAGGGTTTTTCTGGAATTAATATTTTTTTTTAATATAAGAGCCAAATATCAAAGGCCCACTTGACTAGCTAGTCACGAGTCTCACTTAGCGAGTCGTGACAGATTTAATTAGGGTGCTTTTTTTTCTCTCTTTTTAAATTTATATTACTGCACCATTAGCCTGTTTTTGTTTTAAATGGCACTATAGCATGAGAGTTTGGTTTGTTGGAACAAATTATAAAAGATAAGAATATGGATCAATTATGGGATTAAGAATGACGTGATATTAACATTCCTTAGAATCTCGTTTGGCAGGTTGCAGATAAGGATATTACTCCCTCCGTTCCTAAATATAAGATCATTTTGGTTAATTTGGGGAGATTGAAGAAGACAATAAAGTTACATGATCTCCCCAAAATCCCCTCAATCCCTTAACTTTAATAAGAGTAGGGGTTTTCAATGAAAAGAGGGAGTATAAGGGTAGTTTGGGCAAAACTTGAGATAAAATAGGAAGTGATTTTATATTTAGGAACTTATCCACTTCCCCAAAGTGATCTTATATTTAGGAACGGAGGGAGTATATTATTACTAGTTTTTTTTTTGGCTAACATATTATTACTAGTTAGAATGTTGTTTTCTGGAACGTTCTAATCAATTCCCCCTTTCATCCTCCCATTTCTTACGCAATTATTATTGGAGAGGTACTAATATGAATAATTTAATAAGAAGTTTACAAAAATTGGAATTAGATTATCATATATATTGAATTATTAATTAAAAGTAACTCACTAAATATGTCTTATACTTAGGATATAAGTAATGAAGTATCATATTTGGTTAAGAAAAGATGAAAACAGAAAAGATATGCATACCAAGCATAACTGAATCATCTTCAATGATGAAATGTTTGGCAAACCTTTCTTTTATGTACAAGGGTACTTATGACTTTAAATACATTTTTGGGTTATGTATCAAATCCCACGTGAAAGTTTTCGCAAAGGTTTATCCCACCCTAAAAGTTATTTGAGGGGCAATTTAAGTCATAGAAGTAAAAATGGAAGCAATTCACCTCAAACCTAACACTCCAAGCAGTCAACATATATTTAATATTGTAAGTGCAAATCATGTGTCATGTGTCGATGATGTGGCGATGCCACCTCCCTACAATGGTAAGCTATTATTAGTTGACCATTTGGGGTGAAATTGCTACCATTTATTACCTCCAAAGTTTAATTGTTCCTCAAAAAACTTTTATGGTATAGATGAATTTTTGGGGAATTTTCAAGGAATTCAGTTTACCCTACTTTTTTTTTCATAGTATACTCGAAATTCAGGAAATAAATCATTATTGAGAAAAAATTGACCCATCAAAAGTTACTACATTATCTCAAAATAGGACATTAACAAATAATTAGATAAACTAGTCTTTTTTTTTAATATCAAAGCAAATAGTTACTATAACACAAAACAAAAATACGAGCTGCATGTTCACAAAATATTTACCATAATTATGAGGGGAAAATGTTAATTGAAAGAGAGAAACATAGCTTGTATAACAATAATTAATTATATCTTTTAATTTAAACTTCTTCCTATAATTTCAAAGCATTTTACTACTACTATTGAGGGAAACTTTACTGTGCGGTGATTAATTCTAGCTTGAAAAGATAAACTGATGACGGAGATTTTTCTTTTGATGGCGGAGTTTTTCTTTTGATTTTGTATGCATGGATGAGTAATTAATCCTTGAAACTCGTTAAAAATGATAAAAAAAGTCCGAAAGTCAGTTGCATAAACTTCACGGATCATCCTATATATATCCCATTGGAATTCTTCACTTCCGCGTCTAGAGGACTAGTATCCTCTTATCTTATGGGAAATGGAAAAAAAAAAAAAAAAGAAGAAGATTCAGTTCATCACGAGTCGTGATTTGGAGGGGAAATTTTTGGCATACTTTATTCAGGGTAGATAACCTTTGGAATATAAGTATATAACGCTTCATTTGTTATAGTTTGATCAAATTAAATAACAACAATATTGGCTCAAAACTGTGGCCTGAACATATTTGGGAGTTAGGTGTCCATACACATTATCTGGCTAAAATACTCCATCTTCGACCATATCCTCCTTGAATTGCACATGGTATGTATTAAATAACTGTCATTGTCTCTTGAAAGTTGGACACATACATCATTTATTCCAAACTTCCATGCTAATTACTACTACCCCCTTCACTTCTTGAATTGGCTGTGTCATTGGATTTTAAGAGGATTTTTTTGCCAAGAATTGTATAACTACTGAGGAACATGGATATGAATGTAATTAATAAAATGGCTATTTGGAAACTCAAATTGTCAAAATATCAATATCAGGGCAGTATTATGAGAAATACTCTCTCCAATACGTAATATAAGAGCATAGACGTCAAAACCTGTTAGCTTCTTAAGAAAACATCTTAATGTTAGTTGACTATATGCGATTTTTTTAATACTACTCTTATTTATCATCCAATAAGAAAGATATTGGTGCATCTAAGAACATGAGAATGAGTTGAGAGAAAGAGAATGATGTAGGGAAGTAAATAACTGAAAAATCAAAACAATAAAAAGGCGGGCTTTATAGGAATTTTAAATCTAAAGCACCAAAGAGAGTGAAGTGTCCATTGATTTAGTGATTCTTCATAGAAGAAAGATCACACATGACACTAGTAAGGAAGAAAAACAGATTCCTTTCATCAATTTAATTTATGAATAATTAGGTCCCAATCTACAAAGCCAGAATTCTTCTCCGAAGAGTCCTCCTTCACAATGACATTTGATGATAGAGAAGCATGTCTTCCACCGAAAATAGAAAGACTAGGAAAAAGAAAGTTATCGAGGAAGAAAATAATCTTGGAAGGAGAAGGAGTCCTTGCATTCTCCGAAACTCTCATTTATTCCCCCTGTTTCTCATTTATTCCCCCTCCCTCCCTACCCTCCTAATATCTCTCAACAATTTAATTCATGCTTCCAAAATTGATTAGAGGTACAATTGGAAAACTTGCACTAAAAGATCAGACAATTTGAGACAATTTGAGGTGAACTTTTATATTTTGGACTAAAATCATTCTAATTTTAAACTCTTATATTACTGACCAGAGGGAGTATATAGTTCCATATATTCACAACGGATTTATCGACAAAAAATGCTACCATAAGTTTGAAAAAATATCATAAAGGTTCCCCTAGCTTGGTTCCTTATTAATTAACCAGCTGTTGTCTTGCTTTCATATCATATTATATTTGTCACGTGTATATATATGTGTGTGTATGCATGTTAGCATTTTTCAATGTAAACACTTGTCTAAATTTAAATTTTGAAAGTGTATTCTATATATATTTTCTGTTTTATTCCAAACATGAGGTTTTCTATTCTACACTCTCAATTATGACTTTGAAGGTACTGATGCTTCCTCACTGCACTACAAGGACTGTTTAGAAAAAAAAAAGTTTATTAGTTTGAAAAATCTTAAAGTTGATTTCGGCCTTAAACTCTATGCTCTGTTTTAAATTATTTACCCCCCAACCCAAAGCAACTTCTCCGTCTGTCACCGAGTTCAAATTTTAATTTTTTTTATCATCCTCAACTAATTAGGTCTTAATGTCTTATGATTCATAGTTTGACAGGATGTGGATACGAACGAAGTTTCATTGAGGTAAAAAAATATGCAGTTTCATGAATATACAATTGGACTATTAAAGTTTTTATATGGCTCAACCATTAGTCTTTCCTGAATTAACTTTTGAAGGCCCTCATGTCAGTTAACCTAAAATATTTGAAACATGTTTCTGATAAATTAGAAGCTAAGGATGTATTTCAATCATTTTGGTTTTTGAAAATCATGTCAAAAAGAGTATCTGAATATTCCTTCGTCAACATACTTGTGACAAGTTGAGGTCCTACATATCATTTCACTCCCATGCATGGTTTCAGCCCCAATTTTCCATCATGCACTAGGTGGTTGCTCCTAATCATTATTTCTGGGACCACCAAACATTATTATGGAACCAGAACAATAATTAGAATAATAGTGTACGCCGATTTCTTTGAGCTTTTTAACAAGATTCTTTTCATATTTCGATTTGGATTTGGATTTACATATATTAAGAGACAAAAACTCTCCAACATATGTAAAACAAAACTTTCTTTTCACTATCATGAATATCTGTATGCATGTGAATACATTGGATAAACATTCTATTCGAAGTTTTGAAGAATAATATATACGTACTAATGTTTTTTATTTTAGTTTTTTAATAATGGAATTGATAATGAAACCCTTCTTTTGCTTTAGTTTTTCATTTTTAATATCAAATTGTTATATTCACAATAAATTTTGTGCTGTTCAGACTAAAATACGCTTTCAGCTACGGCAAAATGTTACGAACAAGTAGTGGATGCGGTGGTAAGACAATTGATAAACCTCAGATGAACGTAAGTTCAAACCTTGAAAAAATGCTTATAGAGAGGAGTTGCTCACCTTTGATGCAAAATACGTTACAAGGGTTTGTCCTTTTCCGTGTTAGTCAGTTACAACGGATCACACGACCTAGTTGTAGATGTAGAAGGTTAGAGCTTAGAAAAAACACATTGTGATGTTTACGCAACCCACAAGGTGCTATAGAGATGAGATTGTTTGACATTATTAAGCCTTCATTTTTCTACCTTGGTATTAAGCAGCTTTATAACCAAAAGTAGGGATGAGATTGTTAAATGAGATTATTAAATTAGAAACTAATAGTATAACTATATTTTTATCTAATATCTTAAACTTATGAATTGAAATGTGACTCCAAGTTTAGTATAACACATAATTCAGGCTTCAATTAGGATCCAACTATGTGTGTGTGTGTAGTTGGATCCTAATTGAAGCCTGAATTATATGTGTTATTGGTTATTACAGTAAACTTCATAAGAAAAAGAAGTTCAGGCTTATGATTTCCCATATGGAAAGCTTGGTGTGCTTTGGTATATGTGCAAATTCTTATATACTTGATAGTTTAACGCCTTAGCTTTTTGATAAAAAAAAAGATAGTTTAACGCCTAAAGTCGAAGTATATCCTAGTAGAAAATTGAGATTTGTTTTTCAAGTTCTTCTTGTGAATCCAAAGAATGAAGAACTAATATAATCATTATCACCTCTCATTTATTTTGCATCTTTTTTAGCATTCAATTGAGCTTATTGGAAATTAACAGTGTGAGACGAAACTCAGTCTTAGCGCTCTGATTTCATCCAATGATCAGTGGAAAATTTTTTCTTATGACTGTACTAAGGGCTTAAAGGGAAAACGGAGACCTAATTTATTAGAATGTTGCAAATTGAATTTAGTAAAGTTTGGGGTTAATAAATTTGTGGGTCAATTAAGGGAAATAGTAAAATTTGAAACTTTACAGGATAACATTTAATTTTAGAAATAATTTGAAAATGTGAGAATTCAAAATATTTGAGAGGTTAAAAAAAAGTCTCGCTGTAGAGTTTTCGTAAAGTTCGATAAGTTCTAGAAAACTTTAAGTAAAAGAGAAAATTGTGCAAATTAGTAGGAAAAAGTAAGAATTTTAAAAAATATTTGGGTGAATTGAAGTTTCAACCATGTTTGGACAACAAATTGAAATTGAAATCTCTAACAATTTTAAATATTAGGTGTAGAAAAAAATATACAACCTTACAAGCATAAGTATAATTCTAGAAAGCCTGGCAAAAAAAAAATTCTAGAAAGCGTTTGGTTGATCGAAAAATTCTATAAATCAAGGAATGAGAGAATTTTAAAAGCTAAGGTCTCAAATGAAATTTAATAACATTATTAGAGAGATCAATATTAGAGAGTCTCTCCACTTCTTGAGGTTTGATTCCAAAGCAATCATATGCTTTGTTTCTAGGTTAGATACCAAGTTTGGATATCAAAGTCTCCACAAGCATGTATTGCACATGATATAAATATTGTAATACTGAAAGTCTTGTTTAAGCCTAGTCTAATATTTTGAACTTTACCAATATAATAATATGGAATATATAAATCTATATATGAAAATAAACTATATACACAAATATAAATTCTTCATATCTTTGCAGAGCCATTCATCATATTTACTTCTGCATAAACACTTTATTTGATCAAGAAAATAAAGATAAAAACAATTTTTTACCTAAATTTTTTTACTTTGAAAAGGCAACACTAGTAACACTCAACTTTTTTAATTTAACCACAAAAGTAAGGAACATTATTGGATTTCCACTAAGCAGAAAAAAAATAATTATGCTATTGGTATGCATTCAGACATCTTGTGCTGAGTTGTAAGGGGTTAGACTCTTTGTTTGATTTGATTTTTTTTCAAAGTTTTGAAATTTTTTTGAAAAAGTATTTTTTTTCTTATTTTAATTAATAAAGTATCAAATCAAGTAACAAGTATTGAATAAAAGCACTGATCAGTCTTGGATTAAATAATAATCATATTATATTATCAAATATGTTACAAATATTAACTCATGACATAAAACCAACATTATCTTAAGTTTAGATGAATTAATTATTATCTGTAACCAAATAAAGTAAATCATTTTATCAAATTAGGTCATAGAAAAAGATAAAAGTGACTAAAGATTTGCAACAAAGTTAACTATCAATGAGAAAAAAACCGATAATATCAACGTTTTATGAACAATTTGAGATAAAAACAAAATAAAAATGAAAGGGCTTAAACGGGAAAACCTTCAACCCTATATAATGCCCTTGTTAGACTCTTGGCCCTATAGAGAAAGGTCTTGTAGGCTCGTTTTCAATTTTATGACTAAAAATCTCAAGCCCGATGATGCTAAACTTTGGGCTTAAACTAGCTCTGCCAGTTTTCACAGCTCTAATTATGATGCAACCACCTATAAATGCATAAAAGGCTCTCTACTAATCATGTTTTAAAAGCCGGATTGTACATCAAGCTGGAAAAGGCATGGGTCATGGTCCAAACGTTCAGATTGGTTGGATTGTTCGATCGGTTAGAGGGCTATATTTAAAAATAAATAATTTAACTAATACAGTAATAAGCGTTATTGCGTTTAAGATATAAATATAATTAACAAATAAGTAATCTTTTAGAAAAGAATGAGTGCCAAAACACATAAAAGTGTCAACTCAGTTCTAATCTTCATTTGTTGAGGATGATGGAAAGGAAATATATTAGGTAATCTAATACTTATTTTTTGCAAAGTGACCGATTCAAACCCCTAACTTCAACTCCTGATAAACGAGTTTACCGTTAAGTCAAGTCAACTCTTCAACTCAAGAAGGCTAAATCGAGAGTTTTAAAACACATAGTTTCATTTGAATGAAGTTAAATGGAGAGAAGGCTAAATGGACACATTTCATCCGCTTTCGATTCGATCGAGAAAGGCATAGTACGGGTGAAGAGTGAAGAGATGAAGTGGGGAGTCTTTGTTATAATTTTCACGAAAACGATAAAGATAACTAGATGTGACAGTGTGGCTTGTACTAAATTAGAACATTCCACAAAAATCAAAACTCTTACTATCCATAGTAGATTTTATGTGCGTGTTTGAGAAAAGTGGTAGAGAAATGTTTTTTTTTTCAATCAAGTTTTTTAAAAGTTGGTATGGTTAAAAGTTGGTTTGCAAGAAATGATTTATGTTTGGATCCGTAATTGTATAAGTGTTTTTTTCTAAACTATCTTTTACAAACATGTTTAGATGGTGATTTTGAGAAACCAGCGTTTAGATAGAAACATGATATTTATTTAATAATACACAATTAAAATATTCATATATTCATATATAGTTAATAAGTGTTAGAAATATTAGGGTCATATTAAATGGGTTGTATCTTGTAAGTGGTTAGTGGCTCTATTGCATATATAAAGGGTGTTAACCTAAACATTTTAGTGTGTGAGATTTATGAGAGTCTACACCAAGAGGGAGAGTTAACTTGGTCTCTCTCTTCATTACCCTAGTGTTAGGGATTTGTTTTGTAAATTCATTTCCTCAATGAGGAGTGGTCATCACCTCTATGAGTGATGTTTTGATCTAGTCCAAGTGAATTAGAATATTGTTGTTGTTTTTGTATTCTTCTTCATCATCTATCAATATAAAGATTTGTTTAATTCTTCATCTTGTTCTATTTCCCTACCGATTTGTCAACATGGTATCAGAGCAAATCTGGGTTATTCAGTCATCTTCATCATCTTCTTTAGTTGATATTGAGTTTTAATGTTTATCGTCCAAGAAGTCATCAAATCTTCATCAAGAATTCAGGTATTGCATCATTATTAAGCAATATTGAATCTTTGCTATTTGGGATGGTGGTATGCCGTGAAATCAAGATTTGAGGTGCACATTCCAAGAAGCAAATCCAAGTCCAATACATTTATTCAAGATCCTCCTACCAAATTCATCCACCGCGTTGTGTTTCACTACATAACTCAAATCATCATATCTGACTTTAAAGATTTTCGTATGAAGTATCTTGAAGACAAAAGCCTGATTCTTCTTCTTTTTATGCAATTCAACCCTTCCTTCAAATCAAAGTCAATCAACAAAGATTGTTCAAGAAGTGCTCCTAATCCAAAGAATTCATCCTTACTTTGAAGATCTCTCCTACCACTTTCTTTATTTGCTGTTGCAATTCCGATTCAAAGAAACCATTGTTTCACATTCTCTTGAAAGATATGAATGGGATAGATGAGTGTTGTGAAGTGTTGAAATTCTTGGTTATATAAAGAATGGAGTGTGCTTAGAGGACGAGTTTGGAGTGCCTATGAACTCATATGTGGTGAATCTATTTATTCAGCAGGTACGTGATGGAAATTGGGATGAAAGTATAACCATATTATATTGCATATTGGTTTAATGGATGAAACAATTATAAGAGTCCAGTGCAAGAAATTTGATGAGGCAAGTTACCATTATTAGTTTGTGATAGATACAATTGATATTTGCATGGTACAACAATTCGAACGTTGGTTGCTAGAATGCAAGATTGTAAATGAAGCATCAGTCATGTAAACAGTGATGTAAATATCGATGTCTTGTTAATGCGTGGTATGACTTTGTAAGAAGTGTTTCATGAGTTCTGCTGCGGAATATCATAATATTGAAGACTAAGATGAAGAACAATGTATTGAAGATTAACTTGAAGAAAATGATGAAGAGAAAGATTAAACGAATGTATTTTTGAAGACAAACGGAGCAAATTGTCTTCTATTTTTTTTACAAGATTAAAAGAACTCGATCTAATTAATTCACTAAACCCTATTGATTGTATTGGCAAGTTGACACTTTCATAAGTTTAAGTAGTGTCAACTTGAGGGGGCGTGTTAGAAATATTAGGATCATATTAAATGGGTTGTATCTTGTAAGTGGTTAGTGGCTCTATTGCCTATATAAAGGGTCCTAACCTAAACATTTTAGTGTGTGAGATTTATGAGAGTCTACACCAAGAGGGAGAGTTAACTTGGTCTCTCTCTTCATTACCCTAGTGTTAGGGATTTGTTTTGTAAATTCATTTCCTCAATGATGAGTGGTCATCACCTCTATGAGGGATGTTTTGATCTAGTCCAAGTGAATTAGAATATTATTGTTGTTTTTGTATTCTTCTTCGTCATCTATCAATATAAAGATTTGTTTAATTCTTCATCTTGTTCTCTTTCCCTACCGATTTGTCAACAATAAGCAATTTATCAAGGATAAATAATCCAGATTTTTTTATAAGAAAGGAGAAATCCAGATGAAAACATTGAATGGGGACGCATATCTATTTTGTTATTTTTATGATTTCAAAGGTTATATTTACCGAAATTAAATTTCAAAGGTTATTCAATGATTTTATATTCGAGGCTTATTTTTGTACCGTGTTAATATATGTGTGTATCATACTTTGGATATTAAAAGTGATTTATCAGGACAAAATAACATCAACTGCAAATGTTAACGCTCTTTTATTTCGTTCAAATTTAATTCCAAAAAGATTTCACATTTAGTTGGAGAAAAAAATGGGAAAAACTTACATCAAGTTCATTTCTCCATATTATCAAGTTCTTTTAATATAGAAGTGACATGTGTCCTTTTATAACAACCATTCATTTAATCTAACGGCCAGTAATTGAAGAAATGGAGAACCTGAATGGATGAATTTGACCTAAGTAAGGTCCAAAAAATTTCTTGTGAATGACAAATTTTTAAAAAACTTTTTAGAATCATTCACCCTTTGATTTTCAAACAAACCGTTAATGATTAATTTCAATAAATTACATACATAAATCTCACCCCTTCTGATAAAAAAAAATCTCACCCCATTTTATTTTGTTGTTTATAAAACAATATGCATTAGACACATTTTATACATTAGAGTTACTACTGTATTATTTATTGTTCCTAAATTAACGCTTCTTTAGTTTTAAAAAATTCTCCTTAAATAAATCAATTTTCTATTTTGATTCTACAACAACTATAATAAAAATTGTCTATAGTCGTGCTAAAAAACAGCTAGTCGCGCCTTGGGCCACAACAAAGACCATGTGTCGCACCTTTTTTAGGGGCGACATAACTGTGTTGTGTGACAAGAATAGAGCGTGACAAGAGTAACTTAATAAAAAGAATACGTTTTTTACTCCCTCGGACGTAAATATAAGATCTATTTGAGTATTTAGTTTTATTCTTAAATATGAGACCTATTTCTAATTTATATGCATTTTTTTTTTCAAAATTACCCTAATTAATTCTCTCTTAATAGCAATCATGTAAGAGGAGGGCATGTGAGTTTAGTTATATATGAGTGAAATATTTTGAGGAAAAATGTCAAATCAACTAAATTAATCGACATACTTAATATACTTAAGATAAATAAGTCTTATATTTAGGATGGAGAAGTAGTAAATTATGGAAAACGATTGTTTAGAATTTTAAAGAGCCCTCCTAATTGTTCATATAATATTTTTCACACACACAAATGATTCATCTAACAAAACAATTATTTTAAGGTATTATTTCAGTTTCAATTAGAATTCACCCTTTGAAAACCTTCCAAATTCAAATTCCTATACAAATAAACTAAAATAGAAATTCTTTATGGAAAAAGTTCTGTTAGTAACGTATATTAAAATAAAAAAAAATACTCATTTCAAAATATTTATGACATTCCTTTCCTCATTAACCTTTTTGTGACTATTTCCAAATATCTAAAAATGCAATCAACGTATATAAGTTATTTGGGTAAAGAAGTAAATCTGGCCCCCAAGTAACCACCAAGGAGCGCTGAGTACCCTAAACTAACCACAGGCCCGGATCTGTACCCCAAATAACCAAGATGTTAAAAAAATACCCCGGTTGAACGGTCAACTACGTTTGACCGTTACTATGCCTACGTGGCCGCCACGTGAGACCGGTTTTTGCCACTTGACGCCGCGTAGGATAAGTGTGTGGGTCCCACATTAAATAAAAAAAAAAATCACCCTCCCTCTTCTCTTCTTCAACAAAACCCGCCGACCCCTCCACCTCCCCCCACCACACACCCCACCCCCTTCACCTCCCTCCCTCCCTTCACCACCCGCCCCACCCCCTTCACCGCCCTCCCTCCCTTCACCTCCCCCCACCACACACCCCACCCCCTTCACCTCCCTCCCTCCCAGGGACCAAGAAACTCCCCAATTTCATTCTGACCCCAACTCTTCCAACCCAAACAAACAGCTCAACTATTCATGCTCAACTTTTATGACATCACTATTCTTCAAGTAAAAACTTAGCATGACAAAGTTCAGACTTAAACAAAGCAACAATCAATCAGCTAACAAATCAAGCAACACAACATGCCACTGTAACACAAAGAAGTTAGCCAAAAAACACTAAAAATCAAAACTTTTCCCATAAAACCCAAGATTCGCACCTAAAGATTCAATTTTTCCCATACCCCACAAGCCAAAACCCTGAAGAACAGCAAAATTCATGCAATACATAATGAAAAAACAAAAGGGGTAAAAGGGGAAATAAAAAAATTACAGTTGAAGGGCTTCAAGGAATTTATCATGCTCAGGCTCACTCCAACTCTCCCTAGACTTAGTAATAGTGTAAGGCTTGCGGATCTTCTTGTCGGAAGAATTGGCGGCAGATGCTGACGTGGCAGTGAAGGGAAGCGCCATGCCTGGAGAATCCCAGAAAAACCCTTCTGGGGGGTTTGGATTTTTGGACACCATTTTCAGAACAATGTTTTTTTTTTTTGCTCTTTGAGAGAGATGAAAGAAAATTGAGGCTGTTATGAGAGAGATGAAAGAAACACGATCTGGTAAGGGAAGAAAGAAAAGGAAATCGAAGGGTGGGAGGGAGGTGAAGGGGGTGGGGTGTGTGGTGGGGGGAGGTGGAGGGGCCGGCGGGTTTTGTTGAAGAAGAGGGAGGGTGAATTTTTTTTTTATTTAATATGGGACCCACACACTTATCCTACGCTGCGCCAAATGGCAAAAACCGGTCTCACGTGGCGGCCACGTAGGTATAGTAACGGTCAAACGTAGTTGACCGTCCAACCGGGGTATTTTTTTAACATCTTAGTTACTTGGGTACAGATCCAGGCCTATGGTTAGTTTAAGGTACTCAGCGCTCCTTGGTAGTTACTTGGGGGCCAGATTTACTCATTTACCCAAGTTATTTCAAATCCATTTATTTCAAGAAAATGATGAATTTGAAACATATTAATCAGATTGTCAGCAAAAATTGGAAACTTTCTGAAATCTACAGCACTTGACTATCGTATTTTCACTTCCAAAGGTTTATGCCTAAACTTTCTGAAATCCATGTATATAATTTATTTCGAATCCATTCCATGCTATTTCATGTACGTGAAATTTAACCATTACATCTTTTTTATCGTTTTTTTATCGTCTACGTAAAGACTACAACTGAATTCCAGTATTTCATTAATTTTATATGAATTAGTATATTAATTGATAAACTTTTTCCATTACATATCTAAGACTTTCCGTTAGCGTGGTTACAAAATTTATGTCTAAATTATTACAAAGTAATTGACATATTGGATGAATCATTTTTTGTAACCACGATCCGTGCATCGCTCGTGTTATCTAGTTTCTTCATAATCTCAAAGTCATTTATGGTGTCAACGATTTTGAGTGTTAAGATATTGCCAAATAATTCATGCCTTGTAGTACAATGGGAATTTCTATTGCTGTTAAGACTTCAGAGCATTATTCACATATAAATGCGGGGAATAAGTTCTTATAACCCAACCACCATTCGCCACGTGTCCACCACAATTTACATAAAGCAACATTTTAAGTACATGATTAGTGAACCTGAAGTTGGTGTATATTGTATATTAAGAAATGCATTAATTTGCTTTAATTTTCTAATATAAAATTGTATAAAGCAAATGGAAATAAAATTGCAGCATTTGCATATTCATCACACACCACACTGGGAAGCCGACCAGGTCTAAAATTTTCAGTTTCTTCAGAATATCAAAATGAAATATAAATCCATCAGAGGAGATTGGAGCTTGAAGACGAAGAACAAGTTTGGCTCTACGTCTGTCCTTTTCCTCTGCATGTTCTTCTTTATAGCCGGATTCTTCTTCTCAACTCTTTTCTTCTACTCTAAGTCTCAGGTCTTATTTCAAAACTATATGTTCATCATGATATTATATATCATCTTTGAGGTTTACGTGATGAATTTAACTGATGGCAGTATATATTTACAGGATAATGAATCAACAAACGAGGCGTGGCAGTACAATTTGTTACTTGCTGGCGAGTCTGGTAATGATTTTGTATCGTCCATTCCTTTTCAGGTGTGACATTTTGTTTGTCTGATTTTTTTTTTATTTTCTGCTTCGTAGTGCCGTGATGATACTTAAGTTGGTTAGAATCAAAAGAAGTCTAAATTTGTGTCGCATTTATTATTCCAATCCTCTCTAATATCAATTGCTACAAAACAATTTAGCTGAGCGTAGGATGGGAAAAATATAACGAAAAGGCTCTCAAAATATGTAGATCAAGAGATCATTTAAGAAAAAGGTACTTACATATATATTATGAACTTATTTTTCCGTTTTCATATTTAATGGAAATGTTGCAAATACCTCTGGATAAAATTTATACTCCATAATAAATATGTATAGGATGTAATTGAAGAGTTAGCTTTTGTCTTAAATATATAATTTAATTTTGAATTTTTTTTCAACTTTTACCTAAGTTATCTTTATTAATTAAGCTGTTAGTACTCATTCAATAATAATCAAGTAAGGTAGTAGAATAAGAAAATACAACTAGGGTGTATGTTTTGAAAAAAAAACAACATAATAGCCTACATAACTAATATATCTTTAATTTAATCGAAATCGTTATTAGTTCCTATATATATAGGAAAAAGTATATTTTTTTCACAAAAGGGCACCACTAACCGCTGACAGCAAGGTGATCTACAGGGGATGCGGCCAACCCATAGCTGATGGATTTCTTCTTCTTCTTCTTCTTCTTCTTCTTCTTCTTCTTTACATTTTGTAAGGGTTGGTGTGAACTGTGAAATAAATATGAAAGTGAGGGCCGGGTCTACTCCTGGTCTCCTTCACCGTACCCATGCTATGGCCTATGGGAGGCTTGGGGGTTTGAATTTCATTCCCTCACTTTCATACTTATTTTGATTTGAAACAAGCAAACAATTGCATTAGCAATAAAAACAAAAAAATAATAAAATAATTCTCATCCATTGAAAACAATGACGTCGTATACTTCATTTAGCTGACCAACACATAGTGAAATAAGATTATATTATTATTGTTGTTATAATTCTCACCAGTTGGTGATTAGAACTCTGACACCGATGGATCCCCACCGGTGGTGTGAGACCTTTTTTAAAGATAATTTGTTTTGAGGTATTTTTGTTATTTCCATCAAATTTACAAAAGGACAAATAGGTCGATAGCATAAAAGTGTCCTTATCTAAAATTTAGTACATCCAATTGTACGTTACATAGTTTGACAGTCTTTAATGGTCTTTTTCCAATAGAATTCGTCGTAGAGCTAGCCAATGAAACATGCAAGTTTATGCTGTATCTATTTATATGTTTGTGTTCCGTAGATTTTAAGCTGGAAACCTCGTGCTCTATATTTCCCGAACTTTGCAAATTCTGAACAATGTGAAACCATAATTGAGATGGCAAGGGGTGGCTTGACACCATCATTGATTGCATTTCGTGAGGGAGACACACCGGAGAATACAAAGGGGGTTAGAACAAGGTAGCGCACGTGCATGTCTCTGCTAAATACTTTACTATTTTTCCTTACCAAAAAGTTTAAAGAAACAGTATTTAGTAAGGATGGGCAACTTTGGTAATAAGAGGATCTTATCTTCTAGGGCGAAGGCCCAAAAATGATACTACCTCCGGTCCTAAATATAGGACCTAGATAACTTTTTTTGGAGAGGTTAAGGTTACAAAATAGTCTATTAAATCATGACATATTTGATATATTTTTAGATTATCCATTAGTTTATAAGTAAAATAAACTAGTTTAAGGGAAAAAATTAGGTAAATCAATTTATAATTAACTCATTTTGCTTTTTTTTAGGACTTTTCAAAAAAAGTCAATATATAACTATTGGCCAAGGAACATAACTATTGGCCAAGGAACAAAAATGATACATAACTATTTTGAGGTACATCAAGGATACATAACTTTTACCATGGATCAAAAATGATATTTTCACTAATATGACAATAAAATTACACATGAAAAGTCTAAAATGCCCTTATAAATTAAATAAATTTTCTTCCTCATGAGAGAATAGAGCACATACGTTTACTAATTCAAAACCATTTCATGTGTAATTTTATTCAAAATTTATTTAATTTATAAGGGCATTTTAGACTTTTCATGTGTAATTTTATTGATATATTAGTGAAAATATCATTTTTGATCCATGGTAAAAGTTATGTATCATTGGTGTACCTCAAAATAGTTATGTATTATTTTTGTTCCTTGAGTAATAGTTATGTATCATTTTTGGGTCTTCGCCCTATCTTTTATTTCTATAATTGTGTCACATAACTGAACTGATATAAAGAACAAGCTTATAATTCTTTTTTTTTCAAACAGTTCAGGCGTGTTTATCAGCTCTTATGAGGATAAAACAGGAACCTTAGGTGTCATAGAGGAGAAAATTGAAAGAGTAACAATGATTCCCAGGATCAATGGAGAGGTATGTCCCTACGTACTAAATACTTCTTTGATGAAAAGAGAATTGGAAAAATGCTGCTAATTCAAATTTACATGAATATATAACAAACTTATATTTTTGTTTGACTTTGTACCCGTAATCTTTTATTCTTTCCTTCTTGGCTTATACATTTCGTATCAGTGATAAAAGATGTAATATATAAGCTCCCCTTTTTTTCAAACTTGCTTCATGCTCTTTACTCTTTAGAAATGAAAATGCACCTGAGAATGGAGGAAGAGAGATAATTCTTTTGGCAATATCGCTGATAGACATTGCTTCTGTGGTGGTCAAAAGAATGGGTCACTTTGGTATTATCCAAGCCGCCTCAAAATATGTTAGATGATTCTTAATCTGCTGGCTTCTTTTCTTCCCATGTCAAGTCAAAAGAAAATATAGGGAGATGAGCAAAATAATGAATGAAATAATGTGTGGGTTGGGTGTTGTCCTCTTGTGTATGTCTATATGCTAATTATACCATAGTATTAATTGGCTTTTCCCTCTTAATCTCCATGCTATCTGCTAATAAGCTTTTGTAAACCCTGTATTTACTGGGATGTTTTAAAGTAGCAAAAGGATAATCCATGTTTCAGGCATTCAACATCCTACGTTATGAGGTCGGGCAGAGATATATCTCTCATTATGATGCATTCAATGCTGCTGAATATGGTCCGCGAAAGAGCCAAAGGGTATGCATGTCTGAGTAGAACTTCTCATTTATATTTTGTTATTTTATCTAGCATAAGTTTGTTACTAAACCAAGCAGCATGAGGCTTACTCCTTCGATCTTAAGATCTTAAGTATAAGACCCCTTTGACATTTTTTTGAAAGTTAATGAAACAAATTAGATTAGACTCTATATTATAAGATTTGCCGCATGTAATAAGAGTTTAAGTTATTTTATTAGTAGTACAAAATATTAGTTTTGAGAAAAAATATAACTAAAAACAATTTAAAATTAATGGTTAATTTGACATCCTTAATTTCTTAAAAAAAGCCAAATGAGTCTTATAATTAAGATAAGAGTGAATATTGTCCAGTTTGGGCACTAAAGTAGTCGTTGAACATTTCAATTTGATGCCTTTTAGAGTCAAAATTATGGGATGGATAATGACTTATATACAACAGAAAACACAGAAAGCTATGAGAAAAAAGAGATCGAAGTCTTTTTGTGTCGTTATACTATATAGATCATTTTGTCCAACCTTTTAATAATGCTTTAAACCAAACTACACATCTTTTTATTTAAATTTAAACTTAAATAATTTTAAACAAAATGCGTATATTACACCATCCATCCAGGAAAAGACTAATTAAACCCCTCCTTTTGTGCTTCACGTGTGATGCTTAAGTTTAACTAAACTCCACATGACCCATGTAAATGCTGTGTGTGTGAAGTTTTGGATATCTAGACTAATTCATCACTTCATGGTTGTATGTTAACCATGCAGATCGCGTCCTTTTTGTTGTATTTAACTGATGTTGAGGAAGGTGGGGAGACCATGTTCCCATTTGAGGTAATTAACACTAGCTGGATCGTCCTCGGGTGTCAATTAATTACTCTGCCAGTCCCTTTTTTTTAGAATAATACTCATTCCTTCCTTAGCTTCTAGTCCTAAATATAAATTTGAGTTGACTACTTTTTTTTGGTAAATTCAATAATACAAATTAACTTTTAAATTATTTTCATTTAATTTTTTTCTCAAAATTTGAGTTTGCATGTAATTAAATTTATGTATAATTTAATTGTATCTATAATATATAATAGATGTTATAAAAGTTAGTGATTCATTTTTTTTATAAGAGGATCACACTAAATGCTTAACCAGCACCAGAAACATAACTACAGTCTTCATCAATCAGTGACCCAAGTTCAGAAAAGCCATGATCGAGCTAATAAATACCAGTCCATAAACTAATGGCATTTTTAACTAAGATGAGTGTTACTACATTGCACAAACGTGTGGGATTATATTCAGTGGTTCATTTTGTTTCCTCAGTTTTTACAAAATAAGTCAACTTAAACTTGTATTTTGAAGTGGAGAGAGTAACATATATCCTTCTGGTTTCGACATTGAATGAATAATTTTTGGCGCGTTATGCACTTTGCAGAATGGCTTGAACATGGACGGAAGCTATAATGATGAAGATTGCATTGGTTTAAAAGTAAGGCCACGAAAAGGAGATGGACTTTTATTTTATTCACTATTACATAATGGTACAATTGACCTAGTACTCTTATTCCCATTTCCAACCGAGTCCTAATCTAATTTACATCGCATTTTCTAAATCTTTTATACTTAACAGTAATTTTTTTTATTTTACAATTAGAACTTGTCCTTAATCGATTATTTATTAATACTAATTATTCTGATAATAGGATATTATCAGATCAATATACTTTGGTTTATAACATGATTTGAAAACCTGGATCGGTCCTAATCCCTATACATTGCTATTTGATTTTTATAAAGCTTAAAACCAAACCAATATTTTATGACATGTGTAACATGATCTCTCTAGAATAGTTATATATGTAAAGAAATTATATTATACATCAATTTTACATTAGATTTATTAGTTTGGGGAGAAATTAAACCATCAATGAAAAAAATAAGAAAAAAAATCTATAATTATAAACCAAAATTCACTACCAAACTAAATCATACATTTAGAAATAGATCACATGCTAACAAATGCGCTTCTGTATAAATTTTTGTCAAAATGGTTAATGATTACGACTTTGTTTACCTTGGGGCTAAATCATTCCATATTTTAGTAAATCATGCACAGTTGATTTGCATAGAATGACTTTGCTCTTTATAAATTTTACATTATAATACCTCCGGTCCTAAATATAGGACCTAATTGACTTTTTTTTTGGAGAGATTAAGATTGCGAAATAGGTTACTAAATGATGACATATTTGATATATTTTTAGATTATCTATTAGTTTATAGGTAAAATAAACTAGTTTAAGGAAAAAAATTAGGTAAATCAATTTATAATTAACCTATTTTGTTTTTTTAAGGCTTTTTCAGAGAAAGTGAATTAGGTCTTATATTTAGAACTAGAGGGAGTATGTATATAAGTGTATATGTGTATAAAATAGATATTTTTTCGTCACCTTATCTCATCAGAATGTTCAAACTAACAAACCGAAATGATAACAAGTTTTGTAGACGTCTCATTCTTTTATCACCTATAATAAATTTAAAATTTGTGAAATATTTTACTTGCCAAATGCTTTTAAAATATGGAGGGCGAAAAGTAGAAAATCTACACATTCTTTTTTTTTTATACAGAGAAAATCTACACATTCTTTATTGGGTTAAAGATCATTGTGGTTAATAAACAATTTCCAATGTATCAATTTGGCCAACAAACAATGTCTCATTTTAGCCAATGAACAAAATAAAAGTATCACATTGGCCAACAAACAAAATAAATGTATCAGATTGGCCAGTAAGACTTAGGAGCAATATAATTCAATTGTGAAAAGTGTATCCTACCCCTCTTTAAACAAAAGCACACCTCTTCCTCACTACATCTTCCCCAAATCACTTTCACCACTCCACCGAACCTCCTCACTCTCACTCCTCCATATCGTACTCGCTCTGCCACCGTGTCTCTGTTCATCATTCTCACTCCTGCAAACGCTGCTACTTTTACCGGCGTCTCCCGCCGGCTCTTTCACGGTGGCTCCGTCATCTCCAGCCGAGGCTTCATCAACTTCACTTCCTCATCCCCACCGTCTAAATTTGCGGCCTTCATGCTTTTCCTCACTCAAATCTCTTCAACTTTTAACATCATCATTTTCATCTTCTTTTCCTTCTTCCTCGGCCATTGCTCTTTATGGACCCAATAAACTTTCCTTCTCTGCAAAATCTTATTCTGAAGGCTCTCCACCAACTGGTGATGAATCAGAAGAAACACAACTTGCTCAAGTACTCTCTCTTTCTTGTACATCTGAAATGTGAGTACTGAAATGCAAAATCTTATTCTGAACTAATGGTGTATTCGTGGACGAGTGGGTGAAGCAGCTTCGATGAGGAAGATTGCACATTATAGTCTATCCTCCTCTGACTTCAATGGTGGTTCTGGGGTGACCGGAGCTAATGGTTCCATGTCTGATTTGGGGAAGAAGATGGATGTGGGAAGAAGATGATTTTTTGAAGAAATCGTGGGACCAACAAATTTCTTTTTGTTTGGTTTAATGAAGGTAAGATAGACTTTTCACAATTGAATTATATTACTCTGAGATCCATTGGCCAATGTGATACTTTTATATTTGTTCATTGGCCAAAATGAGACCACTAATTATTTGTTAGCCAAATTGATAATTGGAAATTGTTTGTTAGCCACAATGATTATTAACCCTTCTTTATTTCATAGTACTCTATTTTAAAGAGAACTTCATAATTCTATCTCTTCTTTTGAGTGCGCTCTTCATGATTGATTGGCTTTTTTGCTGCAATGTTTTTGCAGACATCACTCCATGGAAGCTGCCCAGTAATAAAAGAGGAGAAATGGGTGGCTACAAAGTGGTTAAGAAATGAAAAGATGAATGGTTCATGGATTCTTCTGCTATTGATCAATTTCCAGTCTTGTCAAGTTAACCAGTTTCCGGATAAAATGAAAATATTTGATGCTAGCATTTTATATCAATCATATTATAACTTAGTTGTACTCATCCAAGAATAAAATATCATGAGCTTTACATTTTCAGAGGCTATTTCAAAGTCACCGTGGAAAAAAAAAATGACCATGAAATACTCTAAAACTATTTTTCTACGTTAAGGGAACGTCAATAGAACACAAATAATGCTAATAGGCTGCTTCTCCAAACCAGAAGAAGCCTCATCTGCTTTATAACTTAAGCATTCAATCAATATTCCAAATTTAATCAACTAATCATCAACCTATTCCAAACTTTCTGAATGGTTTCAGACAGGTGTTGGTAATATGAAATTAGATTTGCCAATCAGAAAAGAAATTTAATTCATGCAGCATCTTCAGATATTACTTTGTCTTTCTATTCAGATGACGATAGATCAATATTGAACCTACTATAATAATGCCCAAATGGTCTCCAGCAAATGAATAACAAGCTCGAACTTAAAGATTAGTTTTCACCTCCAGATCTTTAATGTGCATTGTGTGGTTGTGTGGTTGGCAAATGTTGTAGCCAGAAAAGTTCGCAAATCTGCACGTCTTCCACTATTGGCACTTGTGTGGTTGGCCAGATCTCCAGGAGCAAAACCAAATGTGTTCACACCAAAGGATGCAAGCTACAACATAACAGTAAAAATATAAACCTGTTAGGCCCGTATCACCTCGTATAGCTGATATATTCAAAGAAGAAAGTTTAACTAGGAGTCTGAAGTGAGATTTAACTGGGAGGATGTCCTTATTCAGCCTTCTTTTTGGTCATTAGAGAGACTACTACGAAGTCAATCTCCTTCTGCACTCAGTAATTCAAGGGCATCATATCTGCTTTCCAAGATTTATTTCACCCTACATGCTTGGACATCATCCGAGTTAAACATCTTTACTGGATAGTCAGTTTCAACAACAAAAAGGACAGGCACCCACATTTTCCAAAGTCTAACAAAGCACTAGAATGCATTCACTGTTTATGCCAGTTATTATAGGGTTGCTTCCCCCATTGTTTCAAGGCATGCATGCTAGCAGCAGCAGTCATTAGTCCTAACACACCAAATGTCATTAATGTTGAATTCCAAACATTCCGGTAATAGCCACCCTGCAACAGTTGCAAATAATTAACTATACTGTGAAATTAAATAATAAATACAAGAATTCTCCGGTAAACATTTATATAAAAATTTGCATAATTTCAGCCAGTGAACTTAGGAAAAATGCAGTGAAATACTTTATATCTGAAACATTAAATTTCAATAACAAAACATGTCTCCATTGTTATTGCATAAAATTCAGCAACCAGCCATTTCTGAGGCGTAGGTGCAGAATTTAACTCATGAGTTACAGAGTGACCATGAGTTCAATAAAAATTAGCAATCAACTCAGGAGGATCGTGGCACCATTCAAGCACAGAAATATGAGCAAAATTTAAATACCTAAAGGCAGAATATTTTCAAGGCAGGCGCACATCAAGGTAGATAAGTATCATGACAGATAGGCTGGCAATTTAAAACAGCCCTTGCTTCATCTGAATAGGGCAAGGAGGATTTTACGCAATTCATCTGAATAGGACCCATCCCAATAGCTATTTCATAAGCCAACCTCAACAATCATCAGTATTCCGACTTCAAATGTCAAGAGGCACAATTTACTTGTATCATACTGTCTATGTTTATTGTCAAGGGGGTTTGAGTACTTAATAGGCTACATTTCCTACAATTTCATGTGCTATTATGTACAACAGTACAAACACTCACTTGCACTAAAGAAAGCAGCATTCCCACATTAGCAGGGGCAAGAGAAAGGCCCATCATCCCTCCACGCAATTCATTAGGCACATACCTACAATTAAAGAAACATCATCCAAACTAGGACAATCCAATGAATAACAGACACCAACACCTAAAATATAATGAATTTACATGGTCCTCAATCTGGCGAGTGATGGTAAAATGACCCCAACACAAGCATGAAACAGAATAAACAGTGTAACCAGAAAACCAATTTCCTGCACATATAAAAAAAATTCAGAGAAGACTCCAGATTTTCATTGTTACAGCCTGACAAGTGTATTGTATGCTTAAAAAAAATATGAATTAACTGCACCTGATAATCATAAGCTATGATCGACAGGATAAGACCTAGTATGATGTATGCATATACTAGGCAGTCCTCAGTTCTAATAGATAAATGTCCACTTGTCAGCCAAGGAAATATAGTGCTTCCTAGCATTCTAGCGCCCAGAAAGCATGGGTAAATCAATCCTAGATTCACTTCTCGTCCATCAGCCTGAACACAAGCACCAAATAATGTACTCTAAACTTTAAACCATATATATAAAAGTTGCATAACAAAATGCCTCCTTTAGGAAAAGACAAATGTTTTCTCACAATAATGGCCTCGAAACGGAATATATTTAAATATGTTTTTGGATTCTATCTCCAAGTTTATCTATTGAAGAAGCCTAAAGAAGAAAATAATGCCAAGAAGATATCACAGCAATATCGATACAAGTATATAATAACTCTCCTCTAAGAATTTTAAATCATACCACTACTGTAGGCGCCCAGAGGATCCAAAAAATTCCAATGGAGAAGTGAAGGCAAGTCTGTGCCCATGCCAAAAGCCATATCCTTTTATCTGGAGATAATAGAATTTTTCATCTATTTGTTATTCTTGGTAAGATCACAATTAAATCGTAAAACAAAACAAGCAGCGAAACTCTCTAGTAGAACCTAATAATTCAATTAAATATTTATATGTAAGAATTTTCTACATCATGCCATTCCACAAAAGATCTTTTGAATTGATGCGCGAAAATAAGATCAAGCAAAGGACATGACAAATTTTATTGAACCAATGATATATATGCAGGAGTAAACAAGAACATAGAAAGCATGTGGATCTTACCACCCAATATATATGCATAGAAGGACCTACAGTAATCCTTAAATGATATTGCTTGGGAATTTTCTGCCCAACCTCTGGAAAGCAAAGTGAAACATACTGTTGCTAGGAAGATTCCTGCAGTGGAAGGAGCAGATTTCTTCTTGAAATTATCATCAACCAGCCAATTTCCAAACATTTGGCTGGCAATGAAACATGCCGACTCATAAAAAGCCATTAACCAAAATGCGTCGTTAAGAGAATCTAGCCTGTGTCCTTGCTGCTAGTAAGGAAAAAATTGACAAGAGATTGTAGATATTCAAAGTCAGTAATCCTACATTTTGTGATAGGACAAAAAAACTTCACTAGTCAAACACTCAAATAAAAGCGAAAGAAAAAAAAAGTAGGGGTTAAGAATGAAGGGAATAAATAAGTCCCTACTTAGGGCTAGTAAGTCTGGGCTAAAATCAATGTTTGCATGGAATAAAAAATTATAAGGGAAAATATACTCAATACCTTTTCGTGCGAAGTAACCATCCAACTCTCAAAACTGAATGAAAATATTGTGTTGGCAAGGGAGAGACAAATGCTAGGGATAAAAATGCCTGGATACTCAAAAACCCTCATCCATATGCCGACAAAAAAGTGTAGTATGCCAAAAAATAGGCATACTTTCTTGTGACCTCTACAAAAAGAGAATAATAGGTTAGTTGCAGCATGTCATGTGGCAACATCGCCTCAAACTTATAATTGCAAAATGTGTGTGTGTTGAAAAAGAAAAGCTTTGCATATGAGATTCACAAATTTCCATGCTTCTTAACTGTCTAATATAACATAGCAAAATCATATTTCAAGTTTCAAATGACACAGGATGATACGTGGACCTATTAAGGGGGTTAATACTGTGGGTTAATAAGAAATGTATTAGTAACATTGTATACTCCGCCAGGTCAGCCACGTGGACAGTAGGTCACGTGCGGCAGTTAGTTAGTTAGTTAGAGTGCCACGTAGGCGGTAGGCCACGTGAGATGAGAAGTCAGTTAGAAGTGGCGGTTATAAATAAGACCCAGCTTGTAACAGAAAGTTGTTGAATTGAATACATACATTTTCTCTACATTTTTCTCTGTTTACTGCTTCCTCTGTACCAACTGGTATCAGAGCAGAAATCCGGCTTTTCATGGCGCCGGATACACGATCTCAGGGCCAACGGATAGGCGATCTGGAGCAAAGGTTGGAAACTCACTTTTCATTAGTGGAAAGTAATCGAGAATGTTTAGAAAGGAACGCTTTGGACGTACGCGAATGTTTAGAGAGTAATCGCGAATTGAAAAACTCCATAGCGAATTGAGAATTGTTTGAAGGAAATGGCGAGTTTGCAAGGATTGAGTTCAGGCGAACAAGCTGGAGCTTCGTCGAGTCATACGCGGAAGGTAAGCCATATGCAATTCGGTACATATGGCTTGGGAGGGGGAAATTACTCTGCACCTACGAAGCATAGCAGAGTAGAATTTCCTCGGTTTGATGGTACTGACTTCAGAGGCTGGTCCTATAGGTGTAGACAGTTTTTTTCGGTGGATGCCACACCTTTGGATCAACGAGTGAGATTGCTGAGTATTCACTTGGAGGATCGCGCTCTCAAGTGGCACTTGAATTTTATGCGGAATCGAAGTGAAGAAGAGATACCTTGGGATGAATACTTTAAACATATGGAGGCTCGCTTTACGGATATTCGCTATCTGAATCCGATGGTGGAAATCAAACAGTTGCAGCAACTACAACTTTCAGTCGATGATTATATAGATGCATTCGACAATTTGCTAACTGAAGTTGATTTGAATGAAGAGTTAGCGATGAATTGTTTCCTTGGAGGTTTGAGACCTGACATTCAGGCTTCGGTGACTGCTTTTAGCCCGTCCTCTTTGAGTAGCATGATGCAGATGGCACGGATTCAAGAGCGGTCTATCAAAGCATTGTATGACAATGTACCGAAACCTAGTGTGAGGCCATGGTCCACAATGACGGGAGTAACATCGAAATTTTCTCCTAATTTGGGAGGGAAACCAGTGGCAAGTATGGAGAAATCAGTTACTCCATCGTTGATCACTAAAAATCCTTCGGTGACGTTATCAAAGAAGGAGATGGAAGAACGGCGACGAAAGGGGCTTTGTTATTGGTGTAATGACAAGTATTCCTCTTCGCACCGTTGTAAAGAATCGCAAGTGATGATGCTGATTGTACCAGGCCGTGAAGAAGACGAGTTTGTGGATGCGAAGGATGTGATGGATAAGGGGGAAGAAGAATTAGAAGTAATTGGCACCATCAATGCGATAGAAGGCAGGGAAGAGTTTTCCACTCTTAGGCTTGAGGGCAGCATTAAAAAACAAAAGGTTGGGATTCTGGTGGACACAGGGAGCTCTCATAATGTCGTGCATAGTACTTTGGTGAAACGGCTAGGGCTCCCTTGCATGTCACACGCAGGCGTGAAGGTTCGAGTGGCTGGTGGTGGTGAAGTGTGTGTAGATCGTTTTTGCAGGAATTAGCAATGGATGATGGCAGGCTCAATTTTTTCGGATGATTTTATGGTGATGGATGTGGGGGCCTTTGATCTTATTTTAGGGGCCCAATGGTTAAGATGTTTGGGCCGATTTGTATTGGATATGAGTCAGTCTTTTATGGCTTTCTCTCTGTTGGGCCAATATTATGAAATGTATGGGCTTGGGTTTTCACCTATGGAGGGGCCAGTAGAGGAGGATTTGGCGGATAAGGATTTGGTGGGAGCAAGGTATGCTTTTTTGCTTTGCGATGTGGCAGCCAAGGGGTCTTCGTTATCGTCGTCACTATCGGCGGAACAAGAGTTCCAGTTGCAAGCACTTTTGGAGGAATTTGTTGACATCTTTGGGCAACCCGATGCTTTGCCCCCGCCTAGGCACTTAGATCATCGGATTGTACTGAAAGATGAGAAACCCATCTCTTGTCGGCCGTATCGCTATGGTCCTTTACAAAAGAATGAGATTGAGAAGCAAGTCAGTTCTATGTTGGAGAAGGGAGTTATACAACCTAGCCACAGTCCATTCGCGGCTCCGGTAGTCTTAGTACACAAAAAGGATGGTACTTGGCGCTTTTGTGTAGACTATCGCCGACTTAACGAGATCACAATTAAAGATAAGTTTCCCATTCCTTTGATTGATGATCTTTTAAATGAATTACAGGGTGCTTCCTATTTTTCTAAGTTGGATCTTTGCTCAGGATATCATCAAGTGAGGATGCATGTTGATGATATTCATAAAACGGCTTTTCGGACTCATGAGGGTCACTATGAATTTCGTGTCATGCCGTTTGGACTAAGTAATGCGCCAGCTACCTTCCAAAGCCTCATGAATGTCATTTTTAAACCATATTTGCGAAAGTTTATTTTGGTTTTCTTTGACGATGTGCTGGTATATAGCCGTGATTGGGAGTCCCATTTGCACCATTTGGCGCTTACATTTAACTTGTTTCGGCAGCATACACTTTTTGCCAAGGCAAGTAAATGTTCATTTGGCCAGGATAAGATCGATTACTTGGGACATGTCATTTCGGCACAAGGAGTGGCGGTGGATCCCTCTAAGGTTGAAGTGGTGAAGAATTGGCCTGTTCCTTCCAATGTTAAGGCTGTCAGGGGTTTCTTAGGCCTTACGGGATATTACAGGAAGTTCATTAAAAGTTATGGGGCTATAGCAAGACCTTTGACGGCATTGTTGAAGAAGGATTGCAAGTTTCAATGGAATTCAGAAGCAGCTTCTGCATTTCATTTGTTAAAAGATCTTGTATGTTCTGCTCCGGTGTTGGCTCTTCCTAATTTTCAGGACCGTTTTGTTATTGAGACGGATGCCTCTAATTCGGGTATGGGTGCTGTATTAATGCAAAACGGACATCCCATTGCATTTGCTAGCAAGGTTTTTGGTCCTAAATCTAGCGCTACTTCTACTTATGAGAGGGAACTTCGTGCTATTATCTTTGCTGTTCAACAGTGGAGATCCTATTTGCTTGGTAATGTGTTTACTATTCGTACGGATCATTTACCACTTAAACATCTTTTGGAACAAAAGAATGTTTCCCCGGAGCAGTTTAAATGGTTAGGGAAATTATGGGGGTTGCAGTATACTATTGAGTACAGGAAGGGTAGGGAGAATAAGGTGGCGGATGCTTTGTCGCGTGTAACGGATGTTTGCATGATGGCCGTGTCTTCTCCTGTTACCAATTTGTTGAACCGGGTTAAACAGTCTTGGTTGGTGGATGAGTATGTACAGCGCCTTATTCTTGAGATAGAACAAGATCCTCAATCTCATTCTCATTTCTCGTGGCAGCAGGGACTTTTTAAACACAAAGGACGACTTGTGGTAGGGGCAGATCAGCAGCTAAGGAGTGATTTGCTGTCCTATTTTCATACCGATCCGGCGAGTGGTCATTCTGGTATGACTCCAACTTATCGTCGTCTTTCTTCTGTGTTTTATTGGAAGGGTATGGAGAAACATGTGAGGGAATTTGTTCGCACATGTACGGTTTGCCAACGCTTTAAGAATGAGAATGTTCCTTCACCGGGATTGTTGCAACCACTACCAGTTCCTACTCACATTTGGACTGATCTTTCTATGGATTTTATTGATGGTTTACCTAAGTCCTATGCGAAGACTACTATTCTGGTTGTGGTTGACCGTTTGAGTAAAGCTGCCCATTTTGCTGCTTTGAGGCATCCTTATACTGCTGTTGATGTGGCCAGATTATTCATGGATACCGTGGTCAAGTTACATGGTTTTCCTAAAACTATTGTTTCTGATCGGGATGCTGCTTTCTGTGGCAAATTTTGGCGGGAGTTGTTTCGCCTTCAGGGTGTTAAACTTCATTACTCATCAGCATATCATCCTCAATCGGATGGGCAGACAGAGGTGGTTAATCGTTGTTTAGAGTGTTATTTGAGATGTATGACTGGGGACTTTCCTAAGAAGTGGGTGCAATGGCTTCCTTTAGCTGAATTGTGGTATAATACCACCTATCATTCTTCTATTGGAATGACTCCGTTTCAGGCTGTATATGGTATACCACCTCCTGTGCATTCGCCTTATATTCCTGGTGATTCTACTAATGATGTAGTTGATCGTATTTGTCTTTCGAGGGAGCTAACTTTACAATTGTTGAAGAGTCACTTGCTGAAGGCTCAACATCGTATGGTTCATAATGCGAATAAGCATCGGAGTGATCGACATTTTGCTGTTGGAGACTTTGTGTACCTTAAGTTGCATCCTTTTCGAAGAAATCAGCTTAATAATTCTTCCTTGCATAAACTGGCGGCTAAGTATTTTGGTCCTTTTGAAGTGCTTAAGCCTGTCGGTACTGTTGCCTATGAACTCAAGCTTCCTGCAGATTGTCGAGTTCATCCAGTTTTCCACGTTTCGTTGTTGAAGCGTGCTAGTAAATCGGCTACCCCGGTCTTTACGAAGTTGCCTGCTGTGGATGATGAAGGGCAGTTTATGTTGGAACCATTGGCACTTTTAGGCCGCAAGATTGTTAATAAAGGCAACTTGCCGGTGACTCAAGTGCTAGTACAATGGCAGCATACCAGACCTGAAGATGCTACTTGGGAGGATTTAGCTTCTATTCGCACCCAGTTTCCCACTTTTGATACAACAGCACCTTTGACCCAGAATGTCCTTGTGGACAAGGATGATTTTTAGGGGGGGAGTGATGATACGTGGACCTATTAAGGGGGTTAATACTGTGGGTTAATAAGAAATGTATTAGTAACATTGTATACTCCGCCAGGTCAGCCACGTGGACAGTAGGTCACGTGCGGCAGTTAGTTAGTTAGTTAGAGTGCCACGTAGGCGGTAGGCCACGTGAGATGAGAAGTCAGTTAGAAGTGGCGGTTATAAATAAGACCCAGCTTGTAACAGAAAGTTGTTGAATTGAATACATACATTTTCTCTACATTTTTCTCTGTTTACTGCTTCCTCTGTACCACAGGAGAATATCATTATCACAATTCGGATAGCAGAAACATTTAAAAGGAAAAAGGGCAAAAAGTCCATGGCACTAGACACCACCAAATACAACACCAACAACAATAACAACAAAGTTTTATCCCACTAATAAGAATCGGCTATATGGAAGCATAATGCCATTGTGCTCTATCAGTAACCATATCTATTGGTCACAACCAAATATAAAGTTAAAATGATTGATCATGAAGGTTGGTATTCAGCATTTTTAGGCTCATAATAACAATACTCGTTATAAAAAACAGTTTCCCCCCTTCTTAAAATCATTATAGTAATATAAGTTGTTAAAAAATCAACAAAAAATACTTCACCAGTTCAAGGAGTTGCCGGTTCTTCCATATTGAACACTATGGATTTTTCACTATGAGCACATTACTCCCTCCATTCTTCAATACAGAGCCTATTTAGGGAGGTAACTGTATTCTATATATAAGACCTCTTTCTATTTTTCTCACATTTTCCCTAAAATATCCTCATTGGTGCGAGGGCTGGGAATAAGGGTAAATAGTTAGAATGCTCTGTATCATTTAATTTTAACTAACTTAACTAACATCCTTAATCTAATAAAATTAGGGAGTATCATTTAGGCAAAAATCACAATGCATATAGTAATTAATGCAACAAAGTCCAACAATACAAATCACATTAAACTAATCGGTCTCAATGAAATTGACAATTCTCAATGTATAACCACAGTGACTAGCAAACATTATAGGCTTAAAATAATCACATTATATGCTTACATTATATCAATAATACTAACCACATTAAAATAAACACATTATCGGCTTACATTATGTCTGAAATGACTCCGAGAACAGGACTAGCAAAGAGAGAAGCTGCATATCTATAACAGAGAAACATAACCATCTGCTCTCTGCCAAATCCATAAGAAGCTAAACCGATCTCACCAAAACCTAACCACAGGCCTTCTATCACTAACAACATCAAATCAACAAACACGAAATTAGCACTCACACAACAATCTAAAGCAATCAACGAATTTTAAAAAAAAAATACTCACTCGGTCCTATACCTAATTGAAATTTTCTGGAAAATACTTAAAAAAACAAAATAAGTTAATTATGAATTGATTTACCTAATTTTTTCCCTTAAACTAGTTTATTTTACCTATAAACTAATGAATAATTTAAAAATATATCAAATATGTCATCATTTAATAACCTATTTCGCAATCTTTATCTCTACAAAAAAAAAAAGTCAATTAGGTCCTATATTTAGGACCGGAGGAGGTAGTAAGATGCAAAAAGGAAAGATGAAATTGAAGAGAAGAAAGAGAAGAAGAATGTGTGTTTAATGGCACATTTTGTGGAAATAAAAAGAGAGTGATGGTGAAGTGATGTTACGTGAGGAGAGAGAGTAGAGGAGGAGGAATTGGCGGAGGAATCGGAGGAAGGAGGAGGAGATTGCATGATCGAAGATAGTAGAAGAAGAAGAAGAAGAAGAAGAAGATCTGGAGGAAGAGGAGAAGCGAGGGAAAAGGAAGATGGAGAAGAAGATAGAGAAGAAGATGAAGAGGAATGTGAATGGATTTGGCTCCCAAACGACGCTCTCAATGCTTATCGCCATTGGAGATAGAGAAGGAGTGAGATCGGAAGGCGATTGTAACAATGGCCACACTGTATATTTCAGAGGCAGCTAAAAACGAAGAACCAAACGGTGTCGTTGCACCACCTGGCAAAACAAACAAACAAAAAAAAAAGAAAGCTAGAGGGTCATATTTGCCCCTCAACTTTCAGTTCAAAAAAATATTTGCCCCTCAACTAAAAAACTATTAGGGTCTGTTTGGTTGTAGGAAGGAAAGTGAAGAAATGGAAAGTGAAAGGGGTAAAAACGGAAAGTATGGGTAAATTAAGTAATGATGAAAAATAAAGTGTGTGGGACCCAGAAAAAGTGTGAGATGAAGAGAGAAAACTTGTGGGCCCGAGGATATATGTAAATTACACAAAAACCTATACTTTCTATAATTTTTAATTCTTTGTCATTTTTTCTAGCAACCAAACAAGCTCTTAGGAATAAACCATGGGAAAAGTAATTGGTTAATCATCATATTTACCCTTACCCTTCAAGTATATATGTATATGGAGAATTATATATACCCTCAAGTATATTTGAAGTATGTACAAAGGGCCGTTCTAATTTGAATACTAATATTTTAATTATAAAGGGTAAATATTAATGGTCATTGACTCATGGTGCACACTTTCAAGGTGAATTCGGACCAAAAAATACTTCAAGTGCATATATGATCCTCACTACATATGAAAACTTAATTAAAAAGAAAAAGGAAATCTCAAAATTTTATACTCCCTTCACTATTTATTAATATTTATATATTTTTCTCTTTTAAAAGTATCACAGTAAATATGGACAATATTAGAAAAAACATTAACTATAGGTGGTACCTAACTAACTTTCACAAGTTTCCCTTAAGAAACATGTTATGATAATTCGTCTCTTACATCACGGACTAGAGAGAATATGTTACCACTAAGAGAGAGAAATATGTGAGTATTAATTATTTGTACTCCCTATAATCCTTAATATAAGGCACCAACTACTCATTTATCAATTGGCCAAAAAAAACTACTCATTTTTCACGTACCAAAGAATGGTAGTTGGGTTATAAATTCATGTTAAATTTGCTATTTTTTCTAATTTCACCATTCATTAAATGATGTGTTTCACATTTTAATTTGAATATCCATTAATAACATGGTTAAAATGAGAAAAACATTTAATGAGAGAAAGTAAGTATGACTAATCTTTTTTTTTTTTATCAAATAAGGATGACTAATCAAAACCATTCAAATTCAAATTTTGTAGTCATATTCATATATATTGGGGTAATAAATACGTTTTTTTCGTTATTAAAAATTGCAAAACTATTCCTAGGGGTAAAAAAAAAAGAAGAAGCGAAGAATCGTTCGTTAGGGTTGCGCATTAGGCATACAATACAACAACACCACTTGATTGAACATCTTTGTTTCCAATTGGTGTCGTGAATTCGAACTTATTGTGAAGCATGGGAGGAGGCAACGGCCAAAAGGCAAAGATGGCTCGCGAGAAGAACTTGGAGAAGCAGAAGGCTGCTTCCAAAGGTAGGTAACCCAATTAATCATAACAATATAGATCATATGCTTTTCAATTTTCATTCTTTCTTCTCATAATTTCATTCATTTTTAATTCCCAGGGAGCCAGCTGGATTCAAACAAGAAAGCTATGTCCATCCAGGTAATGTAATTTCGTCTTTTTAATTTTCAACCCTAACACCAAAGCTTCTGAATTTCTCAACTTTAATTTCTGTTTTTCATTTGGCTGCTATGAATTAATTTATTATTTATTAATGCTTCAATAGTTTAATTCAATTTATATATAGTTGAATTTGATTTGTTGTGCGTGTGAATATAGGTTTGATATGTTCATTCTGTGATGCGTGTTTAAGATCCGTGAATTGCTTTTGAAGTACTCCCTCCCTTGCTAAATATATGATCACTTCCCTAATTTGATTTGATTAAGGATGTTAGTTCTGATAAAAAAAAGGATGTTTGTTAAGTTAGTTATTAACATATGATATTACCAATTTATCCTAATCATATACCTTTATTCTCACCCTCCGTCTGTTGTTTGTTTATTATTGATGAGTATTATGAGGTTAATTTGGGAAAGAGCTGGGAAAAATTAGAAAGTGATATTATATTTAGGAACTAATTGAAATGTGAAAGTGATCTTATATTTAGGAATGGAGGGAGTAGTCTATTTGTTTTTGGCTAAATTTGTGAGTGTGAAGAGGATCTTCTTTGCCTTGTTATCCATATCAATTTCCTTATTTTGTCTCACATGATTTATCCAGACAATCTGTTTTCCTGACCCTTTCCGCCCAAGTTTTGAGAGAGTATGATGGGCCCATGGCATCATAACCCTATTATAAAAGAAGGCCCAAAGTGAATGGCAATAATGTAACGAATATAGTTAGTAAGTCAACAACATAATAGTTAGTTTGTTATGTTGTTGACTTACTAACTACATTCGTTACATTATTGGCAGTATATTTCCATCAGAGTAATATAGTGGTATTTGTAGTTTTGATCTCCAAACTAGAGATGGAGGTTTTGATGTAATTCATTTCACTCTTAGGAGTATGTTAAAAGAAATGTGAGAGGAAACTACACTATTGGCAGAGGAAAAACAGCAGTACTGAATTGAGCTTTTGAAATATGTGCTATTTATAGGACACTTCTTCAAATGGATTCTGAAAGTTTAGAATGTTTTTGCATATTGAACATTTTCACTGTTTAACACTTGTGATTGTTGATTTCAGTGCAAGGTGTGTATGCAAACATTTATGTGCACCACATCAGAGGTGAAGTGCAGGGAGCATGCTGAGGCCAAGCATCCTAAATCTGATGTATACGCTTGTTTTCCTCATCTTCAAAAGTGAACTAGTTGGGGGAGAGTAGTTTAGGTGGAGACCCCTTCATATCCCCGTGGTCTTTTCTGCAATCTATACCGTTGTACTTCTTATGTACTGATTGTATTAGATTAATTTATCATCAATCTATACTCATACTTTTTATGTACTGATTGTATTAGATTAATTGATCTTCTGGTTGGTGCCTTCTATGGGGACGATGGAAACCTTCTTTCCCTTGATGAAATGAAAGAAACCTTGAAATTCTGCTTAAATGATACTGGTGTTCCCTGGAAAAACATGCACTCTGATTTATCGCATGTCTGAGTCAGAAATGGCTCTTTTGGTCCGTTATTTTCATTCACTTGTACACCAATGTTTCACAAATGCAAAAGTTGTGAATTAAACATGATTTCAAGGTTGGTAATTGTAGTTAATAGGTTTGTGCACCAATAATTATGATCGGATATGAATGATCTTATTTTGAAACTAGTGATCTGTTAGATGCAAAATCAAGCATTATCCCACAAGGCTGGGGTCATGCATAAATTGCACAGCATTATTCTTTTTAGCAACTAAAATTTGAGATAGATTATTAGTTAATTGAGTGATCTTTTCTGATGTTTTTACCTCTGCATATAACTTTAACTTTACAGTATTTGATGTACACTTCTTACAGACATATTTTATGGTGCTTGTGTACCATAATCATTTCAAATTGTTTTCAACTATTTTCTCTAGAGACATTTTAGTTTTTGGCACATATATATCCACTATAAATTTTATATTTTTTATTTGAGCATGCATATATTTAAAATCCTTACTTAAGCTACCTCAACTTCATGCTCATGTTCATTGCTATATATTTTCCTCGGATACTATCACTCTTCTATCGACACTTGGTGTATATTTTCCCATATGGTCAACAAATGCAAGTTATATAATCTTTTTCGGGCAAGAAGTTTGTTGAAAGAACCTTCTTGTGGCTAGATTTGAGCAACACGATCCATCCAAATGATATAACAGTTAAGTGACACAGCCCTTGGCGATGCTTGTAAAATATGGTTAAGGGCACCAAAAGATTTAGACCACGTACTCAGAACCTGTAGGCTGGCTTCTTCACGCTGGAACCTCATGATCCCTGATCATCATGGGGTGCAATTATATGGCTCGTTCAAGGATAGGATGCTAAGGTATCTAATAAGATCTAGTAAAACCAGCTTCTCATGGTGTATAACATTTGGCATTCTATGCTGGTGAGTTTTGGGAGACCAGGAACCAGAAAGTATTCTGCCATGTGACGAATCAACCGATTTTGTGAGCACCCAAGTGCCAAGGGCTTACATAGGACAAGAAGGCTAGAATGATGATTAATACTTGAACAGGTTCTGTAATGTTGAAACTCCGTACCAACAGTCAATTTTAAATGTCACATGCAGTAAGCACACCTTCTCACAAAAAAATAATAATGAAGGTACCATTTGCGGATGCGATCTTTCTGCACATTAAACAAATACTCCCTCCGGTCATAAATATAAGACCTAATTGACTTTTTCTAGAAAATCCTTAAAAAAACAAAATAAGTTAATTATAAATTGATTTACCTATTTTTTCCCTTAAACTAGTTTATTTTACCTATAAACTAATGGATAATCTAAGAATATATCAAATATGTCATCATTTAATAACCTATTTCGCAACCTTAATCTCTCCAAAAAAAAGTCAATTAGGTCCTATATTTAGGACTGGAGGTAGTATGTAAATATATATTATATCAAGCATAACACCAGAAAATGAGACATCCAGGGAAATTAAGTTTACAAGAAACAGCTTTATCGCTTTGGATTCTCTTGCACAGGTCAAATATCACAAGAGCTTTACCAATGGGAAGGACAATCATTCTGAATCATGGTACTTGGACTGAGGTAGGATATAATAGCTTCCACCCCTAGATAATATCGAATCACTCAGATGAAATATGGCACCTATGTCTTATTACACAGGAAAGCATTCTTAACATATGGCCAACCAACATGTCAATGTGTATTAAATTACAACCCCATATATCTAAACTCAGGTTGTGAATCCAAATATGACCAAGTTACTGAGTTCTCATTCTGCTGCTTTCAGCTGCCCTTACTTGAGAGAAATACGGGTGAGCCTACAGATATGGCAGCAAATTATTAGCACAGTACAAATTGATATTAACATTAAAAACATGGAGACAAAATTCAATACAGCTTAAGTTTAAACCGTCATGTAACATGAAGTGTGTAAGACGGCTTCATGATTACCATTGCTTCTCTTGCAGTGAGCCTGTCCTGATGATCATATCTAAGGAGCTTATCAAGAAAATCAATTGCCTGCAGACAGATATGTATATGCATATGAAAATTCAAACTCAGTGGTATGCAGAACAAAAAGAAATGTCAAAATGCCATCACAAAGTAATGACCTCCGGAGACACGAGATGCTGATTATCCGCGTTAATAAATTTAGACCAAGGCTTGCGACTATGTCTGCAGAAGAAAACGCCAATACATGTAAAATCTAGTGGTTAATCTATAATGAAGAAACAAAGTCCTAATAAATGCAGCAGGTTTATAAGGAGAAAAAAAAGGCTGCATAGCCATGAAAAATAACGAGATAAAAGTTTGTCAAACTTGCAAATTTCTAAGAAAATGCTGAAAATTAGGTGTAGGAAATAATGGCTAGGAAATAATGACAAATTAATGCATAGTACCTCCCAACAAGTGCATCAAGTTGAGGATCAAGCTCCAGATGATACTTATTCAGATATGCATTTAATTCATCGGTCCCAAGCACCTGCAAATTACACTCAAAAACCACTTTTACATCATGAAGGAAAATTACTACTATGAAGGATCCAAGGAATAAAATTCACTATAATCGAAGATGGTTTGGCTCAACAGGAAAATAACTTCAGAAATGGACTAAACCCATTTTTCTAATGTAAGTAATGGTATAAAAGTTTTGCAGTGATTGCAAGAAACCACCAAATCATGAATATTACCTTAGCTATTTTGACAAGCTGATCATGGTTGTCATGACCATAAAAGAATGGCTCCTTGCGAAATATCTACATTAAGTACAAAGAACCAGTCAAGAATATCCCAAATCAGATTTTATACATATAAAACACTACATGCACACCATATATAATGCAATTAAATGTAGCTAAAACTCTTACCATTCCAGCAAACATACAGCCAAGGCTCCACATGTCTAATGAGTAGTCGTAGTCTTGCAAATCAACTAGTAGCTCAGGCCCCTTAAAGTATCTGAGAACCAAAAGCATTGAACGTACATTTAAATTTAATTTTTTTTAACCAAAGCTGTTGTTCAAGAAACAAAATTAAGCATGCATCATGCACCAGCATAAGGATTGTGCTGAAGTGGTCACTCAAAAATAATGATTGATGCCAGCAAGTATAGGTTAGCGTTGTCAAAAGTGAAGAACGGCTTTAAGACACCAGACCAAATAATAGAGGTGGTGTGGGGAAAGGTAGAATCACGGTAGTCAGCCCATAGTTTAAAGAGGCATTGGAAACACATAGTAATAATCGGTTTCAAGTGCAAGCAGTAAACAGTACTGTCAAATGGCTGTTAAGTCTGACTGAAATTTAAAAACCCAGATCAAGTGAAGGAGGGAATTGCCAGTAACTCAATGTTATCTTATAGAGAAACTGTGATAACATGCCGAAAAAGACTAGACACTAGAAAACTGCTTCTTATAGTAAGAACTAACAAAAATTTAGAGTGCAGGTTTTGTGGCTCGGCTTCACATGTCCAGACTTCAGAGAGAGGAAAAGGGCCAACCAGTTCTAGTCCTCACTTGGTGAGGGTGTTCTCTACTATATGCAGAGAAACTGATTCGAAGCCATGGTATCAAACCCCACAGGAAGCAAGCTTACCGTTGGGCCAAGATGGTCCTTCCTCTAGAGAGAGGAATGGGATAAAAAGCAGTTAGGTGGAAGAGAACAGATAGGACCAAGGGTAACTTGGGAGAAAATCCGTGACAGGTAATCCACAAAATCATTCAGTCAAAACAGCATTTAGCTAAGAAGCTTTAATTCCCGTACTTTGGCCTTCAAATAACAGCTATAACAAACAGGAACAATATAAGTTTCACTGCCTGCTTGATTTCAGGTGTTCAGCGCAGATAGGTCCAACAGCTTCATATCCCTTTTAATTGCATTAATAGAAATGTTTTAAAATGAGGAGAACTACATTATTTTGCCAAAACCTCAAAGATGGGGGTTACTTATAGTGCATCACACCTCAGCCTGATGTGGTCATCAAAGTCGCCCCGGCCTTGGCGCCATAAAAACAATTGACTGGTGTCCTATTATGATTCAGCAGCTTTTGACAACATGGTGTACATTAATCTTTTATGACACAAGCATGCTTTAAGCTTTATAAATGGATGATGAGATGGCTGTATACTAAAACCTACAGACAAAATGATCTAATCATTATTAGATTTAAACCAATAAAAAAAGTAGCTTCAAACCTCTAGTTTAATGGCTTTGCAAGCAAAGTAAAACAACTTCCGTAAGCTAGAAAACTACCCAGGCAAAGGGGACCTGAGAATCTAATAACATTGCACAGGATCTTGTCCTCAAATCCCAAATGAATCCATCAATATTTGGTTTTGTGGCTATTCTTTTTCACGATAAAAGAAAGTATATCAGGAGCATGATGTGCTGCCACAATGAACAGTAGCATGAAAAACCACAAAAGTTCAATTCGTGATTAGCACTGATCTGCTAATGTCCAAAACAAAACACCAAATTTACCTCCAATGATGCACTGTTGATTCATGTTTCCATTGCCTTCAAAATTTGGTACGTGTTGTTTGATGTTGAAGGACCCATAATTTAGTGCCAATCACATTGGTGTTATAAAAGAGTATGTTACTCTCGAGACAACTTGGGTGAATTGAATTTTACAGTCCAATGTTTTACCAAAAAATATCTGACCTACTGTATGTTTTGTCTATTCAGGTAACTTAGGGCGTGTGCTAAACCTATAGCTTCAGAAATGCATCCATGAATGTTAGTGTAAAGAAATTTAAGCAATTGCACAGGCAAAGTGACCAGAATACAGTAAAGTCCCAATTCACACTTGCAGATACATCACATAATATAGCTTTAGGAATGCACACTGATCATTAACATTACCTTGATGCTACGCGAACGTTATACTCCTTTCCAGGATGATAAAATTCAGCAAGACCCCAATCTATCAAGCGAAGTTTTCGCAACTCATGATCTATCATAACATTATGAGGCTTCACATCTCTATGCATTATTCCTTGAGAATGGCAGTAATCCAAAGCCTACAATGCCAAATAGAACATTCATGAGAGAAAGAAAGGTCCTCAATGGACATGTTTGCAGTAAAGAAAGAAATACCAATATTGATACATACAGGGAATAAGACAGAATATATAGTGTTTAAAAGTTTAAAAATATGCGAATATCTTGTCATCAATGTAAATAATATATGTATCATTAACGGAGAATATCTTTACAAAGAGTAACTTGAAGTATCAAGTTATCATATTTAGTCATGTCATCAGACAAGTATCAAACATAGATGGCTCGGTTTTGAAAGTAACCGTAACTCACAAGTGCTAAATTCTAACTAAATGTTTCCAAGATACATAAGTAGAAGCCTATTAAGATGTAGCAAATGTAGAGAGCAATTCGTGAATCCTGATCTAAGACAAAGATACTGCCATGATTCTATGGGAAAACAGGATGATGATTATGGAGAGAAAACAGAAATATAGTAATCACACTTCAACCAAGGAGATTGAAAGATAACATAACCTTGAGTAGCTCATATATGTAATAGCGTATGTCATAGTCAGTCAAGGTTGGATACAAAACTTTGAAATCTGTACTGTTGACATACTCAAATATCAAGCTAGGAGTTTTTGAGTGTTGATCTCTAACAATATCAAGAAGCTTGACAATATTTGGGCCTCCACAAAGGTTCTGAAGTATTTTTATCTCTCTTTTAATCTGCAAAGATATGGGATGTCATAAATAGAAGAATTGAAATGATGTAAAAGGTCTATAAAACTAATTTACTCGTGACCTCACCAACTTCATGCATCCACAAAGATTTTAAAGTAAACTAAGAATATGCTCCATATATTGAAAATCAATTATACTCTCTCAAATCCTATATACAGGACCTGTTTGGGGAGGTGAGCTTGGTCTTACATATAAAACCTCTTTCTAATTGTCTCAACTTTCCCCCAAATTACCCTTATAAATACTCAATAATAAAAAAATGAGAGAGACGGAACGGATAAAGGTAGATGCTTAGGGTGCTCAGATAATATCATGTGGTTTCAACTAATATACTAGCATCCTCAATCTAATTAAATTAGGTAAATAAGTATTATACTGGAGGAAGTATTATAAGTTACTTTGATATGCGAAAAATTCAGAATCATGGGTGTATTCAACTCATGCCCTGTAAACTTCATATGGTATGGAGGAATCGTGGTTTAGTTCTTCTTGAACAATTCCGGCAACTAAAAATAGATTTCAGCCAAACCAAGTTGTTAAATAGCCAGGTTAGCTTCTTTGAGACCGGGTCTCAAAACTTGTTTTGTCAAACATTCTCTCCTCAAAATAGAGTTTAAAAATATGCTATAATTACTACTTCAGGTTTTTCCTTTTCGGAAAAGCCATGATGCAAGCCTTTCATTAACATTAACAGACTTTATCAAGTATGAAGGTATCCCATTCTCTGCTTACTTGAAACCCATTGTACTCATAACAGGTACAGGATAACATAAATTTACAAAATACAATGTATGGATAAGTGTCATAAATAGTGTTTTATTAAAGATAAAGACTTTTGCAATAATAGAAGTATATAAGAACATTATGTGATGTATATATGACCAACAAAAATAGTAACTCAAGTTTCCAGATATGATCTCAAAATACTTGTAACTATATTAGAAGTAAATATAAGAAATACTCCCTCCGGTCCCTAGTGTAAGAGCCCAAAATTTGAATGGTTTTGGTCCCTAATGTAAGAGCTCACCCCATATTCTCTCCTCATTTAATGCATTTTTTCCTACTTTACCCCTAACTCTCTTTCATATTTATTAATGCTTATGTATTTCTCTCTCTTAAAAGTACCATAATAAATATGGGCAATTTTGGAAAAGAAGCATTAACTCCAGACACCCAACTAACATTCACATGTTTTCTTAAGAAGCGTTTTTTTGACGGCTAGCTCTTACATTAGGGACCGGAGGGAGTATATGACAATAAAGTTGTGAGCAAACTCTTTATATACTAGTTTTATTATGCTGGTGACTTATAATTCAATATACAATCTGACAAGCACAAGGAGTTTAAGAAAACAATTCCAATAAAGCACCATGGCATTGTTCAATGGCTATAAGTCACAATGCGGTAAGGGGAAAAAATCACCTTCTTCTTCTTGACAGGCTTGAGAATCTTGATTACACAGCGCTCATTGCTATTAACATTCAAACCTTCGAAAACTTCACTATATTTCCCCCTTCCTACTTTTCGTACAACCTCATAATCATCTTGATCTCTGAGGAAAGCATACATATTAACTTTTGAATACAATATTAATACACAATAACATCACAATAAAAAATGGTAAAGATTACATGTTAGCTTATAAAAGGCTCAACCCAGTTACAGTCCCCAATTGGTGAGGGTGCTAGCGAAGAGAATATATTAGGCAGCCTAACCCTTGTTTTTTTGCAAAGCGGCTGATTCGCTGATTCGAACCCATGACCTCAGACCCCACAGCAAGCGAGCTTACTATTGAGTCAAGTCGGCCCTTCACATGTCAGCTTATATGTCAAATAAACTAGTTCAGAGGAAAACTCTAGAAAAATCAATACTCATATATAAGTAACTTATTTAGCATCCTTAGTGTTTTCCAAAAAAAGTCAATTATGTCATACACTCCCACTGTTCCAAAATATAAGAGCGAAATGAACCACTTAATCATAACATATTTTATATAGTATTAGATCACATGTTAACTTATAATTATATGCAAAGGGGATTGAAGGAACCGGAGTATGAGCTTCATAAGTAAGAAAAGTATCAAATTAGTATCTATTATATGCATTGAAAGCTTATAATAGCCCCAAAAACATAAAACTACATCAACACTTGAAAAGCCATTATTATAAGTAAAAGAAAGTAAGAAGATAATGAAAGAAGAAAATAAAGGGTACCCCCATTGAACAGTGAGGGACTCATAATCCCAGTATTCTTTAGGGCGGTGAACATTGATGTCAGTATAAACACGAGCCTTCGACATGGATCTAAAATTGACGTTGGTGATCGGAAGAATAATTGAGAGTAGAGATGGCTTTGTTAATACTTATGGGCTCATCTCAATTCACGTGCTCATGTCACAATACACTTCGCACCACTCACCAGACACATACATACATAAGATAGATACTAGATAGATAGATACATAGATAGAGGGAAAATCCCAAATAAGTCCCTCCGAATATCTAAAAGGACAAGTGAGGAACATAAACTTCCAAAAGGACCATGAAGGAATCAGCATCTATCTGTCATTTTAAAATTTTGCGAATAGATAAAATTGCCCTCATCCGAAAATACAAATTCCTACTCTACCCTAACACTCACCCTCTTTTCGCATGGGTTTAGGGTGAGGTAGGAATTTGTGTTTTTGGATGGGGGCAATTTTATCTATTCGCAAAATTTTAAAATGACAGATAGATGCTGGTTCCTTCATGGTCCTTTTGGAAGTTTAGGTTCCTCACTTGTCCTTTTGGTTATTCGGGGGGACTTATTTGAGATTTTCCCATACGATGATGCAATAGATTAGATACGTTGTTCTTTCTGCCTTTTTCTGTACCTTCACATTATAGACAGCTTTTATCTATTAGTACAGTAGTAAGTATTTTTGTAGATTTTTTCTAGGTGACTGCTATTTTCTTTTTCATTCCCAAAAAATTAAGCTACATTTTCTTATTCCATTTTAGTTTCCTACAAGTTATAATTTAGTTTTTGTCCCTAAACTTATACTCAATTTTATATTTAGTCTTTGAACTTTAAAATCGGTGGTTTTAGTCTTCGAAATTTTAGTCGATTTTGGTTTTAATCCATGAACTTTAAAATTAATGGTTTTAGTCTTTGAACTTTCGGTCAATTCTGATTTTGGTACTTAAACTTTTGATCAATTTTGGTTTAAGTCCTTGAGTTTTAAAGTTTTCTATAAAGCTCAAAGACCAATATCAAAATTGATTGAAAGTTCAGCGACAAAAAACAAAATTGATTGAAAGTTCGAGACCAAAACCACTTATTTTAAAATTTAGGGACAAAGACCAAAATCAGAGGAAAGTTTAGGGACCAAAATTGTATTAACTCTTATTTTTTTAACTTTCACTCAATACCCATGATTTCTCTATCCAAATAACACTCTAATTGGAAATCCCAAAAGGTCAAGAACACCTTAATGATAAACCAGCCATGTGGTAAATTAATCTTTTATGTTACGCTCTGATTTTAAATATACATTGCCCAAAGGAAAAGTATACTCTCCTTTTGGAAAAAAATCCAAGTAGGACCACATAGGCGAGGGAGCTTTTAAAGAATCTCATGACGTGGCTAATGATGATTGGACATTGGAAAACAACTTGGAGGACCAAACACACGTGCCATTCCCACCAATTCGTTGGCAGCCCACAACTTAGCACTAACCAAAAGCATGTTAAATATCCAAGATCTTGTTGAAGGGTAAAGGGTCACCCATTATTTCATTGATTTTATATTAGTACATGGCAAAATACAAAATAATTCACTTTTTAAAAAGTTGGGAAAATGACAAAAAAATCCCTTCCAATACCCAAAAGACAATTAAGGAACCTAAACTTCCAAAAGGACTGTCAAAGAACCAGTACTAAATTAGGATTAATAAATATTGCAAAAAGACTCAAATACCCCTCTCCCTCAAAACATTTCCTCCTCCTCCTATGTTCACTTTCCCTTCCACGTCTGGGTTTCAATTCCAAACTCAGCCCCTAGCTTCTCATCACTCAAAACTACATCTTTTCATTTCGCTCAAAATATTTGAGCTTCTTCTTGCGTCGAGTGAGAGGGAGATTCTGACGTCGTCGCTGGAATTATGGTGAGCTCTTTCTTCCCTTTACCCAATATTCTGCTACTTGCGAATTCGTTTTAATGATTTTGGAGTTGTCCTTATGGCTGCTATTGTTCATTGGCGATTATCTATTTTTTTTTGTTTGAGGGGATGAATGATGTTTAGAAAGGAGGAATTTTCCCCCTTTGATTAATGATGCTCAACATTTTCTTTTCTGAAATTAGAGTTATTTTCTTTTGCTTCAATACTCAAAATCTCATATTAGTTATTGTAAGCACTCACCTTCCAAGATGAAGCGACCCGTGCAACATAGGAATGACAATCATGGATTGGCTGCCATTATTTATTACTTCCTCCGTTCCTAAATATAAGATCACTTTAGTTAATTTGGGGAGATCAAGGAAGACAATAAAATTACATGATCTTCCCAAAATCCCCTCAATTACTTAACTTTAAAAGGAGGAGGGGTTTTCAATGAAAAGAGGGAGTATAAGGGTAGTTTGGGCAAAACTTGAGATAAAATAGGAAGTGATCTTATATTTAGGAACAGAGGGAGTATTTGAACAAGAGGACTGAATAATGTAGGGAACATGACACCCTTCTTCACACACCATGAAAGCCTGGCTAAACACAAACCAGATCCCACCATCCCTGCAGCATTATAACACACATAACTCCATTACTTTGGTCTTGATAATTTTAAGAGAAACCAAGATGACCAAAATTGGACTTGCAGAAAAAAAAGCTCATACCTAATGCAAGAGGAATTAATTTTCCTTTTGATAAATGAAGGATAATTTTTCTTTGTGTGATTTGCTAAACAAATTTATGTTGAGATGTGTGACTTGTCTTGGAATCAAACTTTTTCTCTTCGTGGAATTGTTTCTGCTTGGTCTGTGGTTGTGGCAATAGCCATCAAAGTCATTTCACAAGCTCAATATTTTTACTCAAATATTTTTACTCAGTACTGCTGCATGGCAGGCAATTAGATGGAGATTGATTTGTTCTTTAATGATTGCAGGGGTATGGAGTTGCTTTAGGGCGCAATGTTTATATTATGCATTGGAACTCTTTGTCATACATGCAAAGTCTCATAATTCAATTATTTTAATAAGTTCCAAATTGAAGTTATGGATAGATATATATATATGTATAGATTTCCTCAAATAATTGTATGGTTTTTTGTGATGGTATTGTGTTAATTTGCCGTGTTTATTGGAAGTTGGAGTTCAGATAAAGTGTAAATTGTATTTGTGATGAAGTAATCTCATTATGGATGGTGCTTGGTGGTAGGCCAAATTGGGTACCAATAGGCATTGCTCTAGTAGGTGTTGTAGGGTGAATCTTGCAGTATTCATTTATGAGTGTGTAAAATTATTGATGATCAACAGATGTTATTTGAGCTATTTGTATCTTGTAGGGATAATCTTTACAACTATTGCCCTTGGATTGTAGTCTGAAAACTATTTTCTAACCCTTAAAATGTTACCATTTGGATCATGAGTTTAAAATCAGTTGTATGATGGAATTTGGGTATGCTTTTGCTGTCTATTGTCATATCTCAATTCCAGAGTACATGGCTGAATACACTAAATCGGTGGCTCAGTATGATGGCTTCATGAAACAAGTTTGTTATGATGAGGTTGTTCCTAATACTGTGATCATTGAAGGACATGGAGAAGTTGAGGTTGGCCATTTGAGACATTTCAAACAGGTGCTGCAGAATTCATTTGACTTGAAAATGAGGAAGATTGCTTATTGGGAGATTGTGCTGACTAGGCTGATTCACACCATAGCTTTGCATTTGGTTACCTGTGATTTTTTGTTAATGTATTGGATAGATGTATTTTGTTGATGTAATGAATATATGTATTTGGTTAATGTAATTTGTCCTTCTCATATGATTTCTGCCATCAACTGTGTAACAAATACTTCATGGGAATTGAAATTAGTCAAATGTTAATGACTATACTCTAAATGTTAATGGGAAAGTTTTAATTGTTAATCGGTTTGCTGCAATTGTTAAAGGGACACTGCAAGTTTTAACACGGAATGTGCGATTTCAATGACCCAAAAATTAATGGATATGCTCTAAATGTTAATGAGTAAGGTTCAATTGTTAATGGGTATAATGCAATTGTTAATATAAAATGCGCGTTTTTTATAAGTTAATTCTAAATGACCCAAATGTTAATATGTATGTTGTAAATGTTAATGGACAAAGTTCAATTGTTAATTGGTACAATACAATTGTTGATACAGAATGCACATTTTTTTTAACTAGTTAATTCTAATGACCCAAAAGTTAATGTGTATGCTGTAAATGTTAATGGATAAAGTACAATTGTTAATGGATACGCTGCAATTGTTAACACAAAATGTGTGATTGTTAACTAACAGGGAAGTTAATTCCTATGACCAAAATGTTAATGGGCAAGCTCTAAACGTTAATGAGTAAAATTCAGTTGTTAATGGGTACCCTGCAATTGTTAATATTTACGTTGAAATTGTTAACACTGAATGTGTGCGAGTCCAATGACCCAAATGTTAATGGGTATGCTCGCAATGTTAATGGGTAAGGTTCAATTGTTAATGGGTAGAATGCAAGTGTTAATACAGAATACATGTTTTTTTGACAAGAAAGTTGATTCCCAATGACCCAAAAGTTAATGGGTATGCTGTAAATGTTAATGAACAAAGTTCAATTGTTAATGGGTATGCTGCAATTGTTAACACGAGATGTGTGATTGTTAACTAACAGCAAAGTTAATTCCTATGACCCAAATGTTAATGAGGAAGCTCTAAATGTTAATGGCTAAGATTCAATTGTTAATGGGTATCCTACAATTGTTAATATTTACGTTGAAATTGTTAACACCGAATGTGTGCGAGTCCAATGACCCAAATGTTAATCGGTATGCTCTCAATGTTAATGGGTAAGGTTCAATTGTTAATGACTACCCTGCAATTATTAATACAAACGCTACTATAGTTAATTGAGAAGCTAAAAATGTTTCATTAATAAGCAATCATTACACCAAAAGTTTGTCCCACAAGACACCTCAATGTTTCTATCCTAACATATACTCAAACTAACAATCATTCTTTCCACTCATGCTTTTCTCGATCTCTTTGACTACGTAGGTCCATCGATAAGCATCAAAGCGTTATCCTTCACAACATTCAAAGACCATGAGAAAAGCCACCACATCAAATTTGACCTAAACATTGCAACATCATCGTTTGAGTACTTTAGCCTCACTTCTGGACTCAATCTTGACAACTAAATAAGGATATGGATGCCACAGTCGTACAAGTTTCCCTAAATAGGTACAGGAGCTCTATCAACTTTACCAAGGGGCTTGTCGCGAAATTCAGTAGGATTGATAGCCTCCAATATAGCAGCGAATCTTTCCAACTGAAATATAACCAATAACATGATTAAATTTAATGTGATCTAAAAATCATTCTACTAGAGAAGTCAGGAAATCTTACACAGCGAAATATGTTTGTTTATCATCTTAAGGTTTATGTTCAGTTCTATTGAAGAACTCTGTTCAGATTCATCAACCTCCCTAATTGAAGTTTCAATCATGAGCATACAATACAAAAAAAAACATGTAAGCTGTCAAAAAACATAAGAGTAAGCAACAACAAATAACTTGGAAATTAATAAGAGTAAACTGCCAAAAAAAAACACAAGAGTAAGTTGTCTAAATCAAACAATATGATTGTGTTTCAGGTGTAAACTTTCTAAATCAATACAAGAATATTACTCCCTCCGGTCCTAAATATAGGACCTAGATAACTTTTTTTGGGGAGATTAAGGAAGACTTGATTTTAGACGTCTTTCCAATAATACACCTCCTTAATTAGTTTGATTGCTTAGTAGTCTTTCCTCCCTTATTATTAAGAAGTTGTTAAGAAGAAGGGTAATTTAGGAAAAAGGTGACCAAAAATGTATCTAGGTCTTATATTTAGGACCAAAATGAAGTCTTTATCTAGGTCCTATATTTAGGACCGGAGGGAGTATTAAAGAACAGATGATAAACGCTTCTAGAGACAAAATAATGAGCACTGAAGTACATGGTGATAAACACCATCAAATATATGTTCTCCAAACACTAGCAAAATTAAGAATTGATTTAACCATTTTCCTGAAGAAAAAAAGTCCCAAACCAATGAGTATCAAATCCTATTTTACCTTAAATTTCAGTTCCATACAACTTGCTTCAGTGTGTTTAAAGCTCATACCTTTTTTCACCAGGTTACATATTACGAAGAAATTTAAAAGACTCAGAAAATTGAATTACTAAGTGAAATAAAAAAAAAGCTATATTGAAACAACCCATACAGGTTAAGAATCAGATTTCCAAACGCTTTTCCAATTTTATGTATGAACAGCAGACTTCAAGTAGTTGTACAAGGTGTAAGCTGTCTAAACGAAACATGATCACCTCTACGAAGCCGCCGAACACCACATGAACACCACACGCCGCCGCCGGTGAAGCCCACGAAGCCGACGAACATCTCATGAACACCACACGATTTAGGGATTGGCTGGGAAAAGAGGAGAGTGTCTGGTGGGGACGTGCTAAGGTTTATGGTTTAGAGTTTGAGTTAGTGAAAAGAAGAGGATTGTAATTTGTGGCTTTAGATGAGGGTAATGAAGTCTTTTCACAAAATTTGAAAATGTCAAGTAGGTGTTGGTTCCTTCATAGTCCTTTTGGAAGTTTAGGTTCCTCAATTGTCCTTTTGGGTATTTGGAGGGATTTTTTTGTCATTTTCCCTTAAAAGTTTCATACCTGCTCTTTTTTTCCTTTTAAAGGGAAATTCTTCAATCATAGACTCGGTGCTTTGTTAGTGTCATCAGTTATGCAGCAATAATTCTTGGAAAATCATGTTTGATGCATTTGGGCTATATGATCATTGAAGGCCTAAACATCACATGGGCTAATATACCAGGACTCCTTTAATTCAGTTGTGTCCATGTATTAAACTAAGAGATCATGGGTTGAGAAGGGTATTAGAAAGAAGCTAGCCCAAGGGTTTTTTATGGACAAGCATAAACAAAATCCAGGAGTTAAAGATGCCATTTTACTTGACTAATGGTATCCACAAATTACTTTAAACGAAACTAACACTTTTCTAAGCTTAAAACATTAACAATGTTCCCCTTCCAAAAAGTGCGTTTCTCAATATTTTTTATTTGTGTTATTCTCATTTGTCATTGGCAACTTTTTCCTCTTCCGAAAAGTATGCTTCTCAATAATTTTTGTGTTACTCTTATTAGGGAGATTGGGTTGCGTATCACTTCAACCAACACTTTAGTATGTTAAAATTACTTTTACACACACATGTAGTTTAAAAAGAACAGTTAAAAAATTGAAATATCTCTACATCTAATCTTTTTTTTACCTAATCTCTACATCTAACCGTAAAATATGATTTTTATTAGGGAAAAAATTGGGAGAGTTACCTCAATGTGTCCTTTTTTTAAAACAATTTGTCCTCTTATTCATTAGTATGTTTTCTTACAAAAATAATATGGGGAGAGTCACGTCAATGTGTCCTTTTAATCTTATTCGTTCCTCAAATTTCTACGGGGCAATTAATAAGACAGTATTTGTTTCGTAAAAGTAAAACAATAATAGCAAAACCCATGTGCCAGAGGGACAAACAGTTTCTTTAGAGAAATGCATTGTTGGTGGTATGGTCCAAGAGAAGAGGACGAACACATAGATTTAATATTATACATTATAGAGCCACAATGCCACATGGATTTGCAAATTATTTTGCACAGAACTGGGCCTCCTTATCCATTCTAGCTTTGACATTTTAGGTACTTGCCTATATTTTCGGCAAACATGTTCTCCTCCAACTTTCGGCCTAACTTCAATCCCACACCACGAGGTGAATTGCTCCACAGCTCGATATTAAAATTTAAAATTTCGATTTATATGAAAATCAATTGCAATATAAAGGCTAATTGTTCGTCTGATCGTCATATATATGGGGTGGATTTACTTTTGGAATCTTTATTTTGTCATTCTCTTCCTTTTTCATAAGCGTATATGTGTTGGATTGTTTTATTATTGATTCAAGATAACACCTTATATATATTGTCATAATGCCATTGACTTATAGGCGGCAGCGGCACTCATTGAAATTGAGAAAAGGGTCACGTTTGTTAGAGTGTAGGTTAGTAACTCAACCTTAGAATTTAAGCTAGATTGAATTTGGAGGCTAGCTAGCCTTATTTATGACTTAGAAGATTTAAAGTGCTTGAAAAACTGTTAAAAACTACAAATTTAACAACCAGTATAAAGCAACCAATTTATTGTCTACACCAGATTTTGACTTGGCAAATATCATATTCATTGCATGTCGGCAAATCCTGACCTTACAGCGCATTACTGATTACAAGAGTAAGCTAGTTCTTTTATTGCCTTCCCCTTGTTTTTGTTCAACCATGCATGCATGCATTAAGCTAATTTGTCATGAAACAAATATTTAATCATAACAATATATACTCTATATTAGAAAATATAGTTGTCCAAAGATACTACCTCTAGCGTTGGTGCACTACAAACAGTTATTACATTAAAACCAGATGTAGGCTGAGAGTTCCACATAAATGGCCGGGAAGATTGAAGCATAAAACAATGAGATATGCAAAGCGGATCTACGGATAAGATATGAATGTGGATATGTTGATACTAGAAAATAAATTTTCAGTGTGTTTACGAACCACGTTGAGGGTCTAAAAGCCTAACCCCACCTTAGAAGCTAGTTGAGCTTTTTTGTGTCATGTGGTGGGGGTCGTGAGGTCACCCTACTGCTTCCTTTGACATTTGAGAGAGATCACATGGGGGCGAAGAACATAGAAACATGCAAGACAATGGTAAATACGTACAAGCACAAATACATAAATGCATGTTCATGTACATAAATAGTGACCCCGAAATGGCAATTAACATCCATGTACGTAATTCACAATTTGGTAATTCGAGCATAATAAGTAATCGTATAAATAAAAATGTAATCATTATTACACGTTCATGCATGCACTACTTATTAAAAACAATAATTTCACTCCTTTTTGCTAATTCTTTTGCATTGATTAAATATATATAATAATTAATTCTACATACATATTTATTGTCTCTATCTACTCTTTATTTCATATTATTTTGTTATTTTAGTTTATGTTTAAATATGATATATAAAGCAATTTTTTCTTTTAATTAATATTTAAATGTGATTTACCTTATTTCTCTCTCCCCTTTTAGATATGATTCATTGTGGACAATTTATATGATTTCTAATTTATATGCATTCTAATCTATTAAATTTTTAGTCCTTTCATTTTTTAATAAAGTTAAATCACTTTTATATCTCTAAATCGTAACAATATACAAATATTTTATTTGTGTATTAATTAATTAACATTATGTTTCTATCTAAATTTGTTTTTCAAAATAATCATCCAAACATACTTTTAAATGTCATATTGAAAAAAGTCACTTCTATATATCATTACAAATCTAATCATGAATCACAAAACAATTTGACTTTTATTCAATCTTACGGTCATATTGAAAAAAAAGTCACTTATCCACTGAGATATTCAAAGAGAAAAGTATATCATACCCAAGTTATAAGTGACCTTATTGAAATTTTTCATATGAATATATGATTTTACACTTCATCTATTATTGTGTGGACTTAATTCTCACCTTGTATTAAAAAGTTTAAATGTTCTTTTATTTGATAGGATAAAAGTTTTTTTTTTATTGATTTTAGTTAGAGGTGATAGTAAAGATGACTAATAAATTCAAAGAACCAAATCATATGGTTGGATGGAAAATAGTCGTTGGCGCTTGACACCCATGCATCATCACTCACAAGGGGACCCCTAAAAACGAATATATTGCAATGAGACGATATAAAAGATGGTGTATGTGGTTGATGTATACTAGAGCAAGAATTTGCATTCATAATTTGGGAACACCAATAATAACTGTGGGATTATCATTCATCAAACATAAATATATATCCACCCATCCTTGAAAAATCATAAATACAATATTTCAGTGATATATTAATTAAAAAAGAAGGCATCCAGTCATTGATTACATGTTTTAGAGAAAACTGAGTAGGGATATGATTTTGACCAAACAGAAGACTAGGGATATGATCAATATGGTGTGGGGCAGGACTCAAAAATCATGCGAAATTGATAACAACTTTATTTTGTATCAATTTTTTCAACTATATTCTACTTGTTTCCTGTGTAAGGAAGCCATTTTTACTGTCGATACGTATCAAATTCTTCCAATATCGTATATCATGACTTCTCCACTTTACTCAAGTGTGTGTGTGTGTAAAGTATTATTTGTAAGACTTAATCATGAAGACACGTTTTTATGTTTTTATATGTTTTTTGCTGCTCTTCAACAATTTGTAGTTCGTCATTGGTAAAACAAATCTATAATGTAGTTCCCCATTTTTTCATAGAATTTTAATAGTAATAGTAAAAAACTTCTTTTTAGCGTATGTAATTGTCATTCTTAATGATCTGTGTAGTTCTTAAAGAAAGGATTTGTTGAATTGTTAGTTTTAATGCTAAATTCTGGACCTATTTCTAATTTTTATTATTGTCCTTTAAATTATTCTGATTGATACTCACTTGACAATAATTAAATAAGAGAGAAAGAGGCATAATTAAAGAATATGACTAAAATTGTTTTTTATTATAAAGCGTGCCATATTAATTAACTCTTGTAATTAATTAACACTTTCAATTTAAACAAATTAGATAAATAGTTCATCATATGTTTAAAATTGGAAGGACTTGACATTGCTAACAATTTTTCATGACCAAGTAAGAAAGTGTATAAATGAGTTTTGATAATTTATTCTATATTACTTAAACAAGAAGCTTAAACAACCACTTCATGCTGTATATTAGCAAATAGCTAGTCTTGAAGCTGAGTTCATTATAAATTTATGCGCTATGTGTAAATAATTAAATGAGTTTAAACGTCATTAGACTATAGACACATTCGATAGTGGTGAAATTAATTATGAAAAAATAGAATGACATTACAATCATTTACTATCTAAATCTAATTTGGTTAGTAAATTTATTTTTGGGCAAAAGTGCTGATCTAATAATTAACTATTTCATTTTGGGCAAAAATAATAAATGACTATTTCGCGGTGCATAAATAATAACCAACTTTGTGACCCGGTGTAAAAATAATAAAACTGGTACTAAATGTTAATTTGTAGTTTTATGGAACCTTTCTGATATTAATTTCTAAAGTAAAATACCTTTTTATCCCCTCACAATTAAAACTCAACTCTTCTTCCTTCCACCCTTCCTCTTCCCATGCTAACTAATATCAGCGAGACTTTAATTGGGAGGGGCAAAAATGTATTTTTCACTTTGAAAATAATATCAGAAAGGTTCCACATAACTACAAATTAACATTCAGCACCGGTTTTATTATTTTTGCATCGGGTCACAAAGTTAAATATTATTTATGCACCCCAAAACAATCATTTATTATTTTTGGCCAAATTGAAATAGTTAATTATCAGATCAGCGTTTTTGCCCTTTATTTTTTTATAATAAAAATTGAAGTAAGTTGGGTCCTAAGTAAAGGCAATAGGCATTCAAACTCAAAAACGCTTACAAAGATACTTAATGATTGCTCGCCAACAATGTATTCACATGGCGTGATTCGAATCTACAACCATATAATTATGAATCAAACTCTTTATCAACTAGACCAATTTTTGTATACTTGGTTTTGCCAATTTTTATACTGCAGTATAATTTAAAAATTGTGGGCCATGGTTTAAATCAAGTCTCTTCATTTAAAATTTATTGAAAATTTTCTCTTTTGTCTTCATAAACGGCCAGCCTAGAATTAGATAGAAGATTTTTTGAATTTCGTACATTGCAAATATTTGATCGTATAAGATTCATTGTAATTGTTTCCCTAACCTCTAACATTGAGACTTTTCAATTAGTCACGTCTACATCAACAGGTTCCATATATTACCAATATCAATGATTTCACTTCGTCATCATTTAGGTACATTAACCTTTTTATTTTTTTCATAAATTGAGCCTTTTCAAAATTTCAATATGCATGATTAAAAATAAATTGATAATGTAGTTTATGACCATGTTGTGTGTCTTCGTACTTACGTATAATTTGTCAAAACTGTAAAATGCAATTTTGAGATCTGAACATACTATTTTGCTAAATATAGTAACCAATTAGGGATGTGAGTTTGTTACTAAATATAAAACATATTTATATTTGTTTTCAATTATTTTATAAATTATCCCTATTAAGATTTTTAAACAATAGATAAGTAAAAGTGGGACGTCAAGAGGTGTGAATAAAAGTGGGTTGGTTATGGTATTTTGGCAACATTATGCGATTTTAATTAACATAACCAACATCTTCGATTCAAGCAAGCAAATTAAATAAATAAATCTTATAGTTAGCAATAGAGTGAGTAACATTTAAAATGAAATTCACTAAATTAGAAATCAAGTCTAAATAATTTTGTACAATGAACGTAATTTATTTTAGCTTTAAAATTTCATACAACTTAACTCTGAATATTTGAAATCTAACATATGATACAATATTACTATATTATATACATTGTTTATCATCTACACAGATAATCTTATGCAAACTTTACATTTTACTTACGTAATGATTTTTTGCTAAACACGTGTAAGTTTATATTGGAAAAAATCTTGTTGAAAACTTTTTTGAACTGTAGTTCAAAACATTTTGGAAGACTAAATATTGAATTTTTATTTGGTGTGTTTGATTGGACTTGTGTAAAGTGACTTATTTTCAAGTCAATTTAAAAATAAGTTATAAGTTGACTTATTTCTTTGTTTGAATAAATAGTGAAAAAAGTGACTTATTATCCTAGCTATTTGACTTGTAAATATGTGAACATTAATTCACGGAATTGTGATCGAACCCTGGTTGTTTGATAATACTAAATATTTAAATTGTAGGAATTTCAAAATTAACAATGCATGACAAAGATCGATCGTGGTCCAGCTGCCTCTATTAGCCGTCATTTACGCATTAATAAATTATCCAATCACAAAAGCCCATTTTGGATCTAAACTTTAATTATCCAAACTACTATTATATCCATCACATATTTTCTTTTTTTTTTATTTCTCAAGGGTATCCCACCCGCGTGTCAAGTGGGACTAATCCTTCGCTGTTCTGAAGTCCCATGTAGGGGGTAGACAGCTGGCCTGTGAATTTGCTCAATTCGCAAGGGCTGGGGATCGAACCCCCCAACCACTTGTTTAAGGGACGAGAGTACTTACCACTCACGCCAACCCGCCAGGTTACCATCACATATTTTCTGAAGTGGAAGACAAATGACAAATGAAGTAGTAATGTAGTATAATTGACAATAATAAGAGCGTGTAATGAAAATTGCATAAGGACATAAAATCTAATAATCTACTACTCTCCAATAATCTCAATAACTTCATGTCCCTAATAACTACCTAATATTTTGATGATTTCAAAAGACTTAATTGTAGTGAATTGTGTTACTTGAATCTAGGAGTATAATTTTTCATTTTTCCTAGTTTGAAAGAAAAAGAAAATAAAACTTTTAGGCTTGAGCTATGTGGAGGGGAGAGCTTGGGAGGTCCACGTGGAAACAAAACTGAGCAGTTAGAAACCAATCATCATTCAACCATCTCATCTCATCTCTGTAATCTCTCAAAACACACATACACCACACACTCCATACTCTCTCTTCCCATTTTACCCCTCCTCCTTCACTTCCCTTCCCCTCTCACATTGCCCATTTTGGTAATTCGCCACATGTCATGATAATTTATTATTCATTAACGTTGCCAAAAAATTGACTTGAGCTTCAGGCTCCATCATTCATTAGTCCCCATTATTCCTCCACAGTTCTTCTTCTAAGTTTGAACTTTAAAGACTTTCAACAGTGCCCATTTTCTCTGTACATATATATGTATATATGTGTGTGTGTACATTTATAAGGATAATTTAAACAGCATAATATGACCTTGAGCCTTTCTGGCACATAACTTTTCTTTGGCCTTTTTGGTTCACCAATAAACCATACTTTATTTGAGCCATCTATATATTTCTGCCATGGTGGATTGTGATCAAGAGAAAACTACAACTGAAACTGTTGACGTGTCTCTCAAGAGAAAACAGCTTCTTTCTAATGCCATGAAGAGAACTAGTGACTGGTATGTTCCTGAAACATACATTTTTTTTTTTGTTGTTAACTTCTCTTGATAGAATGAGAATTCATGAAAAAGAAAAAAACAACTTGTATCTTGTGCTTGTTATAGGATTTTCTCCCAAGAGATTCCTAGTGATGTTACAGTTGAAGTTGGAGGAGCCTCTTTTCAATTGCATAAGGTACATACCAATATTATATATTAATATTAATACATAGATAAGTACAACTCAAATCATTTCTACAAAGATATAAAATCATATATCAAATATCTTGTGCTGTAATTTGCAGTTTCCATTGGTGTCTAAGTGTGGATACATTAGGAAACTGGTCTCAGAATCTAGTGAAGCTGATGTTTCACACATAGAACTCCATGATGTTCCTGGAGGATCAGAAGCATTTGAGCTTGCAGCTAAATTCTGCTATGGCATAAACTTTGAAATAACAATAGATAATATCGCGGTGCTTCGTTGCGTGGCAGAATATTTGGAGATGACAGAGGATTATTCAGTTGGGAACTTAGTGGCAAGAACAGATGCTTACTTGAATGAAGTTGCTCTTAAGAATCTAGCAGGGGCTGTATCTATTTTACACTTGTCAGAGAGCCTACTTCCTATATCAGAGAAAGCAAAAGTTGTGAGCAGATGTATAGATGCTATAGCATATATAGCCTGCAAGGGAAGTCAGTTTAGTGGTACTACAAGAGGTGGTGATGGTGGAACTCAAGGAATGGTTTCTTCCATGGCTTCTCACCAGAGGCCTATAGTTGATTGGTGGGCTGAGGATCTTACAGTACTTAGAGTTGATATTTTCCAAAGAGTTCTTATTGCAATGATGGCAAGAGGATTTAAGCAATATGCTATTGGTCCTATTTTAATGCTCTATGCTCAGAAGTCCCTACGAGGTTTGGTGAGATCCCTCACTAAATTGTTCATAATCTTTGAATTCGATATGATGTTTGAGGAAAACCCTGATTTTGTCTCTCAAATATATTACCTCCTGTCCTGAATGTAGGATTTAGTTTTTAGTACTATTTGTGACATAAACCAGGTCTTACATTTAGGATCGGAGGAGTATTTAATTTCTATTTGCACCTATGTTTCTTTTGTTTTCATCACAAGTCATTAAAATCTAGCAAGCACTTTAAGAGCTTACCTGGCACCATTACCTCATATTGGTGATTTAAAAGTTAATAATATATGTGCTAAGTTCAAAGCAATGAATGAAGGGTTAAATTGAAACAAATGATATGAGAGGAAAATTAAGGCCTAGCTATCAGAGATTAAAACAGGGTTTTCCTCAGGATGGAATGACGGTTTGAAATTTGAGCTCTATTTCTGTTCATGTTTTGAGTACAGGAAATATTTGGAAAGGGAAGGAAGAAGATAGAACCAAAACAAGAGCATGAGAAGAGGGTAGTTTTGGAGACAATAGTGAGTCTTTTACCAAAGGAGAAGAATGCAATGTCAGTGAGCTTTCTTTCTATGCTGCTTAGAGCAGCAATATATCTTGAGACGACCGTTGCTTGCAGGCTTGACTTGGAGAAGAGGATGGCTATGCAATTAGGACAAGCTGTTTTAGATGATCTTCTTATCCCTTCTTATTCATTTACCGGTGATACATTGTTCGATGTGGATACCGTGCAGCGAATCATGACGAATTACCTTGAGTCTGAGATGATGAGTCACTCAGTCTTCAATGCAGATAATGAGTATTTCTCTCCTACACAGACTGATATGGAGCGAGTAGGGAAATTAATGGAAAACTATCTTGCAGAAATAGCCACTGACCGTAATTTACCTGTTCCAAAGTTCATCAGTCTTGCCGAACTAATTCCTGAAAGATCAAAGCCAACAGAAGATGGCATGTATAGAGCCATAGACATCTATCTAAAGGTGAAGCTTATAACCATTATGCCTATCTTCTGTACCAAGAAAGCCATCCTGTCAGATTATTCATTTCCCTCTTCTAGATATGCATAGGACAAAACTTGCAGAAATCAAGAATCTGTTTCTGTTTTTTGACTTCTGCTAGTTTAGTTTTCATTGAATTGGCATTATTATGTTTGGATTTCATTATAGATGAAATTAAAAGAGTGTTGTTTTTAGATTCAAGAAATTGATACGCTAACATATGATTTTTTATCTGGGATTTTATTAGAAGTCTTTTTGTTGTGAATAGCTGTTAATAAAGTTGGCATTGCCAATTCTTATAGGCTCATCCTGATCTAAGTGACATGGAAAAGAAGAAAGTTTGCAGTGTGATGGACTGTCAAAAGTTATCGCGAGAGGCATGTGCTCATGCTGCACAAAATGACCGGCTTCCAGTCCAAACTGTGGTTCAAGTTCTATACTATGAACAGCAGCGCCTTCGCGATGCCATGAATGGCGGTGAAGGTGAGGAATCAGCTCCTTCAGTAGCCTCCAAGCTGAATGTTTACTCAGCTGATCTTCACCCAGTTTCAAATGAGCTATCCAGCTTACGGAGAGAAAATGAGGACTTAAAATTAGAGCTAGTGAAGATGAAAATGAGACTAAAAGAGATTGAGAAGTCTGCAACAATCAAATCAGCAGTCAGTAGTCCAATGGCAAGTGCTTCACCATCTTCTGCTGATAAACCTCCTTTGCCTCGGAGATCATTCATAAATTCAGTGTCCAAAAAACTTGGAAGGCTTTCTCCTTTTCAACGTTTTGATGGCCTCATTACACCCTCAGCTAAAAGTCGTACAAAACCGCCTAAAGATCGACGCCACTCCATATCTTAATATCGTCACTAGTTTTACTTTGGTCCTTTGTTCTTTTTCTGGTCTTATTTGATTGTTGTGATGGTTGTGTATATGATCTTATCATGAACATTTTATCAAGAACTACATTGTTTTGAAAAAATGGTGTACAATATTATACTAGATTTTCTGAGTGATTATAATGATGATCTGTGACAAAGATTTTGCTGATAAAGCGATATCAGATGCTGCAAAAAAAAGTTGAGGAGAATATTGGATTAAAGAAGTTCTGTGGGGTATATCCATTAGATATTGTGTTCTTAAGGATAAAAAGCTGAGAATAATTCAGCTGACAACCTAGCAGTGTCTTTTGATGTGTAAGTCTAATAATAAAATCAGCAAGGAGATAATGACTTCACCAAAATTCAAGAATATTCTAAAAGGCAAAAACATTAATGGTGTAAAGTAACAAACAAATATTATGAAACAAACCTTGCTTGGACAGGTCGAAAGTTGTTAGGCATTGGCAAGGGAATCTACTATTCATCTGGTTGCAGACGAGAGGTAATCTCCAACTTCCTGTTGGCTAAAAAGTTTGTGAATGTGAAATATGAGGGGCCAGGAAAGTTAGGGAGAAAAAATTGGGCAAAATAAGAATATTAATATTTAAAAGGAAAATTTTCTGTTCATCTGATGGAGGGTACTTGCAGCCAGATTATCTAGTTTGAAAAACAACTTATCTACATAATTTGATTTCTCCTCTTCCATAATTACATCTCTATTTTTCCATATGGAGGGAAAAACTAATTTGATTTCAGAAGCTTAGAGACATGGTTGTTCACCATAATCAACAAAGTGATCATTTTCATGGCTTTAGCAGATAATGATGTTGAATGAAACTGGAGGTCACTGGGGAAACATGTTACATTAGACTATCACCAAAACCCCACCACACTTGAAGACTAGGCAGAGAATTCCACACAAACATCAATTTAACAAAGTGTTTTAATCAAGTCATGTTCAAACTCAACACTTTAAAAAGCCAAGGTGGCTGTTTAAGCCTCTCTTGTCTTGATTTTTCTTCAATATCGACAAAACGGTTTCTTATTCCACTTGAATCTTCTCTTGCTGTCTTGTTTATTTGGCTGGATCCAGTGGAAGAAGATGACAAGCTATGTCCAGAATCTGAAGTTAGTGTTGTATCAACTTTCTTTGTACGGTTGTAATAACTTGAGGGGCCTAATGTCAACTCAATCTCAGACTCATCTATGGTCTCTACCTCATCACTGTCTGATTCTGCAACGTGCTCTTCTGCGGGCCGCTCGAGATCAAATTTGATTGCAGTCCTTTTCTTTGCATTTTTATCATGATTAGTGGTTTGAGTTAAACTGATCACATTCTTCAAGTTCCATTCTCTTTGTTTTTCTTTGATTGCTATTCCACCTTCCATATTTTTCATCAGTATCTTCTGAATCCGGTACAACCGATGTAGTTCATATACCTGTATTAAAAAGATGAACATTTTCGGATTTTGGTCAATATCAAAATGTTCAAAGAACCGAAAAGGCAAACTTTTAGATATATAAGTACCTGTTCTCTGAATGTCTCTTCTTGTTTTAACATGGCCATCCTCATGAATTCCTTATCACTAGGCTTAATAGACTTCTCCATGAGTGCTATGTTTTAGCTTGAATGATAGGCAGTCAATTCTGTCTTGCTTGGGAATTTGTGTTCAGGCCTGCATCTTCATTGCACATAGTTTTTTTTTTCTGATAGTCCACCTTATTGTCATGCGTCTGAAGTTAACATTTTTTATATGAGAATCTACCTGATGAATGAAAAGATGCCTGTGCAGAAAAGAGGATGAATCAAGAAAAGCATTGCTATAATGGTCTTGAAACACTGATACAAAATGATGACATCAACTTCTTTTTAGTATACTTTGTCTGATCTCTTGCTTGCTGTCCTTCCAAGATTTTGGACCACAAGAGAATGAAAAGCTAAAAGAAAATAAATCCACCAACACTTTTTTTGTGTTGAATTATCCTACCATATTTAGGAATTTCTCCTCATATACTCATGAAATCTGATTCATTAATAATGTTATTCCTTAAGTTGCACGCAGTGAAAGACATATTGAAGGAAAGAATTCACTTCTTTTTATAGGCTGAAATTATTAAATACCTTTAGTAAGATTGTCTTAATTGAAGAAAGATAGAAGCTGACTGAATTTTTTTTTTTCAACCCTTCAACTTTCTTTCACCTCATTTATAATCATGACACCATCTACCTGAAGTAATTTGCAGTCCCTGTTCATTATGACCAATCTATCTTTTATTTTTAAGAATCAAGTGTTGTCACTCCACTTCAAGAAAAGAATTAAGTAAAGTTGTAAACTATGTAATGCTTTTGATCTACAGTTTTTCTTTTCTTTGTCCTTTTTTATGGTTAAACAGCTGACTTACACATCATAAATTACTTTTTCCCCATATATCTATCCTGCATCCATTCTAAAATACAAACTTTCTTGCACTAAATTGCATTCTCAACAAGAATACAAAATCATAACCATGAATAGTAGAGTCTGGTATAGGGAGAAAGCAACAAATCCAATGAATGAATTCACCAGAAAAAGATGGATTAGATAAAGCTTAGATACTGACCTGTGAGCATTGAATGTGATTTCTATTGTGAGAAAGAAGACAACAAAATAAGAGGTATCTATCTATTTCAAGAAAATGCAAGAAGTTCCTTCTTTCCCTCCAACTTTAGTGACAACTCTTCTGAGAAACTCTGCTCTCACATTCCCCATCAGGCTCATCAGTGGGCAGTATATAATGCTGAACTTTGAAACATATAGAACAACACAAAATGTTGAAGAATTTCAGATTCTCCCTCACAAAAATTTCTCACAGAAACCAAAGCACTATGCCTAATGCATGGTGTTTGAGGCATGCCAAACAAATCTCAGTGCCTTGACCAATATGATACAAGTTTTGTGGAAAGTAACAGATGCATGAGACATGTCCTGCAATGAAGATATAATAAAATGATAATAACAAGAAACAAATATTACATGATTAGTATAATAGTTTTAGCATTTATGAAATTGTTGGGGATCACAAGGTCTTGATTTGCTCAAGACAAATCATCAAAAGAACAGCTTAGCTTGTTGAGGTGAATCACATGCACCTACCATTTCTTTGTGATAAAAACTAGTTGTCTCAATTAAAAAATTGCATATTATGTTACAATATAATTGAAGCGTGCCTATATTGAAGGAGCTCAAGGTGGCATCTTCCCTGCCACGGACAGATGGATCTTGACCGTACGATAAGTGGGTACCTCACATTAAACTGTACATTGTACAAAAACCAATAAGTACTCCATGTTCCACAAAAGACCAAACGAAATTCATGGATATAATTCATTCCTTATCATCTTCATTCTATTCATTCAATCACAATGGGGAGGAAAATGGCAAGAAGGAAGTAACAACTATAGATGCTCTTTTGTACGTGCACAAGATATTGTTACATGTTGTTTTGTAGGTTTTTAGCAACCACACACAAGGAAGATGTAGCGCAATGATTATAGCCGTTTAAGTGTGCATGTTTAGAAAGTTATGTGAGTAAATGGTAATTAATCCAAGTTGCCTATATGAGATGGGACCACTGAACACAATAGTCAATAAGGGGGAAAAGCCAGGACAGTGGTATTAACACAAGCAGCTTATGTTATGAGCATTTCAAGCATATGACAAAAGCATAGATGCTGATAAGGTGAAAGAGATTTCATGACTTGCAGTGGTTTAGATAGGCATTGAAAGGTGCATTTGATTTGTATAATAATGTTTACGAATACCCAAAATTTGAATGATTTAGGTCCAAAATATAAGAGCCTATCTTACATTCCCTCTTTATTTAATACATTTTTCCTACTTTACCACTAAGTATCTATCATATTTATTAATGTTTATGTATTTCTCTCTCTCAATGATATCATTATAAATATGGACAATATTGGAAAGAAAACATTAACTTTAGACACTCAACTAATTTTCACATGTTTTCTTAAGAATTATGTTTTGACGGCTGATCTCTTATATTGTGGAAAGGAAAAAGTAGTTACACAAAAGAGATGAACTTTGAAGTCAGGAATTAAATTCTCTCTCATTCATACAAGAATCTAATAAATTATGTAATGCATGAATGAATAATAAAAATTTCAGAGAGAGATGGAGATGGAAGCACGCGTTGTTGGGTGTGGGAGGGGCAAAGGCATGGGGTGGTGGGTCATTGGGGAATGCTGAAAAAGGCTGACCAACTCTTACACTGTTGTTGGGTCCCACCTATTATAGATCCACTCTGTGACATTCTCAAAATTTCTTTTATGTTTTTGCTTTCCAAGGTAGGGCTAGGGCAAGTGAGCAACTCTGCCAACAAATGTTTCAGAGTAACTAGAGTGATCCTCATTCCTCCATATTTTGATTAATCACTTTTGAAGTTTGGGGTTTTAGATAATTTTTATCTCTATCAACAAGTATGCTTCCTTTTTAAAATCATGATCATCTTACAGTTTATCACTCATCAAGCATCAACACATAATTTGTTGGAGATAATCGAGTCATTTTTTGGGTGTAATAACAACATATTTGCAGTTGTTTGAGCAAACAAAAGATTATTATTATCTTATATTATCATCTTTTTTATCATATTACCTTCTCTCTTGTACTTTTCCAAATTAGTAGTAACATTATTTTCTCTTGCTTGTATATTTCCAAGTTATTATATACTTGTGAATGTTGGGTTGTGGAGGAACAACATGAATATAAAATGAGGTTATTGAAATAAGGATTTTAAGATGGATGTGTGGTTATACAAGAAAAAATAAGATTCTAAATAACCATATATCAGAACAGGTCAGGGTGACCCCATTACTGAGAAATTGGTGAAAAATAGTTTGAGGTGGTTTGCACATGTCCAAAGAAGGCCAATAGATGCGTCAGTGAGGATGATGGGCCAAACAACTTGGAGTCTAATTAAAAAAAGGAAAGGGAGACTAAGACAAACACTAGGTGAACTTAGTAGAACAAGATTTATCGGTGAATGATAGAGCACAATTATGTTGTATGATCTATGTAGCCGATCCCACATAGCGGGATAAAACTTTGTTGTTGTTATTGTTGTCGCTATTGCTTGTATAAGTTAGTTTAAATCACAAAATTGCAATCACGATGTTATATATGTGTAACTCTTAACAGGATGTTTTATAAACATTGCTCTGGAAAAAAACTAACTTAGAAAGTAATATATAAGTATAAAAACAGAGAGAATCACATAAGGCGAAAGAATTTTTATGTTCTCAAAAGACACAAGTATTTTTCACCAAAAGTGTGTAGAATAAAAGACATATGTATAAAATGGTAAGCAAATAAAGGGACAAAAGCCGCTTTATGCAATTTTTTTCTAGTTTCAAATATAATTGATTTTCTGATGAGTTTAAAATATTACTTAAATATTTTATGGCAAATAAAAGAAACTACACAATTAAAAAAAAGACTACAAATCATGAAGAAAATAATCGTTCATGTAATGAGAATTGAAGTTTTATCATGAAGAAATATAGAATTTTGGATGTGGAATTTCCAAGAACAGTATAAGCTAAGTTTAGGTATTTTTTAGGGTTAATTGCACCTAGGTCCCAAATAATAGACTTAATTTCAAAGTAGTCTCAATGAGTTGTTAATAACCACTAGTAACAATTGAAATAACTTTCATTAACAAGTGGTAACAACTCTTTGGAACCTTTTTGAAATTAAATCTTTTATTTGGGACCTAGATGCAACTGTCCTTTTTTTTTACCCAAAAAATGTATAAGATTATTTGCATCATCTACAGATTTTTTTTACTTGTATCATCTGCAGATTGAAACTATTAATATTTTCTCAATGAATAATAATAATACGCAAATACTACTATTTTTCAAATTAAAAAAAAAGATAGAATAACACCAAAAGAAGTGTGTGTGTGTGTGTCCCCGCGTGGAAACCCAGAAGGAATCCATTTTTTTTTTTTTTGAATAAGTACTGGATATCATTGCTAAAACAAAACTATGAAAATAGCGGATATCATTGGTACCCCTCTTCTTCATTCCGGAATCCATTTTCAAACCAATAACGTAATGAATTTGAATTAACTGAAATCGTAATATATCAACCAAAAAACATTGATGAATTACCAAGATCGATAGAGAAATCAAGCCTCTAGCATATAGTCTTTTTTTCGTAGAACTCAAAATTGCTATGTGTTAATGAATTTGAGAACTCACACAATTTGATAATCGGAGTAAATTATTGTCGCCTCTTTAAATAGTATATATTGTGAGTGTAAATTATCGAGAAAGACCCTAATACAATACTTTTTTTTTTTGGCTAAAGACCCTAATACAATACTACTATAAGATTAGTTTAAACTTTTAATTATCAGATGTCTCAACTATGGTTTGACGTAGGGTCACAAAATTAATTGCAGCTAGGAACACGAGGTCAAGTGCGGGGAGGCCCTAAGACCCTAAGGGAACTGATTAGATCGATTACATAAAATGCCCAACCCAACCAAATGATCACGAATTTATAGAAATTCCTAGCATTAATTTTTTTTGCCAAAAAATTAACAATCCTCCACCCCGATAGCATTAATTCTTTTGCCTGTGAGTATTGAAGAGTGTAACATCGCCACATGCCCACATCTCATTATCTCAACTTACTAGCCGACTCACACGTCAATTTTGTAATATAAAAGGTTTACTTCCTTTGAGATTTGGATTATTTGCCCTTTTATTCTTCAATATATATGATATATCATGTCAAAAACGATGTACGTTTATGGACAATATTGGACGAGATTATTGCAATGGTTTCTTAATTTTCTGGACTATTAGGGGTTGATTGTCTTTCTCTTTGACAATAATAAATATAGACAATTTAATAAAAACAAAAGTTGTCAAAACAAAACACGATTGAATAAACAATACTTTGAGAAGACGTGATTGAAATAGAGCAACTTAAACTTCAGATAATAATAAAATAGTTGTAATATATACTTACTCATTCGTCGTAGTTACTATTAATATTTAGACACTACTGTTAATTGACCTTTAATTTACTTCCTAAGAATGCAATTAATATATGAATATCAATCTAAAATATTTAACATTTGTAAGGGAGTGCCGCCTTTGCCAAGTAATCAAACATTTGTAAGCATGTTTGATTCAACCAAAAGTAGGGGAAGGTTTATAAACGGTAGGTAATAGTAGAGTAAAAGAGGCTGTGAAATTTATTTGGTTGGAACAGTGGTGAGGAAAGGGAAGTGGTTTGATTCATGAGGGTGTGAGAAGAGCTATAATTATAATTTTACATATAACTTAACAATCTATATCATTTTATTTAGATTTTTTATTTCTATTTAATCATATCTATACTAAATTGTTTCCTAATCTTTTGTTCAAAAAAATTCTTCACATTTTTTAATTTCAAACACGTACTACAATTATAAATTTATCGAATAAACAAAAAATCATCTAGAACCGCGCCAAAAATAACTACTGGAAGAAAGCAATCTTCTTTCCTTCTCGTCCACAAGCCTGAAACAGCAGCAGCAAACAGCTCGACACAAAAAAAGCTCTTCTAGCTACTTTTATATGTAGATCCGAGAAGAATGAAATAGATTATAGAAAAATTGAAGGATGAAGGACGATCGACTATGAAGGAGCATTTGAAAAAAAAAAATACTACCTCCGGTCCTAAATATAAGACTTAATTGACTTTTTTTTTGAGAAATTAAGGTTGCAAAATAAGTTATTAAATCATGACATATTTGATATCTTTTTAGATTATCCATTAGCTTATAGGTAAAATAAACTAGTGTAAGAAAAAATATTAGGTAAATCAATTTATAATTAACTTATTTTACTTTTTTTTAAGATTTTTCAAAAAAGTCAACTACGTCCTATATTTAGGACCGGAGGGAGTAATAAAGAATATGACAAAGTGGCTGCGGCGAAGACCTGGTGATGACTAAACATGTGTTTACTAGATAATCTCTTACTATCCTGTTTGGTTCAAAAATATTATACACCTACAATGCTAATGTTGATTATGTTACCATATATCACATGTTTGGTTGGACTTAGTAATGGTGATGATGATTACAATTGTAAAACATATCGCATATTTTTGGGAATGTTCTTCATAGGGACCCATTTCAATACTCATTGCAGCTTTGTAATGTTATATGAAATGTCAATTTTATTCTCATAAACTTAATCAAAAGACAACATTTACACTCATCAAACAAATTAACAATTGGATTTTTCTCTTACTTGAAACAATTAGACAATTCATCATGAAAATCAATAGGAGAAAAATGAATACGAGAGTTGTGGTTAAATTTACCCTCAAATCATTTTTTATATGATTTTCTATACTTTTCACTGGTTATGAGTTTGACAACATTGTTCTGGTGAAAAAAAGTTTGACAACAGTGTGGTTTGTGGATAAGCCTTCATAATTTCCCACTCATATTTTATTTTCAGCACACTAAAATTTTTAAGTAATCTACGCCCCTAATATTTATAGAACTTATTATGTATTGTTTATGCCTATAAAAAATGTATGTAAGGTTGCATGTATTAGTTGGTATTTGCAATTGATGAAGGGCCCATCAAGCATCGTTGAGCCTATTACTGACATTGGGCCTCTTAATTAACCACACAACTTACATATATCATTATTGAGAAATCTGTAACCCGCGCCCCCCTCCCCCCAACAAAAAAAACTCAAAAGGGGAAATAAAACGCCCATTATGAGTTTCTGTTTTTAGTTTTTTCACTAATAAATTTCACTTGGAGTCTTACCTATAGTGGTTTGAAGCTTTCTTGCCAATTCCAACTAAGAACAATGAGATTTTTTTTTCAAAAACAATTATTTCATTAAATGAAAAAAAGTAGGATGCAAAACATTAAATGAAAGGTTTGTGAAATAAAATCCAAGTAACAATGGATTAAAAACCCTAAAAATGATATAATATATCTATATCCAATTAATAATGGTAAAAATATTAAATGCATGATAAGCCACAATATTCTTAGATCATATACATTGGAATTTTTTTTTTCAATTTGACCACATATAACAATGTTAAAATTTTTGTTTGGTGCCTCGAGTCTAAATTTGCGTGTTGTCATAAACATAGGGATTTATTAAAATAGTGTTGAAAAATTAAATTTGTAAGAGTCAAATTATTATAGTTCATGAATTAGAAATATATCATGGATTATTACATACTCTTGTTGTTGAGCCATTAATTAACCTGGAATGTAATAGATTTTTCAATCAAACATTCAAGTCCATGCTAGTAATATAATCAAGGTTAAGGGATACGAACTCGAGTCTAAATTAGCGTGCTTTCATAAACATGGGAATTTATCAAAATAAAGTTGAAAAATTAAAAATGTAAAGAGTCAAATTATTATAGTTCATGAATTAGTAACATATCATGGATTATTACTTAATCTTGTTGTTGAGCCATTAATTAACCTGGAATATAATGGATTTTTCCATCAAATGCATTCAAGGATCCATGCTACTATGATGGTAATAACCATGGTTAAGGGTTACGATTAGGGTTTACGTTTAGCTCAAAAAGTGATTTTGTATGTGAGAGTAATTAAGTAATGAGTTGTGACAAAATCGACAAATACATATTGTCGAAAGCACTTTTGGGTTAAACATTTTTAAAGAGAAAGGTAATTTTAGAAAGCAAAGATAATCGAAGAATAAATCAGTGCGGAAGCCTCTATGTATTTGAAAGATCACAATGTTGGATTTGGTTTGTCGTCGCTCGGGGCACAAATATCAAAATGAAGTGATGGCCATATAGCTGGCAAAATCGTGAACATAGTCACACACACCACATTAGCTCTAATTTCGTTGTTTATATACTTAATCAGGTTCTTGATACAAAAAAGGTAAAAAAAAGGTTCTTGGCAAAAAAACAACTTAATCAGGTTATATTTTCACAATTGAGTACAATTTGAATCGTCTATTCATACTTGAGAGTACCTGAGTGTTTAATTAGAATGTTTTTATCCTTTTTACCCTAATCGATTTTAATCTATGTATGATGTATCCATCCTTTTCCTTAACTATACTCCCTATTTCACTCCAAAAACTATACTCCCTATTATAGTTTTAAAAAAAAATCTTATAACAATTTTTTCCTCTCTCCTTTATTTATTCTTTTATAAACCTTTATAAATAAGGATATACTTAAAAATGCGTATTTATTTATTTTGACTAACTAAAACCAAATTCTTAAATAATATTCAGTTATCAAACTTTTACGAAAAAGACTTGATGAGTATATATAAAAATAATGGATTACTACTTGTCACTCACCACGTTCTCTAGGGTCTGTTTGGTACGAGGGGAGGGGAGGGAAAATGGGCGGAGGGAAAATTTTTGTGGTATAAATTTATAAAAATTTGAGAAGTGGGGTTGGAAATTCTAAACTAATATATATAACTCTTATATTTAACATCCTATCTTTATTAAAATATCACAACCCCACTTCTTTAGTTTTTAAAAATTCATCTTACAAAAATTTTCCTTCCTCTCCCCTTCCCTCCGAATCCCTCGTACCAAACAGGCCCTAAAGTACATTAATTATTTACCCGAAAGGACTACAACTAGTGATTAGGCTTTTCAAATGTGATTAGATGCCATGTGTTATCCTCTCATTCACGGGGTCATTATTTGTAAAAACATTTTAACCTCTTCTTCTCCTTCTATGCCGCCGTCGTCATCCCAATGTCTACGAATTTCCTAGCTCTTTATTTATTTTCCTATCTAATATGCACTTCTTCGCTCCCCATTTCAAATTCTCAATCATTTTCCAGTTTTGAATGATTAATTAGGATAGAATATTTTTCAAATATTTTTTTTGATACAAGAATATTTTTCAAATATTGACATTGAACGTTAATATTTTTATGGTAAAGGACAAATATGATACACTTTATATACTTTCAGAGTAAAATTGAGCCCAAAAATACTTCTAATGTATGCATAATTCTCTATGCATAATTTCAGGATAACCTTTGACCCAAATGATATTTCTTGAAAAGTATTTTAACTTTACTATCCGCACTTGCTTCGACTATGTTGGGCTTAGATTTTTCACCTTATCTATCATAGATTTATATGTATTAGAAGATCAGATTAAGAATGCGGAAGCAAAGTTCTATATTTAGAGATGCGAATTTGCTTCTATATAAAATTTATTTCTATTTGTTCTTACTTTTTTTTAATTATCTCTATTGATGTTTTCTACCAATAAATAGTAGAAAATAATTGAATTAAGTTATAGATGTTTTCACTTTTTTACTTCTATATATTGATGTTTTCTACTAATAAATAAGAAAGAGTAAATAGATATAAATGTAGGTGATTATTAAGGTATTTTGATTATATTAATGTGATTTTAATTAATTGAATTAACATCATTACTTAATTATTTATATATGTTTTATATTTAAACCCAAATGAATATAAAACAAAATGTGTCGGCAACAACGGGAAGTAAACTTTTTTCATTTCTCATGAATGATCTGTGTAAGTACAATTGAATAATCTCTGCACATGCGCACCTATATGTTTTGACAAAATTATTTTTAAAATGTCTACTACCGAGATTTTAATGCATGACAGAAATATATGTCTACATTAATAAAATATTGCCTCAAAAAATGCTCGAACAAATTCTTTAACCCAAAAAGAAAAGGCAAAAAAATGTGTATAAAGTTCATTCAATAATTTTTAAAACTAAAAGACATGAAACTTTAAGGTGGAAATCGGATCACGCTTTCACCCGAAGCCAATTAAATTGAAAAGGAATACAAAATGTAATTAAAAATACAGGTTGAGAGATTTGATTGAAGAAATTATGGCTTATATTGGGCTCAATACTGGGTAGAGACCAGAGAAGCACTATGAGAAAAAGAAAAAGGAGAATGAACAAATGAGGCAATCTTATTATTATAGCTTTTCTATAAGCAACAAATGGTCCTACACTGGAAAACAACTTTATGCCTACCGACGGAATCCACTCTAGCTGTAACGCTTCAAAATTCAGATTGAGAAAAAGGAAGAACAAATTTTGTCCTTCAAATGTTTAGTAAGTGGTTAAGGGTTACATAATAGGAAAATAATCATGTCAATTTCTTTATGTTTATTTTGTCAATTTATCCATTCACATATATTTGTATGTCTTATTGTTAAGCAAATCCATTTAATTATGAAGCCTCATGAAATAAATATATCGCATGATATTATCTTATTAGAGAACTTAATATGATAGCTAGATATAATGAATTTAAAGTTATAATATACTGTTTTGGTTTATCATTAAAAAAACATGATATCGCTATAGCTAAAATCTTTAGAATAAAATATATAAACATCTCTCAAATTTACTTTTTGAGACATACCAAATTTACTTTTTGAGACACATACACACGTGACGAACCTCCTTAAAGCGAAGAATTTCTCAAAACCTCATTCAAAATCAATTTTTTTAAACCTTTATCAAAATATCCTCTGTATAAGAATTTGTGAAGCTAACCTCATAAAGAAATCATTTCTAGCTAAAAAAGCATGTCAGTTAAAAATGTTTAAATTCTATATAAATGCAAAATAAATTTGTCACAGCATAGACCCGATTTCACCTTAAATTGAAAAATACACACTCATATATCGATTGATAATTTATTTTAAAGCCAGAATTGATTCTAACAATTTTCACTATGAATATTAACATGTGAATATATAGTGCGATATAAAGTGACAGAATGGAACATATAGATTTTGTAATAAATTATGATGAATTTCGATAATAGAGTTTATAAAATAAAATTACAATAATAGAGATAGAAAACTAAAAAGGAGAAAAAGTCACGGAATAAGATATTACGTGCACGAGCAGCCAATTATTATGCAGGTAATTATGATGAATGCATGAGATTGTTTTCTTTTATCTTTTTCACTTTTCTTCAATCACTATTGCCCTAATCAAGAGATTCAATTGCTTCCCTCGTTTTTCATCACTTTCGTTTGAATCACGCCCATTCATGAGACCACCCCTTGACTTGAACATTTCAAAATTCTCTTTTCCATTCCCTTTACAGTAGCAAATAATTAAAAGAAATTCAAATTTCTTGGCTTTAATTTGGACAAAGTGATTGCCATGTGCTATGTTCTGAATCATTCATTAGTTAGCTGTTAGATTTCTATGTCAATTATATAATTCTTGTCTTCAACGGCTACATTATTTCAAACACGTTCAACTTGTTTTCGTTTAGCACGAAGTTTCTCCATTTCATGCGTGGCTGCATACATTTGAAAACGTACTTCCAATAAGCTAAGTTGTCTAAAAAAACATAAATTGTGCCATTTGGAAATAAGTCTAAAAAAACATAAATTAGTTTGATTTGTCTTGCTTTCTTTACCTATTTTTTAATTTGGTCGATTAATAAACACAGAGAGATCTTAAATTTTATTGTTATATATATAAATGAATGCCAATTATTTTAGGGCCAAACACTGTCATTTGGAAAATAGGTTCTACACTGATCGGTGAAATTTGAATGTGATTTGGATTCAATTATTATTTTTGAAATTAAGAATATAATGCAAGATGATTTTCTCTCTCTAGCTAATATATAGTTTTAGAGTCTTCCACAATATATTAAACATTTTGTATCCTGTTGTCTTTTGTGAATAAAAAATGTCGAAAACCTTGAAGACTGTTCATTTCGTATATTTTTTTTCTCTTTATATTATATTAATCCAATACTGTGATACTGTGCCATCTGAGATTTTGTTTTGGTCAAGTCAACATTTTAAAAGTATTTTATATATGCCCTTACATATGTCTTAAGCAGGCTCCGATCGAGAAGTTTAATTGTTCTGTCGAGGGGTCTATTGCAAGTGTATTGTTTTTAGTTTTTCCATAACAAGAACGTTGCAATCTTGAGGATTGTTCCTTTCACACACACACACATTTGAATTTCATCGCAACCCTTTGATGATTACGTGCAACTGAAGTTTTTAAAAAGATTAAAATGGGCAAGAGGGTGTATTTAGAAATAGAGTAGTACAAGTATATATAAATAAGAGTTGCTTAGTGCATATATGAAAAATAAAAATAAAACTTGTAAGGTAAAAATTGCATAATTCTTCATAGGAATATATATGCATTATCCCTCAGTTAGATTTGTTAATTGTAACTCAAAAACTGGAAATGGCATAGCAAACAATAAGTGAACCCACATCCCCACTCCACCAGCCCAAGCAAGCAAACAAAACAAGTACACTTCTACTTATCTGCCTAACCCTAGCGTTAATAGCACTCCACATTCTTGTTCCAGAAGCATATTCCCCATCATAATCATCTTTATCATTAGTTATTTATCTTATTTTTGCAAAGAAATGCACGTGTATATCCTATGTATGCTAATCCAATTCTTCTTTCCCTACCTAGCTTCTCTCTTTTTCAATCCACAACGAACATCACCAATATCATAGATAACATGTATAATGTGTAACAAATTAAAGGTTGCAGAATATCTAGCACATTTTACTTTGTGTGTGTGTGTGTGTTTGATCCTCCCTGCTCAGCTGATCCGATCCACTTCATTTTGGAAAATGAGGATTCCAATTCCAATCAAGTTCTTCTAATATGAGGTACATATATTGACAAAAAAATCACTTTCAATGACATGACCTGACATGTTTACTTGTTTTAGTTAGATAAATAATGATATCAGTTAAGTTAATTATTAATATTATGATGCGTTTTTTAAAATAGCCTTATCAGTCACTTTAATTCTTTCTTATTTTTTTAATTGATTACTAAAAAGTATCAATAATAGAGAGATAGTTTAAGACACTTAATGGAAAAAATGAGGTTCTAAATTTAGAATTAAAATCAACTCCCATAATAAGCAATTAATTAAATCTTTCATTTTTTTAAAAAAAGAAAGAGGGAATACTATTAATTAACTCTCAAAGAAGGATATAATCACTGCAAAATCCTCATAATAAACAGTGATCAATATGTTCATTTTCTACAATATAGTACTCCCTCCGGTCCTAAATATAAGACCTAATTGACTTTTTTGAAAAATTTAAAAAAAACAAAAATAAGTTAATTATAAATTGATTTACCTAATTTTTTTCCCTTAAACTAGTTTATTTTACTTATAAACTAATGGATAATCTAAAAATATATCAAATATGACATGATTTAATAGACTATTTTACAACCTTAACCTCCCCAAAAAAAAGTTATCTAGGTCCTATATTTAGGACCGGAGGTAGTATAAAATACAGCATATAATTACATACTGCTCGTGAAACTTTTAATGACCACATCACCAAAGCTTTAGAGTAATGTTCCTTTGTACTAATAAGACAAATGAAGCAATATAGGTAACCAATCATACAAGAGTGTATGAATACATATTTACCCTCACAACGTATTGTTATTATCATCATTCTTAAAAAAAAAGGCTTTCTTGATGTGGCCTCTGATAGACTGGTAGTGCCCACTAACACAAATGGCTAGCAAGCTCGTGACCCCCCGACATCTTCATTCATATATATAAATATATAACACAACTCGCGTCTAACTTTTTCTTTCACTCCATAGAATCATAATCACTCATTTCACTTCCCATTTTCATCTTCCTTTTGTCAGAAACCGCAGAGATGGGCGGGCTTGCTAGTCTCATTGTTGTCTGGTCCCTCTCACTAAGCCTATTATGTCTTCATCCCAACTTTACTTCTGCTCAGCTAAGTCCACACCATTACTCCAAAATCTGCCCCAATCTCCAGCACATCGTTAAAGAAGCTGTTCGTAAGAAATTCCATGAAACTTTTGTCACTGCCCCCGCCACCATTCGTCTCTTCTTCCATGACTGCTTCGTCCATGTATGTAATTGACTACCAATCAAGTTTCAACTGTAATTTGTTGCGTACGAACTAGCTCAATTGGTTTTGAATAATCAATTTGATGTGTACATGTATATATGTGTACTATACAGGGTTGTGATGCTTCGATTCTGGTGGCATCTACTAAGTACAACAAAGCAGAAAAGGATCACCCTGATAATTTGTCGTTGGCCGGAGATGGGTTTGACACTGTGATCAGGGCAAAAGCTGCCGTGGATGCTGTTCCTCAGTGCAGGAATAATGTGTCGTGTGCTGATATTCTGGCTCTTGCCACTCGCGAAGCTGTTGTACTGGTGAGTCATATATACTATATATCTCCAAAGATTAATTAATACACATATTACTACATACATATATTGACATTTAAATATATTTTTTAAAGTTTTAATACTTTAAAATGGTGTGTTTTCGTTTTTATTTAGATTAATAGATAGCTGAAAATCATAAAAAAAACAAAATCAAAACTCTATTATTTTAATCCATTAGATATTAAAGTATCACTTACTTTATGTGGAAGTAATGATTAATGGACATGTTAGATGCTGTGCCGGGGAAAATGCAATTATCATTTGTTATATTTGGGAATTATTGAACGAACCAATGGTTTAACATGAGTATATATACGATTAATTAATGTGTAGTCTGGAGGGCCATGGTATGAGGTAGAATTGGGGAGATACGATGGGTTGGAGTCTAAGGCATCAAGCGTGAATGGAAGACTGCCTCAGCCAGATTTCAACTTGAATCAGCTCAATTCTCTCTTTGCTTCCAATGGCCTCACCCAAACAGAGATGATTGCTCTCTCAGGTAAATAAAATAGTAGTAAATATACCTGCGGGCCCCACCCCTCATTTCTTTCATTCCATTATTTATAAAGTCACCGTCTAGGCTCCTAAATTACTCTTATTCCAATTTCCTATCTATTCTTGCTTTTGTTTTCCCCTCAGCAAATGCATGTGCGGCAATAGTATTTCCCATTAATGAACGAACTTGGTAAATAAAGAACCGAAGTTAATGGATTGCTTGGACCCCATGTTTTATATCCTTCATTAATGAAGGGGGCATCAAAGATACTCGTACTATATCTAATTTATTATTTATTCCACTTCATTTAATATTTATACTAATGGAATCCTCAATATAAAACTAATTAATCTAATTGAATTATATTAAGAATATTAGTTAAATTCATTAAAATTATATAGTATGATATTATTTACACACTTTAGCCAACTACCTTTATCCTTATCTTACAATTCTTACTTGTTTATTATTAAAGACTACGGATAATTTAAAAAAATTGTGAACAATTATAAAGAAATCTTATATTTCAAATCAATTTCATCTTATACGGATTTTAAATTTAGCACAAGAGAAAAGTTAAAAAACTAGTTACCTGCTCAGAGTGCGAAATTCTCGAGTAGGGGTTAACATAATGAATTTGTCTAAATAAAATAGTCTGAGCAGATTTCATTGAACATTGTAATTAACTAGTTATTCGTGTGAATATATCAACGAACAACTAATTAGTTAATATTAGACGGGGGGTTTGTATTCATTTATTGTTTGCAGACAAATTTTCTTGATCCAACCAGAAGAGGAGACATATCCATACAAGAGGTTGGGATGAATTATTGTAGTCTTCCCAACAATAATTTCAAATAGATATTGGAGAGAAATAGGTTATACGGATTGCGTGGACCAATTGTGAATATGAAAGATCCGTGCTGCTTGTTATTTTTTTTTCCAAGAGAGTTTATTTGAGCCAGGTCCACAAGCTCACTGGACCTCATGTATGTCATCTGATATGGTTAAAGAAAACACTTACAGTTACAGATGATGTATTATATATTACAAACCAACAACTCCTCAAATGGATCGGATGACATTTGAACTCTGAAAGTTTAATAATAATAGGCCATTATTTTTATCAAAGGGATAGATTAACCTTTGATAGTTCCTCCTTTTCATTCTCTTTTAAGATAACATAGAGTGGCATGACATATTTGCATGCTTGGTTTGTAACCTCTAAGTCAAATGCCATTATCCCAATGCCCTTACCAAGCTTGCAAATTCAATCTGTCGGTGAAGCCTAGTATATACTAGACTAGACTCTAGAGAATACTTTTCCCTTTATTCATGAAACATATAAATATATAGTCCTTCTATTTTTAAATATACGATTATTTTCTTAATTTAATTAGTTTAAGAATGTTAGTTAAGGTTATTATTAGCACATGATATTACCAAACTACCATAGTCGTATGTCTTTATTATCACTCTCTCTCTTGCTTATTTATTATAGGTTTATTTGAGAAAAATTAGAAAATTATTTATACTCATGAACAAGTTGAAATTGGAAAGTGATGTTTATTTAGAAACATAAGGAGCATATAGCAGAATACTTTTGTTTTATTCATGAAACATACAAAGAGTTGCAATATATTTTAGTCACAACTTAATAAATTATTACATATATAATGCATGGAATTCTTAAAGGTATAGTCGAGTTTTTCCTTCACCAAAATAGGAATAGTCAAGTGAAACATTGAAGTCCTAATTAATTATTTTACATAAACCTCAAAATTAGGTTGTGACTTGGGTTGATGATGCAGGAGCACACACCCTTGGATTCTCTCATTGCAACAAATTCTCAAAGAGGGTATACAATTACAGCCCTACGATGCAGGTGGACCCCACGCTAGACGATAAATATGCGGAGGAACTGAAGTCAATGTGCCCAAGGGGTGTGGACCCCAGGATAGCCATAGACATGGACCCCACCACACCTAAAGCCTTCGATCGCCAATACTACAAAAATCTTCAGCAAGGAAAAGGCCTCTTCACATCGGATCAGGTACTTTTTACCGACCCGAGATCCAAACCCGCCGTTAATGCTTTTGCCAGTAGTACCCATGTTTTCCAGCAAAATTTCGTTGCTGCCATCAACAAATTGGGCCGGGTCGGAATCAAGAATGCCCATAATGGAAATATCCGCACCGATTGCTCTGAGCTTAATTAACGAGTGATCACTTGTTTATTTATTTATTAAATTATTATTAAGTTCTATTTCAATTTCTATATTAGTAAGAAAAATGGGTTCATGTTGTACATGCAAATTAATGGTGTATTCAAGAATGGGGTTGCTTATGAATGCTTCTACCAGCTTTCATCTATGTATTCGTCTTATTAATTAATGGTCTTTGATATAAAGACTATTTATATAATTTAAGCATGCTTAGTTTCTGAATTCTGAGTGACTTATCCTTCCTGCTCAGAAAGAATATGGCACATGTTGACAATATGCTTACATTGAACTAATTTTCTGGATCTATTTAAAGCAATTAACATGTTCTATAATAGTTACTCCTTGCGCTCCTAAATATATAAGACCCCTTTAACTTTTTGTGGAAATTAATGAAATAAATTATACAAAAAATTATAACATTTACCACATGCAATTAGATTATAAGTTAGTCTATAAGTATAATAAATTAGTTTTGAAGATATATATATATATAATTATTGATAATTCAAAGTGATTAATTTTACATCTTAATTTCTCAAAAAAAAACAAAAGAGGTCTTATAATTAAGACGAGAAATAGTTGAGAACATGTTTATTATAGCACCCGATCAGGTTTTCAAATCAAGATCAAATGAGGATGCTCAAGTTTGAACACTCATGATCTTAAAGAAGTCTTATAGTTTCACTTTGAATAACGGATTAAAAATGATTTATTATTAACTAATTGAATGAGTAATTACAGATCCATGGGATTCAATCAACCAAAATTAACAGAGCCCAAACAGTCAGCTCCCTGAATGTGCCTAGTTGGGCCTAATTGAGCGTAATATGCTTTGTTGGGCTTAGACTGAGGTAATAAATTCACCTGTTTTCAAGGCCCATGGAAAGATTAAAAACTAAATGGTTTAAGCCTAGTCCAAGAGTTAACTCCTTTCCCATGCATGACTTCAAATTTTTTATCTTTCCTTTTCTTAATAACATCCCAAAAAATCAACACGATTAGGTTTAATTAAGGGAAAATGACAAAAAAATTACACTTAAATTTGAGTTGGACAAAATAGGGTCTCTAATTTCAACTTGGACAAATAGGGGATAATCCCCAATTTGTCACTTTGTGACAAAAGAGTAGTTATTGTCGATTCTCAAGTAGTTATCGATGATAAATTACTAAGGTAACTATTTATATATTGTAGTTAACTACCATTGTGTCACCATTTGGTACTCGAACTTTTTTCTGTCACACTTTTCTTTCTTATTACTTTTTTTTCTTTCTCTCGCTTTTCTTTCTTCACCTGAGGGAAAAAGGAAAGTCAGTCCTCATGTATTTTTTCCAAAACAATTTTCTGATCGAATTTTCCTCCTCCACACACACATACATATGCATGCATATATATTCCTCTTGTCCTATTTATAAGTCACTTTAGTATATATACCAAAGAAAACCTTAAAACTCGTTAACTCTAATATATCTTAGAATTTAATAACTATTTCAATTTTACCCCTATTTAATATCAACTACACCACTTAAGAATAAAGTCAATACAAAAGGCAATGACTCTATTTTACTTTTAAAGTAACCACCCTGGACCACTGGACACCCTAAACTAACACCAGTTACAATTTTACTGTTGAAGTAACCAAAATGATCAAATTTTACTCTCTGACCAATGTAATGGTGACACGTTGAATGTAATGTTGACATGCGAACAACACGTGTCAACATTACATTGGTCAGAGGGTAAAATTGAACCACTTTGGTTATTTCAAGGGTAAAATTGTACCTGGTGTAAGTTTAGGGTGCCCAGTGGTCCAGAGTGGTTACTTTAAGGGTAAAATAGGGTCATTACCTTATAAATTAACGGCGCATTCGTGTGAAAAATTTAATGAAGTGACTCATAAATATAATTTAATGAAACTTTCTATCTAAATTATACTCATGAGGCGACTCAGGAGATCATAGTCAACATAGACACCTCATACTAACATGCATTCACAGGAAAGGTAATAACCTAATAATTTCTGCGCATGCAAAAAGTGATGAAAGGGTAAGTTCTAAAGAACTGCTACTGCCATTGCAAGTAGGAAGATGCTCTTACCTCATCATTCTTATTATTATTAATGCTAATCTCTGTATCATAAAGTACATTCCCAACGAATTTTTAAATTTTCTCATCAATATATATGCATTATATTGTACTCACAAATATTCAGTACGTATATAACAGCGCTTTTTCCGGCTAAGAGGATTAAAATTTGTATGTATGTAAATTATATACTATGTACAAAGCTTTCATCATTCTTTCAGCATGTAACGTACACACACAGACATGTCATTAGCAGTGAATGAAGTCCGGTAGCTTTGGTCAAAAAAAAAAAAAAAAACTCCGGTAGCAATTTCTTCTCAGTTTATTCAGTTCAGATATATGCCTCTTCCGTATTTAATTTGGATAGATTCAGTACTTCAGGATGTACTAATGTTATAAAGTCAAACATTCTTATCGTTGGCAAGGTTGAGATTTTCCAGCTACCGTTTTTTGAAAGTACTCTTATTAAATCTTCCAAATTCTATTTAATTAGGCACATTTACAAGAAAGTGTTGTTAGATAAACTTATAGTACATACAACAATCATATACTCCCTCCGTTCCTAAATATAAGATCATTTTGAGGACGTGGATAAGTTCCTAAATATAAGATCACTTTCTCTTTTTTCTCAATTTTTGCCTAAATTACCCCTATACTTGTTTTATAATCAAATACTCCCTCCCTCTTTGTCTTTTTCTTTCCCCAGCTAGAATGTTCATATTTCACTATATTAGTCACCGGCGACTTCTGCATTTCCCTTTGTTTCTCCGGCAACCTCCTCTTCAAACTCAGCGATCCAAACCACCAGAATACATCAATTAAATCCGGTCAGAGATAAATTTCAGGATCTATTAACTGAGGCCATATTGCTCGGTGGCGCGTATGTTGTTGTCTCTGCCAAAGTTTCATGAGCTTTTCTTTTGTCTTGATTATGAGAATTGTTGATAGAAGTAGGGGTATTTTGGGAAGATCAACTAACTTAAAGGTCTACTTTAATCTTTTCAAATTAGTTAAAGTGATATTATGTTTAGGGAGGGAGGGAGTATTTTGTTAAATCTTAAAAGTTGGAAATTTGGGTGTGTGGGCCCGTCGGGCTGTCCATTTCAAGCTTAACTCTTGAAGTCTTTGATTTTGGAGGGTTTAGAGGATATCAAGCTTAACCAGTCGCCCTGCAGGATCGAGGGCTTCAAAAGGACTGGCTAGTTAAGCTCGTTGCATATTTTTAAGAAAATAAAACTATAAAATAAAACAATTAATTAAAAGTAAAACCTAAATATCTTCGAATAAATCAAACAAGTCATTACTTTTTCTGCGTAGTTGTGGCGCGCGGCGACGGCCATAATGTTGCAGTTCAATTTTTATGATTAGTTTATGTTGTGTGACTTATCTAAAAATGGATAATATTTATCTTTTCTTAATGATTATCGGTGTTTAGTAGCTTGTTGGTGTTTTTATTATAATTTAATATTGATATTTGTATTGATATTAAGGTTTGTCACTTCATTGTTTCCATGGAAAATATTTAAAAAATAGTTTATCAATGCTAAAAGGCTGGGCGGCCCTATGCCCAACCATTCAAGGGCCAAACTTTAAAAAAACATATACTAAATGAGCTTTTCAAATTGACGCTTTAATTTTAAGGCCCTAGCCTCGTCCCTAATTCGCAACTCTACTTTCAAGTTCTATTTAAGTAGGAAAAGCAACATTGTATTTTAATCTAGTTTTTTTCAAAAACCACATTCGTTAGGTTTGGCCAAAATACAGTGGTTAAGACATTTAAATGAGGTAAGGGGTCATTTGTAGAGTCGATTCTTTCAAGTAAGACGAATAAACTTGGACTAGCTAGTGACAAGATCGAATAGCCTCTATGGAATAAAAATAATTGTTAATTAAAGTTAATTCACCGATATTATAAGTGTAAAATAAATACTCCCTTCGATCCCTAATATAAGAGCCGAAATTTGAATGGTTTTAGTTCTTAATATAAGAGTTCATCTCACATTCTCTCCTCATCTGTTGCGTTTTTCCTACTTTACCCCTAACTCCCTTTCATATTTATTAATACTTATATATTCCTCTTTCTTAAAAGTATCATAATAAATATGGGCAATATTGAAAAAAAAGTATTAACTTCAGACATTCAACTATCATTTAATTACATGTTTTGTTAAGAAACATTTTTTTGCGACTAACTCTTATATTAAAAACCGGAGGGAGTATATTTTATAATGTTCACATATATAAATGCGTATAGTAATTAAAACTTCAAATAATAATTCGTATTTTCTTGACTAACTATTGTACTCATCTCATTCAATGTTTTTAGCCAACTATACCCTTCCCTAGGAGAGCCAACCACCAAAGGATGCAACCATGCATGGATGGACCCAACAATTGCTTGGTTGGATATTTAATAGTAATATATATAATTTCAAACTAAGTGTTGATTTTTTTTATTATCTCTTATTAAATTTGTCACTTTTTTCAACTTCACCTTTCCTTAAATGACATGTTTCACATTTCAAACAGGTGTTGATTTTTTGTTATCTCTTATTAAATTGTTTTCACATGTATTAAGGACCAAATATTGTATGTAGTTGGTGCCTTACACTCTCTCTGGTCCATAATATAAGAATTCAGCTGCCAAAAACGCTTCTTAATTAAGAAAACATGTAAAAGTTAGTTTGATGTCTTGTTTTCCAATATTGCTCATATTTATTATTACACTTTTAATAGAGAAAAATGCATAAGCATTATTAAAAAATATGAAAGAGAGTTAGAGACGGTAAAGTAGAAAAAAATGCATTAAACAAAGAGAGAATATGAGATGAGCTCTTATATTTTGGACCAAAACCATTTAAATTTTGGCCCTTATATCATACTGGATGGAATAATAAGGACCCAAGAGAATATATGTTTGATGTTGCGTCGCATTGGTCATTAATTATCATTTATCACTCCTTTTAAAGTACCACACAATATATACACAAGGACAAATGACACCATATTATTAGCGAAAAATGAGAAATGAACGTGCAACAAATAAATTGATATTTACTCCTATTGATTCCCTCGAACAATAATCAAGAGATGAAAGATAGAATAAGGTAGATAATACCCAATACCAATACGATATTGAAAAGTCTGGATGAAATCCCCATTGTTGAGAGATATAATTACTATAGTGTTAACTAACACACTAAAATTCTTAATTTAATCAAATTAATTAAATAATTCATATATTTAATACCAGAATATATGTATTAAATAATTAAAATAGGTATCCATGTGAGGAAAAAGGTTCAAGCAGGAACCCAAGCAGATGCAAAAACCACGTCATGCCCCTTCCACGTGAGCAAAAGATGTTGATCCTGCTTCTTAAACCCCCAAGCAGCAGCATGCTCATCAAGCAAATCCTTCACCTCCGAAACGGCGTCGTCAGAGAATCCAATCCCCTGAAACGCAGCCTCCCTCATCCGCTGCTCCCACCTTCTCCTACCCTCCATTCTCTCCACCCTCTCAACCCCATCACACGCTATCACATTCTCCACCCTCCAAAATATCTCCTCTTCGTACCAATCCCTTTCTCTTTTCTGCGTACTTTTCTGCATCTCAAGTGGGATTAATCCTTCACTGTTCTGAAGTCTCATACCAGGGGTATAATACCTATCACTGTCTTCACTCCCCCTTTGTACCAACATGTCCACCATGTCATATGGTATCCACATGTAGTTAAACGCAGCCCTCACCCTACTCACCAAATCCCTCCACGTCATGTCCACGTCATCCTCCACCAAAACCACAAGCCTTGGCTCCAACCTCCTCAACCATTTCAAAAACATTGATCTCATACAAAAAGAAGAATCATTTGAAGAGGCAGTTTCGTCAGGTATACAATGAAGCATCATGTGACAATTTATAACTAAAGCTTCCGTCACCATACGGTTATTATGGTGGACCTCTAGGTAGTGGAGTAGAGCTGAGAATCCGTCAACGTGGGTTGATGATATGACGTTAAAATCCATCACTATTTTCTTTGACCTAGCGAAGTTGACCAACTTTGACCCGAGCTCTTCATAGGAGAGGTTGAGGAAGGGAGGGAAGTTTCTAGAAGGTTCTTCGCATGACACTACGGTTAGCTTGACGTGAGGGGTGACGTCATGGTTATGGTGGCGGCGGTTAGCGATGGCGTCAATTAGGGTTGGGATTTGCATGCAGTGTGTGGAGGTTAGGTCAACTATATGGATGGTGGAGAAGTTTTCTGTGGCTTCTAGAATGGCTGAGTTGGCGGCGGTGAAACCAAACCGGTGACGTGGCGTGACGTCAATGAAGTTGGCGAGCTCCACAAGAGAAAACCGGTGTGTGTGGACGGTGGTGGTTATTGAGGTGATGATGGGGGATAGCATTTTGGCGGCGCGTGAGGTGAGGGCGCGAAGGAATGTGCTGGCGAGGTGGTGGTTTGGTGGGGTGATGTTGTTGAGGATCCAAAGGATTTGTTGCGTGAGAGTGAAGTCGTTTGCTTCGATGGCTTCAGCACAATGAAGGAGTAACTGTTCCATGCAATTATTGGTATTTCCAAAGTTTCTTGATGGTTCGGATGTTTGGGATTTCGGCCATGCATTATTATTGTTTGGTCTTGTGGGAAATTGGACGTTGTTGTTATCAAAGGTGGAGTTGGCAAGGGGGGTGATTTGGTGCAAATAAGGTGGTAATGTTGGTGTGAATTGCATCATGGAAATTACTTTTTTGAGTAGAGAAAGCTAAGAGAGAGATGAGAGGATAAATTAACAAAGGAAGGGGGAGAAACGGTATATAATGCACCAAGACCTTGATAGATCTTATGGTTTCAAGTTGGGATTTAAGAGGATATAATTATGGTGGGAGGAGAAGTCACTAAGCTTGAAATAGAATGAGGCGATCACTTAGATACCTATGATCCTTAAAAGGCTCAAGACAAAAAAGGAAACAATAGATAGTGCACCAAGACCCTCTTAGATCCTTTGATTTAGAGTTTGAGTTTTAGAGGAGGCAATTGTACTGGGAAAGAAATCTACCAACTTGAAACTGAATTAGTGAAACGCTCGGATGTATCTAGATCCATAAAAAGCATGAGATATTAAAAGGGAAACTATATGATGTTTCAAGACCCGACTAGATCCTTTTGAGTTTCAACTTGAAGTCATTATTAAAGAGATATACTTATATTGAAAGTGGAAGCTATACCCTGAAATTGGATTAGAGGGTCACAAGTAAAAGAAAAAGAGAGAAAAAGAGAAGGTATAAAATGAAAAAAAAGGGAGGATGATTAGAGGAATCTAGGATGGAGCAGAAAAAGGGAAAGAGACCTGACTAATAGTGGAGAGTGGTGGGCTAGCTTGGCCATTGGGAAACGACCCAAAGGAGAGGTGAAATTAGCAGTGAAATTGGGGGAAAATCTGAGTAGTTTCTGAATCTGAGAAGGCAGAAAATGGACATATCAGCTTTTTGGGCGATATTTAATGTGCTTACAATAAAAAGACTGATATGATGAGCAGTCAGTGAGAGATGAAAGGGAAAAGGCAAAAAATTCACATCCCAAAAAACTGAAGTGAAAAGAGCCAAAAGATTAAAGTGAAAGGGAAGCAGTGAACAACATATTTGATGGCTACAAAAGGGTGGTGTGAGAATGAAAGAGGAAGGAGGATCCTAGTGTAGCAAAAAGAAAACCCTCTTGTTATTTCTGAGTTTGAGCTGTGTCTGAGAGAGAGAGAGAGAGAAGAATTTGGAAGCATATGAAGAAGCAAGCCTGCAATTTGTCTTTATTTAGGGGTTGGGATTTTGGCATGTTATGGAGAGCAGTCTGTGAGAATTTCAAACAGTTTTTTTTCTCCCTTTTTGGCTCATCTCCTTCACGGGGCTCCTCTATAGTTTATATCATCGTCATCCTTATAAAATCCTCCCAAATTATATATACTTTTTACCATTCAACATACTTTTATGCCAAACTTTTACATAGATGCTCCGTTTTTACTCTTATATAAGCCAATAAAACATTTTAATTAACAATTCATTCAAAACATATATTTGTAAATTTTTTTACTCTGACGTCGATTGACAACCGACTAATTCAGACTTGAGGGTAAAAATGCTACCCACATATAGGTAGGATTGTTCCATCTTCCAATAAGAACGCTTCCTGTTATTCAAATGCATGTTCCCATCCTTACGGAAGAACTTTTCAGTCATATAGTTTGTAACCTATTTTTAATAGAGGACAATAATAATGTCATGTAATCCATGTAATAAGCCTTACATAATTGGATAGGGCTATATTATTGTTGTTTATATGCTTTTGCGATCAGCCATAGAATAACATTAAGACTACTGTTGCCATGTAACTAATGTATATCTGAGGTTCCAGATCAGAGGATAAAGTTGCATATGCTCGTCTTATTACTCCAAACCTTGGTGAGATTTTTTCCTTAATAATTTTGTGATTGGAATTGTTAGAAAACAGCCTGTTTTTACATGCTTGCTTCTCATCAACCTACCTACTGCTCTATAACTTTAACTTGCTCGTTAATTCACAAAATTTATATTTGTTTACTATTTTCCTCCAATTAAGTATGCCATTATGAATTAAGTGGAAACGACTGATGATCAATATTAGTCGACTGGGAATGATTAGACTTTTGTAGGGATCAATTACTTCTGTAAGTACTGTTTTCTTATTGGACCGCAGACTAGCTAAAAGGTTCTATTTTAGCATAATTTGTTTTACGATATTATCTGAGCATACTGGAATTAATGAGAAGGAATAATATTAAGTCACGTCGTACGTCCTTGTGACTTTATTAATTAATCTTCTATTCTACAGAGGAATAAACCTTTCCCTGTCCAATCATCATAACAATCTGGGATGTGACTATCTCAAAACAGTACCACGACATAATTTTCTTGCAAGGGAATGAAAATATAACAAAAATATTCTATAAACCAAAACTTTTGTTTTGTCTACAATACACACATCTATCTCTACTCCTTTGAAAAATATATTTCCAATTAAAATATGAATTATCATATGGACAAATTCTGGAGTACTACTCTACCTGATAATATAATTAAATTAATGGTTTTGTTTATTTACATTATGATTATTAAACTATCTGACTATAATCCAACAGATAACAACATAATCCCACAAACTGACATGCGAATCAACGATATAAATATGAGCAAGTATATTAAAAAGAACCAAATAGATTAGAAAATCCCGATTAGGTCTGGTGGGCTGTTTCTTGTCACATGACATGGCCACCTTGAACTTTATAGGAAGGGACCATATATATAGAAAATTTTGGTTGGTCAAAAGGCAAAAAATTTACTGCTCATAGCTAATTAGTCTGCTTTTTTTAAAACACCACCCAATAATCTAGTACATATATATTGACAGCCTGCTAGTCGGAATTAGTTTATTGACCAATATATTGGTCATGAGTTAGCGTGTTCATATACTTCTTCTTGTGTCTAATGGATAACTATTCTTAATTTTTGTTATTTTTGCACCAAATTAATTATCTGTATAACTACTGCTGCTCCCTCAACAAATTACGTAAATAAGAAAGAGAATATCGAGTATAAAATTAAAGAAGATGCATGAGTAGGGTAATATAGAAAAAAAATATGCTATGATAATTAAGTTAATTAATTTTATAAGTTATATACATATTTTCTTCATTTAATTAGAATAAGGAGGACTATGTATATACCTGATGACAAATATGTAACATAAAAGGTGAAATGCTCGATTTACCGATCTTTGCTTGCATGCATACACATTAGCCCCGGAATCTGGTCCGGCAGCTTGTACATATATTTTTTCTACTTTGATGTACAATAATCTAGTTTAAGAGTTAATTTCTGGTAACAAATGTATGATTATTTTTAGTTCTTTTTTTTTTTTCAAATTATCCCTTTAGTTGTATTGGTGCTCTTTCAATAATTAATAAATAAATAAGATAGAGAGTGAGTATTAAAGAAAATGCATGAGTATCTAGGGTATTTTAGAGAAAAAAATGTGACACAAAATGATTGTTACTACTTCATTCTTTTATTGTGTGTTCCTTCTTGCACAGCTGCAGAGGAAGAATCTATTTAATACTACCTCCGGTCCTAAATATAGGACTTAATTGACTTTTTTTTTGAGAAATTAAAGTTACGAAATATGTTATTAAATGATGACATATTTAATATATTTTTAAATAATCCATTAGTTTATAGGTAAAATAAACTAGTCTTAGGAAAAAAATTAGGTAAATCAATTTATAATTAACTTATTTTTTACTTTTTTAGAATTTTCCAAAAAAGTGAAATAGGTCTTATATTTAGGACCGGAGGGAGTATTAAGGGAGTATTAAGGAGTGCCACTTCTTAAAGATATATAGTATCTTTTATTGCTATAGCCTATATATATGTAGATTCAATTTTCTTTTACATGCGAATATATCAGTAGTCATTATTATCAACAAATATATGATGTGCTTGGTCATAGAGTATGAATGCTTCATGGAGACAGTTAGATAAAGGTACGTCACGTGTGTCGCACGCGCCGTGGGAGTTCCCCATAAATTGGTGTTTACTCCGATAAACTATTTGTGTCCCCCCTCTCGTGATGTGCTTTCCTTTGTTCCCTTAGCTTTCCCCCTCCAACTATGTAGCTCCATGTCCCTACTCCAAATTGACCACTACTCACTCTTTAATTTCTACACACATATACACATGTATGTTAAAAAAAAATACACACCTCATGATTTCGCACCATAACTAAAACCCGCCCTAGCCATTTCTTAATCCACGTTGTTCACAGTGCAAGTATTAAATTTCTTTGAATTGAACTATATGACGTGCGTTTGCGGAGAGAGTAGGCGAGGGTATAGCAGGTGAATATACTTGGACTTGGAGGTATTTATCTCGATTCTCGAGTGTTTAAATTGAACTTTGGGGGAATACATAAACTTGATATTTTTGAATGAACTCTAAATCTTTTCTTATAATATCGCTATCTCAATATTCTGTTCAATTCATACTTTTGTTTAGGAAAAATTAATTACAAATAGGTTTTTGAAGATTATTTGGGTAGAGGGATCAAAATTTGAGCATTGGCAGCTTTTCTTTTTAATCAGCTGAATGTAGCATATATATTTTCATTTGTGCAAATTAAATGACTTCTTATATTTAAGGCTTCTATATATATGGTTAAAGATAATTTTCTCCTATAAATTACTCCCTCCGTTCCTAAATATAAGATCACTTTGGTTAATTTGGGAACATTAAGGAAGACAATAAAATTACATGATCTTCCCAAAATCACCTCAATTACTTTATAACTTTGAAAGGAGGAGGGATATTCAATGAAAAGAGGGAGTATAAGGGTAGTTTGGGCAAAAATTGAGATAAAATAGGAAGTGATCTTATATTTAGGAACTTATCCACTTACTCAAAGTGATCTTATATTTAGGAACGGAGGGAGTATATATCAAGTATCATATACAAATATTAATAAATGAGTTCTTATGTATCAATAAACTTTTTAAAAAGAGGTCAAACTCACCAACACCGTTAAATCTCAATTGACACAGTTAAAAGTATGTGTATTTTGTGGCACTATATTTTTGAATCAGGAAAATTAAGTGACATTTTTTCACCATAAATGGTCTCTTATACGCAAAAATGCCACATAATTTCCTAATTAAATAATAGTGTCATTTAATTCACATATATTAAATGATGTATATGAGTCTATTTAATGGTGTTAGATGAGATTCAATGGTCTTGGCTTAGACGCCTTTTAAAAGTTTGTTGGCATATATGAAGTCATTTATTAATATATGTGTTGAGCGATACTTAGGTTACAGGTTATAGGAGAAATGATCCTTCTTTATTTGTATAAGACAAAGCTATGTTACTCTAGTTAATAACAATTTCAAGCTAGTACTTTGAACCAATTTTTTTATTTGTATTTGTCGGTCAATAATTTATTTTTATATTATTTGGATGCTCAATATAATAATTACTCTATTTTATAAATGATTTTAGCCTTTAATATACTACCTCCGGTCCTAAATATAAGACCTAATTGACTTTTTTTTGGAGAGATTAAGGTTGCAAAATAGGTTATTAAATCATGACATATTTGATATCTTTTTAGATTATCCATTAGCTTATAGGTAAAATAAACTAGTGTAAGAGAAAAATTAGGTAAATCAATTTATAATTAACTTATTTTGTTATTTTTTAGGATTTTTCAAAAAATTCAATTAGGTCTTATATTTAGAACCGGAGGGAGTATTATATTTTATTATTTATACTTAATATATTTATCATTATCAATTTCTCCAACTTAATTTGTATGATTTATAACGGAACACATGCGTGAAATAATTATTTTAGAGAGATTATATAACATACTTCCTCTAGTCCTAAATATAAGACCTAATTGACTTTTTCTGGAAAATCCTTAAAAAAACAAAATAAGTTAATTATAAATTGATTTACCTAATTTTTTCCCTTAAACTAGTTTATTTTACCTATAAACTAATGGATAATCTAAAAATATATCAAATATGTCATCATTTAATAACCTATTTCGCAACCTTAATTTCTCCAAAAAAAGTCACTTAGGTTCTATATTTAGGACCGAAGGTAATATTATGTAATTAATAGTTTATTTAGTTTTCTCGATTCTTCAGCTTATTCTCACATTAAAAAAACTATATAAAATAAACTTAACATAGCATAAGTTCTAATGATTGAATCGTCGAGAAGAGGATAAAAAACATTCACCCCTGTTTACTTTTTCCGTACATGACATTTATACAGGAACGATTTTGTATTGTTGCATGCCAATGAATTGAATTAAAAGCTCGTGCTAGTGCAAGCTCTCTCCATGGCAACAGTACTGAACTGGAACATGTGGTTTCAGAATGATGAAAGGGCCCGCTCTTATGTATATGTTCTGCATAAATCATTAAACCTTGTTTTGCCTTATCTTGTCTATCTTACAAATTCATCGAACGTCCATCATATTTCTTTTCTTCTAATTCTACACACACACACACACACTCGCACACAACTCTCTTTTCATTGTGTGTGTGTGTGTGTTGGCGCGGGGAGTCTTGTGTGGAGCTAACTGGCCTGGGGCCTGGATTGATTCTGACTAAATCTAGTATTGAACTAACGGAAGCAAAATATTTTTTGAAAAAAAATACACTCTTGGATTTCTAATAACCGTTATAATTATTGGGCCACTAACACGCGCGCACACACGCACACATGGCTCAGCGAAAGTGGCTCAGCGAAAGAAGAGAATGAGAAGAATGTTTTTTTAAAAAAAATGGAGAGAATGAGAAGAATTATTTGAAGGGAAGCAATTATAAGTAAATAAGGGGAAAGGCAAAAGTTAAGGAAATGCAACAGTGTTTAACTGTGTTGTATGGGAATTTTGAGGATGATTCCTGAACTTTAGGTACAAGAAAAATATAAAGTGACATATTTATTTTCAGAGGCAGTGAAAATGATTTGGAACACAAGAAAGAGGTTGTTCTGGGGGATGCTTAGCATATATATATTAAATTGTTTTTCTTAGTATGATACTATTATTGTAAACAAAAATATCATGCTCATACAAACAACAATGCAAGTTCAACAATTAATGAAAGTAATTAGTTATATCCACATCCATTACTCTATATCTCCTTTTTATTTAAAATTGGACACCAAGGTCTGCTTTATTTACAATATGACGTGGCAGGTGATGACGTGGCCTAATCAGGTCAAACTTAACGTTCAAACCCGTCAAAATTGACGGAAATGCTAGATTTGACCATTTTGTAATGGATGTGTACTACATTTGAGACCCAAAATTCTTGTTTATGTTGGGTGAACTTTTGTCAATAGTCGAGTGCTAGATTTAACCCTTAACCCTAAATTTATCTCCACCATTTTAATTAAATGTTAACTTTGATATTAGCGCTCAAGAGAAAGAGTACACTAGAAATTTTTTTTATTGGAAGTATTTTTTGTATTTTCGTGTCATAAACACAATTTTCCTAAAATTATATAACAGACAGTTGATGTTTACTAACAGTATTGTATCGGTCATTTTGCTCAATTTTAAAATGTAGTTTGGTTGACATACAAGAGAATTCTAAAATAATAATTGTGCCAGTTGATCTTACATGATAGTTTTATTGGCTAAAATGGCCCTTCACCCATTAAAATATAAAGGGGTAATTAATTAGAGGTCCCCCACAAGGGAGTTAATACTGGAAAAGTCCCAAAAGTTGAAAATATTAATGCAGGGTCCCAAGGGACCTCACATTAATATATTTGAAATGTGAAAAGACAGTTTTGCCCCTAGCCTTAAAAAAAATTTACTTCCTCCCTCACCCACCCCCTCCCCCCTCCTCCTCCCTCACCCACCCCTTCCCCCCACCCTCCCCCTCCAGGCCGCCCCCCACCCCCACTCAGCCCCCCACCCCTCCCCCCTCCCAGCGCCCCCCACCCTCCCTCCCACCCCCACCAGCCTCCCCCCCTCCAGCCCCACCCTCCCCTCCAGCGCCCCTCCCCCACCCCACCCTCCCCAGCGCCCCCTCCAGCGCCCCCCCACCACCCCACCCTCCCCAGTGCCCCCCCACCACCCCACCCTCCCCGTCCGCCTCCCTCCCCCTCCAGTTCCCCCAAACCCTCCTCCCTCCACGCCCCCACTCCTCCACCCCACCCTCGCTGGGGAGGGTGGGGTGGTGGGGGGGCGCTGGAGGGGGCGCTGGGGAGGGTGGGGTGGGGGAGGGGGGTCGCTGGGGAGGGTGGGGTGGGGGAGGGGGGTCGCTGGGGAGGGTGGGGTGGGGGAGGGGGGGCGCTGGGGAGGGTGGGGTGGGGGAGGGGGGGCGCTGGGGAGGGTGGGGTGGGGGAGGGGGGCGCTGGGGAGAGTGGGGTGGGGGAGGGGCGCTGGAGGGGAGGGTGGGGCTGGAGGGGGGGAGGCTGGTGGGGGTGGGAGGGAGGGTGGGGGGCGCTGGGAGGGGGGAGGGGGTGGGGGAGGGGGGCCGAACTGGGTGGGGGGAGGGGGGAGGGGTGGGGGTGGGGATGGAGGGAAGGTGGGGGGCTGGAGTGGGGGTGGGGGGCGGCCTGGAGGGGGAGGGTGGGGGGAGGGGGTGGGTGAGGGAGGAGGAGGGGGGAGGGGGTGGGTGAGGGAGGAAGTAAATTTTTTTTAAGGCTAGGGGCAAACTGTCTTTTCACATTTCAAATATATTAATGTGAGGTCCCTTGGGACCCTGCATTAATATTTTCAACTTTTGGGACTTTTCCAGTATTAACTCCCTTGTGAGGGACCTCTAATTAAATTTCCCAAATATAAACAGGCTAAGAACAATATAACAAAAGTTTAATAAAAACTTAAAAAAGAATTGATAATTTCGATTTGAATGGATAACTCATTCGCATTGAGTGGTTATTTGTTATTTTGGGTGTATCAAAGTGTTATTTTTGGGGATTAGTCTCTCACTTGTCGAGTGAGGAGATGGATACCTTGATCATGGATAAAAAAAGTGTTATTTTTCTATTTGAGGAGTTTTGTTATACTACCTCCGGTCTTAAATATAAGACATGATTGACTTTTTTTTGGAGAAATTAAGGTTGCGAAATAGACTATTAAATCATGACACATTTGATATATTTTTACATTATCCATTATTTTATAGGTAAAATAAACTAGTCTGAGTAAAAAAATTAGGTAAATCAATTTATAATTAACTTATTTTGTTTTTTAGGATTTTCCAAAAAAGTCAACTAGGTCTTATATTTAAGACCGGAGGGAGTAAAATTTTCCCATGCACTTATCCTTTATTAATTAGTATATAATTTTATTTCACAAATGGTCAAATGGTCTAACTTCCTCCCTATTAATTGTTCTATGATTACTTATTTGCCCTCTTCATGGAAGTTGATGACAAATCCCAACATTTTGCATGATTTTATTAAGATAAAATGAAGTTTTTAATGATTTGAGGTGCAATGTAAGCAATATGTTAAACAAGAGAATGAATGAAGAGAAAAGAGGTATGAGTTTGTTTTAATTATTAATATTATATTATTACACCTTCTTTTACTCCAATTTCACTATGTCTTATTCTTTTCTTTTCTCAATGGTATCCCATCCGCGTGTCAAGTGGAACTAATCCCTTGCTATTTTGAAATTTTGGGTTGACTTCACCATGTCTCTTATTCTAATATATGCTTCAGGTTGATATTTTCAAGTCAAAGGAGCATGATCAATTTGAATTAAAGAAAAGAAAAGCCCACGAAATGATAAAAGAGGAAGAGTGAGTATTGCAAGAAATGGGCTACTTTTCAAGCTAAGGGAGCAACTGGACTTTAAAAGCATTTGAGGCTTGGGAGCATGTGGACCTTTTAATTCTTTACTGCGCGTGCAGTGACAATTAATAAGTCCTAAATGAATAAAACCAAAAAAAAACGGAGAAAATGATTATAATCATCTCCAGACTTTTGGAGGCAGGGGACAGCGGAGGGAGGCGCCAAAAGGAGAGTAAAATCTCACCCTAAACTTTCTCAAAGCCCCTTCTTCCTCCTTCTTTTTCTCTTCTTATTCCTTCACCGGGTGGGAATGGTCCAGGACTGACCTGACCTGGTCACAAAATGGCCTAGCCTATGTTATAATTGATCGGCCTGAGCCTGACCTGTGGCCTATTAGAGACAATATTTTTAAGCTTGAGTCTGACTTGTGTCGTGGACTTGCCTGATTATTAGCCTGTTAGGAGGCCTGATTAATTTAACCTACTCAATAAGATGTTTAGAAAGATGATTGGTGGGTAACATCATTTGAATGAATGTTTAGAGAATGAGCGACAATAGATACACTAGAATAGAGGATAATATAATTGTAATCTTATATTAAGAATTAGTAAAAATTAACATCAATTAATATAGTAATATAATTTTTATTTAAATAAATATTATTTTACTTCTTAATAAGCCGGCCTGATAGGCTAATAGATCTTTTTCTCAAGCCTAAGATTGGTCTGTTAAGCAAAACAGTCCAAAAGAAAAAGCCTGGGTCTGGACTTGACCTGAATATAAGGAGACCTGTCCAAGGCCTTAATGGTCCAAGTCATAGGCCCTTGATAACTGGTCTGGGCTATTCCCACCCCTACCCACCAACCATAGTTGCTCATAAATTAGAGTTTAGGTTTCTAATCTCTTCTTTATGAGTGGCTAAACACCCTCTGAGCTCATTGGAAAACTTGAACTCACATATTTAATAGGGGAGTCTTATTCTTTTCCCTTTCTCTTGTATTTATGATTTTCCTAGGCTTAGATTTCCCGAATTTTACTCTTAGCAACTCCTATATTTGGACACGTTTCATGTTCAATTTCTTCACTAGTCTCAGGACTTTTTCCATTGTAAATTTATCATTTACATTTTGAGATTTGGATTTGGATTATTATGTTCATTTGAGTTTGATTGTAATTATGGTTTGTAATGAGAGATTTGGACTCATCAATATACATGGTCTTATATATGGTTATTTACAATTCATTTTATATCTCTCTATTCATTCATATTATTGGTAGATAATTTGATTGAACTGAATTGTTATTGAACCTAATGTATTACAAATCATTAATCACACTCTAAGTACTTAATTAAACAGGTTCATGAGATTAGAGAGATGATTTTAGATTGAAAATTTTATGTAAAATAATAAATTAAAAATAATTCAGGACATCGGGGTGTAAATAATAAATAAAAAATAATTATAAATAAACTTTGATAATAGCCATATTTTTATGAAATTCAATATTTCCATAGAAATTAAAGAAAATGGTTAGAGAGAGAATTTTAGATCTAGAATTTTATGAAAAATACCTTGAGCCACATAACATCACAGTAGAATAAAATATATGAATTTGAATTTATTTATATATGAACCTATCTTTGAAATTCATTTTGTAGAATTAAATCAAAAAGTAAAAAAAAATTATAAAGAAGGACAGTATGGTAATTTCAAGGAAACCCTATTTTTTTGTTAAACCCTTCCTTTCCTTCCTTCATCTAGCCTTCATTCCTCCAAATATCTCCGCCACTTCCGGCGACGACGGGAGGCCGATTTCGCCGCCGGCGATACCTCTTTGGGTTTCAATTTCTGTAATGTTGAGCCACCACGAATTTCAATCATTCATGTAAACCTAAGCTAAGCTCATATTAGGTGACATCTCTTATCCTTGCTCCTTCTTTTTATTTCAGAAATTAAAATTAAGCATCAAAAATAAGTTTTTCAAGACTATTAGGTGACAATGTTCATTCATAATTTTTGGCTTGCATCTCAATCCAATTTGAATTTCATGTTATTTAATGTTACCGTTATTTAGTTAGTTAGGGCTTGCTTTTGAGTTATTTTCATGTATTTTATTTTTCTGGAAGGTTTATTATTTTAAGAATTTCGATTTCTCTGTCTCTGTTTTGTCTGATCAACTGCAGGAGTTAGAGTGCTTCATTTTCTGAAGTGTGTAGTGCATAATGAATGGATAATGAATAATGGAGTACTCCCTCCGTACCTAAATATAAGATCACTTTAGCAAATTTGGAGAGATTAAGGAAAATATTCCAATGTGTTAGGATTACATGAAATTTCCAAAATACCCCATGACATGTGGAAGAGTCATGTTAAAGAAATGGAGAGAGTAATTTGCTTGTAAAGGGAGTATAGGGGTAATTTGGGGAAAACTTGAGTCAAATTAGAAAGTGATCTTATATTTAGGAACAAACTCTCCTCCCTAAAGTGATCTTATATTTAGGAATGGAGGGAGTATTTAATTATCCTTGTGTGTAAGTTGAAATCTGTTGGTCATGTTGTTTGTTCTGCTGTTTGGAAGGTGTCTCTAGTGTGTATGTGTGTATGGTGTTTATTTAGTGTTGTGATTTGTGTAAATTAATTGAAGTGGGTCCATCATTTGCTTTCTTTCATGGTTGATATATGATTAAAGTTCCAATCTTTCCTAGTTTCTTCCTTTATCCTGTGCTTTTCCTTAACCACTGTTCTTCAATTTATCCATTTCAATGATGTTGATTAGTATATAGAATGTTTAAGGACCCACTAATCTATGTTTAATGAATTCTTGTTTGGTTCATGAATGTTCTGCCCATTTTCCTTTGCTTGCTGAATTGATTTCTCTTGAAAAAGAAATGGGAATGATGTTGCAGGTTTTTGTTTGGAATAAGAAAGTTTTAAGCGTGTGGTTCCGTTTTGATGTTATGTAAATAAAATTTGATATTTTTGTTATGATGTAAGATTGATATTGTTTTGATATTGTTTGGAATAATAAAGGTTTAAGCGTGTGGTTCCATCAAGCCATGGCTGCTGTCTCAAATTTCCCAACTTTGTCGTCCTCTCTTTCAAAACCTTCCTCCATTTCTGTCACCACATCCACCATCAACACAAAAAACACTTCTTTTCCCTCTGACAAAACCCTCCTAAAACCCTCTCTTTCTCTCGCCGCCACACAAACCCACAACACATCTTTCACTATTCCATCAAAAAACCCACTTTCTGATCTCATACAACAAGATGAGCCATACCCGGAATCCGAATCACAATCAAAATCCTATCTTTACGATGATGATGACGAAAAGCCCCGAGAAGAGTGTGGTGTTGTGGCCATATATAGTGATCCTGAAGCTTCTCGTTTATGTTATTTGGCCCTTCATGCTCTTCAACATCGTGGTCAAGAAGGTGCAGGGATTGTTGCTGTGCACAACAACGTTCTTCAATCTATTACCGGGTTAGGACTTGTTTCTGATGTTTTTAATGAATCAAAGCTTCATCAGTTACCAGGAAGTTTGGCCATTGGGCATGTTCGTTATTCAACTGCAGGACAGTCTATGTTAAAAAATGTGCAGCCTTTTGTGGCTGGGTATAGATTTGGTTCTGTGGGTATAGCTCATAATGGTAATTTGGTGAATTACAAGAGCTTAAGGGCTAAACTTGAGAATGAAGGGTCTATTTTTAACACCAGCTCTGATACTGAGGTTGTGTTACATCTTATTGCAACATCAAAGCAAAGGTCTTTCATGTTGAGGATTGTTGATGCGTGTGAGCAGATTCAAGGGGCTTATTCTTTTGTTTTTGTCACTGAGGATAAGATTGTTGCAGTGAGGGATCCTCATGGATTTCGGCCTTTGGTTATGGGGAGGAGAAGTAATGGAGCTGTAGTGTTTGCATCTGAAACATGTGCTCTTGATTTGATTGAAGCAACTTTTGAAAGAGAGGTGAATCCAGGTGAAGTTTTGGTGGTTGATAATAATGGGATTCAGTCTTTCTGTTTAATGACTCATCGACAGCCAAAACAATGCATATTTGAGCATATATACTTTGCCCTTCCAAATTCGATTATTTTTGGGAGATCAGTGTATGAATCTAGGAGAACATTTGGGAAGATTTTGGCTACTGAAAACCCAGTTGATTGTGATGTTGTGATAGCTGTTCCTGATTCTGGTGTTGTGGCTGCACTTGGATATGCTGAACAAGCTGGTGTTCCTTTTCAACAAGGATTGATAAGGTCTCACTACGTAGGAAGGACTTTCATTGAGCCATCCCAGAAGATTAGAGACTTTGGAGTGAAGCTTAAGCTGGCGCCAGTTCGGGCTGTGCTAGAAGGGAAGAGGGTTGTGGTGGTGGATGACTCAATTGTGAGAGGAACAACATCTTCTAAAATAGTGAGGTTGATAAAAGAAGCAGGTGCTAAAGAAGTTCACATGAGGATTGCTTGTCCACCAATTATAGCATCATGTTATTATGGTGTGGACACACCGAGTTCTGAGGAGTTGATCTCTAATAGGATGAGTACGGAGGAAATTAGGAACTTCATTGGATCAGATTCACTTGCCTTTCTTCCTCTTGATAGCTTGAAGAATGTGTTAGGACATGATTCTCCTAATTATTGCTTTGCATGCTTCTCTGGGAACTATCCCGTTGAACCTAAAGAGTTGATGGTGAAGAGAGTTGGTGACTTTATGGATGATGGCTTGAATGGAAGCTTGGAATCTATTGATGGAGGATGGGTTCATGCAAATCCAAGCCACAAAGAGGAGAAGGTCGTTGGTCACTGACGATTGTAGTATTTTTGTGATTTTTCAAATACCATGATTATTTTTTTGAAGATTGTCATAGCTATAAAACACTAGAACTACAAAGTTTTGTTTCAACTAGTTTTTTGTTAAATTAATTCTGAATGACCAAAGCTTGAGACTTGTTTTAGTCACAGCTTCATTCTTGGGTTATCTCATTTTTAGGACTCAGTTTTGGATCTGAGTTTTATGTTTTAAAATATGCTAACTAATATACATGATTGTCTTCGCTTCTTTTTTTAATGGATCTTATCTCTTTATTGGAGTTTATGGTAATTAATGAACAGGTTGTCTGATGAACAGTAGAAGCTAAAATCCTTATTGATCAATAAAATCTCTTACCAGAGCCATAATTCTCAACACATCAACAATTGTCTTGACTTGTGTCTGTCCCATCTGTTCTGTTTCTAATATTCCAAGTGTTCTGTTTCTAATATTCCAAGTTTCCAACCCAAACCTTGAAGGTTTAGGCAGTTCTTACAAATACAATCTTTCAGAAAAAAGGAAAAAACGATTTTTCTTGGTAAATTAGAATGCCACTGCATAATATAGTAGTTGTTAATTTGTAAAGTACAAATAGTAATTTCTAAACGATGAAATACAAACCCTTAGGTAACATTGTACGTAAATCAAAAACAGAAATGGAATTAAACTTCAATTCCTACTGCTGCATTAGTGCAACCCTTCTCAAGATCTTTCCATTAATTTTGCAGAGTTTCGTATGTAATGATAGGTCAGAACACTGAGTGTAAACAGATAAATGATTAGCTAATATGGAAAGGCACAATTTAAGTAGAGTTAAACTCACTCTTAAAACAAAAAGTTTTGGACCTGTCCTTCAAATAGCAAAAGATTCATTTTGAAGATTTTCCAACTACCTGCTGAAAGAAAAAATGGAATTCTAGAAATAAGAAGTGTTACCAATTTTGAATTGATAAAAGATAAATTTATCTTCAAAATTCATTTTAAAAATACGAAAATAATTAATCATATTATGTTTGCAGATCTTTTTGCGTTATACATATGCTCAACATACTTTTTTTCACGAAACAAATACCTAAGTTTCTAACTAAATGTTAAAATTTATTATGATTTTTCAACGGGCATTTCACATTTGTGACTGTTTTTGGAAAAACAGAACTTGCAATATAGGGCAGGATCAAACACCCAGTGTAGGAACAACTGATATATACGACTTGATAGTTGTATAATGAGGTAGCCCTAACAAAATATTCACAGCCCAGCACTGTAAAACATGAGGAGTTTTCATTTTGGAAGTCCATTAGAGTATGAAACTATTTCTCAACCCCAATTTGATGTACTCCATCGTCATCCATACCCCGATTTAAGATTATATGTAGTAGTTGTTTTTGGTCCTTATGTAGCGGTTAATTTCTAATTTTTATCAAAAAAATTTTCAGTCACTTATAGGTAAGAATTTAAATATAAAGTTTATATTAACGTTCTCTCAAAAATAAATAGGTAAGAATAAATTCACTATTATTATCAAACTTGCGAGTTCACTCTCTGCATTTTTACCTTTCTACATACCCAAAATGTTTATAAGTCGCTTAAATTTGCAGTAGATGTACACAGTAAAAGTACAAGTTTATACATTAAGTTTACCATATTTCTACTTCATGAAATAATTTTGAAACTTACTCTATATCTCATGTTAATTATTTTTGTTTGAACACATTTAATGAATTTAAATATAAAATTTTATACTCTCTCCGGTCCTGAATATAAGACCTATTTGACTTTTTTGAAAAATCCTAAAAAAAAACAAAATAAGTTAATTATAAATTGATTTACCTAATTTTTTCTCTTACATTAGTTTATTTTACCTATAACCTAATGGATAATGTAAAAAGATATCAAATATGTCATGATTTAATAACCTATTTTGCAACTTTAATCTCTCCAAAAAAAAGTCAATTAAGTCTTATATTTAGGACCAGAGGTAGTACAATTTATTGAGTTCGGTAAAGATGGATATTGATATATTCAATGTCAAATTATTGTTAAAATATATTTAAGTCAAATTATTGTTATATTTTTATTTAATCATATGAATTAAACATATGTTTATTAATAAGTTCCTATTACGAGTTTACATAAACCTACAAGTTTGACAACATTAGGCAGATAATTTAAGCAAGATGATTTTATTAGTGTGTAATAGGAAGTATTAATCAACTTAACTAACATATTTATTTATGTAAATATAAGGCATATTTACTTGGATTAATATGAATGAAGTGCTTTTTGACAAGTAATGATCAACATACAAGAGAATCGTTCTCCATCTCCTAAAACCAATTTTATATCATCCAATCCCTATGCATCAATAGAAGAGCATCACAATGACATTTTTGAATGGGCAATATCACAATCGCAACTAATAAAGTTGATTGAATCCAACAATCAACCAAAATATTAAATAGATTTTGTAGCTCATTATACGTAACTATCTAACACAATGTCAAAAAACTCTCAAGACATTTTATAACTTTTCATGCAAAAATTTGTTATTGTTCTCGGAGCTGATTTCCATTCTAAATATATGACAAATTTCTAACATTTATATTTTTTTCAAATTACTTATATTTATACTTGCTCTACAATAAATATAAGTATATTAAACGCTAAGATACCTGGTGTATTTTAGAAAATTGTTAACTAACGTCTTTTTTTTTACCTTTGTTAACTAACGTCTTTAATTACATACAAATTAGAGTATTTAAATCAATATTCTCATTCCTTTTTATAAATATAAGACACATTTACAACTGATCATATTAATAATGTTGATTTAAGTAATATATGTTTTCCATAACTATATTCCTAAATTATCCCCTCTCTCGTTTTTTTGGTTTCCCAAAGGTATCCCCACCCGTGTGTCAAGTGGAACTAATCCCTTGCTGTTCTGAAGCCCGGGGTAGACATATGACCATTATCCCCTCTCTTTGTTACTTTATTATTGTTGATGGAGCATCATAATAATAGGAAAATCCTCTATGTTTTGTAAACACGGATCACATGAAGGAATGATCCATCTCACAATGTTTTCTTTGATCTCGGGAATTTGAGTATTATTGTGTGAATCATCCATGGGATAAAACTAGTAGACTATTACTAGAATTTGTCACCATGACCACAAGCAAGAGATAGTTCCAGCAAAATATTTAGAATTTTCTTTAATTGGGAGGCCTCAAGAAAACAAATACATATAGGTGCATCATTCAGAATCTGAAGTATAATAGCTAGATCCTTCATGCCAAATTCTATAACCGTGTTTAGATGACTGTTAGCAAGCAAATTGTATCTATTTAACAAAATAAACCCGCCATGAATTTTTGAAGCAGTGTTGCCAATTTGAATTAATTATTAATGGCTTTTATAATATTAGTTTCTCATTCTTTTCTTTTGTTTAGATGTTTAATCATTTTGGTTGCAACAGTAAACTAATATACTCCATCCAATTCTAATTATAGGATCACTTTAATTGTTTAGAGAAATTAAGAACACAAATTAATAACATTAAATAATTGTCTATAGTTTTCCTTTTTCTTTGAAACTACTTTATTCTATTTATTAACTAACTTATAATCTAATTGCACATTACACCTTATAATTTTGTGATATAGTAATTATCTTATTTAGGAGGGTGGGAGGAGAATCTATTCAATTGTTCATAAAAGAAACACGTGTCCCATTATTAAAGAAAACCAAACATGCCATATTTCTACTCATTGAGGCTGACCCTTCGAAAAGATATTAATCAATCTTAATTCATGCGGGAAAAAGAATCAAGCCGTTTCACACCACACAAAGTACAGAGAAAGCAAAGATATGCTGCATCATGTGCCCTGATTGAAGTTTTCAACACCAGTCATCAATTTAACATATAAAACTATATTATTAGAGCTTGTATCTCAAGACAAATTGTCAAACTGTATCGTTACCTTCTAGTAGGTTCCACGCGAACTTTCCATAAATAAATTGCCATACATTTTGTTGGTCCTCATATTCTCATAGTCCAACTGCAAAACCTTATTTTGATATATATATATATATATATATAAAACTTCAAAACTATTAATTACATTAGTAGTATGGATCAGGGTTTGCAAAAATAACTTGCATTTGTTATGGGGTAAGAGAACGATTAAAAGCATCATCTAACGATAATCAATATTAATCTAATTCATAATACAAATACGAGTTTTAAAATTTCATAAGTTCATGCACTTAGTTAAGTTATATAGGAGGTCGAGATAAATACAGAACCTTACATCATAACTTATTATAAATCAATGAAACGAGTGATGGATAGGTGTTGGAGAACCCAAGAAAAATGGAAGTGTCGGTGAGATGTACAGTGGTTGCACTTGATACTTGGGGGATGGGATTCTCTCGTAATCCCACCTCTCTCCAAATCCCTCAGAAGCAAACCCCACCAAACAAAAAAAAAGAATCCCTCATAATAAGCAATTTGGGGCCTCATTTTGGAATTCATCTAAGAGCTCATAATTGTCCACTTGCCCCATTAAAAATAAAAAAAATTGTATTATAATAAAAAAGAATTTTTAGCATAAAAAATTTCAACTTAATTTCAACTATCTGGATATATTTTATTTCAACAGAAGGACCTATAAGAGATACAGACTTATCCAGTTAACTGTAAATTTAATGTACAGTCTGTTATAGGTCATTCTGTTGAAATGAAAGTGGTCCAGATAGTTGGAATTTTTTATGTCAAAAAGTTTTCAAAAATAAAAAAAATAAAATTTCTTCATTTATTTTATATTATAATATAATTGTTTTATTTTTAATTGTATAAATGACAAATTATGAGCTCTTATATGAATTTCAAGGGCTAAAATATGACCCTATAAAATTCTCCCTACTACAGCAGCGGTAAGAAATGTTGTGTGAATATTCGGATGAATCAATTACGTGTCATGTTGTGTGAATGTTGGGATGAATTCAACGGTCATGATTGGGAGATTCTGAGGGGATTCTGAGGGAGTTGCTTCTGAGAGAAACCGAACCCGATACTTGGAAGTACGTATATTGGACTTACGCAATATCCAAGTGTACGTTGAAAGTGTGATCGACTAGAGAAGGATGTGGCTTTAAACAGAAACGAAGGGGCGAATGTTTGGGGGGCAATAAAATAAAAATGAGAAGCCTAGAAGCAATAGGAAATGTGGACAAAGATTCACAAACAAAGCTTATTGAGTGGGTGAGGAAGCCAAACAAAACCGTATGAGAGGCCGGGGACCAAGTTTGAGAGAGATTGCAGAGACGTAATGATACGTCGTTTCACTGTCATGTGGGGCCAGGGGAGGCAAGTTGGAGAGAAATATAGAGGGCAATAATTGAGATATGGGAATTGGGATTCCATGGATTGGGGTGAAGTGAAGGAAATGAATGATGAGGGGAGGGAGGAAATTATGAGACAGAGACATGCATTATATTTTCTACAATGAAGTACCTGCAGGATGTGTGTCCACGATGGTCCCTAGTATATTATGTACGTTGTTGACCAGTTTGTCAATTTGATCAACTTGGGCCTGCACATTCTAATGAATTAACACTAGAAAATGAAAGCATATTTTCTTTTCAAACAATTAAAGAACTGAAAGGTTAAGGTCCAATTTGATCTAAAAGTGTTTTAGATGAATTGGGGGTGTGGAGAAGTTTTTTTTTGTTAATCACCCCTCGGTCTAATCCGGACTCTAGAGGTAGGAGTGTTGTCCATATAAGCAAGGTTGTTCCTAATAAAAGCGCTTCTCGAGATTCAAACATGCATTCTCATCCTTACGGGTTTATAACATACTTACTAGTTCAACCAACTACCCATTGGTGGGGGTGTGGATCGGAGAAGCTTTTGTTAAACTAATTATACCCTTAATGTAATAAGAAATGAGTAATGTTGTCACTATTAAAAATGTCAACAGTCAATGGGTATCTTTTTAAAGATGTTTTGAAGATCTTATGCTTCTTTGCAAAAAACATAGGAATAAAATTGTACCCGATATTTAACATGTACTTTTTAAAATAATTTTCCCATTTTTTTAAAAAAATAAGAATTTCATATTTTGTATGGCTGCTTCCCACTAAACATCAATATTTAGAAGTTATATGTGTGGTTTATTTTGATCAAAATGAAACTTCAATTTATTTAGTTTTTTAAATTTTAATAAGTGTTCTCAAAATATCCATATTTGTCTATACTAATAGATTCTATTTTAATAAGTAGTTCCGATCTACATGGTTAAAAATATTTTTACAAATTAGTCATCTAAATTATATATAGAAATATCATGAAGAGAATTATTTGAGTTTTGTTGACATTCTTGAGAAAAAAACAGAGAGATGCTAGGCAACGTATTGCATTACGCACTTGTCAAGTTTTCATTTCGTCCACGCTCCTTGGAATAATTATTGGGAAATTTGCAATTTAGTCTCTCGTAAGAGAAATTAATACTGGAAGGTCCCAATACATTCTAAAATAATTATAAAGTCCCAGAGGCCCTTTCCTGCAATTATTTGTTTATCTTCAATGACCATTTTACCCTCATAAGATGAAAGCATAGTCCCCCCATAGGGACCAGTGAGATGGCAACCATCTTTAATGAGGGCAAAATGGTCATTGAAGTTAAGCAAACAATTGCAGGAAAGGGCCCCTGAGACTTTATAATTATTTTGGAATGTATTGGGACCTTCCAGTATTAATTTCCCTTACCAGGGACTAAACTGCAAATACCCCATAATTATTTTGCTGGGCCAAAGGCCTCCTAAGAGTCAATTTTCAATTTTGTTCAACACAAGTTATGATGAGTAGTTCCATGCGATTCATAATTTTCTCCCACATTTTTAGTACTCTTTATTGCTGGGTTGCACTTGGTATTTAATCCCCATTTGCCACCTTATTTGTTGTTTCTTTTCATATTTATCCTTAATTTACTTATTTTAGATCAATAACTTCTCAAGAGTTACTATACAATCTTTGATTTCTAGTTAACCACCATTTTATTAGATTAGGTTTCTCAAATTTTAAATAAAAGTTTTGTCACCAAGTTTTGGTTTTGTTTAAAATGTTGGTCATCATACTTCAACAATAAGAGGCATTGTTTCACCCCATAAAAGACCAAAAGCTCCCATTTAAATTAAAATTTCTGGTATCAAAAGCTACATTAAAGGAGAACAACTGAGTTGAAAAAATCAATGTAAGTCTCATTTTAACTTTAGTTTTAGCAGTGACAATTATCAATATGAATATGTGATCGAGATATATAAAAAAAATAGAATAAGTGATTTCGTTAATTATCTAGAATACATTCATTACTCAAATCCTACAGAATGAATACTACATGCATTTAATTAACCATCTCATTCACTATTTTACTAACCAAATACTACATTACTACATTAGTGCTACTATCTTCTTTTCATTGCTATCATTTTTCAACATAAATTTATCGTTGTCAAAAAACAAATTTTAAAATACGTATAACTAAAAATTACAATATAAGCCAATAAATCTTGTTAGTCTATTAGCAGTTTAGCACAAAACCATCTTCATTTTTGGATAGGAAATAAATATACATCCTATCATTATTGTTAAGGAAAGAAATAACAGGGGAATTGGGAAATACCATTTATTATAAATTTATGGTAAAAATGACCTAAATCAGAGTAGAGTTACTTTGCGCATACAAAAGTTTACCTAATCGCCTCACAAATAAATTTTCTGTGGATTTTACCAAATTTTCAAGAATAATAAAAGGTAATAAAAGTTTTTATCTGTGAAATTGTTAGGTACTTTGATTCCTCTATATGTGAACTGTGAAGTGGGTTATGCTTTTGTGTGTGTGAAGCAATCATGAAATTGAAATGGATAACATATATGTAGTGGGAGTGACGTGGATATGAACTAGATGGATTAGGATTTAGGAAGGTGTAGGAGGAGTCAGGGTCATCCCTTTATTATGATTCATGTGGACTCATGTCTCTAGCTCCTTTTATTCTAAATTTGAACATTCTTTTGAGCCAAGATTGGTCCTGAGTAGTAGGGTCCTTTTTTAATTTTTACAAAACTTGTATACTCATAACTAAGAGAGTCAAATGAACAACAATATATATAAATAATGGAGGAGTGTGGAAAGTCATGCTACCATGCTATTTTTTTATTCAGTTATTAATTCCATCAATTTTAGAGCTCATCCCAAAGATGAACACAAAAGGCTCATCACTATTATAGATAATTCAGATATATTTATTTTACCTCGAATTAAATTTTTTACTTCCATTATTTTGAAAAAAATAGTACATAATTTAAAATAAATCCATATACCACATATTTTCAGCGTTTTAAATTGTTTGCAAATCTCAAATATATACCATCAAAATCCCTCTTTGATTTGTGTATATTCATTAGAAACGTAATTTATGCATACAATTTGACTTTATCAAAAATGAAAATAAAATCAATTTATTTAAATGAATTCTTGTCTTTGATTGTGTTTATGTTTTGTTTTTTTGAAGATAATTGAGATGAATTCTTATATAAATCTGGTGCATCGCATTGTTTGTATTCTAACTATAAAAAACATGTATGGTCATGTCAGATTATTAGGGTGCCACGTAGGATTGAAATTCTGGCATCATATGCTATGTGTCTACATGAGAATATTTAGACCACAATTAGCACACTGGATTCATGTAAAAGAATTACGGGAAAATTAATTAGAGGTCCCCTACAAGGTAGTTAATAATGGAAAAATCCCAAAAGTTGAAAATATTAATGTAGGGTCCCAAGGGACCTCACATTAATATATTTGAAAAGTGAAAAGACAGTTTTGCCCCTAGTCTTAATGGAGGGGAGGGGCGCTGGGGAGGGTGGGGGTGGGGCGCTGGGGAGGGGCGCTGGAGGGGTGGGGGTGGGGAAGGGGCGCTGGAGGGGAGGGTGAGGGAGGGGGGGCGCTGGGGAGGGTGGGGGTTAGAGCTGGGAATTCGGGCCGGCCCGCATCGGGCCGGGCCTAAACGGGCCAGGCCCACTTAGGCCCGGTTCCCCTTTTACTCCCCTATTTGCAAAGCCCGGCCCTCATGCCATCGGGCCGGGCCTGGCCCGTAGGGCCTGGCCCACTTTCTTCTTCTTCTTTTTTTTTAAAAAAAATCTTTTTACTAAACTCATTTTTCCTCTTTCCACATTGTTCGCCCTGTAAATTTTATGGTTTTAGCAAAACAAAATCATCTAATAACATCACAAACCCACATTGAACATAGTTATAAGTCATAATATAGTCTGATAAGCGATAACATTACAACATACTCTGTAACACTGATAGTGATACACATAATCCGATAGTCAAAATAAATAACAAAATCTTCAAATATAAATCTAAATAAACATTAAATAATAACATTCAACGAGTCATCTAAGAGTGCACATCATCACTGTCATCAACGACATTTGATTGTGCTTCGCTATGAATTGACTCCTCTCCACTGACAAAATATCAAGTCTTTGCAATTCTTCTTTACCATCATATGCACTATCTCCTCCATCATCTAAGAAAAGAGGAAAAAATTAATTGTCCTTCAAACATGTATAAAAAAAGAAACAAAAAAATCATAAATTAAATAAAGAATCATATGTAATTTTTTCAAAAAAATAAAACTTGTAATTTTAAGACTAAGGGCAAAACTGTCTTTTCACTTTTCAAATATATTAATGTGAGGTCCCTTGGGACCCTACCTTAATATTTTCAACTTTTGGGATTTTTCCAGTATTAACTCCCTTGTGGGGGACCTCAAATTATTTTTCCCAAGAATTATCCTCTTCTGAATAGTTTTCCTGGACAATTCTTTATTCTTACTTAACAACATGTATAATCGCATATAGTGGTCTTCCCTTCCTCTCTTGTCTTTCTTTCCATCTGTATTGATCTCCAAAGCAATACTCCCTCCTATCCCTAATATAAGAACCAAAATTTTGAATGGTTTTTATCCCTAATATAAGAGCTCATCTCATATTCTCTCCTCATTTAATGCGTTTTTCCTTACTTTGCCCCTAACTCTCTTTCATATTTATTAATTTTTATGTATTTTTCTCTCTTAAAAGTATCATAATAAATATGAGCAATATTGAAAAAGAAGCATTAACTTCGGACACACAATTAACATTTACATGTTTTTTTAATAAACGTTTTTTTGGCGGCTAATTCTTATAAGTATTAGGGACCGGAGGGAGTAGTAACCTTTATCCCTCCCATAGTAGCAGTGTTCCCAATAATTTGGAACTTACAACAGTTGGAGGTATCGAAAATTTGACAGCTCAAGGCGATGCGTTTGGATTGTCCCAAAATATTTTCAACATAGTCTACAATGAATAAATAAATTGTACTGTTTTTTATTTTTTTTTTAATAACAAGCTGATTAGTGTTATACTAACTCCGGTCCTAAATATAGGACCTAATTAACTTTTTTGAAGAGATTAAGGTTGCGAAATAGGTTATTAAATAATGACATATTTAATATATTTTTATATTATCCATTAGTTTATAGGTAAAATAAACTAGTTTAAGGGAAAAAATAGGTAAACCAATTTATAATTAAATTATTTTTCCTTTTTAAGGATTTTTCAGAAAAAGTCAATTAGGTCTTATATTTAGAACCGGAGGGAGTATCAATTTTTAAATTATGATCTACATAAAAATAAACTTTTCACGAATAATAAATAATAAAATAATATCTAATTAACTATATCTTCGGTCATAACAATAAAATTTCCACGAGTGGCCTTTATTGTTAATATGTTTATCATAAATTATGAAAATTAATCATCACAGTCTCAAGATTACAAAACCTAGCTAATTTTAAGTTTATATAAATGGAAATTTAAATGCACATTATTTAAATGATATGTTTTCCAAGAAAATTCTTATTGAAATTAAGAGTTTTTAAAATTAACAAATAACAACCGGGCAAACTCTTTTCTGCAAGTATATTTGAACTAAGGGGTATGATATGAGTCAGCATAAGTCAAGTTGATATGAATGCTTAGGGAATTTGGGATAATATTAATATTTAATAGAAAAGGCTGGTATGTTACTAATAAAGGGGGTGCTAGTAGTGGGAGATGAGGTGGAAGTGACAAATGCGGCGAGACGCAGGGAAATGGCAAAAGAAAATTGGAAAAGGCATCTACCCCACTTTGCAATTTCATTTTTCCCTTCTAACCCCTCTCTTCATCGATCTATTTTACTTTAATACCCCTACATCTTTTTTTAATACATTACACCCCTTCTTCTTTTGATGATGCCTTTTATCTCATTATTCCAAACTCACCGTAATGCTTTCCTTGTCTTCTGCCTTTATGCTCTCATGACGTGGCTCCCACTCTCCTCCCTCCCATCTCATCGGACAACATACACCCTATGACACCACTCACATTTGCAATTATGTAGGAGGCATCATTATCTAACACTAAATATATGGGTAACTCTTCTTTGATGAGAAGTTGAACTTATTAGTTCACCACAATGCCATGGATGGTACAGTATACATCTCCTACTTCTAATACCACTCACGTTATGGGTTTATATATCTGGTGAATATATAGGATCATGAACATTGAGTTTTAACTTTTTCACTTAGCTTTAAACATTGCTGAATAGAACGTTGGCACGACTCCTACACATGCTTTGATATTGACGAGAGGGAAACCAAGCGTACAGGCAGTACACACTACTACACACTCAAATATTTTAATGTTATTTTATCTTTTATGATTTATGAGTTACTATAAAGTTAAAAAATTTACTCTCATTGATTCTTTTCGCATCTTGTACGTCTCTTGACAACTTTCAAGAGTCACCAATTCTCCCTCTCTCTCTCTCTCTCTCTCTCTCGATCTTGTCTTGTCCCCTCTATTACGCTACTAATTTTCCACTACCTATTGGCCACACATACAAGCCAAAACTCATGTACTTGATTCACCAACTGGTTTTTAGTTTTTTTTTAATTACAATTATTTTCGCCCTCCATCTTGAACCGTAGGTGTCAACTTACAATTATCCAAAACCTATCAGCTGACTAGGATCACATGTAGGCAGGTGCTTGCGTAATTAATCTGCATGTACACAATCAAAAACCTGTGGGCGCATCAAGAGCTGTTTCATTCAAACCCCAAATTTCAAACCCTCACATACAGCATATCTCTTTGTAATCTTCTTAGCATGTTATGTGTCATACTCATGCCTCTCACCAACAAGGCTGCTTCAATTTTTTCCTTAAATCTTACAATCATTCACTATTTTGACTAGGACCATCTCTACTTTTTTTAAAATATTTCGGATGTCCTATGATTTTACACCATTCCCATACTCACATGCCGCTTCTCTCTTCTTCCCCCAGTAAAGAATTACACAATTATACACCAATCTTAATCAAATTTCAATACTAGGTGCCTAAATTACATTGGTATTAGGTTCCCCTCTGACTCACCTGACATCTCCGATATGTCTTATGAAACGAATCACTAGCTGAGATTTTAAGATTCGGAAGATCCAAATACATGTACGTACTACAATATAGGAGTATATAAATATATACATGATGTGAAAGTAAAAAAAGTAAAAACTGAAAGGTAAATATATATCTGAGATTGTTCTTATATATAAAATGTTCATGTCACACGGCCATTACATGTATATATTATATATTCGATTAATTGAAAAATTAAAACAAAAACAAAAAGAGAGGGAAGGATCACCGACGAACTTTCATCTTTCTCTCTTCAGTTTCTCTAGAAACAGAAATTAGAGAGAAATCTTGTGCCGGTGGTATCTAGCAAAAACACTCGCCGGATTTAAAATCTCCGGGAAAGCTGTCTTCCCTCCAAAATTAAACCACATAATAATAATAACAACAACAATAATAAAAAGAGTTAATCCATATATCAACCTTAAACTCTACCACGCGCGCGAGTGACTATCTATCTCCTTAAAAAAACATGAATCTCAGATTTTGATAAACACCTTTCATCTTCAAATGAAAAGGTTGAGAAGCTTTAAATCTCCGCCGTGACCTTCGCTATGGTCTCCGATCGCCGTCGTGACGGACTCTTCCGAATTCATCGACGGCGAGCCTAGTCGCCGGACTTTACTAGGAACGAAGCTCGGAGTCAACCGGAGGTCAAGATCGGCGTCGGAGACTTTGATTTTTCCGCCGGAGAAAACATTCAACTTCGGATCTCGGATTTTCTTCATTTCACCGCACGTGACTTCTGCTTCAGATAATTCATCCATCGCCGGACCCGGAGAATCCAAGCCTAGAAGCTCCGGCATCGGTTTCAACGCTCCGCCGCGGAGCACCGTCTCGACCGCCGCCTGGCACACGTGCCAGTTTCCTGTCCACAGTAGTCCCACCGCTCCGTTCACCGGATTCACCGTCCGGCCACACGCTTCAAACAACAACGACTGAAACAAAGCTGAAAAGAAAAAAGAAAAACAAAACAAAAGAATATGAGTTTGCAAAAAAGGTATTACCATGTAAGATGCATAAGTTAAGTGATGAATCAATTCATTACTGGTGGACAAACAATAAAGCATTAGTGATATAGGGTTTGCAAAGTTATTAACATGTGAGATATGAATCTCTTCATTATTGGTGGATAAACAATAAAGCATTAGTGAGATAGGGTTTGCAAAGTTATTAAGATGTGAGATACATGTTGTTTGTGATAGGTTAAGGTATAGTGTCTTTTAAATTGGAGGCTTGTATTGAGGTAGGGGCAAAATAGTAATTATGAGGATTGTGGTATAGGTAATTACCGGGGCGTTGGTTGGGGGGGACGTTGGAGATGAAGGAGATGAGGCCGGCGCGGCCGAAGAATTTGGCGAGGAAGACGGTGGCGTGGCCTTGGGCTTGAGGGGTGTCGATCCACTGCAGGCAGGGGCGGAGTATGCAATTCTCACTGCATCCCTTTCGAAGCACCCGGCAGCCGTTGCAACTCATGCCTTAGCTTTTCTAATTGATAATAAAGGAATCGAAGTCACATGAAAGGAAAATATGAATGTTAACGAAGGAGGGAGATAGGGAGGGAAGGATTTCTTTGGGGACAAGCTAAGGAAGGAGATGGGAATAGAGGGAATTGGGAAAGAATGAGAGGGGAGGTGTGGTTGGGGTATAAATAAAGGCAAGGGAAACCAATATCACATTTAGATTAACTGGGTGAGGTGGTTCTAAGTTAATCACGGTCATGAGTTCCAAGCATGGGAACACAATATCTTATGTGTTCCAAGCATGGTAAGAGGTGTAACTTTAATGATTTTTTTATGAAATAAAGTTTATGTGAGTTGGGTCTCGGGGGCTACTAGGGCCAGGGCAGGTTTCCGGGCACAAAATATGCTTACAGAGGTACTTATAAAACGTTCACCAACATGGTCCTCACATCGGTGGAATTTAAACTCACAACCACATCGTTATGAGTCAAACCTTTTACCAATTGGAACAACCTTTGTTGGCAATGATTTTTATCATGACTCGATTTGAATGAAGCCTTTTTTTTTGTTATCCAAGGGGATTATCTCCACCAGCTTGTCAAATGAGACTAATCTCTCACTGTTTTGAAGTCCCATATAGAGGTACACAGTTGGTCTGTGAATTTATTCCATTCGCAAGAGTTAGGGATCGAACCACACCAACTACTTGCTTAAGGGACGAAAGTACTTACCACCCACGCGGCCTTTGATGTGTGTGAAATAGTCTCTACAAGACTAGAACATACCCAAATAAAATAAAATAAAACTGATGGAGAGAGGGGGTAGGGTGGGGGGGCCGATGGAGGGAGGGGGGTGGGGTGGGGGGGCGATGGTGGGAGGGGGGTGGGGGACGGGCTGGAGGGGGGAGGGTGGGGGTGGGGGCGAGCTGGAGGGGGGAGGGGGTGGGTGAGGGAGGAGGAGGGGGGTGGGGGTGGGGGTAAATTTTTTTAAGGTTAGGGGCAAAACTGTATTTTCACTTTTCAAATATATTAATGTGAGGTCCCTTGGGACCCTACATTAATATTTTCAATTTTTAGAATTTTTCCAGTATTAACTCCCTTGTGAGGGACCTCTAATTAATTATCACTATAAAATAAAAGCAAGGGGGAGAATGAGAAGTGAGGAGTGGAGGGTGAGTACTAGTGGGGTTAGGGAGTTAACTAGGGTTAGGTTAAAGGAGGTTGGAGTTTGATTGGTGGATGTGCGTGAGAGTGTCACTTTTGGGGGTTGTGTTGTGATTGCATGCGAGGGGGAGAGATTCTTCCAATGTTTTGGGCGCGAGCGGCTCCGTGTTTCCGCGCTTCCCTCTTTTCCCACCGTTCGATCCTTTTTCCCTTTTTCATCTATTTATATCCTATATATATAAACGGAATGGTGGAAACACTGTTCATTTAACAGTGTTTGAACAGTGTTTCCCATTCCCTTTAAATTTATAATATAATATAATATAATAGTATAATATAAATAAATTTAAATTTTAAAATAATTTTTATATTTTCTTTTTTAAAAAAGATAGTCTTTTTTTTAAAAAAATCATGATTTGTTTCTCTCATTATGTCTGTCACAATGGTTTAATATGTTCTTTTTACCATTTTGCCCTTTATTGACTTTACATATTATAATTACTTTTTTGTCCTTTCCCTTCTTTACTACATACTCTATCTTTATTTTTCCTAAAAATTCTATCGTATCAATAGAGATAAAGTTGGAAAAATTTTTGTGATACATTAAATATTTCATCTCTTTTTAATTCTTTTAATACAGCAAAGTAGTTTTTTCACCTTATATTTAAGAACGAGAAGAGAATTATTGTTATCATCATCATAAAAAAATAGTATTTTTATGGTCCGTAATATAAGAGTCAAAATTTAAATAAATCTTTTTCAAAATATAAGAATTCACCCTTACATTCTTTTATCATTTGAAACATTTTTTTTTGCCAATTGAAACATTTTTTTTTACTTTGTCTCCAACGTACATTCATATAAATTTTTCAAAATCTTAGTATTTAATCTACCATTTTTCATTGTACTTTGGGTCTGTTTGGATTTAGCTTATGGAGAATAACTTCTCAAAAACTAGCTTTTGAGTAGAATAACTTTTCTAAAAAATAGTTTTTAATGAAATGAGAGTGTTTGAATTAAGCTTTTTGAGAATAGTTTTTAAGAATAACTTTTGAGTAGAATATGATTTTTCTGAAAAATAGTTATGATGAATAAATTTACATATTTCTTTAATTTGAAATAAGTGTTTTTCCTAAATGAGAGATTAAAACTTTCAGCTGGAAAAGGAGAAAAATATAGTTTTTCTCAAAATAGCTTTTAGAACCTCAGACCTAACTTTTCTTCTAAAAATAGCTTATCCAACAAAATTGAGTGTTTAGATATCTTTGTGTAGGTTTAGGAGTCAGAAAACTTTTGGAAATGTATCCAAACAGTCATTTCGTCTTTCTTTTAACATATCGATGTTACGTTGTGTTTTCTTTTCGTTTGTTTAACCATTTGCGTTCCAATTACATGTACATTCCTTTTTTATAACAAGGAAGGAAAAACATGTGCATTCCTTTACCTTCGAAATTTGTTGTTTCACTATTATTTTTACCATGCATAAACTAACTGTAGTCACTACCTCCACTTCTAGATTAAGTATAATTAATCCCTCAAAAAGTCAATGCTACCCCGGCGATGCCTGAGGTATTAGTATCTAGTTATTCCATATTACTCTTTAATAAGTAGTAGTTAATATGGAATAATACAATACTCTATAAGAATATAAAAGGGCAGCCCAGGATTTAAATTAGCATATGTGCATAAATTAGAGGTAAGTCTGCTTAATATATTTCTTTCTCAACACCTTCACTAAGTAGAGATTCGAATTAGGTTGACCATTTTTTCTATTTTATAAATGGTAATAAACCATTTGATGCGAATTAAAGAAACATGGGGAGTCATTTTTTATGAGTAAAATAAAATTAATGGGATTTTCAATTTTGCCTATTATTTATTATGCACTTCACTCCTCTTAAAATTCAATATTTGAAGGCAATTTTGAACAACTTTTAATATGGACAAAAAAATCTCATATTACCTTATAGATACATACACCAATACCCGTATGTACATACATACATTTGTCAAAGGAGTACCGTTCTTTTCAAATTTTGGTCCCATTACAATTATTGATGGCTATATTTTGTTTGTCTACTATTTGATGATTTTTATGTAGATTCCGTAAGTTTTTTTAAAAAACATTGTGATTATTATTGTTTTAAAAAATAATTTTATCAAATTTTAAAAACCTCATATCTAAATTAAATTATATTTAATTAACAAAACAATTTTACTAATGGTTAAATTTAAATAATTTTCATATTTCTTTTTCTGTGGGAATTTACAATGGAGAGATCTTTTTAAACCTTATGACACATACAAAAACGGCTACTTTGTTAAAAACATCAGAATAATTTCTAAAATATTTAATCAGACAAGAGTGAGTGCAAAACTGAGGTGGTGACTGCCGAGGATTGGAGATTTGGAGGGAGGATGTTTTGAGAGGGAGGGTGGGAGAATGACGAAAAGGGGCATGAAAATGGAGGGAATTACAATGATGACGACAGGAATATAATGGAGAGGCGTGCGGGGGAATGAAAAATAGCGCACTGATGCTCTACTACATGGGAGAGAATAAAAACCTTTTTCATTTAATTAATTAACAATTTTGTTTTAGAAAAAAGTAGGAAAGGAGAGAGATAGATGAATGATTGAGGGGAGAATGGTGGAGGGAAGGGGAACAGGAAGTAAGGGGATGCGTAAGAGGAGGGACATGTAAATTTCATGAAACTTATATAAAAAATTATGCACAGATAGTCATAGCGGTAATGTTAGAATGTGCTTGTCCTTGCCATGCCTCCCTCTTTTGTCCTCTTTTTAAATCATAATCCCCCTCATGTCCTCTTTTTTTTCTTTTCTTAACCTGTTATCTATAATCTATGTAATCTATGTACCATCCTAGTCCACTAGACCCCTATAGCTATGTTGTACCACCTATATCGTCTGCCCCCACAATTGCTCCTTTCATTCACTCCTTTTGAGTTTCTCAAAAGTACAAGATATTAAAATATATCGTAAAATCTCAAATAAGTCCCTCCAAATACTCAAAAGGATAAGTGAGGAACATAAACTTCCAAAATGACCATGAAGTAATCAGCACCTATCTGTCATTTTAAAATTTTGCGAAAAGACAAAATTGTCTTCATCCTAAAACACAAATTGCGAGAAGAGGGTAGGTGTTAGGGTGAGTGTTAGGGTGGGGTAGGAATTTGTGTTTTAGGATGAGAGTAATTATGTCTTTTCGCAAAATTTTAAAATGACAGATAGGTGCTGGTTCCTTCATGATCCTTTTGAAAGTTTAAGTTCCTCACTTGTCCTTTTAGATATTCGGAGGGATTTATTTGGGATTTTCCCAAGATATTTCATCTCCTAATTTTTTTATTATTTTTTCATGTACAGTGTATCAAGTTTTAGTAAAAAGTGGCTTTAACTAACAATAATGAATTTTTTTTTGTCAGAACAATAATGTATTAAAGTTGGAGAATAAGAAAACATTTTGGGTAATTAATATGAAGTTCCACCCAACACACATAAAAAAGAAAAAAAGCTCCACAAAATAACGAAATTAAATTACTTTAGTTATCTTCCATGTCAAGAAAACATTTTTATCCTCTTATTATTCTGAGCCTATATGTTATGACTAGTGTCCAATAACTTGTTATGCATAGTAAGAACATTGTTATTCACAACTTAAACAATTGTTTTTAGTTAAAATGTCAATTCTTGTGACTTGCGTCCAATAACTTAGTACTTATGGTCAAAACGTTATTCATTGTTCAAACACTTTTTATCTTGTGAATAACAAAAGAAGGCCAAAAATGTCTTATTGACTTGTAAGATAATTAAAGTAAGGTCCCCTTATGATCCTACTTTAATTTCGTCATTTCATAGGACCTTTTTTATATTATGTGTGTTACTAAGTCCTCAAACTAATTACCCAAAAATAATTTTTTTCAATTATATGATTTTAATTTTTATAGTTAGTTAAAACCTGTTTAGATTTTGTTTTCTTGAATATATCATGAGAAAATAACTTAGAAATCAATTCTAAAAATGAGAAAAGAGTAGCTTTTCCAAAACCTAAAGTTTTGGATCCTTAAAATGTATTTTGGACTAAAAATGCATTTTCGGATTTTGTTTCTTCCATTGGGTTGTTTGGGCCAAACTCATGGTTTACCTGAAAATGCATTTTCAAAGTGGTGGCTAATAGGTTAAAATTTGTAAGGGTAAAGAGTCTATGTAGTCATAAACATTTAGAAATAAAATTTACCGTACTAGTATTTGGTACTATTTTTATTTACATTTAAAATAAGGAGAAGGATTAAGTAATATAAAAAAAATTAAACACGAAAAAAACCCTTAAAACAATTACTTTACATTAATGTCCTAAGGGATTTGTTGGGTGTTATTAAATTGGATGTGTCAGAAGACATCAACACGTTTGAATGGGTTGCTTTTGACAACTTCATAAAAACCTAATTGTAATTTACAACTCAATGAAATATATATATATATATATATTCGACATATTCAACTTAGTTTCACTCCAATCCTTGTTGACTTCTATACAATTTGAGAATTTAGAGAATGCTATCATGATTAACTTTCTATATGTATAGGACCAAGTTCTCATTCTCCCTCAGAAATTTTAAAGTCATTGTTGTTTTGTTAATGAAGCTAAAAAGTTTGACAACAAATGCCTGCAAATATATTTGATTGAATTAAAAGATAGCAACTGTTTTCATGATCCTTTTAAAAAAACTTCTGAAATGGGCAAAATTGAAAAACTTCTTAATTTTCAAACTCTAGTTAGTGATATAGCGAAAATGAATTACGTACACATTTAAAATGTTAAAAAAAAACATATTTACTTTACTAAAATGAAATTCAAATTAAATGAATAAAAGAATACATTGATCAGATCCATTAAAATGTATGTATGAGAGAGATTTATAAAAAAAATGTATGAGAGAGCTTACTATTGTTACTTGCTTGTCTTCTATTGATAGATCACCAATTATGTGCTTATGGCTTGAGGGCTGATGTATCATATTTTTTTGTTACCTAAGGGTATCCCCACCCTCGTGTCAAGTGAGACTCACCTATAGTACGTCTATAAGTAGTTTATGTTAAGTCTCACGTATTTTTCTAAAATTTGACACTCAGGGTGTAAGGTTGTTGATATATGTGTTCTACTTTCTTTTATTTGTTATCCTTATATGTTGTACTAATATTTTATTGATTTAATAAATATGTTATTTAAAAAGTGAACAAAAGATCCTCGGATATTGGTTTAGTTCTTAACCAGCTTTGCGAGGTTTTTTAATTAAAAGTTTGCATAGTTGCTTTTATTTGTTATACCGAGTTTTTCTCCTCTCAAGTTTGTTTTCCCAATAACACACCTAAGTTTTGTTTAATTTTCTAATCTGAACCACTATTAATGTCAATTTTCCATCCATGAACATATTGGGGATTTCAAATTAATTTCATTATTTTCCCATTGATTTCAATAGGCGAAAAATAATAATGCTACAAATTGAATAAACATTTGTGGTAGGAAGATGGTGCGGTTTGGAAATTCCAGGAAAACAAAAAATTCCAGGAAAACAAAAAAAATACTCTCTCATTTTTTAAATATAAGTCTATATTAAATTAAGAATGTTAGTTAAATTAATTATCACATGATATTACCAATTCACTCTAATCATATATCTTTATATCCATCCTCCTTCTCTTATTTGTTTATTGTTGATATGTATATAAATTAATGAGTTTAATTCAATAACTAAAGTGTTGAATGGCGTACAGGCGACAAGAATCACGCCTTGGTATTGAAAATTATGTTTTAATTTCATAGAAAATTAGTACGAATTACTGTCCTCCATTATGTCATATAAACTCATTTCTTCTTGCATAAAAAAAAAGTCATTTCTACCAATGGGTAGTTGGTTGAGCTGGTAAGTGGGCTGCAACCCCCGTAAGGATGAGAACGCGTGTTCGATTCCCGGGAAACGCTCTCATTGGGAGAGGGGACAACCTTGCCTATGTGGGCAACACTCCTACCCCTCGAGTCCGGATTAAACCGGGCGGTGATTAACCAAAAAAAAAAAAAAGCCATTTCTTCCACCGGTGTGACGTGTTGCATGCATGCATTTCCCCCTTCTTAAAATAAAAGATATCTTCGTATGTAGTAAATTATATGATATATCAAGTAGTAAACATGAAAAACAAATACAATAATCATCTTCATGGATTCTTAATCATGAAACTTATGTGCCTAATTTAATTACATGAACATATATATTAGTTAGGTTAGTAAATATGAAATAATTTTTCTAAAACAATATAATCATCTTCATCGATTCTCACACTCCTCTTATTTATAGTTGAAGGACATTAATAAAGTTATTTTGAAAAAATGGACATAAAATATAATCATATCCTATATTTAGAATTAACAACAATTTCTCAAATAGGTCTAATGTTAAAGACATCAAAAAGTAATAACCTTAAAGTTAAAATTTATTCTTTGTGTTCCATAATATAGAATTAAGTTAACTTTATTTAAAGAGATGAGAAAAGGTAGATGAACTATTTAGCTGTAACACAAGTTATATTTTATTACATTGTATATATACATCATTTTGTTGGCTATGTTAATTACTTCTTTCTATCTAAAGCTGTGTAAATTAGTTTGAATAAATTAAAAAAATAATAATTATAAATGGTTTAAAATAATTTATTTTTAATTAATTTTCATAAATAAGTTCATGTCATTTTATGTTTCGAATAAGGTGTATATAGCGGAAAGTATAACTAGGTCTGAATACCAATAAGTCGCCAACACTAAGGGTACAGTGAGCAAAATCAAACCAAAACCGAAAATTAAACCTTAAATTTGATTTTTTTTTTTACTTTTTTTCGGCGTATTCAGTTTTTTGATTCGTTTTTTGTGTTTGGTTTCCGTTTTGGTGTTTTAAAAAAATTATTCGTTTATAATCGAAAAACTAAAATATTTTAAGAATTCATATTTTTCTAATGATGCATTTAAAATTTAAAATTGAAAACGAATAATTTTTTATCAGTTCAACCTTGTAGGATTTACCCAAGCATCCCTTTTTTACCAGCATCGCTTTGATCAATCACATGTTAACACTTCGTTTATTTTGGAAATTTTACAGGTTAATTTCGAACTCTTAATATCACCGAACAAACTGTTCATGACATAAACTTTTTAAGTTGTGTAGAATATTGTTTTTGAAACTCGACAGTTACATTATCAAACTCTTAAAATGAAGTTAGATTATGACTATGCGTCTATGCGAACTGTATTTTAGATTTTTTAAAAACAAATTGGGTGAAGTTGATAATTTAGGGAGAGAATAAGATAATACTAATTGGAAAGCAAAAGAAATCCGCATAGGCACCACGTCAGATGGTAAATTAAAAAATAGCTAAGGTCGCGGTGGACCCCACAAATATTAAAGTTGGGAGTGGCGTGATTGTAGAATAGAAACCATGACACGACACATGCATACTCCTAATTCATTTAATTCGCATGTTGTATGGTAAAAAAAATTGTTGAACATTATTGAAAATCCAATTACTTTTTGTTGAAAATTGCCTACATTCTAATACACTCATTATTTAATTCACACATATTATTCTTGACAATTACCCGGAGTGGCGTTTTAATTAGGGAAAAAGACCAATAAACTAAAAATGATCAATGAGAACATTGTTTCAAATTGTGTAAGCAAAATTAAAAGTAAATGACCCAAATACTCATTGGCCAAATTCCTTTATTTTACAAATTCTATGTTAGGATATCTTTATGACATTTTGAAATTACCTTATCACCTAAATATCATAAGGGAATACCAATAAGTCATAAGGAAATATCAATATTGCATTTGTAAAATATTTTAAAAAATTGCTTGCGGGTATTTTGGTCATTTTCTTTTAATTTTATTTGGACAATTTGGGACAATATCCTTATCGGTCCTTTTATGTAATTTGTTATCCCAAATTGTCCAAAGTGAAATTTGAGTGTCTTTTTGGTATTTCTCCTTTTGATTATTTGTTGTATCTGCCCATGTTACTTGATTGCTTGTAATTTGTTAGTCTTTCTTGGTTGCTATTTTATTTTCTTTTTTAGTTAATCCATAAAATAATTTTCCCACATTCTAAATATATGACATATTTAACTAATTTGATTAAGTAAATGTTGTTAGTTATGTTAGGTAGCATAATGTTATTTTTTAAAAAAACACCACATTCACCTTCCTTTATTCATTCACAATCTCTTTTAAATATTGGAAGAGAACTAATATGTATGGATAATTTGAGAAGAAGTTGACAAAAATTAAATGGGTCTTGTATTAAATATTGAGGAGAGTATTGATTATACTCCCTCCGGTCCTAAATATAGGACCTAGATGACTTTTTTAAAAAATCCTAGAAAAAAGCAAAATAAGTTAATTATAAATTGATTTACCTAATTTTTCCCCTTAAACTAATTTATTTTACCTATAAACTAATGGATAATCTAAAAATATATTACATATGTTATGATTTAATAGACTATTTTGCAACCTTAACTTCTTCAAAAAAAAGTTATCTAGGTCATATATTTAGGACTGGAGGTAGTATTAACTAAGAAAATTCATGCTCATCATACATCACTCTGATCTTGAGGTCACAAACTTCTTTTTCTTTGTAATTCAAGAAAATATTGTATACTACCATGTTCTAAATATAAGATTTATTTAAGGAGGTAAATTTGGTTGTAAATATAATAAGACTCCTATATAATCTTTTTCTCAATTTCACTTAAATTACCCTTTTTGATGTTTTTATTAATAAACAAGTAAAAAATAATTTATGTGGGTCTAATTAAAGGTAAATGGTTGAGATGTCTTAATAATATTATATGATTTTAACTAATTTAATTACTATCGTTAATCTTATCAAATTAATTAAATAAGTATTATATTTAGGATTGAAAAGAGTATTAACATTGATTTATAGTTTAGGTTTGATACCGGTTCCATCTTCACATAAATCTAATTTTTTTGTACCCAATCTTAAAATACATGTTATGAAAGTTAAATTAAATCTTAGCAATATTTCTTTATGGTTTATAACCACGGCTTAACCTGGTTTACATCTATCTTAATTCAGAATTAATAAAGGAAAATCATATGAACTTTGATGATTAAGCATGCATGCTGATCGACCGAGCAGATTTTCACATATATACAGCACATTAAATCTACAAAATAAATAGCCATTTTTTATGATTTGTTGATTATTGTTGATTATTACCCGCTCACATAAACTTGTGTCCATTTTCTTTTCAAATATATTGAAATTAAAGGTTATATTTGATATATTACAATATAATATGCACTGACATAAGAACCAGATTCCCATGCCCACCAACTTTTAAATAATAAGTTGATGGTTATTTGATATTGTTTTACTTATTATCTTTTATAAAAAAACTTTGCAAGTTTACAAAAAAAATTAAGTCATGACAAAATTGCTGGCGTCTAAGGTATGACATAAAAAAATCCCAAATAAAAGTGTGACGTACTATTGTTTAGCATTTTCAATAATGGATTAATTAACCGATAGTAGTCATCAAAGACTGCCCTTAACAACCAATATGTGAAGCGTGAGCTTGAGATGTGACGACCATTTATTTCTCAAGGAACAGGGATCAAATGTTAGAGATATTGTTAGCCTTTTCATTTTAAAGCGTGTCTTCCTACAAACCCACTCATCTTTGTATATCTATATGGAAGATTAAAAAATTACTTGAATTTCGTTAATTGCTTTTGTAAAATCTAAAAAAACAATTCTGGAGTTTGGTTAATTACTTTACATGTTTGATAGATATATAGTTAGAGATATTAGAAAATTAACAATTTAAATAAAATTTACAAATTACTGTACCTAAATATATTCAAATTAAAAAAAGATTTTTTGGCCAACACCTTCATAATAAGAACTGTATGGCTATTGATATAAATATTGAAATAATATCAACAAGTTATTAGTTGACATGATATATAAGTAATTTTTTTTATAAATATATATAAGTAACTTTATCTACTTAGATATGAGAAAACAAATTCAAATGGCAGGAAGTACATTTAACGAAAACTCTTTGTTCTCTAATAAAAGCTAAAAAGAAATCATAATTTTAATCAAATAAATATTGAAGCAATCAATGATAAGAGCTACTACTTATGCACCGTGCCACAGACAAGTCAAGATTAAAAAAATTAATCTCATTTATACACACTTCTCAATATTTAGGAGGAATCCATTGATGAAGGGAAAAATAAATTGTCTTCACAAAAATACTAAAAAGTTAACTCAAATCATTACGAAAGTGTTAAAAAGATAACCTATTTCTCACCGAAAAGTTTATACATTTTTCTAATTCACTTAGAACGTATTTCTAAAAAATATGAAAAATAAAATTGAGTTAGCCTATTCACCCCTTTGCCAATAAGCCTTATACTACCTTATATATATTGGCCTAAAAGCTCCTATGTAAGTTTACTCATTGTACTCTCATGTCATTAGTAGTTGCGTCTCCAATAAAAAAACATGCTAATTCAACCAACAACTTGCATGGGAATATATCATGTAGAGTTAAAAAAAGGGTAAAAAACTGAGAAAGAGATCGAGTGCATTTGAGGCGATTCGAAAATTAAAGAAGCATTTGGGAATGTCCCTCTCAAAACAGACGCAACTAAGTTTCTCACCCAATTAATCTTTCTTATGGCCTCAACTAATCCTATTCCTTCTCATTTTTGGACTCATGTAGGTACAGCTATTGCTGACTAGCCATTGACTCTATATTGCACTCCTTCTATTCTGTGACACCTCTCGTCACTAGCTATTCCTTATTGTCTTCTAATCTCTGATGTATATTTATTTATATTATCTTTTATGTCCTTTTAAGTCACCTCCATATCTTAATTAATTTGGTTTGACATTTAAGATTCCCAACCGTTGCATCTTCCCAATTGACTAGCTTGATCATCTTCTTTAGAGCAAAACTGTTATTTCAGAGTGATGATGATTAAGGGTCATAATCAACTTAGCAAGTTGCATGTGCTTACAAACCGACAAGTAATCACAAGGATTAAGAATTTCACCGTCGCAAGCAACCTATATGTTTGTTTGTTGTGTTTAAGAGAATCTAACATGACGTGACTCACATTTTCTTTCTTTGGTTTTCTTTTGCTAGGACTCACATTTTCACTTAATTACGTTTTCAATAAGCTATAATTAAGATTCTACCACTAAGAAAAGCAAAGCAAGATTTGGAGCAAAATAAAATCTTCACCGGATCGGAAATATTTATTGAATTGATGATATAAATAATTGTTGTCATTTGTACATGTGGCTCATAAAATCAAAGTCATCCTGCTCATACATATGATCAAAGGATAACATATATTTTCTTTATCTCACTACTACAAAAAACACCATTTTAACATCACAAACTAGTGTCTGTTATTGACAAAACTAACATTAAAAAGGCGATGATAATTTTAGTAAATAACTTAAGTGCGCCCAGAGAGAAGATGTCTGATCTCTTGTTACTTATTTATTAGAGAAGACATTGTTTATGAAAACGTGCAAGTTATGACGTCTCTCAACAAGTAATAGGAGGCATCTTCGTCAATTAATTCCTCTCCAGTTTTACGGAAAACATACAAAGTTTCCCTCCATTTTTTATCTTCGCTTTCTTCGCTATCACTTTTAATTTGCAGGCTATTTATTAGTCATTATTGTTGGAGTCCAAACAGAGTATTTTGGTAACCCTAAATCCCACATTATATTTTCTTACTTCTCTTCTCGATAGATTGAAAAGCATCAAAGTAGCGCCTTAAAGTTGCCTAGGTAATCAAAGCACTCATTTTTATTTGCATTTCTTTGATTTAACGCCTAAACTTAACTCATTGTAATTCATTTTATTCATTTTGCTTCGTTAGTTATTCTCCAATTTTCATTTCATTAACGTGACACATTCACCACTGTCAGAGGTGAAAAAATTGCATTCGGTTTTGAAGAAATTCATAGCTCTATATTTGGCTCAAAGAAATCCAATCACTTCATTTTGTAAATTGAAATTTGGTAAGTACAGTTATGTTCATTTCCCTTAGCTTCTTTATTATCCATCGCCATAAATGTTGCTAATAATGCGAAAGAATAGGAATTTGAAATATATCTATGAAGACTTTTGCATTAAGTGATAGATGGCTGAGATTGTATTTGAATTGAAGACTAGGGAATCAATAAGATTTATGAAAAACAATAAAGAGTATTATTAGTTTGATTGATGTCATAGCTAGCTCTGCTTTTGGATGTATGTTTCTGCTGAATATAAGTGATCATTATCAATGTATATTAAGAGTTATAATTGTTGGTGCTTGCTCCAAAATCTTCAAATACTTTCATGGATATCTTCTAGCTCATCTCCAGTGCTAATATATCCAGTCAGCAACAATACCTGCAAACACTAAAAACACAGTTTGAGTCGCGTCCTCAAGGACACTGTCCTTAAGAGCTATTTCACGACTACCGACAAAAGAAGTCGTGTGCTCCCCAGGATTAAATGAACCCTTCCTGTAAAACAGGGTGAACAGAACTACGGAAGATTATTTACTCAGTAAGACATAAAATATTTAGGAAGGGAAAAAACTTGCAACCAGTTATTTATGTCCAGTCCAACCAGTTGGCCAATAATCAGAAGCCACGTGTCCTAGTTTCATATCACCCTTTAACGACGTTTATCTCCACCGTCTCTGTCCTCACAAGGTTCAACAAGGCGGACTATAAACCTTTTGATGCTACAATGATGATAAATTGGGGTCCTAGTGCTGATGATTTAACGGACTCTGTTTTTCTAATTTGTGTATTAGCAAATTATCCCCTCCAACAATTTCTGACCTCCTTTGCTCTTGTGACTATTTATAATGGAGGCTTCATAAGGAAGTGTGGAAACCTTCTGATTTGATTAGCAGGTGTATTTCATATTAAGGAAAATTTTCCATAAAATTTGATCAAGCATAAATCAAGTAACTCAAGCTTGACACTGTTTCATATTGCATTGGGAATAGTTTTTGGATGAATTTCTTAAGCCACCAATAATGAATGAAACATACCATTTGAAATTGAATAAATTCTCATTGGCCACAAAAAAAAGAGTAGCACACAAGATCGCTATCATTCTTTCTTCATGATCGCACCTCTGCAACTGTTTTGCCATAACGAAGATGGAAAGGACAAAGGAGTTACTTTCTTCGTGATGAGACAGAAACGGGATATAAACGGTGTTATATGACTGAATAATTAATAAGTCCACGTGGCACTTGATTATTTGTAACTGGATGGACTGGACACATCAAACTGGAGGTAAGTATGGTCCTTTAGGAAGAGGAGGAGATGAGATGAGCTCCCAAAACTTGAACTACTCCTATGCCTTTGATACAAAAGCACATTATATAAGCCTCATCAAAGTGCTTAACGTTGGAAAACCTCTTTATGATTAATAAATCAATGAATTAATATTCTCATAACGTTAAGTCATAAAACATACCATAAAACGTAATTATGTCTTAAACGTTGAGAAGCAAATGGGTTTTCAACATGTACACCACGTAAGGCATGTTAAATGCATTTGATGTGGGGTATTAAAACTCTTAATGTTGATCCATAAAATTAGTTTCTAATATTATTTTTCAACATATCCTTTCCAAACCAATAATAATTGAGTTCTAAGAGAAACCTCTTTTAAGTAATAATTTAGTTTTCCAACATGGTTATTAACTGTGCATAAAATGGGTGGAGAATATCAGCTGAATTTGGTCTCCAGTGGCTTATTATTATGCAAGTTCATTCCTCCTCTTGACTCATATAATGATCCAAACTTACTCATAATTTGGGCTCCACATCCCAAACAATATGAGACTTGTTCCTATGACACACTCACTCAATATTTCCAACAATAATTATGTATGTGTATATGTTGTGATGATGGAAGTGTCAATTTTGAAAATTTCTGAGGTGTTTTTTTTTTAATTTATTTGCTGCATGGGTAGTGGTAGACTATGTTTTGAGGTTCCATGGTGTTATTGGACATTTAAAATGGAACTTATGTTTTAAGGTTCCAATAAAAACAAACTAGGTTGTAAAAGTCTAAAATAATAGAAGTTAAAAGCTGTCTATGTAGTCTTCTCGACCAAAAAAAAAAGCTGTCTATGTAGTAATGTCTTTATTTACTGATTTCTATATAAGTCTCTAGCAGACATATATGATATATCGAATACTACTAATAAATGACAAAGTAATTATACAAGTTTATGTATGAAATAAATCATAATGTAATGTATATGTTGACGAGTCGTATTATATTGGGTAGCTCATCATGTGAGATAGAAGGTGAATCCAGTTCAAATCCTCATTTGATGGGGTGTTTAGTGAATATATTAGGCAACTCAACCACTCTTGCTTTTATATAGAGATGTTGATTCAAATCCAAGACCTCAACCCTATAACAAGCGAATTTATTGTTGAACCAACTCAACCCTTTTTAAACTTATGTGAGATAAAGACAAAATTAACTTGTATACAATTAATTTATATTTTAACATGGTACAAGAATCATATTCTCCTAACTTTAGTCTTTAATTACAACTATTGGCAGATCTATTTGCTTTGTTTCTCAACCATTTTCGTGGATATAGTCTTCCATATGTGCCCATTGGGTATCCTAACATATGCGTGGCGAACTTCAATATATGTAACTTTAGAAGATTATTTAACCAGGGGTTCTTGATTTGCCTTTTGTAGTTTTTTAGAGAAAAAAAGCATGCAGAAGAATAGAAGAATCGATGCATCATCATACAAAAAATGTTAGATTTGTCTTCTATCTTAAAAGGTTAAGCCAATACGAGAGGACTTACCTTAACATTATATATCATGATTTGATTTATTAATATTTCAATGGGGATCTTTATAATATATTTGATAAACCAAACATTGAAATCACAGTGAACAAACAAAAACTCTTACGAGTGAATATAATGTCCACAAGATTTCAACGTGTGGGCCTTGTCGTCGTACGTTTTTATTAGGTACTGAAGACGAGTTTCACCCACAAATAATTTTGGTGGTACAAAATATCTCCCCGTGAATATATAAAGCAATTTAACTTAATTGCTTGCATTGGGCTTCCTCTTCCAATCAATCGGCATAAATCTCAATTGTACATATGAGCTAACAGTCCAATTAGAATATCGCATACATTTGTAGGGGAAATCATCAGATAAGATACAAGAAGTTTGAACTAGACGATTTGTGTGCATGAGTGGCTCAAATTTTAATTTTAATTTAACTCGACATTAGCAACCACCTCTAGCTATAAAACTAAAATGATGCAACATAGTATATGTCGCTGCCTGTGTTTGAGAATATTCCTGAAATTAACAGGAGTAATATTAAGTGAAAGTAACTAATCTCTTACAACGATAAAACATTTTTGAATCATCAAAGGGATTCCCAACTTTGAATATTTTTTTTTTATTACAAATAAGATTGCTACCAATATAATATAACGATACCTAGGAATGTACGATGATACTTGCGAGATACGCGTATACAATTTTTTTCTCTTAAGCTTGTCATTGTTGATTGGATATATAAAGAGATTTATATATAAAGATAGATCCGATGCAAATGGTAAAAGGTTGTGTTATAGGAAAACAATAATATACATATATTTCTTATAAATAAATAATTTAACTAAATTATTAGTGTTTATAAATTCGTGATCTAATTTTTTACTTTAGAAATGGAGGAGTGTACACTCCTCCATTACACTCCTCCATTTGTTGTGCCAGCATATAGATTAAGTACGATTTGTATAGATTTCTTGAACATATGTCAAAGAAAAAAATGTGATATCATATAAAATTAAATAATGAATCGTTGATCTACGACAATATTTGTTCGTCGTCCTTGCAAGATATTAAGCCAAACAAGAGTGGGTGGCCACTCCAAATGCGCTTACGTGATCAGAATTTACTCGATAAGATGAATAAATGCTTTTTTATATGAAAAATGAACATATTTTTCGGTCACCAAAAATGAAATATACTTCAAGTAATAAACAATCTATATATACGGTGCAAGTTTACATTAATTATGAGCCATTTCAAGGTGTAAAACAAAGTTTATATCGGCCATAACCCTGAGTGCGTTAGATTATGGTCTCATTATATTTAAACTATAAATTGCCATTGTCAAACATGCATCTAGCTTCTTATTAATCCACTACTAGGTAATAAGTCAATCGAATCATTCAAATATATAAGAACCCAAAATTTGAATTTGTTTGTCCCCTTTTACAAGAACTTGCCTAAATTATTAAAACATTTAGATGATAAGTTTTTCCCCATTTTACTCATCATTGTTCTTTTTATTAACATTCTCCTTTATATTAATTTCCATCATTATAACAAATTCTCCTTCTTACACCATCATAAATAATGACAAACTTAAAAAATAAAATCACTCCTAACATATTTTTTTGATATTTGTGAAAATTCCTTTGAAATCTCATAGAGGGGACATAAAGTTCATGGTACTTCACCAGCTCCCCAATTGTCACGCGTATTATTTCGTATATAAGAAATAGAGGAAGACCAAAAGAACTCTTGATGAAGTTATTCAAAGAGATATGGTTGTGAAAAATTTATCTGTAGGAATGACTAGGGACAGAGCTAAATGGCGTCGTGTGATCCATGTAGACGACCTCATTTGAATGGGATAAGGTTTACGTTGATGATGAAGGCTGAAATATACTTTTAGTCTCTTATATTTAGATCAAGTTTTAATTTAGTTTTTTATGTTTGAAAAGTACATTTTTAGTCCTTTTTTGTTAACACCATTAGTTTCACTTAAATCTTAAAAATTATTTCATAATTAAATGGGGGTAAAAATGGAACATTTTAAAAATACAAGAATAATTATACTAAAATATTTAATTTAAGAATTTTTTGATATTTTAATCTAAAATTAACCATTTAAAATTGTGAAATTAACATTTTCTGTTAAATGAAAATAACGGCGTTAACAAGAAAAGACAACAAGTGTATTTTTCAAACATAAAAGATTAAATTGAAACTCCTTGCAAACATAAGGGGTCAAAAGTATACTTTAGTCTTTTTTAAAAAAGTACAGTACCTTTGTTTTTTGTTGGGCAAATTGTTCCATGATTGGATATCCATTTTATTATGACTTTTAAGTTAAATTTAGTTATATAACTTCAAGATTACACAGGTTTAGCTTGAATTTAATTTACACATGTTTGTAATTCAATTCTAAAATAAGAAATGAAGGTAAATAAAATAAGCAAAGAAAAGAGTGGTGGCGCTATCCGAAAGTAAGTAGACCAATTCAAACCACTTTGTCTGGCCCATAACTTATAAATGTTACCCGTTTTGTGTGTAGCCCATCCGTTGGGTTTCTTGAATCAGTTCCCTAGAAAATGTGGACTACTACCAAACAGGAGTCATTCAATGGAACGAGTTAGTTTTTCTCACGACGGGACGATCTAATGCTTGAATTTCTACAAAACAAATTGCTCATGTTTAGTACCCTATTGCGTCTTAAACATGTTGCCTCCAGTAAGAAAATACATGATTTTAACAAACAAAAAAACAAATAAAATGCATTAATTATATGTGTGATAATTTAGTCAAGTATCATCAGATAACAAAAATAATTTAGCTAACTATTTACTTTTACAGCCCCATTTGTTAAAAGAAGCTGCTGTGAGACAACTTTTATCATATACTTATAGACCCATTTGACTTCTTTTCAAAAGTTAAGGAGAAGCACGATAAACCACCGAATTATAGTATATAACACATGTAATTAGATTATAGGTATAAATATAATAAATTGGTTTGAGATAACAATATAATTATAGACATTTTAAAATGATTAATTTACATCCGATCCTAAATTTCTTAAAAAGATCAAAGTGGCCTTATAACTAAAATCATAGGAGTATATTGTCAATATTGAATGTGTAATATATAGTAAATATTGTATAACTCAAAGCTATAAATAAGACCATTTTATTTTCCAAGTGGCTGAAAAAAAAGGTGAGGGAATATGTCTCTTAATCTAAAGCTAACGAAAAATGAAGGAAAAACCATTTTAATTTATAGTAAATGAAGGAAAAATAAGACCGTTTTATTTCTACCCGCAAATTCTCATAAAGAAAAAGTGAGGAAGATGGTAGGGTTTTTGCGACGGTGGCGGCTCACTCTTATCTATGTTTACCTTTTGAGGTTTTCTATGTATTGTCATTTGATTTTTTTTCAAATCTATTTTATATTCTAATTTTCTAATTTAATAAAATCATTTATGTTTCCTGATAAAAAAAACCTAAAGCTAACGAAAAAAGCGAAAAATTAGGCACTTTTCAACCTTTGGCATCATCAGGCTTCCAACCATATCCTAATACTTATATGTTTCATCTTCTTGCACTCACTCATGCTCGATAACTGTTTTACATGTTGTATCAAATGTATTAGATGGGCATTTTTTTTTTATAATATATACTTTGTGTAATCTTCTTTCATATTAATATAAATATTGTCTTTTTATAAAAAAAGGCACTTTTCAATTATGCGTAAGTCCATGGTGAAAAAAAAAAAATATACGCAAGACACTATGAAGCACACAATAAAAAAGGATGTTTTCATTTTTGTCAGTTTCCATGTTGTTTGACGTTGCTCAATTTGTGACATATGTAACTCCAAAGAAGCTGTAACAGCCACAAAAAGCAATCAATTTTAGGCGTAGCCGTTGACCCCACCTCATCCGTTAATGTCGTTACACTTATTTTGGAAACTTCTCATATTATTCTCTTCTCTCCTCTCTGTCTTCCTCTTCTTCCTTTCACATGCACATACATTCATTCATTCCCACCACCCTTCTTTCCCATTTTCATGCACATGGGGCTTTCAAGCTCCATGCTTATTCACCTTCTTTTTCACCTTTCATCAAAGAAACCAACCCTCTAATAATAACAATGAGCACATATATATAAAGCCCAGAAATATATAGAGGGGATATATAGATAAAGCATATAGTGAGAATATATAATATTCGTTGAACTTTTAATTATTCTTGTAGGATATATACATATATATATAGGTAGGAGGCATTATTATATTGGAGTGAGAGAGCAAATATAGGATATTGAAAGATGGAGACTTATTTACAAGAGAACTTTGAAGTGAAGTCCAAGAATTCATCTGAAGAGGTTCTTCAGAATTGGAGAAAACTATGTGGCATCGTTAAGAACCCCAAAAGAAGGTTTCGCTTCACTGCCAATCTCGACAAGCGAGTTGAAGCCGCTGCTATGCGTCGTTCCAACCAGGTCTGTATGTGTGTATATATGTGTGTGTGTATAACTCTTCCTTAAAGCGTGGATGTTCACGTTGCTATGTATCAATGGATAAAAATATGTACACACACATTTCTTGATGTTTTTTGGATTTGCATGTTGTTTATTGTGTTCTATATGAACCACTGCGGATAATTTCAACCATTCCTAAATCATCCTGAACCTAGCTTAATGGCATATACATAATGGTCATGAACTCATGATTGTATTATTAAGATCTAGATACAATAATCATGTCCTATTCTTTGTTTTTTGACATGAATGTTCACAAAGTAGAGAAAATGTTTACTTTGTTTCTATGTGTAAGCTACATATTATTAAAGTTTTCATATGAATATCCAATTTTACCATTCATAATATTATTATGTATGTTGACTCATTTTATGAGTTATATTGTATTTTTACTGTGGTAAGGTTGAAAAGTTACTAGTTCTACAATTATCATAACGGGTGTCAAAAATTTTAATAGATATGACTTGTATATAAGGAGAGCATATTGTAAGTCATCATTTCTCATTGCTCTCAGTGGCTTGCTCTCATTTTCTATAAGCGTTTCATCCCCTTAGGTGAAAACAACATAATGAAATGGAATGTTACATCTCTTCTTCATGTAGTTATAGACCACCCTCTAAATGACTCACTTTCCTCTCAATGCAGGAGAAAATGAGGGTTGCTGTTTTGGTTTCCAAAGCTGCATTTCAGTTTATCAAAGGTGAGTAGTAGATAATATAAATATCTTCACCTTGATTTTAATTAACTAAGCCTATAATATGACAGAGTTTCACATATATTGTTGCAGGTGTGGAGCTAAGTGATTACACAGTACCTGAAGAAGTTAGAGAAGCTGGTTTTCAAATCTGTGCGGATGAGCTGGAATCCATTGTAGAAAGACATGACATAAAGAAGCTAAAATTCCATGGTGGGGTTGATGGTATTGCTCAAAAGCTTTCAACTTCAACAGATGATGGTATTAACAATGACTCTCACCAACTCACCAAGAGACAAGAAATCTATGGAATCAACAAGTTCACTGAGAGTGAATCACGTAGTTTCTGGGTTTTTGTCTACGAAGCACTACAAGACATGACACTAATGATCCTAGGAGTGTGTGCTATTGTGTCCCTAATCATTGGAATAGCCACAGAAGGATGGCCAAGAGGAGCTCATGATGGTCTAGGAATTGTCCTAAGTATCCTTTTGGTTGTGTTTGTGACAGCAACAAGTGATTATCGCCAATCATTACAGTTTAAGGATTTAGACAAGGAGAAAAAGAAGATCTCCATGCAGGTCACAAGAAATGGTTACAGGAAAAAAATGTCAATATATGATTTAGTCCCAGGTGATATTGTGCACCTTGCTATAGGAGATCAAGTCCCCACTGATGGACTTTTTGTTTCAGGATTTTCTGTTTTGATTGATGAATCAAGTTTAACTGGAGAAAGTGAACCAGTTATGGTGAATTCTGAGAACCCATTTCTTCTTTCTGGAACAAAAGTTCAAGATGGATCCTGCAAGATGTTAATTACAACTGTGGGAATGAGAACTCAATGGGGGAAATTAATGGCTACTTTAAGTGAAGGTGGATATGATGAAACACCATTACAAGTGAAACTTAATGGAGTGGCAACTATAATAGGGAAGATAGGCCTATTCTTTGCTGTTACTACTTTTGTTCTTTTGGTGAAGGGACTTATGGCACGTAAAAGCCAAGAGGGAAGATTTTGGAGTTTGTCTGGAGATGATACTATGGAGACGTTGGAATTCTTCGCCGTCGCGGTAACAATCATTGTTGTTGCTGTCCCTGAAGGATTGCCATTAGCTGTGACACTTAGCCTTGCTTTTGCTATGAAAAAAATGATGAACGATAAGGCGCTTGTTCGCCATTTGGCCGCCTGTGAAACCATGGGATCAGCCACTAGTATATGTAGTGACAAGACAGGAACCTTAACCACCAATCATATGACTGTTGTTAAAACCTGCATTTGCTTGAACATTAAGGAAGTGACCAATGATAATAATGGAAACATAGATTCTGAGTTGCCTGATTTCGCTATGAAGGTGTTACTAGAGTCTATATTTAATAATACTAGTGGAGAAGTTGTGGCTAAGAGAAGAAGAAGCAAAAGGAAATGTGAGATATTAGGGACACCTACTGAGGCTGCAATATTGGAGTATGGATTATCATTAGGAGGGGATTTTCAGAAAGAGAGGAAAGCATGTAAGATAGTGAAAGTTGAGCCATTTAACTCAGAAAAGAAGAGAATGGGTGTGGTTTTGGAGATTCCTGAGAGGAATCTTAGAGCTCATTGTAAAGGTGCTTCTGAGATAGTTTTAGCTGCTTGTGACAAAGTGATTGATTCAAATGGAGAGGTTGTGCCAATTGATGAAGAGAAAAGTAGTTATCTTAAAGAAACAATACATTCTTTTGCTTGTGAGGCACTTAGAACTCTGTGCCTTGCCTATGTTGAATTGGAAAATGGGTTTTCTGCTGAAGATGCAATTCCTAGTAGTGGATATACTTGTATTGGAATTGTTGGGATCAAAGATCCTGTTCGTCCTGGTGTTAAGGAATCTGTTGAAACCTGTCGTAAAGCAGGTATAACAGTTAGAATGGTGACAGGTGACAATATTAATACTGCCAAGGCTATAGCCAGAGAATGTGGCATTTTAACAGATGATGGTATAGCCATTGAAGGTCCAGATTTCAGAGAGATGACTCAGGAAGAAATGTTTGAACTAATTCCTAAGATTCAGGTGATGATGATGATTCATATGATGATTGCTTAAGTAATACTTGTGTAACATCATTTGATGTTCTCAATCTATAATCCAAAGTTTCTTTTTTTCTTTTTCAGGTTATGGCTAGATCATCTCCATTAGATAAGCATATTTTGGTGAAACAATTGCGTACTACGTTTGGAGAAGTTGTGGCTGTTACTGGTGATGGAACAAATGACGCCCCTGCCCTTCATGAGGCAGACATTGGACTTGCAATGGGAATTGCTGGAACTGAGGTTAGTCCAAAATCTAAACCAAACATACATTGCAAAGCCAAAATACTTATTACTTCCTATCATTAATATAAGAGCTAGACAAGGGTTTAAATCTGGTCTTAAATTTAACGCATCAATCCACTTTGATTCCATATTTATATTTTTCCCCGTAAACTATTCCTATTAAATGCACATGTTAAAGCATCAAGGGATAGTTTTAATGCAAATAATGTGAGTATTTTGGAAACACCAGCATGCACAATTTGACTAATGACTAGTTTATTTAATTTTCTGAATCTAAGCAAATTAGTTAAGTAGGTCTTATGTTAAAAACAAGAGGGAGTATAAGATATTGTTGAAGGGAAAGTAAAAGCTCATGGCTTTGTTTTACATATTGGAAAGTCATTGCAAGACAATGTTTATAAGTGGTGGCAATAACATAACAATGTAATTTTTGTGTAACAGGTTGCTAAAGAAAGTGCTGATGTCATAATTCTGGATGATAATTTCTCTACTATAGTGACAGTGGCAAAATGGGGACGTTCAGTGTACATAAACATTCAAAAATTTGTACAGTTTCAGCTGACAGTTAATGTAGTTGCCTTACTTGTGAACTTCAGTTCAGCATGCACAACAGGTAATCAAGATAATAAAACTCACTTCATGAACTTCCATTTTTCTTTCTAAAATCCTATGATAGGCAAGTAATTTAATGAAGTTTCTTGTTATAGGAAATGCACCTCTTACAGCAGTTCAATTATTGTGGGTGAACATGATAATGGACACACTTGGAGCACTTGCGTTAGCAACGGAACCTCCAAAGGACGAATTAATGAAGCGTTCGCCAGCGGGAAGACACGGAAATTTCATCAGCAATGTGATGTGGAGGAATGTCTTAGGCCAATCTCTGTATCAAGTCCTGCTGATATGGATTCTTCAAGCCAAAGGGAAATGGATCTTTGGAATGAATGGTCCAGATTCTGATCTCTTATTAAACACACTCATTTTCAACTCATTTGTCTTCTGTCAGGTAATCCAATAAAACTCCATCTCTTACTTGCTACGCAAGGAACAACAAAATTAAACTCAAGCATCTGATATCATGTATCTGATTTCGGTTTTTTCCAGGTTTTCAACGAAATAAGCTCAAGAGAGATGGAGGAAATAGATGTATTTAAAGGCATATTGGATAATCATGTTTTTGTGGCAGTTATAAGTGTCACTGTTGTGTTTCAAATCATAATAGTTGAATATTTAGGAACCTTTGCTAACACCACACCACTTGCTCCCATTTACTGGTTGTTCAGTGTTTTTGTTGGATATTTAGGCATGCCAATTGCTGCCCACTTAAAGAAGATCCCTGTCTGAACCAATATCCAAGAACCTTTGTTCTCTATTGTAAGGTTTTGTTAGTTTAGATGCAGAAATTTTAGCATGCATGTTAGTATATCAAGTCACTGTAAAAAAACACACATTTTATCTAATGCATTTTTTCTTAGAGATAAACAATCACTGATACAAAACACATGATGGTGTAGGATTTCCACAGAGGAAGAGGCAGTGCGTGTGTTTTCCACCTAATGCAGAGCCAAATGAGGGAAAATAATATTAATTCGGTCCCTCATTCTTTACAGTTGTTGGCATTTAGTTTTGAGACAGACAAATGATTTATTTGTCCAACCACAAGAAACTAAACAGAAAACAAACAAGAACGTTTTTTCTCAAGTGATACATAAGAACAAAACCCCTTTAGCCGTACAATAGTGAATATGTTTTTTGTTGTGGTCCAAACAAACAATCTCTGCAACCTCTCTGCGTGACAATTATTCATATGGTTGCAAGAAAAACTTGAACTTTTAATACAATTAGACAAACTCACTTTTTATCACCATTGTCCTTCTCTTTGGCCATATTGAACAGCTATGGAGACCCTTATTCACAGCACACTATTTTCTTCTACTTATATGGTCTAGGTATCAGTCAGTGAAAATAACTTCGAATCCAAATCTTATCATCTTATCATTAAACACGTGAATTCTGTCTTGCCTTAGAAACTCTAGTTATCTGTCAGTTAGGGACAGTAAATATATTATGAATATTAATATATTCATAATAGCCCTGAGGACATTGGTATGATATGAATATGACATTAAATCCAATAAAACTTTTAGAATAACAAAGTTCTTTATCGATGAATTTCAAAACATAGTTAGATCTCAACACTTTTTTTAACCAAGAAATGTGGAGGACCAAAGAATCTAGTTGAGTAACTTGAAATGTGCATGTGAACCAGGTAGGTTAGGAAGGGAACAATAATAAGTTAGTCACGGTAATTTGTTCACGCCAAAATACAAGTCTCAGGCCAGACTGGATTTTGACTCATCTCATTTTCATCTTCCCCACAAGAACATGTGGGAGTGGTGGGGGTTCTGACACAAGCCTCTTATGAATCTCATCCACTATATCTCAAATTTCACGTTGATATGGACCTGGCCATAGACCCTACTTTGGTCCTAGTAAATGGCAATATCAGCACATTGTGTAATCTACTAGATAAAGGGATGTCTCTTGATATGTCCATATATCTACGTATATCATTGTTATGTCTGGCCAAAAAGTATATCATTGTTATGTGGAAACAAAGATAGAAACTGAGTGTGACAATGACATAAAATGTTGGTATGTACTACCATAACCTCAGTGAGGGGGAAAGAGAAAAGAAAACAAAACATTTTTCTGAACGTGGGTGGCAACCAAAGCTTGTACAAAGTTAGCTGTCAGATTGCCTAATGCCTAGTTTGATTGTCTGCTTAGTGATTCATTTATCAAGTATTTTTTTTAATTACAGTTAGTGCACTGTTCTGAGGTCTGGGGCTTTTACCAATTTCAGGGCTATAATAATATTAGTGCATATCAATAATCAATGGTACAGCAAAACAATTTAAGCAAAGTTGTTCTCAGCTCTGTTCAAAAAAGACCCTCCCATTTCCCAAGCAAAAAGCATAATCACACACTCAACTTTTTTCTCCTACTTTTTCTTTCCAATGGCTCAGCCCCCAAGTGGTTCTCTCTTAGATAATACATCAAATCAATCAAAAACCTAACGCCTCATTCTTCTCCTTCCTGGCTTTCAGCCTTTTCAAAGACATCACAATCTCCCTCACATAGGGTAGGTTGCTTCTAGTCCCATCATGCATTACATGCTTAAGCAAAAAATAATTAATAAATAAACAAACAAACAAAGATAAAGATATGTAGTTGAAAAAGTGTCCTTGTAATAATAATAACAAGCAATTCAAGAAAGCAAACACTGCCCAGTGCATCATCACACAGTAAAAATAGTCTTCAAATGGCTCTTGGACTTTTAGTCACCTTCACTCTTCCTTCTTAAGTAGGCTAATTCTATCTGCTCTTCCTTTTTCTGTTTTCTTTTATTTATTTACCTGCTTTCCATCTGTCATGGTTGACAATTTAGTTGGGTATGTGGAAAATACAACACAACCCCAATCATGAAACACCAAAATCATTCCACAAACTTGTTGGTGGGCACTCATTAGCAGACCTATGAACTATCAAAGAATAAAATCTTCAATGGAAAACGAAGATCATATAATCCAATCAGTAAAAACAATTAATCTTCCTATAAATATGAAGGCCGATGTATCTTTTGTTCAGGATGATAGCTTTCAGTTCCACTGTCTAGGAAAGTGAGTCTTCTCTTAGTCCCAGAAGAATGAACATCTGTGTAGTTTGAATGTGTTGACAACAAATGTGAGTCAGGAGTCTTAATTTTCCTCCTCTCTATTTCCTGCATTTGATTGAAGCAGGAAAATACATGTTCCTGTTGTATACCATAACAAATATTGCATCAAAATTGTGTTATACTTCTCCAATTGTTCATCTAAATATGATTTGAAGCCAAAAAAAGAACAATGTAACTCACACTTTGTAGAGGTCCCCATGATATTGAGCTTACATAAAGATCCACACTTTGTCTAGTCAATGTTGCATCATAAGCTACTAATATGGCAGCAGAAGCAATAACAGATGGTCTTTGATCTATTAAACTAATATCTGCGTGGAAGAAAAATCAGTTTTATACAATTTACTAAGTGGTTTCATTCAATGTACATTGTAAATATGAATTGAATTTACCTTTCACGATTGCCATAATATGGTCTATAGCTCTTGAGATTAATGCTTGTGATTTTGATTCCAAGGAAAATTTCTTGACAAAGTAATGCAGATAAGCAAAAGGAGTAACTAATCCCATTTTCCATTCCAAGGAATCCAAAACCAGCAATTCCATTTTCTTAATCACATTAATCTCAAAGCTATATTCTTTCCCTGGGAAATCAGATAGTGTTGGCACATTTTGCTCTTCCATTTTGGCTGCCAAAGATAAACATGCCATACACAACAATTGAATAGCCCAATCTTTTCCTTCCTACATCTCAAACACACACAAATCAAAACCTTAATTCACCAAAATAAAAAAAAATCTAAAACCAATATTTAATCATCAGGGAAACTAGATTTCTCACATCAATGGATCTCCTTGTTAGGAACAGGTCAAAGTAAGTCACTGATAAGTAAAGGGTATGAAATTTAAACCCAAATTTCTCTCCAGTCTGAATCAAAAAAAAAAAAACTCATCATCAATTCATTAAAACATAAAAAGGCAAAAACTTTTTAAAAGGGAAATTCTATTGATGAAAACTAACACTGAAAATCCAGTGAATAGCATCAAGACGTGAACTTTTAAGCCATTTAGCAGCAGATAATGAGCAATCACCACTTGGGGCTAAAGCCAAAAACCCCACTTCTCTTTTAAGCAAAATCTCAATGTATTCCTCTTCATTATCAAAAACAAAACATGGGTTCATACAATCCAACCCTGAACTCTCATCTCCAATCTTCAAAATGCTAGCTTCATCTTCTTCACACAGAAGACTAGACAAAGAAAATGAAGCATCAGAAGCCGCCATTATAAAAGGGTTTTCACCTCACCACATGTATGTATATGTTTGTATGTGTATATATATAAATATGTATTTATAAGTTGAATGAATGGAGAGGGAAATGGCGAAGTTGGTGCCGCCAAAAGGAGGGAAAGGAGGGATGAATTAGTGGTAAATGGAGGGGTTTATGGGATTTTATATAAGAGTTAAAGAGAGGAGAGAGAGAGAGGATGAAAATGATATCATTATACCTCCAATCCTAAATATAAGACTAAATATAAGACCTAGTTGACTTTCTTTTGGAGAGATTAAGATAGTGTTGTAAGAATCGGATCGGACCGGACAGTTGGACCGGTCCAACTATCGATCGCTTCACATTTCGGGTCAATGGTTATTCAGTTCAACCATCGGTTTTAGCAGTTCGACCGTGTTAAACCATGACCCGGAGCCTTTTCCGACTCGCCTGCCGGTCCGACTTTTACAACATTGGAATAAGGTTGTGAAATAAGATATTAAATCATGACATATTTGATATATTTTTAGATCATCGATTAGTTTATAGTGTAAGGGCAAAAATTAGGTAAATCAATTTATAATTAACTTATTTTGTTTTTTTAGGATTTTCCAAAAAAGTTAACTAGGTCTTATATATAGGACCGGAGGGAGTATTATATTATAATATTATGTTATATTATATTATAGTATTATGTTATATTATATTATAGTATTATGTTATATTACATTGATGAAAATTCCAAGTTATTGGTGTTGTTTATGTGAAAATGTAATGTTGGGGGATTTGTTGATTTATTGGGAGGAAGTGGAGAGGTGCGTGCAATGCAAATTCCACTTTTGGTGCTGAGGACAGCTTGTGGATGGTAAGTTTTGTCTCTTTTAATTCATTGGTCATCCCTTCATGATCTTCTTCACTAATTTATTTACATATTCTCATTTTTCTTCCTTTTAATTATATGCTTGTTTGGGTTGATATAATGTTTACAATTGGTTTAGTTGAATATAAGATTTAGTTGTTTAAAAACTTAAATACTATACATATAAACTTCTAAGTTGTGAATTCCTTCCTTTGAACCAAAATGTGATATAATAATATATAGTATACAATATTATTAGGTGACTTATTTTGTTTCGTAAATTTTTTTTGAAAATATCAAATAGATTTTATATTTAAGAATGAAAGAAGTAAAAGGTATAGCAATATGTATCATAAACTTTTTTTTTCTCTCACTTCATTTCATTAAAAGATAAGGAAAAGTGTCTTCGGCTGATTATGAGGGTCAAGTCAATAACTGGTTAGGGTTTTTCTTCAAATTCAAGGAACGTTTATATATGCATTTAATTATAGTTGACCAATAAGATCTTCACATCAGTAACATTTCAGTCTATAGCCAAGTGATTATGAGGTTAGGTTAATACAATGTTTTAATTCTTATGCTTTCTTGTCATTTTAGTTTTTTAGTCTATAATTTTAAATTATATTTTGGTTTTAAAAAAGTAATCATGCAGCTTAAGAATGACATCGACTAGTTTGTCTAGTAAGAAATTAAAAATTATGGCTTGAAATCAGAGATTAAAAGTAAAACAAAGAGTAAAGATTATGCTACTAAACGTATCACTTTTAAATGTCGCGCTTGAATTGTTTTCTTGCTCCAAGTCCAAAACATTAGCATCTACGCACTCTCAGTCAATTTCGTTTGACTTGGTTTTGACAACAACATAAATTTTAGGTAAATTTGAGGAAAATAACAGAATAGATATAAAACTAGGAAGAAAGAGTCAAGTCTAAGAGATTCTGGCGTTCTACCTTGTACAATGCAAACCAGTTTAGCAATTTTCAACAATTATATCTTCAAAATATTCTGAAGAATTCCTTTTTTTACCATAATTCTGAAAGAATTCTTAAAACTCAAAATTTTCAATCATATTCAAACTTTGGTCATTCCAGAAATAGTTTAGATTTGTTTTGGTGCTTCTCACAATTTATCCTAAATCTTATTTTCTATTTTCATTTAATTTTTATTTGATCTTCAATTAATTGAAGGCATATTTAATATTTTACTCGTTCTCTCTGAATTTTATTGCATTTAAAATTGATTATTAATTTTTTTAAAATTACTCAGTATTTTTGTATATCAAAAGTCAAAGCTACTATCAAATTAAGGGGTTGACAGAAAATTCTTCGTGCAAATTGATAAAGACAATTAAAACCGAAAAGCGTTATATTGGTAGATGAGAAAACATTGAAGATACAGTTAAAGGTCATGGCAGAACTTAAAACAAATAAATGGGAAAATGTACTTTTGTTATACGCAAAAATATAATATACTCCCTCTCGTCCTAAATATAAGACCTAATTGACTTTTTTGAAAAATCCTAAAAAAGAGAAAAATAAATTAATTATAAATTGATTTACCTAATTTTTTCCCTTAAACTAGTTTATTTTACTTATAAACTAATGGATAATCTAAAAATATATCAAATATGTCATTATTTAATCGACTATTTTGCAACCTTAACCTCTCCAAAAAAAAGTCATCTAGGTCCTATATTTAGGACTGGAGGTAGTATTAATTATTATTATTATTAGTAAAATAATAACATTACAGGGTGCTATTTGACATCTGTTACGCAGGAAGAAAGCATTAACTTTGAAATAGAGAGACTCCTTCTCGACCAAAAAAATAGAAACTCCTGAATAAAAAAAGATACTCCTATTCCAGTAAATTTTAAGAAATGAATTTACATTATTCTTAACTACATCTTGAGTGTTTGTAGGATGTTGTTAGCCGCACCACGAGCTTTTCTATATCTCGAGCACGAATAGAGTTCCTATAACAAAACAAAAACAAATAATACTGTTATAACAATCTTAAATTCGGAGATTTTATATATCCCAGCGTTGCATCGCTTGCTATATGTATAGACACACACAAATATATTACTAGTGTGGCCTCATTTAATTTTGTTTACACTTTTACAACCATATACTATAAGCTTCATTTATTTGTATTATTACTAGTGTGGCCTTACTTGCAAATCATCTTCACTTTCACAGCTCACTACCAAAAAAAAGTATTTAGAAGTGCTTATTAATTAAAGGCATTTACATGCGCTTTATGGGCACCGCTTAGAAAGCGCATGTAAAGTCTGAACTTTGCATGCGTTTTGAGCACATGTAAAGTCCTTTATTTCTTCAATTAAAATTAAAATAAACACATATTTACATGTGTCATGCGCTTTACAGATGTGCAAAGATTACTACATGTTTTTTTATTTAAAATGTAATTAAACAATTTTAAAAAATGTGAAGTTTTTTTAATCCTTTACATGCTTTAAAGCGCGAGTATATATTTACATGCACTTTACCATTAATGAGTGCTTCTAAAGATGTGCTAGTGAAACCATATTCTATAGTAGTGCCTCCTTATGATCTCCAATAATTCTCCACATATTTAAGCATTAGATCAATCATAATCACACTCTTTTAATTAATTTTGATATCATTTTTCATTGGAATATTCTATGTAAAACCACCCTTAATAATTTCTCCATTTTAAATCCCCAACATATGATATTTTTCCAAATTAAAAGATGTGTATATAAAAGATTATATTTTTCAATTGTTACTTATTTAAATATTTATATAATGGATTTACAAATAGAAAATTGCCACCTTTTATATGAATTTAATTTACTGATGTCAAGTGATAATGCAGGGGTAAATTCGAGGTTATGATTAATGTTACATTTTTGTAGGTATATTCCCTTCATCCAACTTCCTTTTTGTCTCTTCTTTATCATCTTCTTGTTTTCATGGAATTTTGATTATAAATTATTTATGGAGCAATCCAGTCGGATTTGGCTTCAAATGATGTCTGCACACTCTTGTTTCTTAACTGTCAAGATAAGGGATCATCAAAATATTATATTTGTATAGATTCGACTACGAAGCTGTGTTTGTATTTTTATGTGTGTGTGTGTTTATATATATATATATATATATATATATATATATATATATATATATATATATATATATATATATATATATATTCCTGTTGAGTTTTGATAATACACAGGTACTGATTACTGAGTCTAATAAGTCTTTTTTTTTTGGTGGAGAGGTGGGGGTAGTTTCAAGGTTTAGCTACAATGAGGAAGATTATAATTTGGGTCCGCCATTATTCCAATTTATCTTTTTGTCAAAACAGAGCCAATGCTATTAATCAAGTTCTTCTTCTGATAAAATTGTGGAGATTCGATGGACAACTTTTAATTCAGGATCACATGACATTAATAGTTATTTTTCTTTTTACATTTTAAATATGTATAAAAATAGAATATCAATTGTTGAGGTTGGATGGACAACTTTTAACCCAGGATCAAGTATTCACATAGCATTAATACTTATTTTTCTCCTTCCATTTTAACTAATGTATAAAAATATAATATTAATGAGTTTCCAAGTTTCAGCATGAAATTTCGGTAATTGAATAAATATGTCTACATGCAAATTCAAGAGCATGGATTTGAGGGATTGAAGAAAATATTTTTTCCCATTTAAGAAAATGGAATTTATAACATCAAATGTACTCATCAATTTCTTTATAGATATCCTCCTATTTATGTTGGTAAAATATAAGACAAGATTTTGTATAAGTTATCAAGATTCTCATAGAGTTTTTCTCCCTAACCTATGTTTATAAAACATATGCGCACTTTGGACACCTTCAAAAAAACTTATTAGATGTGCCGATGAAGAAAGTAGACTAAACAAATTGAGATATTTTTATCAAAAATAAACAGGATAAAATTGAACAATCATGATATTTTATAGTAAAATTTCTTTATTAATTAATAAATTCAATGATATGATTACTTATATAACTCAATAATGTCGAGTTATTCAGATAGCTAATCCTACTTATTAGAATAAGATTTTACTATTGTTGTCCTTCCATTAAAGACAAATCATGTTGTACACTAGATGTGAGTATATTTCTATTAGCAATAATTTGAATCATAATTCACCATGCTTTAAAGGACTAGCTCTTTCCAATAGATCCAACACAGTTGCTAATAATGCATTCATCGCATTAATCCTACACAAGAACAAAAGTTTATGTAAACAAACAATGCGAACCAAGGGGATTTCTAGTATATTATTAGGGGTTATAGTCGAGACCACTACAAAATGTTGAATTCTATGTAAGGTTATGTAAATGTTACAAGTCAACTTGTAATTGTATTTATTGGAAAATGAAATAGGTTTTCAAAATATAGGAAATCAGTATCGGAACTCTTATTGAAAGATGCATATGTATTTAGTGTTTACAATACCTCAAACAGGATTGACTTTAAGAGGGAGATAACTAAAGTTAAAAAAAATATGTGAATTTGATAATTTATTAAGAGATAATTGAATTTCAGATAAAAAAATTGATAACTGAAGCAGGACACACAAGCTGTGGTATTGTGCATTTGTGGTGAACTTCAGAGAGAATATCAGGTTATGGCCCTCATGCATATCTTCATAAAGAAAGAAGGCAAAAAGGATAAAAAGAAAACAAATATGTAATGGTATACTCCCTCCGGTCCCTAATGTAAGAGCCCAAAATTTGAATGGTTTTGGTCCCTAATGTAAGAGCTCACCTCATATTCTCTCCTCATTTAATGCATTTTTTCCTACTTTACCCCTAACTCTCTTTCATATTTATTAATGTTTATGTATTTCTCTCTCTTAAAAGTACCATAATAAATATGGGCAATTTTGGAAAAGAAGCATTAACTCCAGACACCCAACTAACATTTACATGTTTTCTTAAGAAGCGTTTTTTTGACGGCTAGCTCTTACATTAGGGACCGGAGGGAGTATTAATGAAGAGTGCTTGACAATTTAAAGCAAGGACACAAGATCCAAAACCTGGACCGCAATTATAAACAGCCAAATAAAAATGCCATCTTTTACAGTATTTATTCCTCTATTGACTGCCCTCTGAACACTTGCTAACTAATGCCACCATCCATCACATTAAAACTAATCAATCCCAATACCCCCCAATTAATTAACAAAACCCCGTTACCTTAAACTCTCCAATATTCCCTCAACAATGCAACTCCATCAAAAAGTAAAGTAGCTACCTCCCACAGACCCACAGTGATTATTGTGATTCCCCCCATTTGGGCTTTTGCAGCTAGCATTGGGAATTACAGTGACATTGACATATTATCAAGCTACCACATACCACTACTCTATCTCTCTATATATGATATGTGTAATAGTGTAAGTGTATATGTGTACCACTATAGTTGGCCAAAAAATATGTGTACAACTATATGATATGTGAAAGACACTGAATAGTTTGAGAGAAAATGGTGAGAAAAGGAGGGGCCAGAGAGAGAAAGAGAGAGAATTGATGAAAGTAGGAAAGCACACGTGAATATAATAGCAGAAGGAGAGGAGCGTGTTCACGTGTGAAAGGCTGAACCCACTGGTTTTTATAAAAAGGAAAGCAATCTCACATTTTCATTTCAATGTGTCATCACAACCTTCTACACGAGAAGCTCCTCCTCTATCCTCTCCCAAAGTTCCCACCCACTTCTCTATATATAAATCAATAATGTAATGTATATAATGTATGATTAAACTAAACCTGCAAGCTTAGGTATTAGTGAAGAGAAATGGCAAGACTTTGACTCTGAGACATCAGCAAACCCAAGATGGTCAGCTAACTAGTTTGACCATTGATTCATGATATGATCATCTTCTCTTTCTCTATGCTTACAGATGCAGAATGGGGTGGTGAAAATTATGGTTCCAAAGTCCCTCAGTCACTACTCAATTTAATCCCAATCACAATATTTATGTGTGTGCCTTTCCTTATTTTATTATACCCACATGTACTGTGCATGAATATGTTTTTCACTGTTTACGTGGAAAAACAAAATTAAAGAGATGAAGAGGGAGTTGGAGATATTAATAGTGAGTTTTGTGATTTATATAAATATATTGCCGGCAAATTGAATGTTGCTTTTGGCCACCATGTATGATGAGGAAACTAAGCTGTCTAAATATTTAATTTCACTATTTCAGTGTGATTTCATCATTTCCCAACTACCCCCACCATTATTCTCTTTCCATTTCTCTAATGTTTACTGTTGGATTATCAATTTGTATGATCATATTTGCTTGCTACTACTATTATTGTGTGACCCTCATTAATTTTCCACCCCGTCATTTATCATCAATATTGTACTACGTTTTTCCTAATTTTGAGAAAATATTTTCTCCCTCAGGTCCACACCTAACAAAAAAAGTTTTGAGGTTTTTCTTATTTTGAATCAATGAGTTTCTTAGACAGTACGCTAATAACTTCATTACCTAGATTGCTCAAACAAACATTTAATTGGAGCAGCTTGTGTATTGTACATTGCCTACTTTCCTTGTGACTCTAAAACTTGATATGTGCATTGGGTTTTTCTTGGGCCTTCCTCCAAAATGTTGTATTTTTTTCTCGAGTATTAAAATTTATCGTAGTAAATTGTCGCTTAGTTGAAGCTTCTTTACTTGCTTCATACAACCCGAATGGTCTTCTGCTCCCCAGTCCGTTTCACCTAGGCTCTAACTTGCTGTCCCATTAATTAGAATTTTAATCGGGACATCATTTGGAAAAAGTTACAACATTCGAAGTGATATTACCAAATACCAAGACCAACAAACTGCCTCTCAATTTGTGTGTCATCCTTACACAAAAGTCATACTAATATTTTATCATGTGGCATTCCAATTTTACCTTGAAGGGATAGGATAAACGACGTTTCCCAAAAACGCACACGGATTCATTACTGATTTTACCACATCTATTTTATTATTTGAAGAATATATATATATATATATATATATATATATATATATATATATATATATATATATATATATATATATACTTATAAATGGTTTTTGGCGTAGGCAATGTTATGAAGTACTACCTCCAGTCCTAAATATAGGACTTAATTGACTTTTTTTTGAGAGATTAAGGTTGCGAAATAGGTTATTAAATGATGACATATTTGATATATTTTTAGATTACCCATTAGTTTATAGGTAAAATAAACTAGTTTAAGGGAAAAAATTAGGTAAATCAATTTATAATAAACTTATTTTACTTTTTTAGAATTTTCTAGAAAAAGTCAATTAGGTCTTATATTTAGGACCGGAGGGAGTATTTTTTTATGAGTATCAATTTCTATAAAAAAAATTGTGCAATATTACATTTATCAATTTAAGATACACTTGAAAATATACTTTAGAGTGTGGGATAAAAAAGAATTTACACGGCTAGAAACACTTGCAAAAAATTTTCTGAGTGCTAGATGCAACTAACAAATATCTAGAGTATTGGAAACAAAACAAAGTACTTTAGAATAGTGTATACTATAACACAATTACAGGCTGCGAAAGTTACATTGTACTCCCTCCGGTCCTAAATATAGGACCTTGATGACTTTTTTGAAAAATCCTAAAAAAAGCAAAAAATAAGTTAATTATAAATTGATTTAACTAATTTTTTCTCTTGAATTGGTTTATTTTATCTATAAGCTGATGTATAATCTAAAAAGATATCAAATATGTCATGATCTAATAAACTATTTCGCAACCTTAATCTTTCCAAAAAAAAAGTTATCTAGGTCTTATATTTAGGACCGGAGGTAGTATTTTTTATTTTGATTTTTTTAAAAAAATAAATTAACTATTACTACAAATCAGTGAATTTTTATAATCGATTGAACTAATAGATTGGTTATGACAAACTGACAAAGCTTGCATTTTTAATGAAAATGAATAAACTTGGATATATGGATGTTTGAGGAAATTGGGTTTAAGCTCTAAAATATGATAGAGGTCCAGTTTGTTAGAACCAAAAAAATTCAGGCCCAATTAGCAAATGTAGGTGGTGACCGTTGGAACCGTTATATATAACTGCGCTGGTAAAAACACGTTCGTTAATATAATCGTACAAAGCTGTTTTAATGCTAACATGACTGATATACACTCATGCGTGCCTCTCACGTTTGCCCCCAAATATGTCCTCCTTCAAGAAACTAAGTTAGGATTGAATCACGTTTAAGATTGAATCAAATCTTCATTGCCTAGTTAGGATTCATGAATTATTCTTGGGCCATGAGTGGGTTTGTTTCTGGCATTAATATTCAAAAGCTATGTGGAGAGTGGAGCACAAAGTCAAGTAGCAAATATTGTTGATAGTCTGATGGATGCTCAAAATTTAATTTCCGTGCCGCCTCCCTATTTTGCTGGATTAGCATCAACAAGCTTCCAAAGTGAGAAAATGTTAAACAATTCAACACCAAGAAGATGGAGCTATGTGTCCACAAGAACAAGAGATTTGTGGGATCGTCTTTTTGATGAAGCTTATAACGCAGATGTTTGTATTAATACTCACAATGGTGGTATACTCTGTCCTCATTCCTACATTCTTGTAACTTCCTTCATTTCAATCCAATTTGCAATGTACTCCTTCAACTTTTTTTTGGAGAAATAAATTGTTTATAGATATATGTATTTTCTAAACTAATTTATATTCTAATTACATGTGACAAATCTTATAATTTACTAATATAATTTGCTTTCTTAACTTATATTTAGGATTATACTGATCCTAGCTATACCATGCTTAAAATATGACACATCTACCGATCCTAAATATAGGACCTATTTAGGGAGATGAATTCAGTCATAAATATAAAATCTTTTTCTAATTCTTACCAAATTTTTCCTAAATTATTCTTCTCAATACCCCCAATATTAGACAATAAGAGAGAAAAGGTGGAGGTAAAGGTCTAGTTAGGGTATATAGTAATATCCTGTTGTTTTAACTAACTTAACCAACATTCTTAATCTAATTAAATTAGGTAAATATGTCCTATGGAGCGAGTACTCTATTATTCTTTTTCCAGCAAATGTGTGAGTGTGAGTATACATGGATGTTTACATTATTCGTTGAATCTATTATCCCATAAGGGGATGGCCTCTCCAGTATTGACAGGCATGCTTAAGCAAGCACGTGGCAATCGTGGTCACCGTTCAATCTCCATTATTGGAGTTCCACATGAGGCTGTTGGAGTCTTTATTCAATTCATTATTCATGTATTCTTCCCGGTATGTCCTCTCTCTTTTATACAAAGTTCATCACCATAGCTATGCTTTAATTTTGAAAAGATTCTAATCCTTCTCTTACCCCAAAACACAATAAACTTATGGGTTGAGTCGTGTCCAAATATATTGTACTTAGGAGATAGGAGTGGTTCACAATCCCTTAGTAAATTAGGAAGTGACACTTCTCATCATTGTACAAATCTTCCTCGCACCAAGCATGATGACTGAACAACATGAATATAACGCTGTAAGTCAAGGTATAATAGAGAGGAAGAGAGCTTGGAGTCAGAATTCGGTGTCACCTAACCTCTATGTTTATCTAATCTTTATATTCGGTACGTGGTTGCCATGCACCAAACATTGCCCATGATAGTAATTTGTTTTTGCCATCGAGCCATGATAGTCATTAAAGGAGCCTTTATAACAATTAAAATGGCGACCATAGAATATTGATTAATGGTGGTCTAACACAATCAAAGCTTTAAAACGAGTTTATAATGACATGGAATCTACTATTAAAACACATAAATGTTCCAATGTCATATGTAATGGTTAGTTCAATACCTCATCTTGTTAGCCTTTTCGTTGGCTCAAGCTCACATTTTATCACCCATTAGTATCCACTCTAAAAGCAAAACAAGACTCATTCCTATGAAACCATCACCCACGTTCTTCACAAAAATAGTAATAATATAATAATAACATAACCATAGTGATTGTCTGATGTTCTGTTTGATAGCTATGAGAAAGAAGAAATGGAAGAATTGGTGGTGTCTTTGTTGGTGCTGTCACATGCATTTGTGGTCCCTCACTTGAAGCGAGAATGTGAAGAGAGGCTAGAGATGAGTTTACTCACAATAGACAACGTAGTCGATGTATTTTAGATTGCTTTGTTATGTTATATGCTCCAAAACTCAGCCTAATTTGTTACATATTCATCTCAAATATTCTTCAAACCTGTTTCAGAGTCTCAAGGTTGGAAGGCAATGAAGCAGAGTCACCCATGTCTTGAAATCCAACTTCTACAACTCATCACTCAATAACATGTAAAGAAAAAATTGTCTTTTATCTACTACTTCCTCGCTTCGCTTCGTTCGTAAATTTAAGATACTTTTGACTTCTTTAGAGAAATAAAGGATATAAAATCAATTACTTTAAATTGTGATCTAATTACATATGATATGTTATACTTAGTTACCTTTTAGAGAAATTATTTAATTTTTTAGACAAATTAAGGAAGATAATGAAGTAAATTTAGATAACTAAATTATAATAACATGTCCTAATTTTCTTATATTTTTATTTCAAATCTAATTTATTCTACTAACAAACTAATCTATAATCCAATTAAATGTTTGTAAGTATAATAAATTTGATTTAAAGAAAAAATATAAAATTCAAGACATGTTACAATTTAGTGATATAATTTACTTCTTTATCTCTCAAAAAAAGTCAAAGGGATCTTATGTTTAAGACGGGAGGGAGTAATTTTTAAATTTCTTGTCATTTCTGGAATTGAAATTTTCTGGTGACAAAAAAAGAGGATGGGGAAGAAGAAGAGTTAAGAGAGGAAGATGTATATGGAACTGTATGAGGCAATGGAAGCAATTGTCCATACATGAAGAGATGGGTGTAGAAGAATTGGTCCACATGATAAAGATTTAAGAGCAAAGGAAGGTCCCTGTGGTCATGTAGCCTGCAAGGGGATAGAATTGCTTATTCGTCATTTTGTTGCTTGTAATTTGAGAGTCCCACGTGGTTGATTTCATTGTAAGAGATTGTGGCAATTATTTGAGTTACATTCTCGACTATGTGCTGATCCACTTATCTATAAAGTCCCTTTATGCATGTAATTCTAATTTATTCACTAAATATTAATGGGTCAACAAACTTATCTACTTGTACCAACATTGATGGTTTATTCACTAAAGAGTAAGGCTGTGGCGCCAATTTTTCAACAGCAGTGGCCAAAAGTTAGTGGTGATGAAACGAATATAGTGTAACATCAGTTTCACATCCTAACATTAAGTTGTATATTGTTTATATTCGTGTGTAAACTGTATGTTTGTGTATGAAATCTCCAATTTTTCAATTTGTAGTAAGTTTATATGAAAATCATGTGAGACAACCTAGAGCACATAATTCCTTCTGCATTTACCACAAATTAGTTGCGCTAGTCTTTGGCTTGGATCGAGGAAATGCTGCAAAACTGCTGATTATTATTAATAATTGATTAAAAAATTACATGTAATAGCCTTTCAAGTGAAATCAACACATTATAAAATATGAAAATGTGAGGACTATGATCTAATAAAAGCCTATTTGAACTGTAGCATATGTTTCTGACCAAAAAAAACTGTAGCATATGTGCTAGAGTCACATGAACCAAAAGATGTAAGTCTTGCACTTCCCATTGAGATCAGAAAGTACTTACCACAGATTCTTCTAGTCTTCTTGTCTCCCCATCATGCTTGCATCAATTTTCAAGGAACCATTTTGTTTTTATTCACAAAGGTGTACTCTTCTCACTGTTTCTTTGTAATGAAATTCTGGTATATAGTAGAACTACTTCCTTATCCTGAGAAAAATATTGTTGCTTCATATTTCACAGTGCTATTATGGGGACGAACTTTCTTCATCTGAACTTCTATCTTGTCTTGCATGGTACTTGTTTAGAACAGGTAGTGATGCAGTAGAAGCTATCCTGAAAGATCTTGCAGCACCAACCATAACTCTATCTTGCATCCTTCCCACTTCTTTGCACACTTGATCCAAAATATTTAGAAAGTCTCTTACAATCATGAAGATTCTGAAAGGATGGGCCTCTTCCTTTGCTGCATTCCCATGGAAGTATTCTGTTACTTCTTTCACACGGAATAAAGCCTTTCTTTCATCTTCCTTAATCCTAACAATTTCCTCTCCAGCATCTCTCAAGAATAGCTTCATGGAGTTGAAGAAGTTCCCTTTTGTATCCGGTTTTTCTAATTGCAAAACGGATCTCACTTTCTCAAGCCCCGATTCGAGCTTTGCGACATAGCTGCTTAAGACATCTGAGTCCATTGTTGCCGCTTTCTTGACATTGCCGAGGTCTCTACCTAGTCCGGCCACAACCTGCAATCCTTGCTTCTTGAACTCGTCCTCGTTGAATTTAGGATTCATTTGCTTCTGACCATTCTCATTCGCAGAATCACCGCTCATGCCTTCGGATCTAATGATCTCTTGTACCACAAAGTGAAGCAGTGTAGTCTTACCATCTGTTCCCTTTATGTCTACCAGTTTTAGCAGAGTGTCTAGTTTGAAAGCTTTGGCATCGCCGCGATTGGTGCCAACATTCATTCTATTTCCTGACCTAAGAACAGCTTCGAGGAGTTTGAGGAATAGCCGGCTGTTCTTCAATTCCTCGCTCGCCGCCTAATAATATGGTGACAGCAATAAATTGGTTTATTTCTAAGGAAAACAAGAAAATTAATCATTGGTTAATACTTAATAAGATACTCTTGGTTACCTCAAGGGTTTGAAAAGACTTCCTGAGGTAATTAACTTCATAATCAAAGTTAGCTCTATATAACAAGGCTTCAACTCTTTTGAAGGCAAAAGGGATATCAAGAACTGCCTTCAGAAATCTTTCTGCAGACCCAAGTTTTGAAAGGTCACCATCATACTTCTTAAGCTTTATCTCTTCCTCCTTGGTGGGAGCCATCTTGACTAAAGTTTCAAATAACTCAGTACCCAAACCTTCAGGATTTCCTGTTTTCTCCAAAAAAAATTGTCACACTTATTTATCCATCCAATGAAGTAAAAATAAAACCAGAAAAATCAAACACAGAGAAAGAAAATATTTCAAATTTAAAACACATCACTTAAGACTGGAAAATAAAATATGACAACAAGCTTCACATTCAGATGATGTGAATTAGCATATTTGATTTCCTTATGACATGGATCAACCAAGTTTGTTAGATTTCTTGAACCCTACATGTTTCTAAGATTCCCTTCACTTACATTGTTGAAAAATTGGGTTAGTTAACAACAAATGCGCTTCTGCCTTCACATTTTGCACACATACCTGTACCATAATGGTTTGACCTATGTTGTTAAAAGGGGGTCTGAGCCTGGCTTATGGCCTATTAGAGACCATTTTCCAGGCCTGAGCCTAGGCTGTGGCCTGGAATGGTCTGTCTATTAGTCTTTTAATAGGTCTGATAAATTAAACATATTATACTAAGAGGTTTAGAGAGATAAATAATGGGTGACAATCATTTGAATGAAGATGCTTAAAGAATTAGATGGAATAGAAACCCTTGAATAAAGAATATAATTATAATTTTAAATTAAGATTTAATAACAAATAACATCAACTTATTATAATAATATAATTTCTTATTTAAAAAATATTATTAAAATGCTTAATAGACCAGACTGATAGGCTAATAGGCTTTCTTTTTCAAGCCTGAGTCTGACCTGTTAAGCAAAACAAGCCAAAAGAAAAAGTCTGGGTCTAAACCTGGTTTGGAAATAAAGAGGCCGGTCTAAGGCCTTAACGGTCCAGTCTATAGGCTCCTGATAGCCAGGCTGGGCTATTCCCACCCCTACACATACATTGAATTAGACTTTTTTAACGTGTTAGAGAAGCAGAATAATTCTGCAGGTGACATCCAATTGTGAAAGGCACTTGTGATCAATTATGATTTGCTGACTAGTAGCTTGATGTGTGTAAAAGAACTTGCTGTGAAAAGAGGAAACATACCATCCAAAAGAGCTTCACAAACTTCATCTCTAGTAACATTCAGTGCCCTTAGTAGTATAGCTATGTTCTGTGACTTCTTAGGATCAAGTACCTTATCCTCCTGATTAACAACAGGAGGAACAACCAGCTTCCTAGGAGGTTCCTTTGGAGCATCATTTGTAGAATTAAATCCAAATAAACTCTCCATCATATCCTCATTCAATCTAACATCAAAACAACAAAACACACACACTCATTAGCTGAGTTTTGCACTAATTTCTAACACTAACCCAAAATTTTACCAAAATGCCAATGTATGAATGGACTTACTGAAAAGAACTTGACTTAAGCTGGTCCCACACAGTAGCACAATCTGAAGTTGCCCTCACTTTATCCCAATGCAAAGCCTTCAACTTTGGCTTCCCTCCCTCCATCTCATCACCATCAACATGTTCACAAGAATTTGACCCTTTTACCCCTTCCCTCTCAGACCAAGTCTGCCTCTTTCTCGATCCCGAAGACGACGACGGGACACCAACCGCCGCCGGCGGAGCCTGTGCCGCCGGCGCCGGCGACGGCGTGTACTCCGATGACCGGAGATGAGTCAAATTCGGCGCTGGCGGTGGTGTGGAGAATTTCGGCCTCCGAGAAGCGCCGTAGTTCACTAGCGGTGGTGGAGGAGGAGGAGGAGGAGGCGGCGGTGGGGCCGGCTTTATCGACGGAATGATCACCGGCCTGACGTCCGGCGAAGACGCCGTGAACCGATTCCTCGGTGACGTCCGCTTCGAGAACGGGCGCGAATTCCCGCCGGAATCACCCTCCCCCCTCGCCGGAGCCGGCGCCGGCGCCGCCGGACTACCGTGAGCAAGCGAACTCTGCCTCGATATCGGCGTGAAATACCCGTCCTCATAGCTCATCGCCGATCCATGCGGCGTATGAAACGCCATCCCCCGGCTCTCCTCATCAGAATTCTCCGACGCCGGCGACGGCGACGGCGAAGACGACGACGAAGTTGAAACATCCGGCGGGTAATTCCCGTCCAACGGCTTCGTCAACGGCTGCAACTCCGGACTCGGCCTATACCGATCACTTGATCGCTTCGCCGGAATATTAATCACCTTATTATGATCATTGATATCAATATTATTATTATTATTAATGAACTCGTCTCGTTGACTCAATTGTTGACTGAATTGTTGACCGAGTTGTTGACTCGGTGAGTGGGATATTGTCGTCGGTGGCTCCACTGTGCCGAGGTATAGATAACTGGAGGGTGGGCCCTCAGTGTCATTATGTGAGTTTGTTCCATGTACAAGCTTTTGATGATGATGATGATGATTGGAAGTGGATTGTTTGACACGGTGTTTGTGTCTGTATAAGAAGAAGCATAGGGCGGAGAGCATGCCGAGGGTGACGATTCCGACGGAGATGGCGATGGCGAGTTTTTTTGTGGCGGGGGGCGTGGTGGCCGGAGATGTGGCGGTGGTGGCGTTGGGGATGGCGGGGGAAGGTTGGGTTTGGTCTGGGGAGGGTGGTGATGGTGATGATGATGGTGTGGTGGGGCCCACTACTTCGGGGTTTTGGTGGAAGAAGGGGAGGTCCGGGGGAGGAGGGGAGTCCGGCGGCGGCGGCGGAGGGACGTCCGGTGGCGGAGTGGAGCCGTCGGGGAATAAGGGTTGGTGGAGGATCCTTCGTGATGATTGGTTAGTGATGGTCGCATTGTTGATGGGGAAGAGAGATAGGGAAATGATGAGGAGGAGAGAGATGGATATGGAGATGTGGAGAGGTTTCATAGTGAGTTTTGATGATTATGTTGTTGTTGTTGTTGTTGTTGGATGATTGTATTGAGGTTTTGGGGATTCATGACTCTTCTGAGAATTTACTTTAGTTCTGATGAAAGTTGGGAGTGATGAAAGTGAGAGTGAGAGGAAGCTTGTTGTTGTTGTTGTTTGGGTTGTAATGTAAGAAGATCTTGAGTTTGATGACACTCACAGATTCCGTCAGCACCAGCCGCATTTTCCTATTTTTATTCATTTCCAAACATAACACATGTATCTGGAGAGATTGATTTGGTTTTAAATAGTACTCTATCCGAAACTAATATAAGATCTAACAGCTAAAAAAACATGTGAATTTTTATTATGATACTTTTAAGAGAGAGAAATACATATGCATTAATGAATATGAAAGAGACTTATGGGTAAAGTAAGAAAAAACGCATTAAATGATGAGAGAATGTGAGGTGAGCTATTATATTAGAACCAAAATCATTCAAATTTTGGCTCTTACACTATGGATTAGAGGGAGTATAAAACTTATTTTCAGTTCTTACCAATTTTTTTAAATTATCCTTGTCAATGCTCCTAATAACAATAGAGACATAAGACAATAGAATGGAGTTAGAGGTAGATGATTATGGTATATTAATAATACTATGTTATTTGATTAACTTAACTAAAATTCTTAATCAAATCAAATTAGAGAAATAAGTGTTAAATATTTAAGACCGGAGAGAATATTATTTATATATAATCCTTGAAATAGTAACTATTTTTATGGTATAGCTCTTTATTTAAAAGGCAAGCATTAATTGCAAATTTCCGATAATTGGGAATGTCTTGCCACTAAACTATGAAAGTCTTTGGTGATATATAGCTTTGTTAACAACTAACTAGTTCACTTTATGAATATTTGCATCGGGAGGCAATCCTACTTCCAATCTCAAATATGAAACTCTCTTATGAAAAGTTTTGGGGCAGTGAATTTGAGATCCTATAGAAAAACATAATTAAGATAAGGTCCTATAAATCATAATCACCATGTCAAACGTTTTTTGTTTCACCATAAGAGGTAAGAGCAAAAGCTTGGATAATAAGAGGTAGTAATATAAGAAATTTTTTGTCTACATTAAAAGAAATAATAAAAGCCAATATAATAAATATTTAATTTTTATTTTTATCCTTACATATTAAATGTATAGAGAGTATGTATCATAAATGATATATATAAAGGTAGAACTAGAAAATCCCATCAATTATACCTATCTACCTATAATATAAAATAACTATCTCATATAACATGAATTGGAGGAAGTAAGAATAAAAATAAACAGTTACGTCAAGTCGTCAACTTTACCTATAGTAAATGATTTAAATAATGCGCTCGCTTAGTTTGTGTAATTTTGTTGAATAATGTGGACGAAGAGGGAGTATGATATATTGATATTTTCCCTGTTTTGGACAATATTGTTGAAGAGTATTAAATGCGACTATACACTTATTAAAGCATGGAAGTGTATGTTTTTGGTAAACGTGGGGATGACGGTGTACTTGGCCTGTTCGTTTTCGAACAAATGGGCGATGATGACAAAGTTTTGTTCATATGATTAAATTTCGGATTCACCCAAAACTATGAACTTTGTACTTGATGTGCTTTATTGTTATTTAATACTGTAAATACCTAGCTTTATAATCTTTTTCTGAGGGATGGAAAAAGAAATGTGTTCAATATCAAGATATCGATCTCTCGTTGGGAGCCAGGGCAAAGCACATATTCCTCCACAGTCCACTTTGTCCTACCAGCTTTATCACTTTATCTTTTGGGATAAATAAAAAATTGTTGAGTGTGTCTACATTAAAAGAAATATATATATATATATATATATATATATATATATAATGTTTGTTCATCAGAGCCCTTCATATATAACTTATTATTTTAAAAAGATAAATAGAATACTTCATTTTTGCAAATTTTATCCTGAAAATTGTTCCTAGCTTATCCTGAAATTTTATTATTGCAGGCAATATTTGTACATGTCTGGCTGCAGACAATGGAAACTTTTCCTATAATGGTAAATAGATGTAAGTAGTGTATTCTTCCGTGTTTAATATATGGCTTAATTATTATATTGCTCATCATTTTGATAGATTTTAAATATGTGATATGCTTTTCAATTTCTCCCTAAATTACTTACTCCCTCCGGTCCTAAATATAGGATCTAGATGACTTTTTTGAAAAATCCTAAAAAAAGCAAAAAATAAGTTAATTATAAATTGATTTACCTAATTTTTTCTCTTAAATTAGTTTATTTTACCTATAAGCTAATGAATAATCTAAAAAGATATCAAATATGTCATGATTTAATAACCTATTTCGCAACCTTAATCTTTCCAAAAAAAAAGTTATATTGGTCTTATATTTAGGACCGGAGGTAGTATATTGATACTTCATTAACAATATTTGAGTATGAAATGTTTATGTCATTTTAGGGAAAAAAGTGTCATGTTAACTAAATTAATTAATATATTTAATTAGTCATGTTAAAAATAAATCTTGTATTTAGGACATGAGTTGTTAGATTTATTGGGCACATTATTTTAATATTACTCTTTATTATTTATACAATCACCAAGCACATAGGTCAATTGTATATGTTGTTATTTGAAGGTAGCAAAGTTTTCCCGTTGTAGACTTGAATCCCGCAACTCCGCAAGTTAGATGAGTTGATTGGTAGTAGCGCTAAATATGGGTGAATAAAACCAAAAAATATTACTTATGTTGTACATATTCTACATTTTTAAGGAGCATGTATTACATATATATCACGTTATACCAAACATTTTGCTTATGTACACCAAATTAGAAAAAAACGACAGACACTTTTAATTGCAAACTAGATAAAAGGAATTAAGTAAAATAAAACTGAAGATAGGTAGGTACTACTCCGTTCCATGAAAGAAATAAAACTAGATAAAAGAAATAAATACCAAACATTTTGCTTATGTACACCAAATTTCTTTGAAGGTTAGCAAATCCACGAGATGAGTCTAAAAACACGTGAGCCGCGTGGCTTTTCTGATAGCCATTTTCGACAAGTTTTCTCGCTCGTTCACTGTTTATTAAAGCGTGACTTTGAGGTTTATGCTTTGCTTAATTCGAGGTTAGCTAGTAAATTGGGCGGTGATTTAAGGATAAGGGTTAAGTATCATTAACCTAGTATTACTACACATCACCAAACGTATATAAGCTATGCCCAAGTCCAATGTTTCCATTACAATCATACTTCAATCTCAACGCCTTCAAATGCTAACTCCTCAACTATTGATTAGGCTTAATCAACCGTCTAATCCGAATCCACTGGGCATACATACATGAACACGACACGTACTTTCAATTTTCAAACACCTTTCACACACATTAACTCTCACTTCTTATTTAATTTTTTTATTATTAGTATTTATTTTTGGGAAAAATTGAAATTGATAAGAGGGAAAAAACAAAAGAAACTGCCTGTAATGTTTGCCGTTGTCGGATTCTACCGACGGGCCTAGATTCTCATCAATGCATTATTGCGATTTGCGACATGCTTATAGTACCAACGCTAATTATATGATATACGAACTACTATTGTAACAAGAAAATGTACCAATATGATTTTGAAATCGATTTAAATAGTATTTTATATAAACATATCAATTTTTTATCAAATTGTGCAAACTTCAAGTTTTTATATTTATTTCTCTGTGTGATGCTGATACGAGTGCAAATTTGTCTAGGGCAAAATATCATATAAATACTTAAGGAATAAAAAAAATAGATGTGGGGAATCCAAGGTCATACACGTAATATCGAAGAAGAAGAAAAGTGATGCTTGGGATCACAGGTCACATATTGTCTTATTAGTGAAGTGCTTTCTTTGTTGTCACTTGAAATGAAAGATTGATAGCATATTATTGTTACTATATGCTTTTGATGTTAAACTATAGTGACAATAACTGTACAAATGAGACATCCTATATTATCAAATTGTGCGCTGTTTCAAAAAAATTTATCAACATATACTGATGATTTATGTTTTAATAAGACATATAGTACATATTTATTTGTAATTAAGAGTTTGTAATTCAATACAATTTCAGATTGACTGTGAGGATATGGCAAAGAAACATGAAGAGATATAAAAAAACTTAATACACATATAATCCAATTGAATCTTTTTATTTTCCGTATATAAAATAGAGACATGTTGTCAACGTATATACAGAAGTTTTTGTGTGCCTTACTATTAAAGGGTATGTATGGGAAAAATTTGTAGAAATAGTTGATTGAAAAGAGATTATTCTTTAGGTTATAAAAGAAAGATGTAGTTAAGTTTTTAAAGAAGGAAAGTAATTGTTTTTAGAATTGACTCAAACACACATTTACGGCATGTAAAGCTTTGTTCTGCTCAACGCGCCTGAAACTTCATTAAATTAAAGTAAGTTGGCCTTAATAATTGATTATAAGAAATTTTTTTTGGATAAACTGATTATTTGTAAGTCATTTATAATAATAAATGGTAATAAATGAGTGATCACCTATTCATATTAATTAAAAATCAACAAAATAAGTGAGTGATCATTATTCATATTAGGGCCGGCTCTCTTGAGTTGATATATTTTCTCTTCCCCTCCTCAAATTTTTTGGGTGGTGGTGTGATCTCTTCTCTCGTTGTTGTACGAGTTTTTTCATCGTCGTCTCCTTCCCCGGTTCATGCCGGAGAAGGAGACGTCCGTTACTTTCATTGATCTGCTTTTATGTTTTTTTCATTTTAAAATAAATTGGTCTAGATCATTATTCATATTGAAAATGTAATAATGTGACCAATAAATAAAAATGTATTTCCTCTTTAATTTTTAATAAATATCATTCAGAGTATTTTTTTAACTGAGAGTATTATTTTATATTTGATCATGAACTTCCCTGGTCTATTAATGATTTAATGGTGTTAAATCAGAGTCTGAGCAATTCAAATTAAAAGAGTGAAAAGTGTGTGAAGACAAGGGGAAATGTTTATTATGAAATATAAATAAATTCTGAAGTTATTTGTCGCCACGACGCTATATGGTTTCAAAAAGAAACAACTCTTCCATGACTCTATATTGTGCATGATTAATTGTGCTGGCTTCAACCTCTGCCAGCCTTATTTTAAAACTAGCTGGTATGCTTAAAAAATTTAAAATAAAATTGTGTGCTGCTAATTAATGGCAGTAACGGTTGTTAAGCTGAATATTCTTTGTAAGTTATACAGCGAATATATTAACGTTAGATATTTGCATGTGATGGCTCAGCTTATCCGACCACAAAATGAGATGACCATAATATTTTAATTTGACTCGTTGTTTATTAAATTTGTTATGCTGTATCGATAAATCAATAATAAACTTAAGAACTCACAATATATAGGTTGAGGATTACAACTAATTGGTTCTTATTGTATTCACTACAAAAAACGGGATCCATATCGGCGTTTTATAGGGTCTCGAATCGGTGGAATTTTCCGGCGGAATAGTGCTACGGCGTTTTGGCAAAACGCCTAAATATTTGCCGTGGGAATGCGGCATTTAGGCGTTTTGAAAAACGCCTAGACGAGGGGCAAAACGCCGGTATGCGGAAATAATATTTTTTTATTTATGCACATAGGCGTTTTATAAAACGCCTATGTGCGGTATTAAATAATAATATTTCATACCGGCGTTTTGCAAAACGCCGGTATGTGTTTTCCAAAAAAAAATAAAAAACATTTTTCTTCCTGATTGTTTAGAACCAGGTAGAAAAATGTTCAAAAACATAAGGAATAATATGTTAATCCCAAAGTTACATACACATAAAGAATAATATATATAAACATAAGCAATAACAAGAGTAATTCATAAAACATCATACCCAAATATATAAAATCAAAACAACAAGCAATATGTAAAAGAAAAGCAATAAGATCATATCAACATTATAAAATCAAATATCACCAAAAAACACGAAATAAAAAACATCAGCAAAACTAGCCATAAAAACAAAGCAACAGCAACATTTAATGAGAGACGAAGAGAAGAAAAATAGAAGAAAACGAGAAAATGAGCAACTTTGCGGAAGGAGGGAGGTGCTATTTATAGGGAACGGAGGTGCGTACCGGCGTTTGGAAAACGCCCATATGCATTTTAATATTAAATAATGCATATAGGCGTTTTGCCAAACGCCTATATGCATTATTTACATTAAAATAATGCATATAGGCGTTTCAGGGAAACACCTATATGCTTTCTAATGCATATAGACGTTTGGCGGAAACGCCTATATGCATTATTTTAATGTAAATAATGCATATAGGCGTTTCCTCAAAACGCCTGTATGAGATTAAATATTATTTTAATCTCATATAGGCGTTTTGAGAAACGCCTATATGCATTTAGTGCATTTAATATGCACTTAATGCGCAGATAGGCGTTTTTCAAAACGCCGATATGCGCATAAAGTGCATATGTGCGATTAAAGTGCATAAAGTGCAGATATGCGCAGATATGCGCATAAAGTGCATATTAAATGCACGTTATGCACATAGGCGTTTCTCAAAACGCCTATGTGCGATTAAAATAATATTTAATCGCAGATAGGCGTTTTGAAGAAACGCCTATATGCGGTTTTCTGAATAAAAAAAAAACTGTCAGCCCCTCTTTTTTAAATTTAAAAACCATACCGGCGTTTGTTATACCCAAAATGCCGATATGGAAACGCGGGAAAAAAGGCGGGAAGCGCGTGCCAAATTTATTGGCGTTTTCATATAGGCGCTTTGGGTAAAAACGCCGGTATGCGTCTCATATAGGCGTTTTGGACCAAAACGCCGGTAAGGTTGCGCCGGAATGACCCGTTTTTTTTGTAGTGATTCCATATTATAATTAGGGAAAATCTCAAATAAGTCCCTCCGAATAACCAAAAGGATAATTAAGGAACCTAAACTTCCAAAAGGACCATGAAGGAACTAGCACCTATATGTCATTTTAAAATTTTGCGAAAAGACAAAATTGCCTCCATCCTAAAACACAAATTGCGAGAAGAGGGTGGGTGATAGGGTGTGTTTAGGGTGAGGTAGGAATTTGTGTTTTAGGATGGGGGCAATTTTGTCTTTTCGCAAAATTTTAAAATGACAGATAGATGCTGGTTCCTTCATGGTCCTTTTGGAAGTTTAGGTTCCTCATCACTTGTCCTTTTTGGTATTCGGAGGGATTTATTTGAGATTTTCCCTTATAGTTACCTATATTTAATTACTTTGTTTAAAGTTTCCTTGTTCTCTTTCCACGAGAGAGGCTTTATTTTCTGTCAAATTTTGACAGTAATTTTATTCCATATTACATTATTCATACTAATTAATCATTTAGGAGAAGGAGAAGTGGTTTGTCTTGGTTATAATATCTAAATAAAATTTTATCTGTTGAACTAAAATCGCTCCTTTTTCTCTAAAACGTCTCTATTTGTTTTATGTCTAGTAACGACTACAAGATTTCTATCAAAAGAAGCAAGTAGTGACAGAAACTACGATTAAAAAAAAATATTTTAGGAAACCAACACTTATAGTATTTATTGCAAAAAACTAACTACTTTTTCTAATAAGCATACCCATTAAATTTTTTAGATTCATTATATTAATTTGTCTAATCATATATATATGGTATGCTCTAATTTAATATCTTCACATTAAGTAATGTGACTGCATATTATGTTGATGAGATGAAATCACGAGTTACTAAATGTTATTTTCACCATTTATAAATATAGGACCTATTTATTGGGAGGTGAGTTAGTTTAAAATATAAGATTTACTTATTATTTTTTCATTTTTTTCTCAAAATCATTCCCATTGGTGCTCTCTAATAATAAACAAACAAGTTCGATAAGAAGTGTGAAAATAAATATATGTAATGGTTAGGGTATTTTGTTAATATTATGTGATTTTAACTAACAACATTCATCCAATCAAATTAGATAATTATGTCTTATATTCAAAATAAGGGATTGCTATGCCACAATATATATTTTCCTAATGTGGGGGTCCATGTTTCTATTAAATAACTCTTGAGCATTATGCATATTTTTAATTGGTAAGAATTTTTGCATTTGATTCCAAATGCATGAAATTTACATATAAAATATTTATTTTATTTTTCTCAAAATCAGTTAATTACATACAATCAATATGGTAATTGTTGAAAACTTTTAAATACACAGTAAAAGTTTAATTCTAAAGTTCCTATGTGCCTATTTCTTAATTTATATAGAGATTTGGTGTTACATGAATGATGAAAAGAAATTTTGTATGAACCCAATTTTATCATACTTCCTCCGGTGCTAAATATAAGACTTAATTGACTTTTTTTGAAAAATCCTAAAAAAAGCAAAATAAGTTGATTATAAATTGATTTACCTAATTTTTTCCCTTAAACTAGTTTATTTTACTTATAAACTAATGGATAATCTAAAAATATATCAAATAAGTCATGATATAATAGACTATTTTACAACCTTAACCTCTCCAAAAAAAGTCATCTAGGTCCTATATTTAGGACCGGAGGTAGTATTATTTATTATTTGACAAGTCATAAATAAACATTTTAGGAATATCTTAGTATAATTTGGAAAATAATAATCCAATGTAGCGATTGTATGAGAGAGAGAGAGAGAGAGTCAAAGTCATATTTACCTAATATTTTCTCTAAGTGAAGGATAAATTAAAATTTTATTGTACCACAAAATGTTAAAATTTATCTAAAATAATCCATGTGTGTTCGCTAGAAATTTGCCAAACCATAAATAACTTGATCTAAACCCAAACCATAAATTACTTGGTAGATGAGGTTTATCTAAGACTAAGAGTATAGTTATTTGTTTGGGGGGGAAAACAACTTTAATTGTTTATGAATATAAAAGAAAATAAAACAATATATTTCTTCCTTTTAAATTAAAAAAGAAGATCGATCTTCCTTTCAAATAAAAAATTAAATATTTCTTCATTATAAAAAATGATAATTCAAATCTCATAAGGATTTTTTTTTTTGCCTTGTGCAATTGAAAATAGTCTTTGATTCTATATCAATCTTCAATATCAATAGATAGTCCAGATCAGACTCCAAAGGAAAACAGAATATAATCCAAATAAATAAAGCAACTTATAAAAAAGGGCACTAATTTTATATTTAACAAAAAATGAAATGCCCCTTTGATTTGAAAACAAACACTTATTTTCATCCTTTTCCAGAAAAAAAAACTATAAAAAGCAATCACCTCCATATTTGGATGCTACGACGTGTCAGCCTGCAAAAAGCAGGTTTGATGTGTCAGAAGGAACACCGTTGGAGGAGGGGTGAAATCGAACGGATGAAAATAGAAAAAATATCGGAAGCCACTCTTTATCAGAGCCAAGTTTCGATCCTGGGACCTGTGGGTTATGGGCCCACCACGCTTCCGCTGCGCCACTCTGATTTGTTGATGTATAACAAAATAATATTTTAAATACATTAGATAAAACAACCCCTTCAAAACGTTGTCACAATAGTATACTAGAATTAGGGCCTGTTTGGATTTAGTTTCTAGAGAATAGTTTTTTGAAAACTAGTTTTTGAGAATAGTTTTTGAGCAGAATAGCTTTTCTGGAAAATAGTTTTTGATAAAATGAGAGTATTTGGATAAAATGTCAGTGGAATAACTTTTTGAATATCAATTACCAAAAAGGACAATTTTATCCAAAAAGAAGAGTGAGGGAGAAGAGAGAGAAGAGGGTGAGTTTGTACTTTACTCATTTTTGTAGTTTGAGAAGTAAAAATGGGGAGTTTTTCCCAAAATGAGGTTTTGGAGCCAAAAATAGTTTTTCTGCTGTAAAATAGTTTTTCTGAAATTTTTTAGTGTTTGGCAAAAAATGTCTAAAACCTAGGTTTGGTTTCCAGAATGTATTTTGAGTGGCTATCCAAACATACTCTTAATGTAAAGCAAACTTGTGACTTGTGAGGCTGTAATCGTTTTGCTCAATAAATGGTCCACCGTCAGAATATCTGACTGCTGATGTGTGTGTGAGATATAATATACTCCATATGTGAGTGTGTGTATAGAGAGAGAGAGAGAGAGAGGAATATGCGGTGCCTTTGATGATTGAAGAGGGACACACCGAATTAAACAAAAGAAAGACATAGAAAGTGATAAACAAGAGTAAGATAGGGGTGTTTGTTTGATGCTTTACTTAACTCCTTCACTTCTCTTCTCAATCAATCTTTCTTTATCCCTTTTGGATCATCACCTTACTTTTTATTTCCCCTCTTATTTCTTATTACTTGGCTGCTTCCCCTTTTCAGTCTCTGTTGAAACTGTAAATAAATTGAGTTAATACATTAAAGCGTTACTAATGATCATGTTAGGCACCAATATTTTTTTTTGTTTTAGTATTTGTTCTTCTCTCTGATTTCTTACATGTTCTATGCACTCAACCAACATTTTCTTTTGCCATACCCACCCTAAAATTAGCCCAAGAAGTGTGTGTGTGTTTGTGTGTGTGTGAGAGAGAGATTTCAGTTTTGGGAGAAACCATTTTTAATTGAAATGGAAAATGGTGGAATGTAGCTCAATTTTAAATAGCTATATAAAGAAGGGGGAGAAAGTAAAAATAAGAAAATTGTATTAAAGTCTCAAATAAGATAAATTAATGGTTCTTTAAAATTTTAAAATCATATAAAGGTCCCAAGAGACGTATGTAATATAATGCAACTGTGAAACTACCAATCTACATTCATCAATTAGTTATTAAAATAATGTTGTGACGGTTGTTGATATAGTTTTATTATTTGGTTGTTAATAACAATGCAAGTAAATTGAGTCACCCATTTGATGGGGTGAGTTTAATCTTAAAAGTAAAATATCTTTATAATTTTTTCCCATATTTTCTTAAATTATCCCTATTTTATAACTGAACTCATTGGTTCTCTTCAATAATAAGTAAATAAGAGAGTGATTGTTATATGAGTGATCTTACCATTTCTTTTGCCGAGATCAAATGATGTTAACTAAATTAATTGACATTCTTAATTCGATCAAATTAAATAAATTATATCTTATATTTAGGAATGGAAACTAATAATAACAAATGTTATTATCAATCATGACACATTAACTTATCAATGAAGGCACACCTAGTTATCAAGTAAGAGCGACAACGATAATGTAACACATAATATTGCCCTCAAGTTTCTCAAGTAAGTATGAGGTTTTAAGGGACTTTATAGTAATCTGCCTTACCCGGTTATCCCTTGAAAAATGGAAGCAGCAGACAATCTTGAAATTCATACAAACATTAATTTAAGATTCTTCGTAACTTTGTTTTCAAGAGAAGACCCCTCCTCCTCACCGACCCTTCCCTTAGAATGTTTAACTGCAAGAAAATGGGCTGTCTAACAACGACAAAATCCTAGCAAATATATGGGCTGACTAACGCCAACCTCGTTAATAGGACTAACTTGGAAGCCATAATGAGACCAACTAATCATTAACGCAGCGTCCAAATTCAAATGTTTGATTAATTTTTCTTTTGGACTGAAAATCTATGATTAATTATATATTGTCCATTTATGTCTCTCTTATGTATTACTATTAAGTTTGTTGAGTCCATATCTTTTATGGTTTATATTGCAATATTTGTGTTCTCTTTTAGTTGATGGGTTGAACATAATTACTATGTAATTTTATCTTATCTTAATATTTTGTCTTCTTGTTTTTTTATCAGCAATATTTTGTCTTCATATAAAAATGAAAGCGAATTATTTTTTGTTGAAAGTTTTGTGTCCTATGTTTTAAATGTTCTTAGGGAGATTAGCATTTACTAGTAGTGATGCTGATGATCTCGTTAAATAAGGTTTCACATGATGAAGAAGAAATACGTCTCTCCTTAGCAAATGATGAAAATAACCAAATAAGTAAAGGAGTGCGCAGAACCACACAACTTTCACATGGTACTAAGCACTCCCCGATTGTCAATATAAATGTAGTTGAGTGGTTGTATTTGATCTTAACTATATAAATTACTCCACTTTGTGTACACAGTGAAGCACAAGTGAGTGTTTTAGGGAGATCACATCATATTATCATTATAATAACTTGGTTTAGGGGGATCAAATGAGTGTTAATTTGAATTAAATAAAAATTAAAACTATAATCGTCTTGGTGATGTATTATTTCAATGATAAATCATTAAGCCAATAATTAAATTAGCACTAAACAGTTTTTTGTTCCGAGTGATGGAAAAACTTGGATACCAATATACTCCCTCTGATCTGGTCCTCATTAGTCATATGAATAAAGATGTAGACAACTTTTTTACATATATCAATAAAACATTTTGAAATTATTTATCACAAATAGGTTTAATATAATTTTTCATTTTTACCCTTACTCATTTACTATACATATTTTCACTCTCCTCATTATGTGTGTGTGTGTGTGAAAATAAATATTCACCTATTTTTTTACTTTAACTTGCTCTTATATGTTTTGGACAATAAACATACCATATTACTTTATTTTGTGGAGGAAGTATACACGCATTAATTATGACGCGTCAGAAAATTCATCTAAGCACCTTCATTCCATCTTGTGAACACATACATGAGGAAGAAGATAGAGTTGAATATCATTGAAGTATATAGTGAACCATTTTTTCCTATGAAGAAGTAAGAAAGGAAGAAAAAGCCTAATTTTGGGCATGTTGCAGGCGGTGTTGGATTTAGACTAAACAGCTGCGTCTTCCTGAAAGCAATTTTTCGTTGACAAGAAAACAACACACCAATGTCTTGAAGGTATAATGCCCTAAACTCCAAAAGACATGTCTCATAATAATATGCTTTCTCGAAGAATTGAGTTCACCAAATCCCTGAAAAATGAACTCACATCTCACTTTCCCATTTCAGATCCAAATCGATCACTATTGCAACGATTTAACATCCATCCTCATAATCAGTTTGTTTTTAACTTAAATTGTAAATATTCAAATCCAAATGACGTTTTATGATTACCTTTTTTTTAACTACGTTTTATGATTACCTCAATCATTCCATTTACACGTCGTACATAATATTACATGGAACTTTTGACCAAACTACATCCAAGAATAATTGAGATAATCATTTAAAAAGATTCACTTTGTAAGTTTATAATTATGAAAGTTTGCAAAACTTGATATCGTATTTCTGATTATTTTGATAATGACATTTTTTAAACTAGTAAATAAAATGTAGTGGCAAGTTGTGTCTCTCACACACACACACACACATATTTGACGATATTGACGAGATTATAATATTATACATAGTTTCATTCAAGGTTCTTAAATTTAAATTTTTAAATTCTAAAATAACAGATTCCGTAATTTTTCCCTTTATTTAAGAATACTATTGTATACATTCATTGAATAGTTGCATATAATGTGTCGTTCTTTTTAGGTGGTGAGGATAAAGATAAGACAAAGATAAGACATTTGAGAGAGGAGAAAACAAATATAATATAACTTTTTTCAACTGAAAATAATATAACTTTGTTTTTGGCCAAGAGAAAACAATATAATAGTACTCGATCCCAGTCTCAGATCTCTGTTACCATCATATGTTTATAGTTATATCCCAACAATCCGTTAGTAATGATTATTGAAAACGCAAATATTCACACCTAATAATTTGGAAAGGAAAACATATTGCCTTCTATCCTTAACATGTGACCTATAAAGAGTGGTAAAATTAAACGAGGTAATTAAAACCTTTAGAAAAGTATAATTTGGTAGCTCAACTTACTTCCTTAATCTAGTCAAAATTTGGATAAATTAATCTTGCATTTAGAATAAAAATTGATATTGGAAGACTAGGGCACAAAGCCTAGCTAGGCTTTAAAATAATATTTGGTTTGAGGATAATTTCAAAATTTCAAAATATTTAAAAGGATAAGATGATTTTTGAGGGAATGAATTCAAAATTTTGTTAAGGAGTGGAGGAAAAGTTTATACAGTCTCACATTAAAATTTCAAAAATATCGTCTCACCCTCCCCTCCCCTACCCTCTCATCAAGCTAAACACACCAGCAAGATCAGCGTTTGAGGTCCTTCCGTAGTCCTACTTGTTTTACCTAATGGTTGTGCATTATTATTCGTAGGAATTATATTATTTTTATTACTTGTTCATTAACATCAATTTTCCAATTTTCTAATCGAATCTAGGCAAATTATGCAACCAGACATGTATTGATTCTAATAAAATTGATCCTAATTATAAACGTTTAAGCAATACTATATAAGTTCTTTATATTATTATGTTAACATCTTTAATCACAAGTATTTTTTCACGTGAATTTGCACACACACACACACACATTTATATAAATTTGAATTTATACTTAATGAGAATATCTTTCATTGTGCCAACGCCAAACGTTTTGATAGAGATATAATTTTAATTCTTTTTTAGGCATAAGTATTCTCATATTGCAAACAATAATTGTTAGATAATTACTTCTGATATCGAGAATTTAAACCTTAATTTGCTACATAAAAAGGAATTAGCCTATTCCATTATGCGCTGCGCCCCTATTTAAGAAATTCTTGTTATTTCTAATATAGTTACTGATATAATTTGACAAAAATTAGTAGAATGAAGTTTGGTCTTAGGATCGAAGTCATAAGTTTAAGATATGTTGTGTCGGAAAAAATATATTTAAGAAATATCTTAATTTAATAGTTAAATGAATTAAAGGTAAGCTGTCAAAATTCCAAACATAATTGTCGAGCCATGCAAGTGAAGTAATCCACTGTGCCCATATTTCTACAATGATCAGTTCAATGTCTTTCTAGAAGATTATGACATTTTTTTATCAGAAGATTATGACATTACATTTCCCGCTTCTTTGATTTTTTTTAAATCCTCTGCCAAATCTATACAAACACTAAGGTCTAAAAGTTAAGTAATCTTGTCACAATTATGTCAGCTAATGCTCGTATTTATCGGTAATAATACCTAAGCTAACGTTCAGACGCTTACATAATCTACGGGTAACATTAACATGCATAAAATCTCAATAAAAAAATTTAACATACATAAAATCGATATATAGAGTACCGACAATAACTGGTATTATTTTTTATTAATTACTTAACGGCAAGTGTTTAAAAATTTTATTTACAAGCTAATTTGTATTTTATATTTATTTCAGAAATTGTAATTCTACATGAATAATCGTTATATAATGGGCTCTGCATTAAAAACAATTTTTATGTTCTCAGTTAAATGGGCTAGTTTATAAATGTGTGTGTGTGTGTTAATGAGTTAAAACACAATATATACTATACTATAAAAAATACATAAAAATACATACATACTATACTTTAGACTTTATTTTTTTGTTTGAAAATCTATGACAAATATAACTCAAATAAAATATCATATCCGTTGAAGAATATAATAGTCTATCATTTTCAAACTCCAATATTTTTCATTGGGGAAAGAAAGAACACGATCCACAATAAACTAACAAAGAAAAGGTCATTAAAATATTAATTCATAGCAACAATTAAAAAATAACATTAATTTATATTATATATATAAATATATAAAAGTCAAAAATACCTTTTATAGTCTACGTTTGGGGTGCAATATACGTTTTTCTTTTTTGTGGTGTAGGGAAATACCCATGTATTCTCAGTTTTGTAAGCAAAAACATATCTTGGGAATTATATTGAGGAGCCCAATAGGTAGATAAGTGAGCCCAATGCTGTTTAAAGAGCTTATTTGATGTGTTCGCTTGCACACCGTTGGATGAGGCTTGAAATCGAACGGTTATAAAAAAGTAGACACCGGAAGCCACTCTTTATCAGAGCCAGGTTTCGATCCTGGGACCTGTGGGTTATGGGCCCACCACGCTTCCGCTGCGCCACTCTGATTTGTTATTATAATGTGTATATAAAATACATATAATAGTTTAACACAAAAAGAGAGGAAACGAATACATTCTCTTGAGGTTGGAATTACGCATACACCATGGGGTTGCAGGCACAGCATAGAAAGCTAGGAAAGTGATAACCTAGACTGACTATATAGAGACCACTCAGAATCAAAGTACTAAAGTCATTCATTCATAACTCAACTATACACTTCATAACTCAGTATACACGGGCATATTTTGAAAAACCAAATCTTTGATGCTTCACTTCACTCCAAGCTTACCTTCTCTCCCGATTTCTCCTTCTAAACAGGGATTCTTTATTGATTCTCTCTCTCGCTCATTGTTCTCCCTCATGTTTTGTCCACCTATTGATTCTATATTTTTCCTTGTTAGTTTAGATATCACAGTGAATAGTATATCTACGATATAGGACGAATTTTTCAGTATTTTTGTCTGCTCTTTGTTTTATAAAATTCCCTTTTCTGTTGAAGACCTGACATAGCATTTCTTTAACGTTGGTAGTAGGCATCATATATTCGTTAGGGTTGGGAGTGTGAGGATTGTTTTTTTTCACCTTTATAATAAAACCAACCGGAGAGGGAGGAGAGATGAAGATAGTTAGTTGAGAATGATCGATGACAACTAACTAGCACAATTTTGGGAAAATGGCATAGGCATATCGTGATGCAACATTATTAAACTCCTCACTCTTTGCTGAGTCTGTCTAATTAGTTTTTCATGGCTCTATAATTTATAAGAGTACAGGCTCTCAAACAACTGCTAAATTATAGTAGTTATGAGAATTGTTTTTGGGTCTAAGGAAAAAATCTCCCTCTCCCTCTCCCTCTCCCTCTCCCTCTACCTCTCCCTCTCCCTCTTCCTCTCTCTCTCTCTCTCTCTCTCTCTCTATCTATATATATATATATATATATATATATATATATATATATAAGATGTTTATTATATTGGTTAAAATCACATAAAATTATCGAAGCACCAATATCATCTATTTTTATCCTCACTCTCTTTATTTTACTTGTTTATTATTATTAAGGAACATTAATTAATAGGGATAATTTATTGAAAATTTGAGAAAAATTAGTAAATGATTTTATTTTTAGAACCAAACTCTCCTTCAAATGGTGGTCTTTGTTATATTTAGAACTAGAGAGAGTATTCTCATAAATTGATACTTATGACTTGTCTTTCTTATGATCAATAATGTAATCTCCCAATTTATTTAGTATTTAATTAGTCCTAATTAGTAATTACTGAGTAAAGTGCTAGTGCAGATTCAGATTTGGGTCTTTAGCTCTAATATAATATGTTCACCCAGCACTCTCATTTCTAATTCAATCTCTATAAATTCACTATTAGCACGCGCAGTATATTCATTATGTGCTGGATAGATTTGGTCACTGGCGTATTCATCTTGGAACCTAAGCTACTACGTGTATGTTTCAAGTATAATAAATCCATAAGACATAATGAATTAAATCATCAGCCAGTGTATCTCTTCATATTTGCACACGACTCTTGAATAGCTACGGTTTGTGATTTCCCAAGAAGAAAACATAGCAATGACGTGATGGGACTAAGAAGAAGATGAAGATGAAGGGCGCCCTTTCTTTCTTTTAAAGAAGAAAAGCCTAATTTTGTGGGACGTTCAGTCTCATTCGATTTAGACCCAACGGGTGAAGTGATATATTGTGAAGAAGTGAATCCAAGCTTGGCGCTTTGAAAGCTATTGTTCTGTTTTACATTATCATATCATATCAGCCTACTGTTGGGATATATGCCATAATTAACCTCTCATTTCACAATAATAATTCTCATATACAATATAGAAGTAGTATTATTATTCTTGGTCAAAACCTAACCATTTTATTAGATATTCCCTCCCTTTCATCTCTTTTTTTTGGTAAAGAAATTATAGGAAGGGGTTTGGGCTCAAACCTCCCTTTCATCTCTTTTACCCCGTTGAAATTTGTTTTTTAAACTTAGCTAGTATATGTAATATGTACTCAAAACTTTTACACATAAAACATTTGATTAATTAATTCTTCAGATCAAGATAAGTTCGATCCTTTAACTTCTTCAAAGCTCCAACGCTCCATAACTCGAATAGCTGATGCTCAGAGTAGCATTCATATTGTTACAAGAGAGGGAGGGAGGGAGGGAGAGAGAGAGAGAGAGAGAGAGAGAGAGAGTGTGTGAGATCAGAGCGAGAGTGAGAGCAAGAGTGATATAGCTCAATGCATGGCTGAAGTTGGCTAAAATAGTACAATCCTTAAGGAGAACTAACGAGAACTAGTGTTCTACCTCGGGTGATGCGCTTGATTCAGGACATAGTGATTTTAAAAAGGTGTTTAGTTATCGAATAAATAATACTCCCTCCGTTCCTAAATATAGGACCTAGATGACTTTTTTGGGGAGATTAAGGAAGACAATTAAGTTAGTTTCTTTCCAATAATACCCCTCTTTAATTATTTTCACATTCCCCAAAAATCCCCACCCTATCCTTTTCATGGCCGATTCGGATAACAAAATTTAGGAACAAAATATCCTCCACCCACCAAAATTAGGGATCCAGGACCTCGCTTGGGTCCAAGCGAAGAATGATTTTTACTTACTTGTTGCCATCGATCAACGGACCGTCCGTGATTTCAATTTATAACACCACCACTGGACGGTGCGTTTGGAAGTACGACGCCTCGCCGGAGTTTTTATCCTGCTTGAGGCGCGATCCGTTCGATTCTCGCCATGTTTGTGTGCTAGGGTTGAGGGGATTGTTGTTGAGTGTTGTGGTTCATGGTGATGGTGAGAGTGAGAGTGAGAGAGGCTTTGTGGTGAGAGATTTTAGAATTGGGACTGATGGTGGTGAGTTGAGTAGGCTGGAGAAGGATTTGACTGTGAGTGGTGATGCGTTGATGACGTCGCCGGCGTCGGTGTTGTTCCCGGGTTATAGTGCGCGGTTCGCGTTTTCGCCGCGGTGGAGGCATGTTTTGTTTGTGGTGTTTCCCGGGTTTGAGGAAGAAGAGGAAGAGGAAGAAGAAGAAGGGTAATTTAGGAAAAAATGTGGCCAAAAATGTATCTAGGTCTTATATTTAAGAACAAAATAAACTCTCTATCTAGGTCCTATATTTAGGAACGGAGGGAGTATGTATTAATAGTAAATATATTTGATGTGAGGATTATATTTGGTGAACGAACCATTTGGAATAAAGTTGTAGAAGATGAGTTTTAATATTATAATTCATGTAATTTATATTTAAGTTAAAGTTATGATTTTCCTAAATAAAACAAAAAAACACACAAAAATAAGTCAAAATCTGTCTTAAACAAAACTTGTGCAACGCACATGGTTGTGCTCAAGACTTTTAAACCTGTGTGTTGTGCGAATGATGACCTAAATTTAATTATATTAATTTAACATGTCTTCTTCCATAATTAATGACATCATATATGTTTAATGTTATAACCAATATCAGTTTGATGATATAATATTTCAAATTCTTAATTTAATCAACAAATGTGTAATAAAATTAACGTTAGTATTATGATGTTAAGCAGAATATTTTGGTAGGGTTGAGTTTCGATCGTTTCTCCCCCATTTTTATATTAAAATATGATAATAATGATTTAAATATAATGTTTTGAGATAGAGAAAAATGAGTTTCCAATTTCAACTCATCATTCCAACCCATCATATGTATGGCCATACATACTGAGGTCTTCATATTAGTCGAATAATTAACACGGACATACGGCCTTTTATTTTGAACTGAAACATACGGCCTTTAACATATATTATATAGGTTAAGACGTTATGTGCATTATTGGTTCATTATTCTGTATAAAAAAAATTATTGGTTCATTATATATAATTGGTTTTACTGTTTCACCAACAAATTAATCAGTAAAGTGTGAGAAGACGCAAATAGTTATCTACTCACTGAATAGCTTTTCATATGTCGTGCTTTTCGGTTGAAGAGTAGACTGACCAGACACTTATTGAAAAACAAAATCTCACTTTGCTTCTAGTTTTCTTAAGCTTGTTTGGTTGCCCAAGGAAAGTGGTAAAGAATTTGAAAGTGTGGAAAGTAGTGGTTTTTTAGTAATTTACATATATCCCGGTACCCACAAGTTTTCTCTCTCCATCTCACATTTTTTTAGGTCCCACAAACTTTACTTTATCATCATTACCTAATTTACCTCTACTTTCCATCTTCACCCTTTCACTTTTCATTTCTTCACTTTCTTTCTTACAACCAAACGGACCCTCATCATATGAAAGAATCTGTTTACAAATTAAAAAATATATAAATACCAGTGAAGAGATACAAAGAACTCGATCCCATAGTTATGTTATCGAGCTGGTGGCACATAATCTCCTCTCCATGGGGAATTGAGGGGTTCAATCCAACACATCTAATTTTTTCAAGTTATTTCATTTTACCTCTTATGATAGCAACATAATAGAGAGAGAGAGAGATACAAAGGTTTAGCACTTTTTGATTTCTTGTTTTCAGAAATTTTTTTAAAGAAAAATGAAAAAAATATTTGAAAATGTGTTTTTGATAAATGTTTTAAAACATATATTAAAAGTTATTTAGAAAAAAAAACCTAGACATCTCTTTATATATTTTCACTTTTTGTTCTGCGAAATTATAGCATAGACACATAATAATGTAGTTTCAATGTTTAATTAATAACAATAACATTAATAAAACAAACTATGCTTTTAATTTTAGATTAACTATTTTAAATATGTTTTTAATAATTAAAACGATTTAAAAAGATTTTTGTATTTTTGTTTTTAAATGAGCTCATTTAAATTACCTTACACATCTTATTCTTAGAATATAAAAATAGATTACTGAAATCAAACAAGCCCTTTTATTTTGAGTTAGTTGCATTGGTCATACTCATAATTAATATTATGTTATACATAAAATTGCAAGTAGTCACAAATTTCACAAAGAATGAGCAAGAGGGTCTCATGATTTGATGCAACAGTGCAACTTAGTTCCCGAAGCAAATGACCAGTGACCAGACACGAGCACATAAATCCATGGCCATGCATGTGCCTGTTCATGAGCTCATTATATATATTCCTACGTACAGTGCCAATGTTTTTTTTTTACATTTCTTTTATTAATTCCCACCAGTCCCTTTCTTGTCATGATATATATACACCTTTCAATGAGCTCTGCTTTTCTGTTCTTTCTAATTAGAAAAATGAAAAAGTTTCTATGTCGCTGTTCAATGGCACTGTTAAAAAAACTTCAAAAGTAGGAAGGATAGGATAAATATGTAGTATATATTCCTTTTTGTGATAGGGAACGGAGATGGAAGAATTTATTGATGGGAAAAAAATACCACGAAGGATAGGATAAATATGTACTATTTTTTTTTTTTTTTTGATAAGAGTAAATATGTACTATTTTGTTGGTATGGTTTCTTTCTCTTTTTTGGGCTATTCTTTTTTTTTTTTTAATATGGGTTAAACAAAGGCATACAATGCAGATTATCACACACAACACACACACACACACACACACTTTTCACATGTTTGAACACTTGACCTCTCCTCCATAGCTTAAGCGGGGTGCCAATTGAGCGAAGACTTGCTGGCTATCTTTGGACTCTGATTATTCTAAGAATTAATCTTTAAGTAGGGAATTTAAATCAGTAAAAAAACTAGGGAATATAATGGCGATTTTACAATTTAAATATAAGAAAAATGAAATAAGGATACCATATTACTCTTCTTATATTCACCTACATGTTGTAGCTGGATAATTATAATTTATAAAATGATAAATTACTTAAAATCAACAGACTGAAAATTTGAAAGAAATATCTTGATATCAAAATGGAAGTAATTGGTCAAAAATTCCAACCATAATTACCATCCCTGTCTTTCAACGATCAATTCCTTGTCGTTTTACTTTAGGGTATACATTTTTTGAATTTATGCACATTGTGTCCACATTCCCTTCTGGAAGATTATGACATTTTTCACTTTCAAATACTACATAAATTGATTTCAAATTCTACGATCTAAAAGTCGAGTATTTTTGTCGCGATGATGTCTTTTGACTTTTAACTTTTTTACATCATAAGTAATATTCCTAATAAAATATTTATAATCGTTTTTGGAATTAAACATGTTATCTTTTTTTTTAAAATAAGTATATATAAAATTATAATCAGGCTGTATAATGTGAATTTTTAGGAAAAGAACAGTGATAAATAAAATACACTTTGTGAAAATCTTGTGTTTCAATGATGATTCACTGTGCTATAAAAAATGATGGATCAATTATATTGTATATATACATTCATACAGAATCGTATCGTCCATTTAAATTATGCGCTTGGAGCATATATAACATTTAGATGACAGTGTATGCATGAATATTGATAATGCATCCCGCAAACTTTTGATTAATATATAATCTTTCAGCCTACACAGACACCAGTCAGTTCCATTTTTATAATCTGATCTGTATTAATAAGGCACCACCATCTTTTTTTTTTGGCCAACATAAGCTAAGGCAGGACCATCTGTGTCAGGTTTGCATCACAAAGAAATAAAATTGATATTTACACGTGATTCTGATTTTCTGGGAAAAAGATTCTTTGTATATACACGCACACATATAATATATGGTGGTGACATACACATAGGAAAAAGAATATCACGAACCAAAATGATGATTTGATTTGCCATATTTATAGTAGTATTAACTTTGCAAGTAGCAGATTGAAGCATTGCATATGGAATGTATATTTTGAGGATAGATAAGAAAAACTACCCATTTTTTTTCTGGACTTTGGATTTTTTTTCATATTTGAATCTTTTGATGCCATAGTACTTTTAATACACGACGCAATAACGAGCAAATTAATTAATCAAAAAGTTAGGTTCACATAATATAAACCTAAAAATGTATTAAAAGTACTATGGCATCAAAAGATTCAAATATGAAAAAAAATCCAAAGTCCAGAAAAGTTGTTTTTAGGTTCGATGAATAAAATTAAAAGTCAACTGTTCCAAATTAAAAGCCATGAGACACACCATTGTTTCATTTAATTAGCTTTTAATTTATATCATGAAATGATCTTAAATCAAAAGGGAAGTTTCATCCCAAAAAAACTAAATTACTAAAGGGGAAAGTTATTTGGATTTATAGGACGCACTTCACTTGTGAAATTTCCTATTGTGGAGCTCATAAATTCGACAGTCCTTCATATAGAAACAGTTACTCTATAACACTTTACCCTTTCTTCTTTTGTTAAGAACACTCTGTAGGCAATATTTTTAATGATATCGACCATCTTTCACTAAAAACAACAGTGATAATTATAAGCTTAAAGATAGAGCCTTTTCTAATTTGAAGAAAAACTCGGTAGGTGAACTAATTCATAATAAATACTATAACGATAATTGTGAGATTTCCCTGCATTACACTCATGAAAATACGCACTCCTATTGTCTTAAACTTTCTAGGTAACAAACCCTTCAACTATTCATAAGTAATTAACGTTAGGTTTCACTTCTCAATCGATACAGTAACATATACAACATGATGTATGATGGAGCAATTATCCATCAATATGCATTGCATGCTTGTGTATGGAAAAGATCCGGGCTCTAGTGGGCCCACCCTTTGTCATAATTCCCATAGATTGATGTGCATATGAATATGATTATGTAAAAAGATTTTACATTTCATATGTACACTTATTATTCCTTTTCAATGCATCTTGATTAGGCTGCTTTTGCTTTTCTTGGTCGTACCTACCCATATCATAGACCAAAGCAAAACGCTACAACTCAATTCCCTTTTTGCAAGAAAAAAACATGTCGATATGTGAATCCAGCTAGTGATGCTTAACTTGTGAATGCTTTTATTCTGTTCATTATAGTGAATATATATGATTATTGCCCCTGTGGACAAATTCTTTTCAATTTTTCTAAAAAAATTTTAGGAAGATAATTTAAGGTTAGCACAATTAACTCATTTTACTTAATTTTGAGATACATCTCCAAACAACGCGAATGAAGCCACAATAAAGTGGCACACCTCAAGTAATGAACCTGCGCCAAGTGGTTGCATGTTCTCAGCCAATGTTGTAAGGATTGGACCGGATCGGACGGTCAGACTGGTCCAACAGTCGACCAATTCATATTTAGCTCAACGATTATTAGTTTGACCGTCGGTCTAATCATCAGTCTGAGAGATCCGACCGTGTTGAAACATGATTCCAAGGCCTGTTCGACTCGCCTTCCAATCCGACTTCTACAACATTGTTCCGATCCTTTCCCGAGCTCAACCAAGGATGGCTACTTGTGTGGACAAATTCTAACGTTAAATGGCTTTCTTTTTATTTTTCCTTTTTATAAATTTTTTTCTAGTAAAGGCCCTATCATAATAAATCATAACATCTCTTTATTGAGTGTGTTATTTATTTGTCGCGACCAAGCTTTTGTTTGGATTGTTTGGTTGTTTCTACTTTGGCAATTTCCAGACATGCTCTCAGATTTCATATCTCTTTAGCTTCAGTCCTGTCCCCTTATCTTCTTTGTATCTCTCTCTTTGTCCTCCAATCTTCTTTGGTTTCTCAAATATTCCCACCTCCCAATATTCTCTCCATCTCTCTCTCTCTCTCTGCCTAGCTACTATACTTAGCTTCTTCAACTCTCACTTCCCATCTTCACCACTCATATACTTCAACTAGTTAGAAACTGTTATTTCCCACATGTTCTTCAAATATACATGAAGAACCTTATTCCTATACACATCATAATAGTGCAGTTTGGTCGTTAAACACTCCAACCAAACCAAAGTTTATGCTCTTTGTCTAAATATATATGCTGTCTTGTGACGTAGGTGCTTAATAAGAACATGCATCGTAAAGGAATGTTGAGTATAGAATTTGAGTTGTAAACCAAAGTTTATTGCTTTTGCTTGGGAATATCAAAGAGAAAGAAGAAGGAGAGGAGAGAGGAAGATATATAAATAAATATATATGTGTCAGTGGTCTCAGTATTAGAGCAAGTGGATGTGTCTCTGGTTTTGAGAAACTTAACATTGTGTTCGAGATAGTTTCTGTGTCCAATGTCTCCTTTCTTGAACTTCTTCACCGTGCTCCTTGGGCTGTGTTATTGATTCAATGAACAATCTCTTCTCATTCCAATTCAAAAACATTTTTTTCTGATATACACACACACTGAGAGAAGTGAAATAGTAATACTAATACCCCACTTGCCTGCTTCTCTTTCTGGTCTCATTTTGTGTGTGTGAGAGACAAAAGATTTAGTCTTTACTAAAATATAGTTCTTCTACATGGTTCATCTTTGAATTTGAGTGAAGGATTCATCATTGAGGAACTGGACATTTAGCTTGTTTTTTTTTTATTTGGCAAGGATGAAGTTCATGAAACTTGGATCTAAGCCTGATTGTTTTCAATCTGATGGAGATAATGTCAGGTATTATTAGATTAATATTTTTGAGTTTATTGAGCTTTTGCTTGTTAATTTCCTTCCAAAATGGTCTCATTCATCTCTTGACCCTTGTTTATCTAAAAGATAGTTTTTGAGATATTCCTTCTCTCATGATTTCTTCTTTTGATAAACTTTTTAATAGCCTGGAATATTTTACAGGAGGCATTAAAGTTTTCATCTTTGATATGTTGTTCTAGTAATAATATGTCTTGTAGGCCTTGTGAGAGGTATAAACCACCTTTTTGTGAAAAAAAAAACTCTTGACTGCAATTTCGTCATAATCTCTTGTAGACCCAAAATCAGCGTTGATAGATTCTTCACATTTGGTTATTGTCATTTGAACATTCTTGTGGACAATACTTGTGTAGCTAGTTCTGTAAATTAATTTTCTCTCTTTTCTTAAGCTCTTTTCTCTTCATTTTTTTTCTTCTTCCTGATGTGTTTGCTTTTTTCATGGACTAACATGAGCTAACATATATTTGTCCAGATATGTGGCGACTGATTTGGCAACTGACTTAGTCATCGATGTTGGAGACAAGAAATTTTATCTCCATAAGGTAAGAATCTAGTAATTAACTCATCTTTATATACCCTGCAGTTAATATCTATCAAAGGTTCAACTTAATCTGGTGATAAATAGCTTAAGCAATAGGATTGTTAAGGACACTCACATTTTCTTGATATATAGGTTTGCGTAATATGATTTATATCATTAATAATCCGTGGTATGCTGATCTTGACCTTGTTTCTTTATTAATGCCTACAGTTTCCACTTCTATCCAAGTGTCCTCGCTTGCAAAAGTTGGTTTCAAACACAAATGAGGAGACTGATGATTATGAGATTAAGATTAATGACATTCCTGGGGGACCAGCTGCTTTTGAAGCATGTGCCAAGTTCTGTTATGGCATGACAGTTACTCTCAATGCTTACAATGTGGTTGCAACTCGATGCGCGGCAGAATATCTTGAGATGTATGAAACTGCTGAGAAAGGGAACCTTATCTACAAGATTGAAGTTTTCCTTAACTATAGCATCTTCAAGAGTTGGAAGGATTTAATCATAGTTCTTCAAACCACGCGGTATCTTCTTCCTTGGTCCGAGGAACTCAAAATCGTTAGCCATTGCCTCAACTCAATAGCTTCCAAGGCTTCAATGGACACATCCAAGGTTGATTGGCCATATACATATAACAGGAAAAAGCTTTCCTCTGAAAGCGGTATTAAGATACATCAGACAGTTCCAATGGACTGGTGGGTGGAAGACCTGTGTGACCTTCAACTCGATCTCTTTAAGCGTGTCATGACAACGATCATAACCAGAGGCAATGTGTCTGATTCTGTGATTTGTGAAGCTTTAAATGCGTATGCCTCAAGGAAATTACCAGGTTTTGAAAAGGGTGTGATGCAGAAAAGTGATAACATTAAGTATAGATTGCTGTTGGATACCATCTTCAGATTATTGCCTGTTGAGATGGACAATGTTATCTCTTGCAGTTTCTTGCTTAGGTTATTGAAGGCAGCCATTGTTTTTGAATATGAGGATTTGGAGATATGTGAACTGATGAGAAGAATTGGGCAGAATCTTGAGGAGGCTACAGTGTCTGATCTTTTGATTCCAGGTCCAGTTGGTGAGACAGTGATGTTTGATGTTGATACTGTACAAAGACTAGTTGAAGAGTTCATCTTAGCATTTGAACAGGATATTGATGCTCAGAAGGCTGATGATGATTCTCTTATGGAAGATAAATTGCATGAAGTCCGAAGCACAAAGAAGTTTTCAGATACTTCTAAGCTTAAGGTAGCAAAACTGATGGATAAGTACCTGGCCGAGATCGCTCGTGATCCAAATTTGCCTCTCTCAAAATTCATCAGTATTGCTGAATTAGTATCAATCTTTCCTAGACCATCTCATGATGGCCTCTATAGAGCCATTGACATGTACTTAAAGGTGAGATTTGCAAAGATTTTTGAGATATATGTATATGTTGCTTTTCTGTCAAAGTAGTTTGAGCCAATTTGATAGGACTTCTCTTTTAAGTAGCCAATGTGGTACAATTATATTGTGTGATATCTCAGGCTGATTGTGTTATGCAATGCAGGAACACCCCAATATCAGCAAGAGTGAAAGGAAAAGAATATGTAGGTTAATGGATTGCAAGAAGTTGTCAGCAGAAGCATGCATGCATGCTGTGCAAAATGAGAGGCTTCCATTGAGAGCAGTGGTGCAAGTTCTCTTCTTTGAGCAGATTAGAGCCACAAAATCATCATCATCTGGAGGGACTACAACACATGATGTTCTCGAGTGTACGAGGAACTTGCTTCCTGGCGCTTCTCATGGCAGCTCAAGATCTACCACAACCAACACAGATGAAGAATGGGATGATGCTCTTAAAGGTCAACTTGCTGCACTAAAATTATCAGGTGGTGGTAGTAGTGACAGAAGCAGCAGCAATGATAATGGTGGTGGAAAAGGCAACAACAATGCTGTTAAACTAGCTGCTAGTAAAATGAAAGGATTGAACATGTCAAAGAAGATAATCTCTAAGATTTTTTCAAGCAGAGAAAGAAATGGAGAGATTACTAGCTCTGATTCTTCAGAGAGTCCTACTTCTACAGTTATGGAGGAAACAAAATCCACACCATCTACAAGTGGAAGACAATCAGTATCTTAGAACATGTTTTTAAACATTAGAACTAGGAGATCATGAAAGTCTGAGCAAATTTTGGCACCAAGAAAGTTGTATTCTGGGCTGATTGCCTATGTATCATTTGCTCATAAGCCTTTTCTGATCTTGTCTGGTTAGGGATGAGTTATAAAGTTTTTCTGTACTGAAATAGAAAATGGTTGAGAAGTATGCATCAAAATTTATAAGAACCTTACAATCCTCAATATTTATAAGTCTAAATTAATTTAGACAGTATGACTTGCATAGAATTTAACAATACTATTGGCATGTACAGTACAAAATATCCATATAGCTAATTCTCCATAATCCCTCGTTTTTTCTGTTTTTTTTCTAGGATTGCTGTTTTTGGATGTCAAAGTTGCCTCTACATTTTCTGCACCATTGAATTTGAACCACATCAGCATTGTTGCACAAAAGAAGAATTTCCTGAGTAACAACCTCATGACACCTTGAAATGAATGTACATTCGCTATGACAATCTTTCTTTAGTCACTCCCAATATAAAGTTGATGTTTCATTACATTCCATTCCATTCCCTAGACTACATATGATCTGAATAATTAAGTTTTAATCACTATATATAATTAATAGCTTTATTGCCCACATAAGGGCACCAAATTGCTTAATATTCCCTCCCGCCTACAATATAACAAGTAACATGTAAAAGTTTAAGGTAATAAATTGTCAAATTCGATTTTTATCCTTCCATATTAAATGTAAAGAGGGATAGAGTATGTGTATAATAAATGATATAAGGGTAAAATAGAAAAAGTTAAATTAATTTTACCTATAATAAATGATTCTACTGTGTTTCTTTGTTTTATGTAAAATGTTTTTTTATCAGAAGTTCTATGTAAAATGGTTGAGTGCCTATAATTTTGTGGACGGAAGGAGGTCTTATTTTGTGGGCTCATCTAATTTTGTTTGCTGGCTTGTTATGGTCATACTTGATTCGTTCTTTTTTTTTTGTTGGCCAATGACTTGATTCGTTCTATTTAATAGGGAAAAAAATACTTGAATGTTACATCACATAGATCTCATTTTGAAGATTTAAAATTTTGATTGGGCTTTTATAGTCTATGTTTTTCTTTGTTCTATGAGCCCAACTAAAGAGCCCAGGTTTTAAGTCTTATAGAACTTTGAACCATATTTGTTTGAACATTGATGTGGCTAAAGCCAGGCCTCTGCCCAAACCAAACACATATGTTGTGACCCACATGATGCTAGAATAGTAATATGAAATAATTCAATAGACCTTGACTTAATTATTGATTAAGACACCTAAACAAGTTAGTCAGTGTAGGGTTATTTCTAATTGCTTTTCATTGTATAGTGTGCATAAGAGACAAAGTGATTTTTAGATAAAGACCAGTCAAATGTGGTGGACCTTATGAAAGGATAATGTTAATTAGGGATTTTGTCACCTAAACTTCCCGACAATGATGGACACACGTCTAATCCCACTTTATTTAGATGAAGAAATAGAGAGATATTTTTTTCCTCAAGGAGATATTGCTTAAAGATAACCTCACTTGTTAATTAGCTCCTGATTTGAAAAATAAAGCAATCAAATTCCTATACGCAATATGAAAATGCCATTTGTCATCTATCATCCACATGATCAAACCAACAAAATAGACTTGCTTCTCGAATTCGGATTCATTCTATTAATTAGGAAAACTATTTTGATGCATAAACTAAATATTACGAATAATAAAAATAAAATAAAACGTTTCGTATGTATATAAGTAGAATTCTTCTGCCGACCAATGGGTTCGTGTTCCAGGAATGGCAAGAAAATGTGGATGATTCTAATGATGATTGTATGATTTAAGCTTAGATTGTACATCGTCCTTAAGTAAAGAATTTAAATCTTGTAGGCTGCAAATATCACTAATAATAGCCATTGCTTATTCTTATTTCCACATCTATCGTCCTCGTATCTATAAGACATCCAATATAAATGTAGATACCACAAAAATGCATGAATAATATCATATTTTATCAAAATTTAGTTGAAATTTTCTTAAGTGTTTTACGGGATCTGGAGTGTCCTCCATGAATAGCAGAAATTAATCTCCACTAGAGAGTACAAAGCGCAAAAAGAAGATCTCTTTAATTTTCAGTGAGATTATAATAATTCTTGTTATGGCTAGCAGACAATGCGACATTAGCTTGTAAAAAATGTCTCAAAATTATTGTTTTAAAACAAAATTTGGTGTTGACATGATAAAACCGTTGTTAGTGTGGTATTTTGGATTTGTGGGGCAATCCCTATCTATGTCTTTCACACCTATTGCTATGAATATAACCTCAACTTTGGGAGGCTGGAAAGTGAGGCTCCACAGCTAAGACACACATAAACACACACACACTATATCTGTCAATTAGTACTAATTACATTATCACAAGTAGGCTTAGCCGCAGCGTGCTCCAGCCTTGCCTAACACCTACTCTCATATAATTGACTCCTCACCATTTCCCTTTCATCAATCCAAATCATGTATGTCTTTTTATGCTATTTATCTAACATAAGTACAACCATTAGAATAGTAAGATAATATTGATGTCATGAGATCTAGAGATTATGAGTTTAGATAATGGATAAAGCTTCTCCATTTATATATGCATGCATAAATAAAGTCGACTTCATTAATCTCATCTCAAAGTCGTCTATAATTGAGAGCCTTGTATGTTGAGCCATCTTTTTTTATTTATCAATCCTGCAATTACTTCAATCCATTTCATCCATTCAATCCATCAAACTCTTCCCTCATATCCCACCACATATATTTAATTTGGTAGCTAGCAAAACCATTAAAATGAACCTACCAGTTGATGATCATTTCATTTTATTATTATTGGCACACCTAAGATATGAGTTTGAAACTTCCAATAATTTGACTGCCCAAGAAACACCTTAACTTATGTTTGTGACCCGTGGGAGCATTTGATATGTTTGAATTGTTATAGTAAAATATACATAAAGACTAAATCTCACCAAACTTATCACTCTTATCACAAACGAACTAAACCCAATCACTTTTAGGAACGGAAGGTCCCACTATGGCTGGTTTTACAATACCAACATTAACATTATATAATCATATGCATGCGTTAGGCTGTTTCCTACTTTTTCTTCACGTCTTTATTCCAAAACGTGCCTTCCCATATTTTATAAGTAAAAGTCCTTCGAGAGGTCAACGCAACAAGGCAAGCTATAAACAAAGACCAAGTGATTTTCATGTGACACAGAGAGAATGGCTCCAAAATGGAAAGGGCATGTGTCCCACGCACCATGAATCTCTGCCTGTAGGTTCTTTGAATATATATAATATATATCAAATTAGCGTAGACATGTACTTTTAATAGAACACTTAGAATTGTTGGCCAAAAACAAAATAGAACACTTAGAATTAATAATGGCCACCAAGTCGTTTGATTCCCACTGCCATCAAATAAGCAAGATACGAGGAACCCTATCGAACAAAGCAGTGTATAGGATAAGGTCCTAGGTCCCCCACCAGTACCCACACGCATTCTTATTTATCAAATATCCCACTTGGATATCCTCATTAACACTCCATCCCTCTCTTTCTATATCTATATATGGACACTCTTTAGTTGCTCCTTATATTGTTGCTTGAATGGTTTAGTTGTTATTGTATTCTTCATTACATTTACACTTTAAGTGTGAATGTATGCACACAATTTCACTTTCACTTTTCAATTATTATATGTTAACTTTAATACATATTTAAGATCTTTTCTTATAAAAAGTAATCATATAATTCTTCATGAAGAATAGTAGCGCAATTGATCATGTAATAGACTGCGATAAAACAGCTAGAAGACAATTGTAAATACAACCCCATGGGAATATCTCACAAGACAAAGATTAGACAATTCCATATGATATATGAATAGACCTTGGAATAACTTGAGAAGTTCCAAAAGATAATAGGCAAATACAGGAGGAGGTTTGCGTTTGGCTTCAAGGGGATCTATAAAGAAAGCTAAGTCACATCCATTTACAGACAAAACAAGAAAAAATTTAAAAAAGCTATAATTCAGAGTCGGAAATTAAGGATATTCTTTTTTCCTTTATTCACAACAAAATATCCCCATATCCGTCCTCATTCCCTGCTTCTCACTTCTTTTCCACCGTCAAGAAAGTGAACAAAAAAGAAAAAAAGAATACCCCATCATGCCCTTAAGTTTACTTTGTACCTCACATCTCCTAACTGAATTCACACAAGTCCAATAATAAGTTGTTCTTTTTATATCATTTATACACTTGTGAATTTTATCATTAACAACTTATTACAACAACATGGTGGTATTAGAATTAGAAATTTAGAATTAGAATTAGAATTCTCTGGGGTCAACAAAAATGGACAAACCAGGAGGAGATTTAGTCCAATCACCAACAGAACCATCACTATAATCCTCCCCAAGTCTCTTAACACACCACAAATCCTCGGCGCAAGATAGCATCTTCCAGTGAGGAATGGCTAACCTCAACGGCTCACAACTTGCCACCTCAGTCACAACAGCCCCACACCCACGCGCCTTCGCAACATTGTGCGCGTGGCCACACAACGCCCTCACCATTCTCCCCACCTCCCTCCCCTCCCCTCCCAACCCATACAAAAAATGCACCCCAAACGGCCTAAACAAATCCGGAAACGACGGCACCTTCAAAAACGGCAACACCCTGTCCAATACCCTCGTCGTTTTGGCCAAGGCCCGCTTCACGCGCGACGCGCCTCTCACCTCGAGCGTGAACACCTCCTTGCAGTTCCACACGCTCATAACCGCCCATGACTCTGGCGGGCCCGAGAGGAAATCATCCAGCCCGGCCCACTTGTCCGGCCCGGCCTGGAAGGCCACGAAGGTGCCGAGATTGAGCTTATTGTTGAGGATGTTGTGAATGTCACGTGGGAAAAATTCGGTAGTGGAGAACTTTTTTTTGTAGAGTTTTTCAGCTTCGTGGGGACTTAGTTTGAGGATGGTTATGTTTTTTGAGGTTGTGACTTTGTGAGCGAAGACTGGGTTTACTAGGATGGAAGGTGTACGGAATTTTGAGTAGCCGCATTTGTCGGTGAAGAGTGAGATTGAAGGGAGATTGTCGTTTTCTGTTGCCATGTATGAGTATTCTGCCCCATTCTTCCTGAACCACTCCTCCATTGTGTGCACAAGCTTCAGTCCTATGCCCATTCTCCTGTACACATACATATTTGCCCAATTGATTTTATAAGTGAATGCACTAGAAAAATGTCCCACATCGAATATGTTAGATATGAATTAATTAATGGTATATAATGTTGGGTTGAATCCCATCATATTATATCATATTGACTTTAACATATATGTATGTGTACAATTGATTCATATTTGAATAGAATGAGCTATATATGTACCGGTGAGAAGGGGAGACACGTAGGCCTAAGATGTAGGCTACTTTAGTGTAGATTGGGAGGGTAGTTTGAGAAGAGTTTGTGTTTCTGGAGGGTTTGTGTCCGCATGTGACGGTTTTGATGCAGCCTCTTATCATTCCAACGATCTCTTGTCCAATCTCAGCAACCTGTTGATTAAACAAACATTGAGAAATTGGAGATTAGAGAAAATAATTAATGAATATGTATGTGTAAATATGTTATATATATGTATGTTGTAAGTGTGTGTGTATATGTGTAGTTACATACGAGCATGTGGAAGGCGGGGGAGTGGCGGACCCTGCAGAGAGGGTCACCATGGAGGTCGGTGAAGAGAGAGAGCTTTCCGGTGGGGCCAACTTCACAGATTCGTTCAACTGCTTCTACTCTCTCTCTGTCCTTATCTGCTGAGAATTCTCTCACTGCCACCTCTATCCTATTATTATTCCTACCGTACTCTTCTCCCATCAATTGTATTGTATTGTATGTGCTTATCTCACAAACTCTAAACTCTTTCTGAGGCTGAAAACGATGGCACAAAGTTGATTTCTAGTGCAAGATATGGAGAACAGAACAGAACAGGGGAAGCAAAGCAGGACTTTTTATGTATATATTGAGAAGTAAGAAGTAGTGATTGATGATTGATGGTGAGAGTGATAATTATTAGCGTGTGGTAGAGGGAAGAGAGGTATTGGGATGATGGTGTGTAATATTGAATCGGTGAGACAGAGTGGAATGTGAAGCGTAAGAGAGAGGGGTTTTGAAGGTTATGGTTTTGGGGATAGGCGAAAAGAGTTATTAATAGTAGATGATCATTATGGTCTAGAACAAAATCTTGTCATGGGGCCTTTATATACCTGAGCTTTCACCTTTTATTGCCTTTTTTTAATCTCTCCCTCTCTCCTCTTCTTCCCGGCGCGAATCCTTCATTTCACTTTTCATAATCTTTCTTGTGAAAATTAATTTGAGGTCCCCCATAAGGGACTTAATACTAAAAAAGTCTCAAAAGTTGAAATAATTAATGTAGGATCCCAAGGGACCTCACTTTAATATACTTGAAAATTGAAAAGACACTTTTGCCCAACAAGTTGTCACATTTTCCCATTCAGTTGTCAAGTTATGTCCATCGTGTTGTCACGACTACCCATTAAGTTGTCAGGTTTTTCCCATTAACTTGAGTTTGGACAATTAACTTAAGGCACATGCCCAATACGTTGTCACATTTGCCCATTCAGTTGTCAAGTTATGCTCATCGAGTTGTCACGACTGCCCATTAAGTTGTCAGAGGCAAATATATTAAAGTGAGGTCCCTTGGGACCCTACATTAATTATTTCAACTTTTGGGACTTTTCTAGTATTAAGTCCCTTGTGGGGAACCTCAAATTAATTTTCCCATCTTTCTTTCTTCTTTTTTATGAATATGAATCAATTTTAGGAAAAACCCACCATCCGTCAAAGATCTATTGGGGCTTTATATATCTTTGCATATTATAAAAACTCATATACAAGCTCTTTCTTATTATTTATACAGGATGTTTAGCTCAACTTCACTTAGATTTCGAGATTTAGATATGTTTTTCCCATCAGTGTGACTAAAATCATAACTGAATACTCCATTCGGTTAATAATATAAGAGTTCAGCTGTCAAAACATGTTATTAAAACACATGTAAAAAATAGTTAGGTGTTTGAAGTTAATTCTTTTTTTCACCCTTACCCCTATATATATTATACTAATACTATTTAAGAGACAGAAATATATATGTATTAATGAATATGAAAGAAAGTTAGGGACAAAGTAGGAAGAAACATATTAAATAATGAGAGAATATAAGTGTGAGCTCTTATATATTTTAGATAAAAATCATTCAGATTTTGAGCTCTTATATTACCGATTGGAGGAAGTAGTAAACAATAGAAATCAAGCATTCACTGATTATCAAAGGGACAAAATGAAGTAAGATTTCCCTAGCATCTTCGAAGAGAAGTGACAAGTTTTAGCTTGTTTATGTACTCCCTCTGATCCTTATTATAAGTCACCAACTACTTATTTCTCACATACCAAAGAATGGTAGTTGAATGTTAAAATTCATGTTCAATTTACTATTTTTCTCAACTTCACCATTTGTTAAATGATGTGTTTTATATTTTCAATTTTGAATTTCCATTAATGACAGAGGTAAATTGGGAAGAAAAACATTTAATGCGGTGGTTGGTGACTTATATGAGGGACTAAAAATTGGAAGCAGTTGATGACTTATAATAAAGACAAGAGGGAGCACTAATTATCATTTTCAAGTGACAGAATATACATAAATTTCCTCGTGATGGGAAATGTGACACTAGCTTAATTAACTTATTCCCGAACTAGAAAACTCTGACTAAACAGTGAAGAAGTAAGAGTGAATAGTGAGTTCAAGAGGACATGTCATGACTCATCATGACTCATGAAGTGGCTGTTTAATTAGCACTGCCCCAAGTGTCAACCGTAAAACAAAGGGAATATAGGGACATTGAAATAATGAAGTTTGAAGTGATCGATCATTCAATAGGACGGCGGGAGAGGACCAAGTTTAGAGGACACCTCAACTCCCTAAGATGTTCTGAAGCTGCTGCCTCGGAAAAACATATACTCCCTCCGGTCCCTAATGTAAGAGCTAGCCGCCAAAAAAACGCTTCTTAAGAAAACATGTAAATGTTAGTTGGATGTCTGGAGTTAATGCTTCTTTTCCAAAATTGTCCATATTTATTATGGTACTTTTAAGAGAGAGAAATACATAAACATTAATAAATATGAAAGAGAGTTATGAGTAAAGTAGGAAAAAATGCATTAAATGAGGAGAGAATGTGGGATGAGCTCTTACATTAGGGACCAAAACCATTCAAATTTTGGGCTCTTACATTAGGGACCGGAGGTAGTAGTACTGATGACTATGATCTTCAGGATCATTACACGTATATATAAAGCATACAAAATATTTCTACATCCTGGACACTCAATAGATAGTAGAGTATAATTTCTAGTTTCAATTACTATATATTTTCGCTGTAATTAGTAGAACAAGTCTTCCTTCTTTAAATTTAAGGATGAAAGGTATTTGCATTCGCAGGTTGATTCAATTATGGCTCAAATGTTCATATTTTCCTGGTTCACCCCAAGAGTAGGGAAATGGATATATATTTTTTCGCTTTTAGTATTACATCTTATAATATACCCCAAGAGTATATATAGACAGGATGTAATAATTAATTTGAATCCATTTAAAATGTTATAGTAAGTGCCAATCTTAATCTTTCATATCACATATCACAGTGTCAATATATAAAATACATTAAGTCTCATGAGACATGCATGATCTTGGTCCCCCCCCACGCCAAAGAAATACATAGAGCAGTCTTGAATTCTCGTCACTTCAATGGCCTATGCCCTATGCTATTAGGCGTGTGATCAAGTTGTCATTCAAAAGATCCAAGCAACACTTGCTTTTCATTAATTAGATGCCACCGATCGAGCAAATTGTAGCAAAACCCTCGAATTCTTATTCTTAAAATTATAAGAGATGTGATTTTTTTAAAAAAGGTTAATGGTAATATAATGTTCAGTTCAGTTCAAAAAAAAAATTTTCAGTTCAATTACTCCGCACGGTGTCCATGCATGCACTTACTCCAAGCAAGAGTAGATTTTCTTATGAATAACTAATTTATTTTAATTTTGAATATTTGTGACTACATTAATTTGTTCGATCATTTACTTTGCAAGTTAGGCAAGCAGATATTATTTTATAGTATAATCGATTTAAAAATAATAACTAATATTTTAAATATATGGCATAGAAAAAAATTCTTATGAAAACCGATAAAATATTCATAATAATTAAATTTTAAATAATATATATCATCAAAAGTAAATGTGATATATATCAGCTATAACCTATTAATTAGATGTAGCAGTCAATTATAGGATTATGACTGAAAGTAGATAGAGTAAACTAAATAGAGGAGCGAGCGAGTTACCAAATGTAGAACTATCAACACTCAGCAGTGCTGAGAGGGATCAAATTAGAAATTAGAGATAACTATGGGACTTAATGGAGATTTCATAATACTCCCTCCGGTCCCTAATGTAAGAGCCCGAAATTTGAATGGTTTTGATCCCTAATGTAAGAGCTCACCTCATATTCTCTCCACATTTAATGCATTTTTTCCTACTTTACCCCTAACTCTCTTTCATATTTATTAATGCTTATGTATTTCTCTCTCTTAAAAGTACCATAATAAATATGGGCAATTTTGGAAAAGAAGCATTAACTCCAGACATCCAACTAACATTCACATGTTTTCTTAAGAAGCTTTTTTTTGGCGGCTAGCTCTTACATTAGGGACCGGAGGGAGTATAAGTAAGAAAGGTGAGGAGGAAAGAGAGAAGGGTGGAGGGATAAAATAGGAAAAAGGGAAAAGTAGTGGAAGAGGTGGGAGGGAAGAGAAAGTGGGAATGGCGGCTGGAAGGCTGCGCAGTTATTTATAGAGGGGGACGAATTTATGACGAGCCATTATAAGCGTAATCATTACATTTTACCCCACTCTCTCCCACTTTCAATGACTTTCAATGATTATCCCATTTTGCCCCTCCTCATTCCCTCATTCCCTCATTCCCCCCTCATCCTTCCATTCTCTTCATATGCCTTTATTATTTTCTTGTTTCACTGTAATATAAGAGTTTAATATGTTTCTTAAAAAAACTGTGTACAAATTACTTGAGCATATAGAATTAATTTTTTTTGTCAATATTATTCATATTTATTATGATATAGAGAGAAATAAATAAGTATTAATAAACATGAACGTGAGTTATGGGTAAAATAGGAAAATATATTAAATGAAGCGAGATGTGAAATAATCTCTTACATTTTAAATCAAAATAATTCAAATTTTGAGCTCTTACATTATGAACCAACTTGTGTACTAACTAACAATTCTATGATAATGTCTTTACTATATGTTATAACATACATATCATAACCTAACTTGGACTAACTAACAATTCTAATTCTAACATACCAATAAAATTTCTTAAATGCATTTAATTTGTCTCGAAAATCAAGTATTTTCCGTAGTACTCCCACTAATTGCACTAATTTCCAAAAGTATTAACTATTATTCTCTCACACTAACCCTTATTAAATATGCATGCATAGAAAAAAAAATAATTAATATACTTTGAAAACTAACAAGTGTTTTATAAAAAAGTTTAAGAAAAATTTTGTGGTGTCTTATAATGAGAATTAGAAGGAGTATAAAGTAGAGAATAAATGTTTCTCATTTTCGAAATATTAATAAAACTCTGTAATTTTCTGTTAATTCATACTCCCTCCGGTCCTAAATATAAGATCTAATTGACTTTTTCTAGAAAATCCTTAAAAAGGCAAAATAAGTTAATTATAAACTGATTTACCTAATTTTTTCCCTTAAACTAGTTTATTTTACCTATAAACTAATGAATAATCTAAAAATATATCAAATATGTCATCATTTAATAACCTATTTCGCAATCTTAATCTCTCCAAAAAAAAGTCAATTAGATCCTATATTTAGGACCGGAGGTAGTATCATTTTGTCCTTTTATTTATCAGTCACGTTATTCGACTTTTCATACAAATGCTGTAATAAATTATCACTCGTTTATTTTGTGTTGACTTAATATTTATATGGCTCAATATTAATAAGAGATAAATCTAATTTTTTTTATTTTTTAATGAGGTTTGAAATTTTTAGTTTGAGTTGTAATGTACTCCCTCCGGTCCCTAATATAAAAGCTTAAAATTTGAATGGTTTTAGCCCCTAATATAAGAGTTCATCTCACATTCTTTCCTCATTTAATGCGTTTTTTCTACTTTGCCCTAACCATCTTTCATATTTATTAGGGCGAAGGCCCAAAAATGATACATAACTATTGGCCAAGGAACAAAAGTAATACATAACTATTCTGAGGTACATGAATGATACCTAACTTTTACTTGGGATCAAAAATGATATTTTCACTAATATGACAATAAAATTGGACATGAAAAGTCCAAAATGCCCCAATAAATAAAATAAAGGGCGAAGGCCCAAAAATGATACATAACTATTGGTCAAGGAACAAAAGTAATACATAACTATTCTGAGGTACATGAAAAGTCCAAAATGCCCTAATAAATAAAATAAAATAAAACATAGGGTTAAACCAACTGGTGTGGTTCTGCTGTAAGTTTGGTGCTCAAATTGAGAACTTTAATATAAAAAATGTTACTTCTTGGTGGCTTTTGATATCAATCTGGTCAGTTTACTCTTCCTAATAAAGATCTTTTCACCACATCTCTTACTCTTTCATCCCATCATCTTTTCTCTTCCTCTCTTAGAAACCAGCAGCGACATATGGTGGCAGAGAACGGTGAAGTCCAAGGTGAAACAGTAGCCACCACTAGACCAGATTCCCCTTCGCCCACCCCAGCGAGAAGGCCCGCCGCCGCGGCCCCCAGCCCTTCCACTACTCCGGCTATGTCTTCTTCGTCTTCCCCTAATTCCTCCTCTCCGTCCAGTTTGGTTTGTGAGAGATGACTTCTATTTTTTTAATATATTCCTTAATAAATAAAATCATTTATCCACCTTAAATAATTATTTCCAACTCATACTCTCCAGTCATAAGCCACATGACAAAAACTAACAGCAGTAGTGCCACGTAATCATATTTAACTCTGTTAATGCCATATGTTGGTCCTTTTAAAATTATAGGGACTAACTCTATTAAATGGAGGAAATTATAGGGACTAAAACTTTAGCTTTAAAACTATAGGGACCAAAACCCAAATTGAGGGAAACTATAAGACCAAAAGTTGGTTTAACCCCATGTTTTATTTTATTTTATTTATTAGGGCATTTTGGACTTTTCATGTACCTCAGAATAGTTATGTATTACTTTTGTTCCTTGGCCAATAGTTATGTATCATTTTTGGGCCTTCGTCCTTTATTTTATTTATTAGGGCATTTTGAACTTTTCATGTCCAATTTATTGTCATATTAGTGAAAATATCATTTTTGATCCCAAATAAAAGTTAGGTATCATTGATGTACCTCAGAATAGTTATGCATTACTTTTGTTCCTTGGCCAATAGTTATGTATCATTTTTGGGTCTTCGCCCTATTTATTAATGCTTATGTATTTCTCTTTCTTAAACGTATAATAATAAAGGGAAAAACTTACATCATGTTCCTTTCTCTAGGTTCTCAAGTTTTTTCAATATAGGCCATTAGATTGAATGAATGATTGTTATAAAAGGATACATGTCACTCCCATATTAAAAGAACTTGAGAACCTGGAGAAAAGAACATGACGTAAGTAAGGTCCAATAATAAATATGGATAATATTAAAAAAGAAGTATTAACTCCAGACACCCAACTAACATTCACATGTTTTCTTAAAAAACGTTTTTTTTACGGCTGACTCTTATATTAGGGACAGGGGAGGGAGGGAGTATATATAAAACATGTCACACTATCACAGGTTACTTATAAATAATCAATTAGAGTTATATTTTAATATATGCTTTCACTTGTTTCCATGCATGGATTAGCGTGAATCAACATCAGCCCTCATTACCAGGCACACAAAAAAAACATCAGCCCTCATTGTCTGAAATCACACCCGTTAATCAAGATTCCACCACAAATTTTAGTTTTACCTTGTACAGTCTCTCCATCTATAATTACTCATATATTTGGTTTATCTAAAAAAAACTTCTGTGAGTCTAAAGCTTAGTTGATGTGTAAACAATTGGTTTGTTTTATTTATTTTTTTCCTTAATTAAATGCTATTATTTCTAAGAAACCCAATTAAATCTCATCATATATTTGGCATTTTTGAAAATATTTTAGCTATATATTGCTGAAACTTTCTAATCAGTATTAGGATTTGTGGCATCTAAATCCAATAATTGGCAAATTTACAATAGACTCCAAATCATGTAAAGTAATAAACATGAAGTATAGAAGTAGTAAACATTTGAAGGTATAGTCATTTGATTAAAAATAAGGAAAATCAATTGCATATCCCATGAAAAAACTTAATCAAGATTAGCTCCCATGGAATTGTAAATAACGATTTTTGACCTAATAATAATAACTTGTAAGTTGTAACCATATGCTTGCAACTCCGCAGGACCTTATTATTATTAAGTTCATTCATATGCCCTGTAATTATTTTTTTCAAAAAGTATAGGGAAAATGTGCAAATTTACTGATGAACAAATACTCCAAAAACATTGGACATAAACAAGTGGTCTGTGGTTGTAAATTAGACATAAGATATTAAAAATTGTGCAAAACTACCAAGGTATTATTGGGCACTAAAACAAAACTGCTGCAAATTTAAGAATGGACAGTCATTTTTTTTCGAATAATCTATATTTAATTAAGCACGGAAAAACACTTTTTATGCTTACCACTCAAAGAGAAATTGTTCATTGATAAATATACATATTTACCATAAGGTATACGAAGGAAGCTTTAATCCGATCCATAAAGCAGAGAAAAACTCTCATTTCAATTTTAACAGTGACAAGTGATTAAAATTTAGATAAAATATTAGTTTATTTTAAAAATGCCTGAGATTTTGTGGAAAAAGACGTTATATATTTTATATAAAAGATAAATATGTAGATTTATTTTTTATATTTTGGGACTTTATGTTGAAAAAACTAAAGGACAAGGATCTCATTAAGAAATTAATTAGGAAAATAGATATAATTCATAACCGGTAAATTTTCTTTCATCATCTCCATTTCTTTTTTTTTTGATAATTAAAGAAAGCAACTAGCTTAACTAGCCAGTGTTAGAAAACAAACAACAATCTTTCTGTAATAAAGAAAACAAATAATTTGGAGCTTCCAAAATAAGCTGATACCCCCGAACAGTAGTAATAGCGCGTTTGGCTAAGAAATCGGCAACTGAGTTTGCTCCTCTTGAAATATGCACAAGCTCGATCTCCATGAAAAATCATCATCTCCATTTCTCCCATGTCATCTTTCATTATTTTTCACCTTTTATTCATTTTTATGCATTTTAGGTCCTTTCGCCCCGTAAATTTTCTGATTAGGCCCATTTTCCTACTTTTTTATTTTCTTTCATTTGTGTCAAATCGCCTTCCATAATCTCTCCCACTCCACAGTCCACCCCCATGGAAAAAACATAAAACAAAAAGTCCACCTCATCATGACCCTCATTAATCAATATCCTCAGTTGGATTGGATTAGACGACCACGATCTTTTTAGGGAAAATTAATTATAAGTCCCTGGTAAGGGACTTAATACTGGAAAAGTCCCAAAAACTTAAATAATTAAGGTAGAGTCCCAGTTTTGCAAAATAATTAAAGTAGAGTCCCAAGGGACTCTACCTTAATTATTTTGGAAATGTGGGCCCCACAGTTAATAATATTATATTCCCTCTCTCCTCTCTCCCCTCCCCCTTCTTCCTCTTTCTCTTCTTCTTCATCACAACCACCCAACTCCTCCTCCACCGCCACCGCCCTCCGCCACCGCCGCCGCCGGTCTCCGCCGCCCCCCGCCACCGCCGCCGCCGCACTCCGCCGCCGTCCTCCGGCGACACCACCGCCGGAAATGCATATACGATTTCCGGCGCTGTGACGACGGCGGGCGGCGGCGGCGGCGGAGTGAGACGGCGGCGGCGGCGGCGGAGGGAGGTGGTGGGTGGTTGTGATGAAGAAGAAGAGAAAGAGGAAGAAGGGGAGGGGAGAGAGGAGAGAGGAGAGAGGAAATATAATATTATTAACTGTGGGTCCCACATTTCCAAAACTGGGAATGTGGGACTCTATCTTATTTATTTAAGTTTTTGGGACTTTTCCAGTATTAGTCCCTTACCAGGGACTGATAATTAATTTTCCCATCTTTTTATCCACTTCATTTTCTACACTTCATTATTGAGGAAACGAAAAATCTAGTACTATTTCCTTTCTTTCTAATCAATTCCAAGGCTCAGTTCAAAAAAAAAAAAAGCAATTCCAGCGCAATAAAAAAACTTTCCTTTTTATTTCACTATCAATCCATTCTTGAAATCCAAAATCTACTCAAGAAATTATTACCGATTATTCATACAAATACTATTTGACTATTATGAAATATGAATAGATTTAAAAAGTTGATAATATTTGCCAAACATATATTGATATCTAAAATGTCATTTTTAATCCATTTGCATTAGATTGAAACTAATTATGATGGCAACTCTTCAACTATTTACAACTGGTTTACCAAATCCTCCTATTAATTAATGTCTTGGAATTTATACATTTTTAGCATATTTCACATGATTCATATATAGTTTTTGAAGCATTTCTACATATTTAGTAAATTATAGGAATGATGCATGATGATTTTGGTTGCACATTTGTTTCTCATTTAATTTGTACCAAAGTTATTATTTTGCAAGGTATTTTTGTATTTGGAAATTGAAGTAAAGTCATTAGAGAAGTTAAAGATGATTGAAGTGATGTGAAAGCATAAATGAAGCATTTCAACGGCATGGAAGATGAAAATTTTACAAAAAGAAACTGAGTCGCAGCTCAAATTCTGAGCCACATCCCAAAAATTTAATGCTAAATAATAAATTTGGAATGCAAAAGTTATTATTTAGCATTAAATAATAACTTTTGGGATATATATCAATTATATATCATTTAATATATATACTATATTAGTATTATAGTTTAGCAGCAATATATTTATAAGATTTAAGAGTGCAATAGGAAACAGAAAACGGCCATGACAATGATATGTCAATGAAGGGAGCTGTGTCATCAAAATATTTGGGCTATAAATTTAACATTAATATATTAATCAAGCCCTCAATCATTGTGGTTTGCTTTTTCTTTTTTCAATACAAAATCATATAAAAATGAATGTATCTTATAATTAGGTCATATTCATTTTCAAATTTAATATAAATTTATTTTTTGGTCAGATCAAGTTAAAAGTAATGGAAAACCAGAATTAAAAAAAAAGAGAAAGCTAAGTGTCAATAATTAATAATTAATTGCACTATAACTCAAAGACATATCATCAACAAACATGTTCTATCATAATATATATTTTCAGTTATTCTAATTCTAAATTCAATATATTTTATGGATAGTTTTGTAACTGCAAATGAGGATTTGAGTGCCAGTGGAGCAAATATATTTCCAAAAAAAAAAAAGGTTCGTACTCCTGATCTCTTTAAAAATTCTACAGGTATATACTGAAGTGGGCCCATAATTATTGAGCATATTTAATTGAAGATTTAGGGTCCAAGAAAATGAAAAGCTACATTTTGACAAAGGCATGTATCCAACATCGTCTTACAACCATTTTTATATGATTTCATAGAAACTCCCCCCATCTGTCTTCTTCATCCCACTTAAATCTTTATTTCTTTTATTATTCCATTCCATCATTATGAATTATAAAAATCTTGTTTTAAAAATTATAAATTCATTTTTAAATTACGCATCGATCGTCGAATGACTAATTCAAATTTCTGTATGTTTTATGAGATGAAATAATTTTTAAATCTGTTGTATATTTCCCCGTTTCTTAATTTAAGACCCAGTGTACTTTCTTTACAAAATCCTAAGAAAGTTAAACAAAGATAAACTTATCTGCCTAATATTTTTTATGAAGTTTATTTGAATTATAAATTAATTTATAATTTAATAGTATATAATATTAAATATGTTAAGATTAAGTACCATATTTGAAAATTTTAAATCTCACAAAAAGTCAACGTAAAACTTATATTAAGGATTAGAAAAAGTACTATGTATAAAAAAGGCTAAAGTATACTTTTGGCCCCTTATGTTTGTATCAAGTTTCAATTTAGTCCTTTATGTTTGGAAAGTACACTTTTAGTCTTTTTTTTGTTAACACTGTTAGTTTAACTTAACGGAAATGTTAACTTAACAATTTTAAATGATTATTTTATAATGAAATTAGACCAAAAATGATAAATTTTGAAAATATAAGAATACTTACACTCAAATATTTTAATCTGAACATTTTTTCAGTATTTAATAACAATTTAAAATGGTTAAATTAGCATTTTCCGTTAAGTTAAACTAACGGTGTTAACAAAAAAAGGACTAAAAGTGTACTTTCCAAACATAAAGGACTAAATTGAAATTTGATGCAAACATAAGGGACCAAAAGTATACTTTAGCCTATAAAAAATGTATTAAAACATTAGAGCAAGCACTTCGTTTTCGTTCTTCGTTCGTATATATGCATTTTTGTCGTTGAAGTCGTCATCATGGTGTGATGACACCATCTACTTTCAAAGGGACTTGAATTGAGAAATAAATTACTTCATCCCTAAATATAAGTTCACTTTTGAGATTTAATTTGTCACTAATTATAATTCATTTTCTAATTTTCTCAATCTTTTTCTCAAATTAACCATATTTTTTTTGTTGGGAAAATTAACCATATTTATACTTACTAAAATTAAACAATCAAGAGAGAGTAGAGATAAATGTATATGATAAGGGTAAATTGATAATATTATGTGTGATAATAACTAATTTAACTATCTTTAATCTAATCAAATAAGGGAAATGGAACTTATATTTAGGGACGGAGGGAATAATTATTGAAATATACTCTAAATGTATGTGATTAGATTATGATTAATATACTTATTAACTAAAAACCCAAAGCTAACAGACGCTTAGGAATTTAAAATATCTGTAGGAAATTATATTAAAAAAATATCAGTACGTAGGAGGATATACTCATGTTTAAATAAAAATACCTCATGCATTTTGAAATGAATAAGTAAATATAAGTCACTCTTAATTATTGCACACAACTTAGACTAATGGTTAAAGATTATTATAGTTTTTGAACTTTTGAAAAAACTACATAAATCTTTCGAAATGTGACTTCATTATTTTGGGAAGGATTGATGGGAAGAAATTTTTTTTCCAATAAAAAGGAGTTAAGATTCAAGAATATATATATTTATTACTTATATATATATATATATATATATATATATATATATATATATATATATATAAAGTGAATATACTTATATTCTTTGTTTCTAAATAAAAGACACATCTATATATCAAATTTATGAAAATTAAAAATAGACAAATAAATAATGTAATTATACCCTATTTTTCATGCATGATTAATATGAAGTACATTAGTTTACTTTTGAATTATGTTTTATATTTGGGATAGTAGGGTTATTATAAATGGATTGATTAAAAAGTATTCAATAATTTCATAGACAAAGGGTAGCATAATTATTTGTCTCTAGACACCTACATCACCAGATGTGTCTTAATTAAGGACACGGAACAAGGTCCTTTTTTGTATAAAAGGATAAAAAATTACAAAATATATCAGCACTATGTTAATTTAATTTAAGTATCGCCAATTATGATGAAGCATGACAATATCTATGAAGCTTCGCACGTCCCTTGCATGGATTATAAAATATGGGAGGAAAAATCGAAGAACAAGGACTTTGATAAATGAACGGTGACAATGTATTCATAAGTTTCGAAAAGTTTAAGAATCGACCTTCCTTATTATATTTATATTAATTTGCAGAGGAGGGTGACATTGAAAATGAAATATAGGATTATTTTATAAATTTTCATTCATCAATTTAGTAATCCATCTTTAAATATATGATCTAATTAGCAAATTTGTTTCCTTACTAAAGCTTAGCTTCCCTACTAAGTACAAAATTTAGTAGATAGAGCTAATCTGATCCAAACCTTCAGATATAGTAATTTGTTATTTGTATGTTCCAAATTTGTTTTTCTTTTTAAATTTATTATTCTCTTAATAATATTACTTCTTTAATTTAGTTTCTAATATAAGACATATTTATATAATTTAATCAGATTAAGAAATTCAGTTAAAGAATTTCAATAGAGGAAATTTGAGGAAAATTAGAAAGAAATCTTACAATTATGACATTTTCCTCAAAATATCCCTACGCGTTTATATTAAATTAAACTACTGCCGTAGCTTTTATTAATGGAAATTCAAGTAATGACTGAAAAAATATATGATAGGAAACCAACAAAGTTTTTTACGAATATTAATTAACTTAACTTATTTTATCAATCTTTATCCTTTATTAATTATATTTTTCTGGAAACCAACCGAAAATTATAATTTTTTTAAAAAAATTGTTAGACATGAGTAAAAAGCTTTCAAATCATAGCAATTTTATCCGACCAATATCTAAGTTAATAAGTTTGATCAATGATTAGTGATGATATATCTATAGATTTGTTTAGTTTACATGTCCTTACTTGAAACAGCTATAATAAGATGCAATATTGGTATATGCTTATGATCAATGTAATACATTAGACTCTTAGGTTAAACCAGCATAAAAATAGTGTTAATTAATCATATATTGTAAATTGACGTTTGTTAATTGATCTACATGGCTACTGAATACTTGTTTTGCCCTAATTTCACTTGTAGAGTTGCAAGGACCATTTTCGGAGGAGCTTGGACGACTAAGGAAAGCGTAGAAACAACAAGACAGTGGAACACCGATCGACAAGGCCACGACAAGCTCTCATATGTACAAACAGAGGGGAAGGCCTCTTGCCTCAGCCCTGTTGCAGCGAGGTGGCAGCAAAGTCAGGCCAATATCAGACACAAAAATAAGCCTAGATTTGTATCCAAACACCATACACACTCATTGGCCCGACTAGAGGAGCATAAAGGTCTCCATTAATGAATTAGAACTATAAAAGAAATCAAGTATAAAATGCATGGTGGCTCGGTTGTATAGGACTAAGAGCTTTACACAATTAATAGATTCATTTGCACTAAAAAGTTTAAGAATATCTAATTATTGGGAGATTCCATTAATTAGGTATTAGACATATTGATTAATAGGGTTTGGTATTTTAGTGAATTAGTGCATTTCAATTCTTAAGTAACTTAGTTGGCTTAGTATAGCTATTGAAAATCATTTCCCAAGTGTATCCATGTAACTTCACAAATCTCACTTCCATTTCACAATTTTAAATTAATAACAGCAAAAATATGTATTTGCATTACATCAATTACTTCCGCCCTTCTTTTCAATATTTCAAACATGAAGCATTTTTTAAATGTTCTTTTCTTCATTTGTGGATCTAACTTGGAAAAAATAAATTAAAGTATATGACATGAAGAGTTGCTACATAAAATGCGTGTGTGTGTGTGTGATTAACTAATTATTATATTTGACTTGGATAATAGTCTGGGTAAAATTGCTGTAATTTAGAATATTGCTCTTGCATGAAAATATCAGAGTAAATTTAATTTGCACCTCAACTCAAAACAAAATGATTTGGATATTATTTGATCTGTCAGCTCAACGTAGTTGACAAACGTATATACGATCAAACTCAACATGAATAATTTTTTGATAGCTACTCAACATGAATAATGGTCGGGATAAAAGTTATCACGTTTTAAAGACTTTCGAAATGATATTGATTTTTTTTCTTAAAAAAACTTTCGAGATAGCTTTAATTGCGCTGCGTGAAAGGTTTCTTTCTTAAAAAATCTATAACACGAGCCCTTTATAGTTATATATCAAACCCTTATAGAGGGGTATTATTGGTTATCAAATTGAAATTAAAGAATGAGCAAATAACGAGTTTCCTTGCCTCCATCAAATTTTTTTTTGTTAATTTATGTTTTATCTGTCAAAAATAATTCAAGGAACTGGTGGCCTCCTTTAACTTAACTACTTCAATTCACTGGCTTCTTGTTAATTTGACTTTATATAGTTATTAATAAAGTCGTCTCTTTTTGAAAAAAAAAAACAGCATTGTCTGCTATTTGACATTTGAAGGAGATCATTATTTAGTACTTCACCTTTTTTTCTCCTTTTTCACATTGCAGCTCTAAACAAATACTCTAATTAAGTTGAAACCTTATTTATCAAATCCGTGAGTATAGCTTTATATTAAACCCCTCAATTTACTACAACATGCGATATTTATGCCAATGTTAAATATAATTGACAAACGAGTGACTTAAATGGTAAATATTTATAATAATAACTCCACCCTAGCAATTTTGAAAAACATGTAATATACAAGATTTAGAATTTGAGCCACTTGAAAGAACTTACGAGATTAGTGAATGATACTCATGGGAATGAAAAAAATAGCTACGAAATATATAATATTATATGGATTACATCAAGTGAGACAATTGGTAGTTTATGTGAGAGAAATATTCCTTGATAATGATATAATAAATACAAGTTTGATTATGATCGATGCCAATTGATCGATGTTGACACTAATATATATATATATATATATATATATATATATATATATATTAAAACACATTAAATCGAGTGCTTCAATATCAACACGTATGTGAAAGATCAATATTATGGGAGATATATTATGTTTACTTTCAAAAAAAAAAAAATGAGTGGTCAACAAAGAGGCATATCTCCTTATACTACCCTTCATAGTGCGTGCGTATATATTTTTTTCTTGGAGAAGAGAATAAAGTCGATTAACATTTCAAAAAAGCCAAAGATATATGAGATTCTGATAAATTATTATTAAGTTAATGGTTTGATTAAATTGCCATATTACAGGATAAAGCATGATTCTGAAAACCCACCAAGATTTTGCTGACCAACTCATTCCTTTGCCTATGCGGTTGCCAAGTCTCTATTAAGATTTGAAGATAGAAAAAAGCGTATGAAACGATCTTCCTAATACCTAATTAAATGCTAGGGCTTATTGTTTTTGTGTGACCAATGATCTATATTCCCGAAGCTACTTAAGAATATATGTCACTTTTAATAGCAACGTTTTTATGTGTTAATAAAAATAACAAAATCCATCGGATGACGATATATAACGATCATTTACTAAGGAATTATTCGTTAACCCGAAGCTTTTGGCTTTAATCCATATTCATTCTGATCCCCAGAAACATCATTGCATTACCAAAGATAGATTGGTTGATGAAGGATATAAAATATATTATTTTTGGCCTAAGAGGATATATATAGAATATAGTTAAAATAATGCTACTACTATAAAGAGTTCAACTGCGAATAACTAACGCGCGCACACGCACACAGAAGAAAGAAACATTATTCAAATTAAATATACTTTGATATTCCAGATATACATAATTGTATATATTCGATCACAACACTTCCAAATCTAATGATTTTTTGAATGAGAAAATTACAATATTCTCCCCGTGATCAAGTTGTAACTCGTAACCATCCATAAACTGTATTATTATACCATTCATAATTGTACACTCCTTTTGGTCTTAAATTAGGAATAATGAAGGAAACCGAAATTTGGAGTTAAAAAATATAAATTGGTACTATGTTGTGTAACTCGGGTCTAGTCTTCAAGGAAATATGGATAAAAGGGATAGTGGACAAGTCTTTTTTTTCTTGGAGGAACCTAAAATGCATACTAAATGCAAACTTGAATTGATTTAGAGACAAACATTTTAATTGATTTTAGTGTAAAATTGATCAAAGTACTATGTACTCAAAGAAACAAATTGAAATTAGACACAAATGAGATTTTGATTAAACCATATGATACGACAATCATGATAAATGAAAACTTAACATTCATTTCTTCTAGATATTTTCGGAAAGCTCTTAGGTCAATTTAGAAACCCCCTAGAGAAATTCCTCAAGGCTAAACTTAGGTTAGATTAGTATAGCGGAATCTTGAATACCAATTCCTCTAACTCAAAGTTAATTAACTACAAAAATTCCAATGAAATTACCAATTGTAAGAGACTTCTAATCCAATAATCGAAATCACTAATTAGCACTTAATTAATTATAAGGTTTTAATTCATTATTGGAATTCCATATAATGATGACTAATGCTTTAATATTGAAGCCTAATACCCTCATATAATTTAACAACTCCAAGCATGAGTACCCTTTTGTAATTTGACAAAACCGATCCATGGATAAAAATCCTCAATTAGAACATAGTATTAATTCAAAAATTCATTTAAAACCATGAATAATCCATATATTCATACAAAGGTTTAAGTATTTAAAGCACAATTGTCAATAATATATTAAAATGGAATTATAGTTTAAACTATTTCTGCAACTCTGATCTCTAACAAAAGAGTGAATACAACTAAATCAAGAAACAAGCTCATAATCCTAAAAACAAATTCAATCATAAGTAATAGAGGAGTGAGAGAACATAGAACTCCCCTATTGAAGCTCCAAAATCATGCTTTGGTCTCCATCACGCCAAGGATTTAATTAGAAATTTTGGTATGAAAAGCTCTTATTATATAGAATTAATAGAGATATTTTGTAATGTGTGTGTGTGTTTGGAAGATAAAATGAATATTAAGGTATTACAATTCATGACCAAAGAAAATACTATAAATGACCCATATAAAGCTCATTCCTTTGGTGTGTTCTCTGTTGTGTTCTCTGTTTTCTCAGCATACAAAGCTGAGAAAGAAATAAGGTGGAATACCCCTGACAGCAGATTATCACATGTATGGCAATGGCCTAGAGCCCAATGAGTCTGCACATTCCTTTGGCTTGCAGTCAAGGAATGCCTCCTCACTAACATTGAGAGAACCCGTAGGCACATGAGCAATGACCTATCATGTTCTTTTTATAATGCACCGGCTAAAACCATGGAGCATATCCTAAGGCACTGCCCAGTTGCTGATTCATGTTGGAGATTGTTAGGACCAGAGGTAAGAAGCTGTGCCAGTATCTAGACTTCCTTTGTTGATTGGATCTTTAGTAACATTCATCCAAAGAACAATGATGCAGTCCAAATTACTAAGTTTGGTATCCTTTGTTGGAAATTGTGGGAAAATAGAAACAAACATATCTTCTTGGACCAAGCTCGTCCTCTTGAAGTCATAGCTCACAATGTAAATGTCATTACAGAACATTGATTGCACCATATATTTGCATATCTTTTTATGGTCAAATCCATTGAATTAATGCATGTTTTGATGATAATTGTACCTAATTAGTATAGATTCTAGCTATTGCTTAAGTTGTTGGAATTTGTTCTAGTTAAGGGCAATTTTGTCATATTTAACTTGATTTATCGTCATTCATCTTTTTGAGAACTTTGTGATGCTACTTCAAGTATTAATCTCTTGTAGGTTAATAGAAGAAAACACTCAAAGAGATCATGGAAGTAAAGCACAAGAATGAGGAAGCAAAGAAAGCAAGAAAAGGAGGAAATGATCAGTTTGGCGCCCCTGGGCGCCATCTGGGTGCCACCGGGGTGCCATTACAGATTGGTGGCGCCCTAGGAACGCCCTTGGGCGCCATTTGGGCGCCATTGGTGCCCAAGGGGCGCCCGTGGGCGCCACATGGGCGCCATTGGTGCCCAAGGGGCGCCCGTGGGCGCCACTCTGCAGCCAAAGAATCAGCATCGCGAATTTAGGGTTTCTACACCCTATATAAGCTTCCTAACACCCCCCAAGTCTCTCTCCAAGCCCCATTTGCACGAAAATAAGGCGGCTATGCTAGGGTTCACTCAAAGTCTCTCAAACTCACTCATCCCACTTCTATTTCCATGATATTTCACCTCAAATCTTCCATATTTTCTTCTTCATCTCCATCTCCTCTTCCATTTTCGCCACCCTTTTTCTCCATTTCATCCCTCCTCATCACAGCCACTTCTTGGGTAGATTTTGGGCGAAATTCCTCTCCTCCTTCCATGAGAGGCTAAGTTCTTGGTGCTTTGGTGGTGTGAAGATGGTCAATTGCTTCAATGGGCTTCATAGGGGAGTTTCTCTTGTTCCATGCTCTTTCATTGTATATTTGGGATATGTGGTTGCAATTCCTTGTGTATTTTGGGTAGAGACATTGTTTTCTTTTTCTATTTGTTATGGATTGATATCATATGTATTGGAAACTATGTTTGTATGTCAAATGTTATGCATTTCCTTATTTCCTATGTGAATTGATTCATGATGCTTTACATGCTTTGAGTGGTTGCTTGGCTTGAATAACTAGTGTTTCAATTAGGTTGTTGTGGTTGCACTTCCTTGAAGAGAATTTTGATTTACAAACTTGTTTGTAATACACATCAAGTGGACCCTAACTCTAACCCTAAGTAATGACTAGTTTTAAGTGGTTGCTTGATTAGCTATTAATTAGTGTTGGAGGACCCTTAGTGGTTGCTTTGGTTTTTTCTAATAGACTTGATGAATGATATAACTCTCACGATCTTTTTAAAGAAGCAATTGAACCATTGAATCACTACCAAAGCCCCTTTCCATTGCATTTATTTTAAACCTTCAAACCTTTATTTGAAAAACACCAAAAACAAACACTTACATTTTCTTACTAGTTTAATCAATTAATTTAAAAAAAAACCAAACAAACCCTTTGCCCTTTGTCACTTTTGATTTGTATTTAGTTTATCTTAGGGTAGTTAAAAGACTCGTCAAGAGAGACGACCTGAGGTTGCGCCACTGTGTTGCAATCCTTGGTTTCATAAATAACTTGCATTTAACCCCAAGACGAATAGCAAATGGTTAAATCAAACATACCCTTAGAGTTAGGAATATTTTGCGATATGTTTTGACTTAGAGAGCATTATTTTTGAGATGTAAGCTCTCTCTCTCTTTTGTATGTAAATCCATTTCTAAGTAATATATATATATATATATATATATATATATATATATATATATATATATATATATATATATATATATATATATATATATATATACCCCTTTTTAGTCGAAAATACTATGAATAATTGCTGCATCTAAAATCAAAGAAAATACTAGACTATGTATGTATGTCTCACAAACTATATATTATGCATTTTATATACCCATTTATATATATAGACACATATACACAACAACTCAACAACACCATTAAAATTTTTATTCCACGAGGCGAGGTAGGCTGCATAGACCACATGGCGCCAATATGCTCTATCAATAACCATATTTTGACAAGTTACTGATCATAAGATCTAATTGAACAACTTTATTAAAAGTTCTCTTCGATCTCTCTTTCCCTTTTTTGGAAGGACTCCAAACTTTTAGATCAATGCTAAATGACACATCTAATTGTCTTCTGTGTACACGTCTAAACAACCTCAAATGACTTCCTACCATTTTTTTCACAATCGGTGCTACTCCGACTTTCCCTTGAATATGATCTCTGCGGATATGCGTATGCAAACGTGATCGCTTGGAGGTGCAATATTAGCTTAGTCTGATTGTAAAACATCAATGCCTAATATCTTGAGCCAGCTTTGTAGAAAACTCTCCTTTCAAACAATCAACATAATTAGGAACTAGAATAAATATTATTATTCAAACAACTTTTCTTTTATACAGATTATTCAAACAACTTTGTTTATCCCCTATTTAATCCATAAATCAAAGATTATTCTAAGAATGTCTCTTATGTAAAAGTTTGAAAATAAAAGAAAATATTATCAGCAAACGTCATGGCTGATGAATGGCGACCTCTTTCTTTTTTCTGGCAACACACACACACACAGAGTACACATTATTCATAAACAGTTACGCTAAATGCATGTGCATAACGACTGTGATAAACTTTAATAGATTAGTGAACAAAACAACAAGAGATATGTTCTTTGAATTTTAGGGCATCAGGACCTTGTTGTGCAAAAATAAATTAGAGCAGGACCACAACATATCGTTGAATAGGAACCCAAGACTGCCAAATTTGGAACATTAATATTCTTGTGCTCTTAATTACAATACCAGTTTGATTCTTTCGGAGAAATTAAGGATACAAAATTATTCACTTTAAATTGCATATAGTTAATTATTATCATCAGAACTAATTTATTATACATTTAAACTAACCTATAATCTAATTACACATGACATGTTATAATTGATCAAATTTACTTCCTCTAAATCAAAATATTCAAAGAGGTTTTATATTTAAAACCGAAGGGAGTATATTATTTGAGATTTAGATCAGAGAAGTAGTATATAGGGTGAAAGTGCAAAAATGATACTAAACTTTACCTAAAATTGCGTTTCTAGTATTAAAGTTTCGCGAGGTGCAAAAAGATTACACAACTTGAGGTTCAGGTGTAAATATAGTATTTTCACTTGAGGGAAATAAAATTTAGATATGAAAAGACTGTTATGCCCCATTTCTCCCTCATTAAATAAAATTTTAATGAAGGGTATAAGGGCCTTTTCATATCTAAATTTTATTTCCTTCAAGTGAAAATATCATATTTGCACATGTACCCCAAGTTGGATACTATTTTTGCTCATCGCAAAACTTTAGTATTACAAACGCAATTTTGAGTGAAGTTTAATATCATTTTTGCACTTTCGCCCTAGTGTATATATAGAAGAAGAAGATGTCGCCTGGTGGATGGAAATATAATCACGTCCTAGCTAGAGTTAGAGTTAGATAATCCTATGGTCCTATATATTTATGAAGAACTATTTATTACATATTTACTTGAAATTAAAAAAAATATTTAAATCTTACTAACTTCATCTTAAGGTTTAATAGCTTTCAATTAAATTTACCCCATGCCATATACTCCCTCTAACCTATGATGAAAGTCATTGCCAGAAGAGTGCATTGATATATAATAAAGTCCTTTTTGAAAAAAAATGTCAATCAATCACCTTAGCTTGTACTTTGGTGTATTAGATTTCCATTATAAATGAAAGACATCTTACTCCATACTGCTTGTAACTTTAGATGATTATTACACGTCAATATAATTAAATGAAAGAAATAGTCACTTTGAAATTAATCAATTATTATTTTTCAATCTTATCCATATAATCAATATTTGAATATGATTTTTGTATATATTTCTCTCTCTGATCTCTTCCTCCAAAAAATATTAACATGAGTAAAGTTGGAGAAATTTCATAAGGAAGAAATACTATCATTTTTTAGTTTTGATTAATGAATTAAAATGAATATTTTGTAAACCACAAGCAATATAAACTTAAATGAAAAGTAAAAAAGAATATCATTATTCTACAAAAGTAAAATTATATATCCAATAAATGAAAAATATGAGATGATTAAATATCAATTATCAAAAACAAATGTCTATTTCATACTTCATCCATCCATTTCTATATATAAGTTTTAGGTGTTTTTTTAGAGATTAAAGAAGCGAAATGAGTCACTTATAACGTGCTTTGTGCTTTGTTAGTTTATATGTTAACTTATAAATCAGATAAAACTAGTTTAGAGAAGAGAGAGATAATTAAAAGCATATGTATATTTAATAATAAATTTTTTTTGAAGATAAAAAGAGACAAAAAAATAATTAGGGAATTGTCTAGCAATATAATGATTTGAGGTAGAGACTAGAGAGATCGCTATCTTGTTTCCCATCCTCTGTTACAGGTTGCATTATCCTTATGTTCCTTTTCAGTCTTCAATTATTCACTAATCTTTATAATTGGTCGCTATTCGCTAATCACAACAAAAACTACTGTAGAATCAATAATGCCGAAGGCAAACATCAACACTAATGGATGCAACTTACAAGTGCTGTACATGTGTCCATTCTTAGTAGCTGTGATCCCTGTATACCATGAACAAATTAATTTTTAACTATGAACTGATCTGTCTGTTATTCGGATACTTATTACATGACCCAACAAAAGTGCCGGGTATAGTTTACATTGATAATATAAAAGCAATTAATTTGTTTGTTCTTTAATTGGGATCAAACCATGCATGGTAACAAAAATTAAATAGTAAAAAACAATGGGCAGTAGAGCCTTATAATAGCAAATTATCTAGCCTCGGTGGGAAATAAAGGAAAAAAGCAGCACAGTTAGGCAAGAGTATGATTTAAAATTGATTATTACATGTTGGAAAGCAGAGGATTAGGCAATTTAGGTTGACCCTAGCTAATTAAAAAAAAAACGAACAGACGAAGAGTTAGGCAAGAGTATGATTTTAAACTGATTATTACAGATGGAAAGCAGGAATTAGGCAATTTAAGTCGACCTAGCTAGCTAATTAATATAAAACGAACAGATGAAGTGGCTCGAGGCATGTTTTATGCGATCTAATCCATTTGTTTATTAGACACACACGCACATGGGCATGTCTTAAGATGTTCAAGTCGTTTAGTTATCAGTATATATATCCTAGTAGTCATCGAGACCTTATATATATTGACCTACTCAACGTGTTTTCTTTTTGTAAACAGAAAAGAAACATTTGTCTTGGTGTGTATACAGTTGTCCAAAAAGAAGGTGGGGGTAAATACAGTGAAACCTAAAACACACACGTATGTGACAGCGTTGACATGATATATGGGTCACATGAGAAAGCTAAGGCTCTATATGTATATGTATGTCTCAAATATAAGTCATTTCTCCAACAAAATAATTGGAAGGCGCAAAAAAATAGAGGAAGAGAAGATAGAACATTGAAGAGGAAGAGGAAGAGGAAGAGGAAGAGGAAGAGGAATAGAGAGACTGTAGAGGAGGGAAGCAAGATAGAAAGGAAACAATGGAAATAGAGGGAAAAGAGAGAAAATATTAATACTCAATTTATTCAATTCATAAATATGTACCAAAAAATATATTCAATTGTGTGTTATTTATAGACCTTAATCTAAACTTAGGAATCAAGAAAAACGTTAGAGTAATTAAGTATGAATTGAATGATAACCAATGATAAAAGACAATAAGAGTCAAACCAAAAAAAATTATTGCAAAATTATTAGTCGTTGAACATTTGTTACCATCTTTAAATATTCTAGAATTTTCAATTATTCATTTATTCATTTTTTTATATTTATATACTCCCTCCGGTTCTAATTACATGACATCTTTGATTTTTTGGAAAAATTAAGAATGCAAAATTAATCATTTCAAATTGTTTATAACTATTTTTTCTTCATTTATTATATTCTACTTATGAATAACATTTAATGATCTAATTTACTTCCTTAACTTTCACGAAAAAAGTTAAAAGGTCTTATATTTAAGACCCAGGACCATATCATCACTAATTCACACACACTAATATGGAAAGTTAGAAACACTATATTTGTCATAAAATTTAGGTTAAAAATCATTTTTACATTGGACGATGTATTCGCGAAGCAGACGAGGGCATCCAATTTTCTTTTGCCACAATATTATTTCAAATGTTTTTAAAAGTGTCACTCCAACCATTTAAAAAATATTAACGTTAGTATTTTTAAAAAATTGGTTAATGTAAGGTTTTGATTGATAAGCCAGTAGTTAAGGAAAAAAAAGAAATACCCAAAACATCTTCTGATTAATGGTTGCTCTAAATAGAAAAAAAAAGTAGTCCTTGGAAAAATGACCAAGTCAATTTTTTAAGGCGCCTAAGAGGAATCGGAGAGTAAGTGACAATGTTAACCAGGTGGGTGACATGAGGAAGGCTACAACAGTATATAACTCTGACCTTTTGTAACCAGATAATATAACACAAAAACAAAGGCCATGTTGAAGTAAGTGAAGGATCAAAACCAAAGGTTTGGTACGGGTCAAATAATGCTTGCAAGTTTGTAAACAAGTTAATAAAATTATTACAAGTGATATTGTAAATGTGGAATAACTATCGATGCCCATGAGTTTAAATGGTGTCCAGCTTTGAATGTCTGGGGGAAACACACAATCACACACACCCAAGGTGCATTATACAAACACACACACACACACACACACACACACACACTTATATGTGTGTGTACATATATAGAGAGAGAGATTATGGCATTGGGAGAGTTGAGTGGATTTTTATGATGGAAAGGATGAGTGTCGTTTTGTAACAATTGTTTTGTCGTACATGCACACACATAATTAAACTATTTAATATCTTTTAGTATGAGCAGTGACTGTTTGGTGAGAGTCCGACCATGGGAAGAGGACTCTGACTCGGTTGATTACCAAGCATCGACCACCATGTCAGTTACGTTATCTCACCCTCATCATCTATTCTATCTTGTTTTCTCCATTCCTTTTCTATACACATGTTGGCGACAACACGAACAGAACCAAAATTAATATGAATTGCGTTCTCAGGACATTGTTTTATGGAGTTATTTCGCGATCACTAGTAAGAAAAGACGTGGTACTCTTCATGGTTAAACAAATCTCTCTTGCAAAAGCAAGGAAACAGAACATAGACATAAGAACTCAACAAAGTAAAAGAATAGAGGAGGGGGAAAGAGAAGACTTGACAACTCAAGCTTCGAGCATTGGACACATCTAGGTAGGTACTACCTATTATAGACACAAATCTCATAAACATTGAGTGCAAAATAATTATCAAGTTAATTATTTCATTAATAATCAATTCTTAAAATTATGACTATAATACACATTAATACGATAGTTCATGACTTCAGGAGCATAAATATAAATTCAAACAAGCACGCATACATTAGGATCCATATATGCTCATGTAATCGAAGACGGTAGGTATTCAAAAATAAAACCTTCAGAATATAAGGTTTTGTGGGAAGACATTTTAATTAAAAGAATTATTTATAATTTTCACAATACAATGTAAGACTTCTTTTTCACTCAACTACATTTTTTTTGTTGTTATCCCCAACAACACATACACTTAATTTCTTCATGTACTTTCATGATTTTTTACATGTTCATGTCACCAATATATATAGCTTGTTCTTTATAGATTTAATGAATTTGGGATCATTTAACCGATGAGATCATTTTTAAGGGTGTAGATACATCATACATGTTGTAAAGTTCGAAAAGAAAAGAGATACATGCATGGTTGAGAGAAAATAGTAATTAAATGGAAATCCAAAATAAAGACATATCCTTATCAAATTAAAGGGGTTTGGATTTTTCTAGAGATGGTAACGGTTCATTATAATGTTCATCCTTTACAGCCACAAAGATTAAATATTAAATATTGGTTTGCACAATATCACTGTTCTCTGTTAATTTTATATTTAGTATTAAATCATGTCAAAATGTTCATTGCTTGCATGTTTTTTTATTTATATTTATATATGTTAATGAAACTAAATATAATATTTTCATAGACTGCGGAGTACAGCATCCGTTGGCAAAGGAAAATAATAGCTTCCTTGCTCTGGCTATGTATGTCTCCGGTACATGAATGTGTTGGTGCATTATTAGTCAAAAGCTTCGTGTTATATATGACAATGTCAATTTTTTTTTGCCAGAGACTATGTCATATTAAAATATATAGATAGCTTTTCTTATATAAGGATAAAATATATAGATACTGAGAGTTAGAATATATTTTATTCTTTTATTTGGACTTATTTTTAATTTGTCGGTGTTTTAAAGTATATTTTTAAGGAATGTTCTACGTGTTTTAAATAACATACTTCTTTAAAATATTTTTTCATGCTATAAATTTTTCTATTTCACGTGTGTCTCTATACATGTACATGTAAGTACATGAATGTTGATAAAATAAAAATGCATGCACACGCATAAAATAACAATATAACACATTTTAAAGTTACATTACATATGTCTGTAAGTGCTACTTTTTAAATGCAATGGAATTACAAGCTGTTCATATCCATAACTTAATTTGGCATATATTCAAAGTCTGCCTTCAGCTGCTCAGCACAATAGGACTATAATTGGAGGAACTGAAAAAACATTTCCCATAAAACAATGACTGAGCTCCTCCTTAGAGTTATTTTTAAATACGTGGATGTGAGTGTGATTTAAATGAGCCTGCATTTAAAGGCTTGTTGAAAGTCTGAGAGCCATACATATTACTTCCTCCGGTCCCTAATGTAAGAGCTAGCCGTAAAAAAAACGTTTCTTAAGAAAACATGTGAATGTTAGTTGGGTGTTTGGAGTTAATATTTCTTTTCCAAAATTGCCCATATTTATTATGGTACTTTTAAGAGAGAGAGAAATACATAAGCATTAATAAATATGAAAGAGAGTTAGGGGTAAAGTAGGAAAAATGCATTAAATGAGGAGAGAATATGGGGTGAGCTCTTACATTAGGGACCAAAACCATTCAAATTTTGGGCTCTTACATTAGGGACTGGAGGGAGTATCTTTTTGAAAAGATCGAGCATTTATTAAAAAAAAATAGATTTGCCATGAACAAAATTCATACTTAAAGAGCCAACTCTTGACTAATTATATACAACCTTTAGAGGCAGTAGATAGAAGTGGATTGGGAAATGAACCGACATAACAAGAGTGGGGAATTGCTAGAAACAATAGAAAAGCAACAGTACGTATAGTAATTACGTTCTAATAATGTTGTTAAAACTTGCAAAAGATGGAGGAAGAAGAGGTGGATTGAAATAGGTTTAAATGAAAGAAAAGGGGACAAAGTAGGGAACAAGAACGATTAAATCTACAGACAAGCAGTATTTGAGGCTTCCTATAGAGGCTGCAGCAGCAAGGTCAAATTCTGGTGATCTATGAATAAGTTAGAGACAATCATGCATCCACCTCTCTATTTCAATCTTATATAAAGCTGTTTTTTATAATATACTGCTGCACAAGTTATTAAAAAAACTGACACCTTGTTACATAAAAACTTCTACCTTGATTCTTAATATATGACCTATATATGGAACCGAATAAAGGTTAAGGTATTTGAGGCTTCCTATAGAGGCAGCAGCAGCATTCAGGGTCAAATTCAGATGATGACCTATGAATAAATTATATATATATATATATATATATATATATATATATATATATATATATATATATATATATATATATATATATATATATATAATATGCCCCATCATTCATGCATTCACCTCTTTATTTCAACCTTACTCCTTAATCGTATTTTTATTATATAGTCAATACATGACTCCTTTAACTTTTTATGTGGAAATTAAGGAAACAATCTATACCATTAAATCATAACATTCAAAAGGTTTAATTAGAAGATAAGTTAGTTTATGAGTAGAATAAACTAGTATTAAGAGAAAATATAGCTATAGACAATTCGAAGTGATTAATTTTGTATCTTAATTTATAAAAAAAGTTAAATAGATTTTATATATAATTAGGATTGGAGGAAGTATTGTAGAAGTTATTAAAAAAGACATCTTGCTACAAAATAATACGTAGTACTACCTTGATTCTTAGTATAAGACCTGGCCTATATGGGAAATCAATTTTGGTTCTAATCAAATTAATAAAGTTAAACTATACTTTTGTTCCTTTGATTCATATTTGCATCAAATCTACTTTTTACCTATTGAATTTAAAAATAATGCACTTTCAATCCGTTTTTATTCTCATCAATGTTAGTTTCATTTAATATGAAATGGTGATCCAACAAATTTAAATGGTGATTGGTTGTTAAATGCTACTAAAATACTTTAAATTTTAAATAATTCATTTGTTCCTAAATATAAGACTGATTACTTAATTTAATTAAATTAAGAAAATTTATTGAGTTAGTTAGAATCATGTGATAATAACAAAACACAATAATCATCTATCTTTATTTTAACTATGTCTTTTACTTATATATGAGTGAGGAGCTTCACTAGGGATAGTTTTATGAAAAATTGAGAAAAATTAGAAAGAACTATTATATTAGATGGAATGGAGGGAGTGTTATATTTAGTATAATCACTTCTATATTTTTAAATTTAGCCATCTTGCACCAACTTTTAACAACAAAAATCACCATTTAGATTTGTTAAGTTACCATTTTCTATTAAATGAAACTAATGGATCAATAAAAAAGGAATAAAATGCGCTTTTTAAAATTAATTAAGGATCTGATAGGGACTTTACAAACATAAAGGACCAAATCCTTAATTAAATATATGACCAAATTCTAATTTGTATTCATCTTTTTTCTAAATTTGCTCCTATTGATCAATGCATTATTAACTCAATCAAGTTAGATAAATAAGTTTTATAGTTAGAATAGAAAAGGATAATTTTGAAAGGACAACATAAATCTTAAATTTATAGATTATACTTCACCTTGTGAAGACTCATAACAATGTTCCACTCACATTCAAAAGCTTATGTCCCAACCCAATAGCTCTACTCATCAATATCTCAATTTCACTTGATTTTTTGGTGGTCGAAATTGTAACATTCTGTTACTAATTCCCTATTTAACCTGTGACATCTCTTTTAGTTCTATAATATCTTTACTAACTATGATAGAAAAAGAAATTGCAAGAATATCAATATCTCTATCATAGTTAGAAAAAAGAATATCCTAGTGATTGAAATATTATTATTCATGATAGAAAAAAATAAACTAATACAGCACATCTGCTATCATGGATAATTTATTGCTAACCATGTTAGAAAGGATTTGCCTAACATGGTTATTAAAAAAATCTAATTAGTATTAAACAATAAATAAATATGTATATATGCGGAAGCAGATGCAGACCTATACAAATTGGCAATATACAACTCTAAATAAATTATATAACCTCTACTACCTAATTCCCTTTCCTGATGCTTGCGCCTGTGCATGAATACCTGCAAAAATATCAGTAATCGTGGGATGAGACAATTTGTCCCAGTAATCACCGCTTAACTCACTATAACAGTGAGATGTGCGGTAGTTAAGGCGTCTAAAGGGTACCACAATTTAAATTCAGTAATATGTATATAACCCAAATCTTCTTCCATTTAACACTTCAATCCCCCTGTCACGTCCAATTCAAATCTATGCATTCGTTACTGAAATTCTCATTCATACCTTTCTCAAATCCAATTTCTCGGCTCACATTCATGTACAATCCCTGGTGCTCTACTCGTGCCATCCCGGAGGCACTACGCTCGAGCCCTATATATGTTTCAAATGAGTTGACACTGTGCCCCTCTCACAATGAGGGGGCAATTTCCCTCTCTGGTAACCCCATGAGATGGAAACCCCAATCTGTCTCCAATCAGAAAGGGAGCAGTCCCTGTCTCCAATCAGAAGACTGCTGGTCACAGTCTCCAATCTGTTAACCATTGGTCACAGTCTCCAATCTGTTAACCCGTACAAATAACCGTTGATTGGCCTATCGAACGGTTATATGTCTCAGTGTCATGCAATGTCCATAATATCATTTTCAATATCTCACAGTATTCAACATCTCAATCACCATTTCCTTTCAATATCACCAATCCATTCACAACCATTCAATTCCTTCCCTCCACCTAACTATCATTATCCCTAACTAAGTACTACATAAATCCCTCACAATCTCAAACTCAACAATTTACGCCCTTTCAAACCACAATCCTCTTTAATCAGAATATGGTACCTGTATGTCATACTATTCAAGAACTACCACCATCACCAGGATAATATATATAAAATGTAAATTAATCATTTATATAAAAATAATCGTGTTTGAAAGGCACCCGATAGCCTATTTTGTATAAAAATAATCTTTTAAAGATAATATATATAGAGGGTGAGAAGGGATTTTACAAAATCCCTAACTAACGTCACCCTCAATGTTATAGCAAGGTAAGAGTGATTACCTGTCGCCCTTAGCACTCCGTTGCCTTTTCCCCTTTACCATGCCTTGAGAAATACGCAAAGCACATCCTTTCCTATTATTACATCATGTAATAATAGTAGATTAATAATCATTCTGTTATGGATTAACTAACGTCTCTCTCTCTCGTCCGTATTACTACTCAATCCCTTGTTTATATTCTTTATCCTCAAAATCTATATTTCAATCTTAGTCAAAGTTCACAATTAAATAACCAGTGACATCAAACTACCACATCATTAGCATTCACACATTCATACATAATCAGTTCTAGATAATCAATTAAATAATCTAATTTAAATCCTTAAACACTTTCATTCATTCATGAAGGCACAAAGTCTCAACAACACTAAAACAAAACAAGCATATAGCTTCCATTTATTCACTTCAAAATCAATGATAAACATAATCAAACCATGAAACCAAGGACTAAACCAAGCTGATATTTCTTTTCATCTTTATTTGAATCAATCTATCAATATAGCTTCCAATCCAATTCATTTATTCCACTTCGAATATTAACAAAATAGAAAACTTATTCCTTTAATATACATATATTGCAAATTTCAATCATAATAAACATGCATACAAAAAAAACGAAGTAGATAAAACAAAATCTAGCATAATCAAAAGCATTTTAACATATAGAAATACAAGAGTTCACAAAATTCCATTTCATATCTTAATCAAAACCTACACAAGGAAATCATGAATTCAAATTCCCCAATCTCAACCACAATAAATCTGAATCAAACCCAACTCAAAATCAGGTAATCCTAAACTTATAGACTGCTTATAATCAACTCAATGTGGTTTCAAAACAATAAAATAAAGCACAATAGCTATTGGGATCAGATTCTAAGAGATTTCCCCCAAACAGCACCAACAAAATACTTTCAATTTTTATTGGACCAAACCACTATCCACATCATATATAATAAACCCTTTACTCTTTTAAAAATCTGCACTCTATCCAGTCACCAATTACTCAAAACTTTCAAGCACTTACACTACCATTCACTCTCAAATCAGCCATCATTCAAATAGCTTCAAGGCTACCAAGTAATTAATAACTTTTACTGCAAAGCATAGAACAATACCACCATTACTCAACAACATAATAACTTTTTCATGACTTTAGTCTATTAATCATAATACCTGAATCTCAACTTGAATTATTTCTATTTCCATATCCTTTTTGGCCAAATTAAGATGAACCAAGCTGAACTCAACTAAAACATTCTATTCAAAACATCACCACAGGCCATGATCAAAGTAGATCATTCAAACCCAAGTACTTACTTAATTCTTCTTACAAAAGCATGAAATTTATTGACTCATGCACCAAAAATTATTTTTGTTTAATCGCCCTCATCTCACATCCATGCATATCTCACTCAAACCAAAAACACTTCACTAAAGTCTTGGAACAAATAGAATTAACCTTCCAAATCCACTTCAAAAGTGCATAAGTTCATCCTAGAAAATTACATAAGAAAATACATCTAAATTAAGCATGATGTTACCATTCACTAACACAAATCAACAAGTACTTTTGAATCAGAAAATATGTACTATCATACTAATCAATGAAACCAAATCAACCATAACTCAATCTGAAAATACACTTCCTAAATACCACAAAAGCAGAGAAGTATACTCTACAACCATAATACATCATAAACCAAAAACATGTCCACATTAATAGAATTTACCAAATCCAATCAGCCAAGACAAAAGGAAGCCACAATTAACCTATGCTACTCTTTAAACATAGCAACATAATAACCAAATTCTGTTTACCTTTAGTACATTTAAATTACCAAAGCTTTAAACATAACTAAGCAGTAACTATTATTATATACTTCATCCTTATGAGATTTTATGCACAACAACATTTAAAATCAAACATCCAAGCGAGACAATCACATATAAAACTTCAAAAATCACCATACTTAACAAGATTCATTCAATCAAGCATAGACACATGATCAATACTTTGTTTACCAAGCCATAATCATCAATTACATACAAGTATAACCTAACACTTATCCAAAATACACATCTCAAGCTCAAATCAATTTCTTCACTCTCTTAAGCATTTCCACAAACACCTTGCCCACAAGTTGCCAAACACCATGTAATCAACTAAAAACATCAAAATTCGAAGGCATACACATCTGTTTAATTAATTATTTAACCCCAATGTCAAACCCTAACTCGGTCTCTTTCTGGAAATCACTCAAACTGTAAATAAAATTGGTAGGACGGAAAGAGGAAGTTCACCTGAGCTCGAAACAGAGACCACCACCGCCGGCTATCACGTAGCTCGCCGGAAATTGGTCAGCTAAGCTGAACAGAGAAGGGGAATGAGGAAGTGAGGGGAAAAATGAAGTTGGAAAGAAGTATTAGCTTGAAGAACTCAGAAAGACGTCATCTCACCTCTTTAAACCGTCGGCCACCGCCAGAACGGACAACCACCCCCGGAAAAATGGCTTCACTAGCCGGAAGAGAAGAGGAACCGAGAACAAAAAGAAGAGTGAGGATGAACCGCGAGTGAAGGACTCGCCAACCGCCGCAGATTTGTCTGTGGGCCTCGCCGGAGACGCAGGGCCGAAAGCACAAAAGGGAGGAGCTAGATGGAGGGGAGAGATCGGGTGAGAGGGGGAGGAAGAAGACGAAGGAAGCCACAAAGCTTCCTTCTCCGTCGTCGCTGTCGACGGCGGCGGCGGCCTCCTTGGCAGTCGGCGAGAATGGAAAAGGGAAAGGAGAACGAAGAAGAAGAAGGCGAAGGTGAAGAAGAAATAGGGGGGCCGACGGGTTTTGTAAGGAAATGAAGGGAAGGGTGTGTTTGGTTGGGGAGAAATAAGGGTGGTTTTAGATAATTAAAGCCTAAACTTGCCATAGTGTACTCATTTTAATTTAAAACCACTTAAACTAGCCTCAAATCTTCTTAACTTTCAAAATATTTTTAGCTTTACCACTCCCTCATATTTCAAACTCTTCATTTCTTAATTAATTATATGCACATTAATTACTCAAAATTTCCAAAAATATCCCAAAAATTCCTAAAAATTCCAAAATTTCCCAAAACACTCTCTAATCCTGAATTAAATTTTTCAGGATGTTACAGAAATCCTCTTAGGTGGGTTTTTATGTGAAGATCGCTCCACTTCTAGTAAAAGTACTAATGATATGAGAGTAAATTCAAAATGAGTGCCGATACTAAGTACCTGTTTGGATACATTTCCAAAAGCTATTCTGACTCTCAAACCTAGGTTTCATACAAAGACATCCAAACACACAATTTTTTTGGATAAGCTATTTTGAGAAGAAAAGCTAGTTCTCGGTTCCAAAAACTATTTTGAGAAAAACTACATTTTTCTCATTTCCCAGTTGAAAGTTTCGATCTCTCATTTAAGAAAAACACTTATTTCAAATAAAAGAAACATGAAAAGCTATTCATCATAACTATTTTTTAGAAAACTATATTCTACTCAAAATTTATTCTTAAAAGTTATTCTTAAAAAGTTTAATCTAAACACTCTCATTTCATCGAAAACTATTCTACTCAAAAGTTATTCTACTAAAAAACTATTCTCAAAAAGCTATTTTCCCAAAAGTTATTCTTTAGAAGCTGAATCCAAACATACAGGCCCTAAAACTGACTCGTTGAGTAAAAAATATTCCTCTGTAAAGATGCCAATATGAAAACCCTATGGTGGAAGCTTGAGAAAGAAATGAGATATGTGACGTTTAGTTTTTGAATGTTGGGTAAGAAAATGGTAATAAATGTACTAATTCTTTTTTTTCCATAATTAATTGTAGGATTTTCTCTTTTATGTAAGGGCATCCTTCGCTAACATTAAATATTTTCACTTTTTCCATTATCTTAGAGACCGATATTATGATGAATGAAAGTTCGAATATATCCTTATAGCCACTATCATTGTTCAGTCTATTATATTACTCCATTCTATTTTTTTTAAAAAATAAAATAGAATTAAGTCCATTATAGAAAAAAGTTACATAGATGGGGTATGGGTCTATAAAATATTTAATCGGGATATTTTGTTTGGATGATGAGAAAATTGCATTAAATAATACAAAGGTGTCTCTGATATATAATCACTTTTTTCCTCTCACTCAATTTCGCATCTAACCATGAAGTATAAGTTTTTTCAAAAACAATGGGATATTTAATAATGAAATGTAGAACCGAACATGAACCTAAGACGTAAAGAAACGCGTGTCCTCATCTTTTTTTAAGTCCCATTCCACAATATAACTAATTTTCAATGGGTATTATCTCTCAATTTCCTTTAAAGTTATCGTATAATTCACAAGAATTGAAGAAATGACACTAAAAAAATCATATACATATTCTCTTACTAGTATAACTAATGTACAATGTTTAATTCGGTGCAATGTGTTTTTTCTCACCAAATCTTTTAGTTAATTCTTTTAGCACATTCTGTAAATTCGATCTGTTAGCATTATAAACCTTTTTACAAAAGCTAATGTACTAATAAATAAAATAAAATGATTCAATAATAATAAGAATGAAGCACACCTAGCATTATCAACCATTTACTATCATTATCAAATGGTATATTGATTGTTATTATGATTACAACTACCATAGCTGAAAACAAATGAAATTTTATTCTTCTCTATAATATTCTAATTCCTATTGTTTATTTTTGTCAAAATGTTGCTTGAATATTTTCTAAATCAAGTCTATGCTTTCTTTTGTATTGTTAAAAATTTGTAGCTTTTGCCAATTTTATGAAGTTTGAGTAATTATTTTAGTGTAATCGTAAAATGACAATTCACTTCTGAGACTATAATTTTGGTAAGAATAGACTCTTGCTTATTTATTATGAAAGAGCATTAATTCATAAAATGATTTTAAGAAAAATTAAGAACAATTAAAAATAAGTGTTATTTTCAGGACAAAGCTCACTCCTGATAGATTTTATATTAAAAAAGCACATCACTTTTAGAAAAATTAAATTGGGCGTGCATTCGGAATCATAAAAAATTTAATAAAACATTGGGAAAAATTCCCCATAAGGAAAATAATTACAAATAAAGTCCACTCTTTAACAAAATATTAGAAGGACCTGTAACTATTAGACGTTAACAAGCAAAGTGAGAGTTATTGTAATTAATGTCTTATTTGGGATAAAAATATAAAAACGAAATCGTATAATAAATATATGTTGTCATCCTATCAACATTTTACTGTACGCATGCATAGGAAATAGAGTATTATATAGTGCGAGACGTTTCTCTTCTATTCTGAAGTTTAACGTGTTTAATTTATTTGAAACTTCTGTTGAAACGTCACATATAGTATTACTAGAATTTCTTAAAAAACTATAAGAAATAGTTGATGCGTCCAAAATTAGTTTAGACATTATTATATATTATTTGTCATCTTTATTCTTCTTCTCCAAGTTTCTCATTACTTTATTAATTTGTGGCCCAACTCGGAAATATCCCCATTTTTTTACTCATTTGTTTCTAAATATAAGATCTATATCTAAACATAAGGTGCTTTTTATGATTTTCCAAATCAACCTAATATTGATTATCTATGATAAACAAGTAAAAGAGGGTTAGTATGACTTGGTAATATCATGGACTAATAGCTAATTCAACTAAAATCTTCAATCTAATGATCTTATATTTAAGTAGAGAAGGAGTATTGTAGAAAATGTCCCCATTTTTAAACGACAAAGTTGGTATATATAGATGGCAGTACACTATAAAGCACACGTGGCTTCATATTTTAATATCGCACTTGTACTCACATCACTTGTTTTCCAACTTTAACTAGTTGGTCGTTACATGCCTATATTGGTATAGACCTCTCCATAGATTTTAGGTCTAAGCTCAATTAGTCCCCTTCAAATCTAGCCTAGTGTTCTTAATTAATAATTATCCATTTTTTTCCAAAATTGCTTCCAAATTATTCTTCATGTAAAATCCGCTTGAGAATGAGTATATGTGGGAATTGTAATCTGCATTCTTTGCCTCCAAACTCATACCAATAGAATGATAGACTTGTGGTCTCGAAATATTATCGCTTTCAGTTGATTCAAATATATCAATAAAATAATTAAATTTATAGTACAAATAGATTGATTTTTTAATGTTACTTTTCTTAATTACTAAACTACTGCAACATCATAAAAATATTCGGTGCAATTCAGAATTATCAAATGATTAATAAAAAAGACTTAGATGTGTGTGTGCTCGCGCCTTAATTTAGAAATTGTGTCAAGAATCATAGTAGTGTTTTGTTTATTTGCCAATATTTAGGTCGTTAGCTCCTATAATCTACTATAATCCTGATACAGGAGTTTTAGTTAACAATTTCGGTTATATTGAAATTTAAATAAATTACTTATTACAACGTTTTATAGTAATATCTCTAACATAGTTAGAACATAATTAGAGTTGGAAGAAAAATGGTAAATATGAGAAATTAAATATAAAATCTTATACTCCCTTCGGTCCTAAATATAAGACCTAATTGACTTTTTCTAGAAAATCCTTAAAAAAGCAAAATAAGTTAATTATAAATTGATTTACCTAATTTTTTCCCTTAAACTAGTTTATTTTACCTATAAACTAATGGATAATCTAAAAATATATCAAATATGTCATCATTTAATAAGCTATTTCGCAACTTTAATCTCTCCAACAAAAAAGTCAATTAGGTTCTATATTTAGGACCAGAGGTAGTATTTAGAATTAAAACTATTTACAAATTGACTTATATAATTTAGGGCTGAAAGCAGTATAAAGGGCTGAATTTATTTATTTTGATCGCAAAGATACAAAGAAATTATGGATCCAAGTGTAAGCTTATTAGATTTGTCGTTTCAATATGCATGTCGTGCGTTGACAATTTCCATTTACTACAACAAAACGCAGGTAAGCACCGAACAAGGAGAAGCCTCCCACCTATGAGCCTTGTGCCATGACCAAATTGCCAAATAATGTTATTCCACAAAAAAAGTTAATTGCATACGCATTGCAAGAATAAAACAAACTGATTTTTTTTTTGAAAAAATGCTCCATCTGGTCCAAAATATAAGGCTATTTGCCTAATTTTATGATTAAGTATGTTAGTTGAGTTAAATATTTTCATATAAAGTTTCCAATATACCCTAATTATCTACCTTTATCCCCACACTATCTCTCTCTCTCTCTTTCATTTGTTTATTATTGATGTGCATGTTAGGGTTAATTTGGGAAAAAGTTTGGAACAATTAAAAAAAGAATTAAAAAGAGGTCTTATATTTAAAACTAAATTCATTCCCCAAAATGATCTTAAATTTAAGACCCAAGGGATTACATGTAAGAGTTCTTGTCATTACAAAATTTATTGCTGATGAACGGTACATTCAAACTCAAGTTTCTAATCAGTTGCAGTTTCTTATTTATTCAGAACAACTTTTTTCAGTTTGGCTATATTGTTTTCTGAAAAGTTTGCATGTACATAGGATAAGATGCACTTGCATCCTTAAACAGACTTAATGTACATGACAAGGACATTAAATATAAATGCAAATGATTTAAACAGACTCTGGCAAATAAGAAAAGGACTTGTAAGACAACTATTTTCAGTTAGGTTATATGATAATGCCTTCTGTTTTACCTATAATTTAAATTTAGGGTGCATCAAGTGAAAAAAGTTATATGTACATAAGATATAAGATGCACTTGCTAACTTGCATCCTTAAATAGACTTAATGTACATTTGGACAAAAAATTTCACGATAGAGAGGTTTTCAGATTTTTTTTCTTCAAAAAACATGCAAGGTATTCGACTCTGGAGTTTCAATTTGCCACCTTTTGTTACGTAATTTGACTGATACTAACCTGCTTTTGATGCATGCTTTCGGTGGATTCCTATTATTTTATGTACTGTATTGAAAACCACAAGCGTAACGATTATATCATCTCCCCGAAACAATGCACAAAACGACAATCTCTTGAGCCGTAATACTCATAAAGAATGAAAGAGCGACATCAACTTTTCTCTCCCTCATCTCAAGCCTTTCTGTCAGTTTCTTTCTTGGTTAGCCAAACTCAAAATAGAAATACCTAACCCGCATGCAACATTTATCTCAGTGTATTATTGCCACATGAATATGGTCCGTTTGGCTTGTTCTTCATCAGTCATCACCAAGTAATAACCAAAATGTGTACCCTATCCTTTAAACAAATATCTCAAAACATATCGAATCTCAGAACCTGGTTTGGTTTCTACTAAATATTTGAATAAATCCCATGGATATGTATAATGTTTAAGAAACAAAATTTACTTTGGGCCATGGCATGTCAAAAGTACGACATCGTATACTTCATTTAAAATGGCTATTGGACAATTGTATTTGAGATCTCAAGTAAAAGAATCAATATCGATGGAATGAGGCTTAATAAGTTGTTAAATGATAACATTGACAAGTAAAAATACTAATGTTCACAAGTGAAAAATATTGCTGACAACTCATTGGGATTTCTTATGTTAACTCTCTTGTTTGATACCTTAATACAATTTCTCTAATATTATGTTATTTATGACTTATAAACATAATGTTAACTCTAACATTTTCAATATTTTGACGAAACTTCATTTATTCATTCCAAGAAAAATGAAATATTTTTTTTTTGTTTATGATCCATTAATCCACTGGTTTTAAGTAAATTTTTCAAAGTGTTTAACTAGTATGAAATACCAAAGGAATACCTAATCAAGAGCAAGTTAAACAATATCTCCTTTGGTTTCTAAATATAAAAGTTAGTTAACTTTTTTTTAAAAAAATCCCAATAAAACTAAATAAAAATTAAATAAGTTACTTCGTAGCTCATTTTGCTTCCTCAATCTTAATTATTACTCCCTCCGTTCCTAAATTTAAGATCACTATAGAGAGGAGAACTTGTTCTTAAATATAAGATCACTTTCTAATTTGACTCAAGTTTTCCTAAATTACCTCTATGACTCTATACTCCCTTCACTCAAAAAATAGTGGTTTGAAGGTGAAAGATAGGTGAAGGGTACTTTGAAAATTTCATGTAATCCTAACTCATTGAAATGTTTTCCTTTATCTCTCCAAATTTGCTAAAATGATTTTATATTTAGGAACGGAGGGACTATTATATACTCCCTTCGGTTCTACTATAAACTCCCTTTGACTTTTTTGGAAGTTAAGTTTATAAGTAAAAAAGAATTGAGGGAAAAAGATAGCTCTAGAACCTAATTAATCATATACCTTAATTTCTCAAAAAAAGTCAAAATGATCTTATAATTGAAACTAGAGGGAGTATAATAGAATTCCTATTACAAAAACTAAAAGATTTCATGGAGAAATAATCCTCCCTTGGTTTTTTTGTTTTCGGGGGAGGGAGGATAATGGACTCAATGGGGATTTCAATATGTTGCTAACTTTGAAAAGATAGATATAATACGAAAATGGGCTATTCTGACTTTAGGCAAATAGCCCAAGCTTTCATAAATCAACCTTATGGGTAACTGTTTCAATAGGCCTATGACATAGGAGATATCAGAGTGGTCCATTAAAAACCAAAATATAAAAGATTTACTGTAATTTAACATTTTGAATGCACTATTGAGCAACAAGTAGTATGATGAGAAGTCTTATCCCAAACTAAGTACTACAATTTAAGAAGAAAAATCTTGGCTGCAAAGAGTAATCAAACAAATCAACCCAGAGTCATTATACTACCCTGATTCTATAATTTCCATCCCACCCAAACACCAATTTTCACCAAACAAAAAAAAAATAGCTGGTGTATTAAGAACTGTAATGTAAACTTGTTCAGAACTTCAGTACATTTTTTCCCTTCCTCATTCCATTCTTCTCGAGAATATAACAAATCTACTGAAATTTGAAATGATTGTCAGTTCAAACTTCAAGCACAGACCTAGGGTACAATTACTTGAATTGAACTAAATTAAATTCAAATCAGGAGCACACAAACAAATGAAACAGCCAATAGACTTGAACAGTGATGAGAGGGGAAAAAGAGGAAATAGTCTAGTAAACTAACTTTCACAACAGAATATGTGGGGTAGAATCTCCAAAATAGTCTTCATCTTCTCACATTTTTAGAAAACCTCCCTTTTGTTCCTACACTTCCACCATACGTTATTAGACAATACGCTAAATCTTGAAAGCAGCGTAAATTGGCAGTAAGGTATGGAGGCTAAAAACATTGTCTTTACCAAAAATATTCACTAAGCAAGCTCAATAAGATAGCCTCAAGTTTTAAGATCAATGAAAAACTCAAACCTTCGATCTTTATCTAACGCATTAGTGTTAATCTCACCGGAGAGCGTCATCATCGACTTGGACGCGAACTGACGTTGCAAGATGGCGGCAAATTTTCCGTAATTGTCTAAGCGTATTTTAACCAATGTCAAGTTGTCAATAGGAAATGTACCTCCAACTGTGAATGTGGTTTGATCAAGGTTTTAAAACCCGAGCCGGACGTCGAGCCGGAAAACTGAGCGGGTCATGGTTGAAACGGTTGAAACGTTCGGTCGAACCGGTGACGTAATAATTTAATGAAAATTAAATATATAAATATTGTTAATACTTAATAACTTAATATAATTAGGATGAAGATATTTTTTTAATCAAGTTCATTTTTTTTCTGTTGATATATTTTTTTCTGCAGTTATCAATTTCTGGCCGGGTCAAAAGCGGGCCAACAACGGTTCAACCCGGGTCAACCCCGGGTCAACAGTGGTCAACCCGGGTCAACTCCGGGTCAAAACGGGTTGCACAGTAAAACGGCCCAATAGAGGTAATCGGGCCGTTTTAACCACCGGCCGACGGTCCGACCGGTCGGACCGTCCGGCTCGGTCCGGGTTTAAAAAGCTTGGGTTTGATTTGTAGAAAATTTACTAGTCATCTCAGCTACAGCAACAGTCCTACTAACTTGGTCTAGATGTACATAATAGGATGCTTTGATTTTCTTATTGCTACTGAGTAAAAATAATCAAAATGGTCAGTAAAAATTTTCAAGTAAATATGCGTGAAATCACTAACAGGGAGAAAAAAAGCGATGCACAAGAGACAACTTCGTCCACAGATATCTCCGCAGCATATGTAGAAAAGTTGCCATTTCCCATATTGACGGCTCTATCTGTCGGTCGAAAAGTAACTGTGGAGGTATTATAATAAATTTAGGGAAATTTAATTAGAGGTCCCTCACAAGGGAGTTAATACTGGAAAAATCCCAAAAGTTAAAAATATTAATGTAGGGTCCCAAGGGACCTCACATTAATATATTTGAAAAGTGAAAAGACAATTTTACCCCTAGCCTTAAAAAAAATTTGCCTCTTCCCCCCACCCACCCCTCCCCCCCTCCTCCCTCACCCACCCCCTCCTCCCTCCAGCCGCCCCCACCCTCCCCCCTCCAGCCGCCCCCCCACCCCTCCCCCTCCCCTCCAGCAGCCCCCACCCCTCCAGCCTGCCCCCCCACCCCCACCCTCCCCCCTCGAGCCCGCCCCCCCACCCCTACCCTCCTCCCTCCACGCCCCCCACCCCCACTCCAGCTCGCGAGCTGGAGTGGGGGGGTGGGGGTGGGGGTGGGGGGCCGACTTGGGAGGGGGGAGGGGGTGGGGGGCCGACGTGGGAGGGGGGAGGGGGTGGGGGTGGGGGGCCGACTTGGGAGGGGGAGGGTGTGGGGGTGGGGGGCCGAAGTGGGAGGGGGAGGGGTTGGGGGTGGGGGGCCGAGGGGGTGGGGGCTGAGGAGGGAGGCTGAGGGTGGAGGAGGCTGGGGGTGGGGGGGGCAGGGGAGGAGGAGGCTGGGGTTGGGGTGGGGGAGATGGAGGGAGGAGGAAGGGGGGTGAGGGAGGAGGGAGGGGTAATTTTTTTTTAGGCTAGGGGTAAAACTGTCTTTTCACTTTTCAAATATATTAATGTGAGGTCCCTTGAGACCCTACATTAATATTTTCAACTTTTGGGATTTTTCCAGTATTAACTCCCTTGTGAGGGACCTCAAATTAATTAATGTATTTAATAAAGTATATCATATTTTCTGCCTCACTGAAAACACGATTACGTGGGGAGGTTTACACTCATTCCCGCGCAAATTCCCTTGTCTACAGTGTTAGTCTATATTCGCAAAAGTGGAGGATTCAAATTTAAAAAAGGAGTGGAGTTGGTTTTATTGTGTAAGTTGATGATTATTGGACAATCCTATTTGAGATCCCAAGTAAAAGACTCAATATCAATGGGACAAGGCTCAATGAGTTTTCAATGATAACATTGACAAGTAAAAATGCTAATGTTCTCAAGTGAAAAATACTATTGACAACTCATTGGGATTTAATTTATCTTATATTAACTCTCTTGTTTGATACCTCAATACAATTTCTCTTATTTTATAAATTATTTAAGGCTTATAAACCGTGTAAACTTTAACATTTTTAATGTTTTGATGGAATTTCATTTTTTAACTGCAAAAAAAAAAAAGAATATATTTTTTTGTTTATGATCCATTAATTTACTGTTTTGAAGTACATTTTTGAATGTGTTTAACTATTAGGAAAGAGCATACCAAAGGAATATACTGGGCCAAAAGAAGAGCGAGTTAAACAATATTTCATTTTGTTTCTAAATATAAACTTAACTAACATTTTTTTTAAAGAAAAAGCCCGAGAGAACTAAATATGTTACTTATAAATTTACATGATTTCTTTTTTTGGAAAGAAACTTATATAACTTATAACACACACACACTTAATAGTTATAACTATTTTTTGATAGTTAGAAAGAAAATCAAACTAAATTAAAATATTTATCACATGTAATTAGATCACATATTAGTTTATAAATAGAATAAATTATTTGACGAAAAAAGATAGTTCTAGAAAATTCGTAATTAATTTTGTACCTTAATTTCTCCAAAAAAGAGTCAAAGTAATCTTATAAGTATAACCGGAGGGAGAAATCCCCAAACAAAAAAAAAAGTATAACCAAAGGGAGTATAATAGAATTCCTATCGGATAAACTGACAGTTTTCATGGAGAAATAATCCTCCCTCTTTTTTTTCCCTCTTTTTTGTTTTCCGAGGAGGGAGGGTAATGGACTCAAGGGGGATTTCAATATGTTGCTAACTTGAAAAAGATAGGTACAATACGAAAATGGGCTATTCTGACCTCAGCCAAATAGCCCAAGCTTTGATGAATCAACCTTATGGATAACTGCTTCAATAGGCTTATGACACAGGAGATATCAGAGTGGTCCATTAAAAACCAAAATATAAAAGATTTACTATGTACTTTTTTAACATTTTGAATGCGCTATTGAGCACCAAGTAGTATGATCAGAAATTTTCCCCCCAAACTAATTAAGTACTACAAAGAAGAAAAATCTTGGCTGAAAAAAGAAATCAAACAAATCAACCTACAGTCATTATACTACCCTAATTCTATAATTTCCATCCACCCAAACACCAATCTTCACGAACAAAAATAAAATTGGTGTATTAAGAACTGTAATGTGAACTTGTTCGGAACTTCAGTACATTTTTTCCCCCTCCTCATTCCATTCTTCTCCAGAATATAACAAATCTACTGAAATTTGAAATGATTGTCCGTTCACACTTCAAGCACAGAAAAAGGGTGCAATTACTTGAATTGAACTAAATTAAATTCAAATCAGGAGCACACAAACAAATGAAACTGTCAAGAGACCTGAACAGTGATGAGAGAGGGAAAAGATGAAATAGTCTAGTAAACTGACTTTTACAACAGAATATGCGGGGTAGAATCTCCAAAACAAAAGTTCCACCAGAGTTATACGTTTTGTTGTCCAGAGGAAGGAAAACCGTGACCAAGAGAAAGTACCATATCAAGCAGAATTAACTCAATGAGCACGAGATCGACTGCTTTCTGCATTTCTAACAGGATTGAAGTACGGATGGCTCTGTACAGAAAACAAAAATACTTTCACACGTCAATGAGGTCAATGAGCATAATATCTGTATATATAAGCATAATTGAAATAAAAATCCAAAAAACTTCATTATTAGCAGATGGCAAAAATTAGGTAAATAATTAGCCATATAAATTAAGCAAACAGCATTAAAGACAATACTATATTGCTGTAAGCGCACTAGACCAGTTACAATCACACAAACATAAAACAACTGGGCAGAGGAATTGAGCAGCTATTCTTTCGTTCTGAAGACTGAAATAACTTTCATAGGTGAAAATAAACTCCGCAAAAAGATCATGCTAGAACTATCAGAAATGCAATTGAAACTCTCACAAAACAGGGTATTCCTGGGCAAAACTTCATCAAAAGAATATCGCAACAGAATTTTCTACAGTCAATCCAGGAAAGCTAGGTAGTCTTGGGTCAATAGTCCACTTTACGCAATACATGGCATTATACCCAGAACGGTAAATAAAGATTATTAAAAGTTAGGTTTTACCATGGCTTCCTTTGCTGTGGGTCGTTCTTGGTGATCATATCGCAACAACTTGTCAACAAAGTCAATAGCCTACGAAAAAAGAATCGTGTAAATTAGACTAAAATTATTTGACAATAAAGGTAGTGGACACAGTAAGTATTTAATGCATTCTACCTCAGGAACAGCCAAATGTTGATTATCCACGTTAATGAATTTAGTCCATGGCCTCCGACTATGCCTGTCCCAATATATAAACATTTTTCAGCATAATTTGAAGTAACATTTTAAGACTATAAGGGATAAATATAAAACGTTTGAAATCACAAATATACCTTCCAACAAGTGCAGCAAGATTTGGATCCAACTCTATCCTATACTTGCTCAAATACGCATACAATTCATCTGTTCCAAGTACCTATTAGAGGGGAAGGAAATCAAACGTAATAATAAATCAAATGTTCTCCACCTGTCTCTTTAACATGCAAGTTGCTCAGTGCATAAACACAAACACAGCATTGAAAATATTATTTCACACTTTGGAATCAGTTTCAGATTAACTCTTCTGATATGATAAATCCCCAAGTAGTGGTCCGTTATGTGTCTGTTATATTTTCTGTTATATGCGTGTATGTTGTCTATTATATGGGTTATTTTTTGTGGCTGTAGGCCTAGCATTTTAATTCAATTTGTTACAATTATTTAGGCTAATGCTGATTAGGATTAGTGAGAGAGGCCTTTAGTGGCTAGTAGGAAAGGGTTAGTGAGCTATAACTAAACCCCCAGGTATCATTTGTACTTTGCATTGATGTTGAATGAAGTTTCTGTTTGAGTTTCTCTATTTCTATCTTCTCTGTCTTTCCCATTGTTCTTAGTTTCCACATCATTTTCAGGCATGGGATTCCTTTCATCAAAGGGGTATCAGAAAAATGGCATCAAGATGGGCAGAAATAGACACCATTAAAATCTTTAGTAAAGCAGAATGAAACACATGGTTACAAGTACAGAACATCCCCATACCTAGGGCAAATGCAGCAGTAAAATTTCACCCCCTACGATACATAAACTAAAAATATTTTGTAAAATGTTCAGCCACTTACTTTTGCAATTTTGACCAGTTGATCGTAATTGTCATGTCCATAGAAGAATGGCTCTTTGCGGAAAATCTGTAAAACATCAACCAAAAAAGGTAAGCACTGCAGAATATTAAGTACATACTCTGACTTCAGGGAGGATTGATTAACATGGCATACATCAGAGGAGAGAAAAAGTGCAACTCTATCTAGATATGCAATGTAAGAACAGGACTAACAACCTTGATCCCTAACAGTATGTATTTGAAATGTGATTGGTGTAATGTAGGTGGTACTCCTATTTGGGAGTATAATTGAAGGCATACAGATGTGGCAGAAGAAAATGGGCCCTAACAGACTTTCTGGGATGTTCAATATACTCTATAGTTCCTGACCATGTCAATTTTCAATTCTTGGTCATTGAGATTCATGGCCAATACAATTAGTATTTAAGGATATAAATCACCTCCCCCATTTTCCTTTCAAACAAATAAAAATGATTGAGTTTTTCCTATTTGGAATTGTGGTAGGTCTCATTTCTATCACTTTGGCTGCAATAGACATTTAGACTAGTATAAAGATAGAGGTGGGCTCAAGGATAGAAAAGGAAATTTCCCAGGATAACCTACTCAGGTAGTTTGAAATAAATGCTGGGAAAGCTGGCAGAGTAATTTCCATTACTATAAAAGGTGGCCCAATGCATGAGGCTCCCACTATCTAGGGTCTGGGGGAGGAATAGGTGCATGCAGTCTTATTCCTACAAGAGAAGAAATTGCATTTAAGATTTGAACCCATAACTTCCAGGTCACATGGAGGCAACTCTACCATTGAGTTAACGCTCACCCTCATACAATTTAATGAGAATGTCTACCATACTTTAGTACATCTAAAGAATTTTGGCAGTTTTAGAGAAGATATCTCCTAAAACTAACAGAACCCTATGATATTTTGCTCCTTTTCCCTTCAAAACTCCGGCTATTTTCTTCTACATTGCTTGATTTGATGGAACTTTTCCAGCACTCACTCGTGCTCTATTTCATTCTACTTTCCTGAGCGTTAAATGAGACCAAATAACCTATCTCTACATCTTTAATGCATTACTGGAATAGGTTTCAATCAAATTCGTTACAAAGTTAAAAAGTTAAAAAACAAAAAAAGAAAGTTTCTTACCATGCCAGCAAGCATACAACCAAGACTCCATAAATCTAAAGAGTAATCATAGTCTTGAAGATCAACAAGAAGCTCAGGACCTTTGAAATACCTACAAAGTACATGTACATGAAGAGGGTCACAAGCAGAAGTTTTTGCTTTTAAAAAAGATTAAGTCAGGAACTTAACAAATTGGAATTACGGATCAGCACACATGCATATCAGAAGAAAGCATCTGCCCCCACATACAAAGAAATATAGTACACAAAAAGCGCATAAAGTCACAATAATCTACACAGTCACCAAAAAACTTGAAAAACCGATTCAATATAGTAATCAGGTCGTTCCAATTTTCTCCATGGGTTGTCAGCAGAAGATATTAATGTATACAGCAATCTGATTACACTCGATCTGATATTCTACATGTAATGGTTGGTTGATCTAACGATTTAACACCAAATCAGTAGAGATTGCCATACCAATGTGTCAAGGAAAACTAGTTGAGACCATTATTTTACCACAATGCATTGACAGTGGTGCCACTTGATATTCCTACCAAAACATGAAACGTGAAGGGTTTACTACCCCTACCATACCAACACTACTAAAACTTACAGCAGAAGAGATCATCTTCAGGGGAGGAAAGATATAAAGGGAGCTGTGTCCAAGGACAGTTTTCAAACTATAGAATCAAGGTATATTCTAGAAAAGCCCTGGGAGTTAGGAATTTAGGGAGAAGAAAGGGAACTCGTGATGTAAACTAGGCTACAACTGCTGTAGAGGAGCAAGCTGGAAGAGAGACAAAAAAGTGATCAAAACTCGGAAATTTATCAGGATCATGCCTTACAGTTGCAGAGCAGTGAAAAATTATGTAGATGGATCTAGCATGGAGCTAGCCTCTCAAAAGTTAGCATTTTCTTTTTCTTTCTTTACCTCATACATTTTACTATGTATTGTATTAATAAACGAATTTGATATATGGTTCTATCTGTTCATAGTGAATGAAGCTATCATACAAGGTTAAAAGAGCTTTAGAATCATTCTGTATTTGCATTTAATCAAAAAAGTATAAGGGAAACTATTGTATGCTACCAATATATATGTGATGGATTTTTCACATATCCTTCCCCCAATTATAGAAACCCATGTAGCAAGTAAATTCCATCTACAACATGATATTATTTCCATCAAAATGACACGGAGCAGTCAACTTTAATACACAGTTATAACCTCCATTTGATTCCAACCCCTTGAGTCTGGCAGCAAATAGAGTGAATGAGGGAGCAAAATATTGAAGAAACTGTGTGTGTGTGTGTGTGTATAAAAATTTGGCACATCTATTCAACAGGCATTATTAAAAATAAATATTCAAATCACAAATGAACAAAGAACTTTCAATGTAATAATGACTCGTTCTATTAATCATTATAAAGCATAATAATAGTTACAAAAGTGAGTGTTATGAGATTGTAGAAAAGAGTTAATTAGCATCAGAGGGGTTAATTTACACCTCACTCTACTTAAGGTTTGACTATATAATTAGACTGATGCCTCAATTGTAAATCATCTTCGCACATAATAACACTTTCTGATCTGATTGATCTTTCCTCTCCTTCTGTCTATCTCTTTTCTCAACTCCTCTATTTCTCTTCTGTTGGAAAGTATGATAATAATATTAATATTTCCTATTTTGTATTAGTAGAATATTTGTATTATCTTAATCATACTTGTGAATTATAGTATTAGGTAAACTTGTAGGAGAAGTTTATTATTTTTTACGAAGCTTTTGTACTATAAATATGGTATAATATCAATGAAATATTCATCGGACTATTCAGTCATCTTTGTTTCCACATCTTCTTTAATTCTCTCGTTTCCTGTATTCTCTACAACCTTCTTATCAAGTGTTTCGATGTTGTTAGATTTTTCTAACTAAGGTAGATTTAAATAAATCATGAGTAGGTGCTAAAAGCATAAGGTGGGGAAAATCAGTAAGTACAAAAAATGGCCTATTGCTAATATTTCTAGAAAGCGTGATTCAAAATAAGAAAAAACAAATTGAAAATGCAAACAAACCTTGAGGCAACTCGAACATTATATTCTTTGCCAGGATGATAGAATTCAGCAAGCCCCCAATCTATAAGGCGAAGCTTACGCTGCTCATGGTCAATCATTACATTATGTGGCTTTACATCTCGATGCATGATTCCTTGCGAATGGCAATAATCCAGGGCCTTTTAAAAGATTAAAAATAAACTCAACTCTTAATATTTAATCAAACCACAATCACTAAATCAGAACTGGATAAATAACACAGCTGCATAATAAAAAAACAACGGAAGTAGCACAAGATATACATCAAATTAGAAATCATCATATATGAGAATTTGTGACTATAAGCTCAATCAAGATAACCACATGACATATGAGCGGATACGTACAAACAGATACACTATCTGATATACTATCTTGTCTGAGCATTCTTTGCAAACCATAACCTTTCAGTAAAATATTTAAATTAAAGGTCTATATTTCCAAAACTAATGATATAACTTAAAATCCTAGACTTTGGACTTTTGTGGAAGACAAAGTAAAGAATCCATCACCATCAAACACAGTCAAAAACTCATGATCAAGACCGATACATGAGGTACTACAAATATTGAAAGTGTAACAAAAGTGTGAATTAAAAAAAAAATTGGAAAAACAATTAAAGCTGACAAAATGTCATATTCCTCATCAACTAAAGACAAAATGGTAGCTCAGGTACTTTCTAATTTAGCTCAGCAACAAGAAAATTGCATTAATTATAATAAGCAATCTCAAATTTAATTACAGTAACAGTCAACCTCACTAAGCTAAAAAAATACAAGATGTAAATTATTGACAAGACTAACACAGATATCAATGTTAGCTCAGGTACACCATGACAGCTCAAAGTAATTTAAGGAGATTAAACTTACCTTTAGAAGCTCGTAGATGTAATATCGTATGTCATAATCTGACAGTGTAGGATAGAGCACTTTAAAATCAGTGTTGTTAACATATTCAAAAATGAGGCTTGGAGTCTTTGATTGCTGATCTCTAACAATGTCAAGCAACTTCACAATATTGGGCCCTCCACAAAGATTCTGCAATATTTTGATCTCCCTCTTGATCTGCATTCAAATTGGGAATGAATCAAATGTGATATAGGGAATATGAACAGATGTTTGTAGGTTTTCTACCGACATATAAATCAATTAAGTTTTAAACTGATTTCACACTGTCATCTGGTATTAAAAGATGTTTTTAAGTGAATTAGTAACATTTTGATCCATTTTAAACATGTTTCTACCATTTTATCTATTGCAAATTGTTTTTTGCGGGAAGAGCTCTCACTTCTTCCCTGGAGGATAATAATAGGTATATAACAAATGTATCAGATATGGATATAACTATAAAAATCAGGCATTAAGGAAATGGTTCAAAAGTGAACGGACTTGAGTAAGTTGAATGGACCCAGCTGCCACCAAAGTCTATATAAACATTGGAGGCATCTCCTCATAAATATCTGTATCATCACTAGTGAAATGGTTCAAAAGTGAACGGACTTTGGTAAGTTGAATGAATCCAGCTGCAATCAAGTCTATATAAACATTGGAGGCATCTCCTCATAAATATCCGTATCATCACTAGTTCATTATGATATTTCCATAAATATACTATATTTACAATGCGTGATCACATTTGTGCTAGCTTCCACAGATGCCTGACTAGTAAGACAGTGACAGAAAGCGCCAACTCATCACCTAACAATCGAAACACAACAACCAAACTACAAAGGTAGCGTACAGCACAACGTAAAGCCGAATTATAGAATACTCCCTTCAGTCCTACATATAGGACCTAATTGGAGCAGCAAATTTGGTTCTAAGACCTCTTTCCAATTTATCTCAACTTTTCTGCAAATGATCCTATTGATGCCCTTCAATAGTAATATCGTGTGTAAAGCTAGATGTTTATGATGCTTTCGTAATATCGTATAATTTAATTAACTTTAAGTGACAACCTTAATCTAATCAAATTAGATAAATAGGTCTCATATTCAAAACCAAAGCAAGTAATAGAAATTTGAAAAGCCATTAGTCACCTTCTTCTTCTTCACAGGCTTCAAAATCTTAATAATACACTTCTCATTATCTGTGCAGTGCACCCCCTCAAACACCTCACTGTATTTCCCTCTTCCCACCTTCCTCGAAACCTCATAATCATCTTGCTCCCTGAAAATCACAACAACAATCACCCAAAAAAACACATAAACCAAGTCAAAATCCAATCTTTACAACCTAAAACACCATTATCCTAAATCATCAACAGAAATTCAAATATCACCCTTAAAATCAGCTCAATTCGTCATTCAAGTCCAAGGAATCAAGCAATACACTATAAAATTAGCAAACCCTAATTCATACCATAAAACACCATTCTCCTAAATCATCAACAGAAATTCAAAATAACATCAAATATCACCCTTCAAATCAGCTCAATTTGTCATTCAACTCCAAGGAATCAAGCAATAACCTATAAAATTAGCAATCCCTAATTCATACCATAAAACACCATTCTCCTAAATCATCAACAGAAATAAAAAACAACATCAAATATTACCCTTCAAATCAGCTCAATTTGTCATTCAAGTCCAAGGAATCAAGCAATACACTATAAAATTATCAACCCCTAATTCATACAAAAAAAAAACACCATTCTTCTAAACCAGCAACAAAATTAAAAACAATACTATCAAATATCACCCCTAAAATCAGCTCAATTTGTCATTCACGTAAAATTGAGAAAATATTAATCATATGAGAGAGGAAATTCCGAAATTACCCCCACTGGACGGTGAGAGACTCGTAATCCCAATATTCCTTGGGGCGAAGGACGTTGACGTCGGCGTAAACCCTAGCTTTGGAGGCGGCGCCGGCGCGGCGGATGGATTTGCCGATTTTCTGAGCCAGGGTGGTGGACGGAGACGGCGGCCGGTGACGGTCGCCGTGAAAGTGGGAGGGAGAGAAGGGAGGGGGAGATAACGGCGTTAAGTGACGGAAAATAGAGAGAGGGAAAGGGAAATAGGAGAATTTGTGAGGGAAAGATGTGAAATGGAAGAAGGTGAAGGGCCTTATGGCCATTAAATTTATGAAATTGGTGTTGAAAAAAGGAGGATGTAGTAAAGCATATATGAATCTCCTTTTTTCTTTTTTCTTTTTTTCCTTTTTGTTTTTTATTGGGTATGTGTTTTTTGAATTTTAATCTTTTGTTTTTTTTAAAAAAAAAATTTACTATATGTTTAGGGACCATCCTTCTTGAAAGAAGTGAATTTTATGTGAAACATTTTAGGCTTTTATTTTGATCATCAAATTGTTTGTCCTTTTAATTGAGTGTGGTTTTTTATTTTATTAAAAACAGTTTATTTGGTAACCAATGGGTAGTTGGTTGAGTTGTTAAGTGAGCTAAAATCTCTGTAAGGATCAGATTATGAGAACACGTGTATGAATCCCAGGAAGCGCTCTCATGGAGAGAGGATAACCTTACTTATGTGGGCAATACTTCTACCTCTCGAGACTGGATTAATCAGTTACCAATAGGCGTCGGATTACCGGACGGTGATTAACGAAAAAAAGACAGTTTATTTGGTAAAACTATGTATGTAAAACCATCCAATTAATCTTGCATGAGGGACAAAACAGGGGGACCAAAGTCTAGAAAAAGAAAAACATCACAACATGCAAATTAATAATGAAAAAAATCAAAAGTCACGACTAGTGTGTACAAAGGATTCACTGTAATTTGAGTTACATCTCGAACAAACTATAAGCCTTTAAGAGCAAGAATAGAAATGACATGGGTTTTTGAAGGATATTACATCGAACCATCGAATCATATCACTAACTTACAATGTTGATAACTTCTAAGCTATTGAAAAGAGTCTCTTCTTGACTATTGAAATGATGAGAGCTTACAAGCATTATAAAGAACGTGATAAGATCTTCATGTAGTGAATTGGAGATGTTGGTGAAAAAACCGAACAAAAGATAGCAAGATTTTTGAAAACGTGAATGCAACAAAACAAACCTAATGTGTATATAGTATTAGAACAAAAGTTGGAACTATCAAATTATAGTAACAATAAGTTTAAAAAATGCTAGAAATCCTAGGTTTGACTTATACTTAAAACAAATCCAACTCGACAGACATAGTCATCCAAACAACAAGAAGGAGCATCGGGTAACCAAAACAAAGGTTTTCAAGACAAGAAAAAGTGAAGAACAAAACTCAAAAACAAAACATTAGGAGGGGGAGGGGAACTAAACCTAAGATTGAAGGGGGATGCATAAGTTGGTGTTAGATAGAATAGATGGAACAAGGCTATGGAGGGAAAAAAGAAGACAAGTTGATGACAAACAAAAGAAAGGAAACATGGTCAGTAGGTCAAGCAACAAAACATTGGAAGACAGTTAGGAAGGTGGATAGAAAAAAATGACGTTGAAGCAAAGAGGAAACGACTGCGAATAATGAAAGGAAGGTTCATGTAAAATTTCTTTTGGGGGGAGGGTTGCAAAAAAGGAAAACATAAACTAAAATGGGAGAAAAAATTGTATGTGTTTGTTTGCACTCTTTTTTATTGAAGGTTTTACCTAAAAATATATTTGAGCCCAAATCTAAGCTTTAAAATCAGAATAGACAAACATTCTTAATTTGACATGAAGGTTGGGCGACGGTGGTGGTGAGGGGAGGTTTGGGGCGATGGTGGTGGTGGTTGGGCGATGGTGGCAGTGGTTGGGGTTTAGGTGGGGTGGGGTTGAGAAGAAGGGTATTCAAGTCTTTTCACAGCATTTGAAAATATCAAATAGTGTCTGATTCCTTCATGGTCCTTTTGGAAGTTTAGGTTCCTCAATTGTCTGTATTGGAAGAGATTTTTTGTCATTTTCCCATAAATTTTCGTCTAGTAGAGATAGGAATATCAATTTACTTTATAAGGCAATAGTTTTTTTTTAAAAAATCTCAATTGATTGCATAATACATTGAATTTTGGTTTCAATATATATATATATATATATATATATATATATATATATGTGACAAAATTCAATTCACAATTATTTCAAATAACAAAGTTAACTAGTTTTTTAATATCTACAATTTAATTATCAAGCTGTTTTTAATAAGAGTAGAATGTATAAGTTAACAACTACCAAATGAACCCTTGCTGTATTTTTATACTCCTTTTGAACTTAAATATAAGATTTATTTAAAACACATGAGATAATCAATGCACTTTAGCTAACTACCATCATCGATACCCTCTCTTCTCTTATTTATTTATTATTTGGAAGTATTAATGGAAATATTTTGAAAAAAATTAAAATTAGTTAAATCAAGAATTACTTGTATTTAATATTAAAATTACCCCCCAAATATGTCTTATATTTAGAATAAAAAAATTACTTTTTAGTTTGTTAGTGAATGAAAGTGCAACACTAATGGGCATTGCCCATTTGATATAAATATATGATTTTGAGTAGTAAATTTCGATACTCTAGTAGTTAATCGTTATACATACTTAACTAGTTAAAATGATTTTGACATTCAACTATCATCTATATCACATGTCCCATCTAAAAATCACCACCAATGCAAATTAACACTTGATAACTCATAAAGAACTTAAAAAAAAAAAACTAAAAAGAAACCACGCTGTATTTTTCTACCATTTGTTTGGAACTGCCAGAAATGAAATTGGCAAAAGAGTAAACTTAAGAAATAAACGTCATATTTATTTTATTTTATTTTATTATATTTTATTTTATAACTAATACGGTACTTATTATTTTTTTTCCAATAAATATTTCAGGTCGCATCAGTATATATCATATATTTGGTTAAAATATACAGGTCCTTGTAAATTCTAGCACGTTGAAGTTTCATTTTTATTGACTTGGACCGTGGAATCATTTTTAACGTAGTATATATTGCTTTTGGAACAAAAATCGTTAAAATAAAAAAAATATATTAATCAAAATACTTTTCAATCTACCACGATTAATACGAGTGTGTATCAAAAATGTTAAGGCCGAAAAACCCAACAGATATTAGGCCGAAATCCCCACAGATAGACCTGGCAATGGTTGAGGTCAAAAAAAAAAAAAGACCTGGCAATGGCATGAGTTACGAATAGTAATAGAAAAGAAATGAATCTTAGCTTTGATTATAATGAATTTTATATGCTGATGGGTTGCTTATCTGAAAGATTCCATTTCCTTTTCATTGTTATTGTGAAAGGTCTATCACCTCAAACCTACCTCTCTGTGTAAATTCGTTAAATAGACACTTTATCAAAAGAATGCTTTTGATGTCCCTAGTCACAATAATTTGACCAACAAAAGTTCAATACTAATACAGGGAATGGATAATCAACAAATGTAACATAAATTCATTAGGAAAATAACAATCTAGCTGCAAGTGAGATTATTGATTTATTGAATGGAGGTTCTTCACCCATCAAAAACAACAAAGATTTAAGACACGAAATCTCAAAAACACGTAACAAAGAGGCTAAAATATCATACAACATATCTGCAATAAAAATCTACAGACGTTTGGCTTGGCTTAGTGCCTTTTCCGCAAGACAATATGCCACAATATCATGGTGCCTGCTTAGAGTTGTATCTCTAGCTGTCTTGATTGTTGCATCAAGCCTCTGATTTCATATATCTGTAACGAGCACAAGTCCTTGGGAGAACCACAACCCAAAAGCTAGCAGTTGAGGTTGGGGAGCCAAGGACTTATAAGGCCTCCCTTGTGAGGAAACCTCCCCAATGTGGGACTTGTAACAATGCACCTCCCTCGAGAGCCGACATCCCGGCTGCTCCACTCTACGACACTTTACTCGACCTCTTTGCCGGTCAGCCCCTCCGGTCAGAACCCTTCGTAGGTAGCCCTCTCCGGTCTTTCGGCCGAGACAGCATCCCGGCGGCTCCACTCTACGGCACTTCACGCGGCGCTTCACTCAACCCTTTGTTGGTCAACACATTGGGAGAACCACACATTGTTACAAGTCCCACATTGGGGAGGTTTCCTCACAAGGGAGACCTTATAAGTCCTTGACTCCCCAACCTCAACAGCTAGCTTTTGGGGTGTGGTTCTCCCAAGGACTTGTGCTCGTTACAATGGTGCTTTCATTGAGAGTCGGCCAAACGGAAAGGGCTACCTGCGGAGGGTTCTGACCGGAGGGGCTGACCAACAAAGGGTTGAGTGAAGCACCGAGTGAAGTGCCGTAGAGTGGAGCCGCCGGGACGCCGACTCGGCCGAAAGACCGGAGAGAGCTACTTACGAAGGGTTCTGACCGGAGGGGCTGACTGGCAAAGAGGCAGAGTGAAGCGCCGAGTTAAGTGTCGTAGAGTGGAGCCGCCGGGATGTCGGCTCTCGAGGGGGGTGCATTGTCACAAGTCCCACATTGGGGAGGTTTCCTCACAAGGGAGGCCTTATAAGTCCTTGGCTCCCCAACCTCAACAGCTAGCTTTTGGGGTGTGGTTCTCCCAAGGACTTATACTCGTTACAATATCACTCCCCGATCCTAGCTTAATGAAGAATCAAGGGGACCCTTTCAGTGTAATCACATTTTAAAATGTTGTTTCTCGCTCCTACTCGAGTTTAAATACTCCTTCGTTCTTAAATATAAGATTAATTTCCCTAATTTGAGTAGATTAAGGAAGTTATTTAAGTTAGTTATTTACATATGATATTACTAATTTATCCCAAATATAGAAGTACTTTTATCCTCATTCTCCTTCTCTTGCTTGTTATTATAGATAAACATTATAAGGGTTAATTTATGAAAAAGTTGGGAAAAGTTAGAAAGTAATCTTATAATTAGGAACAAATTTAATTTCAAAAGTGATCTTATATTGAGGAACGGAATGAGTAATTTCCTTGTAAAATTTTCAAGTTTTGATCAAACAGGAATGTTCAAATGAAAAAATTAAATTAGTAAAAAGGCAAATTGGTTCGAAAAGTATTCATAACCAGGTAATTATAGCTTTATAAGTATGAACTCTCAATAACATTGGTTCAAAAAAAAATCTCAATAACACATCTCATTTAAATTTCAAATGGATTATCTAGCATTCTAACTCATCGAAGCCATGCAACGACTTCACTTTTAAATGGATCAATCATTCATTCCTTAATTTACAACCTCATATACTCTTTAAGTGAGATTCATTGTTTTCCTTAAATAGCATGCATACTAGTGGTTTCAATCACTCCAACAATTAGTGTAGTGTTAGAGGTTTTATTCACAAAACGAGTGGAAATGGAAATCGCTAATTATGGCTAATACCATTATTGGAATAATAAATTATCATTTAATATCCATAAATTTAAAGGAAGTAAACCAAATATGTTAAAACGATAGCTTATCTTCAAATATAAACTCCATTATTTTATAGTTGTCTATGCATTTAATGCATTTTTTAAATTTTATACACTCTTTATCAAGTCAATCTCTACAATCTCTTACGATTTCTTAATAAAAGTAAATTAAAAATAAATTAGATTTTCTACATAATTAATCCTTTTAACTAATTTTAACGGTTTCACTAGACCACTAACTACTGTCTGAGACAAGTCGCATCTAGCACGAGCTAGACAACCCAACATATTCGCAATTAAATATTCTTAATCCTATGGTTGATTGATTAATTATTTAATTAATTGTCCAAAATCATAATTTATTTCCATTTGTTGAATTTCAGATCTCTTTCTTCTCCGGCGACGATGGCCAAGGGACCAATTCTCTTCTCCGACATTGGCAAAAAAGCCAAAGGTATTAATTATTTCACATTTTCAATTTCATCTTTCAATCTTTCTTCTTTCAAATTATGTAACGATTATTAAAATGATTGAATCTGTTATTTTTGTTAGATCTTTTGACCAAAGACTACAGCACCGATCACAAAGTGACAATCTCTACCTACAGTAGTGCTGGAGTGGTAATCATTTTATACATTTTTCATTTCCATATCTTAATCTTAATTTCAGATCGCATTTCACTTTTTGATAATTCTATTCAGCATTTCATACAATGCTTAGCTTTTAAGTATTTTGGATTGATTTGAGCACAAATTTGCTTTCTATACATGTTATTTTGATCTGCTTATATATTTGCTTTGATTAGATAATTACTACCTCGGGCCCTAAATATAGGACCTAATTGACTTTTTTTTTGGAGAGATTAAGGTTGCGAAATATGTTATTAAATGATGACATATTTGATATATTTTTAGATTATCCATTAGTTTATAGGTAAAATAATCTAGTTTTAGGGAAAAAATTATGTAAATCAATTTATAATTAACCTATTTTGTTTTTTTAAGGATTTTCCAGAGAAAGTGAATTATGTCTTATATTTAGGACCGGAGGGAGTATATAACAATCTGTGCTGAAATTGAGGCTGTGATCTTGTTAGATGTGGATGACATATTTGTCATGTGAGGTAATTGTATAAAATATGGCAAAGAAGAAATTCAAAGAGGCATAGCATGTCCTAGTTTATTATTCCTGTCCTAAATATAGGGGTATTTTGGGAAAAGATGGACAAATATATGAGACAAATTGGAAAATGGTTTTATAATTTGGACCAAATTTGATCTTAAAAGTGGTTTTATAACCAGGGGGAGTATATTTCAGCTTTTCACGGTGCTTAGTTATATCTGTATGTAGGACAGAAGTTAGTGCAGAATGAAAAGGTTTAGGATAAATGGATGATCTCTAGGTTGAGAGAATTGAAAAGATGATTTATGAAACTGGTTTTGTATGGAAATAAATTATTGTAATAGATTGCAAGATTTAGTGGATGAAGTCATGAAGATTGATAAACTTGTCTGAAAATTTTAGCTTCTTTTGTAGCTTTAATTTACATAGACATGATAAGCATTCAAGAATCACGGTTAGGATTTTCTTCTGTATGTTCATTGATGATCAGCTATTGGTAATTACATAATTCCACATAGTGCTAGTTTTGTATTAATGGGTCCATTAGATTATTGTGAACTTCTTGTTTCTTTGCTAGAGAATTTAATGTTGCAGAAGCAAAGCAAAGCATAATATTCCATTCAATGTTCTGGATCTGATTTCATTCCTCTTAACCTTTTCTCAGGCCCTCACTTCAACAGCTTCAAAAAAAGGAACAGACTCAACTGGAGATGTAGCAGCACAGTACAAGTATAAGAATGCTATCATTGATGTCAAAGTTGACGCTGAATCAAATGTATGTTGATATGCTTCGTACATATAGAACAAATTGCAACTCTTCTGCGATAATTATCTAATTTGCTTCCTGTTTGGCAGATTAACACAACTGTGACGTTCAATGACATTATTCAATCCACTAAGACCATTGCCTCATTTAAGATGCTTGACTTCAATTCTGGCAAGGTATAGACAGACACAAATCTTTTTTTTTTTGCTAGGAAATTCAATTCTTTTGGTTCTTATATTCTCTATTTTTTAAAAAAATTTGTCTTGACAGTTGGAGGTTCAATACTTCCATGATCACGCTACCTTAACAGCTGCCTTTGGCTTAAAACCATCCCCTATAGTTGATGTTTCTGCCACTATTGGTTCCCCTAGCTTTGCAGTTGGTGCCGAGGCAGGCTTTGATACGGCAAATGGCAGTGTTGCTAAATATGCTGCTGGGATAACTATGGCCAGGGTTGATTCTTGTGCTTCCATAATCCTGTACGACTTTTCTCCCTTCTAGTGAAATTATTGTTCCAAATCTCTTTCAATTGCACACATATTTACCTGCAAATTTACTGACCATATTTTGATCATTTATATTCAGTATCGATAAGGGAGAAAGTATTAAAGCATCCTATGTACATTATCTAGACCAACTCAATAAGAGTGCTGCTGTAGCAGAGATCGCTAGGAAATTTTCCACAAATCAGAACACGTTCACATTTGGAGGCGCATTTGCTATTGACCACTTAACACAGGTCAAAGCAAGGTTTGACAATTATGGAAAACTAGCCGCCCTCTTGCAGCATGAGATCATGCCCAAGTCGGTGATGACTACTCTCTCTGGTGAGATTAACACGAAGGCCTTAGATAAAAATCCAAAGTTTGGGTTGGCCATTGCTCTCAAACCTTGAAGCTATCTCTTCCAATTTAGATTACATAACTAGAATTCCAGGCTTCAATTTTTTTTGGTAACCCTCAAAGGAAGGGCTGAATAAGTTCCACAGATGAACCTGTTTCTAGTTTCTTCGGTGCTGTGGTTAAAATTTTTTAAGTATCTTGGAATCAACTGCTCTAATGTTTACTAATTTTATGTTTTGTTTATTCTTTCTCGCTTACCATGAACATCGTGGGATGAGGAAGTTCTTTTATTTGCATTGAGAAATTTTATATAATTTATTTTTCAACTTTCTGCTTTCAGGTTTGTTTTCTTTATTTCATTTTGATAGTTAATCTTGGTCTAAATGATTCTTGTTTACCACGGTTTTGTGTATTGAGATTTGGGAATAGATGGGGTTTGAATTGGGCTGATTATGAAAAGCTCTGAAGTTTTCTATTTAATGTTATCTAATAAAAAGAAAAGAAAAAGATGAGTTTGGACTTTGGAGCAAGGCTTATGCGAAAATAATGTTTCTTTCGGGTTTTCAATTGTTTATATTTTTAATGCGCACGGAGTTTTGATGTGGGACACATTTTATTTGTATGAGCTTATATTTTATATTCTTAGTATGCAGGGATCTACACATTATATTCTGAGTTCAATATGAATAATGATTATGGTAAAAACAAAATGAATAATGATTATGGTAAAAAAATATGAATGGAGACAAGAAATTGTTATGAAAAAAAAGATAAGAAATTGTAAACTATAATAAATCCTTGATCTTTTTAGACATGCATAAGTATGGAGATTTGACATTTTGAATGCCCTACTATTTTCACAAAGTTATCAATTCACTTCAACTCCTATAATTTTTATTACCGTATACGTTAAAGAATATTTATATTCATTTATCTATTTTTTTAATCAAACTCATTAAAATATTGTTTATTTCTTAACCTCTCTTTATTCATCGACCATGGAGGTGCCATTTTCCGAAAACTCAAACCTATTTGTTAGTTGTGCGTGTTTGCAAATGACTAGCTATGCAGACAAAAAATCTTCAATTTCAGGGTTTGATAAGTCAATATGGTGATTTATCGGGTAAAATGATTAATTTTCAGAAATCTCACATAACATTTAGTCCAAATGTTTTCCATGTTAATAGACTCTATTTGCCAAGGACTATGAATATTCCTTTTGTTGGTAGATTAGGTAATTATCTTGATAGTTAGGTTTATCTTGGGAGACAAAAATCCATAATTTATCAGCATATATATGTTAAATGCGATTGACTCCATAACAACTTCTTGGAAATCTTAGCTCTTTTTCCTAGGGTAGTAGATTCACCCTACTTAAATTAATTCTGGCAGCTATCAACATTTATGGTTTTTTCCTGTGTCAAGCTCCCACTGAAAGTATGCGAAAGGAATTCTCAGTAGTTGCATTGATTTTTTTCTAGAGGATGAATGACTCTCTTAAGAGAATGCACCTTTTATACAAAGATCACTCATTTCTTCCGATTAATCAAGGGAGTTTAGGTCTTAGGCCAATGTAGTTAGTAAAAAAATCATTTTTGGTAAAGCAAGTTTGGAGGGTTATTTTTGTAGATCAATCTTTTTTACTTGATGTTACAATTAGGAGAAAATCGGTTGGTCAAAAGAACAATGGCTAAAAGGACCATGCATATAATACTTCATGAGTTCAGAATAATCTTAGAGAGTAGCTCTTTCATTACTAACCGTCTTAAATGACAAGTTGGTAATGATTCTTTGATTCCAATCAACCACACTTTATGGTGACATATGCAAGACTCAGTTATGAATTCAATTAACCTTATAGTTGTTTTTAACTTGCTTACACATTCTCATTATCCTTTTATTTCACGTCATTGGAAAAATCTATTAGTCTGAAGTCTATTCGAAGTCAATAGCTAGCTACTTGCATTTCATCTGTTCCAGTCTCCATTGATGATGGTAAAGATTCCCTTATTTGGACGCATCTGCCTCACGATCCTATTTCGTTAAAGAGAGGTTTTCATCACTTTTTATATGACAAGTTCCGAAATCAGTCAAATTTGATCATTTTTGAATATTTGAATATGGTTCATTTTTGAATATGGTTCATTTCCTTAACTTAGAATGAAGTAGATCCTCTTCTTATGAAAACTTCTCAATAAAGTTACTCCTTCGTCTGATGTCTTGCTTGCACATTATTTACAAATTTGATTTACCACATATTCTTCTCATGTCATTTGGTCAACACGACTTGGTTAAACTGCTTTTTCAATGTTCACTCCATCTCATTTGTCTCTTAATGACTTGTTGATTGGCTTTAGCACTTTCTTATCTCAAGCAAAGATGATAAAGTTCTCCTTAAGAACATTATTTCATTCTTGAATGACATCTGGAAGAAGTCTAATTAAACTTCTCATGGAGGTCGTATCCCTCATCTACAAAACATTATTTGGGACTCTAGGTCAATACTAACTTTCTCTGCTCTTGTTTTTCAGGAGAATATCAATGTGGCGGCGATTCACCATCAAGAAACAACCACCCCTAATTTCTCACTTGCAAATCAATGGAATGTTTTGGCTAAGAAGTGAAAACTAAGCGTTCCTCCTACTATTATATCCTGTTTTGTTTTGAAGGGTCTCTTATTCAAACTTTCACTTGGAAGTGCACTACCATTCAGAGCAATCTTTTTGCCCTGAGCTGGTTCTATCTTGCTCTGAAGTGAATACATCAATCTGGCTTACCCATGGATAGTGTCACCATCTAAAATGTTTGTAAGCCTATTGACTTCAATTGTTTGGCCTCTGCAGTAGTCTCACATGTCATTGCTAGAGATGATGTATTTTTGACCAAAGTTTTAGTTTGCTTTCCACTTGTCTACTTTCAAATGATCAGTTTACTGCTTTTCTTTTTCATATTGTTAAAAAAAGAGTTCTAGCTTTTCATTTCGGGGTGTTCAAAACTTAAGATGGCAACTTCCGTAGATTTCTACGGTTGTCTTTGACTTTCCTGAGTTGATTGTTTATGTTCTTCGATTTTTTATCAATCCACAGTCAATGCTTGTTTTATTTTACTTTACAATACTATTGCGCCATGAACTAATATAGACATGCGTTTCTCTTATCAGAGCCATTTCGATTATAGACGGTCGAACTTAAATAGATGCACATTTTTTTTGCAGAAATTAAAGTATCAAATTTTCACGTTATGAAGGCTTAACACCTTCCGATATGTTTAATCCGTTTGGTACTCATTCATTGTCTTCACGTACACCCTGCTTGAAACATAAAAGTGATTTCCTTCATAAATAATCTTTTTAGTGAAAACGGTGATTTTCCCTTCTCTTTTGGTGGCTTTACATTAAAGCATGCCATTTGAATCTACTTGCTACAAGTGAACTATCATCACCAATTCCCATTCTCTTTCATATCCTACTATCAGTGTTTCGGGCCCAATATATCTCAAGATTAGAATAACTCTTTTGTTGTATTCAAGTTAACTAGAGTAATTATTCTTATGTATATTACCTATAGTTAAGTTGGTAGATGTAGTTTGTTTTAACCATAGTTAGCTTATTGACTGAAACATATAGAAGCATATTGTACAGAATTATTTTCCTTTGAGAGAATTCATTTTTCCCTTTTCCTATCGGTAACATGGTACCAGAGCACTCTCACATGCTTCTCAAAATTCTCTCTTGAAATTCTTCAAGCTTTGTCAAGATTTCTTGCTTCCGCTTCGTAATAATTCATCTTCGTCTCAATTTTTTTTTCTGCTGCAATTTGATGGCAACAGATTCTCATCCCAATGCCTTGGATTAGAGTAGTCCATATTATATTCATCCTAGTGAAAATCCAGCCCTAATTCTGGTTTCTCCTTCTTTGGATGGGACTAAATATCACGGTTGGGCTCGTGCCATGAAAATGGCGTTATTATGAAAGAGTTATTCTAATCTTGACAATATAAGGTGGAAAACGGTGATTTTCCTTGAAAATGAAAATAGAAAGTTGCAATTCTTCTGCTTCCCTTCTGTATAATGGGTGACTTTTTGGGCGAAAAAACTAAGTAGATAGAAAATTAAAATGAAGAAATAACATGGAAGTGGACACTTGAAGTAGATATGTTCGGCATATCTACCAAAATCAAACATGTTTTATGCGCAACAAATTCAAATTTGAGTAAGAAACAAAATTGAAAGATTAATAATAATTTTTCTTCACTTAAAAAATAGGCACGTAATTTGGTAAGATAAATGTTAAGCCCCCACACAAAAATGAAGTTTATGAACCAAACAGGTCCAACCAACAAAAAAACATGAAAGCTATCAAACACATCTATAGATAGGAGAATTACGGAGGTTTTAGCTACGAATTAGTGTTAAAGATAAGTGTTCTTTACTTTTTTACAAAGGGCATGTTTGACCTTTTACCGGATTAAAATAATAACCACATTAAGCAAAAAATACCAAACTAAATCTAGTTGTTAATCATATTATTATCCAGACTGGTCTAACTCATTAATTTATCTTCTCCCTTTGATCATTTCAATAGACTAAACTCTCTCGACCAGTGTGTGATCAGAAGTGAAGTTGCATTGACAACAACTTTTATATATATCGCATCAAGTTGGTAATGATTCTTTGATTCCAATCAACCACACCTTATGGTGACATATGCAAGACTCAGTTATGAATTCAATTGATCTTACAGTTGTTTTTGACTTGCCTACACATCCTTATTATCCTTTTATTTCATGTCATTGGAAGATTCTGTTAGCCTGAAGTTTGTTCGAAGTCAATAGCTACTTGCATCTTATATGTTTCAGTCTCCATTGATGATGGTAAAGATTCCCTTATTTGGACAAGTTCTGAAATCTACCAGGTTTTGTTTTTTCTGGAAATTCTTGTGGTCTATTTCTTTAAGTCAAAAGTAGATCCTCTTCTTATGAAAATTTATCAATAAAGTTATTCCTTTATCGGATGACTTGCAGGCACATCATTTACAAGTTAAAGCTTTATGCTCATATGCAAATCTCATTTACCAAATATAAATCTATTTAACTTTTCGAACTTTCATTACCAAAAACTTTTAATAGTTAAATATAAATCTATTATCATTCCTTATATATAAGATTATCATTATGTACTCAAAAAAAGATTGTCATTGCATACTCTTTCCTTACTATTTAACTTTTGGATGATTATACATCATGCTTGAAACATACCAGTGATTTCCCTCATAAATAGTCTTTTTATTTCCCTCATAAATAGTCTTTTTAGTGCAAACGGTGATTTTCCCGATTTCAGTTATGAATCAAATTTAAAGATTAATAATAATTTTTCAACACTTAAAAAAAGGCACGAATTCGGTAAAAGGTAAATGTTTAGCCCCACATACCCATAAACACAAATCGAGCTTATGAACCAAACAGGTCACAACAAAAAATAATACAAAAGCAGATCAAAAACATCTAATAAGCTGATGAAATTTCACTTTTTTTTTTGCATCCTGATCAATTTAATTTGGTTCAAGACTTCAAGTTATAATTAAACCCTAAATTAAACCAAACCAAACCAAACCAAACTTCCGAACATAAGCATTCGTATTTGATAGATAGGAGAATTTTGCTACAAACTAGTGTTAAATAGAAGTGTTTTTATTTTTTTTTAGAAAGGACATATTTGACTTTTTACCGGATAAAAATAATAACCACATTCTAACTCATTATCTTCTCCCTTTGATCATTTCGATAGACAAAACTCTCTCTACCAGTGTGTGATCAGAAGCGAAGTTGCAGAAGCAAAGTTGCATTGACAACAACTTTTATATATATCGCATCAAGATGGGAGAAAAGTAAGAGAAAAGCAATCAAATAGTGTTGTTCACCAAATATTATATAGCATTCATTTTGTTGGAACAAAAGTCAAATATGGAATTGGATATATTTTAATTAGTATGGATTAAGGTGATGATCATTGTAAGTTACTTAAAACAGTTGAGCCCAGTAAATCTATAAATTAATACTACCTTACAAAATTAGTTATTAAATTATGACATATTTGATATTAGTTATTAAATTATGACATATTTGATATTTTTTTAGATTATCTATTAGCTTATAGGTAAAATAAACTAGTGTAAGAGAAAAAATTAGGTAAATCAATTTATAATTAATTTATTTTGATTTTTTTAGGATTTTTCAAAAAAGTCAACTAGGTCCTATATTTAGAAGCGGAGGGAGTATCAATCAGATTAAGTGGCATAAGCCTAAACCAAAAAGATCTACATAAGCACTGACAATCTACCTACAGAAATTAACCCCGAACAAGACCGTATAAAGTAAAATGCAAGCCCTCTTAACACGAAAATCCTAACAAGTTTTCGAGCCATCGCATTAAGGGATAAAGCAGAAAACAAAAGTAGGGATATGATATGTCCTGACTAACATTTGAAAGTAACTCAGCGAAAATTCCACTAGCATAAAATGATGTCTCCATTCTCATGACAAAATTACAAAAACATTACAACCAGATTGATATACCCACAATGAAGTTACCTATGGTCTTCCTAACTCGTTATACCAATAATGCAAAACCTTACAGGGCAGTGGGAGCACTAAACCACTACAGATACAGATTGGTTATCTATCCGTAACCCAATCCCTTCACCAGAGTTCCCACAAATTCCACATTTCCTCCAACATTTTTTAAATGTAGGACCTAGTTGGAGAATAATATTACTGCGACTAATATCCCTCAATAATAAGGAAAGTGAGAATAAAGCTAATCGAATAAAATTAGGTGAATATATAATATATTTAGAACTGGATGAGTCCAGATGATTGTTAAAAGGGATTAAAGACTGAATATTTTTCTATTATATGCTCAAGCCTTCGTTAATAACAAATTCATGTGAAAAAACAAAGCCTACATACACACTTTCACATTATCAAATTCTCCTCTGCAACTACAAAATCCACCAACTACGAATTCTCTCCACTTAAACTGACCACTTAGATTGACGCTCAGCAGTAACCAAACAAAAGAAAGGATGCAGGGAACAACAAATGCCACAACCTACATCAGGAGTAATACCAAAGAAACACTGTAGTTCTAACAAACACAATATCACTTCCATCTAACCAAAAAACATAATAACAACAAAAGAAATTCACCGACTAAGATGCAGGCAACAATAATTACCAATAATACCAAAATTTCCTCAAACAACAAAATTGCCTCCAAATACAAAAACACAGCCTTCAACTTAATCGCAAAATAAACACAGTACCTCTAACAAACACAATATCACATTCGTCTAATCAAAATAATAACAATAATAGAAATTTACCGACTAAAATGCAGACAACACTATTACCAATAAAATTTCAAAACATTCATTAAAGCAAAAAAAAAAAGCCTCTAAACACAAAAACACAACCTTCATCATAACAGCACAAGAACCACAGCACTTATAACAAACACAATATCACTTCCGTCTAATCAAAACACAGATATATAATACTCCCTACCTTCTTTCTAAACATGAGAACACTTTAACATTTCAATTTATTCCTAAATATAAACTCTATAATTTTTCTGAACTTTTCCCCAGATAAAGCCTAATAATGCTTATCTATGAGTGAGAATAAAGGTATATGGTTAGGGTAGATTAATAATATCATGTGCTAATAACTACCTCAATTAGCATCCTTAATTTAATCAAATTAGGAGAGTGATGTTATATTTAGGAGTAATAACAGCAACAATAATAGAAATTACCAACTAAGATGCAGGAAACAACAATAACCAATAATTTCAAAACTTTCATTAAAGCAGAAAAAAAAGCATCAAAACACAAAAACACAACCTTCAACGTAAAAGCAAAAGAAACACATCACTTCTAACAAACACAATATCACCTTCCTCTAATCAAAACACAGATATATAATAACAACAGCAGCAGCAGCTGTAACAGTAGTAATAATAATAACAACAACAACGACAACAACAGAAATCACGGACTAATATGCAGGCAACAATAATTACCAATAACACCAAAACTTCCATTAACGCAAAACAAACCCGCCTCCAAATACTTCAATTCTTCAGAAAATAAAAAACACAACAAAGTAGTTCTAACAATCATAACATAAGTTTCATCTAATCCAAAAACAGACATTACAACAATAATCTTAAAATTTCAATCCATTCACCAACTAATCAACACTCTGCATAACATCCTCAGCAGTGAACTTGGTTCCCTTATCCTTATCCGCAGCAGCACGGCCTTTCGCCTTACGATCAAGCAAAGACTTACGATCCTTATCCAACCTAAGCTTCGTAATCACAACCTTGGAAGGATTAATGCCTACATTAACAGTAGAACCGTTTACCTTCTCGCGAGTGATCCTCTCGATGTGAATCACCCATTTTCTTCGGTACACCTGCACGACCTTGCCGTCGCGGCCTTTGTAGGTGCCTCGCACCACTTGCACCTCGTCGTCCTTCCGAATCGGCATGGATCGCACGTTGTACTTCGAGCGGAGGTCGTTCGAGAGCGGCGCGCTCATTATCACGCGCCGCACGCTTGAGGGCGCCGTGAAGTGAGCCTTCCGGCTCTTGCGGCGAGAGCTTGAGACGCGCGGGTTGTACTTCATTGGAGAAGGTTTCGGGTTTCTAGGGTTTCTGAAGTGTGGTGTGGTGGTGTTCGGCGAAGAAGAAGATTGTTTTAGGGTTTTGATGAGTTTATAAAGGAGGAGAGTGTTGGGCCGGGTTGGGCTTTAGCTAACCGGATATATGGGCCCATAGTAACCGGATATATGGACATCATAACTCATAAGAATATTGACAATTAAGGTAACTGAATTTCCAAAAGAATAACCAAAATCAATTAACAACACTCTAGTTGTTAGTTTGAATGAATTTGTTGCTGTGGTTAATGAGGATGCTGTTGTGGTTAATGCTGTGATTAATTGTTATGCTCTAATTGTTAATATGAATGATGCAATGATTAAATATGCATGTTGTTAATGGGGATGCTGCAGTGGTTAATTTAGTGTATGTGACCTTGGTTGTCTTTTTGGAATTCAGTGACCTTGATTGTCCTTTTACATATTCAGGGGACTTTATTTGTCTTTTTCCCTATATCTTATTCAAGTTAATTTCATTTTCACTGGGATGAGATTGAACGGTATATAATAATTCCCAAGTTTCTAAATGCAAGACATATATTTATTAAAAAATACAAGACATATATATTTAGGGAGGTAGGCGGATTAATTCCTTAAGTATAAATTCTAATTATAGTTTTTCACATATTTTCATAAATCATCTTCAAGCAAGAGAGAGTGTGTGGATAAATATAGAGTTAAAAGTGCAATTATACTGAAGGACTATTGTCATATATATGCTATTGGCACAATTGATAATGAAAATGTGTGGAATTAGCAATGGATCTTATAATCACAAACATATTTTCTATTATTTTAGTTAATAGAAAGAATTTTAGGGTTTTGGGAAACAAGTTTGACCTTTTAATGGTCAGTGTTTAGAACAAAGGAAAAATAGGCTAGCGTACTAAAAAATAAATAATTTGTTATAAAAAAATTTAGTTTGTGTTTTTTATGTTCATAACCCCTAGTCTTGTAGGAGTAGGATTTAACATTTATAAACTCAAATGATTACATTTTGTACTATAATGTTTATTACCTTGTAATTTGTTAGAGTCATATAAATAGAGTCTTACTACATGAGTAAAATGTCCTAAGAAAAATTACGTGAGAATCTCTTTTTCACTATTCATCTCTTCCTTTCCCTCTTCTTTCCTCATGTTCTTTTTTTTTTTTGCCATCTTTCTTTATCTTCTCTTCCTTTCATAAGTTAATTATAAATTGATTTACCTTATTTTTTTCGCATAAGCTAGTTTATTTGACCTATAACCTAATGTATAGTCTAAAATATGTCATAATTTAATAAATTATTTCCCAACCTTAATCTCTCGGGAAAAATCAAGTAAGTGAGAACTTAATGTATAATCTAGGAGTATTGGAGGGAGTATATTTTATTTATTTTCAAGAGTAAGAACTAAGGAGTATTTGTTGTTCTTGTGTGGAGTGGAGTAATAATACGTTGGGCCCAAAAAGACGTGGTGAGAAGGTAAATCAAATATTACACATTCACAATTACGGTCGCCATTTTCACCCTTCCTCATCAATTCATCATCATCGTTTCCATAACTCCTTTCTTCTTCAACCTCTATTGCCGCCCTCGTCTATTTCAATCTAACCGGTGAGATTCTTCATTTGAATCTTTATTTTAATTTATTCCCCCTTCCTGCATTCCTTTCAATATTCACCATTTTGAATTAATGAATGAATGAATATTAGCTCACTAAGGCATATTCGTGGAACAAAAATTATAATCATATTATATCAGATTTCAGTGAGTGTAACATAGGCCACATTGTGTTCTTCTTAATGTTGCAGCAACCATGGGAGATGAAACACTTCATGATAAGAAGGACGAGGTTCCTGACGTTAGTATTATTCTTCTCTCTCTCCTTATTTGTTTAACAATTTACAATGCTATGTGTTTTGCTTCATTAGCTATAGAAGGATTTTATTTTGTTGATTGTTGAATCACAGATTGCCCCATTTGATCCCACTAAGAAGAAGAAAAAGAAGAAAATTACAATTATTGACCCTGCTGATGACCCCCTTGATAACTTGGCTGACAAGACAGAAAACTTGTCTGGTATCTTATTTTAACCTCAATAAGTCAATATATACTCACTCCGCTCCTAAATATAAGACTTAGTTGACTTTTTTGGAGAATTCTAAGAAAGACAAATGAACCTCTGAATCATAACTTTTTTTGTATATTATTAGATAATGTGTTGGCTTATAAGTTGAATAAATTAGTTCAGAGAAAAATTTGTGAGAATCAATTTTTAATTATCTTATTTAGCTTTCTTAGTATTCTTTAAAAAAGTCAACTAGGTCTTATATTTAGGACAGGAGGAGTATTTATTTTTGTTGCTGATTTTATCACTTGAGTTGTATGTAACTGTGCATATGTGTGTTTATTCTCATTTTTTGCAGTTTCAGATGGGGTTGAGACTACGTTTACTGGTTTAAAAAAGAAGAAGAAGAAGCCAGTAAGTCATTTAGTGTTTATTTTGAATTGTGTTTGCATACAATCAATGCAGAAATCATTGTAACATATAATTATATGGGGGAAATATGATGGTTTTCTTTTTGCAGGTTGAAACCAGTAACTTTACTGATGATGGTGGAGATGCGGCTGAAGATTTGGATGGTAAGCAGTTGTCTTATTTATTGATGTGCCTTAAACTTAATTCAATGATTGCATGTTTTACTCTTCACGTGGAGTGAAGTTTGCTTAGTGAGTGGCAAGCATCTGGATACTTTTATTTTTCTGGCTCAGATCACTTTGGAGAGGGGGAAGGTGAAGGTGAAGTTGAAGCCCCGGCCCCTCGTTATCCTTGGGAAGGCAGTGACCGCGATTATATATATGAGGAGGTATATTCTATTTTTGCATAGTTTCTGCAATTATACGCTTCTCCCTGTCTCAGCCTTGGATAAATGTTTGTAATTACTTAGTCACTCAATTCCATAAATGTATAAGATTCTGATCTTTTATACGTTTATGACTTTTACGCTTTTATGAGTTTGTATTATTTTTTAGGGACCTTGAATGGACTTATATATTTTGAATTTATACCATCTGCTATGCTTGGAACGATTGCGTACTGAACTATCACTTTATCTTTGATTTCTTTCCATACTTTTCCACTGTTAATATACTTTGGGTTGTAAGTATTGAGAAGTTACCTTGAATTTTCATAAGGGTTTTATCACAACAATTTAATTATACCATTAACATGTTGATTTTGCTTAGGGTTTTCATTAAGGTTGAGAGCAAATGTTTTATTTCTTTATTCTTGAGTGTCTCATATCTGTTGTTAGAGAAAGCTTGGTTCACTTATCACTGGTGTTAGCTGTTATTATAATAACAAACTTGGTTTTTTCATTATTCTTTTCCGTGTCTTTTTCTCTGCAGCTTATTGGAAGGGTGTTTAACATTCTGCGTGAGAATAATCCAGAACTGGCTGGGGACCGTCGAAGAACTGTCATGAGGCCTCCTCAAGTTCTTCGTGAGGGCACAAAGAAAACTGTTTTCGTGAATTTTATGGATTTATGCAAATCGTATGTCAATCTTTTATCTGTGATTCTCTACAATATATGAGAAAAAAAAAATTCTATTGATTTTGAATTCTGTCTGAACTAAGTTTTCTCTGCTTGACTTATTCACTCCAATATATAGGTCTTGTTTGATTATGTTCCCTGTTTTTTTCCTAAAACTGTTGAACAAATTAATTTTGATGAGTTGCTTTTCAAAACAAATCAAACGAAAAATTAGTTTGTTATGTTAGTTTGAAAACAGTTTGAGTTTGAAAGGTTCATTTAAGACTTTTTTATTAGAACATGTCTTATACCATCTGCCACTGATCATCATCAACTTTTGCTGCCTCCTATTGGCCCCATTGTCATTGCCACTGACAATTTGTACTCCTTACTGACCACTTCCAGCTGGATGGTGGTGATCAGCTGTGACTGGACCTCAATGTACTGGGTCAATATTGCCACTTCACACCTTTTTCTTCTTCCTCACTATAAGAAGCTGGTAGTTTTGCCGTATGTCAAGCTTTAGAAGTATTTAGTGTCCTACTATTGTTCATATGGAAAAGTCATATGTATGGGTTGCTAGCAAAGTGTGAGGTAGTAGAGGAAATAGAGGGAACATGAAGAAGGGAAAGTGAGAGAATATAGAACAGAGTGTGTGGAAAGGAAACTCTACTCATCATCCATGCCCAATCATTATTAGCTGGGCTATCTATATATAGGTAGTTAGGCACTATCATTAACATTTTGAATGCTTATTTAATCCTTAATCTCAACCACCACCAAGTAGCTCCCTCTTTTTTTCAATCACATAATCTTTGACCACCATTTTCACTAGGAGCTTGAATGAAATTATGCCGGTTCTGTTGACTTCATACGATTAGCTATTTTCTGCATGCTTTTCATGCAAGCTTAAAACCTCTGCTTCTCAGTGTATGTGGAATGCCCCTCGTGTGTGTGACACAGTTTTGACATAGCCATGAAAACAGATATTTTAATGTCACTTGTTTTGTTGTTAGGATGCATCGGCAGCCTGACCATGTCATGGCATTTTTGCTTGCTGAACTGGGTACAAGTGGCTCTCTAGATGGACAACAGAGATTGGTCGTGAAGGGAAGATTTGCACCAAAAAACTTTGAAGGGATTTTGCGGAGATATATCAGTATGTGCTTGTTTTTTATGTTTGATTTTTGATAGAGAATCTGCTGTATATAACTAATGTAAATTGCATGTTTCTACAACCTCGTGTGATTGTACAATAGAAAATTAGAGAAAAGTCCTTAATTTGTTTTTTTTTTGCACCGATAGTATTGGCACTCTACAAATTTTCTACACTTGATAGTGCTGGTACTCTAGTTGTGGTCCTTCTCAATAATCAAAATTTCCATCTTTCCTCTTTCTAGAATGTTGCTGAAATGAGCATTGGAATTCTCTTATGGATTACATAGTGTTTTTTAATGTGTGTGAGAGGAGCAATTTTGCAGAAATAAGAGGTTTGAACAACTCTGGAGTTTATGAACAACTCTGGAGTTTATGCCTGTGTTTTTGTTTGATGTCTCCTTTACGAGTAAAATGACGAGGCATTCATTTGTTTCCCTTTGAATATTGTTTATTGAATTGATGTGCATTTCTGATCATTTTGAGACTGCTGCTGATTGATATTTCTTTGGTAGATGAATATGTAATTTGTATTGGATGCAAAAGTCCAGACACAATACTTTCAAAGGAGAACCGTCTGTTCTTTCTTCGATGTGAGAAGGTAAATCTTCTTGCTTGTTCTCTTCATATTTTACTGCGAAGATTACATGACCTGGCTAATTTTTCCAAGGCTACACTTCATTGTGCTCCTTCCTTACATCAAATCTAATGCTCGGTGGTTTATTGCAGTGTGGATGTGGTAGATCAGTTGCTCCCATCAAGGCTGGTTTTGTTGCTCGTGTTGGCCGTAGGACTGCCGGGGCATGATTCAGTCATGTGCTTGCCACATTCATACAAAGACGTGTTGAAGAATTTATTCTTGAGTTTAAAAATGAGTTTAGTTTGCATCTCCTTGAATTTTGTGTATTGATCTAATATTTTTTCCTCGTTTATGAGGTTTTTAACTCTTTGTGAATCGAATCTTCTAGCAGCTTTTTATTAAGAGTAAATGGCCCTATTTTTCAATCATATGGGTGGATGGAACCTTGATATAAAAAAGTAGTAGTTAACTTTTTTATTGGAAAGATTTAAGAAGTTAATTAAGCCATATACTCCCTCCCTTCTTAAATATAAGATCATTTTCCTAATTTGATTAAATTAGTTATTAACACATGATATTATCAATTTATCCTAACCATAAACTTTTATCCTAATTCTCTCTCTCTTGTTTGTTACTATAGATAAACATTTTTAAGGTTAATTTGGGAAAAACTTGAAAAAAATTAGAAAGTGATCTTATATTTAGAAACAAATTAAAATGTGAGAATGATCTTATATTTAGGAACGGAGGGAGTATTAAGTATTATCGTTTATAAGTCAAATAAGTTAATATATTGAAAAGTTTTGACAAATTGATTTAAGAATAACTTATTAAGTTTTTAAGGAATTTTTAAACATTCATATAGATTTGATATTTGGGAATTGATCAAATCTAAATTGGCTAAGGATAAACAGTTCAAGTTCAAATGGATTGGAACTTTGTAGTAAATTCGAAGACAACGATATTCACACATCACTCAATATTTCGCCAAATCAAGATTAATAGCTTTCTAAAATCGAAACGTGTGCTGTAGAGGTTGCTCTTGTTTAGGCCAATTCTAAGCAAGAATTTCAAGTTGAGGAAAATCTAAGACAACAATACGACGGTTCAATCAATCATATAGTAACAAAAGAGCTAAGCTAATTACTTGTTAACATTCATAGAAGTTTTGTAAGTAAATTCAAGATGAACCATCAAATAGCTTTTATATTCACGATACAATACAAGAGACTAATACTATTCAGTCCAGTGAGTGCCTGTGTAGTCTCCTGTTCCAAAGGTAATTGCCAGAGTCAGGTGTGTCCCACACCTAATCATATGAATCTGATCTGTCTGGATTTGTATCAGGAGTCTTACAACAATCCTTCATCAAAAGTCCCATGTACTGAGATAACATTTTTCTTCCAACCTCATTGATAGGGAGATAATATACTCATTTAGTACAGTTATGATGATGGTGGAGCCTTAGCTTTTGGTGCCAAAGACAATCATTTTTTTTATTAAATGGAAATCACCAACAGCCTTAAATTATGATTGAGATAAAATCCTTGACTTTGCAATACTAAAAAGCTTTCAAACCACAAAGTATCTAACAACATCCTGCATATTAATTATAAGCCTCTGTCTCATTCTTCCACCTAAATAAGTGTCTTCAATGAAGAAGACAAGGTTTTAAACCCTTCGTCCAATATTCATCATAAGCAAAAAGATCTCTTTCACGTGTGTTCCCTGTTTCTTTGTCTAAAGAATTCACATTAAACATTGCACATAGTTTTCCATTTTTTAATTTTTATTGTGAATTTTGGTTACTTTTATTCTTGATGATTTTATTCACCATATAATCCTTGTTTCATTATAAGAAGTAAATCAAGCGAATGTTCGTTGCTTTGTGTTCTTTTTTAGCTTAATTGAATACAAGAATGGGGTCAGAATGAAAAGTGTATTTTTTGGGGGCTATTTCCAACATGGCTACGGCCTAGATGCCTAGATGGCTCTCTCCTCGCCTTAAAAAATGCATTGTACTGTTAACATGTGGCTAATGAAGCTTCTTAATATCATGGATATTATTAACATAATATTCTCATCATAATTACATATTACATATTAGTATATCCTGTATTTTTAAAAGGAATTTTTATTATTATTTTGGAGAGGTATTAAAAAAAATGGACAAAGAGGGAAATTAATAAATCATATATTCAATTAAAATAATTGCAAGAGCAACTATCTCAATTCAACCTTGTAGAAAAGAATAATTAATGTTGATAGAGGAAGCGCAACCTCCTTTTATGGACGTTTATGTGAGTGTCAATTTCAGTTATTATGAGCTTCAGTAACGCTCGAACGTACGTATAATTAGCTTTCATTTTCATGAATGAAAAGGAAGCCACTAGGTTCACAATTACGATAATTCATTTCTTATGCTTTAACTCGCACATTTTAATCTTTATTCCTTTGGATTTTCACAGCTAATCTAATTTTACTACTCAAGAATCAAGAATATGCTACCGACAAGAAGAGAATACATAATTTGGAATGTACAAGGCCCATACAATGTCGATCACATTCCAAATATCTTGCTCCCTGAATATTACACTACCACTACTACTACTATATTTTTTTTACTAAATATTGTTAGTTATAAATGCAAATACTTATTGCAATCTAAAAGATATACAATTCTATATAATACACACACTTCAACAATGTTCCATTATCTCAACTCTAAATCCATCAAAATACAACAACTCAATTGATAATTCTAATTTTATACAGAATTTTAGGATAGGTCTCGCCCAAAAGTGCCAAAAGTAGAATTACAAAGTGATACTCTGCAAGATTTTTTTTTTTTTGAACTGATACTCTGCAAGATTAAACAATCGTATATATATTCAGTCCAACCTTTTTGTAGCCAAACCTAAAGATGAATGGTTAAATTGATTTTAATTTGTATATGATTGATAATTCATCAAATGTGGATTGTTCAAGATGATTTATCAACCAATTTTAGAAACATGCAATTATTTCTTAGGTGCAACATGTGAGAAACTTGTAGATATTGCAATCTCCCACTCTTTCAACTGCCCAAATTTTAGGCTAGGTTCTGATTAATTAATTTAAGGGCGATAACAATTCATTAGGTCATACGTATGTTTGATAGGACAACATCTTTTATTCTCATGTGTGAACATAAGGGCCCCTTCTAGTATGCCTCCTCAAACGCTTTAGTGGATAATCATCCCATATCACACTGAAAAATTCAAAAATCATGTTCGATTTCGCAATAATCTTGATTCACCATTTTGTAAGAGACAAAATTTCAGCCAGTCCAATCCCCTATTATTAATTTTTTTTCCCATTTTACAAAAAGAAGAATAGTTCCTCCTATCGGTAATTTAGTTGTAATTCGAAATATAAGTCATTATCTCACATTATCTCCTAATTGAATGCGTTTTTTTTCTACTTTGTCCCTAGTTTTTTTTTTATTTTTATTAATATTTACATATTTTTCACAATAAATATGAACAATAATGGAAGAAAATAAAACATTAACTTCAGACACTCAATTAACTTAAACATGTTTTCGTAAGAAACATGTTTTGGCGGCTAAATTCTTATATTAAGAACTAGTGAGGCTACCATGTGTAAAAAAAAGAATATTACTTCATCCGTTTGTAATATAAGGGCATAACTCCACTTCTTAAGAATACATGTGAAAGTTATTTGAGTATCTAGAGTTAATTTTTTTTTGCAACTTTGCCCTCATTTATCATGATACTATTAAGAGAGAAAATGTGTAAGCATTAATAAATATAAAATAAAATTAGAGGTCAAATAAGAAAACCGCATTAAATGATGAGAAAATGTAATTGTGAACTCCTATATTTTTGACAAAAATATTCAAATCATATATATCTAAAAGCAATGGGAAAAGCAATGGGAAAGGTACTGTTCATTTAACAGTACCCTACCTTTTTAATGCTTTATTATTATTACATTATAATTATCCCTTTATATATTATATATATATATAGGAAAATTCAAATATATATTTTTTTTATAAAACTGATATTTCCATTTCTCATAATAGGTAATGTCCATGTTCAAGCCATCAGCTAGAATTACATATACGCTGATATCTACATGGATTTGATATCATTCTACGGTCTGATAACATATACGCTAAACATTAAGATGCATTTGATATCATTCTATATTGGTTTGATAACATATACGCTAAACATCTAGATGGATTTGATATCAATTTACATGTGTTTAATACAACATAAATATGATACCAAATCTTCGATCTTTATTTAACGCATTGGTGTTAATCTCACAGGAGAGCGTCATCATCAACTTGGACGCGAACTGTAACATTCTGAGTATTTTTTTTATTTTATTTTTTCAATTCAAATATATATTCTAAAACTAATTACAATATTTTTTAAAAAATTATGATTTGTCTCTCTCTTTATATCCATTACAATTTAATATGTTTTTTTACAATTTTGCCCTTTGTTGACTTTACATATTGCAATTAGGTTTTTGTTCTTTCTCTTCTTTGCTACACACTCTATCCTTATTTTGCCTATACACCTTATCTTATCAGTAGAGATAAAGTTGGAAAATTGAATATATTTGAGACAAATAAATATTTCATCTATTTTTAATAGTTTTTTCGAATAAAACAAAATGGTTGTTTTCACATTATATTTAAGGACAAGGAGCGTATTATTGTTATCGTTATCATCAAAGAATAGTACTCCCTCTGATCCGTAATATAAGAGCCCAAAATTCAAATAAATGTTTTCGAAATATAAGAATTCACTCTTACATTCTTTCAATACATTTTTTTACTTTGTCTTCAACTGCTTCCATAGAAATTTTTTGAAATGATAGCGTTTAATCTACCATTTTCCATTGTACTTTGTCTTTCCTTTAGCATATCAATGTATAGGTTGTCTTTTCCTTCTGTTTGCTTATTAACCACCTGCGTTCCAATTATATGTGCATTCCTTTACCTTGAAAATTTGCAACTTCATTACTCTTTCTTACCATGCATAAATTAACTTTAGCTAATGTCTCCCCTTCTAGATTAAGTGTAGTTTACCCCTTAAAAATCAATGCTACCCGGGCTTCGGGGTATACCATCTAGTTTTATTAAGAGTTTTTTTCTTAATTTAAAAAAAAAAACGGAATTAGACGAGGGAAAACAAGTAAGGCGCGCATTTATGAGGCTTCACATGCAGTAATTAATGGCCTTCCCAAACCCAATTTATGACTCCTGCAAACAAACGATCAAATTCTCTCCCCACCTCCAAAATCCCTAATGCCAACCCCTTCATGCATTCAAAATTCTTTGAAAACTGTGTGAGTGTGTGACAGACAGAGAGAGTGAAATGCAAGAAACCCATAACATGAGAAATTGGGGAAATTTAGGTGTCGTTGACACCATCTATGAAGAAGAATGTGAATTCTCTTCTTCTTCCTCTTCCTCTCTTTCTCCTTCCCTTCTCTCCCCTCCTCACACCCCTCTTCACTCCAGAGTTCATGCTTGGTAAATTTTCCTCCTTTCTAATCCATCTCTGTTTTTGGTCACTAATTTTTTAATGGGGTCTTCAATTTTTCTTCTAACATGATCATTTTTTATTATTTTATATGATAGGTCTCTGGCAACTGGGCATGAAACAGACATTTTGATACGAGTACAAGGAACATGTTTTCGTCTGCACAAGGTTTGTTCTTTTGATCCGCACGTGTCGTTTACTGATTGAGTTTGATTTCATACTCTGTTTCTCCTCTGTCTTTGAGAAGTTTGATTAACCATAATCTAACTATTTCTTCGTTTCAGACCAAAAAAAAAAACTATTTCTTCGTTGATTTTTGAGTTTGAGATGATACGACATTTGCTTACTGTTATTTTTAATGTTGAAATAGTATTAATATAATATGTTTGGCTGAAGTATGTGTAATTAGCTCTTACATATGGGAGTGATGAGTGGCCAAATTGCTCCTTGGATCACTGAGATTGTAATTATGGCTTCAAATTTTGGCAATATAGGATTTGTCATGAATGATTTTACCTCATGTGGGATCAATCTCTTTTATTAAGGATATGGCCTACTAGAAAACTCATTGGATCTACCTACCATAGTGAAAAGAATTCTGCTTTAATAAAATTTCAAGAATTGATTGTGGATTGTTTTTGGAACCAGAGGCAGAGCCTGATTTATTAGGCTTCATTAGGCAGGGCCTAGTTGATTAGGTTCTGTTCTTTGTTTTATACCAAAAAGGTTAGGTTTGTTGGATCTAGCCTATAGAAAGATCTAGCCTATAGAAAGTTCTGTCAATTCATTCACTAAGCTCGTAATTTCTAAGTTTATAAAGGTGTTTGCCAGGTTCAAGCTCTATTTTTATAAATTTGAGGGACATTTACAAATCACCCACTAATACAATATATAAATATCGGTATTATGACTTGAATTTCACAATTTTGTTTGTTATGAATAACTCTTCGCTATAACAACTTAATTGGCAAATATACTTCCATTTTAACCTTATATGATTGGAATGTGTCTCTCTCAAGGTTTCAACTCTTCCCAATTTGTACATTATGGTATCTCAATTGTCTTTATTCTCATGGCCAAATGCCAAAAAAAAATTTGTCTTTTTATATACTCTCTTGATAGAAGACAATGTAGCACCCCACATGAGAAATTTCACTTAGCTTTATTTAGTATGGAAACGACAGCAATTAGCAACAATCTAATTATCAAGGTAGGTAATCACTTACAGAAATCATGTTAAAAAGGCCTTCATGCAAACAGTTTTTTCAACAAACACAAATGGCACACTGTACAACTTTAGTATGCATAAAAATGTGAGCTTCCACTTTTGTGCTGTTAATGTCTTTTAAACACTAATTGTGCTTTCTGAATTTTTGTTTTTATTAAGGAGCGTCTCACATCAAGAAGCTCATATCTCAAACGACATTTAACAGAAGTAACCTCTGACTTTTCTGTCTCTCCACCGTTAAACATAACGGCGGACACCTTCACATTAATCGCCGAGTTCTGTTACGGCTCTGACGTAGAGATAACGCCGTCAAATGTCGCGGCCGTTAGGACAGCAACGGAATTACTGGGAATGACGGAGGGTAAAAAGGGAATAAAAGAAGAAAATTTGGGTCACGTGACGGAATCGTATTTCCGAGGAGTTATTTCTATTAACGGAGATTACGCTTCTATGGTTCTTCGTACGTGCTTGTCTCTCCTGCCTGAGTCTGAAACGACAGCGTTTTTGATTAGCAGATGTATTGAAGCGCTGATATTAGCTGATGGTGGACGTATTGATGACGTCACTTGTTTAGACGACGTCGTTGCGTTGCATCCTCAGGATTTTCTGGTGGTAGCTGAGTCTATGTGCACCCGTTTTAGAAATCACGATGTCCTTTATAAGATCATTGATCTTTACCTCAAGGTACGCCACGTGTATCTTTTTAATTTTATTTTTTCATAGAATTTTTGAATGGCTGGTTCAAGCACCATAAACTCACTTACCTTAAGGTTTGAGGTCCTGAGGTATTATATTCTTTTACTAAGCACTCTCACCAACTTGAAACTATAACTGAGCTGGCCATTTTATTTGAATTTTTGTTTTTCAAACGTAGATAAATTTGTTTGCAATAAAAAAAGTTGGTTAGTCTATTATAATATTTTTTTATGCACACATAAAATCTAAAAAATGTCATATTTACATATCATATTTTTATATTTACAAGTTGAGTTGCATTGTTTAAATAAATTGTGTTGAATTATGTTCAAATGAAACTAGTACGTGATCGTGTCGTGGAGACGTACGATTAACTATTGCGTCGAATAATTAATTTGGTTGTTGTTAGATTATTGTCATTCAGTTGCAGACTAGGACGTAGTCAATGAATTAGGTTGAGTTGGGGGCAAAAAAATTAGTTTGAGTACTTTGTTTTTTTGCCAACTTGGTTGGGTACGTACTTGAGTTGGACGAAATGTTACTATCAAGTATTAATTCCAATATTATTTAAAAAGCAATAATTTCAATATGCTATATATGTATATATATTGTTGAAACAACATAGATGATATAGTACATATTATAAAAAAAATAGATGATATAGTACGGTGGATCCCACTTTGTATTATTAGGTAGCTAAACAAAATGACACGAGTCAATTCATGTCTGTGTTGAAGTGTATGTGCGCCATTTATTTGTACAAAGATCAAATAAAATTAAACAATACTCCATGCCATGTGATGATAAGAGACTTCCGAGACTTGCTTATGATGTCAATTGTGATAAAGTGTATGTAAGCCATTTCTTGTATAGATATTGTGGCTTATTCCCTTGTATATATTTGACTTAGCTTATGACGCACTGATGTATTTAATAAATTATACTATTTGATTGTGTTGTTGAAGGAAAACAAGCATGGGAAACTATCAGACGAGCAAAAGGCAGATATTTGCAATTGTATTGACTGCACAAAACTCTCACCACAAACACTTGTTCAATGCGTCCAAAACCCCATAATGCCCCTAAGGTTCATCATACGAGCCATGCTAGTAGAGCAACTCAACACTCGAAACTCTATAGTCACCGCCGCCACATCCTCCCACCTCCACACCACCGCTGCTGCCACGGCTGCCACTGCCATGTCAGCCCACCGACACCACCGGTCTGAAATCCCGGACCGGAATTCCACCACCCTCGGCGAGTATCTCCACCGTGAAGCAGTTATACGCCACTCAGCTCACCTAAGGGCAGCCATGGAATCCACAAGCTCTAGAATTCAAAGCTTGGAAAAGGATCTTAGAGGGATGAAGAAAATATTGATGGACAGTACTAATAGTAGTAGTAGTAGTAAAAAGATCGATGGAGAAAGGCCAAAGAGTTTTCATTATGTGCCAAAAGGGAATGATAATAGTAATAGCAATAGTAATAAGATAGTGAGAGGAGATAGAGGGTCGGTTTCATCGTCTAGTTTTGGGTTTGATAGGAGTATTATGATGATGGGGATTCATGATGAAGATGAGGGATCATGTGAGTTTCATAATGATGGTTCTGCAGCTGCTACCAAAGGGACCAGCAAGAGTTTTCGTAAGAGGCTCATTAAAGGGTTGAAGAATGCGTTTCGTGTTTCCTAATCAATTTTCTTCGTCGAGGTGATGAGTTATTGGAATGCTATAGAGCAATTCAGATCATGATGATTAAGTTGTACATACTTCAAGTGATCATATGTTGTTTTTTATTTGATCGTTTATTTTATACTTTCTCCCTGCGAATTGTTTTGATTAAAGCCACATTTTTCTATGTCAAATTTCATATTCTTTTCATATTCTTTTCATTTGAATCTCTCTCACACACTTTCTCTATTTCCAATCTTGTATCTTGAAGCTAAGGGTGAGCATGATAGCATATCCAGAAGAGAGCATGTATACTTTGTTTAACCCAGATCAACCTCAGCCTTTTTTTTATCAAAATTGTCAACCTCAGCCTAAATGAGTGCTTTAAAAATTTTGGGCACCGGTAGATTGGGCTCATTATTGTGTTAGGCATCGCGCTGGGTGCTAGTGTATGCACATTCGGCCTAATCCGAAAATTTATATGACATATATTTAAAATTTATAATATTTATTATATATAATTGGGAGAATTAGTTAGAGGTCTCATGGGAGAAGCATAATTAAAATGAGGTCTATGTGAGACCAATAATTTGTTATTGTTTACTTTAGAAGTTGTAATTTACAACTTGTGGGACTTCATCTTAAATATCTTTCTTCCATGAGATCTTTAATTATTAATTCTCCTTATATAATTTGTGTAAACTACTTTGCACATAGTATTTATTACATAACATATATTTATTATATTTATTAAAAATTTATATATTTACAATTCGGGGGACTTCATCATAATTATTTTCTTTCCGTCTGCAGGGCTCCTTTATTGAAATTCTCTCTAATTTCTAAGAACACCTTATGGATGAAAATTGTGGGTGGGGTGAAAAAGAGTGATAAAAAGATACGAAAAACTAGGTGAGAAAAGGATATATAAAGAGCATATAATTAATTAAAAATAAAAACTTGTATCGTAATGCTCTTACATTTAGGATTACGAGCTCAGACAGGACGATCTTGTCTAAGAGTTAGGGATGGACGAAGTGTAAGTAAAGGCCCTAAGCCCCTCACAAATAACAATAAAGTACTACAAATCACATGCTGTTAATAATGAAAAAAAAAATTGAGAAAATGGAGCATCATGAAAATTTAAATGATGACCAATCAAGTTGTCGAGGGAAAACCTCACGTGGCCTTGACTCTGAGCGGTGCTTAATATAGATCCTGTGCTTCTCGCAGCTTTGTTCATTGTACGCTTGTACTCTATGTGCTCACGCAACACATACCAAAATCTGAGTTCATTGAAAATTGGTGTTTGAGAATCTTGCCTCGAAATTTTGGTTGCTTCTAGTTGCAAATTGCAAACATCACTATATTCGACAAAATGCATGCATTCCCACGGATTACTGCAGATAGCTAATTCACTATATGGCCTTGGCGCAACAACGTTGCAGATAAGCTGGGATATCTAAATAACCCAGGTCATTAGGAAATAAACTTCTTCCTTACTTACTAAGGACAAATGTTCGTTAACACATAGAGAGAGAAAAAACCTCTCTTTGTTGAGAGCCTAACTCAGGAGGGAGGCGGCGCTTCCTTCACTGCACAAACTTGGTTCCTGTTCATCGGCGAGGCTCGCTTCCAGGCAGGGGTCAACGGCGAATTAAGGGGTAAGGTTGGGGAAGGTCGATCTAACTTGTACCAAGGAAGGAGGGAAGGCGCACTGTTGCGTGAGGTTGGAGACGGCTGATCTACAGTAGGGGCGGAACTCTGAAGTGTCTTTCAGTTTTCGGTTTTTGCTGTTTGTAACCGAGAAAGCTGTGCCGGTGGTTTCTTCGCCGGGGATCTTCATCGGTTTCCTCTCGCCGGCGCTTACCTGAGTGACTGAAGCTGGTGGAGTTTCAGGGAGGGCGGGCTCTGTTCTGCGAAAGGGGACCCAGCTGAGTTATGGAAGTGGAATATGAAGATGATGTGGAGGTTGAGGTGGAATGGGGTGATGGGACGCAGGAAGAGCATAGTAGGTGGTCGCTGGTGGGGAAAATCATTTCTAACCGAGGTATTAATCCGGGCAGAGTTATCACCTTGATCAAGAAAGCTTGGAACACTGATGAGCCGATACATGCTAGAGTACTCCAAGAAGGTATTTATTTGTTTTCTTTTACTACTAAGAAAGACTATGATAGAGTGCTGCGTGATAGCCCTTGGGCAATCTCTGGCTGTATGATGAATATTAAGGAGTGGGGGGAGAGATCTACGGTTCCCACACTGGATATGAGTACTTGTGAGTTCTGGGTTCAAATTAAGGATGTTCCTTTTGCTGTCCAAAAGAAAAAGAACATAGTGAAAATGGGAGCTACGGTGGGTAAGTGCTTATACTATGAAGAACCGAAACAGGCGGGGATTTGCTTTAGGGATTTTGTGAGGGTAAGGGTGGCTGTGGATCTTGCAAAGCCTTTAGTTACTGGATTATGGCTGCCAACACCGGAGGGTGTGAAGATGTGGGCTGCGGTTAAATATGAGAAGTTAAAGGGGTTTTGTTATAGATGCGGCATCATTGGGCATAGTGAGGAGGATTGTGCGAAGCCTTATAAGATGGCTGCCCATAATCCTAGAGAACAAAAATATAGTAAGGAGTTAGAAGAGAACCCGAGAAAGCTAGTTACTCACATATGTAGGTATAGTGAAGATATGGGGGAGACAGTAGAGGTTAGTATGCGCAAGGAGACTTCATCATCCAAACTTTCTAAGGAGGACAGTAAGTTAGGCCATCCCTTGGGATATCAAATCCCGGGGAATAAAGATGCCAGGAACAAAGGGAAGCAAATTGAAAGTGAGCCGGAGGGTTGTGTTCAGATGGATATATCAGAGAGTATGCAGATTAGTGATTCGTTTGTGATGGAAGATCTTCGTTTTGAAGAAGATGAAGTTAACAGTCCAGCAAAGAGGAAAGGGAAAGAAAAGATTGGGGAGGAGAGACAGCCTAAGGTCATGGAAGTAGAAGAGACTCCGGGGGGGGAACATATTGGAAGTGGTGGCTCCAACGACCCAGGGACTGGTAAGAGTTCAGATGGTAAGGTGAGCACAGTGGCTTCATCCAATCAGGAAGAGGAAGGAGGGGGTAAGTCTGGTTCAGGTCATCGAAGGCAGCCCATGAGCGATAAGGCCGATATGAGAAGGGAGGTGGACCTGGGGGGTGTGGACCAATTGAATGCGAACATAGTCTTGGCGGCTCCTGTGCAAGGACAAATATCAGAGCTGATGCTGGTGCGGCCCCCGTATGCGAAAAGACAGTTGTTTACAGAGGATGTGACACAGGAAGGAAGGACAGAGAGAGCGCCCCGAGACTACTTGGTGGAGTTACCATCCGATGATCATGGGGTGGAGAGCCAGGAGATGACAGTATTCCAACAGGAACAATTTGTGGATAAGGTGCTAGTTATGGAATTGTCCAATGTCTCTTTGAAAAGGAAAGTGGAAGATCAGGGGGTGACTAATGAAGATGAGCCTATAGTTAAAAGAAGGCGTGGCTTGGAGGAGCGCGTAGAGCCAACAAAGAGGCCGGGGAAGACTAGAAAGGGGCCTCGGGCGAGATTCCACCGAGGTCAGGAGGAAGCAAGCTCAAGTTGGGAAGAGCAAACACCATGGCAGGAACGCTGGAAGCAGGTTTTGAGTGGTGATTATGTATTTCAGGCTGGAGAGAGGTCTGGTGGTCGTCCTTCATCGACCACCCAGGCGCCATGAGTCTACTTGGGTGGAACTGTCAAGGGGCGGGGTCGCCTTTGACAGGTAGGAATCTGAAGTTCCTAGTCAATAAGTATCGGCCCCCTCTGGTTTTCTTGTCTGAAATCAGAGCAAATGTGGTGAAAATTGAGAGGACCCGCGCAGATTAGGTTTTGCTTATGCTGAATATGTACCGCCAGTGAATACAGGAGGAGGTTTAGCTTTATGGTGGATGGAGGGACTAGAGTTGGAAGTACTGGCCACAGCGAAAAATCATATGCATCTTCGGATTGGTAAGGGTCTGGAACCTATGAGAGGCTTTTGTGACTTTGGTTTATGGTCCACCAACAGAATATGAGCGAAGAAAATGGTGGCAGCAACTTGAGCGGTTTAATCCGGGTGAAGACAATCCTTGGCTGTGTTTTGGTGATTTCAATGATCTTTTGTCCAACAGAGAGAAGGAAGGAGGTAATTACCGAACTAGACATTCTCTGTCACACTTTCAGTCATTTATGGAAGCTTGTAATCTATATGATTTGGGTGCTAAAGGTCTCCAGTTCACCTGGTCCAATAACAGAGAAGCAGAGGAGCACATCAAAGAAAGGCTGGATCGTGCGATTTGTAATGGTGCGTGGCGAGACCTTTGCCCGGCCGCCCAGGTATGCAACCTCGAACCCTTAGGTTCAGACCATTCTCCTTTACTAATACAGTTGGATTATATAGGCTTTAAAGGCAACAAAGAATTTAAATTTGAATTGATGTGGATGGACCATGCTGAGTATGATGCATTAATTAAGAGAGAGTGGGGGAGAGAGCAAAACCAGAGTGGGAGCGAGGGGTCATGGATTGTGGGGAACCTAAAGACGATGCAGACTGTATTAACTGAATGGAGTCAAAGAGAGTTTCCAAATAATAGAGTTGAAATTCAGAAGCTATTGGCTGAATTTAGAGCTTGTTTAGCCGGCGAGTGGGGTGAGGAGGGTAGAACTAAGGCTAGAGAGGTTGAGAAAACCATAGATCAATTATGGGATAGGGAGGAGAAGTATTGGTTCCAAAGATCAAGGGTGAATTGGCTGAAATGGGGGGATGAGAACACATCCTTCTTCCATAAAGCTACCCTTCAAAGGAGAGCTAGGAACAAGGTAGTGAGAATAAAGAATGATGAGGGGACGTGGCTGGAACAAAATGAAGAGATTGGGGAATGTTTTAGCTCCTTTTACAAGTCCTTATTTACCGAGAGTGCCGAGCGTAACCTCGATCGAGTTCTAAGTTATATAGAACCTAGAGTCACTGACCAAGATAATGCACTCTTGTTACTCCCAGTCAGTGAGCTAGAAATCAAGCAGGCAGTCCATGCCCTCGGTGGAGTAAAAGCTCCGGGACCTGATGGGTTTCATGGGATATTTTATCAACATTCTTGGGATGTAGTGAACCAGACAGTGATAGATATGGTTCAAAACTTTTTTAGCCAGCGGTTGAACATGCAGGAAATAAATCAGACCAACCTAGTTTTAATTCCTAAGGTTGAGGGAGCAGAGGTGGTTGGTCAGTTTCGACCTATCAGCCTATGCAACTTTAGCTACAAGGTTATCTCCAAAATCCTAGCTAACCGATTGAGGGGTTTAATGCCACATCTTATATCTAAGCAACAAAGAGCCTTTGTACCAGGGAGACAAATCCAAGATAATATCTTTATAGTCCATGAAGCTTTCCACTATCTTAAGAGAAACAAAACCAAACCAGAGTTAGCCATTAAGATAGACATGAACAAAGCCTATGATAGAGTAGAATGGGATTTTTCGGAGGCTTTGCTGCAAAAATTGGGATTCAGTAGAAAAAAAAAGAAAAGAAAAAAAAAGGCAAAAAAAAGCCAAAAAAAAAGAAAAAGAAAAGAAAAGGGCCAAAAAAATTGATCTTCTTTTTCATAATTTTAGTTCACTTTTGAGCACTCTTTTAATTTATATTTATTATTATTGTTTTCTTTTTCTGTTTAGCTCAGCATTTAATTCATAACCCTAGGACGACACATATCCTAACACACTTGGCCCTACACCCGGGTCTTATTCTACCATAGGTTAGAAGAGATTTCTAACGGTTTCCCTGAAAGCTTTGCTTATGAGGCTACTGTGAAGATCTCGCTCAGGTTGTAACTTATTTGGCAAGGGTAACCTCTGAGGCTTGTCCCTGAAGGTTAAATTTGTTAAATAGGGTTTTTCACAGTAGAATAATCACTAGACTATCCCGACTTTCTTGTTAAGGATGGTTATCTCTTTCGTGGCAGTAAATTATGTGTTCCCCGCACATCCTTACGAGACTTTCTAATTTGGGAACTCCATGGAGGAGGCTTAGCTGGTCATTTTGGGAGGGACAAAACTACAACCTTAGTTGAAGATCAATTTTATTGGCCCTCTCTTCGACGTGATGTTGCACGCATACTCTCACAATGTCATACATGTCAGACTGCAAAAGCCAAGAAACAGAATACTGGATGGTACACCCCTTTACCAATCCCTGATGCACCATGGAAGGATCTAAGTATGGATTTTGTTTTAGGCTTGCCAAGGACTGTTCGACAACATGACTCTATCCTGGTTGTTGTCGACCGATTCTCTAAGATGGCACACTTCATCGCTTGTAGCAAGACCACTGATGTTTCTCACTTAGCTAAACTCTTTTTCAAGGAAGTCGTGCGCTTGCATGGTCTACCTACTTCTATTGTATCTGATCTTGATGTTAAGTTTGTCAGCTATTTCTGGAAGACTCTTTGGAAATTGTTTGGGACTCAACTAAAGTTCTCTTTTGCTTTTCATCCGCAAACGGACGGTCAAACTGAAGTGACCAATCGTAATCTTGGAAATTTACTTAGGAGTCTAGTCGATGACAAACTAGGAAATTGGGATCTCATATTACCTTCAGCTGAGTTCGCTTATAATAGCTCTGTCAATCGAACCACTGGTAAAAGCCCTTTTGAGATTGTTCAAGGTTTCAATCCTAACCAGCCCATTGACTTGGTACCCCTTCCTTTAAAAGCCCGATCTTCTGAATCCGCGGAATCCCTAGCACATCGCCTTCATGAATTGCATGCTGAGATTAAGCGTAAAATTGAACTTAATAATAATCAATATAAATTAACAGCTGATGCTCATCGGCGAGCTCAAAATTTTGATGAAGGAGATTATGTAATGACCCGTATTCGCCCTGAACGTTATCCAAAACATTCATTCAAGAAATTGCATGCTCGTGCCTCAGGACCCTTTCGTATTCTAAAGAAACTTGGTTCCAATGCTTACTTGTTAGAATTACCTCCTGAAATGTCTATTAGTCCAGTTTTTAATGTTGAGGATCTTATGACTTACCGAGGCACTTTTGAGCCTCCCCTATTTTTTGGTGATTCTTCTGCAGGTTCCAGGATCAGTGCTCCAATTCCACCTTTGCCATGTGTTCCTTCAACGCAAGAAGTGATCGATGCTGTTATGGATGAAGAAACCATTTTTACTCCGAATGGTCCAGTTCATCGTTATCTTGTTCGATGGAAGGATTCAACTGACACAGATGCTACATGGATTACTGAAGATGAGTTCCGCCGGATCGATTCCACTTTACTTGACTCTTTCAATACCCCTTCCTCACCAGAGGCGAGTTCTTTTCAGCAAGGGGGAATGATGGGAATCACAAAAGAATCAGAAAGTTTACAAAGAGATTTGAAAATTATCATGTTAGGATTTGATTATCATCAATTAGTATTTCTAGATTGTTCTATTTTAATTTTGCATTTATTGTTATCAATTAGCATTAAGTATGATTATATTCTAGAGTTTTCTATCATTAATATTTAGGGTTATGTTGAGGCTTATATATAGCCTCTCAACTATTTGCTATGTAGACTTTTTGATGAATTGAATAATAATAAGCATATTGTTGTTGTCTTCCTCTCTTGATCTCTTCCTTCTCTCTTCTTATTCTGTCTCTCTATTCTCTCTTCTTATTCTACCTTATTTCTCTAATTCTCACACACCTTCTCTATTCTCACACTCACACTGCATCATAAGTTCTACATTTTCTCAATTTTTAAACCGTCAATTCTTCTATTTCATCTACCATTGGTTGTCTTGGATCCAATCTTATTATGCCTTTTTATTTTATAATTGTTTTTCTTTATGTTCCGGTCTTCCCTTTCTTTTTTTTGTATGGACTACAATAACATACTCTATTATTTTATTATATATGAGTGAGTCTTAACATGTAATCGTTTTAATTATAACGAAATTGTCCTTTTATCAAAAAAAGAATAATGGATGCCCAACCCCTATGACACCAACAAAAAATAACATAATGAAAATGTGGAAAGCGGCAAATAATCCTAGTAACATCTTCAATTAATCTTTGCATTTTCATTAGTGGGGAGTTGCTTCAAATATAAAGTTATGAATATTATATAAACATATATCTATAGCTCGAAAATCTTAGGGATCTTTTTAGGTTTAAGTTATTTTCTCTCTAAATACCTTAGGAATGAGTATTTCTATGTGAAAATTTAATCATGAGTTTATTTAGCTTTTTAAGTCTTGAGACATATACCAATTGGTAATTTGTTGAGATGGTAAGTGAGTTCTGGGAAGCACTTTTATTGAGAGAAGTGACAATTTTGCCTATATTGACAACACTTCTAACATTTGAGTCCAGATCAGTCAATTGTCAATAGACGCTAGATTATCGAGCGCGGTGTTTAACAAAAAAAAAGTTGAGACATATAAATTGAATATCAAGTCATGTACAAGATATTGTCACCTTTAAATTATGTTTGAATTATGAATTAACTCTCCCAACAATTTCTTGTCTTGTTCGTATATTCTTCTTCTCTCCATCGATTTAGAGAGGGTATTTATATTTAGGAAAAAAACATAACAATTCTTATATGAACATCTTCAAAATAGTTGAATGTATCATGTATGTGTCGAAGTTAATTTGCCTCGCGCATGCAATACGGGTTATACAATTAAAGAGATGGGACTTATGGTGAGCTCACTCCCTGTTGTAAGGGTTTATTTGTTCAAAAAGTAGGTTCTTTGGAGGAATTTTTTTAATCTCAACTAAGGTGACTAGCTATCATAGGATTCCTAATTAGTGTTTGTGAACATCGTGAGGGGAAGCCAAATATAGGATTCCTAATTTGCAAGGAAAAATAACGGCCAAGAGTATATACTCTTTTAAGCGCTCCTTCTTGTAGGGTTAATAAGTTAGGCCCTTTCTTTAAGGCTTCAAAATAAAGTCCAATCTTTCGCTCATATTTGACCACATGTCTGATTGACTTAATACAAACTGTTAGCTCTAACTCTAGGTTTATGAAAGAATGTCTCCCTTCTTAAAGTACTATTAAATATTAAATACTCGCTCATATATCATATACACAAATTCATATACATAGAGAAAATTTGTGGGCTATATGTAAATTACAAAACAAATCCCTACTTTCTTCACTTTCTATTTCCCTCTCAATAACTATTTATTTAAAGA